>OZ030005.1:34081702-35412952 GCA_964023405.1 Apodemus agrarius | reverse complement strand
CCACGTGATCTGCGTCTTCCGACATCAATCAACAATCAAGACAGTTTCCCACAGACGCGTCCACAGGTCAGCCTCATCTAAATAATTCCTCACTGAAACCCCCTTCCCAGGCGTACTAGTCACTGTTGGTTGCGATTAAGCACAATAGCCAAAGGCAACTTCAGTGAGGAAGAGTTTATTTTGACGACTGCTCCGGAAGGGGAGTCCATAATGGTAAGGTAGGCGTGGCAGCAGGTGGCTGGAGCAGAGAGCTGAGAGATTGTATCTTCCTCCTCAAACGTGAGCAGGAGGCGAAAAGGGCAAACTGGACGTGGGTAGAGAACATGAACTCTCAAAGCTTGCCCCCAAGTGATGTACTTCCGCCAAGAGGCTGCGCCACCTCTCAACCAGCACCTGCGACTGGGAACCAAATGTTTAGAGACCTGGGTGTGGGAGAAACATTTTCTTTTCTTTTCTTTTATTTTATTTTATTTTATTTTATTTTATTTTATTTTATTTTATTTTATTTATTTTATTTTATTTTATTTATTTTATTTTATTTTATTTCCTTTTCTCTTCTCTTCTTTTTTCTTTTCGTTCTTTTTCCTTTTTTTTTCTTTTCTTTCTTTTTTTAAAAAAGATTTATTTATTTCATGTATGTGAGTACACCATTGCTGTCTTCAGACACACCAGAAGAGGGCATCGGACCCCATTACAGATGGTTGTGAGCCACCATGTGGTTGTTGGAGGTTGAACTCAGAACCTCTGGAAGAGCAGTCAGTGCTCTTAACTGCTGAGCCATCTCTCCAGCCCCGGCGGGAAACATTTTCATCCAAACCACCACATCAGGCCATTCTTGGCCATGGCAAACTGACTTTTAAACCAACCCCTCACGTGCTGGAGCATGGACGAGGGAACTGTGATATAGTCCTATCATGAAACCATGTTCAACAGCAAAGAAGTATAGATACCTCTCAGAGGTTACGGTGAGCAGAGTGTAAGATATTCTTGCAAGACATCTCTGTGGCTACAAAACCCATACCAGGGGCTGGAGAGATGGCTCAGGGCTCTTATGTGCTTCTAATCGCTGACCCAGCTCTCTAGCCCCAGATGCCTCTATTTAAAATTATGGTAAAATATCCATATTGGGAAGCTTATTGTCTTAATAATTTTCTGCATAAAGTTGTGCTACACTAGGTAAATCTCCACTGTTGTGTAACTAACCATTGCTCTCTCTCTCTCCGTGCCTAGAACTTTTTCATCAGCCCAGACTGCTTTGTACCCATTAAGACTGAAACCTTCTCACTCCTCTGCCCACCTTGAGTATCTCCTAATGCATACAGCTTTATCTATGGATTTTACTATCCTAATTACTTTCATAAAAGTGGTTTCATAAGATAGGTTTTTTTCCTACATGTCTGATTCTTTTTCTCAGAGTAGTGTCTTCAGCTGATATTCTAGCCTGTGTTAGATTATAACTCAAACTTTATTTTTAGTGTGTGTGTGTGTTTGTCTGTGTTTGTGTGTGTGTGTGTGTGTGTGTGTGTGTGTGTTCACTTGCTATAATGCGTATGTGGAGGTCAGAGGACAATCTGCAGGAGCTGGCTCTCTCCCTCCACTGTGGAGGTCCTGAGGATCAAATGCAGGTCACCAGGCTTGAGCTGAGCCCCGACGCCGGTCCGCTCATTCTTTTGGAAGGATGGCTAATGCAATAATCATTTTACGTGGGAAACTGAGACACAGAAAATCAAGTTGTAACCAAACACCTAAGCAGTTTGCCCCAAATCCTACTGCAAGTCAGACACAATTCAAGAACTTTCCCACATGACAGAGTTCTTTCAACACTTAGGATGTGAAATTCATAGTCACAGCTTTAAAGAGAACATGCGCTTATTTCATTTTAAAGCCACATGAGCGGCTTTAAATAAATAAATAAATAAATAAATAAATAAATACTCCTTTATTACGAACATTGTCCGTGTCCCTGTTAATCCTACTCTGATTCTAGACAGCAAAAAGAATCTGCACTTTAAGCACTGGCATTGTACTATGGATATTGTAACAACTGTCTGTGGAGAGGATTGTGACCTCTTTTTGACCTGCAGGGACCGGGCAAGGACCTGCGAGGGTGGGTAGGTGTCCGGCACCGGCCAGGGAAAGCCTACACGGAGAGGCATGTGTGAGCCGACGTGAGACACGCCATATTTCTGATGAGGTCTTCACGCTTTCCTTGCCTTCAAGTGAAAACTGGAGCCATGAAATTCCTTTTTTGTTAATGTTCAGATATGGTAATGCCAAGCATTCATGACCGCAAGCATGGAGAATTGACGGGATTACAGTCTGTTCAGGGAAATAACACGCTGATGAGAGAAGGGACCTCTTGCCTGTGTCCAGACCCTGGTGGCAGCTTTTCCTAACAGGTGAACATTCTCTCCCCTCGCTGCTGAAAACGCATCCCTTTGTGTGCTGTGCCAAGTAGATGTCTCCAGGCCAAGGTCAAAGGAAGGCAAGGAGGACACGAATAATTGAGATATTTTTAAGGACATGTAAGTCACTGAGCGCTTCGTTAGTATCATTTCAGATATTTTCTGCTCCTCGAGGAGTTGGCCAAAGTGAAATCCTATTCTCCCGCTTAATGAACAGAAGAATGTCGTGTTTCGGTAGCGTGGAGATTGGAGATGGTCACATGAAAAGCTCCAAGAAAAGCCAGAGCTTCAAAAGCTAAGTAACATGAACCCAGGCCTTTCTTGTGACTATCTGAGCAAGATGAATCCAAAGCTAATTTCCATATACCTGATAGTAGAAGGGGGACCAGGAAGAGAGAGAAGTGGGGTGGCGGGGGAAGGGGGACGCTCCGGGGAAGCAAAGAACGTTAACCTGAATCATGTGTTCTGGGTTCATCGAATCAGGTTAATGTCTCAGAGATCTCCTAAAGGCATCCTGCCACACCCAGGCCACAGGCTGTACTGTCGCCTTCCTGAGGCTTTCAGAGCCTAAAAGGTTTCCAACTTGTGAGCCCCACAAAGCACAGAAGTCAGTTCTCTGAAATCAATATTGTATTTGAGATGGTGTCTCACTGGGAAGCTCAAGTCGGCCTGGGACTCCCAGTCTTCCTGCCTCAGGCTCCAAGGACGGTGATGGGAGCGTGCCATCATATCTACAAAAAAATAAGTACCTCTGTGCAGATGGGTGATAGATGACTTCGAATGTCAATTGGTTGGCTCCAGAATCAACTAAGAGACAAGCCTCTGGGTGGATCTATGAGGGCATTCTGGGTTGGATTTACTGAGGGGGAAGTCCTTCCCCCCAGGACGCGCAGCACCTTCTGGCAAAGCCCAGATATAGAGATCTGAGGGGAAAGCAGTGCTGTTCGCTTGTACTTGCTGCTGCCTGGTGAGTGCCTCCCTCACTGCTGCTGTTGATGCTGCAGGCGATGCTGCCGCTGGTGCTACAGTCACTGCCACCGCCCACCACCATTCTTCACTGGCACCAGAACCCCGCCTTTCCCGCTCCCATATGGGTTGAAGACCAGCAGCAGCTCTCCAAGAGTCTCGAAGACCTTCGGCCCCAGATTGAGACTGCTGGCGCATCTGCCTTTGTGGCCTGAGTAGCTACTGGGTTCTCAAGTCTCCAGGACTTTAATGGCCACCCCTAGACAACCCAGGCCCATGGTGTGATCCATTTTAAGTGACCCCCCCCGACTTTATAATACATGTTCATTCTATTGGTTCTGTTCCTCTAGAGACGCTGACACACACAAACATATACGTATTTGTTGTGTGCATGTGCACATTGTATGTAGGTACCCTGTTGATTTGTTTTTGTCTTTAGGAGAGAGAAGGCCTAAGGAGAAGTGTGTTAAGTCACAGGAAGAGGCTGAGCCCTACAATCCATGGTGTAGAGGAAGAGCCACACAGGAAGGAAATCCCAGGGTTAACAGCAGAGAACCCTCAGACACTCTCGTCCCAAGTGCACAGCTTCCAGCATCTATGTCTTCTCCTTGCCCAGTGTTGCCTCTGTGCTTAGCTGACTGATGCTGTGATGGTCATTTAGCAGCAAGAAGAGAGGAAGCTGAGGACACCCTGGAGTCCTTCCAAGCTGCTGTTGTAGGGGGGAGGGAAGTACTGAATCTGTCCCGGCTACCCTTCAGGGTCTTTCAAGTTCTACAGAAGTCACCTTGCATCAGCAAGACAGCTCGGTGACTAACTTGGTCCCTCACTGGGAGAGGAGCTTTTCAGGGCTTAAGGTTATTAGTCTCAGGTTTATATTCTGTTGCCACCAGGAATCTGTACCTTCGATTGAAATAGAGCTGAGATCTGGAGGGAACCCCAGAATGCATCACTGGATGGTAAGAACCCACTCGGCCGCAGAGAACTAACACAGGGCAGCCCAGAGACGAAGTGTCAAGGGAAGGTCAGTCCAGGGCACCCGAGAACTCCCACAGCATGGGATGTCTAGTGATGGGGGTGGGTGGGTGATGGGGGCTGTGAAGGCAGAAGCTCCATTAGCCAGCAGCACCCAGTGTCCCTGCAGCCTCTGATTAAATATTAGAATTGAGCACGCTGTCTATCATAATCCCAGCATAGGGAGGCAGAGGCAGGGAGGCTCAGGAATTCCAGAATCCTATCCTGCATCCCGGCACTGCATGAGAGCCACACACATACAATACACCTTAAGATGCAGAACTCTTAACTCCTCAAGTGACATGCTTGCCTGGATGCTGCCATGCTTCCTACCGTGATGATAATGCACCTCTGAACCTGTACGCCGGCCCCAATTCAATATTGTCCTTTATAAGAGTTGCCTCGATCATGGTCTCTCTTCACCGCACTAACTGAGACAGGGGAAGAGAGATGCCAGTCAGCTTGGCTCGATCTGCAGTATACACTGACATGCAGACACCACATGGTAAAAGGACCCGGAGAGCAGCCATGGCTCAGGAGGAAACTGGCAACCTGGGGGGTTTATAGGCTTCTGGGATGCTGTTCTTACAGCGTTTCTGCTGGAGTTTTGACACAGTATGAACACAGACTGTGTTCAACAAAAAGTGCTTAAAGTACTTTTTAAAAGCACTCTTAATTTTGCTATCAAATGACCCCAAGAAACACTGCTTCGGAACATGACCCCATCACAAGGAACATCTAAGAAAGCCCTTTCTAAACTGACCTTCTAGATGGAGCTGGAGAGATGGCCCAGCAGTTAAGAGCACCAGCTGCTCTCCCAAAGAACCCAGGTTTGATTCCCATATCCACCCACATGGAGGCTCTCAGCCATTTTCAACTCCAGTTCCAGGGGATCTGATGCCCTCTTCTGGTCTCCAAGGACACCAAACACACAGGTGGTGCACAGACATACATCCAGGTAAAACACCCTTATGCACAAAATGATTAATAATTTTCAAAAATCATAGCCACATTAAAGAAAAGAAAGGCGGGAAGGAAGGAAGAAAAGAAGGAAGAAGGAGGGAAGGAAGGAAAGAGGGAAGAGAGGAAGGAAGGGAGGGAGGGAGAGAGGGAGGGAGGGAGAGAGGGAAGGAAGGAGGGAGGGAGGGAGGGAGGGAAGGAGGGAGGAAAGGGGGGAGGAAAGGAGGGAGGGAGGGAGGGAGGGAGAGAGGGAGGGAGGGAGAGAGGGAGGGAGGAAGACCTCTAGGGATATGAGCCCCAGATACAATCTGAGCTTCTCCGGGATGGGGAGGATTGAGAATGCAGCATTTTATCACCCTAACTTACTTTTCCTTGGGACTTCTTCCAAAGCAGCCCACTTAGTTTTACTTTTAAGCCAATGAACTTAGTTTTTGTTTCATTTCCAAAGACAGCTACTACCATCTCTTGAGCTGGAGGCGATTTCACTAACACCTTGAGGGTTTACTTAAGTGCACTGAGTCAGGTTGCGAGCCCGGCAGAGCGCCCGAGGTACACATTGAGATAATGAGGGGACCCTCCAGTCTAGGCTGACAGTGAGCCTCCTAACACCCCCACTTTCCTGCTGCTTAACCCTCTAACCTTCTTACCGAAGCACCCGCCATGTTTGAGCCAGAGAACCACACCCATGTGAAGGTCGTGAGCCCTCGGACATGTAGAAATCTCTTTCTCCTCAGAAGCCCAACTTCCTTCAAAGTTTTGTTTTCCAGATTCTGTATTCGGGAGTCCTTTCTAAATTCCCTTAAGTGTTAAAACCCCTCCCTGTCCATTGGTTCAAAACCGGAACACTTTCTACCTCTCTGACAGATATGTTTCTGAGTTGACCACCTGATGCTTCCTAGGGTTAATTAGAAAATCCTCACCGAGAGTTCAGAGGCCAATATCAGCTGTCAAAACCCCACATTCCCCGCTTTCCCTTCTTTCAAGTGCAAAGCGACCTGTGTCTGGAGATGGGCGAGATGAAAGCGTGCAGACCAGCGCTGGGGGCTTTGACGCGACCCTATTCACCACCCACTGCCATGAATACCGCAAGATCCCAAATGAAAGTTTTAATCTCCCCACTGCATTCAGGCAGAAGAGAAAAGGGCTTCCTTTTAACAGTTTTCCCCATTAAACCCTTTGTATCTTAATGCGGAGACTTCACTCTGGCCGGCCAGGGCTTTACACCAAAGGAAGCAATGCACCTCAAACACTTTGTGTGGACTAAGAAGGGCAGGCGGGTGTGAGGGCAGGCGCCATGGCAGCGAGGGTGGTGGGTTGTGGGACCCGAGGCCTGTGGCTCTGCAGGTCTCTTGGGGCTCTGGCCTCTTGACCCAGGAGTCTAAAAGCACCAGCATGTACGGCTGGGGTCTTGGCTGCTTGTCAAAATCAGGGGCCTCTGGTGACTAGTGTCGAGGATGAAGAGTAGCCTGAGTGTGGATCTGAGACGAATCTCCCCTGCAGGCTCAGAAGTCCAATTAGGCTTCTGTACACTGGGACAACAAGGAAAATGAACAATTATGACACAGATACTTCCTTCTCCAAGGCCTCCCCTTTGGTGAGGATGTTTCACTAACGGGGTGGGGGGTGGGGTGGGGGGAGGGAGGATGCTTTAGAAGCCAGGCTTCAAGTTCGATCTACTCTAGCTACACTTGTCAATGTAATCCCAGGACTCAGGAGGCTGAGGCAGGAGAATCACCTCCTTTGATTCCAGCCTGGTATATAGTAGACCTTGTTCCAAATCATCATAAAGGGGGCTGGGAAGTAGGCAGTTTCCTTTATTGTTTTTCTTTCCTTCCTTCCTTCCTTCCTTCCTTCCTTCCTTCCTTCCTTCTTTCTTTCTTTCTTTCTTTCTTTCTTTCTTTCTTTTTAAGATTTTATTTATTGAGTAGGGTTTGGTCCCTTCTCGCGCACGAGGTACTCGTGTCTGGCTTCCAGCGCCTGCAGTGAAGATGCCCCACCCATCCCCGGCAGCCAAGCCCCCCAATTCCAAGAACCCACGAGTCTTCTTTGACGTGGACATGGGGGGGGAGTGAGTTATTAAGAAATTTATGATTCAGGGCGGAGACTTCTCAAATCGAAATGGGACAGGTGGAGAAAGTATTTACGGTGAAAAATTAGAAGATGACAATTTTCATTATAAGCATGACAGGAGGGTCTGCTGTGCATGGCAAATGCAGGCCCCGATACGAATGGTGCTCAGCTCTTTATCGCAACGGTTCCAACTCCTCGTTTGGATGGGAAACATGCGGTCTTTGGTCAAGTGATAAAAGGACGAGGTGTGGCAAGGATGCTTGGAAATGTAGATGTGAACGGTGGAACCCTGCCAAACTGTGTGTTCTGGCAGAATGTGGAGAGCTGAAAGAAGGGATGACTGGGGAATATTCCCCAGAGATGGCTCCGGTGATCGTCATCCAGATCTCCCGGAGGATGCAGATAGAGACTTAAAAGATGTAGATAAAATTTTACTAATATCTGAAGAGTTATAAAACATTGGAAATACTTTTTCCAAGTCTCAGAACTGGGAGGTGGCTTTTAAAAACCATGCGAAGGTTTTGAGGTATGTGGATAGTTCAAAGGCTGTTCCTGAGAAAGCAGATGTATCCAGACTGCAGCCTATAGCCTGACGCTGTGTGCTGAATATCGGTGCTTGTACATTGAAGATGTCACGTTGGCAGGGGGCGAGTGACAGCTGCTTGGAGGCTCCTGAAATGGACCCTTCAAACACTAAGGCACTAAACCAAGAAGCAAGCGCAGGGATGGGGAGGACTAAAGGAATGTGATCAAGCACTGGCTGGTCTTAAGGAGGCACAGGAGATAGCCCCCGGAGATAAGGCTATCCAGGCAGAATTGCTTAAAGTCAAACAAATAAAGGCACAGAAAGATAAAGAGAAGGCCGTGTATGCAAAAATGTTTGCGTAATAAGAATTAAGCTCTCCTTAACGATTATATATTGATTATATAAAGGACAATGTATATTACTGTCTACACGATCCCTGCTATGTTTCCCTTGATTTCTGTCATTGTTTACATAGCAGTGCTGACTTAGGCTCCTTCTTAATAAAGTGTTACAAAATACAGTGAAAAAAAAGATTTTATTTATTATTTAATGTAAGTACACTGTAGCTGTCTTCAGACACACCAGAAGAGGGCATCAGATCTCATTATGGATGGTTGTGAGTCACCATGTGGTTGCTGGGAATTGAACTCAGGACCTCTAGAAGAGCAGTCGGTGCTCTTAACCACTGAGCCATCTCACCAGCCCCACCTTTATTGTTTTTAAGGAAGGTCAGAGTTAATATGTCAGATAGTTTGCCTCTGTCCAAGGCAAAGTTGTCTTTACTTTAGTGTATTTTAAAGATCTTCTGTGTGCTTGTGTGTGTGAGAGAGGGGGGGAGGGAGGGCGGAGGGAAGGAGAGAGAGAGAGAGGGAGAGGGAGAGGGAGAGGGAGAGGGAGAGGGAGAGGGAGAGGGAGAGGGAGAGGGAGAGGGAGAGGGAGAGGGAGAGGGAGAGAGAGAGAGAGAGAGAGAGAGAGAGAGAGAGAGTGTTTTCCTAAGATCCTGAGGAACTGTACTAGAGTCAAGAGTATGTAGTCCTCCTGGTAGGGGCAGGGGCAGGCTTTGGGGATTCTGCAAAGACCTCATCTGTACGTTTGAGACAGTGCTGGGGTTGGCTTGCTGACCCTTGTTTTGTTTCTGTCTTAAAGAAAAGTAATAAGCCAAGTAGCATTCAAAATTATCACCGTGATCTGTATCCAGTGGCAGGCACTTTGAGGTTTTTGTCTATGTGCTCATTTTACAATAGGGTCCATGTACCCCAGGCTAGCCTCTGGTTTGCTTTTCTTTTCCTGGAGCCTTTTATGACTGAGATTAAATGACCCACCAAGACAGGCAACTAGCATAAAATTTTAGAACTGTAGTATCAATCCATTAAGACTCCCCTTTCACTCGCCACGTGCTGAATAAAGGAGAGTTTTGGTTTTCCTTAAAAATAAAATGTTGCTATTAGCTGAGTATGGTGGCATGGACCTATAATCCTCACACTCAAGAGGTTGAGGCAGGAGGATTGCAGCTTTTGATCTTAGTCTGGTCTACATAGGGAGAGTCCATCTTGAAGTTTCTTTTTCTTCCTTCCTTCCTTCCTTCCTTCCTTCCTTCCTTCCTTCCTTCCTTCCTTTCTTTCTTTCTTTCTTCTTTTAGGATAGAAAATTTTAACCAACTTCTTTTACCACACACACACATACCCTATCAAGAACAAATTAACATATAAATAAAAATAATCCTGATCAGATTTCCTGCACTTTGTTTTGTTTTGTTTTGCTTTTTAAGACAGGGTTTCTCTGTAAAACCCTGGCTGTCCTGGAACTTGCTCTGCAGACCAGGCTGGCCTCACAGAAATCCACCTGCCTCTGCTTCCCAAGTTCTGGGATTAAAGATGTGTGCCACCACTGCCAGCCTGCATTGACCTTCTAACTGCAAACTCAGCATTAAAATTCAAAGTTCTGGCTGGGAGAGAGAGAGAGAGAGAGAGAGAGAGAGAGAGAGAGAGAGAGAGAGAGATTTGCTGCCTGGTACCTGAGCATCCCTGGGACACATATGACAAAGTCATCCTCTGATCTTTGCATGCATACTAAGGCCACCAACCCCAAAATAAAGCAATGAAAAAATTCTCTACCCAACTCCATTAAAGGAACTCTTAAGTTCCTTTAATGCCCTGCATCTACTGCCCTACGGGTTTTTTTTTTTTTTTCTTCACGGGTGGTGTTGGTCAAATGGGGGTATAACTTTTAAACATTTTTATTTTTATTTTGTATTATATTCAACACTATACATGCATATATATACATATATATATACATACCAATCATAAAAATGATGGACATGTTATTAAATGAACTGAAGAGGACATGGAATCCCCTGCAGCTGGAGTCATAGGCAGTTGTGAGCAGCCTGGTGTGGATGCTGGGAACAGAACTTGGCTCTTAATTGTGAAAGCAACAGGCTTCACTGCTGCCTGTCACCTGCCTGTCACCTGCCTGTCACCTGCGCTTCCAATGTGCTTTGGGCACGTTCAGCCCCTCACCTTCTCTTCTTGCACCCTCTCTTTCAGGAGCAGCCTCCCAGTTCCATGTCCTAATTTTAATCCAGATCTCAAAAACCAAAAAAAAAAAAAAAAAAAAAAAAGAAAGAAAGAAAGAAAGAATGAATGAATGAAAAAGAAAAGAAAAGAAAAAAAGGTTTTTATGACTAGTTAGTCTCCTCATGACTGACTAAGCTCCGCCCCTCGCCTCTGGAGTGAGGGAGGGGCGCATGGAGAGGACAAAAGTATCTTAGCCCCTCCGCTCAGCGCTCAGCCGTGAGGCCGAGCCTGCATCTTTGTGAAGGAAACTTAGAATAGTACATTTAAGTGGTCTCCGTATTAGCTTGAATAACTACCCTTGAGGTAAATAAATTCAATATAGCCTTTTGAGGAAATCGTTTTTATTTAAGTGTGGTGCTTTCTCCAGAAGTTTTAAAGAAAGGGAATTTTTAAGGATATCAATATAATAGTTGTAAATTCCCATGAGGCCTCAGTGGGAAAGGAATGGGGTCACAGGAGGTTCTGATACAGGTGTGTATCTCCTAACATCCAAACTTCCTCAAAACTCAGCAACACGCACAATTTGTGAACCTTCTTCACAGCCAGAATGGCATTTCTCACCTAAACATGCTCTGGGCTTCGTTTAAAGCCAAACTATTTTCTCATGCTGCTTTTAGTTGAGTACCGTGCACAGACCAAATGCTAATAGCAAAGAAACAAAGACAGACCTGGCTAGAACACCCGACACACTGCCATCCCGTCCCATCAGAGGCGTCCTTTCCCCAGTGGAAATGGTGACCACTAGCTAGAGGCATCCTCACCCTCTGTGGGAACACTAACCCCACATGCCACTGCTTCCACACAAACCAAACTGAACCCCAAGACAGAGCATCCTTCCAAGCTAGAAGAGTTAATAGGCCTCCGGCTTCAACTGAACCCTGGAATCAATGAGTGTGCAAAACAATTCACACTGCTGCCCCTAAAGCCTTTTGAATCTAAGAAACACAAAGGACCTGGTGTGGGGAGAGAAAAAGATTTATCCCTCAATTTAAATACGCTAACAGCCATTCCAGTCTTTGCCCAACTGATTCACATCTTTAGTGAGTTTGAACATAGCAGCAAACTTAGGTTAAGGATTACACCATGAACAGTGGTTCAGATGGAGCTGGCCCTTCCTGGACTCTGTCTCCTACCCTAGCTCCGTACCCAGCCACTCTGGACACAATTCCATTACATGTTTCATTGAAAGAAACTGTTTGTTTTTTTCCTTTTACATCTATGTAATTAGTGTGGGTGTGTATGTGTGTGTCCATGTGCTTGTAGAAGTCAGGAGTCGGATCTCTCCTTCCACTGTGTGGTTTCCAGGGATTGAAGTCAGGTCATTAGGCTTGGTGACCCGTGCCATCTCCCAGGCCCAAAAGCTTGGTGGCCGGGGCTATCTCACAAGTGTAAGGACCTAGTTTTCCTACCATCACTTCCCAGACCAGATCTCTCACATTCTTCATATTCATAGCTGGGCCCAGCATAGCTCACAGAGAGTCGGCTCATCTATGCATCCGGTCATCTTCATCGTCTTAATGGCAGTGGAAGAGAATCCTCCAGTTTATGGTTTACCCCCCCCCCTTTTCTTGTTGAATCCACACGACTATATATATATATATATATATATATATATATATGTGTGTGTGTGTGTGTGTGTGTGTGTGTGTATGTATGTGTATATATATACATACATATATATGTATGTATATATATACATACATATATATGTATGTGTATATATATATATATATATATATATATATATATATGACCCTGGGCACAGTTGCCAAGTAATGACTTCCTGGCAAACAAGGGTAAGGACTGCAGAGAAAAAGAGAGCTACTCTGACGCATGAGAAAACAGCATTTAATAGACCGCTATTCCACAGAATGAGTTCAAATGGAGAACAAGAGGAAGTCTCCTGGTAGGAAAGAGACTCTGGAAAGAAATAGTCGGGGACTCTCTTCATAACTTCAGTGGCTGCGACTTTGCTGATGGGGAAAAAGTCCCATGGGAGAGACTGAGTCATGTCCTGACTTGTAGGGTTTATATGAAGGACTGGAAAAGAGACACTTGAGATATTTGGGAAGGAGGGGAGTGACGGTTGTGGGTAGGAGGGGGAGGGTTAGTTCCTAGAGAGTCTCCTTATTCAGGTGATCGTCCTAAGAACTCTACAGTAAACATTTGCTCGCCTGTCTTGACTGGTGACCATAAAGGAAAAGCACCTAGTAGACAGGGCTAATGTTCTGATTCAAGCACATCTCTGTGAGTTCAAAACCAGCCAGTCTACACAGTGAGTTCCAGGCCAGCCGGAACTACAGGTTGAAACCCTGTCAGAAGTAGAAGGAGGAGGAGGAGAAGGAGAAGGAGAAGGAGAAGGAGAAGGAGAAGGAGAAGGAGAAGGAGAAGGAGAAGGAGAAGGAGAAGGAGAAGGAGAAGGAGAAGGAGAAGGAGAAGGAGAAGGAGGAGAAGGAGAAGGAGAAGGAGAAGGAGGAGAAGTGAAGCAGAGGGAGAGGGAAGGGAGGGGAAGGGGGAGGAGGGGGAGGAGGAGGAGGAGGAGGAGGAGGAGGAGGAGGAGGAGGAGGAGAAGGAGAAGGAGAAGGAGAAGGAGAAGGAGAAGGAGAAGGAGAAGGAGAAGGAGAAGGAGAAGGAGAAGGAGAAGGAGAAGGAGAAGGAGAAGGAGAAGGAGAAGGAGAAGGAGAAGAAGAAGAAGAAGAAGAAGAAGAAGAAGAAGAAGAAGAAGAAGAAGAAGATGAAGATCACCATGTCCTCAAAAGTGGCGAGCACATTTCAAATATCCCCAGGAAGTGGTGTGCGGATGGAAGTGATAGCAAGGCCTATGGTCTTGTCTTCTGTTACAGTGTCATTTATTTCACAGCCTAATGCATATGGATTAAGCATCTTTGAATGCCCACCCTCTTCAGGGTTATCTGATACTAGTTAATCTATCATCTCCATCTTCTCTCTACTAAGGAAGAAAGACTCATACTTTGCCTACAATTCATTGCTTTTGTGCACATATGGCTTAGCTGGGAAGCGGACACATCAGGAGCAAGATGGGCAAATATACATCTTAGGAAAGAGCTTCCAGATTCCTCCAGAAAAAAAAAAAAAAAAAGGCCTGATTTGAATGTCATTAACATAGCTGGCCTTCCAGGTCCTCTAAAATGGCCTTTCATTTCCATGTGAATATTGAAATTGTCCTGCATGGGGAGGGTGACAGACCCACTTTGCCTCCATCTCAGCTAATTTATATGCTTCCCCAATGGAGGTCATATCGATATGAGGCCCTGTCTCTGTCAGCTTTGTGGGTCCCTTAACCTGAGAACCCTGAAACCCATTGAGAGCTATTCATACTTGGCAGATTGATTTCTTCAGTCATTTTGTCATAGTAACTGACAATTCACCGCCATCCAAGTGTATCTGGGCGCACAATGCCTACATAAATACCACTGGCGATTCTGCGCATATCCCTTTGTAGAAAGGGATATGCACTTACTTCTGCCACTTGACTTTCTATAGCTATGTGGCAGAAGATCATTTCCACCGAAGCCGTACAGCTGACAGACCCAGCGGGGCTCGTTTCAAAGACGCACAAAGTTCAGAACCCCCCACGAGTACAGAACGAGATGAATCAAAACTTCAAACAGGTTCATCTGCGAGAGGAGACAGGAGGGTAAGGGGAGCACACAAAGACCCCCAAGGACAGCCAGGTGCAGCCCAAGCCCTAACACCATCCCAGAGAGTTGAGGGCCTGAAAAACAAAAAGATTGTCGTCTCTCAAGCATAACAATGACGCAAGGACAAAAGTCAGTGGCTCTCCTTAATCACATCAGTCTGAAAGGTGCACAGGGCCCGGCAGCAACTCAACAGCAGGTGGGGCTCTCCCTTCCAGTGCCAAAACTTGTGTTAGGCAGTGCTCCCCTGAGGGATTTCCTGGTGCCTCTCCAGTTGTTGGTGCGGCCAGCCTTGCCTGGATAGTCACTCACAGTTGGTGTGGCCTGACAGAGGGGCAAGGGTATCTATCCACAGTGGACACTGCTGGATTTGCTACCTCGAGCTACCCAGTTCATCTAAGTCCTTCAGTGTTTCAACTCAGTATCGACATGTGTAAAATGGGGCTATAAAGATACTCATGCTACCGGGTGGCCTTGAGATTAAATGAAGCAACACACTCAATCCTTCCTGAGTTCCTTCTTGCACATGTCTCCCATGGGAAATGAAAGGTTTGGGAGGGAAGGGGTCCACGTATTTGCTCTGGATGTATTTGGTTATAAAGGAGAGTTCCTTCCACGTAAGATTCCACTCTGTAGTTGAGCCAGAGAGAGACGGGATGGCCTCTCTGAGCAAACAGCTCTTGACAGCTGGAAGAAACAAAGCTTGACAAGCCCTTCAGCAGGGTGGAGGGGGGGGGCATCCCAAGTTGGAAACAGTCCAGGTGGGCATCAGAGAGGGAGATGATGGTAGTTTGCTCAGTGTTGCTGGAGTGACACACAGAAGAACAGATAGAAGGTGCTGATCAGTAGCAGGACCCAAGCTATGTGATAACAGTCTCGGAGCCTGTGAGCACCGCTGCGGCACTGAATATTTTCTGTGGCATGTGCTGTGGTCAGCCCCTTCAATTGGCTTATCTTACTCAGGCAAGGACTGGGCCGGTAAAATCAATGATAGTCAAGGCTGATGTCAACTGGGAGTTGATTTTTCACACACTTCTTTGTGATGGGAGATAGTGAACTACACAGTTTCTGCATGGGCATGAGGGAACAGGTGATAGAAAAGTCCTTGAGACTGTCACATGGGGTCCAGAGGCAGGGGTCTTCCTCTGGCTCCTTTGTCCTCAGCCCCTCTCTGTCTCTCGGTGTGTGTAAACCACTTCTGTGGAGCCTGCGTGTGAAGCCCAGGAGGCTTGAGGGGTGGTTTCACTTTGACAGATTTGAGTACTATCCTTCCTGCCTCACAGGGCCGAAAGAGCCTGAGCTCTAGGAGGGACCCCAAGTCCCCAGACTGAAGTCAATAGGAACACCCGCTACTTCTGAGACCTGTGGAGAAGAGTCCAGGTGTCGGGGTGTAAGGAAGAGAAATCACCACAGACACCCTGCTGTTTGCCACTTAGTACTCACCCATTCTGTGGCCTTGGGAAAATCACATGGCCTCTATGAGCTTCGGGACTGTCATCTGAGAAATGGGAATGACCAGTGACACCTCCCTGGTCCCATGACAGTGTGTGATCGGCTGTCCTCTGCTGTGTAACAGCTGTCCCAGAACATGGCCTTGAGGCCACAATAGCATTTATGCTGCCCTGGAATCTGTAGTATGAACTGCACACCCAGTGACAGCTTACCCCAGCTGCACTGTGATTAAGGAGGCCCAGGGCTGGCCTTTGAGTGAGTGTCTCTGTGCTTTTGTACAACATGCTGACCAGCCATGTGATCACCTTGGGTAAGCAGAACACCAAGCTAAAGCTTAGTCTTCTCTTCAGAGAGGGCGTTGATGAGGCAGAGGCTCGCTATGCAGCCCAGGTTAGCCTCGAACTCGCAATCCTCCTGCATGCCCTGCCCAAGGGCTAGATGGCCAGTCACTCTTGGGCCCATGCTTTGTGACTTCAGAGGCTAGGCTGTAAGAATACATCGTATAGGAAGGAAGCCTGACCCCAAAAAAGAATGTATGAAAACATTATAATTAAGCTCATTGCTTTGTCTGCTAATTAAGAACCAACAAGAAGAATATAGAAGTGTGGTGGCACACCAGGAGAGCCTGGCAGGAGAGAGACACGGGCAGGAGAAGGGCCAGTGCAAGGCCAGCCTGGCCTACCTACGGAAACCATGATTCAGAAAAAACAAAGAAAAAGAAAGAGAAGGAGAAAGAGGAAAAGGAGGGGGAGGAGGAGCTGGAGGAGGAATGGGAGAAAGAGAAGAGGAAGGAGAAAAAGGAAGAAGAGAGGAAAGGGAACAAGGAGGAAAGGGAGGAGGAGGCAATCATAAAACACCATGTCTGCCCTTTTCCCCTTGATTCGAGCAGTTGCAAATGTTACAGAGACTCAAGGGGAGGGATCTGGGAGCTGCACCCCTCCAGTGGCGTGGGATGTACACACACCGGCGGGGCTATCTTTGGAAAATACAGTCTGCTAGTCTGTGTACGGAAGGCAGCTTTGACAAGTAGAAAGCATCGTGGGAGACCTGGCTGACAGGAGGCCTCCACCACCAAGGGCTGCTTTGAGGGCTCAACAAGCACTATTCTAAGGCCCTTCACCGAGCACATATTAATATCTACTAAATACAGACACTGCTCTGGGCACCCTCCGTCACAGCACCTCACTTTACCCATACGACAACCACCAGAAGCCGACCCGCGGTGCCCTGCTCTGTGCCGAGCTTGGGCACTTAAGACCACTTTCTTCCTCTGTTCACTAACTATCAGACATTACACGTTGTCAGGCACGAGGGGCAAACATAGTAAGCCAGGTCGATACTTTTAAGAACTTCTTTCCTTCCTTCTCTCAGGCCCCTTTCTGGTTTCCTGACCTCTACCCAGGCTCATTCACACATTAATACACAAAAACAAAACTGAGAGGCTATGGGCTGACGACATGACCCAGCAATCAAAGGTGCTTGCCCTATGCCCAACAAGCCGACGCCAGTGCCTGGAATCCACGTGGTGGGAGAAGAGAAGCGCTAGGCTGTCCTCTGACCTCCACAGGTGTAGCGGAGTCTACATCTATCCCCACAGCCACACAAGATATCGATAAGAAGTTAAA
Organism: Apodemus agrarius; assembly: GCA_964023405.1. Taxonomy (NCBI): domain Eukaryota; kingdom Metazoa; phylum Chordata; class Mammalia; order Rodentia; family Muridae; genus Apodemus; species Apodemus agrarius. Next base: position 35,395,699 of record OZ030005.1, on the reverse strand, counting down.
TACTTTTTAAATTAGAAGCTAGGATCCGCACACGAGGGAGAACGCATGGTAGTCATCAGAAAGGATTTTCGAAGATTTATTTTATTTTATGGGTACAGTTTTTCTTCCTGCATGTGTGTGTGTGTGTGTGTGTGTGTGTGTGTGTGTGTGTGTGTGTATGTGTACCATGTGCCTGCCTGGCGCTTTTGAAGGTCAGAAGGGCATCAGATTCCTCAGAATTACAGTTACAGATGTTTGTGAGCCGCCATGTGGGTCCTCTGTGAGAGTAGACAGTAGCTTAACCACGGTGTAGAGCCATCTCTCCAGCCCCAAAGGGATTATTTTTTTAAATGATACCCAGAAGTAGGAGTGAGGTAGAAGTTTAGAAATGAGAGGCGGTGATGGGAGGTATTTCTGTTCTGATCCAGTCTGTTTGGAGTTCTGTAGGCTTCTTGTATATTCATGGGCATCTCTCTCTTTAGGTTAGGGAAGTTTTCTTCCATAATTTTGTTTAAGATATTTGCTGGCCCTTTAAGTTGTAAATCTTCAATCATTTGGAATGTAAACAAAAAATATAGAAAATTAAAAAAAATAAAAATAATAAAGAGAGAGAGAGAGAGAGAGAGAGAGAGAGACAGAGAGAGACAGAGAGAGGCAGTGGGCAGTGGTAGTGGCACACGCCTATAATCCCAGCACTCAAGAGTCCGAGCTCTGAGTTCAAGTCCAGCCTGGTCTACAGAGTGAGTTCCAGGACAGCCAGGGTCATACAGAGAAACCCTGTCTCAAAAACAAACAACCCCCACACCACCCTGCCTCACCCTCCCCAGTAGAAAAGAAAGAACAGAAGAAAGAAAGAAACACAAGCAGGAGAAAATGCCAGTCAGAGAAGCTAGCTTGTGCAAGGCCCTGCGGTAAAAGGTATAGGGGTAGAGTGAGTGCACAGGGAAGAGGAGCGCTAAGATTTGCCTGGGCGGGGGGAGCTGGAGACATGGCCCAGTGGTTAAGAACACTGACTGCTCTTCCAGAGGTCCTGAGTTCAATTCCCAGCAACTGCATGGTGGCCTCCAACCATCTATAATATTATCTCATGCCCTCTTCTGGCATGCAGGTGTACATGCAGATAGAGCACTCGCATGAATAAATAAATAAATAAGTAAATAAATAAATAAATAAATAAATAAGTCTTAAAAAAAAAAAAAAAAAGATGTGGCTAGAGGCACAGATGGTCCAAAACCATGCAGAGCCCAGCCAATCAGACCCTAACTGAGCTTTCAGGTTTCTGTGTGGACTGTATCAATCCAGGACACATATGTTCAGATATGATTGACTGAGTCCTCATGACTCAGAAGAGTTAAATCACAATTCCTATACAAATCATACCCATCTTTATTCACATCAACAGCAAAGCAGAACTCAGTGGGCAAGAATAGAAACTGCTCACTGTCATGGTTTGAATATGCTTGCCACAAGGAACAGCATTATGTGGAGGTGTGGCCTTGGCCTTGTTGGAGTAAGTGTGTCACTGTGGGTGTGGGCTATCAGACCCTCATCCTAGCTGCATGGAGGTCAGTATTCTGCTAGCAGCCTTCAGATGAAGATGTAGAACTGTCAGCTCTGTTTGCCTGCATGCTGCCACGCTCCTGCCTTGAGGATAATGGACTGAACCCCTGAACCTGGAAGCCAGCCCCAATTAAATGTTGACCTTTATAGGACTTGCATTGGTCACGGTGTCTGTTCACAGCAGTAAAACCCTAACTAAGACACTTACCCAAATCAGGTGATTCCGTCTCAAGAAACTTTCTGGTCCTTTTGTCATAGACAGTCATTTGTCCTTAAGCAAGACCATGCTTGCTTCCATCTCACTGATGAGCCACACCTGGGAGTCTGTACCCAGGAGGCCTATAATTGCTACATGTTTCACCTATACGTTTCTCACCTGGGACAGAGCCTAATGTGGTGATTCCCACTGAGAAACCCTCCTGGGATGAGAGAAAGCACTCGGGACACTTATCCTTGAACACTCCCCAGAAAACAGCCTTTTCTAAGAGTCACCCCGAAGGAGTCAAGTAAATTAAACATTTGATTGGCATCCGTTGAGCACTTGCTGTCGGCATCTCCTCATAGCAGGAAGTTTTCACAATAAAGGTTGGAATTCATCATGCAGTCAACTAGAAAATGGGATCTTCCTTACTTTTATTTTTAACATATTACCATCTATAACCTGGTAGAAACAGCAGCCTGGTAGGAACAACATGACCACTTCCTTTGAGGATCTCCATGTTTTCTCAGCAATACAGGAGGGAAGGAGAGTAATGAGAACCATGGGGTTACACAGATGGCTATATGGTTAAGAGCACTTGCTACTACTCTTGTAAAGACCCAAGTTCGGTTCCCAGCCACCATGTCAGGAGGCTCATAAGCCAGTCACTCCAGCTCCAAGGAGAATTCACCACCCTCTTCTGGTCACTGTAGGCAACTGCAGTCACCTGCATGTACCCATGCACAGATGAATATGTGTACACATAATTAAATTTTTAAGTAGTAGGGCTGGAGATGGCTCAGTGGTCAAGAGCACTGCCTGTTCTTCCAGAGGACCCATGATTCATTCCCAGCACGCACACGGTGGTTCATGTATGTAACTCCAGTTCCTAGGGATCTGAGGCCCTCTTCTGGTCCATAGCACACATACATGGTTCCCAGATATACATGCAGACAAAATGCCCAAACACATTAGATAGATAGATAGATAGATAGATAGATAGATAGATAGATATTCTAAGTTAAAAAATAAATAAAACCTTTAAAAAGAAAAAAGGAGGAATGAGAATGAATCTAAGGAACCAATGAACACCAGGAGGAAAAGACAGCTTTCTCCTGGGTAAAACCCAAAATTATCAAAGCAAGTTTCTCCAGAATTATTTATAAATGTATTAAAATTTATTTTCTGTTACTGAATGTTTCTGAGAAAAAAAAAACCCAACATATCCAAAATCTGAATGAAATCTGAAGGTAAATGGATATAATTGGAAAAAAAAACCAAGTAAGGAAACTGAGGCACAGACAGACAAGTGCTGCACATTGTCTCTCATAAGTAGATCCTGGTTTGGAGTTCCTGTAGAACCTAAGAAACTAGGAGGAGACCATGGAAAGCCCAATACCTTAAGAGATGGGGTAATAAAACATAGGCCATGGGAGAGCAGCAGTTGAGAATGTTGAGGGTGAAGAGGTTGATCAGGGAAGGGATGAGGAGAGAGTTAACCAAAATGAAGGGGCTATGGAAACTAATGCCTTATAACCAAATTAAAGTGTATAATTTATATTTTAATAAAGAATCTGAAAGGAGATAGGCAGCCTGCACAGCTAGCAAAAGCTCTTCTCAGAAGCCATGGGTTATTAAGAAATCCCGCAGTGCCAGGGCGGAGTTATCCCCTCTAGGTTGTCAATAGGGAAGCTCCAGAGGTCTCCGAAAATACAAGCTTTGCTCTTCCTTCTGTCTACTCACCAAACAAGGGGGTCAGACCGTGATGCTGACACCATATACCCGCATTATGTGATACTGAGAAGTCAAACTAGAACTGGGCTGGAAGCTTCCTCCCTGCTCTGTGTCTTAGATCCTGATAGAAGGACTTCTGGGAGAGAAAGTCATCATCGGTAGTCTTAACCAAATAAGACTACTATGAACTACAGTGCCAACCTGCAAGGCAAGATGAGCCCATTTGTGTAGTAATGGCACAACAGTTATGGATGCAACCAATGTTCTCTGATTGGATTTGAGACCTACTTCACGGGAGGGAATCCATGCCTGGTACTGTAAACTCAATCAAAAATTCACGGTGAGAGGCAGTTATTTTTCTACTGCTGTAATAAGACACCATATATGTATGTAACTTACGTATGTAATTTACATGATGCCCCTCTTCCATCCATGCCTGGCTGTTGCAGACCCAGCACAGTCACCTATGGCTGGTGTGAGTCTGTGATTGCATTGACTGGGTCTTGAAAGGAACCTGGCAGTTTCAGAGGGTGACTCCATGACCATCACAGTGCGGAGAATGGCAGCAGGCAGGCACAGTGCTGGGGTAGCAGCTGAGCACTCACACCTTGAGACACAACCACAACCACAAAAATACATTTTAATACATTTATAAATAATTCTGGGAAGAGGTCCCCAGGGGTTTCTCCCCATCACTGCTGAGCCATTTCCTACTGGTGATTTCAAGGAGAGAGGGGCCATTGCCTCCAATAGTGTGGCCATTGGTCACCTCACCAGGCTCCAGAGGATAGTACCACTCCAACAGTCATGTATCTGAGAAAGGGATTGGTGAGGGGCAGGATGATAGGGATGGAAAGGAGGTGAGAGGAAGTGGAGGAGAGAGTGACAAGAATATATATATATATATATATATATATATATATATATATATATATATTACTGTCAAAGAATGACATTATACATATGAGTTCTGCATGGATACCTCCATGCCAGAAGAGGGCATCAGATCCCATTACAGATGGTTGTGAGCCGCCATGTGGTCGGTGGGGATTGAACTCGGGATTTCTGAAGAGCAGACGGTGCTCTTAACTGCTGAGCGATCTCTCCAGCCCTAAAAACTACTTTAAAAAATTATATATATATATATATATATATATATATATATATACATATACATATGTATTTGTATTTGTATTGTATTATATGTGTATGTGTATATTATGTATTTATATTTATATTTATATTTATATTTATATTTATATTTATATTTATATTTATATCCTTGGCCATCTCCCACCCATCCTGCTTTTAGGACACCAATGCTTAAAATAAGACTCAGATCTATTAGCAAGCTGATAATTCCTTCCCTGGGGAGACTTCAACAAGGTCTACACTTACCAAGAGTGTGATAACAAACCAAATTACTCTCCCATGCTCCTCCACAGGGGCCTGGCTGTTAACAGGAAAGCCAGTGAAGTCTCTGCGCTTACTTGCAAAGCAGCCATGAGGGGTTATGGGCAGGAGCCGGGTGGCACCAAAGCAGTCACCCTGGAAGTCTTTATGCAGCATGACAGGTGGTTTCCCGAGAGCCCCACAGTCCCCAGAATCATACTCTAGCACAGCAGTTTTCCACCGATGAGTCATGATTCCTTTGGAGGTTGCATATCAGATATCTTGCATATCAGATAATTACATTATGATTCATAACTAGCAGAATTACAGTTACGAAGTACCAACAAAACAATTTCATAGAGGGGGAGGGGGTTCGCCACAACATGAGGAACTGTATTAAAGCGTTAAAGCATTAGGAAGGTTGAGAACCTACCTCTCTTATACCCCAAGTTGGGTGCGATTAGGGCAGAATTACATATATATATATATAAATGGCTGGGAGGTGTGGTTGGATTACCAGGCAAGAGTCCAGTGGCACCGCAGCCCCTCCTCCTAGAGAGAATGTCAACAGTCCACAGGCCAGATAGGGATGGGGTACTCAAAAGTAGGCACAGATGATCTGAGAGAGATGTTGGCAGTGTGGCTCAGAGGGTAGTGCTGTACACAACGCGCCCCACCACACGCCAGCAGAACGAGGCTGTACTCAGCACACACTTACGGACTAAGGGTGCTGAGCCCCCATTATATATGAGTAGAACTAGGCTATGTTCAGCAGGTTCTCACCAACCAAGGGTACGGAATCAAACCAGGTTGCCAACTGTGGGTTTTATAAAGTCAAACTACTTTATCCACACTGGCAACAGACCTGGAATTCTCTTCATAAACACCCAGAGAACTAAGCACCTCAGAACGCGGGAGCCATGCATTTCTGAAACCACTGCATGTGCCTGAACCAAACTGGATGCCTCATTAAGGGATGCTCTGCCCCCCCCCCCCCGCCCCTTCCTGAACAGTGGGAACCAAGAACTCAGGCCATGACCAACCTGAGAGGATAAAGTGTGGACCCGCCTCCAAGAGCCTCGCCGGACAGGGAAAACAGCCACGGAGGGAGGGGCTCTACTTCTCTGCCATCCACACAGTCTTCTCTCAAATGATTTTAAACCTTTTCTTGCCCAAATCCCAGCAGAGGGAAATAACAGAGTCGCCACTATTATGCAAATAGACACTAATCAACCCAGGGTGCTGTGCGAATTAATTTAGATTTGAATCCAGCGAGGCCTGGATACTTGCTAACCGAAACCCCGGGCCAAAGCCCCTGCGCTAGGTAGCTCCTCGCATTATTCCTTTGACGAGATGTGAACTGACATACATGCCAGGGCTCCCTTTCAATCCGATTACCCCGTTCCCCACACATCAATGCTTCCCGGGCCTTCAGACGCTGGCGTCCTCCCTTTCACTGGCTGCAGGAACAAGGGACAACCTCTGCTTGATAACAAGCACCCACGCTGCCACCTCGTACCCCCACTCTTAACCCATCATCCCCGTTCAATGGGCTCTATTAGACAAGGTATTTTATTTTGTGTGTAGAAATCAAGGACTCAGAAACAGTGCAAAATCAGGCCTGGCCCCGGGCTGCACATTCAAAGCCGCCCTTTCATACAGCGACCAAGGGCCTCTTGGCAGCAAGGTCCCTGAGGTAGCCACCCTTTAACAGACAGCTTGCCCTCCGCGTCAGCTCCCTCCCTAGCGTCTTAGGAACTCTTTTCAAACACACAAAAAAAAAAAAAAAAAAAAAAAAAAAAAAAGGAGCAAAACAGGTTTCCCCAAGCTCACGTGACCCGGAGCTCCATCAGAAAGAACCTGTGTTTTAAGTCTTACCTTTGGGCTAAACTCGTGTTGACAGCCACTGAATTCTTTCCTTTGCTCTACATAGGGGAGATAAAAAGCTCTCCAAACGGTGTGCCCTAGAAGCTTGGGGAAACAGTCCAGCAGGTGTCCTGTCTAGATGGGCAGACATTTTCCGAAGCCCCTCCCCTGGTAATTAGATTGACAGGCGGCATGCGAGCAGCAGCCTTTCATGCTTGAAGTCATTTAGAGCATATAGCGAGTGCAAGGTATCGTGAATGGGGCCAGACAAATAAACCACGGACCCATGGGCTGAGAGAGAGAGAGAGAGAGAGAGAGAGAGAGAGAGAGAGAGAGAGAGAGAGAGAGAGAGAGAGAGAGGGAGAGAGAATGGAAATGAGAGGGAACACAGCACTGGCTTTCTTTTTCAACACCAGGTCCATGTAGATTGGGCTCTGTTGTGGTAAGGGGCAGGAGTTACAAGCTCCTCCTGGGGCTGCCACAGTGGTGGCGGGGTTGGAGTAAACTGGAGAAGCCATGAGCCGGGAGGAGGCTCAGTGGGCAGGGGAGAGCGTGACCCCATATAGGGCTGAAAACGTCTTCTCCAGACACGGCCCCAGAAGATCCTGAATTTGAAAAACATTGTGGCAGTTTTAGCTAGACAGTAGTAGATGCTAGCTGCGGGGTTTTGTTGTTGTTGTTGTTGTTGTTTGTTTGTTTTTGTTTTTTGTTGTTGTTTTTTTGTTTTGGGGGGAGGGGTGTTTCACTTTTGTTTTGAGTCAGGGTTTCTCTGTGTAGCCCCGGCTGTTTTGGAACTGTCTATATAAACCAGGCTGGCCTTGAACTCACTGAGATTCGTTGGCCTCTGCTTCCTAAGTGCTAGGATTAAAGGTGCGTGCCACCATGCCCAGCCTGATACTAGCCACTTTTAAGAAAGGAGGTAAAGCAAAGTAAGTACTAAGAAAATGAAATATATGAATGCACCTCCCACTCCCCACTCCCCCACCCCTACTCCCCACCCCACTCCCCCACCCACCCACCCTCTCAACCCCGGCAACACACACACACACACACACACACACACACACACACGGAGTTATGAGTCTGGCTAATGCCTTTTACATTTGTTGTATCTTTTATTAATTTTTAATGACTTTGACAATTTCATACACATATACAATGTATAATGCAATGTACTGTGGTCATATCAGTCCCAGTACTGTCCCTTATCACCCTACTCCTCAGCCCTGCCGGCCCTTCTTCCCAATGACTCCCCTCCTACTGTGATGTCTGTCTGCATGAGTGTCTCTCTGTGTAAGTCCGTCTTAGTGGAGTCCCTGCTTTACCCAGTGCTGTAAGGCAAACTCGGGCTTCTCTGACCGAGGCGGACAACGGCATCACTTTTCCCTCACTTCCGTTTCCTCGCTGTTAACTCAGGGACTTCTCTTGTTAGTATGAAGTTAACTCTTTAGGGCTGGGGATGTGACTCAGTTGATAGCATGCACGCCCAGCACGCAGGGAGCTCTAGATCCTATTCCCACCCCTGCATAAAACCAGGTGTGGTGACATTCATCAGCCTGTAATCTAAACACGCAGAAGCTGGAGGCAGGACAATCAAAAAGTCCAGTTCATCCTTGGCTAACACAGCAAGTTCAAACCTGGGATACAGGAGACCCTGTCTAATAAGTTCAAAAAATAAATAAATCATGTTGACCATTTAGAAATAGCAGAGGTTTCCAGTAAACAGCAGATCTACTTAAGAGAGGGATTCCTGGACTGGAGAGAGGGCTCAGCGGTTAAGAGCACTGCTGCTCTTCCAAAGGTCCTGAGTTCAATTCCCAGCAACCACACGATGCCTCACAACCATCTGTACTGAGATCTGGTGCAGGCCAGAATGCAGGTAGAATGTTGTATACATAATAAACAAATAAATCTTAAATAAAAGAAAGAAAAAGAAAAGGTGGGAGCTCCCTCTACTGAAATTCTGGCCTTGCTGTCTTTGAACAACTGTCTAAACTGTGATGCCTTCTATGGTTCAGGAATAGACTGGTTCCTAAGAGCTGCCTTGGTCATGGTGTCTCTTCATAGCAATGAAACCCTAACTAAGACAGTTACCTATGTTCCAGTGGATGATGCTACATCCATGGGCACATGGGCAGTACTAACTAGACTCGATGGTTTCAATTATAATAAATAAAAAGCTTTTAAAGGAGGACATGAGGTTGGAATGGACATGTGGTGGGGATCAATGTGATGAAGACACATCTTGTACTTGTATGAAATTTTCAAAGAATTACAAAGACAAGGTGTGTCCCTCCACCCCCTTCCTTCTCCTCCAGGGGCCACAGGAATTTCCCCCTCCAGCCTTAGCTTCCTCAGTCCTGCCCCCAAAGGCAACATCTAGGAGTCTGAGTTTACCAGCCTAGAGGGTGTTGCCTTCATCCCATCCCAGTGATGTCACCTTCTACCGGTGGCCAGACTTCCCAGGCTACCCCAAATTCCCAGACTGACCTCTTGTCTTCACCATCTTGTTCTCGGGACCTTCCTGGGTCACCTGCCTGCTCAGAACCAGAATTGTCCCAAATGTTGAGCACCATCCCCTCTAGCATAATTGTTCTTAGGTTAGTCATTAGAACCAAGCTGAGGGTATTTATAGGTTTTGGGGACCGCATCACACTCACATGCAGTTCATAGAAGCACATGATGCTGCTAACCGTCCTACAATATACATCTCAGTATACAATATGCCATCTCAAATACCCAATGCCTATTTCTGGGAACAGAGCAGGGGCTGCAAGGGTTGCCACTGCTGAGATCGTAGTGGGGAAGAGGTGGGTAATCACCTATGCGCTGAGTTGTGTACCTTGGAATCTGCACATGCTCAGTGAACGTTTGCATCACTCCCAGGAGACCCAGCATTCCACTGTTCGAACTTTTGTCTTTAAAAGCTAGTTCCACCTTGTCCTGTTAGCTTAAGAGTATATTGACTTTTTTTTTTCTAAAAGGGAACTAACTATTATAGGTGCTAGGATAGAAGATAAAATATTGACTGGGTTTATCTACACAAAACTTCACTAATAGCTTAGTTATGGCTTTTTACAATTTTTATTAGATATTTGCTTTATTTACCTTTCAAGTGTTACCCCCCTTTCCTCGTTACCCCTCCGAAAACCCCTTATGCCATCCCCCCCCTGCTTGCCAACCCCCCTCCCACTTTCCTGACCTGGCATTGCCCTACACTGGGGCATCAATCCTTCACAGGACCAATGGCCTCTCCTCTCATTGATGTCTGAAAAGGCCATCCTCTGCTACATATGTAGCTGGAGCCATGGGTCCCTCCATGTGTACTCTTTGGTTGGTGGTTTAGCCCCTGGAAGCTCTGGGGGTACTGTTTGGTACATATTATTGTTCCTCCTATGGGACTGCAAACCACTTCAGCTCCTTGGGTTTTTTCTCTAGCTCCTCCATTGGGGACCCTATGCTCAGTCCATTGGTTGGCTGTGAGTCATGTGTTAGAAGATCCCCCTTCTAAGAAGGACCAAAGTATCCATACTTTGGCCTTCTTTCTTGAGCTTCATGTGGTCTGTGAATTGTATCTTGGGTATTCCGAGCTTTTGGGCTAATAATATCCACTTATCAGCGAGTGCATACCATGTGTGTTCTTTCGTGAGGGTGTATTGACTCTTAATCCCTGCAGGACTTCAAGGCACTAAGAATTTCTCTCCCAGATTCTGGTGAGAAGGAAGCTCACTTTGCCACTGCTCTTGCTTTCTTTCTGCTTTGGATGCTATCGTGCAAAGAAGTGATGGTTGAAGCGACCGTAGCCTCATAACAGTGTGCTCCGGAGCAAATGTGCTGAGCACAGTGAGCTAAATAAAGATCGTGGCAGAGCAGTAGAAACAGTCACCCACACACATTCACCTTTTATGGATGTCACATACAGATGTAGATGGGGCGTCATTGCTAGGACTAAATCTTATACATAATTACGGGAATCGGCTAAGAAGTCTCCAGAGGACAGTCACCTGTTAGAGCCAGAGGACTAAAGGGAAACAGGAAGATACAATGGGCGTCAAACAGTGGGAGATCAAGAGTAACAGACATAAGCCGGGCGGTGGTGGCGCACGCCTTTAATCCCTTTAATGGGAGGCAGAGGCAGGCGGATTTCTGAGTTCGAGGGCAGCCTGGTCTTCAGAGTGAGTTCCAGGACAGCCAGGGCTACACAGAGAAACCCTGTCTCAAAAAACCAAAAAAAAAAAAAAAAAAAAAAAAAAAAAGTAACAGACATGAGTCCAGTGGGTTGGGCTGAAAACTCACATCTGTCCTTGCTACCTCCGACTTCATTGTGATGGCTCACTTGCAGAAGCCCTAGTCCTTCTTCATGGAGCTAACCATACACCCCTGGCCGAGGAGCCAAAGGGACTAGGGAGGATGGAGGGCCAGCAGGCCCACTGCTACCTCACGTCAACCAAGGTAGCCCACCTACCAAGCAAAGTGGGTCTTTCACCCTTCCAGTGTTTTGATCTCTTTTGTGGCCCACACTACTTAGAACTATGTAGGAAGCTGACATGGTTAGTATAAAGCCCCTCTAACTCTATTATTCTGAGTTTGTATGTCCTTCCCTGTGGGAGACTGTGCATAGGAAGGGTATCTGCCTCCTAAGGCTGTTTTAAAGATGATTTAAAATACGACATGGATACTATGTAGTAACAAGTGAATAGTTTTCTCAGAAATCCAGCTCAGTCACTGCTGCTGTTCTTCTTCGCTGATCCTGGAAAGGAAATTAAAAGTGGAGACATTTAATTTGGGGACACGAGATGACTCCATGGCAAAACACCATTGTGCCAGCCTGACAGCCTGGGTTTGATCCTCACAAGCCATTGTGGGAGGGGAGAAAAGACTCCTGGAAGTTGTCCTCCATACACTTGCACTGTCACTCAATAATAATAAATAAATAAGCTGACAGAAGGCTTCCAAAAGACACTTAGCTTCTCCAGTGACAGACTCATTCTTATGGATCTAGACAGTCTAGCCACTTTCCGTGTATGTGTGTGTGTGTGTGTGTGTGTGTGTGTGTGTACACCACACATGCCTGTGTCTATCATGACACATGTGTAGAGGTCAGAGGACAGTCTGCAGGAGTGTGTGTGTGTGTGTGTGTGTGTGTGTGTGTGTGTACGCCATGCATGGGTGTCTATCATGACACATGTGTAGAGGTCAGAGGACAGTCTGCAGGAGTCAGACCTCTCATTCTCCCATGTGGGTTCTGAGGTCGCGTTGCAACCCTCAGGCGTGGCAGCACGCCACCAGCCCTTCCCAGTCTTTTTGAGTAAGTTTTCACTTTTTGTTTTTTGGGTTTTTCAAGACAGGGTTTCTCTGTGTAGCCCTGGCTGTCCTGGAACTCCTTCTGTGGACTATGCTGTCCTTGAACCCAGAGATCTGCCTGACTGTACCCCCCCCCACCCTGAGTGCTGGGATTAAAAGTGTGTGCCATCACTGCCCAGCTTGAGTAACTTTTATTAGGCACATTTTAGATGATGCAATTGATGAATCTAAGGGATACAAAGATTAAACATCTGGGCTTAAGTATGGACACAGTACAACACAACACTATATAGATCCGCATATATAGGTAGATGAAATGATTGTGCATAGATAATATAAATATAAAAAAAACCACAAATCAACAGAAAGTGAGTGACGAGAGCGCAGCATTTCAGCTCTGGTTTGAAGGCAGAGAAATTCTCACAGAAGAAAGCAAACAGAGGTGAACAAATGTGAAGCCAGCCTGCGAAGAGAGCACCCGGCATGTTCGAGAAGCCCCTGGGCTGAGAGGCAGGAGTGGAAGGGAACAGGGACAGCGCATGGCCAGCACTGCTGTCACTCCAGCAGGAGGCTGCCAGGGCCAGGGCCACGTTAGAAGCTTCTGATGTATATGACTTGGGTAAGTTGGAACAATGAAGAAGAGACTAGACTGCAGTCCAGAGAGACATGGAGAAGAAGAGCAGCAAGGCAGCTGAAAGGCATGGGGAAAGGAGAGAAGCAGGGTGGGAGGCGAGCCAAAGCCACGGCCACAGAGGGGGGACTGTAACAGTCTGTCTCCTTCTCACTGAATGATCCTGGGGAGAAAAGGCTGCCCCACTGTCTTAGTCAGGGTTTCTATTCCTGCACAAACATCATGACCAAGAAGCAAGTTGGGGAGGAAAGGGTTTATTGAGCTTACACTTCCACACAGCTGTTCATTACCAAAGGAACTCAGGACTGGAACTCAAGCAGGTCAGGAAGCAGGAGCTGATGCAGAGGCCATGAAGGGATGTTCCTTACTGGCTTGCTTTTCCTGGCTTGCTCAGCTTGCTTTCTTATAGAACCCAAGAATACCAGCCCAGGGATGGCACCACCCACAAGGGGCCCTCCCCCCTTGATCACTAATTGAGAAAATTAGCTGGATCTCATGAAGGCATTTCCCCAACTGAAGCTCCTTTTCCTATGATAACTCCAGCCCTGTGTCAAGTTGACACAAAAAACCAGCCAGTACACCCACTAAGAAGACTCCCCCAAATGGATCGGAACAGATGTCCATCTCAATCGATGCATAACTCACCTTTTAGAAAGGAGAAATGCGAAAAGGAAAGCAACGTGGCTCCCCCAAACAGCTCTTTCACAGCTGAACCCAAGGATACTGAGAAGCCGGAGCGTCAGACAAGGAACTCAAAAGTCTGGCTTTTAAAAAGGATTAACAATCTTAGAGAGGATTGTAAAATGGACGTTTCTGGTTTCTTTGGAAACTCAGGTTATAATGATGGCTTCCTGGGGCGGACAGGTAAAAAGGATGTCTTGCTAAAGCAGACATGAGAAAGAATGTTTTCTGAAGCAGACACACGTGAAAGAGTGTTTTGCTATAGTAAACACGTGAAAGGACTCATGCTGTTCAGAAGGAATAGAAAAACAACCCCCCAGACAGTGGGAGCGCGAGCATTGCTCTGCTCTGCTCTGCCTCTCTATGCTTTGCTGATGGCGCTCATGGTTTGGTTCGCCTTACTCTATGTTGCTGAGCTTCACTTGTGGTGACATCATAGAGAGAAACTCACCAAAGAACTTGTGACATTCCCGTGGCTTCTTGCCTCTACCACAGACTCGGGCGACTGGTGAGCCTCGCGGTTTCTTCTGGATTGAACTGCCTTGCTGATTTGTGTGTGGTGTTTGCCAAGAAGACTGCACTGCAGCTGCTGATTCATGTTTGGTGTTTGCTAGTGGACTGGACTGAGAGCAACAAAGATTTGGAAGAACCCCAAAGAACTATTTCTAAACAGGTCCACTTCCCCCGTATCTTAATAACCTTTCCTTTCCACTCTCTCTGGTGGATGGTGGGCCAGAGGGGAGGTTGAACGCTTAGTGAAGGAGGTTGTGAATGCCAGATTCAACTGAACCAATGGGTGAAATGAAGGGATCAATTCTGGTTATGGACAGTCTGGGCTCTGTGGAGCCTGCCTGTAGTCCCCACACATGGGATGCTGAGGCAGGAGGGATGTGAACTTGAGGTCAGCCTTGGCAACTAATAAGACTCTGTCTTAAAGGGTCTGGAGGAGAAACACTACAGCTTATAAGTTTCTGCAAAAGAGAAGAATTCTAGAAAAACCCAGAGACCTAGGAAACTGAAAACAACTGAATTGAAAACTCAGCGTTATTGATGTGGAGGCCACCAGCTTGAAGAAAGACCACCGGCGATTGAAGACAGGGTTGAAGAACTGTCTCATTTAGATAGAAAGAAAAGCTCCAAGATGTCATGACCACAAACGAGGGCTCCTGCAAAGGCCAAGGAGCCACACCAGCGAATCTGTGATGGAGAAAAAGAAATTCAGTTACAGAGAAAAGCATGGAAATCCTACTCAGTGGAGAAACCATGGAGGGAGGGTTCCCCAAATCTGGAGAAAGGAATGTAGTGGTCAATTTATATTGTCACCTTGACTTGACCTAAGAGTCACCCAGGGAAGGACAACCCTCACTTATAAAACTGCCCCAATCAACTTGGCCTGTGGCAATGTCTGAGAGAAATTGTCTTGTTTGCTGATTGACATGGGCGGGCAAGGCCCAGGATAGGTGACATCACCCATAGGCAGATGGGCCTGCGCTGTATAAAAAGAGAACAGACAGTAAGCCTGTAAGCAGCATTTGTCCGTTGTCCTGTCTTGATTTTCATCTACAATGGACTGTGACCTACAAGCTGAAAGAAACCTTTGCCTCCACATTAGTTTAGTTTTGGTCATAGTGTTTATCACAATAGCAAAGTAAATTAGGACAGCGTCTGAGTCCTGATGTGTCTAGAATAGATATAACCACAAAATAACCTCTCCGCATGCATGTGAGTACAGGTACCTGGAAACCAGAGGAGTCGCATCCACCTGCAACCGGAGTTTCAGATGGCTGCCTGACATGGACACTGGGACTGAAACTCAGGTCTTCTGGAAGAGCAGTCAACTGCTTTTCATTGCTGAGCGACTTCCCCCAGCCAACCTCTCCCCGGTCTTACCTTTAAAGAGCCAAGGGTATAGAACAGAAAGAATGCTCAGGGCTGCAGGAGATGCGCTGAGTTACTTGCAAAGACAAACCTGCCAGGTTAACAGCAGACCTGTCAGCAGAAGTGTCCAAGGCCAGGATGGCTGGACATTCCATGCCCTGAAATGAAATAACTGCGGCTAAGAACACTCTGTTCAGCAAAGCTGACCCTTAGAACCAAAGGAGAAACATAGACCCTCCATGATAAACATCAAGTGGGACGATCCATGAATTCTAAGAACAGCAAGCCGAAGACACTTAACGGCTTCTGCACATAAGAAGTAAAGTCCGCACACAGGCCTGGATGCTGGAGAAAGGATGTATTCAAGGACAAAGAGGTAGAAAGTGGGAAGGACCGGTCATCACCAACTCAGCAAACCTGTAAGACGGAGATGGGAAACCAGTACACATCTAGGGAGTAAGTGCAAACATCCTCGGTTTTATCTCTACAACTAAAAGACCCAGATTGCCAGAATGGATCCTAGGATAAGATACAATGAGAATAAGAAAGTTTACTGACCACACTTCCGTCCCATCCCTGATCTTCTTCCACGAGTACCTGCTAAGAGGACAGTAATTAGAAAGCTCATTTTCATCACAATACAGAGGACCAGCGAAACTTGCCTTTAATCCTCTCACTGGAGTCTGGACCAATCAATGCTCCTGTGTTTCCCGCGTGAAATGAGTTGGGTGCTACTCTCTTCGGCCTCTCCTCACTGATCCTGATTCTACAAAGACCTCTTTGACTGACTCCTGATCCTTTTATTTCTGGGGAGGCGGGGAGGGGCATTGTTGGTAGCTCTTTTTATGTTGTCTTTATGTTATATTAACTCCCACCTACTGCAAGCAAGAAAAAGCTTCTCCAGTGAAGGCTGGGAGAGGCACTGGCCTGTGGCTATAGCAGTGGATCTTCAGGGGTCATTCTATTGCTTTGTTCCTTTTACAGACTAATAATATTAACTAGTCAACTAATCATATTAAGTTTTCCCTTGGGCCCGTGGCTTTTCTTATTTGTTTGTTTGTCTGTCTGTCTGTCTGTCTGTTTTTTAAATAGGGATTCATTCTGAGGTCCAGGCTGGCTCCCAACTCTCAATCCTCCAGGCCCCCATGTGTCTCTAGTACTGCTATTATAGGAGTATGTCACCACACCCAGGGCTTCCTTCTATAGCTTCCTTGTTGAACATTAAAGAATAGGAGGAAGGAGGTAAGGAAACAAGAACCGGTTCCAAAGAGAGTCTCAGGTCAGAGACAAGCGCTTTTCCCCTTGAAGGCTCTTCAATGTTGGACAAAAGTAACTTTAAAAAAAAAAAAAATTTTAGCCGGGCGTGGTGGCGCACGCCTTTATTCCTAGCACTTGGGAGGCAGAGGCAGGCAGATTTCTGAGTTTGAGGCCTGGTCTACAGAGTGAGTTCCAGGACAGCCAGGGCTACACAGAGAAACCCTGTCTCGAAAAACAAAACAAAAAAAATTTTTTTAAATGTGTGTATGTGTGTGTGTGTGTGTGTGTGTGTGTGTGTTTATGTGAGTATACGCCCTGCTAAAAGAGGACATCGGATTACCCTGGAGCTGGAGTTACAGACAGTTGTGAGCCAACTGATGTGGGTGCTGAGAATAGAACACTGGTCCTCAACAAGAACAGCAAGCTCTCTCAACTGCTGAGCCATATCCCAAACCTCCAGAACCGTTTTACTATTAACACGGCAACTGGTCAAGAGCCGGGCTGCTTGCTGTAGGCGCCGCCACATAGGACGGAGACTTCTTATATGCAGCGTGAACCAGCTGTCTTCCAGGAATGGCAGAGTGGCCTCCAGGATCTGTACCCAAGATGCCAGTCCCCCAAGGATGACTTCTGCTGGGAATCAAAAGGAACAGCTGGTCCACACACACCCCTGAGTCCCAGGAGATCAGAGGACGGTGAACAGAGATCTGTCTCTCTCCTGTCTGTAAACAAAAGCAGCCATTTTGGCAGGGAAGGGCGGCCTTCTCACCCAGCCACCTTCACCTTCACCTAAGCTTCTCTGACCAGAATGAGGAAGAGACAGAAAATCAATAGGTCGCACTTGGGATGAGAAAGGGGGAGTGAGGGGGAGTGAGACTTGGAAAGCCTGAAGTGTGACTGAAGTAACTGAGGCCCATGATGAGGACAATGGCAATCGTGAGGGAGGAGACCCTCCTTTCTTCCACTGGTGTCCAACCAATACCTCCCGGTGGAGGAAGGGCCTAAGAGTAGTTTCAACGGTGCCCAAAGGATCAGGATAGAACCTGAGGATCTGTCGATCTCTGAGACCTGGGAGCACTGGCCAGTTTACAGGGAGGCAGGTTTGGCTTCCCTCTCCCTGAAACACTTCTCTCGGGTGCTCATGCTAGGCCCAAAGGCTCAGCTGCTGGGGCCCCAGAGCCAGCTGTGGCAACAGCAGGAGTGTTTTCTATTCCAAGAAGCTCAAAGCGGCGGAAAGGTTTTTAAAAGAGCTCTATGAAGCGACCTTTTATTTCACCCATGGATCCACTGAGGCCCAGGGGAGGAGGACTCTCTTTACAGACACACCAGGAGCGAGCTGGAGGCAAACATGAGTTAAAAAGGCTAGAACTGGGCTGGTGGGATGGCTGGGGGCATGAAGACGCTTGTCTTCAGGCCAGATAACCTGAGCTCAATTCTCAAGACCCACCCACCCATCGGAACCAACTCCTGGCTGTTGTCCTCTGACTTACACACACACACACACACACACACACACACACACACTTTTTTTGTTTTAATTTAAAGATTAGGAGTAGGTAATCAAGGAAAAGAGAAGGGAGTTTATCTTGAGACTAAGAGTGTAAACTCTGAACTTAACTTCTCAGATAAGGTGGTTGGGAGGCTTGAGAGAAAAGACACTGAAGCCTCGACTCACCAAGGTTTAATTTTGATCATTTCCAGTGGGCTCTGGGGCACTGCCTAGCACTCTGGGGCTTTGCATCCCTGGAAGGGAGGGAGACGGGGGGGGGGGGGAGTACCAAGCCAGTACCACTGCACTGGGCTGCCCTACAGAGAGCCTTTTTCTTTGAATTAAAAAAAAAAAAAATTAAAAGGGAAGAGAAAAGAAAACACAAAAAACTCACAAAAAAACACAACACACAGTTAACCACCTGTCAGGGCCGAGGCTACAATAAGGGCCTTGGAAAAAGAGCTTTTCATGCATGCGTAATATATTTGTTCAGCTATTCACTTAATGAAACTGATCAATGTGATGGGAGACAATGGTCAAGTTAATCTATTTAGTAAAATGTTTTGAGACTTTCAGAAGGAGGGGAGCCTTTGGCGACGTTTTCATTTAAATAACACTCCTCTCTTCTTTGGCTGCACAAGGGGGTTCGGGCAATCTATGTGAATATAATTTCTTATAAACGTGTCTTTAATGGGTTTAATTCACCCTTGCCAGCTGTTTGGGGAGCTATTTTGTAAGAGCAAAACAAACGTTGCAGGCCTGGAAAGCTAGTTAAAATTAGTTTCGGTCAGCGAGGCCAAGCTATATTTTCTAGAAACCATCTGCTTGATTGGCACAATAGGAGGATTTTCGAGGAAAAAGAGGGGAGCGGGTGTGAAAGGGAGGGGGGGTGCTAGAACCGGCTGGGGCCGCTGGTAGCTCCTTGGGCCTATTCTGAAGGTGAGCCCCTTCGCGTTAACTCTTAAGAGAGGCTGGGGCTGTAGAAAAGCTTCCTGGCTGCGCCCAGAGCACTCCAGGCTAGTCTAGTCTAGGCAGCGTTCTCCTTCCGGACCCGGAGAAGCCTGGAGGGGGGGAGGGGTGTGCAAGTCCCGGTAGCCTCCCACCCAGGAACTGCCCGCCTCTCCTAGTGTACCTTCTCCATACTCCCGGGGGGGGGGGGCGGTGCGGAGGACCAAAGCCTGTGGTGTCTGCAGCTTGCAAAAGGCAGCCTCGGTATCCTGCATCCTGCACCCTGCACCCTGCATCCTGCAACCCCCGAGGCTGCCACTACTTTCTTTGCCAGAGAGCTGCGAAGCTCCTCGCTAGGTGGCCCAAGCTTCCTTCGTCTAGGCACTCCCCGGTAGCTCTTAGAAATCATTTGAGAGCCAGGAGGTCCTAAAAGCCCTTTCCTAACAGAAAGGGACGCGAGCATCGCAGGCTAGGGGCTGGGGCTGAATCCGCAGCAGCCTGTCCCTGCAAAGCAGCAGAGGGCCTGCCCCAGGCCCGAGGCCCAACTCGTTCTCCCCTCTTACTTTGTTTTCTTTGGTTTTGCTTTTTTGAGACAGGGTTGTACTTTGCAGACTTGGCCAGCCTGGAACTCACTGCGTAGACTAGGTTGGTCTCAAACGCCCAGAGATCCTCCTGCCTTTACCTGTCGGTCAGGTGCTGGGATTAAAGGTGTGCATCTTCTTCCCTGGAAAGAGAAACAGGGTTAAAAGGCTCGACCGCGGTTTAAGAATGGGTATGTTTCCCGCGACATAAACTCGAAGATAACAACGTTACAGTGGGTGTCAGGACTCACAAAACCCCTCGAGCTCAGGTCAAACGGCATTAGTCACAGGACTTAGGCGCGGCCGCCATGCGCGTGGCCCTCGGTGGCCGCGAGTTTGAAAAGGCGCGTTCAGAAATCACTTTGAATTAAGATCCTTTGCTGATTTTTTTTTCTTCCTTAGGATTTCATTTTGCTCTTTTCGTGGCCTCCAGCCTTGCTCCCCCACCCCCCGCGACTCGACTCTCCTCCACTTTCTCTCTTGGCAACCAGAAGAACTCTGAAGAGGTCTATATGGACCAGGAAAGGGTAGACCTACCTTATAGTGAGGCAGGGTGGCCTCGTACAAGCAGAGCGTTAGTTACGTTTGGATTATGGAGAAGCAAAACTGCCCGAGGATGAGGAGGGGAGCTGACCTGCCAGGGCCTCAAAAACCAAACCTCGGTGGACGTAACCTCGGGACCTGGGAAGACCCGGACTGCTGCCCGGTCCTTTCTTCCTTGGCAGAAACCTAGCGAATGCTAAAGGTAGAGGTTCAACTCCGATCATCCGAAGAGGAGGACGTGCCTGATGGATTGGAATTCCGGCACCTGTAGTCCCAAGTATCTTCAGAATTTCTGAGCTGCCTCGGTTGTGCAGATGGGGGGAGGGGGTTAAGGAAAGGGGTAGGAAATAAGAAGGGGGTGGGAGGGAAGGAGGAGAGGAGGAGATTGGAGAGGGAAAACAGGAAATGAAGAGAGGAGGGGGAAAAGTAGGAGACTAGAAAGGGGGTTTTAGTCTATTTTGCTGAAGAACTTTTAAAAAGAGCTTTCAAAACTCCTCAACAGATCGTGCATGTACAGGATCCTGCCGTGCCGTGTCTACATTTAAGTGGCCACTTATTTGATCTGGTCACTCTAGAGAGAGCCTTTCCTCCTGATACAGGAACAGTCCTGGGTCCAGAAACTCGGCAGTTTCACCAGTCTTCAAGCATGAATTCACCCCCAGCGTCTGGCCCTAAATAACTTTTTAATTTGAATCAAGGGAGAGCGTTAGTGAGCTCCGTTTCTGGTTTAATGTGATATAAATCGCAGATGCACTTTCATGAATGGTTAAAGCAGCGACATGGCCATCAGCAACACAAAAACCGCCCTGAACAAAACCATCGAGAGAAATAGGCTGGTTAATAAGATTTTTTTTTTTTTTGAGAAAGCTTTGTGTTAAAAAGCAAAAAGGAAAACCAGCTGAAAGTGACAGTTAGTTCATGGCTAATAGGATCAGGGCAGCCTGGCAGGGCTGCACACTTCTCTTTGGGGAGGGTTCAATCGCACTAAAGAAATGAATGGGACATGTAACACATCTGTCATCTCGCGGAGTCAGAAACCCAGACAGTGGAGGCTCAGAGCCACCTCAGCCCCGTCGCCGGAAGGCCAAGGAAGGCTCTCCAGGATTCTGGTTGGCTCAGGAGACCCTTTTCCCCGTGTGAACTTAGTTCTTAGCTCTTAGGTCTTCCTCCTAGTTTTTAGACATTTCTCCCTTGCAGTGAACCCAGAAGCTGACACAAATAAATGTGTGGGAGTTAAGCGCCTCGAAATACCTCAAAACACCCGGAGTGCATCCGAACTTTCATTTCAAGGGCTCTCTGGCTTAGGGTGGTGAACTTCAATGCTCCTAAAGGTTGGGCAAAAGAGACCCTGACAGGTTTGTGCTACCAGAGGAAGAACCGCTCTCAAGGGGTTGAGCCGTTCCCAAGTGGACTTTCCAGTCCCATTAGGTTAGGTTCTTCAAGGAATGTCCCTGCACTCTGGGCAGAGTCTCAAAGAAGTCCTCTAAAATATTCTCTCTCTCTCTCTCTCTCTCTCTCTCCCTCTCCCCTTCCCCTGCTCCCTTTCTCCCTCCCCCTCTTCCTCCCTCTTTCCAGGTTATTGGGAATTAGAAGTGAATAGTTTTCCCACCAACTTTGGAAACCAACTATTCTCCAAAAAACAAAACAAAACAAAACAAAACAAAACAAAACAAAACAAAACAACACCCCTCAAATCTTGCCAACCCTGACAGGCTGTCGTCGGATGGCACCGGGGTTTCTATTTCCAAGTCTCCCTGGGTGTGAGAGAGGGACTTCTAACCCATCCCTCGCATCTGCTCTACGCGTCCCATTGAGGGAGAAATAGCTGGAGATCAGTATGTTTTCATGCTTAAGGGCTTGAAATTTTCCACACGGCCCCTCACACACAAGGGAGAGTTATTTTACCGATAGCCTGGAGATGTAGTTCTATGAATATTTATTGATTTATTTTCTAGGCTCAGCAGGGGGTCGCAAATAAATTTAGTGCATTCTTTAAATAATTCCTTTTCTATGAGGCAAGATGTCATCTGAAACTTCTAAATAGGCATTTAATTAGCCCGGGTGTTGCTTCAGAACAAAAAACCTCCAGCGAGAGCTTTGGGGGCTCACTGTATAGTAGAGAGGCCGTCGATGCACACACAGCGTTGATGCGCGCCGGTCTTTGTTGCCGCCCCATTGTGAGGGCCATGCTTATGAAGACTAATCCAATCATAAATTGCATCTCTGAACCAATCAGAGAGCCTGGAGCCTCCCGCGAATGAAGCCCGAGTGGAGAACTTTGTTGAACTTCATTGTCAGAGCTGTCAGTTTTCAAAGCCCTGGAGCGGGCGGGCCACTATAAAACCATCTCCTGGACCGGAGAGCCGCAGAAGACTCAGCAGACGCCCAAGTAGGACCGTTACCAGGAAACTGAGCCGAAGAGAGCCCAGCGGGAGGGGCGGGAAGCCAGGCGCTTGCCCTCCGGCCAAGGCAAAGGGGGCTCCTGCACCAGCCCCGCTCTGACCATGATGTTCCCCGGCCTCCTTGCGCCCCCCGCGGGATACCCCAGCCTCCTGCGACCCACGCCCACCTTAACACTGCCCCAGTCCCTTCAGTCCGCATTTTCCGGCCACTCTAGTTTTCTAGTAGAAGATTTGATCCGCATCAGCCGGCCTCCCACCTACCTGCCCCGCAGCATAGCCGCCGCCAGCCTGTCACCCCCCAGGCAGGAGGCCCCCACAGCCCTCGCCGACTCGGGGACCTCAGACCTGGGCTCTCCTGGGCCCGGGAGCCGGCGGGGCAGTTCTCCACAGACCGCCCTCTCCCCTGCCAGCGAGCCCACGTTTCTGAAATTTGGGGTGAATGCCATCCTTTCGTCGGCGCCCAGGAGAGGTAAGTAAGAGCCGTGCCCTCGACGCTCCGTCCAGCGGCCGGACAGCCGCTCGATCCTTCCCAAACTAGTCCCGTCGCGCGTGTTAGTGCACAGTTCCACGCAGGAAGTCAGACCCCGAGGGCCGGGTCACTGATTATGAAACTTAGGCACTGAGGATGTAGGGGGGGAAGAAAAGTCTCAGGCCTCGCGGGTATCCCCAAAATGAACTTGAGCCCAGGGACCACTGAGTGCAGTTTCCCTGGCCAGGCGGCTCAGCGCACGCGCTTTGGCGTCTGCGTTCCCGCCCCCCAAGACTAGGAAAGAGACTTTTTTGTGCTTTAAACTCAACACGTACGTTTATTGTGTTGGTTTGTACTATTATGGATAGATCTGTAACACCCCACCCCACCTATTTTCCTAAGTCTCAGGGATGGGGGCACAAACGAGACAACGTTACACAACTTTATTTTACTCAGTGAATACGTTTTAGAGATGCCTCTGATGCCCGGTGCAGTGTTAATCAGATCGTGTACGCGACGCGACGCGACGCGACGCGACGCGCCACGCAGGGATCAAGCACATGACCAAATTCTTCTCCCCTCCCTCGCCCTACTAGAAACTTCGCCGGCTTTGCTGCAGAGCCCTCCTCCCAAGACGTTCGCCTTCCCATATTTCGAAGGCTCGTTCCAACCCTTCATCCGATCCTCCTATTTCCCAGGTAGGTCTCATTCGCGTTTTCCCTCTCAGGGCCGCACGTCGCGCTCCCTACCCCGAAGTCGTATTTCTCCGTCCACCCCTCGGGGTTACGCTCTGGTTCAGAGGTTGCGAGGCGTACAACATTCCCGAATCCGTCGCGCCAATTTGATACCCCATTTAGCACGAGCAGTGACTGCTTGACACTACGCGCCAATTCCCTGCTCTACAAATTAGCAAGAATTGTCATGGTCTGCACTTGAGGCGGTTCCCTCCCCGGGCGAGGAGCTGTTGGCATCCCTTCACGCCGCCGTTTCCCACAGAGTTGGTGCACTTGGCCACCATTCGCCACAAAGGTCTCAGCACCGTGACCAATCGGCCGGCTCCTCCGGGCAGCCACACGCAGACCGGCCCTCGCCCCCTCCACGCCGCCGAGAAACACCTACCAGCCGCAGCTAATTTCCTGTTAGCATTCATTCAGGGCTGCTTCCCCCACCCCCCCTCCACAAGACCGCATGGGGTGCCCTCTTGTGTGGGATGCTTGGGGTTGCCTAAAGGTAGGACGCCTAGATCCTCACGCGCCCCCAAACTTCTCTTGCCAATTTGATTTCCCAACTCCATATCTTGCCCGTGGGCTCTTTTTTTTGTAAAAGAAGAAAACAAGTTGGCAGAATCCGGCTCTGGGTCCTAAGCTACAGGCGAAGCACCCCCCCCCCCCAAGAGTTTTCGTTCTGAGAATTACTAGTGGTCAAGCATTGCCTCGAATACTTTACAGCTGCTTAAAAAGCTCCCTAGACTAGAAGGGACCCGAGCCTGGGGGCAGTGGGTGGGGGCAGGGCAGGACCAGGACAGCACTCCCAACGTCAGCAAAAGAAACGAAACGAGCGTCGCTTTTTTTTTTTTTTAAGGGAGAGAAGAAACTCCTCCACCACCATTCAGGCTTTTGCCCACAATGGAATTTGCTCCTTTCTCCCGCGTCTCAATGGTCTAACAAAAACAACCCGAGCTTTATAAATAGCTTTTCGTGTCCATTTAATGTGAAAGATTGGGGGGTAGAGAAGCCTCTGCCATCGCAGTTCCCCCAATGGTCTCCGCCGGCAGTTGTGTTTAGCCTGAGTGTAAATCTCTTTTGTCCCCGTAATATATGGCTCTCGCTGCCTGTCCATAGCCTTTTGCGGTTAGTTCATTACTACACAATTACCATTCACGCTTCGTTAGCGTCTCTGTTTCTTTTTGTTTTTCTTTTTCTCTCCCTTAAAGCGAAACTCTCCCCCTTTTCATAGTGCCAATTCCCGGTGGGAAGCGGTCACTGTGCAAATTAGACGCCACTTTCCCTGCATTCAAACCGATTTCTTTACGTGGTAGAGGAGGCAGAAAAATCATATGTATTTTTTAAAAACGATGAATGACTGGATTTTTTTTTTTTTAAAGCCAAAGCGGATTTTCCCCTGTCTGCCAAGCCACCAAAGTACTTTGTTTTAAAGGGTACCCACGGCATCAAGCCCGCGGGTCTTGGAGGGAAAGTGGAGGTGTGCTGAGTGCTCTCTGTGGAGTTATTTTTATTTCTGTAATTTATTTTATTCTGTTACTATTTAAGCTGGTTGGTGCGGATTGTCTCTCTAAGACCGTTGAATGGAAGTTGGGGGTTGGGAGGAGAGAGCAACAGGCAATTGTGGCTGCTGTTTTCGTGGGTTTTTTCCTAATCCGGGTTTGCACGGTTGAAAGGGAAAGTTATTTGTGCGGAAAGCGCCTTTCACTCGGGCAGGTTGTAGGTTCCCGGTCCATTCTCTACCGGCAGAAAAAGGAGGGCTTTAAAGAGATGAAGGGACCCGAGGGAATAAAGGGCGGAGAAAGCTAGCGAAAATAACCTGGGAGAGGCGGACGCTCGGCTCTGCGGGACACCCGGCTCATTCTCCACCTCTCTCACCCCCCGCAGCTTCCTCCAGCGTCGTGCCTATCCCCGGGACCTTCTCCTGGCCCCTGGCCGCTCGGGGCAAGCCTCGCCGGGGCATGCTGCGCAGAGCCGTGTTCTCTGACGTGCAGCGAAAAGCCCTGGAGAAGACCTTCCAGAAGCAGAAGTACATCAGCAAGCCAGACCGGAAAAAGCTGGCCTCCAAGCTGGGCTTGAAGGACTCGCAGGTGCGCGCAGCCTCCCCACCCCCACCCCACCCCCGCGCGCCGCCCCACCCTCGCGCGACACCCCTAGCCCATGTCAATCAATTGCAAGAGCTCTCTGACGCCTCTTAGGCTGGCGGAGCAGCTGGGGGAGACCCAGGCCTAGCGAGGGAGTAAGCATGGAGGTTTCCCCAGAGCAGCCTCCTTTTCCACCCCACCCCACCCCCCTTCCATCTTACTAGGCCCACCCATCCCCACCCGCCCAGCTGAGTCAGGTGGCGAAGGAGAAGAGGATGGATGGATGTAAGGGTGCGTGGATAGCTATATGGAGAGATAGATGTATACGCGTGGGTGGGTGTGTATGCAGGTGGGTGTGTACATGGATACGGTTGTGTGCGTACATTGGGGTAGGGGGATGGTACATGAACGGACACATAAATCGGAGAGATGAATGAATGGGTGGGTCACGGCTATTGGGGGCGAGTGGATGAATGCACGAATTCGCTCGAACATGCCCGCACGGGCAGGTAGGTAGTAGCTGAGAGAGGCGGGAGTTAAAAAGGTCGACAAGGCTGGTGGGAACCAGCAACTCCACACAAATCCCCTTGAAGGCAGGAAAGACAGCGCCCTCCTCCGTGAGTCCCAACCATCACTGTCACCGCCGCCGCCCCCACCACGACCACTCCCCACTGGGCGCGGTCACTAACTG
Source organism: Apodemus agrarius (assembly GCA_964023405.1). NCBI lineage: Eukaryota > Metazoa > Chordata > Mammalia > Rodentia > Muridae > Apodemus > Apodemus agrarius. The sequence goes on along the minus strand of OZ030005.1, from coordinate 35,369,289 downwards.
TTTTCCCGGTTCTTCCCTCACAGGTGAAAATCTGGTTCCAGAATCGCCGCATGAAGTGGCGGAACTCCAAAGAGCGGGAGCTCCTGTCCAGCGGGGGCTGCCGAGAGCAGACCCTTCCCACAAAACTAAACCCCCATCCAGACCTCAGTGATGTGGGCCAGAAGGGCCCTGGCGATGAGGAGGAAGACAGTCCCGGTGCCCGCCTGGCCTACCACGCGCCCCCAGACCCTCGGCACCTGCTGGAAGGGCCACTGCCCGCCTCGCCAGCGCACTCGAGCAGCCCGGGGAAAGCCTCGGACTTCTCTGATTCTGATGAGGATGAGGAGGGCGAGGAGGATGAGGAAATCACCGTGTCCTAGGAGCCCCTCCGGCGGCGGCTCTGGGGCTGTTGCAATCGGAAACTGGAGAGGGAACGCCCACGTGGCCACCTCCGTACAGGATCCTGGATCCTGCCTCTTCTCACAACAGATCCACCACCTTCTCAGGGGTGGCACCACCTTTTCTGTTGTCCCAGAGACATTTCTTTGCTCCGTGCTGCCACCTCTAAACACCTCTAAACGGGAGTGTGGGTCTTCTCCACAGGGGCAACATTGCATCTATTTATTGCAAATTATTTTAGACACCGTGTGCAGGGTGTGTGTGTGTGTGTGTGTGTGTGTGTGTGTGTGTGTAGAGGGGTGTCTCTAGACCCACTGTCCATACTTACTGTGAGCCAGGTCCCGACAAACGCCACGCCTCTAACCCCTAACTTCCTGGATGGCCACCTTTTTGCAGTCAGCCATCCTGTCTTCTGAGCAGAGAGATCAAGAGATTCCAAAAGAGAATAAGGGCACAGCCATGCCTCTCTGCCTAAGGGGAAAGCACTAGCTAGCCAGCGAGCCTCTCATTTCTTGATGCTCCTTTGTGGGGAGGAAGTGAGCTCTCTCTGGAGAGAAGAGTGTGCCTCTATTCCTATGCTACTCGGAAACAGTTAACCTTTCTCTACACGTAGAGCGTGCGCACCCAGCGCTCTGCTGCGCGTCCTTCTGCCACGCCGAGGGCAGCCTTTTGCAGAGCTACCAGCTCCTGGCCCTGGGGTGTGGGCTCGCCCGCTTCTCTGACATGCTTCACCCAGCTCTGCTGTGTGCGCGGCTTCCGTGAGCTGTGCTCTACCATGCATCTGTATATTGTATGGATATTTTATACTGAGGTTATTGTGAATGACCATAGTGAAGGGCTGCCTGCGTCAGGCCCTCTCGTTATTTTTCTCTGCAATGGTCTTTAAAGTTTAAAGGGTAGCTATGTAACTTGATAATTTATAAGGAGATGCTTATTTTGTATTTTTTACCATGTACAGACTTTTTATATATGTATATATGTATCAAATGGACAAATGCCAAATAAAAAGTAGAAAGGATTTGATAGCTAAAGGGCATCATTAATTCGCAAAATGTGGTGGCGGAAAGAAATGGGATTGGTCACACTGATACCCAGAAGGCAAATGTCTTAGTTAGGGTTTTATTGCTGTGACCAAGGCAGCTCTTAGAAGGACAACATTTAATCGGGGCTGGCTTACAGGTTCTGAGGTGCAGTCCATTATCATCGAGTGGGGAGCATGGCAGCATCCATCCACCCAGGCATGGTGCAGGAGGAGCTGAGAGTTCTATATCTTCATCCGAAGGCTGCTAGCAGAATACTGGCTTCCAGGCAGCTAGGATGAGGGTCTTAAAACCCACACCCACAGTGACACACCTACTCTGACAGGGCCACACCTCCTAATAGTGCCACTCCCTGGGCCGAGCATATACAAGCCATCACCGCAAACTATTATAACATAGCCGTATATGCTAATTGACAAGTGGCAACTCCAGTAAAAAGGTGCCAAGAAGCGGGTCTCCCAACTCACCTCCCATCCTCCCAGACCAAAGCGATGGGCTGCAAGGGGCCAGTGCAGGGCGCTCGGGTCGTTCAGGCCTGCAGTCACCAGTTTGTGTGATCCCCTGGAAGGGAGGACTTTTTCTAGCATCATGGAAGGCTTGGGGAGTAATCCGGATTCTTCTGCAAATGGCCTGATTGTAACTGGAATGTCAGATCACAGTCAAAACCGGCGAGTCCAGATGCGAGTTCCGGTCTCCAGGGTCTGCAGGCTTTTTCAGGCGATGGCCCTGATGGCTCCCTCTGGCAGCAGTGACTCTTAGCCATTGCCTAAAAGGAGAATCCCAGAGGGGGCTTTGTGTCCTGTGAGACTCTGGTCTCTGTCCCGTGCACCTCACACCTACGGTTCTTTGTGAACTCCTAACTCAAATCCCAATAGTGAGAGGAGTTGCCCAGCTTCCGTGAGGCTGAGGCGGTGTGTTTGGTAATTGAGATGTGAGCCCATTCCCCCTCCCCTTCAATAACACACTCCCTCATGCTGACTTCTCCCGACCTTGTGACCAGGTTAGTTCATAATGAGAACTTGGAGAAAAGAACTCGTGCTTGATCTAGTAATGATTCTAATTCAAGAAGCCTCCCCAGGTCTCCTCAACATGTGGTCAGTGTTCTACCTAAGTTCCTCTGAGGAAGGGATTCCTCTAGTGGGACCTACACATTCAGAGTAGAGAGCTTAGCCAAAATGGCCAACTCCTTCCTCCATGTCAGTTCTGACTTAGGTTGAGTGGCTGGAATTCAAGGACCCCAGAACACCCCCATGCTCACACCACAAAACACAGCAATACTCTGAGGCCAGGGTAGCAGCTCAGGTGCCCATCAGGGCAAGCATTGCTAAGTGGGATGTATGGTACAGGGAGCAGTGGAGTATTCCTCACCCTTTAAAAGAGGTGCACAGGGGTGGCGCACGCCTTTAATCCCAGCACTTGGGAGGCAGAGGCAGGCGGATTTCTGAGTTCAAGGCCAGCCTGGTCTACAGAGTGAGTTCCAGGACAGCCAGGGCTACATAGAGAAACCCTATCTTGAAAAACAAAAAACAAAAAAAAGAAAGGAAGAAAGGGAGAAAGAAAGAAAGAAAGAAAGAAAGAAAGAAAGAAAGAAAGGAAGGAAGGAAGGAAGGAAGAAAGGAAGGAAGGAAGGAAGGAAGGAAGGAAGGAGAAAAGAAGGAAAGAAAGAGAAAGAGAGAGAGAGAGAGAGAGAGAGAGAGAGAGAATCCTGTCATCCTGCTTCAGCACCAATAAACCTCAAGGACATTATGCTAAATCACAGCCATTTCAAAGTAACAGATGCTAGGACTGCATTGTATGAGGTTTGCAAAGCTACAGAAAGGGGTACCCTTCAACCAGTCCATCATGGTCCAGTTTCACAACACCAAAAAGTTTTAAAGACCTGTTGCATGTCAGTAAGTGTAATTGACACTACTTGATTGTATCCCTAAACCTGGTTGACACAAAGGTTCAAGGGTGGCTCAGGCGGTAAGTCACCTGTCATACAAGCAAGCACGAGCCACTCAGTTTGGGTCCCCAGAACCCACATAAAAGATCAGACATAGGGTGCATACCTGTAACCCCAGCCTTGGGGCCATGGAGACACTCAGACCCCTGAAGTTTGTTGGCCAGACAGCTGAAACATATCCATGAACTTTAGGTTTAGTGATAAAGTCTGTCTGAAAAATAAAGCTCCTGGGTGGCCGTGGTGCGTGTCTTTAATCCCAGCACTCAGGAGGTAGAGCAGACAGATGTCTGAGTTCGAGGCCAGCCTGGTCTACAGGGTGAGTTCCAGGACAGCCAGGGCTACTCAGAGAAAACTTGTCTTCAAAAAAACAAAAACAAAAAACAAAAACAAGCAAATAAATAGTAAATAAAAGTGAACAGAGATTGAAGAAAAATGGCAGACATTGTGACCTCGGGCCTCCATACATATGTGTACACATATATACCTCACATATGAAAAGAGAGAGAGAAAGTGAAAGGCATGTTTAACATGAAGCACAACAGGGGAGTGTGAGGTAGGAACGGTGTGACCCCAGCAGGGAGGCCAAGGCAGGAAGAAGGCCACAGAGAGCAAGCAGGCAAAGAGCAAAACCTTTCTTGCTTCCTTAGATAGGCTTGCAACAGAAGGTGTGGCCCGGATTAAAGGTGTGTCTCCCAGCCTCAAGATCCGAATCAAAGGTGTGTGTGTCTTTCTACCTCAAAGGTCAGGACTGGAAATGGATCCACCCACTTTAAACCAACCCCGGCCCTCCCCCCCAAAAAAAAACTCTCACAGGTATACCCTCTAATTTTGGATTGTAGCTCATTTCAGATGTAGCCAAAGTGATAACCAAGAATAGGCATCACAAGTGATATCGAAATTATGACTGCAAATATTACCATAAGACTGCATAGAATTGAAACAAGAGACATTACAAGACACAGATTTATTTTTAAAATACCAACAAATCATACTACGATCTAAGTGTTAATAATAAGTGCTTTAAAAGTCCAGAAAAGAAAAAGGGAATACTCCAGAGATCTTATGAAAGTGTGGATTCCTCCTGCATGCACAGAGCCCTGTTTATTGAGAAATTCAAGTGGCTCATTTTATGTTGTTTCAGTGTCTCCAATGACCAAGCATCACAAGGGAGCCAAGCCAGCTTCATACGACCAACCTGGTGTCATTGATCCCCCCTCATACACACTAGGAACCTGCTATGTGCCCAGTGTGTAAATGGAAATAAAGGGACAGACGCACAGGAATCCAGACCTTGGCCTGAGCGCTACAAGGCTTTGAGGTCAGTGGAAGGATTAGTTAAGTTAGTAAAGAAAACAGGGAATTACAGACGCTCAGTGGTTCAGAGCACCTGCTCCTCTTGCAGAGGACCCAGATTCGATTCCCAGAGCCCAGAAGGCAGTTCACAATGATATGTTAACTCTGGTCTCAGGGGATCCTCCGCTCCGCCCTATTCCGGTTCTGAAGACACCAGGTGCCTATGGTACACATGCAAACAAACCATTACACGGAAAAACACACGGAAAATAAATCTTAAAAACAAAAAGAAAGATACTAAATAGGGGGGAAGTTATTTTTTATTTTGTTTTGAGTCAGGGTCTCATTCTATAGACCAGGCTAGCCTCAATTTCACACGATGCTTTGCCTTGGCCTCCTGAGTGCTGTGATAGTTTCTGTTTTGAGATTAGGTCTCACTCTGTAGCCCAGGCTGGCTTCCACCCTCCATCCTCTGCCTCCCAGTGCTTGGGTCACAGGTCTTTGCCACAATACCCATATTTAAGTCAGCTATGTTTTCATGACAAGCATGCGTCCCACTCGCTGCTGTCAGAAGATGCCACACATAGAGGCTCTGGAAAACTCCACTGTGTGTATGGGAAAGGGCCTTGAGAACTAGCCTCCCAGGGTACCATTACCCACTGTCTATGTCACTGCCTGGCCAGGGTGCCCAGTCTTAGCCTTGACTCCTGACTCCCTAGTTCCAGGTATCTCTTCTCGGTCCTTGCTGTCCCTTTCCTTGTGAGTTATTAGGTAGCGGCCTCCTCTTCTCTCTGGCTTCAGGCAGATCTGGGTGTTGATGAACCCCCATCTGCTTACTCAGAGATCTCTCTCTCCTCAACCCCAGACATAGATGGCCAACAATCTCCTCCGGGTCCCCCCCCTAAACTTATTGTCTTTGTCCACCTGACCGGACACCTAGGAGATACACTTCTGAGCCTGTCCATAGGACACTTCTAGGGAGGACTGACTGGGAGGGAAGATCTGTTCAGAATGTGCGTGGCACCACGCCATGCCTGGGGGAGTCTGGGGTTAAGGAAGAGGTTGGAAGGAAGAGGCAGCGTGGAGCACCCCTCTGCTATTCGACCCGCTGAGGCGGGAGCTTGCAGCCTCCTATGGCCGTGCCTTGGCTGACACTGTGGCCTTGTGTCCCCCAAGTATGCATCAAAATGAACTTTCCTCCCTTGAGCTGCTTCCTGTTAGGCCTGTAAGGATGTGAAATGCAAGTTGCCTCGAGCACTCAAACAAAGCGAAGAGAACCCTCCCTAAAACTCAGCAATGTGGCCGCCACTCCTGACCCTCACTGACTGCCAAACATCCCGTCCCACCGTCACCAGCCAGCCTCCCAAGAGCTGCCTGTGCTATAAACAAGAACCTCATCTTTAAAAGGGCCATCCTTACTGATTCCTCGTCCTTCCCAGTCTCACACACCACAGCCACATAGAAAAGCTGCCATTATTATTTGTGTGTGAGGAACATAGCTGAGGCACAACGCGGCTGTCAGTATCTCGCACGCATCATTCACTGCGATTCACACTCCGGGGTATCTTCAGTCCCATTTTACAGACGAGAAGTTGAGTTTGTAGATCAGCCTGGTTTCCTCTGACTCACCCAACTCCCTTCCACGGAATAATGAGAGCAGCGAGGAAGACCCTGTGGAACAATTGCCAACGCGTTCGAAAATGATTTCGCTCTACAAGGACGAGGGATGCTGTTCTGAGAAAGACAGAGAGAAGAGGGCGCGTCCGGGTGTGTGCGCACGGTGGTGTGGTCGATGCTTTTACTAGTGGACCGACAGCAGATTGGAACAAAGAGGTCCTACCTAAGACGTCGTTTCTAAATGATGCTTCTCTCCGATGTGAACTATAGTCAATCGTTTATCATAACCCTTCAGGACAGCTCTGGTGGAGGTCGGAGTGCACCGCCGCACCACCCTGTGGTGGTAATGCCTCGGTGCAGGGCACTGGTCACAGCTGATTCTGAGTCGCTTGGGGGGGCTAACCTCTACGGCTCCTGCCACGGTACCTCGGGATAGACAACCGAGGCTGACCGGCTTCCCCCAGCACCCTAAAAGTGTGATGGCTGCCTACGTATGCTCTCTCTCTTCTAAGGGTAAAGGAGCTAGAAAGCGCAGCCCCCATCCACCTGCCAACCTCAGATTGTCACAGGGATGCCTTCGGCACACATCTGTTCTCTCTGTAAAAAGCACCTTCTGGAGCCAGCAAGATGGATCCCAAGGCGAAAATCTGGCCATCAGACCTATCAAAGCTCAGTCCCTGGGTGAGCTGAGGTGAGCCGACTCAAAGCCCGGATCTGGGTTTGAGTGGTAGCTGAGCTGGCCAGGTCTCCTGCCCTGCTCTGGCTAGCTCACCCAGCGCTGCAGCAGGCCCTAGTCATGTATTTTTCACAGCCTATTTGTAATGATGGTTCTTAAATGCTTTAACCTCCCTTCTACCCCACCATCCACCAGAGGTAGTGGGAAAGAAAGGTTATCAGGACACAGGGGAAGTAGACCTGTTTAGAAATCGTTCTTTGCCGGGGGGGGGGGGGCGGGTGGGGGGAGGGTGCTGGAGAGGTGGCTCAGCGGTTAAGAGCACCGACTGCTCTTTCAAAGGTCCTGAGTTCAAATCCCAGCAACCACATGGTGGCTCACAACCATCCGTAACGAGATCTGACGCCCTCTTCTGGGGTGTCTGAAGACAGCTACAGTGTGCTTGCATATAATGAATAAATAAATCATTGAAAATAAAAATATTTAAAGATCAAAAAGAAAAAAGAAAAGAAATAGTTCTTTAGGAGCAAGTCCAGTCTTTGTTGTCAGGATATCAGCAGTTCAGTCCAGTAGCAATCATGAAATAGGAACCAGCAGCTGCAGTCCAGTCCTCTCGACAGGCAGACACCACACACAAACCAGCAGCTGGAGTCCAGTCCACGTGACAAGTCACCACACAAGAGCCAGCAAAGGACGTTCAGGCCTGAAGAAACCGAAAAGCTCACCAACTAGCCAGAGCCCATGGAAGTGACAAAAAGCCACGGGACCTCACGAGCAGCTCTCTGGTGAGTTTCTCTCTATGGCGTCACCACAAGCAGAGCTCAGCAACACAATGTACGACGAACCAAGACATGAGTACCTTCAATGAAGACAATGCCTGAGCTCCCACTGTCTGTGCGGTCATATTTATATTCCTTCTGATCGTGTGGCCTTTCACGTGTCTGCTGTAGCAAAACATCCCGTCACCTGTGTCTGCTTCAGGAAAACACTCTTTCACGTGTCCGCACTAGCAAAACCTCCGTTCACCTATGGGCCCCAACAAAAATGTCATTTGACATAACTGACTTTCCAAAGAAACCAGAAGTTTCCATTTCAGCAGGCAAGGGGCGGGGCCAGCTCTCCCGCTCTCAGCCAACCCACCCTCACCCATAACAGCATGGCCAGCTCCATTGCGCTGCCCAGGCAAGGTGCAGGAGCGGGGAGACTTTTTTAAGTGCTACAGTCAATTTTGTGCGACCTTCAACGTGGTTCTGGGCTCTAGTCCAGACCAGGGACTTCCATATGACCGTTGGTGGTAACACGGGCCACAGACATTGACACAGATCCCTGCTGCTCTGTGCAACCAGACCCAGATACGGCCCTCAGTGACAACACAGGCCGGGACTTCACCAGGGCCTCACATCGGGCTGTTCCTCTCCATCCTGGAGTCTCCAGTTCCACCTCTCCTCAGAGTGCTCCGACTGTTCCTCTTCTCTTTCTTTCCCATCTCACCGTCACACACTTGTTCATCAGAATACCTCCCACTGCAGGCGGGCCACGAGGCAGCTGGCCTCGGGGTGTCTTCCTCCCACGATCTGTGCATCACATTTGGTTATTATTATCATCATCACTGTCATCGTGGTCGTCATTATCATTATTACAACTTCATGGGATAATCAGAGTAGACCTCAGTGTCCATGGTCCAGGCAGGCTCAGATAGGTGGATCGATAGCACAGCCTGTCAGCCGCTGAAGGAACTTCGACAAAGGGTCTCTCACACTAAGCCAGCGTGTCTCTCACTAAGCGGTTATTTCAAGATGCTGGAAGGAGAGGGTCCCCCAAGGTTGCCAGCAGCCATGCAGACAGGGAGAGAGAGAACGGCCATGTCTGTGAACACGTGATACTGAGCAAGTGATACGGAGTTGAAGAGTGGAGAAGGGTTAAAAGGGAAACGCAGTGTGCAGAGGCAGTTGGGAAGTATCTTTAAGAAGAGGACATTTTTATTCAGTAACATCTTCAGGGGCCGAATCTGCAAAGGGTGAGAGGTGCTGGGCAGGCACCGGGAGGCAGGGTGAGTGACAGCCAGGCTCCAGGAGAGTCCAAGTCACAGACCTGAGAGGAGCCTGGAGTTTGATCTGTGTAACAGGAAAGTGCTCCAGGTCTCCGAAGGTGTCATCAGAGGTGAATGACAGTCATCGACACCCGGTGAGAAATGATGGGGACACGGGTAGGGATGTGGGGGAGACTTGAGGCGTCAAGAACTGAGTCAGTGGGTGTCAGAATGGATGCAGGAGGCATGGGAGGGTGAAGGCGGCAGCAGAAAGCAAACACGAAACATGGGCTTCTTGGTGAAAGAGCCCACGGATGCACAGGCCGAGTTAAGTAAGTCCTGGATCTGAGTGGAAGAAAAGCCCAAATGGTAACGTTGCGAAGGTCTGCCCATCTCTCTTCTGAAAGAAGAACAGCATCGGGGGGGCGTGGCCTCAAGGCATCATGGGACGCCTCCGGCCTCTTCATCTTCCTCAGTACCCAGTTGCCACGCCCGTGGTCCTTGAGGACTGCCCTCTTCCAGACAATGCACAGTGGGAGCAGGAGGGAGGGAAGGACGCGCCCCTTTGCGAGTGCATGTGGACATCACTTCTCAGGATGCTCAGGGGCATGCGCAGAGCTGCAGGGAGGGGCGTGGAAGCCAGCACGGAGGAGGAAAGAGAGGACGCCAGAGGGACTCTTGGCTGTCCTTGGGAGCGGAGCTGGGCAGACAGGCTCCCCCACAGGGCTGTGACTTACTTTGCTTATCTGCTCTGTAAATCATTTGTGTATCGTTCACAGGGTTCTTGAAGACAGAGAAAACAGGAATGGAAGCACCTGGCCAGGGCAGGGCAGAGAAGATGCCAACAAAAGGGACAGGAGGACACACACGTTACCTGTCCCACTGCTGTCAGAAATGCCTGATACAGACAGCTGAAGGGAGGGAGGGAGGGAGAGAGGAAGGGAGGGGAAGGGAGGGAGGGAAGGAAGGAAAGAAGGAAGGAAGGGGTTAGTTTGGCTCTTGGCTTGAGGAATCGGCCACCATAGCAGGGAAGGCATGGGGAAAGAGGAAGAGGCAGCTGTGCGCTAGGTAGGGCTTCTCTCTCTCTCTCTCTCTCTCTCTCTCTCTCTCTCTCTCTCTCTCCTATAGTCCATGAAATATGGATACCAACCACACATCCAATGTTAAATCTCTAGAAATGCTCTCACAGGCAGGCCCAAATTAGCACCACATCGGGCGCCAGGAAAGTCTGTCATCATAGGAACAGAGCAAAGGCGTATCTTAGGGATCCCGGCAAGGTCAGCTCTCCTGCAGTTTCTCAGATGGCCTTGAAGATGAGAAGAGGGACAATTAGGCTAGATAGGAGGCTGGGATGGGACCGTCTCCTCACCCCGACCCCACAGGGGCGCTGACTCACATGTCCAGTTATCAAACATGATATGTGCTTAATAAGTTTCAGGAACGAAGAGCCAAAGACCGCGAGCTGCGGTGAAGGGGGTGTGGCTGGACCAAAGGCTCTCATTGGCTGCTCATAGGCCTGGCTGTTCAGATTCTCCCAAACTCTCCGAGCACACAGCACTTTTTCTCTTGCTATGGCGAGGGCCTTGGGCCTCCAGGCCCTCTCTGTGCTTTATGCGGGAGATCTGGTTCTGTGAGAGAGCAGGAGAGGGTCGGAGTGCTCTGTGGTAAGGCCTTCTTCCTTCAGAGGGCACAGTGCTCTGCATGAGGAGGGGCCCCACTTTATGGTGTCGAGTCACGACAGATTTACTGGGGACCTTACAAGGCACTTGTGGCTTTGTGTGAAATGTTATTGATTAGAGAAGAAATGCCTGGAAAGAAACCTGAATACACAGGAAAACTGAGCTGAACTCTCGGTAATGAGGTTTCAGAGGAATGGAAAGAAAATGTTCCTGTTAGAAAAGGGTACTGGGATGGCCCTTAAATCTGCAGCTCCCACCCCAAGCCCACACCGTATTCGAAAATCTACTCTACCTAAATAAGATGTGAAACATTCTCAAATGCGCATACACTTTGTAGATGTGTGCAGATTTAATACCAGGCGACCATGCACTGGAGATGCCTGCCCTCAATTGTGCCCCTAGAGGTGAAGACAAGGAATTGCAGGCAGGGGGGGTGGGTGGTGTGGATTTATTGTATTATCTTTTGAATGGGTTTATTTTATTAGTTTTAGTTATATATTAGTATACTAATTAATATATTCACATACAATTTAATATGCTTAGTGCTAAAAAATTAATAGAAGAAAATAATTAACTAATTATTTTCTTTCTTTTTCTTTTTTTTTTCTTTCCTTTTAAAGGATAAAGCGTTACACTGAATTGAATAGAAGCTTTCACTGTGGTCTGAGGATACGCAGTTGGCAGCATGCTGGCCGAGCGTACACAAAACCCTGAGCTTGATCCCCAGTATAAAGCGGGTGTGGTGGTGCAGGAGGCTCTGAAGCCACATATTCAGCTGTGGTAGTGTGTGCCCACATTATCCTAAGATACACAGCGACTCTGAGACCAACCCAGATGAATGAGATTTCGTTTTTGTGGTTTCACTGAGGCTGGAGAGATGGCTCAGAGGTTAAGAGCACGGACAGCTCTTCCAGAGGACCCAGGTTCAATTCCCAGTATCCACACAGTGGTTCACAAATATCTGTAACTCCAATCAGGGGAACCCAACACCCTCGTCTGGCCTCCACAGGCACTGTACACACGTGGCACACAGATTTACAGGCAGGCCAAGTACCCTACGCGTATAGTAGACCTGAAAAAAAAACATTGTGTTATCAAGTGGCATGGTTTATAAATGTCCAGTGGGTTGTGGCAGTGTGTGCAGTGCACTGATGCGTCTGTGCTTGTGTGAGTGTGTGCTTACACACTGCAGGTGAGAAAGTGACTGTGTGTGTGTGTGTGTGCACATGCACACATGGGAGTGTTCTGTGTTCTGTAAAATGTATTTCTTACTATTGGTTATAATGAAATAAATCTGAAATCCAACACAGACAAGTTCCTTTTTTAATATTTCACTTATTTTTATATATGTGAATACACCATCACTGTCCTCAGACACATCAGGAGATGGTGTCTGAACCCATTACAGATGGTTGTGAGCCACCATGTGGTTGCTGGGAACTGAACTCGGGCCCTCTGGAAGAGCAGTCAGTGCTCTTAACCACTGAGCCGTCTCTCCAGCCCTGCAGCTTTTTGAACAGACTGGCAGTGAGAGGGACGGGGTGATGAAACCCACTGGAAGGCTCCTGGCTTGGCTTTGCCTTTCGTAAAGCTCAAGACATAGCTGGTGGAGACTGATTGGTAACACAGAGTGGAGAGAATGAGGGTGGGTGGACAGATGGTCCCTCAGGCACCCAGCAGGCTTCAGTGAGCACAGGGGTGTGTGTGTGTGTGTGTGTGTGTGTGTGTGTGTGGTGCGTGCATGAGCATAGGTGTGTGTGTGTGCTGTGCATGAGCATAGGTGTGTGTGTGTGTGTGTGCTGTGCATGAGCATAGGTGTGTGTGTGCTGTGCACGAGCACAGGTGTGTGTGTGTGTGTGTGTGTGTGTGTGTGCGCGCGCGCGCATGAGCACAGGTGTGTGTGTGTGTGTGTGATGTGAATGAGCACAGGTGTGTGTGTGCATAAGCACAGGTGTGTGTGTGTTCTGAATGAGCACAGGTGTGTTGTGTGTGTGTGTGTGTGTGCGTGCATGAGCACAGGTGTGTATGTATGTGTTTGTGTGTTTATGTGCTGTGAATGAGCACAGGTGTGTGTGTATCTGTGTGTGTGCCGTGAATGGGCACAGGAGTGTGTGTGTGTGTGTGTGTGTGTGTATGTGTGTGTGTGTGTGTGTATGTGTGTGTGTGTGTGTGTGTGTGCTATGCATATGGGTGGGCATGCAGAAAGAGTTCTGGGACACAGTCCCGTCTCGTGCACCCCACTGCATGCTCACCATCACGGGCAGCCGCACAGGGTGGTCACCACACAGGCAAACAGAACAAGAGCAAAGACAGGAATGGGTTTTAGCTACAAAAACAACAACAAAATCCCCCAAAAGGCAAAAACCAAAAAAAGACCTCTTCCTTCTGCTGGCGTCTCATGTCTGATGTTCGCGGGGAGTCTCTCCTATAAGCTGTTTGTGCAGAACTACCCTGTGCAGGCTATGCTCCTGACATCAGGGACGGCACCGCCTGTGTAAGCGCCCACACCTGAGAAGAGATACAAGAGGAAGTTCGTCCGAACTGGTTCTGACTTTGGGGCAGAGGAGGTGGCAATCTGAGATGGATCCCCTGGAACCCACGTGTCTAACTTAGATTTCTAGTGCTGCGATGACGACTGCAGTGGCTATTCCTGGTTGTCAACTTGGCTTTATCTGGAATGAACTACACGTGGAAGAATTATAGGCTCAGAATTGGAAGGCTCGCCTGCGATCCTAATCTGGAGGCTGAGAGATACAAGATTCTGACCTGGATCTCGGCATGGAGATCTTGAGGCATGGTGACTGTGAATCCCAGAAGATTAAGGCAGGGAGAGCTCTGAGCTCAAGGTCATCTGGGATCAGGGGAGTGGTGGCACACGCCTTTAATCCGGGCCACACCCTCTGCTGAAGACCTGCATAAGGACATTGGAGGAAGGCAGACTCACTCTCTCTCTCCTTCCCCTGCTTGCCTTGTGGGACTGATCCTTGGACTTCCATCCACAGCCACTGCTGACCATTGGTGGGAGTTGCACTACAGACTGTAAGTCATCGACAAATTCCCTTACTATATAGAGACTACCCATACGTTCTGTGATTCTAGAGAGCCCTGACTAACACAAAGACCATGACCAAAAGCAATTTGGGGGTGCGGGGGAGGGACTCTTAGTCTTGCAGGTCACAGGCTATCCCGAAGGGAATCGTGCCAGGACCCTGGGGGAGCCGACGCGCAGGCCATGGAGGGATGCTGCTCACTCGCTTGCTCCCGTGGCTTGTTCTGCCTCCGTCCCTACAGGATCCAGGATCACCTGCCCAGGGGTGGCTCCACCCACAGTTGGCTGGGCCCTCCCACATCAATTAAGAAAATGCCCTACACACTTGCCTACAGGGGGCATTTCTTAGTTGAGGCACCCTCCCTCTTGCAATATGGCCCTGGTGGGTTGACAAAAAGTTGACAAAAATAAATAAAAAATACTGTCTAGCACAGTGCCCAAAGACAGAAAGAGAACCAGCTCCACAAAATTGTCCTCTGACCGCTACACTCCCACCCATACACATACCATGCACGCACATAACGATGATGGTGTTGTTGTTGTTTGATGATGATTGATGATGATGATGATGATGATGATGATGATGATGATGATGATGAATTTAAAAATCAGCCTTTCTAAATTTTGGACCATTTTTTAAGTGAAAACACCATCCAAGCGGCAAACGTGCTGGTCAGCATCTTTGCTGTCACGTATCACGGCATGCCCCCTGCCTAAGATAGTTCATTTTGCATTCGTTACTATCTTCGTGATTGAGAGGTGAACATTAGGGCTGGGGAGATGGCTCAGCCGTCGAGAGTCCCAAACGCTCTCCCGGGAGATCCTGAGTTCGATCCCTGTGGCTCACAACCATCTGCAATGGGATCCGATGCCCTCTTCTGGTTTATCCTAAGACAGCTATAGTATACGCATATAGATAAATATTTTTAAAAAATGAGGTGTACATTAGCACACATCCAAGAGAGCTGAAGAAAAGAGTCGGACTTTAACCGGTCCCAGATGACCGATGAACCGTCATGCTGCTGTTTAACTGCGTGTCCCTGTCCGTCCTCCGTGATAATACTTCTGTTAATAAGCCCTTACCTCCTCCCAACCCGTAATCCCTCTTATCCCCCCCCCCTGTTGAACGCCTCCCATCTGAAACCTCGCACTCTCCTGCTGGTGAGGAGGAGGCTGTTCATTGCTTTTCTCCTATCCGCCTGCCCATGCTTGGTCAGACACTGTGCTAGCCCTCCTGCCTACTGCTCTCAGGGGTCTGGAGGACCACCACTCATTTTTGTGGATCATAACTGCTCTGGGATCCTGAACCTGCCTTCCCTGTGCGATCCTGGGCATCAGTGAAAGGGAATATGGACCAGCGCATGGTGGGGATTGTACTATAGCCTGTACGTCATCAATGCCCTTACTACACAGAGACCACCCATACGTTCTGTGACTCTAGGGAACCCTGACGAATACAGTCTCCGTACCTATATTCTTTAGCTCATGGGCACTGGACAGCATAGTGTATCATGCTCTCGGAAGCCCGGCTCAAAACCATCAAAAGAGAAGACGTCCAGTGACGTCACACCCGGCCCACAGCCCCCAGGAAAGGTGGCTGCACTGGGGTATTTACCAAGGCCAACTTTGCCAGCAACGGCTTACATGGCAAAAAAACAAAAACAAAAACAAAAACAAAAACAAAAACAAAAAAAAACCCATGTATTACTACTCCCTGTGGCTCCAGTCATGACTTCCCAGGTGACATCCAAGGCCAGAGGCAACAAGGACCACAGCCAAGGGAGCTTCGTGCTCATGGGACTCTGGAGAGGAAACCCTTCCCAGAATCCTCGGCAGACGTCGCCCGTGTCTCACTGGACCCACGCTGTGCCGGAACGGATTCGTGAAGGGGTTATGAGAGTCAGCTCAGCCCGTGGTCTGTTCTCTGCCTGAACCAAACTGAGGTTTTGACAGAAGAGCGCAGTGGCTTCTGGGGAGGCCATCAGAGAGATTTTCCCCTGCATTTAAAACCTTCAGTCACGGGCTGGAGAGATGGCTCAGCAGTCAAGAGCACCGACTGTTCTTCCAGAGGTCCTGAGTTCAGTTCCCAGCAACCACAGGGTGGCTCACAACCATCTGTAATGAGATCTGATACCCTCCTCTGGGGTGTCTGAAGGCAGCTACAGTGTACTTACTAACAATAACAATAAATAAATCTTTTAAAAATTTTTATTTAAAAAAATAAAATAAATATTTAAAAAAATACTTCGATCATTCCCCCAGTTCTGACCTTGCCCTTGCAGCCCACCCTGCTCTCAGACTTGGAGTCCTTACTAGAGTATTGCCCAGGAAGATGCCTGCGATTTGGCCCACTCCCCTCCCATCCACAGAGCAGAGCCCCACTTCTTTATGCCCTATTTCCTGTTTCACATGATCATCCTATCTGGTCCACTTCAAATGAGAAGAGACCTGGGCGATTTACTGTGGTGCAGTGAACATCAACCTGGGCTGTGCTGCAAAAGGGAGGTACAAGCTGAATGCTACAGTCACTGTGGTGACACTCCTGCTGAACCACACCCCGTGGGTCTAGGTGAGAAAGAACTCAGGCTGCATGGCAGTGTGTGTCCACTCCATTATGATGGAGCAACTTTCTTTTTCTTTTTCTTTCTTCCTTCCTTCCTTCCTTCCTTCCTTCCTTCCTTCCTTCCTTTCTTTCTTTCTTTCTTTTTTTTCTTTCTTTCTTTCTTTCTTTCTTTCTTTCTTTCTTTCTTTTTTTTTTTTTTTGGCAAGGAAAGGGTTTATTCAGCTTACTCTTCCAAGTTGCTGTTTATGACTGCAGGAAGTCAGGACTGGAACTCAAGCAGGTCAGGAAGCAGGAGCTGATGCAGAGGCCATGGGGGGATGTTTATTACTGGCTTGCTTCCCCTGGCTTGCTCAGCCTGCTCTCTTATAGAACCCAAGACTACCAGCCCAGGGATGGTACCACCCACAAGGGGCCCTCCCCCCTTGATCCCTAATTGAGGAAATGCCCCACAACTGGATCTCATGGAGGCACTTCCCCAAATGAAGCTCCTTTCTCTGTGATAACTCGAGCCTGTGTCAAGTTGACACACAAAACCAGCCAGTACAGTGTGGCTATCTTCTTTCAGGTTAGTTGAAAGAAGATTACTTTCTTGCTTTTTCTAAGGTGTAGTTTCCCTCCTTGTGTTGGTGTTTTCATCTATTATCCTTTATAGGACTGGATTTGTGGAAAGATATTGTGTTAATTTATTTTTGTCATGGAATATCTTGGTTTCTCCATCTATGGTAATTGAGAGTTTTGCTGGATATAGTAGCCTGGCCTGGCATTTGTGTTCTCTTAGCATCTGTATGACATCTGCCCAGGATCTTCTAACTTTGATAGTCTCTGTTGAGAAGTCTGGTGTAATTCTGATAGGTCTGCCCCTATATGTTACTTGAGCTTTTTCCCTTACTGCTTTTAATATTCTTTCTTTGTTTAGTGCATTTGGTGTTTTGACTATTATGTGACATGAGGAATTTCTTTTCTGGTCCAATCTGTTTGGTGTTCTGTAAGCTTCTTGTATGTTTACAGGCACCTCTTTCTTTAGGTTAGGAAAGTTTGGCCCAATATGTTGAGGATCTTGATTTTCTTCTATACCTATTACCCTTAAGTTTGGTCTTCTCATTGTGTCCTGGATTTTCTGGATATTTTGGGTTAGGAGCTTTTTGCATTTTGCATTTCCTTTGACTGCTGTGTCAATGTTTTCTATGGTATTTTCTATACCTGAGAGTCTCTCTTCTATCTCTTGCATTCTGTTGGTGATGCTTGCATCTATGATGCTTGATCTATTTCCCAGGTTTTTTATCATGGAGCGACTTCATGTATCTGCTCAGTATGATGCATGCTCAGGTAGAGGGACCTCCTGGGGTGGAGTCCTAGCAGGATGGGTATTCTTTCCCCTGAAGTCCAGAGAGAGGCAGTGATCCCGGGACCAATGTTAGCCAATCAGGGTGAGAGAGTATCACAGCCCCTCCCCATCTGTCCTTCTAGTCCACCTTCAGGATGATACCAAGATTACAGACTAGGTCCAGGGTCATCACTGAGAGGGACGGACTCCTGCACACAATCAAGTGTTAGAAAGTGGGACGGTGGGAGCTGCAGGGGGTACGTATAGCATCTACTGGAGGAGACCGATTCCCCTGATCTTACTAAAGAGCTAGCTGAGCCTCGTGGAGCAGCTGCGTCTGCCCAGGGACTCAGCCTGCAAGCAGCAGAGCTGGGGGCCAGAAACTCTGTAGCCTCTGTACCTAACTGTACCCACGGGTCCTCAGGACCCGGGATCTTGTCTTGCCTTAGGACTTGCTAGTATAATTTTCTTCCCTCTTTAGTGTAATAATGTCTCTGGTCTCAACTGCTCAAAGGGGCCCTGGCAATGAGTACCGCACCTGCTAGGGTGTGGTTTGACGTGAGAGTCAGACACTGGGTTTTTTAAACCAGAACATTGATCGCGACAGGAACAAATTCTTTCTCTAATCCTGCCGGGGAACACCTTGCCAACGTCCTTTCTTACTCATCCTCGAGGTCATGTCAGCCTCACCCTACTGCAGCCACAGAGGGTAGGGTGTGGCTTAAGATGCCGAGCGCCCATTAGTTCATCTCATCTCCTGTTCTTTATACGTCACTGCTACTTTCCCCTGGTGGGGATGGGGGAAGCTCGTAGCAAGGGGACACCCATGGACAGAGCCTGGAGAGAGAAAAGAGAAAAGCGAGGGCACCGAGAGACTCGCAGAGAGGAAAGACGCATGTGGGGGGACGACAGAGAGAAGAATTCAGAAAGGGGGAAGGGGGAAGAGAGGGAGGGAGGAAAAGAGCCTTTGCGGACGGGATTAACTTTGCCTAGGCTTTGCTGCCCTCTGCTGGTCACTGGGAGGTAGTAGACAGGGCGGCACCTAATTGGCACTTTAAAAATACTCTGACTGGGAGACCTGGGCCCTTCTCTAGTATGTGGGTTTTGTTTTGTTTTGTTTTGTTTTGTTTTGTTTTGTTTTGTTTTGTTTTGTTTTGTTTTGTTTTGTTTTGTTTTGTTTTGTTTTGTTTTGTTTTGTTTTGGTTTGGTTTGGTTTGGTTTGGTTTGGTTTGGTTTGGTTTGGTTTTTTGTTTTGCTTTGTTTTGTTTTGTTTTGTTTTTGTTTTTGTTTTTGCCTCAACTCCCACCCCCTCCCATACACGTGATCTCTATGCATCCCAGGCTGGACTGGGCCTCACTCCCACTCCTCCTCTCCTGACTACAGGCATTTGCTACCATGCCTGTTTCTCCCAGAACATTCTAGTTCAGCCCTGGGCTGAAGGCTGGGACTCTGCCCTGTTTCCTAGGCCAGTGGTGACCAGCCAGGAATGACGGAGCCAGTGGGCTCTGGTTAGAGACACCCAGGGACGACAGTGGGAGGAGACTGCGTGCCAAGATGCTCACCGTGACAATATCTTACAGCTTTGAGTTTTACTGGTGAATGCAGGTGACACTGAGAAAAGGGTGAATTCTGCACATCAGCCATGCCCCTAGACCGCAGCCGGTCTGAAGAGCCTCCTGTTCTATTCCTGCTCCGAAGGAACTCGAGAGAGGAAGAACACAGAGCTCAGAGCCAACACTGTGCCCGGGGTGGAGGCTGGATTGGCAGCCTCTCTACCACGCCCGCCTGCTTGGGGCATTCTATTCCCTCACAGGGAGGAAAATGGATTCCTTTACACCCCCTCCTACTCCCGCCCAGCACTGGAGTGCCTTGGGGACCAGGCTCCCTAGACTTGGCACCCTGAGTCCAGGATGTGATGATCTGTCTGCCTTCCCCCCGACCTTGAGTCTTCCTAAGCCCTGTAATAAGCAGGATGCTAGGTCACAGGCCAAGCTCTGCCCGGTTCAGCTTCCCATCCCCCGCCACCATAGCTTTGTGCCTCTATAATCCCCCCTGCTGCAGAGATCTCACAAGTGACCTGCTGTGATGCCTTCATTCCCATCCCCTTAAAGAAGTATGACAGGCTCCCTCGGGGGGGGGGGGGGGCAAAGGGCTGCAGGTGACCATCCCACATGAAGGACGCTCATTAAACAAATCCAACCTCAACAATCAGCAACCAGAGACAACCGACC
Organism: Apodemus agrarius; assembly: GCA_964023405.1. Lineage (NCBI taxonomy): Eukaryota > Metazoa > Chordata > Mammalia > Rodentia > Muridae > Apodemus > Apodemus agrarius. The sequence goes on along the minus strand of OZ030005.1, from coordinate 35,349,468 downwards.
TGCAACAACATCCTATGGGCCACATGTGTGACATGGGACCTTGCTCCTTTCACTGTAAGAGAAAAACCCCACTTCATAGTCTCTTCATAGTCCCACTTCAAAACTCTTCATAGTCCCCACCAGGCTGTCTGTCTATGGCCTCAATAGCAAGTCCATTCCTTCGCTGGCACAGAGGAGTCCAGTGTATACTGAAGACCAATGCAGACATCCAGCCTCAGGGACTCTTGGACCTTCCACTCATAGGCAGCCATTGTTGGATTAGCTGGACCACATGCAGCCTGTAAGGCATTCTCAGAAATACCTTCTGCCCCTCCCCCCACCCTCCCACCCCTAACCCCCTCGTGGCGTGTGTGCGTGTGTGTGTGTGTGTGTGTGTGTGTGCACGCGCGCACACGCGTGCGCTCCGCATTCACACTGTTAGGAGTCCCACAACACCACCAAGCTATACAAACAGTGTATATGCAGGGTACATGATTGTCACTTGTCTCTGTTATCTCCCACCAGCCCTGCTTAGTCAGCTCTGTGGCTCCTGTTCTCATGGTGTCCTCGATCCCTCTGGCTCCTAGAATCCTTCCGCCCCCCCCCCCCTTTCACGGAGCTCCCTTGTTTTTGCCTGGTGTTCTGCTGTGGATCAGGTGACTGTGTCTGCTCGTGTCAGTTGCTAAATGATGCCTGTCTGATGACAGTTGGGCTAAGCACCAGTTTCTAAGTGTGGCAGAATGTGACTCTTTTTCCCTTTTTCTTTTTTCCTTCCCCTCGCCCCCAACCATATTTGGTTCTACCATGGGCCTCTGGGCAGCCCAGGCTCTGGTTCCTGGCTCCCTCTCCTGGTGTGGGCCTCGAGGTAGCTCAGCCATTGGCTGGCCACTCCCACAAGTTCTGTGACACCACTACCCCAACACATCCTGCAGGCAGGACATTGGAAGATGAAGGTTTGTGGCTGGATAGATGTCCCCGTCTCACAGCGGGGTGCCTTACTGGTTCTAGAAGACGGCCCACTGGTGCTCTGCATCCCCGTGACTATGAAACTTCACTAGGGTCACATTCACAGATCCCGGGGAGTCTCCACTGCACCTCCCCATACCCCAGTCCACCCGAAAACTCCATTCTATTTCCCCTTGTCTAAAATCAAGTGTGTGGATTGTGTGGGGTTCCCCAATCCAATTCCATTGATCAACCTCTGTTTTTACGACTATACCGCGTGATTTGTATTACTATAAATCTGTAGTACATCTTGAAATCACGGGTCGTGGTTTTTCTTATCGTACAGGATTGTCTTAGCTCTCCTGGGGTATTGTTTTTCCACCTGAAGCAGGCGCTGTAGGTTCCCTCTGATCGGTGACCATTGTTACTGGTGTCTGGGGAGTACTCCGTGCTGTCACTCCAGTCAGAGTGTATCAGTCTTCTCCTGGGTTACTAAAGGGACGGAACTCTGAGAGAACAACACCTACAGCTGTCTTCCCTGCCGAGCCAGTGAAATGCCTCCTAACCCAGAAACAGTGCGTGTTTCCTCAGGCGTCCCCTTGAGCCAGATTAGCATGATGCGGACACACTGCAGAAACCTCCATCCCATAGGGCCGGAGGGAACAGAACCTCTTACCTACTGGTCTTTATGTTTGGGAGTTCTCAGGATCGGGTCTTTGTGAATGGATATGTTGCTGCTTCATGAGGTTAGGAGGTCTGGGTCAATGAACGCTTGCTTCTCCTCAATGGGGAGGGCAAGCCATGGGAAGTGTGGAGCTCAGGGGACAACTGTACAAAGTTGCCTCTCAGCCAGGTGGTGGCGGCACAGGAGTTGTGAGTTCCAGAACAGCCAGAGCTGTTACACAGAGAAACTCTGTCTGAGAAACGAAAACAAACAAACAAATAACAACAAATAAAGTAGGATCTCTCCTTCCACATTCACTTATGCTATGGGGATGGAACTCAGGTGCCCAGGCTGAGCCATCTAGTTGGTCCAGATAGACCTCCAGTGCCTCGATTACACATAAAGAGACACACAGACAGACACCGACACACAGACACTGACACACAGACAGGCAGGCAGGCAGACAATAGATAAACAGAGACATATAGATAATTGTTCACTTCTCACATTCTGCTAGCTAAGACTCTCAGAAGTTTAATGAAGAGGGTGGAGAAAGTGGACATGCCGTGATTGTCTCCTGTCCGACTTTACTGAAAACATGGTGATTTTCTTTAAGGCATCCACATCCTCAGGTATGCACACACACACAATATATAAACAAAGAAATAGCTGTATGTTAAAGAGACAACAAAAAAGAGTCTTTTCCTTTCTTTTTTTGTCTTCATGCAGTCATGGCGTGACCGTAATGCTGGTTTTGTAGAGGAGAGAGACTGGCAGTGTTCTTCAGAATGGCTGTGTTAGCATCTCATGGACGATGTGGTCCACGTCACCATCAGGGCCTCGGGACCGCTTCATTTGAGACACTGCTGTTGCCGCTGCTGCTGCTGTTACACTAACCTCACTGCTCCTCGTAGATCTCTTTAAATTATCTCATCTGGGTTTAATTCAGGTAGATCATATATACCAAGATATTCATCAAATCCTCTAAAAGTTTCCAATTAGGAGAATATCTTTTTTTTTTCTTTCAGAACATCCTAATGACCGCCCAGCATCCAAATGGCTCCTTTCTCACCTCTGACGTGTTGAGGTGAGGCTTTGCTCTCCACCAGACAGTCTGAGGAAGGATCTCTGGATCCAACTTACAAAGGACAAACAGTTCCTTGGAATGCTTAACATGATTTTACATTCCCATTTGATTAATCTCTGCCCTGATCTTAATTCTTTCCAAACATTGACTTAGGTTTGGCTTGAGCTTGGTTTTCCAAGGTCCTGTGGTGCATCATTAAGTTATTTATTGGAGACATCGCCTGCAGACTGTCTTCAATGGAAGTTTTGACACACTGTGTTTTCATGATTAAGTATCTCATGTAGAAACTAATTCAAAAAAAATATTATAGCCTGAGTTTTCTTAGCAAAGAACATGTCAGTTTAGCCTCAAACCAAGGGGCTGCCAGCTTGGAAGTCCACAGAGTCACCGAGACCAGATGTGAAAGATGAAGTGAAGACAGAAAAATGACCATACCAAGATCCAGACCCAGCCCTTCTTCAGTTAAGTGTTCCTGCAGGATGGCCACAGCACCTGTATCAGAGCCAGAGAAAGGCAGGGAAAATGCCAGCATCAGTGTCACAGAAAACACTTCCACGCAACTTTATGCACAGGTTTCTCATCGTCTCAGCACTAACCAGGAAGATGAGTTCCATTCATCAGTTGGACTATGCTGGATCAGCGCTCTCCTTCTCCTTCTCCTTCTCCCTCCTTCTCCTTCTCCTTCTCCTTCTCCTTCTCCTTCTCCTTCTCCTTCTTCTCCTTCTCCTCCTCTTCCTCCTTCTCCTCCTCTTCTTCCTCCTAAAAACAGGCTTACTTCTGTATTGTCCTTATGTGCTTGTGTATGTACTTATGAGTGTGTGTATGGGCTTGTGGAGCTGAGACGGTCTTAAGGGGTTGTGAGCCAGCATGTGGGGGAACTGAACCTGACTCTGCACAAGAGCATCCAGTGCTCTTACCCGCTGTGCCATCTCTGCAGCCCCAGCAGTCCTTGTGTCCTTCACTGTCCCACTCCTCCTAATGCAGTACAATGAGAAGCATTAGCCTCGCCCATATTCTGCCTTGGTAGGACCCAAAACAACTAAGATCCAAGACACTTCTAACCTAACCAACACATTTACAATGGTTTCGTGAGCCTCTAAAGCTGCTCCACTATTTTCATTGATTATTTGAATGACAGCCCAAGATTTAATTTACAAACATCTTGGGGCTACAATTAGAAAATCTCAGGTCACTCACTGAAACCTTGCACTTAGTGGGCTCAGTGAAGTGTTAGCAAAATATGAGCAGTTCAAGCTGGGCATTGGTGGTGCACGCCTGTAATCCCAGCACTCTGGGAGGCAGGAGCAGGCGGATTTCTGAGTTCGAGGCCAGCCTGGTCTACAGAGTGAGTTCCAGGACAGCCAGGGCTATACAGAGAAACCCTGTCTCTAAAAAACCAAGTCAAAAAAAAAAATATGAGCAGTTCAGGAACTGACTCCCCAGCTGAGAGTTTTGTGTGTCACAGAACAGTACTGTTCATGTCGTAGTTTGAAGACCTGGTCTCAACTAATGAGGTCAGATGTAATTTACAGTGAGAGTGTTATCCCATGGACAGGAAGAGGCACCACAGTTCTTCTCCACAGAGTCCAGGTGGGACTCCATAAGAGACCAGATGGGGAAAGTCTTTCCTAAAACAACACTCAATACTCAGGACTCATCCCCAGGACTCCCCGACACTGGTGACTGTGATCACACATACCTGAAGCCAATACACGCCCTGTGCTGTGTGTTGCAGGTCTTTTCCATTCCCAAATGCCACAAGCTATCACTGAAAACAGTAGAATACAGGAGCCAATGATAATAACATACATCGTCACAGATCCTGGCTCTAGAGAGAGAGAAACAGAGAGGATGTAATGATTAATGCTGTCAATTTGACCAACATGAAAGGACTGAGAGGCACTTACAAGACAAACCTAGCTGGGCGGTGGTGGCACACACCTTTAATCCCAGCACTTGGGAGGCAGAGGCAGGCAGATTTCTGAGTTCAAGGCCAGCCTGGTCTACAGAGTTGAGGTCCAGGACAGCCGGAGTTACACAGAGAAACCCTGTCTCGAAAAACAAAACAAAAACAAAACAAAACAAAACAAAAACAACAACAACAACAACAAAAATCTATAAAGGATTATCTATCTACATTAGGTTAGCTGACATAGGAGGACCCACTTTAGATATAGAAGGCACTACTGTTCCATGAGTGACATCCTAAACTGAACATGAAGGAGAAAGTAAGCTGAGAACTCAGTCTCTGTCCTGACCACACACACACACACTTTGACCACTGCACACACTGTGGAAACCCTCTGTGGACTGCAACTCTTGGCACACACTCCATAAGGCAGAACTACTGATAGGATTTAAACATCGAACACCTTCTGAGGGGAAGTACTGCCTGGCTGCAAAGGGTGCTGGCTCACGTGGCAGAGCTGGACCCTGGCTGACATCCTCTTATCCTCAGAGGATGGTTCTAGTCCTGGGCTCCAAGGAGCTGGCAATCTCCCCACTCCCTGCCACAGGAACATCCAGACTGTGAAGCTGTTCTGAGCAGACACACAGCCCAGATGACCTTTACACCACCATGGTCATCTGCCTCTGGGCCATCAGCACAGGACCTAACTCAGGACTGCCGACTCTGGAGTAAGCTCAATGGGAGCCCAGCTTGTTTCCCTTCAGCCTCCAATTTCCTCTCTTTCCCTAGCAAAGATCTGAAACTTTTCAAAGCCCTAAGCCCCCAGCCACACATTCACAAATGGGATGAGCATGGGAGAAAACTCACTGTTCTCAAAAACTGTGATATTGAGACTCTGTGGGATGAGCCAGGATCTGTGCGATACCACACACTGGTATATATGGTCTTCCAGAGCTGGCTTCAGGACCAAGGAGCTGTTTACACTGAAGGTGCCATCAGCATTCTTCACAGTGGGACCGGTGACTATGCCCTCAGTAATCTCCTGGAAGTGGGAATCCCTCAGGGCACACCTCATCCACTTCATGTCAAAGGCTTCTGGGTAGAATCCATCCAGCTGGCATATAATGAGTTTCTCTTTACCATTTCTCACTGAAACTGGTTTCTCAAACAAACTCATGTCAGGGTGAGCTGCCAGAGAAGAGAACAACAGTTCAGCCAGAGCCAACCACCTGTTTCTCTCCTCACACCATGGTGGCTTCTACCTCAGCAATGGCCGTGGAGACCCCTTACTTTACCACAGCAGACTGAGGGCTCCTTGAGGTAGACAAAGGACCTCTTCTCACAATGTTTGGCCCCTGGAGAGTGTTGAGGGGAGGTGAGTGAACACATTGGGACTCTGATTAATTAACATGCGTAGGACACATGCGTAGGACACATGAGTAGGACACATGCATAGGACATGTTGGCAGGGCCAGCAGAGTGCTGGCATGCAGTGGCCCCCATCTGCGCAGAAATTTTGTCAAGCAAGCTTTATGAAATTATCCTCAGACATTTTTTTAAGATTCTAAAAAAGCAGCAAGCCCAGCTCTAGTGGACACCACTCTATGGCTCTCAGCATGGTTGCTGTGGAAATGAGCTGTCAGGTTAAAGAGATGTTGTAGGGGGTGGGGCCATCCTGGGCCGATTGGTTCAGAAGTGTCAGGAGCACTTTCAGCAGATATCCTTTAGGAAAGCTTCTGTGATGCTGATAACACAACACACAAAAAGGCCTGCTGTGGAGGCACCAGCTGCAACACCAGCACTGAGAAGATGGAGACAGGAGGAAGAAAATTGCAGGCCATCTGCAGCTACACAGCAAGTCCTAGCCAGCCTAGGCTACTTGAAACCATTTTCCAAAAAGCCAAATTAGTAAATAATGTCAGATCATGAACTATGAAGAAAAGAATAGTAAGTAGGGATTACCAAAACAATTCAAAAATCAACCCTTCTATGTAGAAATGACAAAATAAAAAGATAAGCAAGATGCCCCTGCCTCATCCTCTTCATTGTTTGCCTATGGACTTGGGTTGCAATGGACAGAACTGAAAGCCATGTCCCCTAATTCCCTTAGCCATGTTCTAACCCTCTGCTCTGTGTGGCCATCCACACCCCCACCACTACTCCAGCAGCATCAAATAACAGGGCACTACCACGGAGGACTCACCTACGACTTCTAGCCTGGTTGTCCCCTCTACCTTTTCAGGGGTGACCACAACCTTACATCTGTACTCTCCTGCTTCCCATAGCTCGATCCTGGGCAGATGGAGTGAGGCATTTCCATGTTCTAGCCCCAACAAGGACACATCTGCTCCAGGCCGGACTGCATCTCGTTGATCTCCATAAAACTCAAACACCTGGACCTCAGATTCATCTCTATCCTTCTTCAAAGACCAGATGACTCCCACAGTATTGAGGTCCAGCTGTGGGGAGCCAGGGATTTTGCAGGGTATGGTGACATCTTCATGGAGGAATACCATCTGAGTCTTCCCTGCCCTCTCCACTTCCAGTCCACCTATGGCAATATGAGAACTCAGTTACAGGAGGCTCGTGGGAACCAGTCATGGGGAAGTGGTGAATAGCTCCTGCTATATAGCCTTGAACAGCTCAGAAAAGCTCTTACCTTGGCATCCCAGATAGATCCCCTAGCCATGTCTTTTCTTTACACAATTGCTTTGGCTATTGGGGGTCTATGTGTGCATTTTAGAATCAGATAATGAAATATTTAACTACTAATTTACATTTATTGAGTATGTTAGTGTGTGGAAGGAGAGAGGAGAGAGAGAGAGAGAGAGAGAGAGAGAGAGAGAGAGAGAGAGAGAGAGAGAGAGAACATGTGCCTGCAACATCTCTGTAGAGTCTGTAGAGGCTGGGGACACTTGTGGAAATAAGATCTTTAGGGCTCCAGGGTTCAGTCTCCGGTTATCACATTTAATTTGTCAAGTCACCTCAGCAGCTCCAGCTTAGCAATTTCTACAAAGAAGTGTCAGGAGTCATAATAGGACAAGCTAATAACTAGCAGGTGATCTTCCTGAGATGGTCTACTTCAGAATATAATATAATCTGTGACAGATTTGCTCTTACAGGCAAGGACCTAAGGGAATTTATTTTAGGAAAGATTCCTGCTATTAATATGCTTTTCCTGCTATTATTAAACATATATAGCAATCACCAGATATTAGCCCACCCTTTAGAGCAGATCTCTGCAGATCTACAAAGATGTACTGTCTTGTAGTGATGCTATGTAGACAGAGATGACTTAAATCTTAATGATAATCCTATAAGAATTCCTAAAATTTTATCAGCAATTATTAAGCTCTTGACAGTCAAAACTGCAATGAGAACTCAGTCTCCCATGTGTCACCAGTTAATTGCCCTTAGAGATAGTAACAAGACTCTTCTACTCAGAGCACACTCCAAGAAGTTGTAAAACAATTAACTGAAGGTCATAAAAAGGGAACAATTTATTATAGGTGCTAGTACAGAAGATAAAATATTGACTGGGTTTATCTATACAAAAGTTCACTAATAACTTAGTTACATTTTTTTAAACCTTCAGTGAACTTGTGGAGCTGTGACAGGTGATGGATGTTTACCCAGATAATTACTCCTTTTTTTTCTTTTTAAAAATATTTATTTATGCCGGGCATGGTGGCGCACGCCTGTAATCCCAGCACTTGGGAGGCAGAGGCAGGTGGATTTCTGAGTTCGAGGCCAGCCTGGTCTACAGAGTGAGTTCCAGGATAGCCAGGGCTACACAGAGAAACTCTGTCTCGAAAAACCAAATATATATATTTTGGTGTGTCTTCAGACACACCAAAAGAGGGAGTCAGATCACATTGCAGATGGTTGTGAGCCACCATGTGATTACTGGGATTTGAACTCAGGGCTTCTGGAAGAGCAGTCAGTGCTCTTAACCGCTGAGCCATCTATCCAGCCTCAGATAATTACTTCTAATGGATATGTATATAAACATTCTCTGTTGTAAACTTCTATTTAAATTTATGGTTTGATTTTTTGTGTGTGTGTGTGTGTGTGTGTGTGTGTGAATTTGTGTTGAACTCTTTAACACGCAATCATGTATTCTGAAATATGCGTGTTTAAGTGCTGAGGACAAAGAGAAGAGTCAGAACTGAGCTGAGAGGAACTGAGCAGAAAGGAAACTAAGCTGAGAACTTTTTAGACAGAACTGAACTCAAGAAGAACTTACAAGTATAGGCATAGGATTAAGAGAAAAGGAATTGAGAGTAAGAGCATTAGTGTGACATCAGAGCATGAGGAGAGAGCAAGATTAGAAGGAGAATGCAGAGTGGAATCACTTAGAAATTATAGGTAACAAAAATCTAAGAGCAATGTGCAGAATGCAGAGGGAAAGGGGAAAAAAAGGAGAAGCTGCAGAGAACAGAAGGAGCAGGCAGGACAGAAGGAGCAGAAGGACAGAAGGATCTGTCCTTCCCATGGGACAGATCATCTCTTAATAACATGGTAGGCATAGTCTTATTAAAAGGAACAAAGCTTTTTTCTTATAAATTTGGGTTTAATTTATTTGGCATTAAAAAGAAAGCCTTTTCTTTCTATATGCAATAGAGATTGGAACTCATTTTTTATCCAGAATGAGTGAGTTCGTTCTGTACCAGTGCTTGGTCTTTTACTACATATGCATATGTAAGTATGGATGTTGTGTGTAAGTATGTAATCGTGAGAATGCATGCAAGCTGGGCTCAACTGGTTTGAATAGAAATGTATAACTGTGTGTGCATGAATCCCTCTACGAATTTATGTGAGTTTATGCAAATTTGCTTATGTAAAAGATTTTCCTTCCGTGACTGTTATTCTCTTCTCCTGGTTCAACAGAACTTTACTGTTCCAAACTTGCCCCTAGCCTGACAAGCAAGAGACATCTGGACAAAAGGGAAAAGACTCTGACAACCAATCCTTTACTTAATTTCCTGCTTTATTAGGAAGAGGTGCTAAGTGCCAGAGCATGCAGTATCTGGCCTCAGAGGATCACAGAAGGCAAGTCAGCTATAGTAGCTTAGTAACTTAGACTTAGATAAGTAAACATGTCAGTATTATACAGAAACTTTAAATATCTTGTAAGACAAAGTCTTACCCCTGGATTTGGTAAGACAAAGAAAGAAGAACTCACCAGGGCTGGCCCCTGGCAAAGAAGTCTACTAGGTTCTCACCTATGAGTCTGGAGACCAATTTGGGCATATTACAAGAATGTTACATTTTCAGTCAATGAACATTTTTGGAGATGTGCTAACATGTGGAAGCTACAAGAAAGAGCTCTGTCTGCCATGAAGACAGAACAGAAAACTACCCTAGAGCTAAAACAGCCAGACTGTTAACTTAGAATCCAAGGCTATAAAACTAAGTCCCTTAAAATGTTTCCATGAGATGAAAACTGTCACTCATGCCTCTGGGGCAAACACACACACACACACACACACACACACACACACACACATTGATACAAATACCTGGATGACATGAAGGTAGTTTTTTCTCCAACCTTCCCCTAGTTCCCACATCACGGGTGAAGTAGCAGGGCATTGAAAGGTCTACAATCAAGGAAAATGGCACACTGTAGGTCTTCAAAGCCTGATTGCGCAATCACTCAGTATTCTGCTCTATGCACAAGACCACTCAATGCAGGTGGGGTGAAGGAGCCACAGCCATTGTAAGTGGGAACCCACCAGGGATGGCAGGAGCTACAGCAGCCTCTCCCTCTTCCTTCCCATCCCATCTGCATCCTACCTGCTGAGGTCAGGCCCTGCAGAAGCAACAATAATAAACCCCACAAGTCAGCTGGCCACTGTGAGCTAGACTGGACTGGCTTGCTCAGTCCTCCACACTTCCTGGGTGGTCTTAGGCTGCTGCCATATAGTGAAGAGCCAGGGTTGTACAAAATTCAGGGAGCAGTACAGCAGGATTCCTTGGGGTCCATGTGCGCATGCTCAGGACCCTCTGGCAGCTCTGTGAAGCCATCTTGTTATGAGCAGTCGGACATGCAATTCCAGTGGTTGAGCAGTGAAGCTGTGGAGGTCTTCTCAGAGCAAGGTGGGCCACACACAGCTGCACCTGGACCCTGAAATCTGACACAGAAAACAAGTTCAGAAGCAGTCAATGAGTTTATTAAACAAAAAGACAAAAGAAGAAAAGTACTTCAGTTATGTCTGTGATGGGACTTTGAAGGTGTTTAATCAGGAATTAACTTTAGGATTTTAAAAAAAAGAGAGATTGGATGTCATATTCCTTGTCCTTCTCTACAATGTGCATCTTGAGGAGGACTGAGCTCAGTTGTGAGTGCTTACTTAGTGAGTAGTTCCCTGTACCAGGTGAGGTGATGCATATGTCACTTTTGTCCAAGGATTCAAGGGAAGCCGGATGGGATTGGTAGCACAGTCACTTCCCAGAGTAAAGGTGGCTAAAGCAAAAAACAAACAAACAAACAAACAAAACCCTACACTCAAAAGCCTTGTTGTTCTCTCTCCAAAGCTTGGTGAACTCCCTTCTCCTCCCTTGAATCTCCTTTTTCCTCCAGGGACCCAATAGTCATGCATGTAACTTCCACCCTGCAACTGTCCCGTGGCTTTCTTTACTGACAGATCAAGAACCAATTGGGGAACAGGACCTTATTATACAGACTGCCCCTACACCTCACATTTTCCATCCAATAAAAATTTTTAAAAAATTTTTCTTCTCTCAAACATAAATTGAACAAAATCATAACAATCATGTGAATAACAGAGTATGGTATACAAATGGCATCCAGCCCATAATATTTTCAATTAGATAACTCAAAGAATTACGACTCTATCCCTGGATTGTTTTTTAGATTTTAGCCTGTAATGCCATCTGAAAACCATGTCTTCCACTCTATAACCTCTCTCTCAATGTTAAACAACTTGAGTTTGATTATGAGAGTGACATGAGTCTTCAACCCCATCAGAAGTCTGAGAATGCAAGGAACCACTGTGCAAGCGATACTTTCACAGAGGGAGGGTATAAAACGTGTTTTAAGTGTGGAGGTTTGGGTCATTTAAAAATGATTGCCCTAGGAACAGAGGCACTGTAAGCGGGCAATCAAGTGATGCCCTAGGAGTTTGTCCTAGATGCAGGAAAAGTAATCACTGGGCTAGGGATTGTAAATCTAAGATAGATATATAGGGCCATCCCATGTCGGGAACTGGGCAGAGGGGCCAGCCTCAGGCCCCCAGATGCCCACAGCAAGCAACTTATAGGGCCATGAAGCTGCTGCTGGGCCAGGGAAATCCATTTTTGAACGTATCAGGGTAACACCAGGAAGCACAGGATTGGACATCTCTTCTACCTCCCATGCAGTATTAATCCCAGAAATGGGAGTTCAGACCCTGCCTACAGGAGTTTTGGACCTTTGCCTGCAGAGATTTGAGGATTGCTTCTAGGACAAGGCAGTACTATTGTAAAAGGACTTCAGATGTATCCAGATGCCATAGATAATGATTATGAGGGAGAAATTAAAATTATGGCTGCTTCCTCTCATGGTATTATAACTGTTCCTGCTAACCAAAGAATTGCTCAACTTATCTTAGTCCCCTTGCATCTGCTACCATCCAGGTTTGTTAAGAGTAAGAGAGGACAGAGTGGCTTTGGTTCCTATGATGTGTATTGGGTTCAATCTATTACTAGTAAGAGACTAACTTTAAATTATCAATTGAGGGGAAAAGCTTTGAAGGATTAATAGATACTGGAGCTGATGTGACAATTATTAGAGGACAAGATTGGCCTCCAACTTGGCCCTTGTCAGATACGCTCACTCAACCTCCAAGGGATCAGTTATGCCAATAACCCAAAGCAAAGTGCTAAACTTCTAACTTGGAAAGATGAAGAGGGCAATTCAGGACAGACTCATTCTTGTTATGCCAAATTTGCCTACTACCCTTTAGGGAAGAGATCTCTTGTTACAGATGGATCTTAAAATGTGTAGTCCTAATAAGGTAGTGACTAAGCAAATGCTAGAACAAGGATTTTTGCCTGGTCAGGGTCTAGGAAAAGAAAAATATGTAGGGCTGGCCTACTATAAAATGGGATGAGCCAGGCAGTAGTGGCGCATGCCTTTAATCCCAGAACTTGGGAGGCAGAGGCGGGAAGATTCTGAGTGCGAGGCCAGCCTGGTCTACAGAGTGAGTTCCAGGACAGCCAGGGCTACACAGACAAACCCTGTCTCAAAAAAAAAAAAAAAACCAAAAAATAAAAAGGTAAAAAAGTAAAATGGGATGCTTGCCTCCTCCTTTTTTCTCTTACTGTCTCTTTTCTCTCTTTCCCTCTTGGGTTCTTCACTCTCCCCGTTCTCACACACACACACACACACACACACACACACACACAGCCAGGGACAGTCTCTAATTCTCTACAATAAATGCTCTGAAACTATGGACTGCCTCTTCTCATCTGGATCCGCTGTGCTGAAGCAATGGGGCAGGTCTTCCCCTAAAGAACTGCATCTAGTCTCCTAAAGAAGGCCTCTCAGCATTCCCAGGCATAGCTTCTGCCAGGCCACGCCCGCTCCTGAACAAACCAAGAACTTGTCCCCAAGGGACCTGGCTGGAGAGCTCCTTCCCACCCTTTTCCCTTCGGCCTGGGCTAGATTCAGCCCGAGAGCCTCAACTTCATTCTCAGCTCTTCCGAGGCATGAGCGTGAGAACCTGTCGTCCTCAGTCTCCATGCCGGTCAGGACCCCCAAGCTGACTCAGGTTCCTTGGGGACCTCAGAGTGCTCTTCCTGTGGCTTCTCACGGTCTGATGCCCACCAAGCAGTGGTGAGGAGTACTTGCAGGCAAACACCTTGCCCAACAGCCTGAGCACTTTGAACCCAGAAAGGTGGAAGTCTTGTGTGTTTGCGGGATTCTGCGCTCTGGTAGCAGAAATCGTGAACTTGTCTGACAGAAGCTGCATACCCGCAGGAGCCAGCAGCCGGATGATCCAGCAGCCAGCACTGCAGGTCAGCAGAAGTGTCGTGGAAAAGGAAGGACCTAAGGTAGCTTGTTTCTTATCCTAGCCGTGCACTGGTGGCAACACAGCACCACCCTAGAGACAGGAGATAAGGTAGAGGAGCACAGACTGTCTGTCCAGAGGATCAGAGAATGAGGCGGGGAGGCAGAGTCCTGGGCATGGCAGAGCCAGGAGCCAGACCTCCTTTTGAGGCAACTCAGCCAAAATAGTAGGCTGCAAATGAGAGGGGAAGTGGAAAAATAACAGATAAACCCAAGGGCAGGAGGGTAACCAGGCCTGAAAGGATAAGGTTATAAGCTAGGAATCCCCTGTGCCTGGGCACGTGGGAGGCACCTGGATCTCCAACTCCAGTGGGGGAGGGTGGGCGCGACACTGCGTGGAGGCCACGTAAGCGGAAATGACTTAACTAGTTCTTCTGGCCTCTGTGAGAGGCTGGTAGGTTGTCAGAGAGTGCAAGTTCGGATGGATTGAACTGATTGGCTTAGAAGCTTGTGGTAGGCAGGTTCTGTTATAAGTCTATAAAAGGCAAGGCAAGCCAGTCCTCGGGGGCTTACTTCTTCACCTTGCTGGGGAAACTGTAACCCCCCAGAGCTCTGGAAATTAAAATCCTCTTGCGAAATTGCATCAGGTCTGTCTCTCGTGAGTGTTTTGGGGTGTGCCGGTTTCCGAGGCATGGGGTGCAGAAGCACCCCGTTTTTCTTTCGGTTCTTACATTGGTGCGTTGGCCGGGAAATGCGGGCACCCCTACACACTCGAGAAACAACTTGGAGGTAAGGGGACCCCCTCTGAAGTGTGCGTGCGCTGGCCGGCCGATGTCTGATTGTCCTGAGTGTTTGAATGCGGCTCCGCGGTCTGTATGTGTGTTTACAGAGGAAGTGGATGTGGAATCCCACTTTGGGCAGCTGCCACTGTGAGCCGTAAGGACACAGGGGCCGTGGGAGGGGACACCCTCGGGCCACAGGCTGCGAGACCCCAGAGGACGCTCTGGGGTGTATGTAAGTCTGCCAGGGATGCCTAGTAGACTCCGGTGCCGGTCACTGACCAACGTCTGTGCTTGTAAGAGATGCGGATGGGTCGTAAAGTCTTGAATCTGTTGGTTTCTGTTTTGTGCACTGCTTGGATTTCTGACGGGGATAAAACCTGTTAGTCTCATAGTCAGCTCAAGCTCTTTAATCTTGAAAGCTGATATAGGTTTACAGAAATGATTTTCAGGTGATATAAAATTTATAGCCAAAACATGAGTCAGGTGTTAATTCTTATAGTCTTTCAAGATAGTAAAGATGACAAAGGTTCTGTTTGACAGAGATTGGATGTTAGGCCTATCTTATAGTTTATAATTTACAAAATGATAATAGTATGCTCAATTTATATTTAAAGAAGACCACAGAATGGAGCAGAAGATCTGAAACCACCTATCTTGATTCACGGTGACACCCTCACTAAAGACATATTTCCCAAGAGACTGATTAATCTCTTTGAGACTGTTTTATTTGTAATACAGGAAGCCAGAAAAGAATACCCCCTCAGACAAAAGGTAAGAGGCACCTGAAGGACGACACCAGACTCCATTGGCAGGTCTTGAGGGCATGATAGCCCACAGATTTGGCAAAGGTATGTGAAGCAGGGACCAGAGGAGTCACTGACAGCCTTTCTAGTACAGCTCAGAAGCATTTTGCTATACACCCCAGACTAGAAGGACTTTAGTTTGCTGAGAAAGTATGTAGAGGGATTTGGTACAAGTTATTTAGAAGGTCTGTAGAGAGATTTAGTGGTGCAGGTTGTTAGAAAAGTCTATAGAGAGATTTAGTATAGTTTGCTGAGACAGGGAGAGAGAGTAGAAAGAAAAAATGAGAGAAGGAAGCTACAGAAAATCCTGGCTAAAAGGCAGAAAGGAATCAATGTGCATACTATAGGGAGAGGCCACTAAGCCAGAGTGTGCCCTAACAAGCTGGGAGCAAGAACTCACAGGTCTTGGGAGAAGTGGCCCCCAAATGGCAAAGGTGTTATCCCTGGATAAAGACAATGACTAGGGGAGATGGGAGTTCTGACCACCTCCCCCAACCCTGGATAACTGTGAGAGGGAAAGAGAAATACACCCAGTTCTTGATGGACATGGGGGCTTAACACATGGTCTTCCAACCCAATGGCCCTGTTTCCAAGAAAAGATCTAAGGTCCAAGAAGCCACTGGCACCAAAATATGTTCATGGACTACCCGAAGAACAATGGACTTAGGGATGGGATGGGTAACCCATTCATTTAAGGTCACCCCAGGATGTTCCTAACTGTTGGAGCAAGGCATACTCTCCAAAATGGTGGGGAGGACAGATATACTTACTGTCCAAAGGGCTGCAGCAACTGGCCCAAAAAGAGAGACTGACCCCTGCTGAAAGTTGCTACAGACAGGAGCAATTTTCTCCGTGAAGGACAGGGACAAGCAGGTGCTGCTATGGTGGGCAGCACAAATGGCATCTGGGTAAAAGAATCTTTACCCCCTGGCATGTCAACGCAGAAAGTGGAGCTAATGGCCCTTACCAAGACCTCGGAACTTGGAGACAGCAAGAAAATCAACATCCACATGGATAACAGGTATGCCTTTGCCACAGCCCACGTCCACAGGTGGATATGCCAAAAGGACTGCTCACATCAGAGAAAACCAACAGGAAATCTTGGACCTCTTAGATGCCCTAATGAAGCCAACAACTGTGAGTATCACCCTCTGCCCAGGATGTCAAAAGGGAAAAGACTCAGTGGGCAATAGCCCAGCAGAGCAAATGGCTCCAAGGATAGATATACAGGAGCCTATACTGGTTGTAGGTCTGCGAGAGGCATCCACTGACAAATGGGACAAAGTGAGATAGCCTCACTTAAAATATGCTGAAGAAAAAAGGACTGAGATTGATAGCCATCTGACCAACTATTACCAAGGAAAGGTGCACACAAGAAGGGAGAATTATACTCCCCAGAAAGTAAGCCAAGGACTCGCCAGGACAAATGCACACATGAACTCATTTAAGGGATCAATAAAACAGTGTAAGGTATGCCAGTGAGTGAATGCTTATGCAGCAAAGAGTAAATAGGGCAGAAGACCTAGAAGAGAACAACCTAGAGTATATAGAGGTTTTATAAAAGATAAGGCAGGAAAGTATGGTTATGAATATCTTCTACCACTTGTAGATAGTTAATCTAGATAGATTGAGACTTGCCCTAGCAGGCAGGAAACAGCAGCCAGGGTTAAAAGAAATTTTCCTGAGTTTCAGAGTGCCCAAGGTAATTGGATCAGACAATGGTTCTGTTTTTGTTTCTAAGGTAAGTCAGAAATTGACAGATACTGGGGACTAATTGGAAACGTTATTGGATGTACTGTCCCCAGGGCTCAAGACAGCTAGAGAAAATAAAACTCTATGAGAGACCTTAACTAAATTGACCTTGGAGACTGGTTTAGGCTGGGTGGTGCCTCTCCCCTTGTTTCTGAATAGTCCTTGCCATTTTAATCCTCTTTGTTACCCCAATTTCTTTGTCATCTACTGGGTCCTCCCGAGAGGTGTACCACAACATGAGAATTGGCTCAAACTGTCCGCTTTAATGCTCTAGGCATGTCAGAGACTCCTCGCTGCTTCCAGACAGGTTACTGGATCTGTCAAAGAAGGCTTCAGAAACAGTTGCTGGAACCCTGGTGAAAGAGATCCTCACCAAATTGATCACAGAGACTGGACCTTTGCTCTCTAGGCTCGAGGCGCTCCAATGGATAAGGCATCGAGGTCCCGGAGGCCTACTCAGGAGGAGATCCACAAGTCCCACATCGCTTCCAAGTCGGAGATATGGTCTACATTAGATGCCACCACGCGGGAAACTTTTAAGACTCAGTGAAAAGACCCTTATCTTGTATTCTTGACCACCCTGTTTTCTGCCCTGATAGGACCCCTAATGATAATGCTCCTGTTTCTTACAGTTAGACTTATACAGTCAATAGATTAGTTGCCTTCATCAGGGACCAGGTGTGCGCGGTCCAGATTATGTACTTAGGCAGCAGTATAAGAGCCTTCTGAGACAAGAAGAGGCTGACCTTTAATTCTCCTAGTTCTAAGGTTAGAACTATTAACAAGACAGGAAGTGGGGAATGAAAGGATAAGGTTATAAGCTAGAATTTCCCCGTGCCTGGGCACGTGGGGGGCACTTGGACCCCAACGCCAGTGGGGGAGGGTGGGCGCGACATTGCGTGGCAGCCACGTAAGTGGAAATGACTTAACTAGTTCTTCCGGCCTCTGTGAGAGGCTGGTAGGTTGTCAGAGAGTGCAAGTTCGGATGGATTGAACTGATTGGCTTAGAAGCTTGTGGTAGGCGGGTTCTGTTATAAGTCTATAAAAGGCGAGGCAAGCCAGTCCTCGGGGGGCTTACTTCTTCACCTTGCTGGGGAAACTGTAACCCCCCCAGAGCTCTGGAAATTAAAATCCTCTTGCGAAATTGCATCAGGTCTGTCTCTCGTGAGTGTTTTGGGGTGTGCCGGTTTCCGAGGCATGGGGTGCAGAAGCACCCCGTTTTTCTTTCGGTTCTTACAGGCCCAGCCTGGAATTCTTAGCTGCGAGAAAGAGAGTTGACATCTCACTCAAGGGGAAAAGTTATAAAATGGAATTCAGTGAAAAACAGAATATTTCCCAGCTTCAAGGACAACACAGGGGTAGCTCCAAGCTCAAGAAATACCTAGGACCATGCAGACAGAAGCTCTGACTACTGGGGGATGGGGTGCTTACCAGACCGGGGCTAGTGAGCACGGTTGCGGCAGGGGTGTGTGTCAGCAGCCAGCACTGTGGTCGGCTGCCATTGCAGGGCGGAACTTCCT
Source organism: Apodemus agrarius (assembly GCA_964023405.1). NCBI lineage: Eukaryota > Metazoa > Chordata > Mammalia > Rodentia > Muridae > Apodemus > Apodemus agrarius. The sequence goes on along the minus strand of OZ030005.1, from coordinate 35,331,011 downwards.
GACAGCAGCGGATGTCTGGCCAGGATATCCGCCAGCAGTGGGCAGGGTAAAGGAAGGACATAATGCAACTTGTTTCATATCCTTGAAACCCACCCCATAGACTTGAGCTGAGGGAGAGGAGTGCAAACTGTCTGTCCAGCATGCAAACCTGCAGAGTTTCTGGATCTGAGTCACGAGGCACCAATGTTGTGATCATAAAAAGAGGAAAAGGATCTGGGCAGTGGTGGCACTGTAAGACCCGAAAGAAAAACAGGGATGCCCCCAGCACCCCACGCCTCGGAAAGCGACACCCCAGATCACTCACGAGAAACGTTCTTGATGCAACAGCAAGAGGATTTTTATTCCAGAGCCTCTGGGGATCACAGTCTTACACCACACAGGGTAAAAGACTGTGAACCACGAGTGTAGAATCAGTACAGCTATTATAGGCTTACAACAGAACCCGCCTAACACAAACCACTCCATAGCTCCTAAGCCAATCAGTTTAAATTATCCAAGCCCGCTCTCTCTGAGAACCAATCAGTTTCCTATAGAAGCAAGATAGAAACGAGTTAGGTCCAGGGTCACGCACAGGGTTACATACGTATTTCCTGTTATGCATTTCCTGTTATGGGGCCAGGATTACGTATTCAAAAGCCCCCCCCAAAATAGTAGTAGGGGCCTGAGCACCCGCCAGGCACAAGCCCTGCAGCTCGCGTGGTGATCCTGCCAGCCCAGATGCGCTCACCCTCACCCCAGCTGCTCTGTGGAGGCGAGACGGGAAAGGTCACCAGGGACCTTCCCAGCCTGCGGCTTGCAGCTAGACCCTGGAGGCGGGTGTGACATGTGCATTCCTGGGCTAACACAGAACGGGCTAAACTTCTGCTTTTTTGGGGTCATTTAAGATTTAGGCACGGGGAGAGGGGGGATTCTTAGCCTGTAATTCTCATCCTTTCAGCACACGCCTTTAATCCCAGCACTTGGGAGGCAGAGGTTCAGAATGGCTCTCTGCAGGGGAGACCGTTTGCCTCTGAGGCTAGTGAAGACACAAGCTGCTGCCACTCAGTTGAAAGACCAGACCTGCCTTCCCCTGGATCTGCCCCTGGTATCCTGCTACTAAGAATGGCTGTGAACTCACTATGCAAGGAAGGATGGCCTTCATTTCCAGATTCCTCCTGTGCACCTTCACAAGCGGCTTAAATTTTGTTTGCTCCAATTTTGTCTTTTAAATCCATTTGCTCCCTTGGTTTGTCTTTGAAAATTTAATTCCATTACCTTCCATAACCCAGGTGGGATTCCTCTGAGTTTCAATTGTACATCTTAAGAAAATTTTTTTCTTTCTCCCAAATGTACTTAATCATATTCTCTACCTATACTAATGTGTTTCAACATATTGTCAAGTTCAGGCCCTTGCCACATCTAGGTCAGCTCCAAAGAAGCAACCTTCAGATGCTCCAGTCTCCTCTCCCCTTCTCTGGACACAGACAGCTTCTACTGGACCTGTTCTTCTGACCTATCCTCAATGGCTCCACAGACCCTGGACAGCAAGGAAGCAGCCAATTCTGAGACTGCACAAGCATCCCCATATGCATTTCTTTAGGTTCCCCAGAGATATGTCATCCCCAATGTTAGCACGAAGCAGATATCATAATGACCCTGTTCCTGCTTCACCATCACCTCTTTTTATTTTTTTTCTTTTTTCTTTTTTAAATTAAACCAAAACTGGGAAATGTTAGGATTCTGTCTAAGCTCCACCCCACAGTTACCTGGCAATAACCAGGTAGGCCTGGACCACTATTAAAGGAGATGCTCAGCCCCTCCTCTCTCTCTTACATCTCTTGCCTCTTACTCTCACACTCTCCTAGCCCCTCTCTTGCCCCCTCTTGGGTTCTCCTCTCCTCCCCCTTCTCTCCATGTGGACATGGCTGGCCTCTGCTCCTCTACTCTCTCTTTCTCCCTCTCTCTGTCTGCACTACCCACTTAACTCCCCTTCCATGGCCTGAATAAACTTTATTCTATGATATACAGTCGTGAATCTGGTCCTTTGGGGGAAGGGATGCCTTGGCATGGGTCTGCTGAGGCTACCCTTTCCCCCACACCACTGTAGAACATATTCTCACATCTCATTCTCTTTTTATGAACTCAACAGCCACCTTCATATTCAGAATTTGCAAGATTCCTGTCTTTGTCTTTCTGTGTTAAACAGTATTTCTCCTTGTTCACTGTGAGATGGCCTTTGTCTACAGGGATATATAAAGTACAACACAATGCCCTATGCTCATTTTCATCATGCGAGACATCCCAGGATCAACCCCTAGATCTTCATCTAAAAGCACACCTGTGGGCCATGCATTCAGCATGAGTAGGACGATCAGAATTTAAAGGATTTTGCTACACAGTGAGCTTGTGACAAGATGTAGAACTGAGCTCCTTCTCCAGCATCACTCTGGCTGCCACCATGCCCTCTGCCCCAGTGACAATGGACTAACCTCTAAAACCACAGGCAAGCCCCCAGTCAAACTCTTTCTTTTATAGAGTTGCTGTTGTCATGGTGTCTCTGCACAGCAAGAGAATGGTGGTTAAGGCAGACACCCATCATTCTGTGAGGACTGCCAGGTGCAGAGCCTGTCTTTCCCTTGAAGGCCTCACAAGCTCCCTCACTAGTTTCTTTGACTATCTCTCCTTCAGGCCCCTTGGGTTCAGGGACTGTGCCTATCTCACCAGCACTGTGCTGTCACACCTGCCTGTCTGTTGGTCTTTCATAGACACAAATAGGACCAGGCAACCCAGTATCCCTTGCCTCTAGATGGAGCCTCTGTACTTGTTTTAAATCAGTGTAATAAGATGGAACAATATGGTGCTTCCTGTTTCTAGACCAGAAAATCCTACCACAATGTACCCACAACCTCTGACCTTAGAGTGACCTTAGTTGTCACATGGTGAAGGAGGCAGGGAACCCATAAGCAAGAGCATCAAATGACTGCAGGACACAGACATACATGCCCATCCCCTGGAGTTCACTTGGACTGCTATAAATGGTAATGAGACTAAGACACAAGCCCCATCATGTTGGTTAGGGAGACAGTCCCATCAGCAAAGTACCTGCTGCGTAAGTATGAGGCCATGAGTCCAGATCCCAGCACACACATAAAAACCTGCACAGGGGCACACATCTGCTAGAGGACAGAGGCAGGCAGACTCATGGAACTTATAAACCAGCTCCACCTAGATGCAATGGCTGCTGAGAATGTGAAAGACCCCCGGAGAGGGGAGACCCTCACTCAAATCGCGGGATAACGCGACCCCCAAGAACTCATGAAAGACTGTCCTTGCTGCAATCGCACGAGGTTTATTTGGGAAACCAGTGCGCTGGGGTCAAGCTCCTATCCCATGCAGGGGTAGAGGAGTTAGACCCTGAGCAACTGAAGTCAGGGGTATTTGAGGGGAAAAATCATGAGGCAAGGGGTGGAGGAAAAAAATGCATGGAATGGGGAAGTATGGAATGGCTCAAATTTTTGTGGTTACCTAGTTCCCGGAGCAGGATGTTCTAGCCCTGGGGCCAGGCCGAGGTCAGCCAATTCCCAGAGCTAAGGGTCCAGTCAGGTGGGGCATAGCCAAACATGCAGTTCTCAGGCTCTAAGTTCACTAGGGGTCTAATTTTCTCATGGGAGGCTTAGGTCTTTTAAATGCTAGTTCTGTGTGTGTCCATAAAAGGCTGAAAACAAAAACAAACACAAGAAAATAGGCAGACAACAAATCCCACACTGTGCCTGTCCCATAAGTACTTTGCTTTTTTTTACCCCCACAGTCCTTGTCTGTAAACCCATGAGCTCTAGGTTCAAGAGACTCTGCCTCAAACAATAAGTCAGAGAGCCATTGAAGAAGACACATGGCATTGAGCTCCTGCCTCTGTATGCAGTAGATACACCCCACATGAACATGTACATACCCACACAGACAGGAATAATTAATCCTTAGCTGTGCCCTCTCCCCAGCCTTTGATCAGGATTTTCAGACCTCGAGGTTAGCCACAACTTCCCACCTAGGGTGGAGCTCTAGCCCATTGTTCTTCAAGGACCTGCGGTTTCCTGAGAGGCACTAGACACCTGCTGAGCAACAACCTGTTCTGTGGACGAGTTTCCAGCCTTTGGGGGAAGGGTTTCCCCCACCTATATATTTGGAGACTCCCATTAAACTTTGAACCTTGATCTGAAAACTTGTCTTGGCTCCTCATTTCTCTCCCAGGCCCATTCTATTTCATCCTTGGGTTTCTTTCCAGGTAACCCATACAATGTAACTGCGGGCAGTTACAGATTGGCACCCGAACAGGGACTTGGAAATGGAGACCAACTAAGGGAAGCTGTCTTGGGCGGAGCCCCACAGGAACGACAAAAGTCATGTATCTGGCATGGTAGACAACGTAGAGCATTAGTGTTAGAGCTACAAATGTCATGTTTTGAAGGCTGTTGTTGCAGGGCTATAAAAGGGATATGGGCTAGACTGAATCAGCATAGACCCAATGCTGAGGTCAGCTAGGGTGTGACAGCAAACTGGGACATCGAATTTTATTAGGCAAATTGTTCGCAGTCTAGAACTGCATCAGGCAAGAGCAATAGGGCATAAAATAAAATAACAAAATAAATAAAATATAGTGTACCATTGACTGCAGTTTGAAGTCTGATTGAAGGCTCACAATTCTTAACTCACCCATATTTTATAATTACGATGATCTCAAGAGTGACAAAAGTTTAAAACAGCTGTGGCCAATACAGGCCTGTTGCCACTTTTTCACAAGCTTTATTAGATACAGTGGTAGAAGCAAAACTTAACCCCACCCCCCAAGATTGAAAAGGAGATCTCAGTGGGAATTTATTTGGTATCAAACAGGCTCCTTTTAAACTGTTTCAAAAATTTGTAGATAAGATGACTAAAAACAGCTAGTAGACTTTTTCCATGAACCCTCAAATACAGGTTCCTTTTGTTTGGACCCTCATACAATGGGGTCTGGTTGCAGGCTGCTGCCCTACAAGACAGATGGGAGTTGGAACTGACCTTGGACAATAGGCTCAGATTAGAAAATATTTACAAGCTCAGAGCTACCTTAGTGGAGGCTTAGGAGACACTGCTTTTATCTTGCAAACACCACCTAGGGAGTTTCTGGTCAAAACAACATTGCTGACAGATCTATCCAGGTGTGGTTCAAAATACAGTTCAAATTTAAGATCTGTGAAAGAAATGTAGCTATGTAGAACTTATGAAGTCATTAAAATCTGGCCTGCCTACTTTACACAAAATTATTATAGATTCAGAAGGTTCTTTTATGCTTTGCATCCTGATAATTGTAAAACATTTATTGGATAAGACATTGCTCTAAGCTTACCACAAGAGGACTTAAACCTCTGTTCTCAATGTGGATGCAAATTAACTGGCAAAAGACAAATAACTTTACAGATGGTAGAGAAGGCTGCTGTGATCAGTTGTTTATGTTAGGTGTTCACAGTAATTTCTTGGAAAACAGAACATTAATGTAGAGTCACCCTTTTTCATCTCCAAATAAAGTTTTAACATCCTACTATAAAAGCTATTGGTATGTTAATAAGATATTGTAAGATAAAATCATGAAAGTATTTTGAAAGGAATGTCTTAAGAACCTGATGAAACATTTATTCCTTGTTTCAAGCAGAAATCAAATTAGTCATTGCCAAGTATTGATACTTGGGTCTATTACACGGCAAGCCTTTTAGGCAAAATTGATAATTGTTATCCAAAAGATAGGTTGTTAAAATTTGCTTCTGTACATGTTTTCATATTTCCTATAAATTTATACATGCATCCCATAAAGAACACATCTACTGTAGTTATAAACAGCTCTTCTATGGGAGAGAACCTCATGTAATTGGATTACATGTTTATTCTTTTGAGTTTCCTCCTGCTTCAGCACAGATAATTAAATTGAGTGCTGTAGCTTCTATTTTTAAAATGTTAAAAATCAAGCTTTTAATTTGTATATTGATAGGCTATATATATATATGTGTGTATATATATATATATATATAATATATATATATACACACACACACACACACACATATATCATGGTTTACAATTGCTTGAAATTGTACCTTTTTTAGATAATGCTAATACTTAAATTTTGCAATTATTTATACAAATACAACTCAACTTAAGAAAAGGTACTGTTCCTTTAAATAACTGTCCTCTGGACATTTAAGAGCTCATCCCAGGGCTGGAGAGATGACTCAGCAGTTAAGAGAACTGACTGTGAAAGGATGAGGGCTGCAGGCTGGAAAGGTCCCTAGCGTCCTTTCCTGCCTCACCTCCTGCGGAGAAGCAGAGGCAAGGGCGGACACCGCTGAGCTGGCCCTGTGTGTACATATGTGATCTTGGCCATGTAAGCAGAAAAGACCTAACTAGTTCATCTGGCCTCTATAGGAAACTGATTGGTTCTCAGAGAGCGCGGGCTCGGATAATTTAAACTGATTGGCTTAGAAGCTATGGAGTGGGTTGTGTTAGGCGGGTTCTGTTATAAGCCTATAAAAGCCGCTCCGATTCTGCCCGCATGGCTCACACTCTTTTACCTTGCATGGTAAGACTGTGAACCCCAGAGACTCTGGAATTAAAATCCTCCTGCTATTTCATCAAGACTGTTTCTCGTGAGTGATTGGGGTGACGCCTTCCAAGGCATGGGGCGCTGGGGTACACCCGTTTTTCTTTTGGGTCTTACAACTGCTCTTCCGAAGGTCCTGAGTTCAATTCCCAGCAACCACATGGTGGTTCACAACCATTTAAAATGAGATCTGACACCCTCTTCTGGTGTGTCTGAAGACAGGCACAGTATACTTATATATAATAAATTAATAAATTTTTTAAAAAGAGCTCATCCTAGATTGCCTGAACAACACCCCTGAAGGCAAGGTCACAAGAGATTTGTATCCCAGGCAGACTATAGGCACAGGGACAATTGAACAGAGGAACAATTGGCCATATAATCATATTATTTACATCATCAAAATAAATTTTTGAAAATAAATTTTATATTTTTAGGAAATGTACACGTCAAATTATAAAGACTTGTTCTCAGTGTCCTCATTTTCTACCTGTACCACATGATGGTGTTAATTATAGAGAAATTAAACAATTATTACAGGGCTGGTGAGATGGCTCAGCGGTTAAGAACACTGACTTCTCTTCCGAAGGTCCTGAGTTCAAATCCCAGCAACCACATGGTGGTTCACAACCATCCGTAATGAGATCTGACGTCCTCTTCTGGTGTGTCTGAAGACAGCTACAGTGTACTCACATATAACAATAAATAAATCTTTTAAAAAAAAACAATTATTACAAATAAATGATACTCATATTTCTGATTTAGGAAAATTAAAATATGTACATGTGCCTAATGATACATTTTCAGGTTTTCTAGTTGCAATTGCTCTAACAGAAAGAGCAACTAAAAATGCTACATTTATTTTCTATGCTAGATTTATACATGCATCCCATAAAGAACACATCTACTGTAGTTATAAACAGCTCTTCTATGGGAGAGAACCTCATGTAATTGGACCACATGTTTATTCTTTTTAGTTTCCCCCTACTTCAGCACAGATAATTGAATTAATCAATTATTACAAATGAATGATACTCATATTTCTGATTTTAGAAAATTAAAATATGTGCATGTGACTAATGATACATTTTCAGGCTTTCTAGTGTCAACTGCTCTAACAGAAAAAGCAACTAAAAATGCTACGTCTATTTGCTATGCTCGCATAGTCATTGCCTACATTATTGTCTATGCTTGGGGTTTCAACTTAGATTTAAACAGATAATGGAACTGGCTATTTATTACAGTCATCAAACATTCGAGATGTTTGACATCAATTTAACAACAATTTAATTCTTCATAATTCTCAAGGATGAGATATTGTGAAATTTATAACAGTATCTTCTTGAAAAATAAAAAGGGGAAATTATAACCCCGTGCATATTATCTAAGTCATGCTTTCATATTTTTAAGAAAATTTTAAAATTTGGATTGCAAGGAACTCCTTGCTGAGTGTCTATAGCATCCTACAACTAGCCATACTCATGCCTAGGTGAGAGGGAAGGTTCCACTTTTTGGCATAGGGCATGATCCTGATCAGTTATTTAATTTGGGGAAGAAGGCATATTTGTGTTTTTTTCCCACAGAGTGTGGCAGAAGCATGCTATCTGCCAGAGTGACTGGTGTGTCATGCTGAAGATAAAGTGGACTGTGGGCTTGCTGCTTGCCTGACGACGGTGACAGGGAAGCTGTACAGGGTGTGTGTTCCTGACCCACCTTTGCTTGCCTTTGTCCCAGGTTAGATAAGCTGCCTTGCCTCAAGCTTTTAGACCTTGTGGGACAGAGAACATGGAAGCTGTGAAAACTGACTTAGAAAAAGTAATCCAAAGGAGGAGTTATAATGACTCTTCTCTTTCCTTTAATATGATCAGTTATTCTGACTCAATCATGGACTGCTCTAGAAATAAATCCAATATTGAAGATTCCAATTATGAAGATGGCTCATAAACTTTATCAGCTGGCTTATCTGGCATTTCTCTCTCTCTCTCTCTCTCTCTCTCTCTCTCTGTTGAGTCTCAAAGCCACTTCCCCACAGAGGGAAGTCAGGCTTTGTGTCTGAAAGTTGCTAATTTGCAACTGAATTGGATACCTTGGGCCATCCAAAGACAAGTTAATCCTGTTTTGCTTCTAACTTCTGATCTTGCATTTTAAGCAGACTTGTTATCTCTACCCAGGCTCACCTAGATTGAAAACTGGCTTGTCCGTTATGGAGGTCTATCAACCAGCTTTTGTTTTATTGCCTGTGAATATTACAGGACCTAGGTATTCTGAAAGAAGCTTGAAGGTACTAGAGGAAGTAAGTCAGGCTTTAAGAGGAAGCAAGAGGGTAGTGGGCTTGATGGTTTCTGTTATAGCGGCTTTAATTACATTGATAGCTAGCACCACTGCCTCTGCAACTGCCTTGACACAAGAAGTTAAGACAGCTAATTTTGTTAATCATTTAGCAAAAAATGTTACTAATGTTCTGAGTATTCAAGTAGATTTAGATAGGCATTTGGAGCAATGGATTGATGCTCTTTATGATACCATTCAAATTATTGAAAAGCAGGTACAGAGTTTAAAAGAAGTCACCTTGAATGCCATGCTAAATACCAATGGATTTGTGTTACTTCTAAAGTTTACAATTAATAGTCACTATAATCAGGAAAAAAGTTCAAAGACACTTGCAGGGTGTTTGGCAACAAATCAACTCCCTGGCATCAAAACCTATATAAGTATGTTATCATCCACTTGACTTAGCAGACCTCGGTCTTGATGAGCTCACTCTAAGTGGACCTCCTACGGGCAGGAAAGTACACTAGTGGGAGGTGTAAGGCAAAGCACTGCAAGGGGAGGACCATGTTGTCTGTCTCTGAGTCCCCTGTGACGAAAACCTAGTTGCACAGAGGTTGGTGTTTAAAGGCGTTCCTTAAGCCAGGTGTGGTGGTGCATGCCTGTAATCCCAGCACTTGGGAGGCAGAGGCAGGCAGATTTCTGAGTTCGAGGCCAGCCTGGTCTACAGAGTGAGTACCAGGACAGCCAGAGCTACACAGAAAAACCCTGTCTCAAAAAAAAGGGGGCATTCCTTAGAATAACAACCGACAAGGAATCTAGACCCTTTCCTCCACAAAAGACACCATAAAGTATTTAGGAGGACCAGGTCAATGCCTCCTCTTACTGGTTAATGCCCACCATCCTTTGACGGATGACAGTCTACTTGGTTGTTACCTTCTCATCTTAAAACTAATAAAAAGGGAGGAATTGTGCTCTACCCCCCAGCCTTCGAGTGGGAATTTCAGAACTCAATGCTTAGTCCAATGTTCCTCAAGGACCTCCAGTTTCCTGAGAGGCACTAGCCATCTGATGAGCAACTGAACCAGTTCTATGGACGAGTTTCCAGCCTTTGGGGGAAGGGTTTTCCCCCACCTTTATATTTGGAGCCTCCCATTAAAACTTTGAGCCTTGGTCAGAAAACTTGTCTTGGCTCCTCATTTCTCTTGCAAGCCCATTCTATTTCATCCCCAGCTTTCCTTCCAGGTAACCTGTTTGATATAACTTTGGGAAAGTTACAAGCTGACTGGTTCAATCTGGTTTCTCTCGGCTTCTCACTGAGTTGCTCTGTTTGGTCTCAAAGTAACTCTGTCAATTTGTTCTAATTTTCTGGCACCTTTTCATTCTCTGGCTTCAATTGCCTCAGCTGACCTGCACTGAACTCTATGAACTAACGAAATCAACTGCCCTCACTGCACTGACTCCCAACTGACTGACTCTCTCTGTGCTGCCCTTAAAGAGCTTTTCTGTCCTGTGCCGTTCTCCTGAGAGTTGGGTGTATCCTATCTATGACTCAGTCTGTCAAATCTTTCTTGATTCATCACTTTGTCTGCTCCTCAATTAGACATCACTTTCAAACGTGGCTGCTTTCCTCTACAAATTAATTTTACCTTAAATGTGTACATAGTAATCATGTGTCTACATTCCAGCCAGAGGAATTAAAGGTATTTGTCACGTCTTCATTCTAGCCAGATCACATGGTATCTTTGGATGTGATTCCTTGCCAGAGTAGCCTTGTTGCTGGATTAAAATTCCTCTATACCTGTATAGCTGTGGTCTGGCCTGAGAAAACCCTACCAGGGGCTAGCTTTCCACTAGGAGGTTTATGATTAGCCAGTTGCAGATGACTAAATATCCTTCACATCTTAATGACAGAACAAGGCCCAGAGACCAGGCTGACCACCACTCAGCCAGTCTTTCCTAAGAGAAGGCTCCACCCACATCACTGACACAAGTTAGACTGGGTTGGACAAAAAAGCCACAGAGCAAGAGACATGGCAGTGAACTGTGTGCCCAGACAGAGCATTCCTCAAACCAGATGACACCTCTGGCATGCTGTCACTTTCCTTGGGATGCCCAGAGTGTGTTCACACTAAATATCCAATGTCTCCAGTGTGTCCGTCCATATGGTAAGTACAATGTCTTCATGGTCTGGCCTAAGAAATAGCTATCCTCACTTCTCTAACATTCTACTGGTCACAGGGGCCATGCACATCCTTGGATGTTGTGATGGCTATTCCTGGTTGTCAGCTTGGCTGCATCTGGGATGAACTACAATCCAGAACTGGAGGGCATATCTGTGATCCAGATCTTGAGGCTGGAAGACTCAGGCTTCTGACCCGGATCTTGACATGGAGATCTTGAGGCATAGTGGCCCAGGCAGGGTAGTACATGCCTTTAACCCCAGGAGACTGAGGCATGGAGATCTCTGAGTTGAAGGTCAGCCTGGGACAAAGCAAGTCCCAGATCCAGACGTGGTGGGACACACCTTTAATCTGAGCCACTCCTTCTGCTGGAGGCTTACTTAAGGACACTGGAAGAAGGGAGACTCACTCTTCTCCACCTACTTGCACTTACTTGCCAGCACATCTGTTGGAACTGACTTCTTCAGAAGACCAGCTGGAACAACTAGCCTCCTGGGAGAGAGCTACTAGATTCTTGGACTTCCCATTCACAGCCGACCATTGTTGGGTTAGTTGGATACAGACTTTAAGTCATCGCAAGACATTCCCTCAATATAGAGACATTCTATGAGTTCTGTGGCTCTAGAGAACCCTGACTAATACAGTGGCTAAGAGCACTTGCTGCCCTACTCCCCCTCCCCCCCCAACCTCCACCCCTTCCCCCCTCAGGATGCTGGTGGCACTGCTTGCAAATGCTGCACAGATCATGCATGCAGGCAAACATACATTATATAAAACAAAAACCATGACTGAATATAGGATCTAGAAATCCCACTACTAGGTTTATGTCAGAAGGAACTAACTAAAATCAATCTATCAGAGATATGTGTGATTCATGTTACCTGGTGTTCTCAGTAGCCATGCTAGGGAGTCAACTAAGATGCCAGCTAATAGGCGAGCAAAGGGGTAGGGATTACCCGAGGCTGGTGGGTGCGAGAGAGGAGAACTAGAGAAGGGTCTGCTGGCAGGTACTGAGTGAGCCCTAGCACTGCACAACACAGCACAGTGACAGCGACTTCCAAGGAAGCCACGTTTCAGAAAGCAACTTGGATTTGCAGTGCCCGAGGGGAGAAGACCCTGATTGGCTCTCTGCATCCATGCCTGTAATGATCCGCTATGACTGTCAAGAATGCATAGTGAGAGGAAAAAACAAAAAACATAAACTTGCAGCTGGGGCTCTAGGCAAGCATGCTTGCATAGCATGGAGGAAGCCCAGGGTTTCATCCAGGATCAGGTATGGCTGTGCACACTTGTAACTGTGGCATTCAGGAGAATGCAGGTCAGAGTATTAATAGGTCAATATTACCCCTGGCTAAGTAGTAAATCTGAGACCAGCATGGGATACGTAAGACCATATCTCAAAACAAACAAGCAAACAAAACAAAATACACCACAAAGCCCAAAAGGCTCATGAAATCTTTCTTTTTGAGACAGGGTTTCTCTGTGTAGTCCTGGCTGTCCTGGAACTCACTCTGTAGATCAGGCTGGCCTCAAACTCAGAAATCTTGAACAACAGAGACTAAGAATATTTGGAGAGCCAGGTGGGCATGTGAGAGCAGCATTTGTGGACATTAGATCCTCTGAGTCCTAAAGGGTGGCAGGGTGGTGGCTGCGTCTCCAACAAGCTCCAGTGAGCAGCGGTGACTTCCACAAGAAATGGGCAGAAGTGCTCCTGCGGGTGGATCTGAAACAGGTTTGGGGTTCCTTAGGCTCACAGCCCCTGGGGAAGAAGGTCGTCCTCTTGGCATGAACTCTGACATGAGACGGGTCTCATAAGAACGGAGAAGCCAACCCACCAATCTGAATAAATAAGCATTAAGTTTATTGACTCATGAATAATTTAAGACTGGTACAATCATCAGCTTTATTCTCTATGACATGGGGCAGATCTCCAGCGGATTGTTCTCAAACCCAAAAACCTGATGGCAAAATGAGAATTAAATAGGGAGGGGAGAGGGACGGAGGAGTGGTGGGAACATACCGTACACAAAATACTCAATTCCTAGTTTTCTCTTTAAAAATGGCTAGAAAAAAGTCATCAAAATGCAGCAGTTTCATCGATTATTTACAATTTCTATGTTACAATGGAAAAAAAATGTACATCTTATAGAACATGTTTCATAAACCGCTCGGCTCGAGACAAGCAGGTCAAAACAGCAGACCTCCCATTCAGTTCTATATCCGCAAAGATGGATTGCTTTGCTTTTGAAGTAGATTTGCCATGGTCAGATCTGAGCACACAGTATTTTAAAAGTCGAGCATTTAAACAATAAAATTTAAAATGTCCCCAAGGCCAGAGGAAGGTCTGGGCAAGTCTTGCCTTTGTCACACTCCCGCCCCACCCCCAACCTTAAGTTTAAAGGACTTCTGTAGATTTCTTGGCCTCCTGGGAAGAAAACTTTCGGCTCCCACTGGTACCTCAGCATTGCATAGGATTTCTTACATTTCAAACTTAGCCTATCTATAGAAAAAGGCAAAATGGAAGCATTTCAGACAGAGATCTAAATGAGTACAAAGTCACTTTGTCCAAGGTCGAGGGAACAGGAAAGGAAATCATGACCCAGTCAGAAATGTGCCTTTCAGACAGCCCCACTTCCCAGTGCGTCGGGAAGGTGGCGGAGCCAGGAGGCACTCAGGGTCTACAGGACCAAGTCAGGCAGCGGTGGGGACACAGCTTGCCTTTGCAAGTCTGCGTGTGGGGAGTGGGGAGAGGGTGTCATTAAGGAAACAGTTCTAAGCAATGTTGGTGGGGGTGTACTCCTAAGGTGACTGAGAAAACTATGTCAAGGAGGGGCTCGATTTTCCTTCCTCCCAAATTCACAGTATGAGAGTGTACGGCCGTTGCTGGGAGATAAGACTCAGAAGGGCTACCCTTCAGGGGCATTGGAAGGCTCAGGGTCTGGCCCTGATCACAGGCTAGACATGTGGTTTAAAACTTTTATTACAAACAAAAGTGAGCAGTTTTGGGTTCTTGGGCTAAGGAAAAAAAACAACCAACCAACCAACCAACCCAACCAACCAACCAACCAAAAAAAACCCCAAGAGGCAAATGTGCAAGAATAGAATGGTAAAGATTCTAGTCTTTGAGATTAAAAACCCTGATCGTTAACAGAGACACCCTCAGTGGGGCCAGGAAAGTTCTATAAAACACAAAGAGGTCAAAGCCATCGGTACGGTGAGGACGCCAGCGTGCTGAAGCCACGGCACACTGTGGGGTGTCTCTGAGGACGAGTCTGCAAGGTTGCATGGACTTGTGGGGTCACTGTCCAGTGAGTGTGTTGGCTGGAGACCGATAGGAGCCTAAAAAGTATCTCTCTCTCTCTCTCTCTCTCTCTCCAATCATGCATCCACACAGATGACTCTTTCAGATGAGAAGTCGGCAACTTGTGTTCTCTTCATGGATAGATGACTTATAGCCCTGTTTACTTCGATGGGGAAGACACACACACACACACACACACACACACACACACACACACAATCCCAGGCAGGCACAACACTCATGTGAATGGACACGGGTCATTACAAAACCAGTAAGGCATTGCATGGGGGGCGGTCAGCACCGAAGAGGTCAGGCAAGGCTCATCAGGACGGAGGCACGGCCGGGATTCTGGGAAGGGTGGACGCCCCTCCCTGGCTACGCTGTGTCATGTTGGATCTGAGGAAAATGCCAGTGTTTGGTGAAGGGGTATCGTCAACTCCTCCTGCAACTGGGGTCTGGGGTGCCTGAAGTGATGATGTGGGGTCCTCAGCGCCCAGAGATGAGGAAAGGCGACCTTCATGGCTCACCCACAGGAGAACTGGTCCTCATCTATATGCAAGGATACAGATGCGCACACAGCCCCGGAGGAGGTGTCCAGGGCCCAGAACTGTGACAGCGGACACTGAAAACCCAAGCTGAGGGAGGAGGCAAATTCTACTTAGCTCTTGCTATCACCGAAGGGCTAATTCTGGTCAAGGGAGTGGGGGGGGGGCGCGAAGGGGATGGGAGGTGGGGGGAGGGACCGTCACAATCGACCAGAAGAAAGGCAGACACAGGCAGGGGTTGATAGTTCTCCAAAGAACTACCCGTACAGTACACAGTGTTTGCGGACAGAAACCTGACCGTTTAGACAGACGAAGGGAACAGGCGTGCGTTTCTGTGTTGCTAGCCCCATCCGCTCACTCACATTCTTGCTGCGTCTTCACTTGCTCTCACGGATCGTCGGGGATGATGGACCGGAAATGGGGGAAGGGGTGTACTGGAACAGACAGAATACCTCTCGGGAAGGAGAGCACCATGTGGAAAACAGAGACGCGTGATGTACTGGCGTCCCTGGGTGGCGCTCCAAGCAGGCGCCCTCATTAGCACCGATTCTTCCGCGGAGGGTGGGTGGGTGGCATGGCTCTGGGGTGCTGGTGGGCAGACCCAAGCTGGCGGGTCTGTGCTGCGGGAAGCCTTGCTGTCTGTGTTTCCATGTTGGGTTTAGTCTTTTCTGTCTGGGGGGGGGGGGGGGCGTAGTCTGTGGAGGGATGCTATTGGATTTCAGGGCACCAAGCGGAATCTTACATTTAAAATTTCCCATTTAAACTCTTTATATTTCAACGGTGAGGATCCTTTCCCATGAAGTATTTTCAGTGTCTCACGGAGGTCATGGCGACAAGGCAAAAAAAAAAAAAAAAAAAGAGGATGAGGGGGATAGGACAGAGAGGCTAGTACAGTTGTTGCTGTCAGAGGAAGAGGTCCCGGGCTGCTCATGCGAGGGCAGAGCAAGGGCTGAGGGTCTCCCGCTCCTGCTGCTCTGCTCTGGCTTCAAGGCTGTGGCAGCCGGGGCTGGCTCAGGAAGTCATCTTCAGAATGACGTGGAGGATGCGGGTGGGATGGAGTGAGGAAAAGTGGGGGGCGGGGGGGCCCCCGGTCACAGGGTGGACTCCAGGGACGAGTCCAGGATGTCGTCATGGTGGCTGTTGCTGTTGGAGTCGCTGTCATAGCCCTGGGGGCTGGAGTAGTTGGCCGCCTCCTGCAACCTCATCAGCATGTTCATCTGTGGAGAGAGTGGAGAGGGGGGAGTGCCTGTTAGTTTGCTGGAAAGCCCACCCGGGCCTCTTTGGAGTCCCTGCCACCTGCTCCAGGCTCACCCTGGAGGTCACAGCTCACCAGAGAGGCTGGAGGCAAGGGCACAGAGTCCTGGGCTCACATTATAGCTTCCCTGCTTACGGGCTGCACAGCCTTGAAAGGTTACTTAGTCCTTTCCCGTGGCATTTCCTTCCTGGTCAAACTCAACACGATACACATGGTTCCTGCCTATCGTGTTGAGGTCTGGGATGACTTAATATATGTGCCACACTGTGAGTAAAGTGGAAAACCCTACCAGTGCCATCCCCACAGCTGTTGCTAGTGGAACCTGGGCAACCTTGACGTCTGAGGCATAGAGGCCTCAGTCACTGCCACAGCCTTCAGGAAGGGGAGGAACAGCTTAGCTTCCCTAAGGAATAGCAAACATTATGCAGAGGATATGCACCATACCAAATAAAATACCAAAGCACCTAAGCCTCCCATGTCCCATGCATGCACCAGACATAGGGTTGAGCCCTTGGGAAGCAAAGGACATGGTGTGCTGACCATTCCAGAATGGCCCTCCCGCTGCAGAGCAAGCTTTGGGAGTGTGTAGAGCCCAGGGAGTGGCACTATGTGGAGGTGTGGCCTTGGAGTAGGTGTGTCACTGTGGGCGTGGGAGTAGACAATGACAATAGAAAAGATCTTTGATTTTGCTTATAATTAAAAAAATTGTTATTTTGTATTTCATAGAGGAAGTAGGTTAGTAGGAAGGGTTTCTCTGGGCTAAGGAGAAGGCTGTCATGGCAGAGTATGAAACCAGCTGCCTTCCAGATGCTGTGCAGAATCTCCCCCGGTACCAGGCTGGTAGGCCTATCAGCTGCTCTTTCTCTGCACAGCCAGAACCACGGAAGAGGCGCGGCTGCCCTACAGCAGTTAACTCTCTGCAGCAGGGAGGGCCTCTCACTGTCGAATACCCCCAGTGCCCACAAGGCATGGTTCTGAGATAAAATCCAGTCAGTCCAGATCTCAGGAAGGGGGATTCTCACTGGGGGAGGAATCAGTAAGAAAGTCAGCTACTATGACAGAGACGTGTGGTCCTAGGCAGAGAGAGAGAGAGAGAGAGAGAGAGAGAGAGAGAGAGAGAGCGAGAGAGAGAGAGAGAGAGAGAGAGAGAGAGAGAGAGAGAGGGGCAGGCTCAGGAGTTACACCGAGCATGTGACTAAATACAGGGATGCTTGTGCCAGCATGATCCCCCTCCGAGGGCCGGGCTTGCTCTGAGAGGGCTGTGTACCCTTCTAAGTTTGATCCAAATGGTTCAGAGACTGAAGGATTTCCCAGCTCCTACTTTTACGTAAGGCAGGACACAGCGAACTCGCTAGGCTCAGTAAGACCCGCATGACCTTGGCCTTGAAAATGGCCGCTGGATCCGGCATTCCCTTCAGACCATGGGCAGGATGGCGGCATTGAATTCTTTTAACCAGCCCCTATTCTCGATCTCAACACAGTGTGGCTGTGCCGCAGCACCTACTGGCAGGACCCAGACACCTGAGGCCACCTGCTGGCATTTATTTAGTCCCCTGGGTCCCCACGAGGGTGGCTGCCTTCCAGCTCTGCCGCCCTTCTGAAGAGTGTTCTTCCATTACGTAAGCAAGTGATACGCTTTGTTCTACTTTTGTCATAGCTACCATAGAAGGGCAGGTTTCAGGCAGGTTGACAGCCATACCTGTGGGACTTAGGTACATCTGCTTCCTCTAAAAAGCTCCTATGGTGCCAGGCGGTGGTGGCGCACACCTTTAATCCCAGCTCTTGGGAGGCAGAGGCAGGTGGATTTCTGAGTTCGAGGCCAGCCTGGTCTACAAAGTGAGTTCCAGGACAGCCAGGGCTATACAGAGAAACCCTGTCTCAAAAAACCACACCAAAACAAACAAACAAACAAACAAACAAACAAACAAACGAAAAACAAAACACACACACACACACACACACACACACACACACACAACAGCTCCTATGGCTTTTTGTTGAGTGCAGTATAACTTGGCAGCATGACTATGCATGAGTGTAGAATTGATTGGGGGCTTTATCATTGCTCCCCAAGGTCTGTCTGTCTGTCTTCCTTCCTCTTTTTAAGTTTCTCTTGTCCCCTAGCAAAACATGGCTCAGTCTCACCCCACTAGCCAGGGCACCTGGGTGGGGCCTTCGTGTCTTCAGCTTGTGTCTCCTGCTCTTAAACCCTCTCGCTGTCTGGCTTTGATGCCACGTCCCTAGCGCCCTCTCCTCTTCCTAGCACTCTATAGGACAATATATGACAGTGGTACCATCTCAGATCAGAGGACAAAGTACGGCAGAGAACACGTCAGGACATTCAAAGGGGGAGAGGAAAAAACAAGCAAACATCAAACTTTTAACCTTTATACAAGAAAAACTTCAAGTGACGTTAAAGGTCTTAGTGGAAAATCAACACCATGGAAGAAAATACTGGAGGACCGTCCCCATTAATGGGGCGAGCCCAGCCTCCCGTAGCAGGCTTTTGTCGATCTCCTACATCCTTGAGAGCTTGGCCTCACACCCGGCCAGTGGCGCCCACTCCCTTTCGGTGCTGTCAACTCACCAGTGGGTCTCCTTCCGTGTCGCTGGGGGGCACCTGCTTGCTTGTTGACCCCTCCCGAGGCAGGGAGTAGCCATCGAAGCCCACGTCTTCAGGCCGGAGCTGCAGGAGGGGGGGCCACTCGTGCTGCTGTGGGCTGGCGGCCCAGGGGTAGGTGTCCATGACCCACTTGGCGGGGTCCTCCCAGGGGGCACGCCTTCCATAGAGCTGCGAACAGGCAAAATGGGTACAGTCTGGAAGCAGGCCGAGACTCTCTCTCATTGTCCCAGGTCTGTACCTTGACGGAAAAACCTCCTAAACCAGCATTATGAATTCTGAACTAGGGAGGTCCTCCAGGATAAACACAGCCTGCGTGTCAGGTGCTCAGTCTCACCGACTCGGGCCCACGCTCGGCTCCGTCGCTGTGCGCGGCATTTGCCTCTCGGTATTGCTGGTTCAACTGGGTAAAGAGCCATCAGGGAGGGGAGCAGCAGTCCGATGGCAAGCTTTGCCAGTTTCCATGGTGGGGATATTCCTACCGCGGACCATTTCACATTCCCGCCACGAGGCGGCTGCAAGTTGGCTTGGAAAGAGCCAATCCCTACTAACCTTCGCGAGGCACCTCTAGAATCCACTGCTCAAGCCCGCTCAGAGACTGGGTTCTGGGCAGCTATACGGCAAGTCTGATAATGAAATAAACCTATATTCTTTTTTCATATATATGTGTGCTGTGTGTGCACGCATGTCCACACGTGCACAAGTGTGCGTGTGGAGGCCCTGAGAGATCAGTGTTGGGAATCTTAGTGTCTTGCACACAGCGGTCACTGAGGCGGTCGGTCAGCTGGGCCCAGAGCTGCTGGGTGATTCAGCTAGTGTACCAGCCAGCTTGCTCTGAGGATCCCATTTCTGCACTCTGAGCATGGAGCTGGCAAGTAGGACCCACGGCTACTGGGAATTTCCATGGGTTCTGGTGATCTGAACTGTGATCCTCCTCCTTGCTGCTTGTGTCAAGCACACCAACAGCTGAGCTATCATCTTCCCAGGTCCTGAACTAACTCCCATTTTCCAGGTATATCTGACTCTCAGAGTGCTTCTGTGGGCATGCTGGTCCCTTTTTGAAACACATTACGAGAGGACACTGCGCATGGGCAACAGTGATGAGACGGATTCTCAGACTTGCCAGTGAGAGAAAATGACGCAGTCCCCAAAGGGCAAGCTCTACCATCAACTCAGCTCTACCAACTGAGCTGTACCTAGTTTTACAAGGCCAGCATAACCTGCTCTGAGGGTTCTTTTCTCAAGCCTTGAGGCTCTGACCCGGAAATAATTTCAATGACTGTTTCAATGACAGCTTCGTGAGAGGTATGTAGTCTTTAAAGAATAGAAACCTAAGCTAGGTGGCTTCTCACAGCGGGGCTCTGACCTCTGTGCTGCTGGGTCTGGCATGTCTGCTTCCTTTGTATGCCCGGCCTTACAGCATCCTGGGCGCCGGGGGTGAAGCATCACCCCCATGGCTTACGGATGGGGGAGCCCCAGGAAGGAGGAGAGCCATCGCAGTTCAAGTCTGCTACCCACTGGCCACTGGCATCAAAGCAGACATGATAGGGCATGCTCACAGACAGGGCAGGGCTGTCTGGGCTGGAGACAGGTACTTTTACAGTGACTTCAGGCTGCATAGATGGAAAATTCCAGACACCACCTCCCTCTGTGTGTGTGTGTGTGTGTGTGTGTGTGTGTGTGTGAGAGAGAGAGAGAGAGAGAGAGAGCTTCTTCTGCCCTCTGGAAAGCTGCAGAGGGGAAACAGAGGGGTAAATAGTCCTAAGACCAGTATGCGACTGAGCCCAGCTCTGGCCCAACAGAACCACGCCTTTGAAAGTCACGGTTTCTCAACTGGGAAGAGCCAGTCTACTTAACTGGTGCCCTCTCTTATCTGATGGGAAACCAGAGGCCAACGGTGGTGTCCATGTGAAAGGTTGGAAGGCAGATCTGAATTAGAAGCCGGGACTCAAACTTCCTTCTCGGGGCCTTTCTGTCCTACTCAGCCATGGGACCACTTCGAATCAGCAGAAACGATATTACTGGAGCGTGAGGGCGGGGCTGTTCACCAGACCTCAGCCTGTCAGCCTGGCCCAAGCTCATCCTGGTCTCCGGTGGGTCCCCTCTCCCCGAGTCACCTGAGTTACTCCAGGTCTTAGAATCTGATTCCTGTCCAGGATGCCGCCCACGCTACATAAGCCCGTCTCTCTGTGTGAGGCTTCCTCCTTCACTTTACCCCAGAACCTCACATGACATTATCTCGTCAGATGCCAGCTCATTTGTCTCCCCATACCCCAGGCTAGCCTCTAGCCTAGGTTGTTGCTACAGCTCCCTTCATCTGGGGCAATGGTAATCTTGAGCCTTGAATTCAGTCCAGCAGCCTAAAGCAGTTCAGTGTGCACTGGGAACGGAGGGAGGCGGGGTGTGAACCCGTGTGTGGGTCAGGAGTGCGGAGGACGCAGAAGCAGCTGGGGAGAGTTACAGCCGAAGGAGCGAATTCAGATTAGAAGCCTTTCCAAGGAGACCCTCGGGGCGGGGGAACCGCAGAGGCGGAGGCGGAGGAAGAGGCGGAGGCTGAGCTGAGCATGCCCTTAGCCCTCCTGAGGCCCGGTGATTTGTACACACCCGCTCTTCATCCTTAGGTTCTACACTGTAGGTTCAGAGAGCATCTGGGCTCCCAGAAATCAGACCAGTAAAACTGTCCCATAGGTCAGATTTTTTCCATTCACAGAGGGGAAAGCCGAAGCTGGCACAGGGGACTATGCAGGGTGTCAGAGGACCTTGGTAACCGAGGAAAGGTCTCCGAGTGTCCTTCTACAGCTCCTGCCCTTAACGTTCCCGGTCCACCCCAACCCCGGGTCTTCCGAATTGTTCCGCTCTGCAGACACCAGACACATTGGCAAGTGTTTCTGCTGACACAGGGGAGTGGGGCCTCAGACTGAGTCAGAAGGTAAGCATTCGTAGGTGCAGCGAACATTAGCTGTAAGAACAGAAAACATTTTTTACGAGCCTTCCTACATTCCACGGGCTGTGGTCAAAGCCAGGGGGCCATGAGTCAGTCTAACACAAGCAAAGGGAGTGTTGTACAGCTTTGGAGCTCTTCTGCAGACCCTGGGGGGCAGCAGAGGGGCAGCAGAGGGGCAGCTGGACAGGCAGACAGTCACTTTCCCCAGTGGGGAGGAAGCTGGTATACTACTGGGCCAGTAGGAATTGTGGGTAAAGCTAAGACACTGGAAACCAAGCTTTGGGCTGCTGTGAGACTCTTGACCCCACAAGAAGCACAGGGCTCCTGGATGTGCACGGCGACACCCGACATTCCCATTTAGGAAGCACTTGTAGGCAACACACACACACACACACACACACACACACACACACACACACACACACACAGGAGATTCACACATTCCAGAGAGACACTACAGCCTGAACACGCAGAACTGCATGGTATCCACTAGGGGGCGATGCCGTGTTTCTCTTAGGCAAGGATTACCTGAATCTGATGGTAAAGCCTCTCAGGGCTGATAGTAAATACTCTCAGGAGTGTCAGACACACACACACACACACACACACACACACACACACAACCCTGTGTAAAGCCTGGCATATCCTCCAACTTCCATCCTAACCCCTGCATCAGGGAGAACACAGTCAGCCCTTATGAATCAGTAGACTTCACGGCTCCTACACTGAGGACGTGTGCTTCAGATGACCTCTAAGAAGCCATGATGACGCGTCCACCTGGGCCCTGCCCCAGCCAGGCTTGTTCCGCAGCAGCCATTTTGAAGCCCCTCCCATATGTGGCCTCGCTCTTGGTTGGACGAAGAAGAAAAGTCCCTTCTGCAATGGCTCTCTGAGCCAAGGAAGCATAGGTGTCCTCTCCAGCTAGGCCTGAAGCCTCCCTTTCAGTTCAGCTCCGAATCGGAGGGGCCTCGGTACCACCAGTCACCGGGGACCAAGGGGCCAGTTCAAGAATGGTCTGTGTCTCTATGACACCTCGGATAGCTTTGCTCCGCGGTCTCTGGCTTCTCTCAAGTGACTCAGGCCATTCCCCGTCAGTTATCAGAAGGTCAGCTTGAGGCAAAGAGGGCACAAGTGGGAGAAGGCATCGGGAGGTGGGTACAGGGCCAGCGGGAGTTCCTCCAGACAGCCACCAAGCCATCCCAGTAACTCCTGAGCTGCGTGACAGCAGTGGCGGCTCCCCACATGCTGCTGGACGTGAGGGATGTGCAGCCAGAAGAGCCCCCAGGACCACCTGTGAGGGTCCCGAGGCCAGGTAGGCGATACCCTGGGCTGGAGGTCTAAGTACCCAGGATGAAGGCCAGAAGGTGGAGATTCAAATCCCAGATCCTTTGAGCTGCAGATTTCCTACAGTGCCTCAGAGCCCAGGGTCTTACCTGTGCTGGGTGAGTACCACTATGACCTTGAACTCAGGACCTACGTCTCTTTTTCCCAAATGTAGGATTTTAGGAGCGCACCCTAATGCCGCGAGTTGAGGCTTTGTTTTTATGATCTTTGGGCCTCAATTTTCTCCTCTTGAAAAGCTGTAAACTATAAGACTCTGCCCAGATCTCAGGCCTACTCTGGGACTTGAACCACGTAAGACAGAGGAGCAAGTCGAACCCACAGATCTGGCTTGACTTCCTTTGTACGCCTCAGCTGGAGGCTTGTGGCTGTGGCTTTATTTAATCCTCACAGCTCTTTGTGGCAGAGTAACGCCGTTATCTCCTGCATCACTGGGGCAGAGCCGGCGAGACGCCTTGCCTGGAGTCACACGGCTAATAAGCAGCCGAGCCACGGCTGACGACCGGCCCGGCCGCCTCCATCGTGTGCCATACAGAAGACCCCGCAGCACGGGGGTCATGAGCACGGGGCACTCAAGTCTGGGGAAGCCGAAAGGAGCATGCTTCTCACCTGGAGTCCTTCTCGGACAGCTTCCAGGAGGTAGGGGATTATGGAGTAGTTCCACAGGTCCGTGAACCACACTCTGGAACCATCCACGTCAATGGGACACGACAGGAAGAGCCGGGGACCTGGGGACGACAGTGGGATACATCACAACTGGAATGGGGCAGGGTGGGCTTACTGGTGTGAGATTCCCTTGTAAAAGGGACATTGGATTCTCTAAGTAGTGGTGGGGCCGATGGCTTGAGGTGTCCTTCTCTCTGCCCTTCTTTATCTCCGAGGACAGCATGATGTCTCTGCTGGGTCCTGTCCTGGCCAAGACCCAGAGGATAACACACGAGGTAGCCAGGGCTCTTGGGAGACCACTATGTCCGCCATCCTCCCGTCGGCGTGCCCCAGCCTGCCTGGCCTCCCACCTACCGATGGTGACATCCGAGGAGCTGTGGGCCTCCAGGAAGCGGTTGAGGTGATGCCAGACCTTCGGGATCCAGTTGATGATTTTCACCAGCTCGGCGTTGCGCACCCGCCCACTGATCTCCGTCTCCATGAGCTTCCTCCTCAGGAAGCGGCCGAGGAAGCCCTTCACGGGCTCTGTGTGGTTGGCACAAAGCACCCACCTGAGAGAGTCAAGGAAGGGATACTTTTCAATCCCAAGGACGCCCAACAGGCATGGCAAAGGCTCAAAAAAATCATCGTGTCTGGGAACGGAAGGGGAACACAGTCATTTCGTACACCCTGGAGGGAGGCCTACGCGGTGGCCAGTAAAAACGTGTGCAGGGTCCAGGCTAAGGTGATGGAGTCTATCCCCTGCCTAGAGGCACAGGGAGCGGTGAGGGCGCTGAGTGAAGCCAGGGCAAGCTGTGCCACCATCTTGCATGGAGATGGAGTACCCTTGGAGGGGAGGATTCACAGCGGATAGAACTGGCAGCTCCACAGACCCTGCTACGTGGGGACATTTAAAGGCAAAGGCCATCACTGCTCGTGCTGGATAGAGGCAGGGACACATGGCTTCGGCTGCCTCCTGATAAAGACCCAGCGACTGAGAGTCTCAGAGGTCAGGGTGCAGGCTTCTGCTGTGACTGGCATATGGCTCTTTTTTTTTTTTTTTTTCTCTCTCGAGACAGGGTTTCTCTGTGTAGCCCTGGCTGTCCTGGAACTCACTCTGTAGACTAGACTGGCTTTGAACTCAGAAATCCACCTGCCTCTGCCTCCCAAGTGCTGGGATTAAAGGCGTGCGCCACCACCGCCCGGCAAGTATGGTTCTTAAGTTAGGTTCTCCGAGCCTCTGTTTCTTCAGTGTAAAGACGAAAGGTAAGTGGAATTACAGAAGGTCACTGTGGGAACTAAATGAGTTAGGCTGGAGAAAACGCCCAACAGAAAGCCTAGCCCACACCAGATGCTCCAAGCGGGCTGAGACCCACCCACTCCAGTCTCTCCATCTGCCTAGATGAGGGGCAGGGTACCTCACCTGAAATTATGATGGAGCTGCAGATTGGGGGTCGAAGAGGTAGCCTGGTTCATCGTGCCGATGATGTAAGGGCTATGGGGGGCACAATGTGGGAAGGCCAGAGTTAGGGGTGAGCTGGAGAGCAAGGGCTTACAGCTGGCTACCCCACCCCTGCCCCCACCCCCGAGGCCACCCCTGAGATCTAGAACCCCCTTTACCATTTATGGTATTTGCAGTTAAGCAGCCCGTTGAAGATCTCGCCCAGGGAGCTCACGTGGTGCAGGTTGTCCAGGATGATGACCAGAGGCATGTCCACAGCGTTGTTCTCGCTGTTGCACTGGTCGGCCAGGTTGGACAGATACTGGCGCAGTTCCTATGGAGGCCGGCAGAGTGAGCTCGGAGCAGGAAGACCCACACGCTCCAGGCCTTCGACGTCCGAGGCCAAGGCAGGAAGAAGGTCCCCCTTATGAAGTCGCACTGTGGACACAACCTGAGACCCTATCTGTCCCAGGGCATCCGTGTGGTGCTGCTCCAGGAATGCTGGGAGCATGGGGCATGGGAGGCCCGTGGTGGTCCACCTCCTGGCACATATAAAATGTCTGCTCGAGGCCTCTTGTTTTCCTCTGTGTGTGTGCACACGGGCATATGTACGCATCTGCATATATGTGTGTGCATACCTGTGTGTGCAGGCCAGAGGGCAAACCTGAGTGTTGTTCCCCAGGCAGGTACCGTCAACCCTGTGTTTTGAGACAGGGTGTGTCTCTCTCTCTCACCAAGCAGGCTGGCTGTGTGATGAACCCCAGGCATCTGCTTGTCTCTTACCTCTGCAGGCCATCATACCCAACATTTTTTTTTTTTAATGGATTCTGGGACATCCTAGCCTATAGGTCCAGTTTTTAATTCCTACTCGACCATTTATTTCTTTAGGAAACTATCATTTCTTGTTATTATGCTAATTTCCCAGCAGGCTTCTGAAGGCTTCTCATCTTGACCTATCTCCAAAGCGTCTTCCCGAGAGCTAGCTCTGCAGAAGAGGTCCCAGCCACATATAAGTGCTGCTGGGCAGTGCTCTGAGTGACGGGAAAGCCTGTGGGGGCAGGGGAGTCTATGTGCCCTTGGACCTGTTATCCCTCTTGCCCAGCCCTGCAGTGCGCAATGCATGGCCTAGTTATGCTCTCCGCGGACACTCTGCCCACGCGGGGAAGCGGGATCAGCTTGGGCACAGTTCGCCAGCCACTCACCTACTCCTAAGCTGCAGACAGAGATGAGAGCTTTTTTCTCACCCCTCCCTACATCAAAAGCACAAGGGGAACCGGTAAGCAGGGCTGATAACCATGGATCTACGTAACAGGCATGAGATCTGATCTTCTCAGGTGCGTGAGATGACTGACTCATAAAGCAGAGGGGCCCATTCCAACTCATCTTTGATGCTCCATGTGGGCTGGGCAACACCTAACAGCTAGAAATCACAGGCTTCCACTGCATCACGGGTGGGTGGAGGGATGGATGGATGGATGGATGGATGGATGGATGGATGGATGGGTGGGTGGATGGATGGATGGATGGATGGATGGATGGGTGGATGGATAGATGGATGGATGGATGGATGGGTGGGTGGATGGATAGATGGATGGTTGGATGGGTGAATGGATGGGTGGATGGATGGGTGGATGGGTGGGTGGATGGATGGGTGGGTGGATGGATGGGTGGATGGATAGATGGATGGATGGATGGGTGGGTGGGTGGGTGGGTGGGTAGATGGATGGGTGGATGGATGGATGGATGGGTGGATGGGTGGGTGGATGGATGGATGGATGGGTGGATGGATAGATGGATGGGTGGATGGGTGGATGGATGGGTGGATGGATGGATGGATGGATGGATGGATGGATGGGTGGGTGGATGGATGGATGGGTGGATGGATGGATGGATGGATGGATGGATGGATGGATGGATGGGTGGGTGGATGGATGGGTGGATGGGTGGGTAGATGGATGGGTGGATGGATGGGTGGATGGATGGATGGATGGATGGATGGCATTGCAAGAACCCCTCGCAGCCCCCCAGCCAGGACCAGGTCAGACTCCACTGTTCACTATGTAGGGCGATGGAGCTGGCTACGCACAGGCCTCTGAGATCTCAAACCAGAGTCCCAGTACCAACACTTAGTTGGTCTGAGTTGTGTCCAACACGTGACAAATGTCCTTCAAGCTGCTGCTGTCACTCCTATAATATGGAGACAAAGACAACGAGGGCTTCAAGGGCCCTATGAGGACAGTTTGCTGCTCAGGGGATAGACATCATCGATGCCAGCCAGCCGTGCTTACTGTTATTGGTGGTACCGTTTTATTTGGGGAAAAAATAGTAGTGCCCAGTAGGCACATGCTATGCTCTTGGTGACCTAGGCATATCTGAAGGAGCTATCTCTGTGAGTGGAGGACTGACTTGCCCCAGATGGTCCTGGCTGAGAGGCTCTGACTCGAATTTCTGCAAGCCCCATTCTGAGCTCCTTTCCTGGTCTTCTAGAATGGAGACTTGAAATGCTCATAGTGACAGCAGCATTCGAAGAGCCCAATGTGCAGTGGGCTGGGGGCGACCTCCTCACCTTGCTGGACTTATGGTCCACGTTGAAGGTCGCGATGACGCCATCTGTCAACTCCCGTCCTTCCCGAAGTACCACGTACTCAGAGAGCCGGTTGGCCAGGTAGGTTTTCCCAGTGCCGCTGGGGCCCGAGAGGATGATGCGGCGGTGCTCCGTCAGCAGGGATACGTAGCGCTGCAGGATGGGCTTGGGGATCAGGGACTCAAACACCAGAGAGTCTAGGCTGTTCTCCGTGAGCCCTGTTTGAGAGAGATGGGCGGGGCTTGAAGTTGGGTGAGGAAGCCAGCTCCTCCCTCTGCAAGTCAACATCTCTCTTCACAACACCATCCCTCCTCTTGGTAGTCCTAAGGCTCCTGCCCACCCAGGCCCCTGGAGGCTGAGAGCTCAACATTGCTGCTGTAGGAAGCCGCCCTCCTGGTCGCCAACACCTCCCGTCTTGGGCTCCCTGAACTCCGGACTCCATCTGCCTGTTAGCATTTACTAGCCTCGTAGCGTCTACCTCAGTTGATCCCTGAGCCTTGCCCACCCATGTCTGCCACGAACCTAGGTCGCTTCTTCTCTCTCCTTCCTGCCAGGCACCAAGATGCCCACACGTGGGGTGCCCGGAAGGCAGGGCAGGAAACAAGGTGAAACCAGGATGCTAGACTGGCGGGGCTAGACTGACACGCTGTATGCCGAGCTACGAATGGAAGCTTCTCTCTTCCCCTTTCTATGGGAACAACCTCACTAGCCACTTGTTGGTTTTAAAAGGATGCTCTCAGAGTCAGGGAGATGGCTCAGTCCGTAAAGGGGCTTGCCCTGAAGGCATGGGAACCCAACTTCAACCCCTAGAACCCACATTAAAAATAAGGGGCTCAAGGCAACAAGCACTCATCATACCAGTGCTAGGGAGGTGGAGACAGGATTCCCGGGACTCAACTGTCAACCAGCCCAGCCTACTTGGCAAATCCCAAGCCAGTAAGAGATCCTGTCTTACAAATCAAAGTAGACGGTAATTCCACTCAAAGACGCCCTTCAACAAAGCCACTCGTCTGTGTAAGTGGTTAAACCAAGAGGTGTTCCTCTGTCATCCAACAGCACATTCCTTCCACCCAGTGCAGACACCGCTAAAGCATTTATGGGTTTGTTTCTAGCCCTCCCCTAACCAAGGCAACTCCTATCAGCAATGACTACTCCCAGAGGACTATGACAAAGATCCCCTCCTGCCTCACCAGGTGCACGGGGGAAGGACTCTTGTCTAAATTTAGTAACAAGGACCTCAACAAGATGGGCCATGGGGGGACAACCAGTAGAGCACTTTAGGTATGTAGCGGTTTTGGTGTTCGGCATTGAAATTTTCAGAGGATTCCGTTCAGAATATGCAAATTTACGGGCCAGAAAAAAATACATGGGAAGGCATTTGCCACCAAGCCTGAGATTCTTAGTTCAATCCCAAGAAGAGGAGGAGGAGGAGGAGGAGGGATGGGAGGAGGAGGGGGAGGAGACAGAGGAGGAGGAGGAGGAGAAGGAAAAGAAGAAGGAAGAGAAGGACAAGGAGGAGGCGGCGGCAACCAATTTCCAAGAGTTGTCCTCCGACTTCCTCAGGCACTCTGTGTCATGTACATATCCCCAACACACACACACACACACACGCACACGCACACGCACACGCACACGCACACACGCGCGCGCACATACACAGCACTAAAATAAAATCAAAAGTGTATACAAAGTCAGGCCTTGTCCTGGCATCACTGGTGTGAGTTGCTCCCCCAAATGGGACCCTTCCAGCAAAGCCCGATGGGGATTTAGTGCAAAGCCAAGCTGACCCCTGTGAACGCTGAAGCTGATGGCAGCCACGCCCAGGCTCCGTGGATGTCACTCTCCTGGAGGGGTGGGCCGTCTTGTCACTCATCCTACGCACACAACTGCTTGCAGTGCTTCTCTGGGAAACACGGAGCAGACAGCGAGGGGGCCCCAACCACGCCATGGACCGTGAGTCCCAGTCGCAAAAGGCTCCCTTCCTGCCCCGGGAGTTCCTGCTATGCAGTTCTTGTTTCTGCATGCCTAGAGCCTCAGCCTGCCTCTCCTACGGCAGGATTCTTCCTGTCAGACCCCACCCACCCTTTCATCTGTCAGTGGGCTGTGGACTGCGTCCCTTCCAACCACAGTCAGGATGACCGCTTTCTTCCTTTTGTCATCTCTGCCGAGTGTTTTGTCAGGGGCAACTAGAAAAGAAACTAATTCAGAAACCCGGTACTAAGAAGGAGGGCCATTGGTGTGATACCCTCCCTGTTCGGAGCTCGGGCATCCGAGTTTGCAGGAGGAGGGTGGAAGTGCTGGGAACGTCAGGTTAGAAAAGGCCAAGAAACTGCAAGCAGAGACTAAGGAGCCATTCCGGCGGGGGTTGGAAGACCAGAATGCAGAGAGAAATCCGTGAAGCAGTGAAAGCAAGGCTCATGCTACCTGGGGCTGGGTGAGGTGTGGCTCCATCGGGAACAGACAGGGCATGGGATCACTCTTGCTATGTCCTGGTAAAGACCCCAGCTGCCCTCTGCCCAGGCCCTGGAAGACTGAATTTAAACGGGAAGGGCTGTGGGGCATGGTGGCACACGCCTTTAATCCTAGTACTCAGGAGGCAGAAGCAGGCACATTCTCTGTGCGTTCCAGGCCAGCTCGGTCTACATGGTGAGATCCAGGATAGCCGGGGCTGTGTAGAGACCAGGGCTATGTGGAAAGAAGGAGAAAAGATGGACCGTGGAGGTTTGAATGCTAATGGCTCCCATAGGTCCGTAGTAGGGAGTGGCACTCCTAGGAGGTGTGGCCTTGTTGGAGGAAGTGTGTCACTGGGAGTATGCTCTGAGGTTTAGAAGCTCAAACCAAGGTCACTGTCCTTCTCTCTTCCGTCTGCCTGCTGAGGGAGATGTAGGACTCTCGGCGATCTCTCCAGCACCATGCCTGCCTGGATGCTGCCATGTTCCCACCATGATGATAATGGACTGAACCTCGGCCAGCCCCAATTAAAGGTTTTCCTTTATAAGAGTTGCTGTGGTCACAGTGTCTATTCACACCAAGGAAACCTTAATGAAGACATGGACTAACGTGTTAGGTGGAGGGGCTTTCGAGGCAAGAGAGCACTGCGGCTGGGGCGTGGGTCCTGCTCACCACTCTTAAAAAGAACAGGCGGGGGTGGGGGGGCTAGAGAGATGGCTCAGCAGTTAAGAGAACTGACTGCTCTCCCAAAGATCCCGAGTTCAAATCCCAGCAACCACATGGTGGCTCACAACCATCCGTAATGAGATCTGATGCCATCTTCTGGGGTGTCTGAAGACAGCTACAGTGTACTTACATATATAATAATAATAAAAAGACCAGGCGGGGCAGGAGGATAAGAAAATGCGGTTTGCTGGGGGAAAGGGCTCAAGTATCCCTCTTGCACAGGCCAGCTCCACGAGCCTCTGAAGCCTAGCCTCCTGGAAGTGTTAGGCTCCACAGCACAACAGGAAAGGAAGTGTAGTGGGGCTTCCCTGCTCACCAAACTCTGCCTGGGAAAGTGACTACAGGATCAGACACCAAGAAACCACTCTCACTGCGGTTCAAAGGGCAAGGGTCCATCCCAGGCTGGCGGCAGAACGTGGCAACACCATCCGCTTTGCACTGGCTTTGCAGGCACGCAGGGTGTCAGGTTGAGAGGGTCGTGGAGTTTGATCATCATCTGGCTCTAGGGAGTGGTCGAGGCTAGGCAGTGTACGGCAGGGTCAGAATCTCTGCGAGGAGAATCCCTGAGACGCGGCTGCAGGAAGCTAGGACGAGGAAGCTTAAGCTACAATGGGGACCCCAGGATACTGGAGAGACGGGGACCATGAGACGTCCACCACGGAAAGCTTCGGGTGTGGAGTGGGGCTGATTCAAGAGAGACTGCGCATGCCAAGGCAGAAGCGCTGGAGGGGCGGGGCTACCCAAGCCTCGCCCACCTAAGATACTTGATAGGCAGCGATAGCATTAGGTCTTTAACCTGCTAAGTTTCAGTCTTGTTTTTTCTTTTTCCCAAACCTCCCTTAAACCCCACACCTCCATTCCACAACGAGAATGCTAATTCTGTGCCATTACATATTTGAAGTATATAACTTGGTTTTACTTTTTTTTTTTCAATAGTACCCCATAGTTTACCTTGGGTCGCAGATGAGACTCGAGCTTTGGATTTTTAAACAGTCTTAGAACTATTAAGAACTACAGGGTTTTCTTTTTCTTTTTCTTTTTTTCTTTTTTTTTAAAAACCATACTGAAAGTGTTTTGCATAATGAGATGGCCAAGAATACGTAGAGACAAGGGTCAGAAGGCTACGACACAGAGCACCCTGGGGCCCAACACGTCCAGGAGCCAAGGCTTCAGAGGCTCCTGGAGCCGGCCACCTGGGCAAGAGGGACACCAAAGTTGTTTGCAGCAACCTTCTTGTAGCCTCACCGTTCTCCATCTGCAGAATGGGCTCATGCCCAAGGCCGGCTGGCAAGCATCCTTCATTGCTTTGGCAAAGTGCCATGTCAGCAGGATTATTAACGAGTTATTAGTCTCTCATCATCTCAGCCGTAAGGCTAATGGGATCTTTTGATGTCTAATTTCAGCAATAAAGTGAAGTGATTTGTTTCCCCGATGGTGCAACTTGCTTAAGTCGGGGTGGTTGAGGTTAAAAGAGAGGGAGGAAAAACCAACCAACCAAATAACGCCACCCACACGCACAGAGCAAACCTACAAAGACTGGCTCTTACCATTGCAAGTCCCAGCTTTTGCCAAGGGGCCACTTACCTTTTGGATTTTTTTTTTTTTTTTTCAAAGTCAGTGTTTCTCTGTGTAGTCCTGGCTTTGAACTGAGAGATCTCCCGGGCTCTGACTGCCTCTGCCTTCCGAGTGCTGGGATTAAAGGTGTGTGCCACCACCAACCCTTAGCTAGTACCCACTGACCTTTGACGGTCACCAAGATGGTGGTGTTCTCTCCCACAAGATAGCCACAAGGGAGGAGCTCGGGGGTCTCTGAGGTGTTGCTCCGCTTGATCTCACCAATGCTGTAGCCGAGAACACTGTCTGAATTCAGCCCCAGCTGACTCACTGGGTCCACATGAACAATGTATTCCTGGGGAAAATAAAATACAGACCCCATCAGAGAGCTGGCTAAGACCTGCTAGGGACTCCCACTCTCGAAGGGTGATTGACAGGGTCTCTTTTTTTTTTTTTTCAGATGGCACCTGGACTGAGATTTAAGTCATGGCACGCTCTGGAAACAACACCCTCAATTCCCAGGCCTCTTCAGACAGATTTACTTGCTTAGGAGTAGGGGGAAAACACCCCCCCCGCCCCACCCCCAACTTTAATCTGGGTGAACCAAATGGAAAGCCAGGCAGCTTTCCTTAAATTTGGCTGGAAATTGTAAAGGCATCAGAGTCTGGGACTGGTGCAAAGTTCATAAATAAATAAATAAATAAATAAATAAATAGCTGATGCTGGAGAGATGGCTCAGCGGTTAAGAGCACTGACTGTTCTTCCAGAGGTCCTGAGTTCAATTCCCAGCAACCACATGGTGGCTCACAACCATATGTAATAGGGATCTGATGCCCCCTTCTGGTGTGTCTGAAGAGAGCTACAGTGTACTCACATACATGAAATAAAGAAATCAATCTTTTTTTTTAAAAGTAACTGACGTGGAACTTTTCCCCATCCCCCATGTTGGCCCAGCAAAGCCAGAAAGCAAAGCATCTGTGCAGCTTCAAAGGATCCAAACGTTTCCTTTGTGAAGCATCCCTTCGGTGGTCACTGCGATGGCTAGTCACCTGGAGACAGCCGCTGGGCGTGTCCTGGGGAATCTCTGGGTGAGGTTAATTAATGTGATAAGCCCTTCCCTAAATGTGCATAGGACTATTCTGTGGGTTGGAGTTTTGGACGAAGGGAGGTGAGCGCCACCACTCATCTCTGCCTCTGACTGCGGGTGCAACGTGACCTTGCATTCCTGCCCCCATGCCTTCTCTTAAACAGTAAGCCGGAAAGAAACCTGTCTTTCCTTAAGTTGTTTGTATGTGTGCGTGTGCACATGGATATACAGCCGTGTGTGTGTGTGTGTGTGTGTGTGTGTGTGTGTGTAGAGGACACATGATACGGCAAATACCCAGTCCAATGGTGTGACCGCGGCAGCATCCTTGACTGGTGGGATGTTACTGTCAGAGACTGCAGGGCTGGCAGGGGCTGCTGGGCATGAATGTGCAGTTCAAAAGGCAAAACTCAGCCTCAGGTCAGAGACTCTAATCATACTGACGAGGACATAGCTTCAGGGATGCCATCGTGAACAAATGTTTACTGGCTGGCCAGCCATTGTCAAGGGCAGACAACAGGGAATGGCGGGTCAGCCATCGGAACATACCATCATCCTTCCATGCCCGGGAGGACCAGGGGACAAGTCCTAGCAATGCGTGCATGGGGAGGGGCGAGGAGGGTAGGGAAGTAGGCAGGGTCTCCCTCCCCGAGCCCACTGCCGGGGCTTGCTGCTCGAGATACTTACTTTGAACAGCCGTCTAACCACCCCATCGAGCACGTCCCACTTTGTTTTGCCACTAACTCCAATGCAGCCAATGAGGAAGAGGTGTGGTCTGGAGTCCTAATGGGGAGGAGACATGCGCAGGTGAGAAAGAGCGGGCTGTTGTCCGGCCAGGTTGGGCAGAGACCTAGGCAGTTCCAGTGCTTCCAAAGGAGCGCAAACCCCCATTCCTTTCCACACCAGGCGTGACTTAGCTGGCACGGCCCAGCCTTTAGCTTTGCCCCTGCTCTGGCAAAACCGCAAAGGATGTGGGAGCCTAAGATGACCTCTCTGGTGCCTGAAACCATCGGCTAAGTGCATGCCTCACAAGTCCTTGACTGTAGCTTCCCCAAGCTTCTGTCTGCCAGAGCCCCGGTTGCAAATCTTGCTGAAGAACTACTCACCTTTTCCCAGGAAGCTTTCGTGATTCGGAGCTACACTAGACAGACCCAGGCAACGGTGCCTTCTCCGTGTACACATTGCTAAGGTCAACTGTTTCATGTGGTATTCAATGAGCCTTGTCATGTGGTTAGCACGCCAGAGAGAATGTTTCTGTTCTTTTGCTTTCTTTCTTTCTTCTTTTCTTTTCTTTCTTTCTTTTTTTTTTTTTTTTTTTTTTTTTTTTTTTTTTTTTTTTTTGAGAACCTCCTGACTCTGCCTCCCAAGTGCTGAGATTAAAGGGGTGATCCTGGCTTCTTCTATCTAAAAGTAATATTTATTACTTTCCTTCTTTTAAAACTTAAAACAAGTTCAAGTTAGAAAACGAGCAAAGCCTGGGAAGGCTGCCAACAACTCTCATTTCCTCCTTCTTGTTCGTCTACACCCCACGGGGGCTAACTGATCACGTTAATGAAAAGGAGGTCGAGAAAACATTCCAGGCTGCTTGGTTTTTTTTTTTTTTTTTTTTTTTTTTTTTAATTTCTTGCATGCCTGTGAGGATGTAGTTGGGACAGGGGTGGGTCTGGGTGACGAGCTCAGGCATGCGGCAGTTATAAATCAGCAGAGGGAAAGAACGCCAGTCCAGCAATGAAAGGGTCTGACGCCACCGTGGGCCTGTGGTCTTGGGTTTCTAAGCAGTACTGTGGATGGGGCTAGCATTGTGGTCAGTGACCTCTTGGCTGTGCCACAGTGGCCCTGGACAGCAGTGACCTCTTGGGTATGCCACAGTGGCCCTGGACAGCAGCACTAGAGGAACTGGCTTTACCATCTTGTCAAACGTGACCCTGAGAATAATGAAAGGGAGAACCAGTAATATGGAGGGGTGTCACCTGCCTGCACTGAAGGAGGCAGGGAGAAGGAATTTCAACCTGACAGTCCGGGCCTCTGTGAGCTGGGTTCTTGAGGTTCCTTTCCAACCAGCCAGCTCTAAACCCCCCTAGTAAGTCAGCCTCACAGTGACAAAACCGGCAGAGAAGAGTCCGGCTGGAAACACTTTGTTTGGATGGGTGTTTGGTCCCCCAACTGTCTGAAACTATAACAACATGGCTGGCTAGGGACTCCATCTGGAGACTCCTCTGGCCTTTTCCCACTTTTCTGGCTAAGGTCACACAACCACCAAATAGGACTTACCCACTAAAATACAGCTCACCTTGCAGCCCTCACCCCTACTTCAGAGTAGTCTCCGGGCAGATATATGTTGGAACAGAAACCGCACCAGAAACATGGATCATCTTCTAGCATGGATGATTCCGGATATATCCTGCCCACCCCACTCTGAGGCCCCACGTGCTCCCTAGACTCGGCTGAGGGCCTCCTGTCTCCCAGCGTGGTGAATGCTATGTCTGTAGCCTCTGATGAGTTAGAAATGAGGCCCAGGTTGGCTAAGTCTAGTCAGCTTCCTCCTCTGCCTTACCAATACAAGGTGCAGGGAAAACAGTTTAATCCAGAAAAGCCATTTTGGAGAGCATTAGTGTTTGCTAGTGCTGAAAATACGGGAGAGTACACTATGAAGCTGTTTTTTGGCAAGTTTCCTCAATCTTTTAAGCAAAGAAATACAATGTCCTTTGCTTGCTTTATCAAAGGACAGCCAAGGAGGGTGGGCACAGGAGAGACCGCTGAGGATTGTGGGTACAGGAGAGACCGCTGAGGATTGTGGGAACAGGAGAGACCGCTGAGGATTGTGGGTACAGGAGAGAGAGACCGCTGAGGATTGTGGGTACAGGAGAGAGAGACCACTGAGGATTATGGGTACAGGAGAGAGAGACCGCTGAGGATTGTGGGCACAGGAGAGACCGCTGAGGATTGTGGGCACAGGAGAGACCGCTGAGGATTGTGGGCACAGGAGAGACCGCTGAGGATTGTGGGTACAGGAGAGACCGCTGAGGATTGTGGGCACAGGAGAGACTGCTGAGGATGTGGGTACAAGAGTTCTGTGTTTTCAGAACACTGTCATAAGTATTCTATTTTATCTTTACAATTTCTTTTCTTTCTATATATATATTTTTTAAAACTGTGGTACTATGTATGGAACCCAGGGCCTTGTGCATGCTAGTAAATACTTGGCTACTGCGTTACATCCCCAAGATCCTCTTGGTTTGTTTTGTTTTTGTTTTTGTTTTTATTTTTGTTTTTGTTTTTTTTTTTTTTGAGACAGGGTTTCTCTATGTAGCCCTGGCTGTCCTGAAACTCACTCTGTAGACCAGGCTGGCCTTGAACTCAGAAACCCGCCTGCCTCTGCCTCCCAAGTGCTGGGATTACAGGCTTGCGCCACCACCGCCGCCTGGCCCAAGATCCTCTTGTTAATGTCTTACAGTATCTCATTTACGCATGAGGCTCTAATGCCCATGGCCCTGTAGCGTATCACGGCACATACTGGGCCCAGCATACGCTGCTGTTTCAGCATCCCCGGGGTCTCGCAATGCTCCCCCTGTGAGTAAGGGAGACTGTGGGGTGGAGAAAGGTATTAGCAGTTCCCATCGCCTCGGGGTTCCAGTTAAGTCGCTAAGCTAGGCCATTTCTACCTGGGGGGGAGAGGACAGGCGAGCGGGGAGAGGGATCCGACTAACCTCCTTCCACTTCATTGCCTGCTGAAAGCTGACAACTATCTTAACATGCCTGCCTCCTTCCTTCCGAGCCGAGCATTCACCAGTGTCATCCAGCAACATGTCTGCGAATGGAAAACATCAACAGCCTTAGGCACACGGGGACGGCAAAGCTGCTTCCCGACACCTCTGCCGCCTGTGGGCACGGCAGCAGGACAACCCAGGTGTCAGGGTGCAGGGGAGGAGGGGGTGGGATGAAGAATGAGATCACAGAAACCGATGGCGGGGAGACCGGGGGGGGGGGGGGCCAGCAGGCTGACGATGCGTCTTGCCGGATGGAAGTGCAAGGGAGACTCAACCAAACAACAGCAACGGCAGCATCATGGGTAAAATAATAAATAAATAAATAAACAAATAATAAAAGCATCAGCCTTGAAATGCTCACAAAGAAAACTCAAGGTGCATTCTGGGATGATGTACCAGCCTGGAGTCTATCCCAACAGCCAGAAGGCTGAAGGCCCAGACATGGCCTCTGTAGGACCTGCTACCGAGAGGTACACGGGCATTGGGCCTGCAGATCAACATTTTAACATGGATTGAGCAGAACCATGGTGGTGCTCAAGCGTGGTGGTGAAGGAGAAACCCAAGTTCATGGTCTGAAGAATTTGGGGGGTGCTGGAGCAAAGCATGGAGTACTCTAATGGCCGGGCTCATGTTGGTAGCAGATGCACACCCAAACACAAACACACACCCGAAGTGCACACACACCTGCTACCTCCCCATCAGATCTATGGACCTGTTCATCCTGGGGACTGGGGTGCCAGGAACGGCAGGCCTTCCTCTGCCCTCGTCCCATAAGTCACTCACCCAGGCTGGTGGACCAGGCCTGCCCAAGAGACTCACAATCCGCTCACCCAGCCTTATAGACTCAGCTTGTCTCTAGCCTGTGAGCCACACTGTCAGGCTGGTATGCACAGCCTGCTCCTGGTCCCACGAGCCACTTACCCAGGCTGGTGGACTCGACCTGCCCCTCAGCCTGTTAGCCACTCACCTAGACTAGTAGACTCTGTGAGGTTCAGGCTGTGCTGGGAGAGCCCTAAAGACTGCCTTGGGGAGGCGGAGATGGACACCTGGGAGGGGGCCCGGCTGCAGCCACTGCCTTGAGACTCAGACTTCAGTCGGTCATTCTCTGCTTTCAGCTTCTCGATTTCACTCTGCAAAGAATAAGGGAGAAAGAAACTGGCTCACTGGGTGGATGTAACGAATGGGCCGGGCCTTTTCTGGAGGAAGAGCCTGGAAGTTCCCGGCAGGTACCAGGTAGCTGAGTGAGCCAAACTCAGGCACACCCTTGGGGAGACTCAGCAATGTGCCTCACCTTCCCTGTCATTCAGACAGGGCTGGGCCCCATTCATGGAGAATTGGTCTTTAGGGGTTATTCAGAAATTGCCTTTCTCGGGGTCTGCTGCCCGAGTGGCCAGTGTAAAAGTCTCGTAACCAAAGAGATTTCAGAACTTGGGGTGTGACAGATTTCTCAGCTCCATGATTTCTCAGTGCCTGAAGGAGTTGTTTGCTTCGTGACTAGAAGCACACAGCACGCTTCTGGAACACACCGACTATGAAGCCTGGAATGCCTTCGGTCCACAGCAGAAGGCGGGGCTTGCTGTAAGAACCAGTCTGCAGCCATCTTTAAAGGAAGCCACTGACCCTTCCAGCTGCGGGACATGGAAAGGTGTGCGATGAGGGCCAGGCTGAGCCTTGGAGGGGGGGTCCAGTTTGGATCGACGGAGGATACTCGGAGAGGAAGGAACAGCGTGAGACAGACTGTAGGGGCACAAAGCCAGTCACCACAGCTCTCCACGAGCAGCGTGAGGAAAGTGGGGCAAGGGAAGGCGGAATAGGCAAAGGGCAGAACAGGCGGGCAGGCGGCCGAAAGGCCAGTGGAGGGGGAGTGGAGGGAGAGGGAAGTGGAGCCACACAAGGTCCGATGTGAAGACTCTCTCTCTAAAGAGAGGTGGTGCGCTACAAACAACGAATTCATGAGATTCTTAGACAAATGGATGGACCTGGAAAATATCATCCTGAGTGAGGTAACCGATCACAAAAGAACACACATGGCATGCACTCACTGATAAGCGGATATTAGCCTAGTAGCTTGGAATACCCAAGACACAATTCACATAGCAAATGATGCCCAAGAAGGAGAAAGAACTAAGTATGGATCCTTGGGTCCTTTGTAGGAAGGGGGAAAATACCCACAGAAGGCGATACAGAGACTAAGTGTGGAGCAGAGTCTGAGGGAAAGACCACCCAGAGACTACCCCACCCAGGGATGTATCCTATATACAGTTACAAAACCCAGACACTATTGTGGATGCTCACAAGGGCTGCCTGACCAGAGCCGGATATAGCTGTCAACTGGGAGGCTCTACTAGTGCATGACAAATACGGGGCGGGGGTGGGGGGCACATTCAGCCATCCATTGACCTGAGCACAGGGTTCCCAGTGGACCCAAGGAGCTGAAGGGGTTTGCAAAGCCATAGGAGGAACAACAATATGAGTCACCCAGTACTCCCAGAGTTCCCAGGGACTAAACCATCAACCAAAGAGTACCCATGGAGGTACCCATGGCTCCAGACACATCGGCAGCAGAGGACGGTCTTGTTAGACACCAAAGGAAGAGAGGCCCTTGGTCCTGGAAAGGCTTGATGCAGTCATGTAGAGGAATACCAGGACAGGGAAGCGGGGGAGGGTTGATTGGGGAAGGGGAGACGGCTTATGGGATTTTCGGGGGAGGGGGGACCAGGAAAGGGGACAACATTTTAAATGTAAATAAAGAATATACCTAATAAAAAAAGAAAGAGAGGTGTCCTGGGGAGCACCGATGAGCAGCACGCCAGCACACGACCCTCACCCCGGGCTGCTGCTCTGCAGCTTCCTGGGCTCTGTTCCACAGTCACTCACCTGCATCCTGTTCATGGCCTCTCGGAGCTGGTCCAACTGGTGAGCAGAGCTGAGCGCTTCCAGGCGGATGTCCGTCAGCTTCATCTCCTTGTCTCTCAGCTCATTCCGCAGCTGCATGACCGTCTCGGCTTCGCTGTCCATACACTCGGAAATGCTAGGGCAAGAGGATGTTACTAGCAAAAACAGCCAAAGGGTTCCTTC
The DNA here is from genome assembly GCA_964023405.1 of Apodemus agrarius. Taxonomy (NCBI): domain Eukaryota; kingdom Metazoa; phylum Chordata; class Mammalia; order Rodentia; family Muridae; genus Apodemus; species Apodemus agrarius. The sequence continues at coordinate 35,290,620 of OZ030005.1, read as the reverse complement.
GCCCGGCCCTCTCAGAGGGTGGCCCCAAAGGCTTCTATCTGGGGCCAACCATCACTCAGAGTTCAGCGCACTATCCTAAACAACTGGCTCCTCCTCCAGCCCCGCCTACTTCCCCATTCATCATGAGGACCATAGCCAAAGCATCCCAAGGACAGGCTTGGCTACTCTACCTGTGTAGAGCAGTGGTCACCAGAAGGGCTCTGCTGTATCTTTCCCCAGCATTGCACTAACCGAGGGTAAGTAGGAACTGGTGGACTAGAGTAGTTTACCTTTGGGGTTTGAGCATGTCCCAGGGCAGGCTGTAAGAGTCAAGAGCAAAGGGTACTCTCCCCCGACCCCTGGCCAAATGTGTGTGTGTGTGTGTGTGTGTGTGTGTGTGTGTGAGAGAGAGAGAGAGAGAGAGAGACAGAGACAGAGACAGAGAGAGACAGAGAGAGACAGAGAGACAGAGACAGAAGCAGGGAGACATACAGAGACAGAGGATTTAAATATTTGAGTAGACAGTTAATCTTATTTTCATTTTATTTTGTTCAGCCACTAAGATTTTTATAGAACTCATGCAAGGCACTATGACGTGGAAGACCTTAGATGCCGTGGTTAGTTGTAGCCTTTGGAAGGGACAGTTCTACTAAAATATAGTCCTGTGATTTCTAAAGGACGCTGAGTGATTGATTGATCATGATTTGGATTGAAGATGGGAGAGAAAGAAAGAAAGAAAAAAAAACAAACTCAGCAAACCAAAGCTCCCACGTTGGAGGGCTGAGTGGATGAGCACCCGGGAGACTGCGGGCTTGGCTGGGGAGAAGGCAGCCATGGCAGCCCCTCCCTAAAACTTGGCTCAGAGGCCAAACAAAATCCTCACCTGACACAGGCCGAGGGCCTGACCTCCGCTGCCAGGAGGAGACATTCAGACAACTGTTCAGAGAGATGCAGAGGCTGGCAGGAAAGTCTAGCCCTCGAATGGACTTGTCTTGCCAGGGCCGTTTACCTGGCCAGAATGTGAACTCTTTCTGAGTGACAAAACTGCTTCCTGTTTTTTCAAAGTTACCAATTAGCGAACTGGGTGGAGAGCCCCGGGCCTAGAAACCTAGGTAGCTGAGGCAGGAGGGTCACAAGTTCATAGCTTGTTTGGACACAGAGTAAGGATCTGTCTTTAAAAGAAATCACTAAATGGGCAGGAGAGATGGCTCAGCGGTTAAGAGCAGTGGCTGTGCCTCCAGAGGACCCAGGTTCAATTCCCAGCAGCCACATGGCAGCTCACAACTGTCTGAAACTCCAATTCCAGGGGATCTGACACCCTCATACGCATACACATGCAGGCAAACCGTCAACGCACATGAAAATATATTAATCTTTAAAAAAGATTACTACTACTGAGGGAGCGTCTCAACCTCAGTATCTTCTTAAATTTAAACACACACACACACACACACACACACACACACACACACACACTCCCCAAAATGTTATTACCCTCTTCTGAATCTGAATCTGCAGAACTCAAAATCATGAGACTCTTTCCCCAGCTCTTTGTGCTCAGAGTGATCTACAGTTTTTAGGGCTGAATTGCAGAGCCATCTTTAGTTCGAGAGGCATGCTCTAATCCAGGTCTTGCTGTGAATGTGGGGTCTGCTCCTCCCTCGCCTTGCTGCAAGCACTGGGTCTGTTCCCTCGTTCTGCTGGAACTCCACTCCAGGTGTTGCAATAGGGCCTGCCCTCTTTCTCTAGAAAGTTCTTTCAGAGTTTCTTCCTGACTACACAACTCAGGGGTTGCCTTGCAAAGTTTTGCCTACCAGGGACTCTACTAAAAGGGTAAGATATCTGTTTAGTGTCAGATTCACTCTGAGACTTGATCCTGAAGCTATGCTCGGATGATTCCTAGAGCTGGGACTTTGAGGAAGTGATTAACATTAGGAGAGGTCACAAGAGTGGGGCCCAATAACCAAATGAGTGGCTCTACAAGAGAAGGATGGACCTGCGTGAACTGGTTTGTTCCAGCCAGTGGGTGTCAAGCTCCCTGGCACCCCAACCATGCCGAGATCCAGCAAGAAGGCCACCCAAGGGTGCCAAGTGGGGCTGGCCTATACACCCAAACTGTAGGCTTAATGAACGTCTAGTCTACAACACACCTAGTCTATTCTCTGCGGTCACAGCCACAGAAGACATCTTTAGAAGCAAAGGGAAGAACACCGCACCTCTTTCCCCCCCCCATCCCTCGTTCTGCTCGGCCCCAGTTCCTGAAGAGCCAGACTGTCCACGCACCATTCCTGGTGTTTAGTCACGCTCACCCCCACCCCCACACAGTAGGTATGCAGCAGTGTTCTCTAGAGGTTATCTGAAGCATATTCTTCCATTACCTTATATACTGCCACGATTCCGATTTTAAAGTGGGGGAGGATGGGGTCTAGAGCCACCGTCGTGCCCAAGGTCACACTATTTAAGTATAGCAAAATCCAGGATGAGCTCTGGAGGAAGGGGGTCGCTTAACTCTAGGCTCCTGGACTATATATACCCAGTAGGCAGTCAACCTAAGCTTTTCTACCGCAGAGACCATGAACTAAAGTGAACTGATTTTTTTTTTTTCGGTCCCCAGCGTGTGATTCTCCCGTCCCCTTCTTTGTCCTCACAGCAGTGGGCTGGAGGCATATTCAATTTCAAATGCCTGGAGGGTGGGAAATGTGGTCCCGCCACAGCCGCCACTGCCTTCACCCTCAGAGGAGGGATTTCTCCAAGCCTAACCCCTCTAACCCCTCTGCCTTTGGCTTCGTCTTTGAACTCCCTCTCCAACCTACATTTGCACATTTCGACAAACCTCTTAAGGTTGGAAATGAACATTAGCCCTCGGCCCACCCTTTGGAAAAAAACGAGACCCAAAACAAATATCTCCAGTGTCCACAGAGGCTGTGTGGAATGTAAGAAAAGGGCAGGGGAGCTAAGAGACAGCCCTGCCCCATCCCTTTGGGACGCTAGGAGCCGGCCCTGCCCCACCCCTGTGGGGACGGTGGTTTGGAAGGCGCTGCCTTGCTCCTCTCTCTGATACTGCAGCTTCCCTGCCTCTGGGACGGGCCACCCAGTGGCCTGTGGCTGGGGGTTGTATGCCCTCGCCCTCCCTCACGCAGTTCTGCCCTCTGCTCCCGGGTTTCCTCCCGCCACTGGCCGCTGTGCCTTTTCTTCCTGACCTCTGAAAGTCAGCACAGCAGAGCTAGTCCTGGCCCTCTGCTCCTTCTCCTCAGTCCGCCCAGCTGAGAGTTCCCATTTGGAGCTCCAGGCTGGCCGACACATCCACACAACGTCTCCTGGGAGTCTCCCACATGACTCAAGCAGAGGTTCAGATTGACACCAGTTGAGGTTTGAATGTAAGGTGCAAGTCCCCCCACCCCCACCCCCACCCACCCCCCACCCACCCCCCACCCCCCCCCACCCCCCCCAGCCCCACCCCCAGCCTCTTGTGCTTGAAGGCTTTGTTCCGGCCTGGGGTGGCTGTCTGGGAAAACTGAGAAACGTTTAGGAGTCAGAGCTTCATTGGAGGAGGTGAATCACTGGGGGCGGGCCTTGAGGCCGTGTAGCTCAGCCCCTACTTCCTGTCCACACTTTGCTTCCTGACTGCGGATGCAATGTGACCAGCCACCTCACGCTCCCACTTTCATGTATTCCTGCTGTGATGACTGGTGCCCTTTTAAACCGATAGCTCACTGGTTAAGAGCACTGACTCAATTCCCAGCAACCACATGGTGGCTCACGACCATCTGTAATGGGGTCTGGTGCCCTCTTCTGGGGGTGTCTGAAGACAGTGAAAATAAAAAGAAACCTTTCCTTCCTTAAGTTGCTCATTCTCACACCAACAAGAAAAGTGACTACACTACCCCACACCCCACCTTACCTGTCCCCTTATCGCCACAGCCACAAACCCCCAAGTGTCTCTAAACCAACAGAGTGTCCACCACAGAGCTGGGTAGGATGAGAGACAAGAACTAAAAGGTGAGAATAAGCGCAACGGGAAATAACGAAGCACCTGAAAGGGGAGTGTGGTGGGTGTTACTCTATCTGTGGAAGATAGGCTGGGCCTTAGGGATAAGGTCACCTTAAACCTGAGGAATAAATACCCAGAAGGAGAGTGCGTGCACGTTAAGCAGGGGCCACAGAGACAGCAAAGGTTTGAGGAGAGGAGTGTGACTGAAAGGTTCACAGGACAGAGAAGTCAGAGCACAGAAAATGTTGCTGCATCTGTGATCTTCTCCCCCTGCCTGAGGCCTGCACTGCCATCCACAGAACTCCCGTCTGTCTCACCTTTCTGCCTAAACTTCCTCTGCACCTTGCCTTCCATCACCCATGCAATCGGACACGCCCATACTCGGACACGCCCATATCCATTCAGAACTCTACATGCTGCAGCCTCACCCATCTCTCCCATCCCATCCGCCATGATGTCCCTTGACCATCCTACAGCAAGCAGCCTGCCCGCCCCGTCCTCTCCTGTAGACGTATCAGCCCATGTGTTGGATCTGTGATCACTAAAGCCCCGTTCCCTAGCACGGTCGTATGGACCTTGGGTTCCAGACAGTGGAGTTTGGCAGGAGTGAACAGGTGCATCCTGCAGGCCTGGCCCATGAGACCTCACATACATGCCCGTCTCCTGACCAGGCTGGACACAGCACCCCCAAGCAGAAGTTCTTAGTCAGGGCAGGTTACCTGCTGATGAGGATGTTTAGATCAGGAGGAGAAAGCCAAGCAAAGCTTCTGAGCTTCAAAATCAGGTTTGTCACAGCGGCTTGTGTTTCTGACCAGAACTAACCAGTGGTTCCTTCTGTTACAAAGCTCTCTGCCAGAATGCCCCGCTCAAGAGGGGCCTCCCCAGACCACCCCATGATAAGTGGCTGCATCCCACATGCATTCTTAGAATTAACCCTTGGGACAAACTGCCTGGATTTTCTAGGCTTCTCTGATTACTGTCTGCTCATCCCACAGTAGATGGAATCAGCAAGGAATTATAAAAATCTGGGACACTGCTGTAACACAACCAGGGATGGCTCCTGGTGTGTGGGGGTGGTGGGGTGGACTTGGGAGCAGAATAAACTATATTGATCCATGTGGGGATACATGTATTCCACAAAGCATGGTCCTCCTGGGATGGGCATCAGGCACATGAGGCCTTAGTTCCTAAGGATGTCCTGTTCTTACAGACCACTGTATACCACGTTCAAGTCCAGGAATTAAGAGCAGACAATGGACTCCTTTTGTCTTTCCTCAGGCGACTGCTGAGTCTAGATGCTCTGGAATGGATGGTGGAGACCACTGCCGTCTCTACATTGTGGGGATCCCGTGTGAGAGGAGCGCATACTCTCAAATTCATCTTCTCTCCCGTGCAAGAGAATTCAGCATGGCTAGAGCACATGGTAGGCTGGCTCTTCAGTCCTGCCTCTTTCCTAACCCAGGTCCTTCCCACTGGACTCCTCCCAGAAGAGGAGGAAAAGATCACCATGGAGGCCTGTTGTTTCACTGAGGGACATTCAAAGATTCAGACTGATCTGAGCGCTGTCTTCTCCATCCTGTCTTCCCCATAACCAGTGTGCCATCCTACCTGCATCTCCTGTGGCCTGTGCTAAGGACCTGGACAGGGTATGGGATACTGTGCAGGCCACAGCTCTCAGGAGGCTGCTGGGTTATGCAGACTTAGGATCAGCTCCATAGATGTGGCCTCCTGGGTAGAATGAAGGGTGGAAGACAGAAGCCCTTCAATGCACAGGGTCTAACTGTCTCCCGCAAGAGTCACGTGGAGGAGATACACAGACCTCCAACAGAGAAACCAAGGCGTATATGACAAATATCATCCTTTCTCTGGACTCTTAGTGGCTGTCCTGGCCATGACCATGGGTCCTCTCTTACACACTGTCCCATCTTGCTAATATCAACTCTCTCTGCAGCCCACTTTTTATCTGGTTCTTCATCAGGGACCCTAGGCCTACTATAAATGTTCTGGGAGTGGATGGGGGTGGGGGAGAGGGGAGAGGTTTTCTCAATGCTACAGAAAGCCAACTGTGTCGGTGTCGGGTTCTGAGCTGATACTCAGATACTGAGTATGTATCCGATAGTCAATGCCTGCCACCCCAAGCTATTTCTTCTGTAGGCTCTAGCACATTGTGTACGTGGGTAAGGCACAGGACTGCCTCCCTACACTCAACTGGAATGAGAACTCCAATCAAAGTGAGAATCATCAACAAGGAGAGTGCCAGAGCGGATGGCTCTTCTCTATGTAACTAACAATGCCCATGGGTCTCCACAAACCAGCTGTGCCTCCAAAGAGAGTGTCTAAGTGTCACCTGTCCTGAACTCCCCAAGGGGTGGCTCTTGGGATGAACCGCTGTATGAAACCCAAAACAACCAACACCGCGCCTTAACCGAAGAAGAAATGTACAATCTAAGTACTTTACCCCAGAGAAGCCAGAATTTCTGTAAAAACTGCCCGCACCCACACAAGCATCTCCCTTCGTATCAAAATGGCGGAGGCTCTGTGGCAGCTGCTTATCTTGCCCAACCCTCAGCACAGGATAAAGCGACAAGATGTACAAAGAGAACTTAAACAGCCTGCTGATGGGCAGCCGCCGATCACAAACGACGGCGCCCTCCACGGCACATGCCAGGACTCCCAGCTACAAGAGCGGGCTCTTAGGCGCCAAAGGTACTGTCCGCTACAGAGTGACTTACAGAGAGTTTGAGTGGGCGTTCCTCAGCAGTGGGGTAGAGCCCGTGGATCCGTTGTGTGGCAATTTGGGTGAGGAAGGCAACGAAGAATCCGTCATCTCCTCGATGTCTGAGTGAGAGGACGCCGACTTGGGGGACTTCTTCTTCCCGAAAGCTTGCTTGAAGGAGCTGCGCAGCTGAACACAGAAGATGGTCAGCCTGGTAGGGGCGAGGCCCCGGGCCGAGGCATGCTTGCAAAAGAGCAGTTAACCGGACCGCATCTCCCCCCCTCCCCATCCACGGCAAAGGCACCAACAGCTTCGTGGGATCAGTGCATTCGGGGGAGGGAGGTTATTTGGCATTGACAGCTCAGGACGGGCCTTGGGGCAGGAGGGGGCATTCCATGCCTACTCTTTGTTCCAGAATAGATGCCAACAGCAAGACAGAGCCTGGCTCAGCGGGGGCGTGTGGGAAGATGAGGTTACACAGCAACAGAAGCAGGATGCTTGGGTGTGGGGACAGATGCGGATGAGGTTAGTCATACCAATGGATGGGTTAGCTTGGTATCTGATATTAAACTGAGTCTCGCTTACCTCATTGACCTGCCAGAGAAAATGCAAGCAAAAAAAAAAAAAAAAGAGGGGGTGGGGGTGGGGAAGGGGAAGGAAAAAAAAAAAAAAGACAATTTTTAACAGAGAAAGCCAGTGACAGGGAAAGCTTAGGACTTTTCAGAGGCGACATGGCTTATAGCACACACCGCACAGAGGCTTCTGGTGGGAGTGGGGTGCTCGAGCAGCATGGGCTGGGTGGGGGGGCATCTTCTTCCATCATGAAAGGAAGGGGGGGACAAGCTGGGAGGGTCCCTACAACCAGGACTCTCCCAGCCTCTCTCGCCTTGCAATGGCTCCCCCTGCTTTCCGGCGTGTCTGGTCCCTTGCCTGCCTCTTCCCCACCATCTCTCATTCTGAGCGGCAGCAGGAATGCGTATCTTACTCCTGTAGCAGTGGGGGGCTGGCCCTGTGCAGCGCTCTGCTGGGTCCACTTAGGGGGTCCCTGCTCTGCTGCCATCAGATAGATGATCTAACAAGCAGAGAGCCTGGCCATCTCACGTCACACTTGGGAATCCCATAGCTGTCGACGGAACTCATTAACCACCGTGGAAAAAGAAAATAGGAAAGGGGTAAGGCCGTTCCCCAACCCCCGAGGCAGATGTGGAAATCCTGATGAGAATGTGAGAATTAAAACAAAATTCTCCAAGGGCCACGCAACATGGGCTTTTCTACGCTCCAATAAAAAAAAAATGACCATACGTCATCCCCAAAAAGGTATTTTCAGAGTCATTTCCTTTTCCTGGCGCCTTTTTGCCTTCAGAGAATTTAGTCTAGGGATTCCCTTGCTGGTTGAGTCAGGAAGCCTCTCCCAGGGGATGTGTTTCACATCCGACGAGGTTCCTGTCCAGCCTGTGGGCAAACCCAGCCCTCTGCCCTCTACTGAGGCTCCAGTTTGCAGACAGAAGTCATAGAGTCAGGCTTTGCCACACAAGTGGGAGAATTAAACCCTCCAGTAACGTGCCAGGTGGAAGGGGGGGGGCGGTTACAGAGAATTAGGAGCTAAGCTTGGGGTAAGCTGGGGATGTCTACTACCTATCCTTCCTGGCTTCATAAATAAGTGAACAACATAAGTATGTTTCAATTCTTGACTAGAAGAAAACAGCCAGAAATTTTCTTTCCTTAAATAATAATAATAAATTTATATAAATAATAATATTATTATTATTATCATATAATGATAATGGGGGTATGAGTATGCCACCATGCATGTGTAGATGGCATAGAACAACTTTATAGCGTAGGTTCTTTCTATCTTTATGTGGGTTCTGGGGATCAAACTCAGGCTGTCTGGCTTGCATAGCACGTATCTTCACGTGCTGAGACATGTCACTGGCTCCGTACATTTCCGAGGTAATTTTCTCATCATTTTGAGAATCTGACCAGGCTATATTTACCAACTGCATATTAGATAGAGATGGCAACAGAAGCTAATCTCTAGTTACACCAAAGGGCTTGCTAGGAAAGAACTTTTAGCAGCCTAAAGAAAAGAGAAGTCAACCGGAGTAATAAGGGGATAACAGGAAGGTGGCCCGGTAGATCACCTCCAAAGGCCAGTTACCAGTAACCAGCATCATGAAACCCCGACTCCTCTGTCGCTAACTAGACCTCGCCACCCATCCAAGATGACACAAGATGAGGAAGATGTGTATGGCATAAAGGACAAGACGCCACATGAAACATGACAGTGTCAGAGCTACACACAAAGGGTCACTGTGAGCCTGGCCACGCCAGATCTCCCCAGGGTGATCTTGGTAAGCAACACACCTCCTCACCGCCCTGAAGCCGTGACAGTCATCATAAAACTGGGCAGGAGTGCTTGGGACTGACTCTCTTGGAGAAAGAAGCCTTCCACAGTCCAGGCAGAAAATCAGGAAGCAGTTTGGGATTATGGATAGCAACTGTATTAGACTCAACATTCCAGGGTGCAAGCCTAAACTCGGGGTCCCTGGCCCCCATAACGCTGTCGGTATGAAATGTACTCATAGAACATGGTTATGAAATTCTCAGTGAGAATGTTGGTTTGATATTATACAAGGCAGTTACATACACAAACAAACAGAGACAGCCCAGCCGTGGTAAACATCTATAATCTAAGCAATTAGAAGGCAGAGGCTGGTGCAAGTTGGGGCTAGCCTGGTCTACATAATGAGCATGATGCTAGGTAGTGAGTGAGAGCTTGCATTAAGAAAAAGTATATATATCAACAAGTAAAGATTATGGCTAAGGATGAGATAACTACTGATATATGCTCAAAGAACCACCTTGGAACTAAGAGGAAACTTTGCTAAAGGCTGCGGGAAGGGGGACAGAACTCAGCAGGGGCACAGCTGCCCCAGAGTGTCATCCCTGGGACCAAGGACAAAATATAAATAAGTGGGTGAAAGGCCCACCAAGCTCTAGAGTCTGTGGCCAATGTAAGATGAGAGAGAAATGACATCTACAGGAAATGAAGGATGGGGCACACCACACGGTCTCATGAGGAGAAAAACCACAGGGGGGACTTTTCAATGCCACTGTTTTGCTGAGCACAACATTTGGGTTTTGGTAAAAGGCCTAGCCTAAAGCACTCCCTTGGATCTGCTCTCCAAGGGTCTGTGGTTCTGAGGTTAGGAGGCAGCCTGGGCTTTAGCTGGGGACATTTACGCCGGGAGAGGCTGCGATGCAGTCCCTGGGAGAGTCTAGGGAGGCACACTCACCCAGTTTTTCCTCTTCTTTTTCTTTGAGTCGCTCTCTATGTTGCTGCCCACACTCGAGTGGCTGGTGGCGCTGTTGATGCTGGAGACACTGTCAGAGGAGTGTTGCCTGCGGATACGTAGGTCTGTAGCCTGGGCACTGCCATTTCCTGGAGAGCAAAGGCAAGGCATGTCGCCCACGAACCTTAGGGTCCAATCTTGTATCCCCAAGAATGCCTCCTCTGACTCTAGGGCATTAGTATTGAGGGCCCGCCTCTGGGCCCCACCACTGGTGTTAAGAGTCTTGATTGGCAATATCTACACCCTCCTCTTTCCCATGGGCTTTATCACCTTGCACGTTACAAATGGGAGACATAAACCCCAAGGAAAATCTCCCAACACCAGCTCTCTGCGTCTTGACAGAGAGAGATATGCTTCGAAACACAGCGGTATTCCCCAGTGTAAGAGACTACACTCTTCTCTTTGGCCACACCAGGGATGGTACCCAGGCCTCAGGAACAGGGTTACCTGTGGTCTCTCCTGAATTGCAGTCCGCCCAGTCAGCTCCTTTGATTGCTACAGTGCCGCCCTGCCTGCCTCCTTTTGGCCCTTGGGAAGCACCAAGCCCACACCGTCTCAGGCCCCCAAGCCATCTTCTCTTCCCTTTGCCACCAGCGCTCTTCCCCCTCTGCTCTGTCTGGCCAACTCTTTCTAACCCTTCCCACCTCAGCTCCATCACTGCTGTTCCTGAGACCCAGGATCTGAAGAACGGCAGTGCCAGAAATAACGAGGTGGCTGAAACCATGGCTGCAGCTTGTTTTCCTCCCATGACTACATGCGTCTCTAATCCTGAAGACAGCTTGCCATAAGGAGAGCCCGAAGGCCTGAGGGTCTGCGCCCACCTCTGTTCCCAACTATCCTTTGACCTTGGAAAGCTGCCACCATCTCTAAAGCACTTGGCTATCACTGGCACGGTGGGCAAAGGGTCAGTGGGGTCCTCCGAATATAGTTGGGAAAGATGAGCAGGTTTAAGGGGGTGATGTCTTAGCCTAGTGGTGACAACACAGGGAAAGCCTTTTCTAAGAGCAAGAGACCCATTCTGTACACAGTTGCTGTGCAAATGGGTTTTGCTGGAGTGACTCACATACATGGCCACCACCTAAAGACACACAAAGCCCAACGATTTGTTAAGGTAGTTTACTAGGGCAACTAAGAGATGGACCCATTCTACTTTCTCTCCCAAATGCACATTAAATAATCGTGGACCCATGAGAGAAGCCATAAAACATCATGATGCTTCCCCATAAGAAACCTATTTCTTCTATCTATAACACTGATAGAGAAGAGGATACGCGACACTAGCCGTCTCTGCAGTGGCCAGAGGCAAGCAGATGAAAGGGGGTCTGCCTTCTGGGACCTGTCCCGCTGGAGGGGCGATTTGAGCCACAGTCTCTCGCCCCCTACAGGGGGCGCTGCGCCCTGCACTGTGTGAGAGGCTGAAAGGCAGCGGGCCGCCTGACCAGGGCGGGTCTCACGTTACCTTTGCAGTTGAGCTCTGGCGTGTTAATCACACCATTAATGGCAGCCTGGGCAGCGGCATTCTGTTTCTTCAGCAGCTCGATGGTTTTTCTTAACTCGTTCAGTTCTGAATCCTGAAGGTGAGAAAGATAGAACGGGCACATCCCAAACCAGCTCCAATAAAGAACAGCTTGGAGGCCAAAGACAGAGGAGGGTAGAGACAGAGGAGTGTCACAGATCTGCCTCACACAGGGATCTGAACGCAGGGGTTAAGGGCATCACGGAGCACATGAAAAGAGTAGCCAAGACCGCTAGATCCAAAGGAGATGCCAGGGCCAACGCTTGGTTGATCTAGGCTATATTTTACCCAACGGATCTACTCTTGACATTCAAACCCTAGCTTTGCCTGTCCTAAACCAGTCCAAGACATCCTTTAAAATCTGCATCTTTATCTGAAATGAAGAGACAGCCAAGGGCATCCCCAGCCTTACCTTCTGCTCGGCAGTCATAGTCAAACTCTGTAGCCTGATGGTCATGTTTCCCAGACTCTGCTCAAAGGCTGCCACGAGGTGAGCCTAGAGGGAAGGACGAGGCTTCAGGGACATCATCTTGCAAGGTCAGAGTACCCAAGGGGGAGTGGGTTCTCAGGATAGAATCCTATCATGTGGCCTGTACAGGTTCAGCCTCTCTTTACCTCTCTGGGATCGTTTAGTCTAGCCTTGCCCTTGCTCCAATACTTCTTCCTCAATCATTCTTTCTCGCTCATGGCACCATTTCCCTACCCACTCCTTGCCTAGTTTTATGTGTCTGTGTCTAGTGATAGTCTGGGTCTGTTCTTTCAATCTCTCGAGCCCACTGTACTCAACACATTTTGAGGTTGTCGTTCAAGGAACATGGGGTCTGTGACTGCCAGTTATGGCTGATTCCATAGCACACTGTAGCAGGATCTGCTGTTCACCAATCACCAAGCCCATAATACAGGGTTATGGTAAGCAGGGTTATAGAAATGAATATAGTGGCTGGCTTATTTTCCTTGTTATAATCCTCATTAATAAAAAGCCACTGAGAGGCCCATCTGCTCCCTCTGTGAAAAAAAAAAAAAACAAAAAAACAAAACCTTTCCCGTCTCCCCCACACTCCAGGGAGACACTTTCCCCCAGGCTCCTGCACACTTTGATACACTCTTGTTAGAACAAGACACCAGATGCAACATCTTACAGAAGGCTCGGAAAAAGTTTCAAAAGCGGCCAGTTATAATTAGACTATGCATTCAATCTTCAGATGCTACAATGTAACAATATAAAAACTATGTGTGCTGGGTCGGGTGGACAGCCCAGCTGCTGAGAGCGCTCCTTCCACCCTGTGGGTTTTCAGATCAAATGGGAGTCCACAGACAAAGCATGCCCGCCCGCCTGCCTGCCTTTATCCCCTGAGCCACCTTTCTGTCCGACATCTATTCTTATTCTTGGTTTGTTTTCTTTTTAAATATTTTTATTTTTATTTTATGTGTATGAGTGTTTTATCAGCATGTGTGTAAGTGCACTATACATATGCAGGTCTCTAAAGAAGCCAGAAAGGGATGTCAGATCCCCTTGGAGCTGAAGTGTTTGTAAGTCACTCTCGGTTCTGGGAACTGAACTCAGATCCTTTATAGGAGCAGAGGGTATTCTTAGAACCTATGTCAAGTGGCTCACAACCACCTGCAACTCCAGCTCCGGTGTATCCAGTGCTCTTTCCTAGCCTCAGTGGGTGCCTGAATACACACACACACACACACACACACACACACACACACGTAAATAAAACATAAAAGAGACCTCTTTTAAAAACAAAACAATAGCTAGGTGTGGTGGCATTTGCTTTTAATCCTAGTACTTGGAAGGCAAGGAAGACCTATCTCTGCTGAGTTCAAGGCCAGCCAGGACCACATAAAGACAATAGACAAACAAATAAAAACAAAAAGCAATGTATAGCTTAGAATTGAGAACCGTGACCTTGGCCAGGGTCAAGGTCAAGAGGAAAGTAAGTGTGCTAACACTAGGTTTGTTTGTACTTGGAGAAAAATGAACACATGAGGTGTTGATCTATCCAACTGCTGGCTGACTGGGAAATCTGGGTTATGCCATAAAAAAGCAAATTTAAGGGACTGGAAAGATGGCTCGGCCAGCGAGAGCACTTGCTGCTCTCACCGTGATCTGGGTTCACTGCTCTTGGGATGGACCAGCCGGCCGGGGGACTGCAGATGAGTCTGGAAAGAAGTGAGTCTTGACCACGCTGTAAAAACCCAGAGGAAGAGGTGCTCAGTGTCCCCAAGGAAGGATTACAGGTGGGCAGGGCTGTGGAGCCAGCCTGGATCTCAACCTAAGAGGGAACTGCAGTGACTCAGGCTTCAGCAAGATAAGCTGGTTAGGGCCAAGAGGAGCTGAGGCTAGGACCACTTATTGTCATGGAGCATCGAGATTACATGGATGGCTTCTCTTTTATTATACTTTCTATGTATCTGAAATGGAAAAATACCTCTGTACATTAGTGTACCCTTGACCTCAGGGAAAAAATCTTTGTGTCTGTCTGTCTGACTCTCTCTGTCTCTCCTATCTATCTATCTATCTATCTATCTATCTATCTATCTATCTATCTATCTACCTATCTATCTATCATCTATCTATCATCTATCTATCTATCATCTATCTATCTATCTATCTATCTATCTATCTATCTATCTATCATCTATCTATCATCTATCTACCTACCTACCGTCAGGGTCTCACCTTCTCCCTCAGGCTGGCGTGGCAGTCACTACCTAGTCTACACTGGTCAGGAACCTGTGATAATCCTTCTGCCGCACCTTCCCTTGGATTGGGATTATAGACATGGATCACGGCACCTACTAAAGGCAATCAACTCAAGATGACCCATCACGTGCAGGAAACGGGTCAGGACACCGTGTACTGTCCTTGTCCGAAAGAGGAAGGTGAGAGGCTTGACGACATTCCCTTTCAGCCCTTGTCTGACTGTCCCCGGGATCCCATCGTGATGGCTCTTCAGTTTTGTAAACCCTCGAGTGGGGCAACTCACTCAAACTGTGAAAGTGCGACTGCAGGCCAAGGACCAGCCACTCAGGCTCTGAAGGGTCAGAGACCCAGTCCTGTTGGCAAGCGAAAGGGCTGCTTTTCTGTCCTCAGTACAGCTATAAAAACACGGGGTGGTGGAGAGAGTAGGGGGGTGGCCGGGCCTAGCAGGGCTGCACAACACATACAACGGCCTTCCCGCCAAGTGCCATCCTAACATTCCCAGAGAAAACAAACGGGGAACTAAGAAAACACCGGCCAGGGCCTCTCTGAGTAGCTTGTCCTAGGAAAACAAACACAGCTTGGCCTCCGGGAAAGATGGCAGATAATAAAACGCGAGCGGCCGAGGTGGAGTGTGGTTGTGTGGTAAGGGTAAGTATTTACTTTAAAACAAAGCTGGACTCAGCAGCTTTTGTGAGGTACAATACACTTTTGGGGTGATGTAAGGGGGGCCGTACTTCAACCCTTCTAGTGCAGCGAGTAGAGCACCACAGGCCAACACGGGGCTCCTGGTGGCACACCAGGGTGACGGAGGGGTCAACCCAAGGTCACTGAGAAACAACTTGTACTTGCTGTTGAGTCGAGGGCAGCAATTGATGACTGTCACAAATCATGAGGCAGTTCCTGAGGGAAAGGGGTGTGGCTGTCCACCTGCCCAAGGCTGCATTCAGCTCTGGACTCAAGTCCATACATTCAGTTTTCCATTTAAGATCTAAGCCTGAGAATTTTAGGTCTGAGATTGTTTCTCCTGCCTCCCAAATGCTGGGATTAAAGGCGTGCGCCACCAACGCCCGGCTCTCCTGATTTCTTAAATGTATTGTGTGTGTGTGTGTGTGTGTGTGTGTGTGCGCGCGCGCGCGCGCGCACGTGCACACGCACGTCTCATTTAAGTGTGATTACCTATAGAAGACAGAAGAGGGCATCGGATCTCCTGGAGCCAGAGTTACAGGTAGCTGCAAGCCATTTGATAGGGATGCAGGGACCTTAACTTGGGTCCTCTGGAGGAACAGCAAACGCTGTTAACTGCTGAGCCAGCCCTCCAGCCCTCCAGTGACCTTTTGATAGCAACAGTGATGATGGGCCGGGTAAAGGGAAGGACTGCAAAGCACACAGTTGTCCTGGGGTGTTGAGGTTTTGGGGACACAGTCAGAGGTTTCCAGCAATGTACAGGAACTTGGGAGACAGATGAAGGCGTTTACACTTCCCAGGCTTGTAATTAAGGGCGCTTCGTGCTTCGCGTGCAGGTTCAAAAGAGCCGCACTTCCTGGAGTCAGTCAGGCTCAAGCAGGAATTAGCAGGGCAAAGACTCCAGGTAAATGACTGCTCTGGAGCTTTGACTCACTCTCTTTGGTCAAAGGAGCAGAGCCTTTGAAGTGGCTTCCCTTGTTAGTACGCAGCGGGGTCGCACAGTGAGCTCCTGCCTCTGCCAACACTGCCGCAGGCTCTGGTGGCTACCCTGCTCCGTGCTGCTCTGTGGCTGCACTGTGAACTCCAGGGCAGGAAGTCTGGCCTTGGAGCCACTCAGTACCTCCCCAAAGCTCAGGTTTGGCTTTCTGAGCCTCCTGTTCTGTGGCTCATAGTCCCCCTCAGTGGGGCCCCTCAATGGATCTCCCAGACAGGGTTGAAAGATTCTCGTCCATCCCTTCTCTCTCTCTCCTCCGTTTGGTCCAAACAGCAAGTTCAGCCTCCACATGGACAGGGTTCTTCTGAAGGTCCCTCTAACCGCTCAGACATTCATGAGGCTTTCCCCTGTATGGCTCTTTCCATGCTCACTGGAGAAGTCACCCACAGCTCACCTTGGCCCTTGCACTGACAGCTTGCTTTGGTTAGGGCCCCCTTCTCCTTCGGATATCCTATCCATCTGGTGTTACTTCCTCTGCAAAATCCTTCCTGATTCCCTCCCACCGGCTCCCAAGGTACAGCTTGGTGCTCCCGTGTTTTCCTCCCCATACGGCAAGAGCGATCATGGGCCAGGGAAACTGCTCACTTTACCTCCCCTCCGCTCCACAAGCGGCAGCGATTCTGCCTGCCTCACTGTTGGACTCGCGGCCCAGCGCTGCTGGCACTAGGAAACGTGGCCAGACAGACCAAGGCTGGCAAGTGCTGAGCGCTGTGCATGATGCAATTACAGAGCTCCGGCTGTTTACTGCGAAGCCAAGGGTGTCGTTCTTCCCCTGAGTCCCCTTGTGTTCTCACCTCCCTTAAGACTTGCAATCTTCAAAGGAGGAAGGGAAGCAAATGAATTCTTAAAGGGTTGCAAGCCTCGGTCACCTCGCGACAGCACAGAGAGACGATGATCGTCGCACCGCACAGATGTGCCAAGGCAGACTCCAAAGTTACTCAGCTCGTCCCAAGACATACTGCTAGCATCCGACCTAACACCAGTGCCCGCAGGGCTAAAGCGTGTGTCCTTGTGAGCACACAGAGATACTTCTTGAATGTCGAGAGACCAAGGGCCTTAAGCAAGGCTCAGAAAGCAGATGGCTATTTCCTGTCCCATCTCCAGCATCTGTTCTGTCCGGTTCTTGCTTCGTACTGTAGCTCCCACCCTGTCACATCCTGGGCTCCCTCCCTGTCCAGCACTGTCATGGCCTTCTTACTTAGTGCTGTCTTCAGCTCCTATCCTACCCCTGGCTCGCACCCAGTTTTGTCCCTGGCTCCCACTCAGTCCTGTCTCCTGTACCCACACTGACCTGTCCCGGGCTCCCCTACTGTGTGTGTGTGTGTGTGTGTGTGTGTGTGTGTGGTGTGTGTGTGTGTACATGCTTGTGTGTATTCTCTGGAATCTGCACTCACATTTGCAGTCAGCTGAGTGGTCAGCGCAGACACCTTTTCCTGAGAGGCATCCAGTTCTCGCCGCAGCTTTCGAATCTAGAGAAACCGGCACAGGGTTATGCTTGGGGGAGTCCGTTTCCAGACTGAGCATCATGGCGTCAACACTGATAATGAAAACGAGTCTGACCATAAACTGTTCCTTACCTCTGACTGGCATTTTTCTTCCGGCTGTAAATAAAACATAAAGGACATTAGAACAGCAAAGGAGAAAGAGCAGTGCAGTCAAGCTGATAGGAACTGAGGAATTTGCAAA
Source organism: Apodemus agrarius (assembly GCA_964023405.1). Classification (NCBI taxonomy): domain Eukaryota; kingdom Metazoa; phylum Chordata; class Mammalia; order Rodentia; family Muridae; genus Apodemus; species Apodemus agrarius. The sequence goes on along the minus strand of OZ030005.1, from coordinate 35,272,985 downwards.
CTCAATAAAACCTAGATTTTTTTTTTTGTTGTTGTTGTTTTTGTTTTTGTTTTTTTGAGACAGGGTTTCTCTGTGTAGCCCTGGCTGTCCTGGAACTCACTCTCTAGACCAGGCCTGCCTCTGCCTCCCAAGTGCTGGGATTACAGGCATTTGCCACCACCGCTCGGCTTAGATTTTTTTTTTTAAAGATTTATTTTTATTTTATACGTATGAGTATTTGCCTGCATGTATGTGTGACTATGGAGGCCAGAAGAGGACATTGGGACGTCGTTTTTCCTGAAAGGATGGCTCCCTACAGATGGTTGTGAGATACCATGTGGGAATTGAACTCTGGGGGAAGAGCAGTCAGTGTTCTTAACTGCTGAGCCATTTCTCCAGCCCCTTAGATTTATTTTTGTCCTTTTAAATCATGTGCAGGTGTGCATGGATGCATGTACAGATGTGGTGCACATCAGTGCAGGTGTTCTTCCAGTCCAGTGGCATGGGAGCCTCTGGAGCTGGAGTCCCAGGAGGTTGAGAACCAGCTGACCTTGGCGCTGGGAACCAAAGTTGGGTCCTCTGGGAGAGCAGCAGCTGCACTCAACTGCTGAGCCATCTCTCCCGCCCCTGAAATCTAGAATTATGATTGCCTTCTTTTCTGGTATAATTCTGTAAAATGGGACAATTAAATCCACCCACCAGAAAGACCAATTTATTAGTACTCTAATAAATTAGGAAGAATGCTGTTATGTTCTGTTTGGGGGATGAGGAGCCACTGGCTTTCATATGACGACGTGGATGTGAGGTGGGGTTACATACGTGTGTGCTCATCTTTTACATGGAGGCTGGGGATCAGAACTTGGGTCCTCCTGCTCGTGCAGCAAGCTCTTCGCCCACTGAGCCCTCTCCCCAGCCCCAAGGCGAATGTGATAACAGTTGTTTATGAATTTCAAATCTTTTTCTCCCAGGAGCTGATCCTTTCATAATGGGAACACTCTCTGAAGAGCAGATGCTCATAATTACGCTTGGCCCATTTGGTGACAATATGTCCGTGACAAGCACCGCCACTCAGCGTTGATTTAGACTCACCGTGGAGTAGATGGAGGATGTGCTGGAAACCAAGGACAGGGAGGATCCATGAACTGTTGGAAGTAAATAAACAGGGGTCAAAGCCTAAGCTGGCTGCCATGAAAGCGAAGAGACGGGGTGGGGGTGGGGGGTGGGTGGGGGTAGGGGTGGGGGTGGGGGACAGCATTTCAGGACACCACTGGCTCAGCCCGGCTGCGACTGTCATCTTGGTTCAATACTTCCTGGATTGGGCACAGGTCAAAGCCAAATATGAAATAATCCATTAAGGAAGTCATTTTTCAACATAGTACCACATTTATCTTAACTAGCAAAATAACGTATGATTCTAGGGTCACATATTCACGTAACCAAATGTTCATACCACCGAAGGGTTCAAATGCAGGGCAACGTGATTGTGGAGATTCTAACCACACTCTTCAAAGCCGGCCTGTGCCTGCTTGGGACTGCACCCGCTCTTGTCCAATGCACTCTCTTCAGTGCTGTGACTGTGTGACAGAGCTGTCCCATTTCATACCCTGATACCCTGCTAGATGCTTAGAGATAAATATTTCGAACATAAGAGTCTTTGGTCCCAGCAAACCCAGACAGCTGTGTAGCAGAGTGTTAGCTGAAGCAGTGTTTCGGCTGAAGTCTACTCTCGTATTTGTACGATGTCTGCAGGCGATGGGCAAGGGTGTTCTCTTCCTTTCGTTGTCACCACAGGTTCAAAGAATCATAGTCCCGGACTCTTAGCGGTCCCCGCCATCCATCCCCAGCTAGAGGAGCTTTTTTCATCATCTGCTCTCACTTTGAAGCATGCTCTTTTCCAGGCCTGCATATCCAAGCCGCTTCTCTTTCAGGAAACCTGATTCTTACTTTCTCAACTATCTCCTGGCAACTTGTCTAAGAGACAGAACAGGCCCTGCGTCAAGACACAGCAGAGCGTTTAAGTGGGTGCAGCCTTTCTGACCACAGGTGGAAGGCCATATGTCCCTACAACCCACCCCACCAGGGTAGGAGCATACCCATGACATAGGAAGGCGGGGCGGGGGTCATCTCTCCACCCACTGCTGAGGTCACCTGCCACCCGGGCCGTACGCTCAGCCTCATCTAGCAGAGGCTGCTGGCCAGCAAGATACGGAACCAACAGCTGTGTCTGGCATGTGGGACCCTGCCCGTGACATTTCTCCTAAACCTTCCCTGGCCTCTCCTTGTGTGTCCGTTCCTCTCACACATGTCTACCCTGGCCGTCTCTCCCAGGCATGCTCTAGCTGGTGCTTGCCTGCCTCCGAGGCTCTGCTTCCTGGTGAGGCTCTTTGTCCAGGGGGCTTCCAAATCCTACCTGCTCGCCTCCAGGACACTCCTGAGCTCCTTGTCCTCTCACTAGAGGAGGCTGTCCCTGAGGCCGGGGCCCACCAGAACCCACATCCACCCTCCCAGGTACTGCCAGGTTCTAGAGTGACTCCCTATTCTTTTTTTTTTTTTTTTTTTAACCAAGCATGACTATCCTGACTCACACCCCATAAAAGACAGTTTAAGGTGTTAATAGCCAATAATGGCTTTCTGTGCTAACATGTCCACAGGTTCAGAAGTCCCAAGGCACGTAAGCACGACACAGACCGCAGTGAACAGAGCAGCTGGGAGACCTGCTGGTGAGAGAGACGTGGGCATCATGGAGCCACCAGCCACACTTACGGGGCTGGCTCAGAGGCCTAGACAGAGCGGCACATAGACCCTGGCTGCTGTTTTGTCTCCATTTTTTTTCCATCTCAATCCTATCAGATCCCTGGCGGTCAGGACCAGCTTAGGGACGCAGGAGGCACATCTGGCAGGCTTCGGCTGGAGGTTATTACTTTCTCTGTAATTAATGCCTCTCACTGGGAAATCAGTGGTACGATACAAAGAGACTGCCTCACTTTTTTTTTTTTTTCTTTTTCTTTTTTTTTTCTTTTTCCGAGACAGGGTTTCTCTGTGTGGTCCTGGCTGTCCTGGAACTCACTCTGTAGACCAGGCTGGCCTCGAACTCAGAAATCCGCCTGCCTCTGCCTCCCAAGTGCTGGGATTACAGGCGTGCGCCACCACCGCCCAGCAATATTGAATGTCATATTTTGTGGATTTCTGATGTTTTTGAAGGCTATCTATCTGTATAAAGTATATCTGATTGGTTTTTTATTCCAGACAGGGTTTCTCTGTGTAGCCCTGGCTGTCCTGGAATTCACTCTGTAGACCAGGTTGGCCTTGAACTCAGAAATCTGCCTTCCTCTGCCTCCCAGAGTCCTGGGATTACAGGCGTGCGCCACCACTGCAAGGCGAGACTGCCTCCTTGACTATCCGAGCCCACACAAACCTGAATTTGGTTTGGCCGAACAGCCGTGGCTGGCCGGTCTTTAAGACAAGAATCAGAGCCTGGAGAAATGGGCATTGGATCCTCCTGGACCGTGAGAATTTCGGCTCCAAACCCGCTAAAGCATGAAGGTGCTTCTCCCCACACCTCCAGAATTCTACAGCCGGACAGGCAGAGGCCACCTAAATCCGAAATTCAAATGACCAGACTTGCTTAAGGCCGCACAGCAGTTCAGGTGCTGCTGACAGGAAGTCTGGACACGACTCCGCTCTCCAGTGACCAGCTCTGCTAGGTTCTGCTCTTTTCTTTAAACATCCTTTTGGTGGGCTGGCGAGATAGCTTGGTAGGTAAGGATGTTTGCCGCCGAGCCTGACTGACTGAGTTCTCGCCCCATGACCCATATGGTGGAAGAAGAGAACCAATTCCTAAAAGCTGTCCTCTGACCTCCACTTGTATAGCACAGCACACACTATGCACACACAACAGAAAAATGTAGTTTTAAAGTTAAGAATGTTGGTGTGTTTTGAAATGCTTTTCTAATTCTTTATGTATATAATGTTCCAGCCGGGCGTGGTATCGCACGCCTTTAATCCTAACACTTGGGAGGCAGAGGCAGGCGGATTTCTGAGTTTGAGGCCAGCCTGGTCTACAGAGTGAGTTCCAGGACAGTCAGGGCTAAACAGAGAAACCCTGTCTCGAAAAAACCAAAAAAAAAAAAAAAAGTATATAATGTTCCTATAGGCACAAGATCCAGGATTGTGAGGCACCCTATGTGGGTGCTAAATATTGGGGTCCAATCCCTCTGCACTGGTGGTACATGCTTTTTAACTGCTCTTAACCTCCGGGCCGTCTCTCTGGCCTCAGCACCCATTTTAAAGACACCTCCAACATCTCTTAAGTGTTCTTGTACCAAAGTTGACTGAGATTACATCGAGTCTATGATAATAGAACTTCCCTGGAATACTTCAAGAGGCTGCACCTCAGACAAGCTGCGCCTGCTCTGCCTGGATACGATTCCCATCGCCTGCAATGTGGGAGGCGCTCACCAAACAGCACCACCTCACGAACACCTGTGCTAATTTTCCCTCAGCATCAATCCTGCCTCACAGCACAGAATAAACATTTCCTGGCCAGACATGAGTTCTGACTTCCCCTAGTTTCTCCCATATCACTGGTAACTTCATAATTCAAAATGAAAAGAAAAAAAAAATCTACACTCAAAGGAATTAAAAACTTCTAATTACACAAGCCCTATTTTGTTTCTCTCATATAACAGCCTTACGAGGAATAAACCCAATCTGATGGCAAAGTTCCCAAAGATGAAGAGGCCACATCTTCACGGTGCCATAACACCCTCTTCTCTCTCAGTTCTTGGCGATTTGGCTCCGGGTTATCATGAATCACATGACTGCTGAAGTTGAGGTGATGCTTGTAGCCAGGCCAGGCCTACTCTTCATCTGCTATCCCAGATGGTCTGCAAATCGGGCTGCCTTCTGATTCCAGAAGGACTGCCTAAGAGCTAGCCGAGGGTAAGCCTGCTACAGTCCCTGGCCTTTGTGGGACTATGTATACTTGTCAGGACAAGTTTCAGTACTATTTTTTGAGTCCCTCAGGCATACACATGACAGACAAGGCGGACAGCACAGGACACACTCGGCACAGGAGCTGTCCTCAGAGACAGAGGGAGGCACATTACAGCTATTCTTGACCAATCATAGACTAGAAAGAACTTAAGACAAACTTCCTCCTGTTGCCTAAGGGCAGGTATGCCCCCCCCCTCCCCCAGCTGTGCTGCTCAGAGCCATTACAGCACCAATTTCCAGCCCTTAAATCTACCAAAACGCCCTCAGTCACCCAGGCTCCTCTCCTCAATACCCTCCAGCCCAGGAGTTTCCATATAAGGGATTGATTACAAGCTTGCTCTGCTCAGGGTTGCTGGGGACGTAAATCTGGGGAAGAGTCTCAAGTCACCATGATTAGTCAAGAAGTGCCTGCTCTGTCCCAAAGAAGAACAACAAAAAAACCAAGAAGCAGAAGTATGTCTCTTGTATTCCCTCATTATTTGGGATTTCCTATTGGGGGCGGAGCACCCTGAGCCTATTCTGCACCTTTTACTGGGACTGAGAGCTGAAGGGGTCATCTACGACTCGTTCCTACGCTCTGTCCTGCCATTAGCAAAATGGTTCCAACAGAGACAGCCCCACCGGGCTCCCCTAGTTCACGAATGCTCATCTTCAGCTCGGACATGGTGCCCACAGGCTACAATGCACGGCCAAAGGCTACAACTCGCAACCGAAGTTACAACGAGCAACCGGCAACAGTTAGCAAAGAGCTAACATGTACATGCGCGCTATCTCTGAGTTCTTACAGCGCCATAAGCCAAATGATCTTACTTATTTCATTTTTGCAGTGAAAAGGGGAGACAAAAAGGTGAAGCATCTGGCCTAAGCTCTGGCAGCCGAGGGGGGGGAGAGCTGGGCTTCATCCTTGCTCAGCCCACCCCCCCCACCCCCGTCTTCATTACTCCTTGCACGGCCTGCCTCCAGCCTCCCACAAGCCCACGGTTTGGAGAGTGGAGCTCCTCTCGGGCAATGTCTTGGGTGAAGGAGCAGAGGGTGAGAGAAATGAAGTGAGTTATGAAGGTAGCTGACCACAGCAACCCCCAGAGCTCTCCCTCCATAATTCTGATGGAGAGGAACAAAAGCTATAAATGTCCACGGCTGGCAGCCCAAGGAGGAAAAGGGGTAAAAACAGAGAATCTCCATCTTGAGACAAGCTAAGGAAATACTGCACGGGAACAGGGCTGCCTGCCCCCCCCCCCCCGAGGCTGCGGGGCACAGGGAGACGAACTCGGTGCAGCCTCTGCCAACAGAGTGAGCCAGCAGCTGGGCTTGAGGATGGAGACGCGTGCCGAGAAGTTATGGCCCAAGGCCAGGAGAGGAGCCTCAGGCCGAACTCAGTCGCTGCTGAGGGTCCGCCACAGCTCCAGAGGCCTCCTCCCTAAGCATCCCAGAAGGTTGCCTGAGGGTCGGATCTTCCTAGTGAGAGCCTCCCCCATCCCTACCCCAGAGGCAAGGGGAGAGTTGCAGTGACCAGAGGAGGGTGGGGGCCCCCATCAAGCATGCTCTGCCAGGAGATGTAGCAGATGGCAAATTCCTTCATCCCTTACCTTCCTCAAACCCATCCCGGAAGGAGCCCGATCGACTCATCGTCCTGCTCTTCTCATCCAGAGACATGGAGCTGTTCCGGAAGCGGCTGTCCGTGTAGGGGTCATACTGGCCGTCCGCGTTGGACAGGCTGTGGGTCCTCAGCATCGTTGGGTTGGACAAGCTCATCTGGGTGACAGCGGTGGGGCTCGCTGGAAGCGGAGGAGCAGAGTGAGATGCTGGCTCTCCATACCTCTGTGTGGATCCCGGACGGGTGCCAGGGAGAGGGCCCTTATCACCAGCAGCGTGTGTGCCCGCCAACTTCACTCCCTTGTCTATTTCTAAAAGGTAGTCACATCAGCATTTGAGTTACAGGCTGAGAGCTAAAAATACGGGAGGGAAGGCGGGTCAGTTCCAAAAGCAAGGCTCAGGGCCTCACGTTCCAACTTGGCACGTTCGGGCAGGCCGGTGTCACCTTCCAGGCATGAGCTAATTACTCCCCGGGTTCATCTGAAACAATTCTCTGTAAAGCCAAAAGCCCAAAATAGTCCAAATAGGCTTTTGATCAGATAGGAAGCATCTGCGCATGACAAGAGCCTCTCGCTGCAGAGTTATGTCTGGGAACGAAGGCTGCAAACATAGGTCTCACGGCTCAGATGGGAATCACCTCCCAAAGGCGTGCAAAGAGGCACACTTGCCTGAGCTAAGCTGGACTTTCTCAGCAAAAGCCCGGCCCATGTTAGCCAGGCACGTTATATCTGGAGGTACACACTTCATAAAGAGCAAAAGTTCATGTCCGTGATCACAAGATACGGGCATCACTTAGACTGAACGGGAAGTCGAGAACAATCAGAAAAGCCTCTTCCAAATGAGGAGACCAAAGAGGTTTTCCCTCCACTGACCGGTCCTCAAACACCCACCTGCATTCCATTACCTCAAGCATCTGCGGATAGCAGCACCCAACTCTCTCTTTCCTGTAACTAGAGATGGAATCTCTTCCACTGTTTTGCTGATTTGCTGCAAAGCTTTAGACTGTGTTCTCGGACCCCGGTCTGTCGGATCTGTACCTATGCGTCTGTCTCTAACAGAGAATCCCTCAGCATTCCAGCGGGGACTATCACAAACCCTCCTCCCCTCTCAGCATGTCAATCAACGCTTCAGGTCAGCAGCAGCCGTTTCCAAGAACACTTGTTCATTCAAACTGATTTCCGGCTTCATAAAGGAATGAGGAGTAGGCTGGAAAATGGTTTTCTTCACAGGTCCGAGAAGCAGGATGTACCCAGCGTAGCAGGGTGGTGTGCCCTCTGCTACAATCTTACCCATACCAACTGCAGGAAGAAGCCTATGTGGGTATGTCTAACCATCAGATTGTATGACGGCAGGCTGTTACCTACAGAGTCCATGCTCCATACAAATACAACTGAGTTAAAAAAAACCTCACACACACACACACACACACACACACACACACACACACACAAATCTCATGTCTTAAGTTAAGGGTTGGCCCTTGTTTGTGGCCATCCTAAATCGAATGTGGCCCAGGGGCCTGACGTAACTGAAGGGACCCAGGACTTTGTGAATTTTTCGTTCTTTCCTTGACTGTATGGCCGGGGGCTGCTCGGATATTGAAAAGGACGTGGCCACACGCCTGTTTTCGAAGCAGAAAGTAACCTCTGCCCCGCAGAGGCTCAGGCTCGACACAAGTGGCAACTCACCAAGCTGAGAGAAGTTGAACCTTGTTCCTGAAGGAGAGGTGACACTAGACCCGGAGGAAAAGGGGGAGTTGGTAGCAGTGTCCTGCAGCCCCCCGGCCGAGTGGGACCGGAACCATTCTTTGGCGTCTTCCTGCGTGCGAAGCTGGGAGGTGGGTGTATACCTGGAGACAGAAACCAGGCTGGAATGAACGGCCCTTACAAGCTTGCATTCCCCACAGCTGATGAGGACTGTGTACAAAGAAAGCTATATTTAAGATGGGGGAAGAAAAAAAAAAAAAAACTCAGATCATCACTACACGCCCTGAAACTTATGAAGTTTCTCAAAACTTCCCCCCCCCCCCTACTTGGCTGCATCTGGGGAAAATTATAATTCCTTTCAGCTCGCAGGGAACACCTAAAAGGGAGAAAGGCTGGGAATGCTCAAAAGAGCCATGCCTGGGTGTGACTGGAACATGCTGGTTCATGACAGGGTCGCCTCAAAGCCCCCCTTCCTTGACAGGAAGGAGCAGTGAGAGCGGCTGTTGTTGGAGCGTTTGAGGAAGTTTTAATGAGCTCACTGCTGGCATCTGCACGCTGCAGAACCAGTGAGTGGCCATGAATCACTGTGTGTTGGTGGGTGGCATGTGGAGAGACCTGGGGTGCTAGCTAGTGTTTACAGTAGCTGCTGCAATTTTGGTGATGCGGGGGTCTCAAATAGCCCAGGCTGTTCTTGAACGTACTTGCTATGTTGTTAAAGATGACTTTCAACTTCTGATCCTCCTGGGTCTATCTCCCAAGTGCTTGTATTACAGGCATGATTAATCATGTATACCTTCTAATATACGAAGAGTTGTGGGTTGAACCCGGGGTTTTCTGCCTGCTACACACAAGAGGCACTTTACCAGGAGACCTAGATCTCCAGCCCCTTAACTGCTACAATGTAGCACTCATGGGTTTCATGAAAAGAACCACACACTGGTGTGTTGAACGTGGTCCACCCACTTGGGTATTCCAAAACTGGAAGATGTACCGAGCATCTCTGATAGATGAGGTATCTTTACAGGCATCATGAGGATGTACCGAGCATCTCTGATAGACAAAGTACCATTACAGGCACCATCTCACTGAGGTTTCAACGTAGACAGTTGTACAACACAATGGATCCTGCTATATACGCTCTGGGAGACTGGGGACCACAGAGCTGAGATTCTAACCCATGCTTGTCTGATTCCAAACTCCACGCTCTTTCTACTCTTCCCAAGGCAGCGCCCAGAACTTCTGTAGTACCCACATTACCAGGGTACATCACTGCCAGGGTGCCTGCTGTTCAGGAATCTGCTACCCAATATGTGTGTGTTGAGGAAGCAAGCTAGGCAGAAAACCAGTGTAAATGAGAACACGGTTTTCACTCCTGTTGATGGATATATATATATACACCCTGGAAAGGCACATCGGCTGCCTGGAAATAGTTGTCATAAAACTCCATTTTGAATGTTTAGACAATCAATTTTAAAAATCCAGGGCTACCTTGCTTTAATCTCTTACAGAGGTGTACACAGCATTTCAAAATGTAACTACTTAAAAGTTAGCCTCCTAACTCTTTGGTTAACAGTGGGTCATGGATATATCTCAGTTGGTGGTACTCTTGCTGAGGGCACAGGAAGCCCTGGGATCAATGTGCAGCACTGGGGGTTCAAGCCTGCAATTCCTGCACTTGGAGAAGTGGAGGCAGGAGGATCACAAGTTCAAAGGTCACCCGCAGCCTCATAGCAAGTTCAAGGCCAGTCTGGGCTACACGAGACCCAGTCCCAAAGACATGGTGCCATCAATCATTAACATATCCAGCTGACACGCACGATGAAAGGCCCCAGTGCAGAACTCTGCTGGGAGGCGTCTACGCGTGCCTTCTCGCGTGGATGCCCACCTCATGTCGACAACGTTCGGAAGGCTCTGGGTCTTAGGAGCCACGGGTTATGAACTGGACACACACAAGACAGCAACACAACATTTCACTTCATGTGAAAATACTTAACGCTTAATGCAGGGGGATGCCAGGGCTACAAACAAGCAAGGCTTTGGGAGGCAGAACTGACAGAGGTCCACAGCGATTGTGAGCAAACAGAAGCACCTCAGGCTAGTGACGGGATGACATGGTTTGAGCAATGGTAACTTAGAGCATCCTGCTTCACCAAGATGAGCTCCAACGAGCAGTGCGGGCCCGACTTACTACAGAAGCAAAGGCGTTCTTTTCTGGCCTTTTTGTTGTTGTTGTTCCACCAAAAACCAATCATATGCATTTCTGGATGGGTATTGATAACTGACCCAGTCATTGATTAGGACACTGATTAGGACATTCAGTGATGTTTTAGAGCCACAAAGGTATTTTTAAATTATATTATTATTATTATTATTATTATTATTATTATTATTATTATCTGGTGGTGCTTGGGATTGAACCCATAACCTTATGCTCTACCTCTGAGCTGTACTTCCTGTCAGAAGCAGCTAGAGTTTTAAAATGGAGGCAGCTCACAAAGCGGCATGCTCTAAGTCCTGTCCTCCTTTGGCAGCGGCTGTGTGTACAGACAGCCGTGAAGTGCTCAGCATCCCTACCGCCGGGCCCACCAGGAGCAGGCTCCGGCTCCTGGCTCCCAGCTCAGGGATGCTGGTGGTGAGATGGCTCTGTGACGAGAGGCTTCACAAAGCACAGACCCTGCTCAAGCAAGTCAGCCACAAATGGAGAGAGATGAGGATGAGAGAGAGAGAGAGAGAGAGAGAGAGAGAGAGAGAGAGAGAGAGAGAGAGAGATCTGTCATCCAAAAATCCAGCTGCAGTGGCCAAAGGCAGGGACCCCAGCCCAGCTCAGCCCAGCCCAGCCCAGCCCAGCAGCAGTGAGAGAATGACACAGCCAAGCCCCACAGCCACAGATGGCATGGGGACAGAGGAGGGGACAGATACCTGAGTCCTTTCTTAGGCAAAGTGTTCCTATCAAGGTGCGGGTCACTGTAGGAAAGTTAAAACAAAATCAAGAACTTCAGAGAAGCGCAGAGGACTTGGGAGAAGGAAGGCAGAAGGCTGGGGAGGGGCACGAGGACCCACAAGGGACAGGCTCCCCACCACCAGCCACGCATGCAGCACGTCCACACAGTGTACAAAGGGAACCTGGCCCTGTCTGCATCCACGCCACTGTGTACTTTACCCCACATCACAAGGTGGCCTGAGTCGTGAACCCCGACCGTTCCTCCTTTTCCACAGGTTCAAAGCCAAGGCCTGTGCTGCCCTGTGTCCCACCTGTGTATCTAGCTCCTCAGCTCCTCTCCCGAACCCTGCTGCCTCTGGCAAAGGTTTCAAGAAGGGGCAGAGACTCATCGGAGGGTTTGGAGAGGCAGCGGTCTGCATATTTGGAATTCATACGTGATGAAGTCAATTCCAGGTCCCTCTCAATGTCTCCTTGTTCTTGCCCAGCGAGGGCGTAGCCAGGAGCTGAGCCCGGGGCAGGAGCCTGGGCATGTAGGGACTTGCTGGCTGATAGAATCAAGGCATTTGAATGTCTAAAGTGCAGGGGTTTTAAGGCTTGGTTTCTAAGTCTGACAGAAACAGAGTTTGTGCTGTGGATGGGGTAAAGACGGGGAGGGGGGTGTCTCCATTAATTTTTCTCCCCCTCAGCATGAAACAACATCTGCTTGTTATGTTTGGCCAAACCACCACTCCTCCAGAAACTCGGGGTCAGCTTCCATCTCTGAGGCCCACCCACGGCTGGGGGCAGACCCAGGCTTTGAGTTGTAAAAGCCCCAGCCCTCCAGGCCCTCTGTACCATTATCATTGCCGAACATAGACACACACAACACGATACTCAGAACGACACAAGGAGCCAGACTGCACAGCCAAAGCACTCAAGGGAGAAGGGCCAGCTGGCCGGGAGGGGTGGGGTGCAGGGGAGAGACAGAGGTGAGGGCCAGGCTGCACAGTGGGTGGCAGACAGTCTCCGGAGGGGTAGGGAGGCAGAAGCAAGAAGAGGCAGGAACATGCCACGAACACCACCACGGGGATGCCAGCGAGAGCCCCTGCAGCCCTGGGGGAGCAGCGGGTTTGGGGATGGCCACTTTTCCCTGGGCTTCAGCAGGTGCTCACTGGCATGCCTGGCTATCAGAGTACACCAGAGCCACAGACACAAGCGGGAGCCTCAGGGCCAACAGCCTTGCACGGAACAACTGGCTTGACAGCAAAACAGGCAGGCAGAAGAACCCAGGAGGCCTACGGTGTCATTACGGTGGGTGTCATTACCTGTCCTGTTTCCTGGGCAGAGTACTTCTGCAGAACTTAGGGCTAGCAGCAGGGGAAGAGAGAGGGCTAGAGGTCCAGGCAAGTCGAAAACAAGAGAAGGAACATTAGATGGAAGGAAAAGGAACTGTTATACACAACGGTCAGAACACTTTCTCTCACTCCCAACGCTGAGCCCCAGCTTTGTCCCCCATGTCGCGTCTGGTCTAGAAACCAGACACACCCCAAGACTGTAGCAGCATCAGAGCTCTGAGGACTCTCGCGGCTTCTCCGTCTCTTATGACGCCAAGCATCCCCAGCTGTTCCCAGGTCACCTGTCCCGCTCGCTCAGTTACATGGGAGGAGGAAAGAAGGAGCTGAGGTTGCCAAGCCCTCTGCAACGGAAGGGCTTCCGATGCTGAATGCCATTTCAGACAGTGGCATAAATCTGTCCCATCTGGTGGCTCCAAGCACCAAGGGAAAGAGCAGGAAGCAGTCCAAATGAACTCTCTCCTAAACTGACTTCCAGTGGAAAGGAACACTTATCAGAAAGATCAAAGCCAAACTGGGCATGGTGGTGCGCCTGGGTGAGCGTTGGGGTTTGGGATGGCGCATTTGTCACCGTCCCTTGGGCTTTAGCAGGCAGTGGAGCAGATCCTCACTGGCATGCCTGGCTACCAGTATTTGGGAGGCAAAACAGGCGGATCTCTGAGTTTAAGACAAGCCTGGTCTATAGAGTTCCAAGACAGAAAAATGAGGGAAGAGAGGAAGGAAGGAAGGAAGGAAGGAAGGAAGGAAGGAAGGAAGGAAGGAGGGAGGGAGGGAGGGAGGGAGGGAGGGAGGGAGGGAGGGAGGGAGGGAGGGAAGGAAGGAAGGAAGGTAGGAAGGAAGGAAAAAAGGAAGATAGAAAGAAAGGAAGACAAGATAGAGATAGATAGATCAGATAGATAGATAGATAGATAGATAGATAGATAGATAGATAGATAGATAGATCAAAACCTCCCAGGCAACGGTGAAGTGGTTTTTAGATCCCTAACCTCCTGTCTGTATCTAGGGAAGGAAATCTTCCTGAGGGCGTAGCACCAACCTTTCCGACAGTGTGGTCTTCACACTGCTGGTGCGGACAAAAGGCATCAGGGAGTCTTCCTTAGTGGAGGTGACTGGGCCAGGGGAGGAGTTGTGACTCAAGCCCCCGCCGCTGCCGAGGGATATGTCAATAGACTCGCAGCTGGTGTGAAGGCTGCTAACAGACTGGAATCCCAGGCCGTCCTTGCTCACTGCCGACGAGCTGGTACCCCAGGTGAGGCTGTTAGACGGGCCCGAGTGGGCTGAGCTGGGGCTGGACGCTAGAGGAGACGGGTTGAGGTCCGCGTTCTTACTGTAGAGAGGACTGCTGCTCCCACTGCTCAGGACGCCACTGCCTGAGGGGGACTCTAGGTTGCTTTGCTGGGTTATAGTGGCGTGAGGGTTGGAGATGACCACTGCGCTTTTCATGGTTTCGGCTGTGGCGATGGGGACTTGCTTGGTAGGCTTCCCACCAAAGAGTCTGCGAAGAGACAAAGGGTTGTGTGGAACAAATACCTGGGCCAGACCAAGGTGTGCAGAGCTACTGAGGCAGGGGAGGCCGTGAGACCCTTGGAAAGGGCAGTGGTCTCTCCCGCGGACTCACTAGGGTGTCTCTAGGGAAAGGCTTGCGGTTAAGTGGGGCTGGTCCCTTCCGAGGGACCTCTTTCTAGCTCTAGGTGGCAGCTGGGAGCCAGCTCTAAGCCCAGGTGACAAGAAGGCTTTCCCATAGGCTTAGCCACACTCCTCCCATGATCTTGTTTCCCTTTTCTTTCTCTAGCCCCTACCCAGGAATCTTCTAGAAAGAAAAGAGTTTCTTCTTTCTGTGATAGCGAGTGTGAAAGCCTTGGGACTTGGTTTCTTTGATCTCTCAGCATAATACAAAGGATCAAGACCATGAGCCTACACTGGTGGGAGCCCAGGAGAGATATGGACATGGTGTATGAGCAACAGAAAGGCAGGGTCCCCGAGAACCTGTGTGCGCTACACCATACACAAAAACGCGCGGGATCCACAAGCCATCAGACCATGCGCACCGGTACAAATCGCCCCTCTGAAACAGACACCCGAAAATGCCATGCTAGGCCACCTCCTGCTCAGTCCTGCACATGTGACATCTGTACAGGGAAGGCACGGGGCCCTTCTCTTGCATGGGCAGAGAACCCTCTGGTGAAACCAGCTCCAAGCCAGAGGGTGAATTCAAGGGCCTAATCCCACACTCCAAATGGCAGTGAAGGGAGCTAGAAGACGACATGTCAGGACAGGCTGACGGCCTTTCACCTTGCTGCCTGGGGTGATCTGAGTCCGACTTTGAAACAGTCCTTCAGATCGCAGTGTCTGTGAGCCACAAGGGGGATGTACAACCTTCACTACAATACCCGATGGCAGAATCAGGGAATGCATTATCCTGCTCTGAGATGCTTGCACGCTCCCGGCAGCTGTACTTCCCTCTCAATGGGCAACTTATTTGATGGCCAAGCTCTTCACCGTTAGCCAAGATGGGAACCCTTTTGCCCGGCTTCCCACCCCACACACAAATCCGCTTGCTCTGCTGTCTGAATGCTTGGAATCATTTGAAGCGGGTTACCCATCGAGAAGCCCACCAAGGGCTTCTCCTTGCCACACAATAAATGCACAGCGAGACCATCAGGGAAATTTAAGGGGAAGAGTGTGTGAGGACCCCTTGTGCTTTTAAAGATGCCTGTACACTAGCTTGAAGGTCTAGCAAATGCCATTGTGGGCTCCAAAGAGATCTGAAGACCACATTTCATTCTTCTCCTCGAGGTAAATAGCCAAGAAAATTTTCATTTACATTTATAGTGTGATAAAACAGCAAAGAACAGTCTAATAGGACCTTCCCCCTTAAAAAAAATGATTACTGGAATCCTAATAATCAAGTCTAGACAGGGCACACCACCCAGATCCTTTCTACCTTTGTGTGGAACTCTTCTGGAGTCTTCAGATGTCCTTGTTCATCCTCAAATATGAGTCCTGGGTCCCATTTCTATTTTCACAAACCCCATTCTGGGGTTTGTCATGACCCAGAAGGCAATGTGAGAGCTATACAACTGCCATTCAAAAACGGGCCAGTGGGGTCTGGAGAGATGGCTCAGTGGTAAGAGCACCGACTGCTCTTCCAGAGGTCCTGAGTTCAATTCCCAGCACCCACATGGTGGCTCACAGCCATCTGTAATGGGATCCAACGCCCTCTTCTGGCATGCAAGTGTACATGCAGATAGAGCACTTACATACATTAAACAAACAAACAAACAAACAAACAAACATGTTCACAAACGAGCCAGCAGTGGGGCTCGGTGGGGCGCGCACACCTTTCATCCCAGAGCTGGAGAAGCAGAGGCAGGTGGATCTCTGTGAGTTTGAAACTAGCCTGTTCTGCATAATGAGTTCCAGGACAGTTATGGAAAAAAGAAAGAAAACCAAAAAGAAAAGAAGGGTCCAGGGGGTGGTGCCGTAAAAGGAAATGTCAAAGGTCACGTTTCCCACCCTGAGAAAGTCCACCCAGTGGAGAGACACGGGGAAGGCATTCTTCTCAAAGGTGCTAGGAAGTCCATTTTTATTAGAGATTATTCTGCTTTTAGAGGTTTATATAGAAGAAAAAGGAAACAGTCGGGCTAAAGAGATGTCTCACTGTATAACACCCTTGCAACCAAGCACGAGGACGGGATTTCTGAGGCCCAGAACTCACGTGAAGGGTGAACAGGAGTGTGCTGCGCACCTGCAGTCCCAGACTGGGAAGGCAGAGGCAGAGGCTCTCAGGAGCAGCTCAGGGGCGTGCCGCTTAGCAGGCCAGCCGGACTCTGGGCTCGGCAAGAGACTCTGCCTCAGTAATTAAAGCAGAGAGCAATCAAAGACAACACCGACTTCCATTCCAGGCCTCCGTGTGTGTGTGTGTGCACACATGCATGAGCCTGCACACGTGAGCACACATGCACACTTAGGCCACGCACACTTACATATACAACAATATTTTTACAAGCTAACACTTCAAATATTGTCCGTGTGTTACGAAAGAAGGATGGTTTAGAGATAAGAACACGATGTAACTCCGTCCCTTGCACTACAGTCTGGGTCTGAAGTATGCCAGGACCTCACCCTCGCTGTCTCTAACTTTCACTGAACGCCTTCCATAGCCAAGCACAGCCGCAGGATGGACTTTAGTAGGAACACGGAGGGAAGGACCATGAACTCCAATGAACAGTGAGAAAACTGAGGCAGGATTCCAGAAAAGCGATCTGAGAGCTAATTAAAATAAAGTCAGGGTTTTGAACCCAAGAAGCATGGCCCTAGAACTTTCTGTTTCCCATCCCGGCACGGGAAGAAAAAAGAAATGCATAGAGCGCAGACCTGCCGGCGGGAGCTGGCCGTGAACTCAGCGTTAGAGAGCTGAGGCATCACGGGATGCTTTACGCCACTTGCTCTGGCCCTCCTCCTCTGCCCATGCCTCTCCACCTGCTTACCTGCGGAGTGTGGGAGAGGCCACGTCTGCGTACTTGGTCCCTGGCTGAAGAGTGGCCTGACCTGAGCTGGACACCGGCTGGGTGGCCGGGTTCACTTTCACAGAGTTGCAGGAAGCCACGCTCTCATTGTCCGAAGAGATGCCTTTCTCCTTGTCCGTCTGGTTGACGAGCCCCGGTAGGGAGCTGCCCAGGGATGTTTTGGAGGGCTCCCTCAGCTTGGGCACCGGCAGGCCTGCCGACTTGCTGCTCATGTTAGAGTCGATGCTGCTGGTGCTACATCTGTTCCCCGCTCCGTTCCGGCTGTTGGACTTGCTGGGCCTAGGCAGGCTCCGGTACTGTAAGTTCGTCCGGGAGCTGAGAGACAGATACCCATCATCCTGGTTTGGGCCTCCATCCATGCTTGTCTTCCGACCCGTGGACCGACCGACGAGGGCGGACGACTTGGGGATTTTACCCAGTGTGGCAGACCTGCTGGTGACGGTGGCCCCGCTGGCCGTGATCATGGCCAGTCCAGCAGCAGAGCCGCTCTGTTTCTTGAACCCAAAGCTGTTGGCATTGGCCGTGGCTGTCCTAGAGCTGCTGGGGAGGGTCTTTTTGGATTCATCCCCACTGCTGCGGCCAGCATCCGACGGGGAGCGCTTGACCTGGGAAGCTTTGGGCGAAAGTCTTCCCTTCTCAGACACCTTGGCATCGTCTGTTTTTCCTAAGAGAGAAACCAGTAAGGTCAGACCAAAAACCTGATGCTGCTTGCCAGTGTGTTTAGGATGCAAAGCCCTCTAAAGACTGTGATCACCCTGCTTCCTGAGGGGAACAGCACAGGGGAAGGCAGGAGAGAGCTTTGCACAGAGATAATCTCGTCTGCTGAAGTTGCTCAGGATGCTTTAGCGTCCAAGCACTCTAAGATGACCCGATCAGGGGCTGGAGACATGGCTCAGCGGTTAAGAGCACTGACTCTTCTTCAAAGGTCCTGAGTTCAATTCCCAGCAACCACATGGTGGCTCACAACCATCCATGATGAGACCTGATGCCCTCTTCTGGGGTGTCTGAAGACAGTGGCAGTGCACTTACATATTATAAATAAATAAATCTTAGCCGGGTGTGGTGGCGCACGCCTGTAATCCCAGCACTTGGGAGGCAGAGGCAGGTGGATTTCTGAGTTCGAGGCCAGCCTGGTCTACAGAGTGAGTTCCAGGACAGCCAGGACTACACAGAGAAACCCTGTCTCGAAAAACCAAAATAAATAAATAAATAAATAAATAAATAAATAAATCTTAAAAAAAAAATGACCTGAGCAGAGCACAGCCAGGAAGCTTTTGGTACATCCATACACACAAGACTCTGTCAGACACTGCCCTCTTCCCCATGTCCATGACGTGGACCCTGCCATTTCCAGGGTCCACCAAGCACCACACCAATATAACCTTGAGGAGCTTAGAGCAGTGTGTTAACTTGACGGTGAGAGGTGAAGCTGAGTACTGACTAGCTGACAGGCTGTGACAACGCCTCACATGGTAGCACTGTGAAGCAGACCTTTCAGGAAGCTGTCATGGGGCCGGAAGAGCCAGCTCGGTCAGTAAAGCACTTGCCTTGCAGGCAGGAGGGACTGAGTCAGAGAGCCCAGAAACAACCTTTAAAAAGAAGGCAGTTATGGGGGTGTATATTTACAATCCTAGTGCTGAGGAGGCAGAGACAGGAGGATGGCCACCTAGCTCACTAGTCAGCCTAACATACTTGGTGATCTCCAGGCTAGTAAGAGACTCTGGCGGGAGGGAGGGAGGGAGGGAGGGAGAGAGAGGCAGAGAGAGAGAGAGAGAGAGAATGAATGAGGGAATGAGGAAGGAACTGGATGCAGTGTTGCACACCTTTAATCTCAGCGCTTGGGAGGGAGAGGCAAGAGGGTCTTTGTAAGTTCGAGACCAGCCTCATCTACAGAGTGAGTTCCAGGACAGTCAGGGTTACAAGATAGGACCCTGTCTAAAAGATAGATAGATAAATAGATAGATAGACAGACAGACAGACAGACAGATAGATAGATAGATAGTGGATAGATGGATCGATGGATAGGACAGACAGACACACACAGACAGACAGACACAAAGACAGATAGATGAGACAGATATAGATGATAGAGAGGTAGATGATAGACATACAGACAGACAGACGGATGATAGTCAAAACAAAGAAAGGGTGGTGGGAGGGGATGATGGTGTTGAGGAACGTCCCTGAGGTTATCCTCTGGTGTCCTTACGCATGTCTACACAGGATGTACTGGCATACTCACATTACTTGTGTGCACATATGCTACACACACACACACACACACACACACACACACGCAGAGAGAGAGAGAGAGAGAGAGAGAGAGAGAGAGAGAGAGAGAGAGAGAGAGAGAGATGTATACAGCCATGCATGCACACCACAAAAGAAGCGGCTGTGGGCAAAACAGCCACCTGAAGAAGTTACTTGTGATGTAAAGCCCCCACTAAGGGCATCATGATTTTGGCCTCTCACTCACCAGTCCCTGGGGTCTTCAGTGTGCCCGTCGGAGCAGCTGATGGCTTGGTCCTCGGCATGGTGGTGCCCACCTCTGCTGTCATGCCTCTCCGCCACGAGCCTGTCTGTGAGAGGACTGGATTCTTCTTGCCTGACACGCTTTTGTCCGACTCATCGGACATGTCCGAAGGATTCCGCCTCCACTTGGAGCCCGGCTCCATCTTCACGCCGCTGTCTGAGCCGCCATCTGACTTCTTGATGTCGTCACCAGACCACAGGGAATTCCTCTCCACCTGTGAGTGCTTCTCAGCGTCCGTCTGTGGACAAGACACATGCTGAATCGGAGCTCACCCGCGCGCGCGTGCCAAGCCAGTACAGGGAGACTGCTTAAGGACTTTCGACACCTCGGGCATCTGCTTACTTTGTGAGGAAGTCACAGCAACCTCTACTTTTTGTTTTTTCCTTTAAGGAAAGATTAACGGAGGAGGAGAAGAGAGTAAAGGGTCTGGGGAAGGGCAGGCCAAGGGCCCCAGGAGGAAAGCAAACAGAGTCGAGGTGACACTTGCAGACAGCCACCTCCAGCCCTGACTCTGAATCCCCGCCAGCACCAGCCTGTCCCCTTTCCCTTTGTCCCCAATCTTCCTGTCGTTCCATTAGCAGGGAGAGCTCTGCATCTAGCTCTGCAGACGGTCTAACACACCCGAGAGGGAGCAAACAAGCGTGCGAACTCCGGCGACCTGTGAAACACTCGAAGATAGCAACTGTGCTCGCTCGCTCACTCGCGCCCAGCTTTGTTTCTGAGCTCTGGCTCCCCGCGATGCTGGCAGTTCTCAGACAACTAAGATAATTAGACAAACTCTCTTTGGAAGGGCCCGACCTGCTGGCCATGAAGCTCAGGAAGAGATAGGGGTGTGCGGTTAATGAACTGCAGGGCCGAAGGACACAAAGGGAACGGAGTGCTCTGGGGGCGGGGGGGAGCCTCTGGGCCTTGAGGCTGGGGGAGGGGACTGGAAGGGAGAAGCTTTGTAGGAACAAGAAAGGGGACTGCGGGTGACGTTTTGGGGTTGGGCGTGTTGGGAAACAAGTCCCCTACAGGACCTGCCTAGAGAGGGCCACTGCAGGCAAGGTGAGAAAGGCACGTGAACTGGGCAAGACGTGGCCCGAGGCCATGCTACCCAACAGGACAAACTCCGTCCTATAGAGGGCTGAGTGGAGGAACACCCAGTGTAGACAGGAAGCCCCTATTCAACCTCCACCCATTACAGCCTCCTGTGGGTGCCTGCACGTGCTTGGTCCTTCCTAAAGCACACATTGAGCTGCAGCTGTGTACAAAGAACCAGAGATGGGACGTGAGGAAGGAGCAACAGAAACACAGCCACGTGAGGGGCAGAGGGAAGGTCCCCTATCCCCGGGCGAGCAGATATGCACTAGGGTTTGCGCAGCTAGCTACTGCATACTACCTATGACTCGGGCACCGGCTGGCCAAAGCCAGTCAGGAGATGTGCAATACTACCGTCTTCTTAATTTGAAAGCTGAGCACAAACTCAATGACTTCAGCCTGGTTTCCTTCTTCTAGATCCTTCTGGCATGCACTGAACTGAAATGAACTCCATGCCCACGGTTCGCCAGGCATCATGCAGGGTGTCTCAGAACCTGTGAGATTAGGCTCTATGCTTTGTGGAACTGACAGCCATCGAGAGAAGCAACGATGGGATGCAAAGACATAAATAAATGCTGTGAGACTTGGCAGACACCACAAGGAGAGGGGGCGTGCCCTTGGAGAGATACAGACACTGACCTAGTTTAGATTGCAAGGGGGATATGGGAAGTGGTGGCCAGACAGAAACTTCTAGAAGGACCCTAAAGAATGAGACAAATCTAGTGTCTTAGTCAGGGTTTCTATTCCTGCACAAACATCATGACCAAGAAGCAAGTTGGGGAGGAAAGGGTTTATTCAGCTTACACTTCCACACAGCTGTTCATCACTAAAGGAAGTCAGGACTGGAACTCAAATAGGTCAGGAGGCAGGAGCTGATGTAGAGGCCATGGAGAGATGTTACTTACTGGCTTGCTTCCCCTGGCTTTGCTCAGCCTGCTCTCTTATAGAACCCAAGACTACCAGCCCAGAGATGGTACCACCCACAAGGGGCCCTCCCCCACTTGATCACTAATTGAGAAAATGCCCCACAGCTGGATCTCATGGAGGCATTTCCTCACCTGAAGCTCCTTTTCCTATAACTCCAGCCTGTGTCAAGTTGACACACAAAACTAGCCAGTACATTTAGTGTGGGGAGTATCTAGAGAGGACCATGCCAGTGAGCAGAAACTGCACGTGCAAAGGCCTTAGACAGGAAGAAGAGACTTAGGAAGCATCCATCTAACTAATATTTCTCAGGTACCACCATGAGCCAGAGGAGCTGTCTGTACTGTGAATACTTCAAAGACAATTCAAAGCCTCTGCCTCATGGACCTTACATGTGAACACATCCCAACACACACGAATATGTTCTAAGATGTACTACTGAGGGAGGCTGTAGTGCCTTTTACAGATTTGACCAGCGCGTTGTTTGGTTCTCCATGTCCGTAGACCTCTTTTCCACATTACACTGTGATGCAGTTAATAACAGTGGCACTAAAGCCTAAAGCTTACGGTGTACTGCAGTGCTCCAGGTGCACGCTAACAGGCTTTGTTTTGTTTTGTTACATATGTGTACCAGGGGCCTGTGAGATTGCTGGACAGGTAAAGGTTCTAATGGCTCAGGTTCAGCTCCTGCAACCCATGTAAGGGTAGAAGACAATGGCTCCACAGAGCTGTCCTCCAACATGGACACACTTGCCATGGGATAAGCACACACACAGAGAATAAAATAAAATAACGCTTTTCTTTTCTTTCTTTTTTTCTTTTTCTTTTTTCTTTTTTTTTTCTTTTTGAGGCAGGGCCTCACTATGCAGTCCCAGTTGGCCTCTCCATGAAAAACGAGTTGGCCTCAGCCTCATAGAGATCCACCCACCTTGGTGTCCTCAAGTGTGAGAATTAAAAATGTGTACCACCATTTCTGGTTACAATAAATATGTCTGTCTGTCTGTCTGTCTGTCTGTATGTATGTATATATATATATATATATATATATATATGTATGTATGTATATATGTGTATATATATATATGTATATGTATATGTATATGTGTGTATGTATATGCCTGTGTGTATGTGTATATTATTTAGAAAGTATAGACATCAGGCAGTGGCACATGTCTGTGATCTCAGGGTTCTGGACACAGAGACTGATGGATCAGAAGTTCTAACTCATCATAGACTAGGGAGTTTGAGGTCAGCCTGGACTATATGAGACCCTGGAGATTGAGATAAGAGAGAGACAGACAGAGACACAGAGACACAGAGAAAGACAGAGAGGCAGGGCCAGATGGAGAGACAGGGTCAGAGACAGGGAGAAAGAGAATATAATTCAATTTATTCCTCAGCAAAAATTCATGAAGAAATAACAGAATACTGAGGCCTGAGTAGAAAAGAAACTTGCCCAAACTCAAAGAGTGAGGAAGGCATTGTGGGTATTCTACTAGTCCACGTGCCAAGCTAATAATTTAACCACTGTAGTACAGTATAACTCTTGACTATAAGCTCGAAGAGAGAGAACCTTCTACATGCCACAGGTCACCCACTAAAGATACCAACACCTAGCAGATTCTCCTATAGACATTCTGGCTGTTTCAAGCCCAGGCACAGAGCAGTCTTAGCCTGGTCCTGGTGCCAGAACCCCTAGGACAGACTCCGTCTTCATCAATAGCAGAGATAACACATGTCCCCAGCCTGGGACGGTGGCCTGGCCTTTTCTTCTCTGGTACAACAGTCCCCAGCTATCTATCACACCCGATACCGTGGTGCAGGGCGAGCGCTCTTCCGGCCGTCTCCTGCAGACGGGTATCTCCTGGGACATCTTGACGGGCTTGCACTCACACGTCCTTAGCCAATCCTCCCGGAGCCGTGTGTGATGACCACTGGTGGGATCTCTTGGAAGTTAAAATGGATGGAATCTGTTTTTCTGTTCCCAGAGCTTACAACGGGATGGCCAGCAGGTCAGCACACTGGTGGTCCTGCCTCCCTTTGGAGCTTATTTTACCAGCTCTTTTTGGAAGTCTCCTTGGCCATCAACAAGCAAGGCTGGCAGGGGGCGGGGGTGGGGGGGCAAATAAGCCAAAATGGACCTTGGAGTAGAGGGAAGTGTTCCCAGAAAGGGAAGTCTGGCCCCGGAGGATACTGGCTTTGTAGCCCAGTGGGCTTGAATTCCAGCACTGGCTGCTGTCATTCATTGCTGTGTGAGATCTTGGGCGCCCTCCCATCTCCAAGACTGTTGTTCCTCGGGCTGTCGAGTGGGTTGGGATTGAATAGAGAGCCAATGGTGAACCTAAGGGCTAAGTATGGAGGAA
Organism: Apodemus agrarius; assembly: GCA_964023405.1. Taxonomy (NCBI): domain Eukaryota; kingdom Metazoa; phylum Chordata; class Mammalia; order Rodentia; family Muridae; genus Apodemus; species Apodemus agrarius. The sequence continues at coordinate 35,249,011 of OZ030005.1, read as the reverse complement.
TTTCATAAACAGTGGCTCTCCTCACCAATCCCCCCAGCTCTGAGCATCCCAGCACCCTGCTGCGTCTTTAGCATTTACCCCTGTGTTGCTCAAGTTGAATAGGATTTTAGCTGCTTAAGCCTCTAGACACGGAATCCCTTTACAGGCCTAGATGCTGCAGGGGCTTTAAGTCGGAGCCCATAAAAATGCAAAGAATTACAGCAACGTCACCTGCAACTTGTGCCCCCAGACATTACGCGCTCAGCTAGCCCCTGAGAAGGCACTGTTATTCCCACTGTGCACATCTGCCACGAACGCACAGGTTTGAGGAGAAGCAACTGGCCCAGAGTCAGAAGCCGTGGCTCCCAGGGAGGTGGGTAGACAGCAGCCTGCCTATCTCCAGCTGAGCTGGGCCTGACACCCTGAGAGCCCGAGGACCAGAGGATGCTGGGACACACGAGACAGCAAGCCTGGCTACGTTAGCCATAACTTTGTTGCCTTTAGAGATAAATAGATAAACAAACAAACAGACAGTTGTATTTCTTAAGCCCTGTGAATTTTGTTTAAAAACAAAACGAAACAACAACAACAACAACTTTAGGCACTGAAATGAAAGCTAATCTTGGCATAGGCAGCTCACCGCCCCTAGCACCTGGATTGGTACCTCCCACAAAGCACGGAAGACTGAGTGGCCGTGGACTGAATGTGTAGATGAACACGCAGCGGGCAGACGTGTGCTTGTTAACACTCTGTGCACCAACACAGCCCCTGGAGAACAAGATGCTACAGGGCAGAAGGCAGACTGCTCTGAAGCTACGAGCAAAACACATAACAGCGAGCTATCCTTTGGATCAGCACCACAGATGCAAGAGGGAGACAGAGAAAAGGGCAGTTAAGGTGCAGAGAGGCGAGAGGGAGCTCTGAGGAGCTCCCCAGCTCAGACTCTGGGAAAAGCGGGTCCAGAATTGGCCCGCTGCTGACAGACCTTGGGGTGCAGGTCTAGCAGTTATTCTTTCTTGGATGAAAGGTCAAAGGCTCTAGGAATCTGACTGGATCATCCCAGGACGTCACTTGGTGAAACACTTAACCTCAGAACACTTGACTCCACACCCTCCTCGCTGCTGCCACAGTTGGACTCACCAGCTCTCCTAGAGGTCAGGCAGAGGGGCGCAGGTCTCATTCAGAGGACGTTGTCTCTTACACTGAGCCATGAGTGCAGGGGATCGGGGTACCCATAAACAGGTCATGAAAACCTTGTGGGGCACCTTCCATGTCTCTCAGTGTCTCAGAGGAGACAGCGTCCCCTGAAGGAAGGTTTACTGCCCCCAGTGATCCGCACCTCCTCTGCCTTCTCCTCTTTCTATCAGCACGCCAAGGTTGCTCCTTGCGCTTTCCAGAAAAAGAAATTCCCCTCTCCTCAGAGGTGAGGCCAGGCAGGCAGTGTTCCCTGTGGGAACGCCGAGCCCTCTCTTGCCTTGTGTGTCCTGCCCGATGGGCTGTGTAGCCCACTCGCCCAGGGTGACGCACTGTGTGACAAGACCCCCCCATGCGCACACCCAGGAGTGGGAGGGTGCGGGCGCATCTTCCCAGGCTCCATCCACTCAAAGAGGGGTAATGGCCCTTAGCATTCCCGCCAGCCTGTGGGGGAGGAGGCGCACGGCTGCCAGAATGTGGAATCTAATATTTTGAGATGCTCCCTGGACAGGAACAAAGAGAATGTCACGAAAAGTCCCTTTGCAAGCACCCTGACAATAGGCATTCTCCGCGCCCTGTGCTGTAGCCAGCATTTCCGCCACCCAGACCTACTTCAGCTCATATTTTAATATTTTAAACTTGGGTAGATCTGTAAGAGAACAAATAATATAGGCCTACTGAATAGTGAATCCTTCAGATCCCTTAAAATTACTTCGGATCTTGACTACGATATCTGTGAGAAGAGAGCAAAGTCCTGCTCACAAGGGAAGGCCTTGGCCCGCACCAAGCTCAGACGCGTGTAGGGGGAGACCATCTTATTTGGCATTGGTAAGGTCTGCAGACAAACATCAGCCCGTGGGGAGGAAGCAGACAGGAGGGTTTTCCCGGTGTCCCAGCCCCCCTGCTGCTCCCCTTTGGACAGTTAGTATGGATAGGTAGCAGGGCTCTAGGCTGGGTAAGTGTTCCTAACTTGTATCTAAACACAATGATCACTCTCACTGAGTATGACTTCGAGTTTGGTTTTTGTTTTTGTTTTTTGTTTTTGGGGGGGAGGGGTTGTTTGTTTGTTTGTTTGTTTGTTTTTGTTCTGTTTTTCCGAGACAGGGTTTCTCTGTCCTGGAACTCACTCTGTAGACCAGGATGGCCTCGAACTCAGAAATCCGCCAGCCTCTGCCTCCCAAGTGCTGGGATTAAAGGCATGCGCCACCACCCGGCTCAAGTTTGTTTTTAAAACACGATTATTTATTTAGGGGTTAGGTGCATGCAAGGAGTGTGCATGTGTAATTCTGAGATAAGGTTTCATATCCTATCGCCCAGGCTGGCCTGAAACTTATGTAGCCAAGGCTGATGTTGCCGATCCTCCTGCCTCCAACTCCCAGGTCCTGAGATTACAAACACAGGCGACCACACACTGTTTATGTGGTGCTGGGAATTCAATGCAGGGTTTTGTATGGGTCAAAAAAGCAGTCTACCAATTGATGTGTGTCCTGTAGATGCAATATTGTTTTCTTTTTTTTTTTTTTTTTTTTTTTTTTTTTTGGTTTTTCAAGACAGGGTTTCTCTGTGTGGTCCTGGCTGTCCTGGAACTCGCTCTGTAGACCAGGCTGGCCCCGAACTCAGAAATCCGCCTGCCTCTGCCTCCCAAGTGCTGGGATTACAGGCGTGCGCCACCACCGCCCGGCAGCAATATTGTTTTCTTAAAAAAGTTTTATTTTTTTTTAGTATGAGTATGTTTGTGCATATGTGTGTTTGTGCCTATACAGCCTGGAAGAGGGTGTGGAGTCCCGTCCCCTGTTCCCCATCCCCCGTTACCCTCCATCCCCCTCACCCCCCTCCCTGCAGTTAAGACTTAAAGGTAGTATGAGCCACCCAACATGGGTGCTGGGACCTGAAATTGGGTCCTTTCTAAGAGTCACACGACATGCTCTTAGCCGCTGAGCCATCTCTCAGCCTCATAAGTGTTCTATTCCTATGATAAGGTACAGCATCTTATGTGCACAGCTTGAAAAACCCTAGAAAATCAGCATACTCACAACACAACTACCATCAGGGTCAGGACACAAAGTGCTCACCCCAAAATCTTAGTGCCCACTTTTTGTTGTCTGGGTAACAACACACACACACACACACACACACACACACACCTACTGTAACTTTAGGCTAAAATTAGAGTGTAAGATATAACTATCAGGTAATCCCAAAAGCAATGCCTAAAGCATGTGCCCAGGCAGTCTGCAGCTACATTTCTGTAGGTCAGAATTAACCCGCACACTGCCAACACAGCTTTTCTTTAGCCCTACCCTCAAAGAAGAGACTCCTTTGAAACCGAGGCTTCCAACACGGCCTCTACCTGTACAGAGTAAAAAGCAATGGGGAAGGAAGAAAGAGGCTGTGGGAGAAGGGGAGAGAAGAGGGAGGGTAGGCCTGGTAGTTAGGGGGAAGGGTCTCAGCAGTTCACCTCAGACACCAGGCCCCACTGGAGAGGGGGACCAAATGGTCCACCCGTGTCAGAACTGCCACAGCTGATCTTGTGCTGGCTAGCAAGCCAAAGTATGGTAGTAAAGCATACCGTACTTTGCCTGCAACCAAATGGGCTTACAGAGGCAAAGCCAGGCTCTCGGGAATACAGTGAGTCCATGTGAACTGAACCGTGTCTGAATCAAAATCCTGACTTAACCAGCTGGCTGGTGGCCGCCGTTCCCCTCTGCTCCCGGGTCACCTGGACAAAGGAACTTGCTCCTGCGAAGAAATAGCATCTGACCTCCAGGAGCTAGGTATACGTTTTCGTGTACAGAATACAACTTAAAAAAAAATTACTCCGGGTGGTGGTGGTGCATGCCTTTAATCCCAGCACTTGGGAGGCAGAGGCAGGTGGATTTCTGAGTTTGAGGCCAGCCTGGTCTACAGAGTGAGTTCCAGGACAGCCAGGGCTACACAGAGAAACCCTGTCTTGAAAAATAAATAAATAGGGCTGGTGAGATAGATGGCTCAGTGGTTAAGAGCACTGACTGCTCTTCTGAAGGTCCTGAGTTCAATTCCCGGCAACCACATGGTGGCTCACAACCATCCATAACGAGATCTTCTTCTGGAGTGTCTGAAGACAGCTACAGTGTACTTACATAAAATAAATAAATCTTTAAAAAAAAATACGTAAGTAAATAATTTTTTTTAAAAGAGACAGAAAGCTATTTATAGTAAGATTAATTAGTACAACACAATAGCAAGGGATGCGAGCCACAGCTGGCACAGCTGGCACAGCTGGCACTTCTCAACCTGAACCTTTGTCCCACTCCCTAGAGACAGCTCTGGGCTCAGAGACAGCAATGGCTCCTGGGGCAGGGAGCAGATACACGCTGCTGGAACCAGCCGCCCTTTGCTTTCGATCGTCAGTTTTTAAAAGGTGTGCGTGTATAGACTCGTGCACACACGCTAAGGGCACGGGAGTGTGCGAACACGTGTGAGCACACATGTGTAGGCCAGAGGACACCCCGGAGTGCCCAATCCTCAAGTGCTGCCTGCCATCTTGTTGGAGACGGGGGTCTCTATTCCCAGAGCTTGTATGCAGGCTACGCTGGCGGAGCCGTGAGCCCAAGGGATCCGCCTGTGTCTCTGCCTCTGAGGCACGGGCAGGACACTGGCTATAGCCACGCTCAGATTTTAATCTGGTTTCTGGGTATTAAGCAGGTCCTCAGGCTTTCGTTTTATAAACTGAGTTCTCTTTCTGACCTCTGCTTGTTTATTTAAAAGGCAAACTGAAGTTCAGGGAGAGAAGATGGTATTCCCACATCAAAACAGTGAGAGCGCAAGTGCCTTTGCCCATCGGTACCGCCCACTCCCCAGCCTTCTTTCCCTGCAGTGAGGGGAGAGAGACTAGTTGTTAGGGGCTGGACCTCCCTCATCAACATGGAACTTCTGATCAGCAAGGCTCTCTAGCAGGGAGGCTGGGGGCGCCTGACAAGGCCTCTCTTGCCCCTTACCTGCACATCCAGGTTTCTCCGGGAGGAGGCAGGCGTGTTGGCATAGGAGCTGATGGACGAGCTGGTGTTGATGTCATCCGTGCTAAGGTTGTCTATGGTGTCGCTGATGCCACTGCTGACGGAGCTGCTGTCATCCCAGCTGCCAAGACAAAAACATCCTGAGCGACGGAGCCTCTCAACGTTCTAGTGCAGCCTGGCGGCTCAGGCAGATAAACGGGTCTAGGGAAAGGCCCAGCTTGTGACCTAATGTCTTCCAGAGGGCTCCCGCTTGGGTGGGACTCAGCTACGAGGGCCACCCGAGTGAAGGGGCTGGTCCCACTTGTCTGGAAGGGTGGTGGATTCATGAGCAGAGGCTACAGACCTTCCTTGGTCTGGTCCCCTCCCTCTTCCCCGGATAAAGGGACTCACTCCTCCCCAGGGGTAATGGCAGGGCAGCATTGGCAGAGCAGGATCTGAATGACAGGCCCGATTCAGTGCAGTCCCTTGTGGGAAGAGGGGGAGCAGGGCAGGAGAGCTGCTGTGTGAGCTCCCTGGACGCCTCTCCAGAATGGAAAGTGTGCCCAGAGAACAGCCCATCCTATCACTAGGTCTGCCTTTGCAATACCACAAGGTGTATTGAAAGCATAGCTCGTCCCTTCCCAAGCTTCAGATGGGCAGACCTCAACCCCTTCCAGCTTCCAACCAGTCTGCTGGCAAGGATCCCCCATCCTCAGGTCCCTGTCACCGTCTGACACCTCCCAACACCACCACACTTAACCCCGCATCTGGTCTTACCACTGTTCTTTGCAAAATGCCCCGTCCATACGCAGCTCAGTATAGCCTGTCAGCCCACAGTTGATGGTGCCTTGGGCTCTGCCGGGGTCACTACCCATGGGCCAGCTCATCCCTACTCTGTGATTTCCTCCCAGTCCACCCTCCCCGTGGCAGCCTGAGTGACCTGTGATGTCACTGGGTCTGGCCACTCCTTTCCTTAATGTCTCCAGCTGGCGCTCCTCCCCTCCCCCAGGTGTATCTGCTGTCCCTCTCCAATCGTATCCTGCAGCCCCATCTCCACTGTGCACTTGACTCTGACCTTGTGGGCTTCTGTCCCATCTAAGCCAGGACTACTTTTCTTCAGCAGGGAGAGGCTTTCACTGGTCGTCCCCGAAATCTTATCTTTTAGGTCTCGAGGAACATGTCCTCTCTTCGAAGATGCCGTCTGGGTACCTATCAAGCCATCACGTTCTATTACCCCAATATGATATTTTTTTTCCTTATTTGTTTGTGGGATGGTAGGTATCCCGCAAGTATTTAACAGGTACTCGATGCATTGAAAAGTCATGGGTGAATTCCATAAGGTAAGCCGCCGACGTCACCGCGACGCTGTTCTAGTTCGGCCCATGACAACAGTAAGCAGTACCGCTTCTCTGCTGTACCGCTGGAGAAAGTAAGGTTCAGCAAGGTGGCATGCTGTGTACAAGGTCAGCTAGAGCGACACGCCCGCGCGGGTCAGAATCCAGTCGCCCTGACTCCAGTGTCACACTCTTCACTGTGACAACAGCTTTCCCCCTAACGTTCTCCGAGTGCACCAAATACAACAGGATCCATTTCCCCAGGATGCCAAGAACCCGGTTCATTGTCATACAAGGCAGGAAGGACAGGACTTCTACTCAGGCAATGACTTAGCCCGATTACTGCCCCGTGTGGGGCTTCCACGATGACTACTGCTGAAAGCCTTGCAGAAGGGAGATAGGAAGCCTTCAAGGTGTCAGGTGGTTGAGATTAAAAAAACAACAACAACAACTAAGAACCTTTCCTATGTGCACATTCACACACTCACTGGCGTGCATAGTCGCAGGCATGCAAACAACTCAAAAGACGTTGTAGTTCATTCTACTAGCTTGCAAGACATCTGCCTCTGCATCCCGAGTTCTGCTGGCCAGGGGAGGGAAAGGGGCCTCTAGGAGAGCCTGCTTTCAGTTTAGTTGCTCAGTATGCCCACCTACCTTTCAAAAGTCAGCTTGCACAGAGTGCAGGAGAGCCGTGAAGTTGATGTGCACACAGAGAGAACAGAGCGGTGAGAGCAGACTTCTATGGCGGCTGCCGTGGGAGGGAGGGGCGGTCCTTGGGCATGGCTGGCTCACCTGCTTCCAGCCAGACCCGGGGCCAGAAATACCCACGGAAGCATGAGGACCAGGCTCCCTGCTCTTGCCCAAAGCTGTTTTGCTTAGGCTTGTTCTTTGGATAAGCAGCTATCAGGGAAGTGCAACTTGAAAGTGACTCCAGCCATGTAGCTGGGAGTCAGACATGAAGAATGTGGAGAGCAAGATGCCAACTACACAGGAAAGACACCAACTGAGAGGGGGCAGTCAAGCTGTCAGAAAACGGGTGCAGCCTGGACAGGTAGCCAGAGTCGATGACCTCGAATCAGGCAGTCGATATTGAATTATAAGAAGCGATTAAGGCTGGGATTTGAGGGAAATCCAGAAGCTGGGTGGTGGTGGCACCAGCTTTTATTCCCAGTACTCGGAAGGCAGAGGCAGGCAGATTGCTGACTTCTGAGGCTACACAGTGAGGTCCAGGACAGCCAGAACTATACAGAGAAACCCTGTCTTGGAAAACAAAGCAAAACGAAAATTCAGATTACATATTAACTGCAGAATGGGGAGATGGGATTTGAGCAGGAAACCCCCGGGGGGGAGGGAGCATTGATACGGAAAGATCTACTTCCATTTGGAAATGGAATGGTCATTCTCAAGGTGGGATCTGACCACGGCTGGGTTCTAGCCTTAAATCTGACGAACAAGCCTACTAGAGAGGATTAGAGTTGGGAGAGCATGGTTTTTAAAGTAATCATGGCATGAATACATGAAGCTTAGAAATCCCTGGGAGCACTGGTCTAACCTCTCCATTTACACCTTCGAGAGAACACATGGCACACTTGAGCTCATTACTCTAAACAGCCTTGTGAAGCCACAACTTTAAGAAATTTATTTGTGAGCCGGGCGGTGGTGGTGCACGCCTTTAATCCCAGCACTTGGGAGGCAGAGGCAAGCGGATTTCTGAGTTTGAGGCCAGCCTGGTCTACAGAGTGAGTTCCAGGATAGCCAGAGCTACACAGAGAAACCCTGTCTCGAAAAACAAAAACAAAACAAAACAAAAAAATATTTGTGATGGGCTGATGATGCACACCTCTAATTCCAGCACTTGGGAGGGAGAGACAGGTCTTGAACTCTTGAGTTCAAGGCTAGCTTGGTCTACATAGTGAGTTCCAGAAGAACTAGGATTACACAGAGAAACCCTGTCTCAAAAAACAATATACATGTATATTATATATATATATATATATATACACATATATATATATATATACATATATATATATATATATATATATTTGCTTATTTATCTGATGTATTTTCCTGCATGTATGTCCTTACACCATGTATATGCCTGGTATCCACAAAGGGCAGAAGAGGGCACTGGATTCCTTGGAACTGGAATTAGACAGTTGAAAGCCACCATGTAGGTGCTAGAAATCAAATCCAGGGTCCTCTGAAAAAATCTCTCCACCTCCAACTTCTAGTTTTAAGTGAGGTTGTAGATAGCCCAGGGCTTGTATTTTGATGCTAATTCCACTCCTCAGTGCGACTGCAAATAAGGAGTTGCTTTGTGAACTTCCTCCCCACCTTAACTTTTCAATAATGCCTTGAGCCAATGATTGGGCAGGAGGAATGGGGAGGAGCTGAGAGTTTAGGGGAGGAGTCACGGGGGATCTACAGGAAGGGAGGAGCTGCGAGGGATCGTTGGAGAGGCTGCAGAGAGAGAAGCTCCTGGCCTGGAGAAACTGCAAGTTATATGGGATAATATAGATGGGAACAGGGTAGTGTAGTGTGAGATCTGCCCAATCTAGGCTTCTAGCTTGTATTGTTACTGATTGAGTTGAGACTTCTTTTACTGGCTAATTGGGTTGGAAACAAAGTAGCAACAAAGTGACATGAGGTTAAGTTGAAAGATTTAAAAACTAGAGTATGGTTACAAAAAAGAATTGAGGGGCTACAAAGATGGCTCAGCAGGTAAGAATACTGGCTGCTCTTGTAGAAGATCAGGGTTCAGGTCTCAGCATCTATATGGTAGCTCACAACAGCCTGTAAGGACAGATCTGGGGGACATCTGGTCTCCCTGAGCACTGCACACGCATGGTGTACTTACATACATGCAGGCAAAATACATGGGTTTACACATAAAGAAAAAAGTAAGAATTAAATACTTACCAATTGAAGTTAAAATAAGCAATCTAATTTATTTGCTATCAAGAGTTAAATGCTTAAAAGACTACAGTGCTATCTGCCTCACTGGAAATGTGGCTCGCTTATGGGAGGCACCAGGTATATTCAATTTATAAATGCACTTTAAAATGTTTAAGGAGATTTGATGATTCAAGTTCGCAGATTTGTTTACTTGTCTAGGGAAATTTGCTCAGTCAAGTCAGCAAGAAAAAATTACATTTTTGTCGAAAAGCTTTTTCACATTTATTTTCATCTTATGTGCATGAGTGTTTAGCCTGCAAGTACATATGTATACCACTTGTGTGCCTGGTACACATAGAGGCTGGAAGAGGGGGTTAAGCCCTCTGGGATTAGAGTTATAGGAGGCTGTGAGCCACTGTGCCAGTGCTTAGAATACAAACCCAGAATCTAGGTATAGAAATATAGAAATACAAACCCAGGATTATAGGTATAGAAGAGAGCAAAGATTTACAACCTAAAGGGCCAGTAAATATCTTCAACAAAATTATAGAAAACTTCCCTAACCTAAAGAAGGAGATGCCCATGAACATACAAGAAGCCTTCAGAACTCCAAACAGACTAGACCAGACCAGACCAGGCACATAGTAATCAAAACACCAAATGCACTAAACAAAGAAAGAATATTAAAAGCAGTAAGGGAAAAAGGGCAAGTAACTTATAAAGGCAGAGCTATCAGAATTACATCAGACTTCTCACCAGAGACGATAAAAGCTATAAGATCCTGGGCAGACCTCACACAGACCCTAAGAGAACACAAATGCCAGCCCAGGATACTATACCCAGCAAAACTCTCAATCATCATAGATGGAGAAACCAAGATATTCCATGATAAAAACCAAATTTACATAATATCTGTCCACAAATCTAGCCCTACAAAGGATAATAGATGGAAAACAAGGAGGGAAACTACACCCTAGAAAAAGCAAGTAAGTAATCTTATTCCAACAAACCCAAAAGAAGATAGCCACACAAACATAAAAATAACATAAAAAATAACAGGAAGCAACAATCTCTATTCCTTAATATCTCTTAACATCAATGAACTCAATTCCCCAATAAAAAGACAGACTAACAGAAATATTTTCCATGTAAATCTTCAAATTTTTATCAGAAAATGTTTATAATTCCTCTTTCAATTAATTTAGTAATTTTTTATGTCTACCATTTTATCTGCATTATTTTTCATATGTAATCTTTAATTTTAACATGTTTTTCTATATATTTCTTCTATTTTATTAGAAATGTTTTCCATGTAAATCTTCAATTTTACCTGAAAATGTTTATAATTCCACTTTCAATCAACTTAGAATTATTTTTATGTCTACCATTTTATCTGTATAATTTCCATGATAATCTTCAATCTTAACATGTTTTTCTATATATTTCTTCAATTTTTTTGTTCTTTGTTTTGTTTTTGTTTGTTTTTTTGAGATACAGTTTCTGTGTAGTCCTGGCTGTCCTGGAACTCACTCTGTAGACCAGGCTGACCTCGAACTCAGAAATCCACCTGCCTCTGCCTCCCAAATGCTCGGATTAAAGGCGTGCGCCACCACCACCCGGCTTATTTCTTCAATTTTATAAGAAATATTTTCCATATAAATCTTCAACTTTATCAGAAAATGTTTATAATTCCACTTCCAATCAACTTAGGAATACTTTTATGCCTACCATTATTATATCTATATAAGATTTTCCATGATAATCTTCAATTTTAACATGTTTTCTATATTTTTCTACAATTTTATCAGAAATATTTTCCACATAAATCTTCAATTCTATTATAAAATGTTTCTATTTTATTTTTCAATTAACTTAGCAATGTTTTTTACGTCTACCACTTTACTCTTTAATTTTCATGAAAGTTGTCAATTTTAACGTGTGTTTCTATATCTTTTCTATTTTATCAGAAATATTCTCCACATAAATCTTCAATTTTATCATAGAATGTTTTTACTTCTTTTTTCAATAAAAGAACATGCTTTTCAAAAAAAACTGTGTGTGTGTGTGTGTGTGTGTGTGTTTTGCTTGTAGTTATGTCTGTGTACCACTTGTGTGTCTGGGACCCATCGAGTCTCCTGATACATATATGGTTGTAGGCCACCATGTGGTTGCTGGGAATTGAACTCAAGTCCTCGGGAAGAGCAGCCAGTAACTAACCACTCAGCCATCCCTCCCGCCCAATGACAGGTGTCTGTCATCCGACATAACCCCCAGTAAGCCTCATGCCCACAGCCCCACAGGGCATGCATTCAAAGGCTGCGAACCCACTCTAGAACCTTTACAGTCACTTTATGTCAACCATCTATATCAGACTGCATTCTATCCGCACAGAAAGAGGGTAAGTTCCTGCCTGGCATTTAAGGTCACCAGGGACAGTATCTTTTGGATAGAACAGATATGCATTGGCCCAATGACATTTTTCATTCCCAGTTTCTCCAAATGCTTAGGACCCAGAACTCCCCTCCAGAAGATTCCATTCAACCCCTTCCCAGCTCACCAAGGACAAAGTCCACAAGAGTTTCTACTCTCCCAGGCCAGCAGAGACATGGGGCAGAGACTTCTGGGCGAGTTCAGCACTCAGCAGTCTCCCTAGAACTAAGGTTCTTACCATGAACTCCTCTGCCACCCCTGGAGGAAATGCAGATGCGAAAGGAGAAGGGTCCTCCCCCCACCCCAACCCCCTGCTCCAAACATCACTAGAAAAATTCGTGAACCCACAGATCCAGTTTCGGTGTCTTAGAGCTGCTGACTTCACTGAGTAGGGAATTCAAATGCCGCCCGGTTGCTCTAAACACACTTTTCGCAGCCCAAGTATGGGCTGTCTGTATGAAAATCATAGGTAACAGGGTTGTAAATTACCTCAGCTTTGCATACTTCCGGCTTTGCCCCAGTGTTGTGGGGAGTGATCATCCCAAGGGCGGGAGAAAGCGAGTCTGAGATGGGGGAGGGGGGAGGGGGGAGGTTGAAAGCCACAACACAACCAGCCACGATCTTGAATCCTTGTGGTAACATATTTACAACTTCATCTCTTGCTCAAAATAGGCTGTCAAGGTTGGAGAGACAAGCACTCAGACCTTTCACCCAGATTTACATGTCCTAACTCTGGAATTATTGAAGGATCTTACAGGGAGGGAGAAAAGGAGGGAGGGAGGGAGAAAGAGAGGAAGGGAGGGAGGGAGGATCATTATACTTTTCAAATAGACTCCTTCAGGGATAATGCTATTTACTTAAGAGAAAGACCTGCTAAATGACATTGTAAAAATAAATCGCACAGCAGAGCTCTAGAGGCAGGAGAGACAGGATCCTCTCCAGACTTAAGTGTCCTCCGACCCATCTCAGACCACCCCCCCTCCCCGGCCCCCCTGCCCTCTTACCAAACCTCTGCAGGTGACTAAACGTCTGGGGAGTCAACACCAGCGGTACCAGACCTTACCTGCTAGCCCCTCCAATTCAGCCCACTCTGCCACAGGCCCCCACCCCCACCTCAGCCAGCCAGCTGCATTCAGTCGCAGAAGAAAAAAAAAAAAAAAAAGTCCAGACTGGTGGAACTTGTTTTCTGGCTATTGTTCAAGGCAATTGTTCCCTGAACCCCCGGGGCCTGAGTGAAATGAGGTCCTCTGGTGTGGATGAGTGAGCAGGCCCAGTTTACCAGAAAACCCGAGGAAAAGAAAGGGAAAAAAGGTTGGCTACCTGTATTCCCACCAAACAGGTATGTTAACTGTTTTCCCACCAGCGGGCTGGCTCAGAGCATCTCCAACCCCAAACTGCTCCAAGGTCCCCTTAGGGAACCCTTCAAAAACCTTTCTAGAATCCCGGCAGGCCTTTCATAAAGGACCAGGAAGATGATAAACAAACAAACAAACAAACAAACAAACAAACAAAAACCCTGCTGTAGTTGATCTGTAGAAAGCCTGTTAATATTCCCAATATACTATATCCTTTAATTCCCATACTTCTATGATCAAAACAATAGGTAACATTAACAGCTTCCTAAGAACTGTGCCCAGCTAGTATTTAACATATTATCTTCCCAGTTATCATGAGATAGATATAAACAGTTAATAATTGCCGGGAGTGGTGGCTCACGCCTGTAATCCCAGTACTTGGGAGGCAGAGGCAGGTGGATTTCTGAGTTTGAGGCCAGCCTGGTCTACAGAGTGAGTTCCAGGACAGCCAGGACTACACAGAGAAACCCTGTCTCGAAAAACCAAAAAAAAAAAAAAAAAGGTTAATAATTATTCAGCGGGGAGATGGCTCAGTGGTTAAGAGCACTGACTGCTCTTCTGAAGGTTCTGAGTTCAAATCCCAGCAACCGCAAGGTGGCTCACAACCATCTGTAATGAGATCTGATGCCCTCTTCTGGGGTGTCTGAAGATAGCTACAGTGAACTCATATACATGAAATAAATAAATCTAAAAAATTTCAGAGATGAGAAAACTGTGGATTGAAGTAGGTCATGGAAGTAGGAACCTGTAAAGTGAATTATGACTGTCCACTACAAGTGTTATGAGTAAAGTGTGTGTATGTATATATATATATACATATACATATATATATATATGTATATATATACACACACACACACACACACACACACACACACACATTCATATCCGAGAGCTCTACAGGCAACAGAGCTAATGGAAGTCAGAGGATAAGGTCAGTGTGGTGTTTGTCTTCCCCCTTGTTTGGGGCAAGGTCTCTCCTTAGTTCACTAGTGCCCATGTGTTCCCTAGGCTAGCCCAATAGCTTCCAGAGGTTTTCTGCCTCTACCTCCTATCTCACTGTAGTCCTGGGACCCTTGAGATCACAGACTTCCATGCTACATGGTTTGATAGGGGTTTGATATGGGTTTGATAAGGTTTTGATACAGGTTTGATAGGGGTTGGAAAGGAATTTGATAGGGGTTTGATACTGGTATGATAGGGGTTTGATAGGGGTTGGATAGGGATTTGATAGGGGTTTGATAAGGTTTGATAAGGTTTGATAGGGGTTGATAGGATTTGGGAATTCAATCTCAGAATCGAAGGAGCCAGACAGAGGAGGCGTGTGCTGAAAATATTACCAGTGTTAGCCACTGAGCGGCCCATCTCCATCCAGCTCCCAAACTGCCCACTTCACAGATTTTTAAGACACATCTACTCAGCGTTCTAGAAGGTCTTAGGAGTATTCCACACCACAGAAGACACAGCTACTTGAATTAAAAGAAGAAAAAAAAAAGTGGGATGCAGATATAGCTGAGAAACAGCATGATGACCTGGGATTCCCGGCACTTGGGGAAGAACGACAGCATAAGAGACCAGAGAAACAACATGACAACAACAAGAAAACCAAACAAAACCCCACAAGCTTGTCGCCTCTCTCTGGGACCAGCATATGCTGTTTGTTTGTAGTTCTGGTCCAAAAGAAAAAAAAAAAAATTACCCAGAAGTTTAATTTGAACTTTGCAAGGGCACAGTTTAAATCCCAACGTCAGCAAGTTTCCCTGGCCTAGACATGGGCGAGGGTGGCCCTAAACTCAAGAGGCACACAGAGGCTGCGCCAGCTCTGCGGAGAAACAACCAAATAGGTCTTTGCTGGCATCCAGGCGCCAATTACCTTGTCAGAGCACCCTCATTTCTGGGAGACTCAGGTCTCCCGTGTGGTATAGTGCTAATGACACGGGTTCAGTTCTCTCGGACCTATTGTGAGAATTAAAGGGTTTGATGGGTGTCCGTGGTTCTCCAGGCGCATCAGAGAGCACCAACTCAGGCAGCTGCAGCCCAGGTTGCGAGGAACCTGCGCGGTATGGGGTGGGGTGGGGTGGGGCGTCAGTCATCCTCATTGTGAAACAGGGGGAGTCTGGGGGTTGGGGCGAGGCATACTGTTCCTTGCTGTCGTCTGTGGGCAAGGTCTCAGGGGAGACGCACGGCTATTGATGGGGCCAGGTGCAAGCCCAATCACTTGGGATGAAGAGAGGGAAACAGAAATCCCACCAAGAGGGCTTAGAGGGGATTTAGCAGAGATGAGAATGCTCCAGGCTTGGGTTTCATCCCTCAGCACCTTTGTCCCATTTCAGTAACCCACTCCTGGGCAAGTAGGTGGTCCCTCTGAGGAAGCGTGAAATTCTCCCTCTGGTTTCAGGGGCTCCGTAGGGTTGGCAAGCCCAGGCTCTGGCCTGGGTGCCTCAGACCCTCATTGTTGTAACAGGCACCAGAGTGTCTGCTGACCTCAGCTGCACAAAGCCTTCCCTCCTCCCAGGCTCCTCCAGGCTCAGCTGGAGCTACTGCCAGTCACTGGCTGGCTTGGGCCAAGGTTCTCAGCAAACTCATCCTCATTTCTAACTTCCCGGAAGGGAAGGGGTTTCCCCTAAACATCCACAGATCCAGCCATCTCTAGGAATGCAAACAGTGATGCCCGCTGACTCGGGAGAAGAGTTTTAATAACAGTTTCCAGGCACCGTCTCCGTCTCCTGTGGACGTCAGCCGATTGCACTATCAAGTATTATGGCCTCCTTTTTCATAGATGGGGAAGGGGAGCTCTCAGAAGCCAAGTGGGCTGATTAGGGCACTTGCACGCCATGTACTAGCAACTCTGGTTCCAGAGTTCCTGTGAACCACATCAAGGGAAGAAAAAAAAAATCAGTCTGCTTTGGCAGGGGGAAGGGTATGTAAGAAATCAGAACAGCCACCTGCTCTCCAAACCTAGGACACCGCAGTGTCACAGGTCATTTGAAAACATCTCAGTGAGCTAAAGAAAGGGGGGTGGGGGTGGGGGTGGGGGATTCCCAGAGAGAGCAACTAGTTGGTCACCTTAAATCTACAGAGGTGTGTGTGTGGGGGGGTGCATGGGGTCTTGACATCTTCAGGAACTCTCCTCAACCCCGACCTCCGTCTAGTTTCCAGTACATCTTAGGACTACCGGAATCTATAGAAAGCTGAATATGCAAGGAGCATGCTGCTCCAGGGCAGCAGGCAGAGAGGTGGGGTGGTGGTCTCCCTGTCGGCTGTCAAAGGCTCGCCTTTAAAGTTCTGCCTTCGGGAGGAAAAAAAAAAAAAAAAAAAAAAAAACGCTAGACAAGGAACTAGGTCAAGAAACTACCCTACCCCTCGGCAGGCATGGTAGTGCATGCCTGTAATTCCAGCACTTAGAAGGCAGGGGCAGGTGGGGCTAGGACAGCCAGAGCTACCTAGAGAGACTCTGTCTGGAAAGGAAAAAGGAAGGAAGGAAGGACAGTAGCTAGCCCTCGGTGCTGAAAAGATGGCTCCATGATTAAGAGCACTAGTTACTCTTTGCAGAGGATCCTAGTTCAGTTCCCAGAACCCACACGGTGGCTCACGGCCACCTGCAAGCCCTGTTCCTGGGGCTCTGGTGCTCTCTAGGTAAGTATATGGTACACACACATGTAGGCCAAACACTCCTACACATAAAGTCAATAAATACGAAGAAAACAAAATCACCTACCACTCAAAGTCCGCTTTACGACTGAAGAGGCACAAGGCGGTAGCTAATTAGGCACCCCAGCTGGCCAACAGCCTGGGGCACCATTAACATGCAAGTCGGACGTCTTCCTCCTCTAAGAATCATTCAGCTGCCTGGAAGGAGGCCCCAGCAGCTCACGGCCAGCTCCAAGGTCATCCATCCACCGGCTTTCCCAGATGTGACCCGGTAGTTAGAATCCCAGCCCTCTGAGCTGTCTGCAGCACAGCCTCGGCCAAAGCCACCACATGGGCCGGGAGCTTCAGGAAGTCAGAACTGCCAGCAGCTAAGGTCCCACTGCAAAGCAAGGGTGTTTCCTAACCCAGAAACATGCGGGGTTCTCAGTCAGGTTTGCCAAAGCGGCGTGCCCTGGTGAAGCCCTGACCAGAGGAAACACCCTTTGCGAAGCAGTCACTCTCTTTATTAGCTGTGTGATCTTGAAGGACTGACTTAGCTTCTCTGAGTTCCCACTGACTCATTTTCAAGTTGGGCGTGCTCTTACAGGCTTTGCCAGGAAAGCTGAAGGAGAGGGAAGGTGTCTGCTAGATGCTTGGCACACAGTAGGTGGTGAGAACCACTTTGTTTAAAAACTGGACTACCCATCTCTGGACAGTTACTTATCAGTTACTTATGTATATGCTTAAAGTCGTAATACTGAAGCTGCTTGTTCTCTCCTGGAACCTAATTTTTAGAGAGTTTTTTTTTTTTTTTTAAGCCCACTTAGTAATTTCCAATATTAGTAAACACAACCGCAGCCTCATCTGGCTCCTTAGATTCTAAACAACCCCCCCCCCCCCATGCAAGTCACTTTAATCAAGCCACCAGCAGCCCCGGCGTGGGCCACTCCAGCTCCCCTTCCCCCAAGCAGCCCTGAAGACCTGGAATGAAGACTTGAGACAGCTGGGTGAGCAACACCCAGTTTTTCAGGCTTGACAGCCTAGTTCGATAAGAGAGACTGGAGATGAATCGTCTAGGTGTGTCAAACGCTTTTGGGGAATGTCCCAGCCACCTCTAAGCCATCAAGGTTAAAGAGGAGGACACAGGGAGGCGGGATTTGTACACACACACACACACACACACACACACTTACTTCAAAGAGGTGATTTTGGCAGCTGCCCCATTGCCTGCTCTGCCAGCTTTCCAATACTAGCCAAGGACCCACAGGGCGTCGCATGCCCTCTACCCCTAGTCCCGGGAACTTTGAGAAACCGTCCTACCTTGTAAGGTTCTCAGGCCAGAGCATGGCACTACATTGTGGTCCCTGGAGAACGGTGGACAAAGAAGCCCAGTGACTCTCATGGGACCACAGTCCCTGCAGCCGGCCGTCCCGCCCACGCCGGGCCAGGCAGTCACAGCACCCAGAGTCTGCTACAGAGGGGCTAGTGAGGAGACTGGGACGGCTCCCTGGCCCTGGAGGGAAATCCGATCCGCCAACAAAATTAACCTTTAAAGTGCTGAGGGAGCGGAGGTCAGGGCTCAGTGCTGGTATCAAGTCAGCTGTGTGAAGTTTCAGCAAATCCAACAGCAAACTCAGACACCCTACCATAAAGCACAGAATAGAGGGTCCTGCGCATGTCCCAGAGGCCGCTATCATAGCTCCCACATCTACTGCGCTAAAAACACAAAAGGTCTTTTCAGCAACATGTGCTTTTTTTTTTTTTTTTAACTGCATGGAACTCAATGGCCATAGCAACTCTGCTCAATCGGTGAACACGTGACTTCAAAGCATTTGGTTAAAATGATAAGCCCAGAGAAAGAGAAAGATGTTACCTGTCTGTATGGTTAACAAGGACACACATTCTTTCTAAGGATGCTGGTGTTAATGGGGCGCCAAGGGAAATATGAGTTAATTCCTCATAAATGGTTTAAAAGAAAATTAATCTCAGTCTGCATAAGGCTACATCAAGCTTTATGGTAGCGCTGGCGAGAAAGGAAGATGGGACCAGAGAGGGACTAGGTCTGGGGTGGGAAGGGGTTGAACCCAGCTAATCTCTATTAAAACCTGTAATCCAGCACTCAGAAGGCAAGACAGAAACAGATGCCGGAAGAAGCAAACAACTGTCTCATGGCTGGGAACGTAAAAGTAAAGCTACGTTATGGCCACAGGCTTTTATCTCCAGAGAAAGGGTGAAGATGAGTCAAACCCCTACTTATTTTCCCCGAAATCCTACAGCGTGGTGGTTTTACAGCAGCCCTGAAACACTTTTCCTGAGCTAGGCTCACCCCTGGGGGGCCATGCTGCTGCTGTAGCTGGTAAGGGAGGGAGAGGGTGTGTGTGTGTGTGTGTGTGTGTGTAGGGGGCAGGGTAGAGGAATGGTCTTCTGGGGGGTGGGGGGAAGCAATGACCTGAGTGTGCTGGGTTAGAAGTCTTGGGAAGGGGCTGGAGACCCTCTGGCGCCCACCCACCTGAGAGGGAATAAAATTTGATTCAAAGAGGAAAGGAGGCGGGTAGGGCCGGGAGTGTTTCCCAGGTGAATAAAAAGGCAAAGAGTCTAGGAGCTGAGATTGCAATCTTGAAGGAGTCCCAGCCAGGGAGGTTACTCATTCCTGTCTCAGCCCCCAGGGCCCTCCTCCACCCAAGGGAATGGAAAGGCAGAGGTGGGGGTTGGGAGGAACGTACATTTGGCTAGTCCAGATTTCCTCAGACCAAAATCAGGAGAGAGACGAGCTCTAGCTAACCAGGGTGCTTCGATCCTGATGACCAATCTTCTCTGTCCTAGAAATGACTTTTTTTTTTTTTTAAAACAATACGTCTGAGGGTCTGAACCAATGTATACAAAGGAAATGTACACACACACACACACACACACACACACACACATCCTACAGTTGCTGTTTGCTTTAAGCAATAGAACAGGTTAAAAATCAAAGCCCTAACTAGCCATGGAGATAAGCTAGGAGTTACCTAGGCATCCACCTGCCCATCTGCTCACGCAGCTAAGGCATAATCACGGAGGTGTGTGCAAGCGGGGCTGCTCTAGGTGCAAGAACCCAGCAGTTAACAGGCAAGACAAAAGGCTTCCTCGCATGGAGCGTGTCTTTTAGTGGGAGCTATGAAGTTTCCCCTGCGAGCCACTCGGTAAAATGACAACGGAGACAAAAGATAGAGCTGGCTGGAGATAAAGACTACCGAAGGGTGGGATATGGTAGAGAGGCATCTGAGCAAGCCCGGCTGGCTGAGGAGGTGGGTTCTCCCACAGACCTGAAAGCCGTGGGGGCGCTGGCTGTGTGAACACCTGAGCGAGCACAAGGTCCTTCCAAGAACAGAGCTGAGTCCCCGAGGCAGGACGCAACCTACACACGGAGTCCAAGGGTACAGGGACCAGCAGAGTGACCAGGGAATCAAAGGGAGCCCAGGAGAGGGTCGGGCCAGAGGACCAAGGTCCAAAGAGGCCTGCAAGTCACAGGAGACAGCCTGGGCTTGGCTTTACTGAGTAAGAACATACTCAGAGGGTTATTAAGTGCTGGGCCGCCTTCTGACAAAGTGTCACGTAACTCTTGTACAGCAGGAATGACTGCGTCTCGCGAGAGGCAAACGTGTAAGACCAGGTGCTTGGGGTGGGGGACTTCGGTTTTCTTTCTGTGGTCAGAGGTAAAAAAATCATCTCTTTAATACAAAAACCTGAATGCCTCGCAGCAGATGACAATCAGATGTGACTAAGAAAGACCAGACAGGGGCTGGGGCGAGGATGGACGGCTCAGTGGTGGTTCAGAGCGCTGGCTGCTCTCGCAGAAGACCCCGGTTTTGGTTCCTGGCACCCACGCGGTGGCTCACCACTGTTGACTGCAGTTTCAGGGGATCCAATGACCTCATCTGGGCTCCGTAGGTATGGAGCACATGAGTGGTCTGTGCACATGGGCATACATGCAGGCAAAACACCAATACATACAGAACACAACAACAACGACAGCAACACACACACACACACACACACACACACACAGAGCCCACCAAACAAAGCAGAGAAACCACTGGACTCTGAGACAGCTGGCAATCCTCTTTTTCACAGCGGGGAAGTATTGTTTCTGATCCTGACTTAAAAACTGGCCAAATTCTAATGACCTAGAACTCCCAACAGCTTCACCCATAGTAACCATGTTATCAAATGTCAAGGTTCCAAAGTTACTGTCATTAAAAAAAAAAAAAAAAAAAAAAAAAAAGCCAAAGAAGCTGAGTAAACTCTACCCAGACATCAGAAAGTAGAGCAAAACTCCATTCTGGGAATACAGTCATAAAACCGAAAACTAAGGAAATGGCTCTAAAGGACAGGCCCCATCCCCTCCTTTTTCCTGTGTGTTCATTTGTGTGCCACATGCATAGAGGTATTCACAGAAGCCAAAAGGGGCACCAGGTGCCCTGAAGCTGAAGCTATCGACAGTCGTGAGCCATCTGGCGTGGGTGCTGGGAACTGAACCCAGGTCCTCTACAACAGCAGTTAGTGCTCTTAACCCTCAGGACGCGTGTGCAGCCCATAGGCCCTTGTTTCTGATGAGCACTGCACTGAAGACACTGCAGTGGCGAAGAGGCTTCGCTCTTTCCCAGCACGGTCACAGGCTTCCCTTCTTTACTGGCCCTGCCTGCTGAGAAGTGTGCTACCTGTGCCTTCAAAGACAAGGGTTTTCAAGCTCGGGACGAGGCAGTTCAGTTAATAGAAGACTCGATGAGCACACAAGGTTCTTTTCGCACGCTTCTGCAATCCCAGCATGCAGGGGGCGGGAGGGTTAGAGATTCAGGGCCGTCTTCAGCTACTAAACTGGTAACAGGGTTCTATGAGACCTTATCTCAAAAGTAAAAACCACAATCACAAGCCCAAAACCCTGGACTCCGTGCTCCTCCTTAGTTGCTGAGAGTCCTCGCTAATGGAGCTACAGAACTCACACCCCGCCGTCTCACTTTGGAGCCCGCTTCTCCTCTCAGAACAACCGCCTTTCTTCCCTAGGTACAATAATGGCTGCTTCTGCCAAAGGCCACTTGTTCACCCTCTCTCCGCGGGTTTCCAGCAGCAGGTGGACCTGCCCCTCCCTTCTCAGGTTCCCACGTGGTGCGGTCCTCTATCCTGGGCCTCCCAGCCACCCTTTACGGTGGTTTCCCTGGTCTCCTTCCTCCTGTTCCCTGCATCCCTCATCTCTCTCTGTTCTCGACCATCTTTTTCTGTGACTTCATGCATGGCTCCAGATACTAGTTGTAGCCCATTACCTCTGATGTGTGATCTCTTGAGCCTGGGTCTGCTGGGCACTCAGCGCATGTGGAATCGAATCCTTCTACAAGTTAACGCTTCCAACGTTTAATGTGTCCATGTGGGCTATCACTTCAATATGTGACTTGGTGTCACCTTTCCCAATTCTCTTTTCTTTCTTCTTCGTTTTTTTTTTTTTTTTTTTTGTTGTTGTTGTTGTTGTTGTTTGTTTTTTGTTTTTTGTTTTTTTGTTTTTTGAGTCAGGGTTTCTCTGTGTAGCCCTGGCTGTCCTGGAACTCACTCTGTAGACCAGGCTGGCCTCGAACTCAGAAATCCGCCTGCCTCTGCCTCCCAAGTGCTGGGATTATAGGCGTGCGCCACCATGGATGGCCTGGCTCTTAACCGCTTTCCCAACACAGTCACAGGCTTCCCTTCTTTTGCTTCCCTTCTTTACTGAGAAGAAAAGAAGGGAAGTCTTTTTTTTTTTTTAAAGGATTTTATTTATTATTATATGTAAGTACACTGTAGTTGTCTTCAGACACACAAAGAGGGCATCTGATCTCATTGAGGACAGTTGTGAGCCACCAAAGTGGTTGCTGGGATTTGAACTCAGGACCTTTGGAAGAGCAGTCAGTGCTCCTAACCGCTTAGCCATCTCTCCAGCCCCATTTTCTTTCTTCTTACCAGATCTTGTTGATGACACACACACACACACACACACACACACACACACACACACACGAAACATTGTTATGGGAGACATAAACAAAATTCCGCCCCCTCCTTTCGGGGGTTATACTAAAGTATGATTTCACTAAAGTTCCTCGAGAGTTTACCGGGCTGACTTATGGAGAACATAAGTGACTTCAAAGCTGCCACACCACTGGAAAGTCTCACTCCAGCACGGAGGAGGACTTCCTACAGCAGCATAGATAGGAATGCCTACTTCGGGCTGATGCGGTGGCTCAGCGGTTAAGAGCACCGACTGCTCTTCCAGAGGTCCCGAGTTCAATTCCCAGCAACCACATGGTGGCTCACAAGCATCTGTAATGATAGCTGATGTCCTCTTCTGGTGTGTGGGGAGACAACTACAATGTATCCATATACATAAAATAAATAAGTAAATCTTTAAAAAAAAAAAAAAAAAAGGAATGCCTACTTCAAATACCTTTCTGCAGGCTAAGCACTCCCACACAGACCGTGAAAAGCACATGCAGTGTGTTCCTGAAGGAACAGGAGAGAGTAGCCCGAATCTCAGGTGACCCTACAAGGACCCTGTGTGTCCCCTCCCTCATCACCAGTCAACAAGCCTGGGCTTGTGGATCTCCTGTGAGAAGCCATGAGCTGTTTTGCTCAGAGCTCTGACACTGAGCCTGCTTACTGCTCGCTGGGCCTTTCTAGTCAGAGCCGGATCCAAGCCTTGATGCCTCTGCCCCTCCGCCACCCCAAGCTCAGTCCACCAGATACAGTGACGGTGACCTTGCTCAACTGCACTCCAGATCCCATCATTCCCACTTTGATGCCCTTCCCAAGGGACTGAGTGTCAACCCAAATCCACTGCCCTGCTCGGAAGCCTCAGAGGGACGGTCTCCTGCCTATGTCACTGGTGGCTCTGGCCCGGGTGCGCCCCTGACGTGGTCACACTCTCTCCCACTGCAGCCTGTCTTTCAGTGTCAGCTCTTGAGAAAGCCTCCACATTCTCCATCCCGTGACTCTCCCTCCACGGCCTTCTAGGCTGGGGTTCTAGAAGCTTCTTTTACCACACTTTGCTTTTGGTCTCTATGTCCTCCCACAGCCTACATCAGTGCTGCAGTGTGGCCTTGGCAGACAGAGGAAGTAAACCTCTCCACGGTCTCCTGGAGCCTCTGAAGTGACCCAAAAGCCTTTAGCCCCAAGAGTCTTTATAGCTGCTTGGTCACAGACCCACGTGAGAGCAGGGTAGACAATCAGGCTATACCCTGCAACAAATAAGATGCTCACAAGATTTTTGGGGAGGGCAGGATGGGTTGTTGGAGGAATATTTTTGAGAGAAGGTATATTTTATATAGCCCTGTTGCCATGAAGACCAGGCTGGCTTCAAACTTGTGGAAATCCTCCTGCCTCAGCTTTCTCAGTGCTGGTGTTACAGGTGTTTTACACACAATTGTAAGAGACTTACCCAGCCCCTGAACCCTGGCCGGAAGCCCATGTTTGGTGTCGCTGCTTCTGGGTCTTACAGTCATGGCCTCATGCTCGGGCCTTTGGTTTCTTTATCTGGAGCACCAGGCATCTAGGGGGTCGGGTCCCTTTTTATAGCTTGTTAGTAACAGAAAAAGGAGAGGGACCGCAGGAAGAAGAAAGGCAAGAGAGCCAGGGAGGATGAAGAATGCAGAGGAGAGATTAAAGGGCCAGTGTGGGATGAGTGGTGTGGGAATAAACTGGATGTAGCCGGAGGCAGCTAGTAGAAGTCGGAAGCGGTGACTCACATCTGTAATGCCAAGGCTTGGGAGGCTGAAGTTGAAGGATGGCCCCACACTCAAGGCCAGCCTAGAATACAGAGTCGATTCTAAACGAGGCTGAGTTGCTCCGTGAGGAACTACCAACAACAAAACGAACCAGAAAACAAAAGGCAAGCTAGGCATGCGTGGTGGCTCACGCCTGTAATACTAACACTTGGGAGGGCAGTGGCTCGCATGGGCTACCTAGTAAGTGTAAGGCCAGCCTGGGCTACAAAGAGACCAGCAACCAACAACAGCAACCAACAAAAATAACAAAAAACTCCCAAGCGAAACAAAGTAAAACCCCTTGGGGCCAGAGAACCGGCTCAGTAGGTAGGGCATGGGCTGAGTTCAGTTCCTGACCAACACAGCTCAGCCAGGGACTGACGGACGCCCGCAAGTTGTCCTCTAACTTCCACATTTGGGTTGTGACTGACTCACACATATATACACACATGTATACACCACACCACACCACACCACACCACACACACACACACACACACACACACACACACACCACACATACACAGATATACACACACACTACATAAGGGTAATTTGAAAAAAAATTTAAAAGTTTCTTAAAGGCAAAGCGCAGGAAAAATTATTTTTACTGAGAAGCAGGTAGTTAAACACAAACCTGGATATACTTCATCGCAAATTGGCACGTAGGTGGTGAGGGTGTATTCCGGAAGGGAGAGCTCATTCCAATGAGCTTTGGCTAACAGCAGTAGCCGAGCAAATGCCCAAGCTGAGGTCTCCCAAGCGGCAATTGAGAAAGTTAGTCCAGGAGGTCTTTTAAAGGTAATTTGGAGCTAGCCCTTCCTCTACCTCCAGTCACAAAAACACACCTTAAGTAGTGAGGACAAGGGATGGCTACTTGGCTCTTCGTACCCACAGTATAAAAAAAATTAAGGCGATTCACAAGAACAGCATTGGCCACGGGCTCTATACTTATAAGGGGGTTGAATGTACAGAGAGAATTTAGAGTGTTCGAATGCATGTTTTGCAGCTGAAACATCTCCATTAGGAGAGGCAGAGGCAGGAGGATATCTGTATATATGTAGCAAGGCCATTGCTACATAGTATAGGTGAGTTAGAGCTAAATAGTGAGACTGGTTCAAGAAAAGGGTGGGGGGCAATGGGTCTGTGGGTGTGGCTCCCTTGGCAATGAGCCTGCCTGGCATGCTGGAAGCCCTGATTGGATCCCTAGCTCTGCTGTATGCCTAGAGTCCAAGCATTTGGGATTTGGGGGCAGGAAGATCCTAAGTTCAAGGTCATACTCAGTTACACAGAAAGTCCAGGCCATATGAGACCCCGACTTAGGGGGAAAAATCAATAATTGAGACAGGTATGATTATGAACTATTCAAAGCGACACTCCAGCATGTCTAGTTGACAGTACAGCTTCGTGGAAACGCCCACTGCAGGATGTGATAACCGGGGAGAGGGGAAGGCAGGCTGGGGTGGATTGAGATGGCACAGTGGCTAACGGTGCTTACCGCCAAGCCTGGCAACCTGACATAAGTGAACACACACAAACGATCAAATGTAATAAAAACAAAATTAAGAAGACGTAGAACCGAGGACAATAGTTGCCCACACAGTCCTCTGATGTCTACCCCTGGATCTTCTCCTGAAACCTTTCTCAAACAAAATTACTTTCTCTGAGAAAAAGACTCTCAAGCCATCTGTCCCCTGCTAGGGGATGAGACAGGCCCCAGACTCACAGCCGCTTTCTAAGTACCAGGCAACACATCCGATATTGTGAGTATCCAACCGCATGGAACCTTCTGCAACCACAAGGTAAGAGGCGCTTTATGGAGAAAGCCTGCCCCTGCTTTAGCCTGGGCATTTTGTTATTTCCCTTCCAAGTTTATAGGAAGCTATAAAATTGATTCGCAAAACCTACCACAACCTCTAAACCACAATCTAGTCTATTTCAAAAGAAGGAGGCGGAGGGGAAGGTCTGGCTGAGAGCCCGACTCAGTCTAGCTTTTTGTCTAGCAGGAAGGCAGGCCACCTCAACAGTTGCAGACTGGTTAAGAATTAAACTTCACTTGACCATTAGTCTCCAAGGGGGGGGGGGAACAAACCTGTTTTGAATAAGCGAAGAGAAGAAAACAGGACTCCAGCACACTAAGTAAGGGCTCACCAATTTTTCTCTTGTATTGAGAACCCAAACAATGGTGCTTGGAGCACACCTTTAATCCCAGCACTTGGGAGGCAGATCTGTGAGAGTTAGAGGCCATCCTAGTCTACAGAGTGAGTTCCAGGATAGCCAGGACTATGTAGAGAGACTGTCCAAAAAACAAAAACAAAAACCAAAAACAAACAAACAAACAAAAAAACACTACAGAGTCAGAGTGATAGACAGACAGACAGACAGACAGACAGGGAAGCAAAGCAGCTGACCTGTATTAGCTCTGGGTACCAGATTGAAGCATGATCTCATCCTTACCTAGGAAGACAGACCTTATCCCCAACTCACAGATATTACATGCTAAAGCCCACAACACGGGGAGTGGGAGAAATGGCTCAGTGGTTAGCAGCACCTGTAGCCTTCCCCCCATATATTTCAGAGTTAAGCTATTAAACATTGGGCCTTGATCAGAACCTTGTCTTGGCTTCGTTATTCCTCTCGCCCGTCCGTTTTCTTTCAGCCCAGCTCTCCTTCCAGGCGGACCCAGTTTGACCAAAGCTGCTGGACAGCTACAGTTCTTGCAGAGGACCCAGGTTCAAATCCTGGCACCCACACGGTGACTTACAACAACTACCTGTAACTCCAGTTCTGGGTGAGCCGGCCCCTTCTCTTGACTTCTGTGAGCGCCAGGAATGCACGCGGTGTGCATTCATACATGCCGGCAAAACCACCACGCACATGAAGATTTAGGCAGAGAAAACAAACGGACACTTAAGTTCTCGACTACTGAGTGTTTGCCAGGCTCTCCTTGCTACTTCTCACTGCCTTATTTAATCCTTCTGACTGAACTATGAAGCAGACATTACTTTTCGGCTCATATGAAGACAGTGAGGGGAAGTGGGTTGGGTAACTCGCCCAAGGCCACTCTGATGCGGGAGATCTAGGCAGACCAGCTTCAATCACTCCTGAATTTTTGCCTTGACTTTGCACTGGGCACGTGAGGAAGGATTGCCAGTCTCATCGTGTTCTTTACTGGAGGAGTAAGATGGTAAGCAGAGCCCGTGGCTCCCCGCCCCTCCTTCTCTCCCGATCTAGAAGACTAGGTGAGGGACGTCAAAGCGGATTCTTATTCTGTACTCTGATTTAGGTTTAGGGAGAGAGATAAAAACCGTCCTACAATTCAGAGAAAAATGCGGATAGTTAACACTGGGCATTCAGCTGTGACAGCCGACTGCACAGAGACAGAGACTCTGTTCTTTAGCCAAACTCTCCCCCCCCCACCCCCCACCGCATCCCCAACACGGAGCCAGGAACAACAGCAGAGACTGTGAATGGCTCAGGGCAGCCCCGTCACGAGCAGAACATACTGGGGACTATGTCCTACAGAACCAGGACATCACGGCACCAGTGTTAGAGGTCTAAGGAAAATATAGAAAGCATGCTTAGTAGACGGCTCACACTAGTGTGCATACATCGAGCTTGAACAATGGCCTTTGCATTGTTGTTTATGAACAACAGGGCTGAAACACCCAGAACAGCCCCCCTCCCCCGGTTGGAGAGAGTTAGTCAGAGGGGTGACTCCTCAAGGAAGAGCTGTGTGCTTATTAAAAACAACAGTAAAGAGTTCCGGTAAAATAGACTCCTGCAGTAAGCACTGCTGTTTCTGGTGAAAAGCAAGTTATAAAACACCTCTCCTTTGATCTAGGCTCATAAAGCAGTAGTTGAAATTAAGGACTGTGGAGCCCCCACTGTCCAGGTTCGAGTCCCGGCTCTGCCACAGCTGGTTGTCGGACTCTCCCAAGCCCACTCAGGCAGGTGGCAGGCGCACCTGAGCAGCAGCAACTGAGGCACGGGTTTGGGTTTGGGGAGATCTCACTTTCAGAGATGAACTAAAGCCATGCATGTGAAGAGCTTAGACAGCACAAGGCTCCCAGCGCGTGCTGGAGAAAGGACTTCAGCCCTTGGGAGGTGGAAAGCAGGAGCGTCAGAAGTTCAAGGCCATCCCCAGCTACGGAGGGAGCTCCAGGCCAGCCAAGAAGAGACTAGGCTGGTGACCCTCCACCCCGGTCTTACAAACAATGAAAAGGAACATCTGAACTTTTGAAAATAAAATGCATGAACAGAGAATTGTGGGAAACAAGCGCTAACGGGTCTCTGAATCAGACAGTATCCACCTTTTTCTTCAAGCCCTACTTTTGCTTCTCTGTAATTCCCATGTTTCCAGATAAAACATGTTTTTGTTTTTAGCAAAAAAGAAAACCACGTGGATCCAAAATTTAAAAAAAAAAAAAAGTGCTACTGGGGACCATCGAGATGGCTCAGCAGGTAAGAGGTGTTTGCCGCCAAGTTAGATGGCCTGCGTTCCATCCCTGTAACCCACAAGGTGAAAGGAGAGAACCAATTCCCACAAGCTGTCCTCTGACCTTCACTCACGAGGCAAGGTGGCATGTATACATTCCTCTGTCCCCAGCCCTACCCCCCCCCACTAAAATAAGTAAATGATACTTACTATTCCCTGCCCCCCCCCAACAAAAAGATGCTAGTAGATATTTAAAAACTGGGACAAGTGTGTGGGGTTTCCTGGTCTCGCCTGGTTTGTACCAAGTCCTTTAGGAAGATTCCCAGGCAGGATGCATGCACAGAGATGGGGGTGCCTGATTTCTTTCCCAGCCATCCACTTAGTTTGAAATGTCAGGAAGTTTAGCGGATTAAGGGTATTACAGTCGGTATTCATAAAGGTGTTTTGTTAGAACTACCAAATAGCAAGCTGGTGAAATAAGCCTCACATAGCCTTAAATGAAAGCCTGTTACAGTACTTAACATTTCCCAGGGAAGGAAAAAGACCTCCAGGTATTAATTTACCTAGAGCAGCTGCCTGGAAGATACAGTAATAGACCCATTTAGGCAGGGCTATAGAACGGGTCCGCCAGTCACAGAAGTAGGCAGCTTGGACCCAGAGCCCTGGGTGGAGCGGTGGGACTGTCAATCAGCAGTAATGAGAGGCGTGTCTGTGTCCTGACAGAAGACACAGCTGCACGCCCGATCCAAGGGCACGCGGTAGGTGTGGCTTTTATTTTATGCGTTTGGGTGTTTTGTCTGTGTGTACGTCTGGGCACCACGTGCAAGCCTGGTGCTCACAGAGGCCAGAAGAGTGTCGGATCCTTTGGAAGTGGAGTTGCAGGCAGATGTGGGCGCTAAGGATCTAACCCAGTTCCTCTGCAAGCAGCAAGTGCTCTTACCCACTGAGCCATCTTTCCAGCCCAGGTTTGGCTTTTAAAATTCACCAACTAAAACAAAAAGGGCCTACCACTCCCTGCAAGCGCACCTTGAAGGGAAGAGGCCGACTATGCATGGCTGAGCCCAGGTTTTCACCGCAGGCCCTGTGCAGTGCACTTCAGCTCATGAACCCAAGCATTCTTGTGTTAAGACTCCATCTACAGATCTAGACAAGCTCTTAAGGGGCCTGTTTGGTTTTCGGACCGGGACAAAGGACTGTGGTGCATATTTTACATACCAAAGCAGACCCTGCCTCCAGGTTCTCCCAGCATCCTTCAGTTCCTGCCTGGCACACCCTGCCCCCAACCCTGCACTTCCCTTACCCCAGAGGCTCTTCCCCGTGTAATCCAGACATTCTGTGTGCTCTCTGAGCCGGCTCCAGCCCTTTCTCGATTTCTC
The DNA here is from genome assembly GCA_964023405.1 of Apodemus agrarius. NCBI lineage: Eukaryota > Metazoa > Chordata > Mammalia > Rodentia > Muridae > Apodemus > Apodemus agrarius. The sequence continues at coordinate 35,218,640 of OZ030005.1, read as the reverse complement.
TTCTGCCCTCCCCCCTTCTCCCTATGGTGGACTCTCCAAGACTCAATCCTTGGGACCCAGTGATCTCACCTGAGAGCAGCTTCCCAAGAAACCTGCCTTTTAATATATTCTAGTCTGGCTTGAATTGGCTCATTTCACCAGCAGCGGAGAAATAACCTATCAAGACCCTGCTGGGCTTTCAATATGAAATGCTCACACGAACTTCTGTGCTTGAACGGCTAGCTCCCCGCTGGTGTGTTATTTATATGGGGGGGGGGGGAGTGACGGAAACTTTAGGAAGTGGAACTTGACCGGAAGAAGTAGATCACTGGGGTGAGCCAGAAGGTATATAGCCCAGCCCTACTTCCTGTCCTCCAAGATGTGAGCAAGCAGCTTTAGGCTCCTGCAGCCACAGCCACAAGCTAATCCCACTACTTAGGAGAGGCCCGGTCTCCAGGCCTGCACTCTCTGTCTTGATTGACAGCATCCCCTCCAAAAGGGGGCCATCGTAAGCCCTCCGTGCTGCCTCCCGTCAGGTATCTGGTCACAGTGTCATGAGGGTGACCAATACAGGTTCTAAGTCAAACATCTGCAAAACGAATTCTGTGTCTCCCCCCTGCTCCTTCTGAAGCTACAGAGTTTTAACACAAAGGATGTCTTCCCGATTCAGAGAGCAAAGGAACAGAGTCTTTCCCAAGGGGGAGGGGTAGAGACAGACAACGAAGGCTCCCCCAGCAAGTGGAGGTGGAACTTGACCCTGCCCCTGGGCTGCTGTCTGTTCCCAGGTGACCAGGATGTGATGGTGAATAAGTTCCTGTCCTCAAGATGATGAGTGACAGGCAAGGAGCAGACTTAGAAGATGACTCTTTTTGGTGCTGCCATGAGGGCCCTAAGAGGGACACATGACCTGGCCCTTGTGACAGCAGTCAGGGAAGCTTCGTGGAGAGGACGGAATGTAGTCTGAGTCTAGGTAAAGGACGCCAGGACCCTGTGAGGCTAAGAGGGGAGCCGCAGGGTTGGTTAGTTTTTTTGTTTGTTTTGTTTTTTGTTGTTTTTTTAAGATTTATTTATTATTATATCTAAGTACACTGTAGCTGTCTTCAGACCCTCCAGAAGAGGGCATCAGATCTCGTTATGGATGGTTGTGAGCCACCATGTGGTTGCTGGGATTTGAACTCAGGACCTTTGGAAGAGCAGTCGGTGCTCTTAACCACTGAGCCATCTCACCAGCCCCTATTTTTTGTTTTTTAAGAGCTATTTATGTATATGAGTACACTGTTGCTGTCTTCAGACACACCAGAACATCAGATGCCATTATGTGACTGCTGGGAATTGAACTCAGGACCTCTGGAAGAGCAGTCGGTGCTCTTAGCCACAGAGTCAGGGTTTTGAGGAGTGACCTGTAAGGTAGTGGGGTGGGGGTGGGGAGAGGAAACCAGACCTCATGGGAAGCCCAGTCACTGGGGCCTGAACTTGCATCCCAAGCACCATCGGGAGCTCGCAGGCCACGCTGCTTCTGGATATCCTTGTCTACCAGGAAGGCTAGTCCGACTCTGTTCCCTACCTCGGAAGCCTCAGACACCATGGAGTTCACCAAGAAGCTCCCTTCCTCCATTAGCACTCAGTGGTCAAATCCCAAATTGGACCCAGGGTTGGTTTGGAGGAGGAGAGAGAGGAAGTGTGCGCCTTGTCTTCACACAGCGTAGTGGTACATTCAAGGCTAGAGCTCAGATTGTCAGCCTTAATATATGGTTACGGCTTCTCTTCTGTTTCTTTTTAATCACGGATCGTGAATTCCACCTTCGAGGGGCAGGGAGGTTCCACGGACATCAGTGCTGCCATTCGGGGATGCACAGGCTCTCGTACACACACACACACACACACACACACACACACAGACATACACAGAGAGACACACGGAGACACACAAACACTGAGACACAGACACACACAGACACACACAGAGACAGACTGACACACAGACAGACACTCCCACAGACATAGACACAGGCACACAGATACATATACAGACACATACACAGTCTCACAGACAGACAGACAGACAGACAGACACACACACACACACACAGTTACAAAAGCAGTTACCCAATACTCAGGAGTCAGAGGCAGGCAGATCTCTGTGAGTTCAAGACTATCCTGGTCTAAATAGTGAACCTCAGGATAGCCAGAGCTAAATAGATGTTGTCTCAAAAATGAAACAAACAAACAGAAACACAAAAATCAGCAAAGAAACACATCCTTTCATTCAATTAAATCACTTTAAGGGAATAAAAATGCTTACAGCATTATCCTAGTATCCTAGTGAAATATATTTATGACATGCCAAAAAGGAAAAAAAAGGAGCATGTGCAGGCACACACTCCATCCTGCACAAAGGGTTTATCTGACAAAATAACCAGGGGACAAAAGAGAGATCTGAGAACTTGAGGTTTCAACTGCCAAGTGGATCAAAGACACAGGAAGCAGAGAAAGCAGTACCTGTGATAAATTTAGTCTCCTTCCATAGCGCACTCCCCCCATGCCAAGGTCTGTGGGCTGCTGCCTGGCACAGCCTGGATAAGTGCTCTCCAGAGAGCATAGCGCCTCCATCCCTCAGGAAGCCCCGCTCTCCTCACCCACTGGCGGGCTCTTGGGGATCATGAGCAGGTCGTGTTCCTGCTTGTGTTCCTACAGCTCTGCCAGCTGCCATGGACTGGGAGAGCGTCGGGAGCTTCCAGACCTCGACAAGTATAGAGGAACATCAAGAAGCAACAGAAAAAAGAGAAAAGATCCGGAGGCAGATGAAGACAGATTGGCACGTACTCTCTGGTTCGCTCTACCTTAAAGCTCACGGTCTGAATACTCTGGAACACTGGGGTTCTGTTCCCCGACCACCTCACATCTACTAATCGCTCAGCATTGCATGAACAAGGATGGATTAACAGTCAGCAGGTCAACTTGACTGAATTTAGGATCACTATGAAACCCACCCCTGGATGTATCCATAGAGGAGTTATCTGAGGGGGCTTAACTGAGGAGGAAATATGAGTGCTGAATATTGGTTCAGCTATGCCAGGGGCTGGGGGGGGGAGGGTCCTACACTGGATTAAAAAATAAACCAGGTAAGCACCACTCTTTACGGGCACACACACACTTCTTGACTGTAGATACAATGTAACCACAATTTCTGCCTCTTTGATGAACTGTATCTTTTTTTTTTTTTTGGTTTTTTTATTTTGTTGTTGTTGTTTTGTTTTGTTTTTTGAGACAGGGTTTCTCTGTGTAGCCCTGACTGTCCTGGAACTCACTCTGTAGACCAGGCTGGCCTCGAACTCAGAAATCCGCATGCCTCTGCCTCTGAGTGCTGGGATTACAGGTGTGCGCCACCACCGCCTATCCTTGAACTGAGCCAAAAATAAATCCTTCCTTAAGGTGCTTTGGCATAGCCACGGGAAAAGTCAGGAATGCAAGGGTGAAGGATCATAGCATTCTCCTTCCACCTGGATCTACTCTTCCAAGCCCTAAACAGCACCACAGGACAACGGGACAACAGGACAGGGGTGAGGGGCCGGCGGAAGAGGGTGCTGACGTCACGGCAGCTTGTCCCCCGTGTCAGTACAGCAGCAGCCTTCACTAGACGGAGGCTGTGTCTGCTCACCACCTCGTCACCATCCTACTGCGGCTCATATACCAGGCAAGGCACGGGTCTATGATGAGCCTGCCCAGCCTTTCAAAGGAGACCTAAAATTTTCAAGGACTGGCTTTTGTCACCCAGCCAACCTGTCACACCTATCTTCTGGTGCCTGGGGTGCAGGGCACGTGAATACATGCCGCCAGCTAAATTTAAACTCTTCAGAGTCCTTTCTAAGATGACATTTCTTGCACTCTAAGGAGGAACAGGTCGGCTCCTTTGGTGAAAATCACACAGCCCACCCAGTCAATGCAGACAGATGGAGCGGTAGCGGTACCCAGGGAAGTCACAAATGGCTCACAGCCTCCCCCGCACCTCCAGAAAAAGTTCTGACCCACACCCTGCGCACACAGATGTGACAGCGCATTCCTTAATGACCTGATTCTTCTGTTTCTGTCACAGCATACAGAAGAGGGTCTGTAAGCTGACTCTCTTTATCCTTGCTTTCTGAGACGGGAGAAGAAATCACCGTGGGAGGCCAGGGGTTCTAATCTCAGCACCGGCTGCAAATGCATGCACATCAGTTCGTGATCCCTTATCTTTCAAGTTAGTCGTGATGGGGACCACAGTTGCAGTGCAGTATCTTGTTCACAGTGGGTGTACTACGCAGGCTCTGTTGGCTAGTTTTATGTCGATGTGGCTCAAGCTAGATTTATCCGCAAAGTGGGAACCTAAATTGAGAAAATGGCTCTGTAAAACCCAACTGTACCCATTTTCTTAGCGACCGATTGGAAAGGGCTCAGATCATTTTAGGTCATGCCACCCCTGGGCTGGTAGTCCTGGGTTCTATAAGAAAGCAAGATGAGCAAGCCACAGGGAACAAGCCAGTGAGCGGCACCCCTCCACAGCCTCTGCATCAGCTCCTGCCTCCAGGTTCCTGCCCTGCTTGAGTTCCTGTCCTGACTTCCTTTGAGGATGAACTATGATGTGGAAACATAAGCCAAGCAGACTCTCCCTTCCCTGACTTGCTTTTGGTCATGGTGTTTCATCACAATGTTAGAAACCTAGGACATCAGCTGCCATGGCCGGCACCACCACAGCACCAGTCAGTAGAGTAGCAACTGCCGTTGGAATTGGGGAATTCTGGGTAAGCATTTTATAAGCTCTCTGGAGTTTAAGGAGCCCCAGAAATTGGATCCAGTTTCTCAGGGGTCCCAAGGTTCGCCAAGAAGCAAGGCTGGTGTCTTTTCTACATTCCCAACTTCACATGAGTCCTCTATACTGTCTAGCAGTAACCAGACATGAATAAACACCATGGCAAAACTATAACAAGGACATCCGAATCCAGAGAGTGAATGGCTAAAGGAGAGGAGCCCTGGATTCCAGGGGCGAGTAGCAACAGTGGGGGCCTCAGCTCTTACCCGGGGCTGTCAGAGCCACAGCAGCAGCGTCACTGAGCACCTCTCCAGCCCCAGCTAGCACCGCTTCTTACAGCTGCTTTCTCTTTGACTCCACACTCATAGGTGACCGGCCACTCTGAGTCAGTTGTACCATCTAACTAAGGGGTATGAACACAGTCTTTCCTTCAGAGCTGGGTATGCAGTTGGGTGCAGATCTCACCTGGGTCCAACCCACCAATCACCAGCTACAGTTCCTGGTTTGTTTTTGTTTTTGTTTTGTTTTTGAGACAGGGTTTCTCTGTGTAGCCCTGGCTGTTCTGGAACTCACTCTGTAGACCAGGCTGGCCTGGAACTCAGAAATCCACCTGCCTCTGCCTCCCCAGTGCTGGGATTAAAGGCGTGTGACACCACCTACAGTTCCTGTTTTTTTTTTTTTTTTCCCCCTTTGGTTTTTTGAGACAGGGTTTCTCTGTGTAGCTCTGGCTGTCCTGGAACTCACTCGGTAGACCAGGCTGGCCTCGAACTCAGAAATCCGCCTGCCTACGCCTCCCAAGTGCTGGGATTAAAGGCGTGCGCCACCACCGCCCGGCCCAGTTCCTGTTTTTTAACAGTATTCATAGCACACCTTCCCAGCACCCAGCACAGGCAGGAGGGAATCCATCTCTCCAACAGGGACCTCCTGGGCTCTAATTGGAGGGTGTGTTGCTTAGCATAGAAAGCATCTCTCCAGCCTGGCTTCCTCCCAGCTGCTGGGAGAGCCATGCCCTCTTGGCTTTGCAGCCCCACTCACAGTGAGAGCGGCTCACCCAGTGTTTGTACAGTGTTTAATCATTAGATGCTGGAGGTTCTAATACCAGGGGCCCCAGGGGCATCTGCAAATAAGTCAGCTATTTGCCTCTGTCTATCAAGGTCTTCTTTGGGGAGGGTTTCTCTGCAGAGACACGGGAGCTGACCTCTGACATAATGGGCTCCCAGATGCTGGGGAGGCTTATTCTCCAAGGACACAGGGTAGGTGGTGTGGGTGGGAATCCGAGATGGGACTGCCTCTTCCCAGAGCAGAGCTCCTGGACTCTTGTCTTTTTGCCCAGCCATGTCCCCGTCCCACCCCCCCACCCCCGACGGAATTGCTTCCCCTTCCCCCACACTTGTTTTCCAAGGTCTGATCCAGCTTTTGCAGGAACACTCCCACAGTCCTGTCCTGACATTTGATCTGGAAATGTGAATAGCCTGAATACCCAGGCCTTTCCCTTGGCAGCTCCTGACCTGCTCTTTGCACCAAGTGAAGGGTGTTGGTATCCCAGAAGACAGACCCAGGCCAGCCTCCATGTCCCCATGACCCCAGCACAGTACCTCACAGGCAGGGTGGTCCCTATTGTTCGTCAGTCCTGGCAGGGTGGGTCTACAGACCGAATGGTTTATGGTGAAGTCTGACCCCCAGCGTGGGAGTACTTGCAGGTTGCAGCTGTCTTTGAGAAGTGAGGGCAGAGCCCTTGTAAGTAGGACTGGCAGCCTTTCAAAGGGCTCTAGAACATTCCCTAGTACTGTTTCTATTAGAGAGGATGGAAGGAGGAGGGCCCTTGCCGGAATCCCTCATGCTGGCTTCCACGAGGGCCTAATGGCTTATGGAGAGCAAATGTCTGGCTTTTTCAGTCGATGGTAGCATGCACAGCCATATCCCCAGGTCGCCTCGGCCAACCTGCTATGTGTCAGAGTCTGGATTATCAGGTCCTGGGAACTCCATCACAAATAAAATAGTTTTAGTCTTTAAGCCTAGCATTACAAAAAAAATAGAAAACAATTTAAGATTAAGTTAGAAGTTCAAATGAAGGACCGCACAGGCCTCCTCTGTGTGATCAAGGGGGAGAGCTGCTGGCGGGACTCTGAAAGGGTGTGCACGCTAGCCTGGCCCAGAGCAAGAGGAAGTGCTGGGACAAGGCTGCAGCCTGCAAAGCCACCAGGAGCCCGCACAGCCCGAGACGCACTTGGTACCCAGGCTGAGAAGTGGAGATGAGACCGGTGGCAGGGCCAGGCTGGAAGGTGCCAGTGTGTGACACAGAACCCCAAAGGCTTTTTAATGGATCAGACCTTCATTGGAGGGTCACAGCTCTGGGGTCATGTCTGAAGAACAAGGCTGGCATCCGGCCCAGGGACTGACACAAAGGACAGCCACGGAACAATAGCAGACATGCCATGTGCCAGTTCCCTGCAGGGCCTCCAACCCCAGCACGGGAAGCCGACCTTGGGTATAACCAGAGAGGCCACACCATTAGCGTGAGTGTGGCTTATTTAGGGAGGCCTCCCTCCCAGGTTCCTGTGTGTGTGTGTGTGTGTGTGTGTGTGTGTTGGGGGTGAGGTGGGGTGGGGGACACTGAAGGCAGGCCTGCCCACAGGAGCTCCTCAGTTTGCTGGCTCTCCCCCCACCCCCTAACCCTTTTATTCCAGACCATTAAGACTGGAGCCCTCCGGAGGCTTCCTGGGGGCCTTTGTTTAAAATGAGAAGCCAACTACCTTTAATTGCTTCAGCCAGACACCAGCCTCTCTCCCCAATCCCTCCCAAAGCAGCTCCGTCCTCGGTTTGTCTTGAAACATAATCAGCGCCTGTTCCGAGGCCCTCTGCAAATTATGGTTCTGATCTTTTGCTCCAAAGAGTGCTCGAATTATAGCTTGGCACGGAGAGAAGTTCAAGTCTACAGGGTCATAAACTCTTTCATGTTCGGTTTCAAGACCTCTGCTGGGGATTTTAGCAGGTTTGCACCTCTGATGTTGCCTGGGGGCAGTTAGAGCAGACCTCCCGCCATGCGGTGTGCCTCAGCTTTCGCTAGTTACTCCCTGGGGGTCCTAGGTCTTCTAGTTTCTACTTCCACCCCTACCAGTCTTTGACCAGGGCAGAAGTAGCAAGCAGGCTGGCAAGAGCTGAGGGAGACTCCAGAGAAAGGACCCTGTGGCCACATGGCTGGGTCTAGAGTTGACAGGGCCCATTTTATAGCCTGGTGTTTTGAGGCAGTCTCTTTAGCTTCTGATCCCTCCAGTTCTCATCTGTGAAATCAGCATTCTAGCTTACTGCCTAATGGCACTGGCTACCAGGCTTTCTAATCTATCACGGAATGGCACTGGCTACCAGGCTTTCTAATCCATCACCGAATGGCACTGGCTACCAGGCTTTCTAATCCATCACCCAATGGCAGTGGCTGCTAGTTTCTAATCCATTATTATCATATGACACTGGCTGAATTAGAGAGAGAGAGAGAGAGAGAGAGAGAGAGAGAGAGAGAGAGAGAGAGAGAGAGAGAGAGAGACGGGGAGGGGGGCAGCAAGGGAAGGAGAGAGAGAGGGAAAGGACATGACTGCTTCTAGGTATGGTGGAGGAGAAAATTTATTATAGATAGGTGGAAGGGCATAGTCAAAAGCAGACACATCTGGAGAGTCTGTGGTCCTGACCCTGAACCATGTGAGGAGAGTGGGGAGGGGCAAGGGAGAGAAGAGAGAAGGGAGCCGCTGGGTGTAGCAGCCAGGAGGCCAAAGCTACACAAAGGGTGGGCATGCAGAATGTCTGGATTACATAGGGAATAGGCTCTGGGGGAAGGGCAGCCCAGCTCCTGGGTTACAGAGTTCAGGGTAGAGGGTAGGGTATGCTGGCCATACCCTGTAACAGAAAGGGGCTGAAGGATACTGAGAGAATCTGGAGGCCAGGTACCCCAGCCACTGGTCCGGGGTTTGAAACTTAACACTGGCCAGCAGGCGTTCTAATCTATCACGGAATGGCACTGGCTACCAGGCTTTCTAATCTATCACGGAATGGCACTGGCCAGCAGGAGCTCTAATCTATCACGGAATGGCCCTGGCATTACGGATGGAGGGAACTCACTAACCTTGCACAGCACGGCATCCCATCACCTTTGCGGCTGTCCAGAGAGAAGAGCACAGCTGGCACACGTGGACTCAGGACAGCTAACTCCCCTGACTTCTACCGTGCAGCGGCTAAGAACACTGACTGCTCTTCCAAAGGTCCCGTGTTTAATTCCCGGCAAGCACATGGTGACCCATAACCATCTGTACTGGGATCTGATGCCCTCTTCTGGCATGCAGGTGTACATGCACATAGAGCACTCATGTATAACATAAAGAAATCTTAAAAGGTACATATATACATAGGCCCTCAGCGTCCTCTTCCTGCTACCATCACTGCTGCTTGCCGCCCCGCCTCCCCACCACGATGGGCTCTTATTCCTCTGAAGCCACAAAGCGCGAATAAACTCCTTCTCCTGTAAGATGCTTCTGGTCATGTGTTTTATCACAGCAACTAATACATGCTCATTAAGCCATCTATTCATTCTTCCTGGTCTAAGTAGAAGGAGCATGCTCTCCGAACCGGGCACTGTTCTAGAAGAGAAGGTTGGTCCGGAAGCAGAATCGACCTGGTTTTGTTTTACGGATGCTCACACTGGTGGAGCTAAGAAAGCCTGCATGAGGGGCTGGAGAGATGGCTCAGTGGTTAAGAGCACTGACTGCTCTTCCAGAGGTCCTGAGTTCAAATCCCAGCAACCACAGGGTGGCTCACAACCATCTGTAAAGAGATCTGACGCCCTCTTCTGGAGTGTCTGAAGGCAGCTACAGTGTGCTCACATACATTAAATAAATAAACTTTAAAAAAGAAGAAGAAGAAGAAGAAGAAAGCATGCATGAAAACAAGGAGTGCAGCCTGGCATGGTGGGACTGTGCTGTTAGTCCTTGTGGGGGGTGGAGGCAGGAGAGTGCTGTGTTCAAGGCCAGCTTGAGCCACATGGAAGACCTTGTCTCACAGTTAAGATAAACAGTTTGTAAACAGTTCATAGCTGAGGGCTGAGGCTGGTGAAGGGTCAGGGTCAGGGTCAGCCACTCTGAGGTGACCTGGAAGAAGCGGAGGAGGAGGAGGAGGAGGAGGAGAAAGAGGCGTGGGAGGCTCACTCTAGACAGGGAGGGTGGCCGTGCGTTGGTTCTGCAGACAGGGTGGGTGAGCGAGTTCAAGGGGGCCAGAGGAAGGCCTGGCTCTTCCCAGGAGGGTGTGGTGAAGTGAGGCCAGAGAGGTGCCAGGAGCCAGAACGCATGGGTTTGGAGGCGACAACTAGGTCTGTCTTTTGTTCCGTGTGCAGCAGGAAGCCACCGCTGTGAAGCCTCAGGAAGGCTCTGGAGTCCTGAGGTGTGTTAGGAAGGTTAGAGTGGCTCGTGGCCATGGGAGGGCCACAGCAAAAGCTCCGAGGAGAGACCAGTGTCCTAGGCTGCTGCCCTGGAGCCTCGGGGCAAAGTAGAAGGATTTATAGATCACTAGGGAGACCATGACAAAGCTTGCCTTAGCCCTGAAGAGCTGTCCTCTGCCCTCATCTCCAGGCAAGCTGCGTGGAGATGCGGGAGCGGGTGTATCTGGTATCTGCAAGCGGGATGATGGAGTCCACACTATCCTTCATTTCCCCCAGCCCCTACTCAACAGCCTCCACACAATCTCAGAGCTCACCCCAGGCCTCTCTGTGTCACTGAGCACAAGGGACTAATGGGATATGTCAAAGTGAGAACCAGTCTCCTCTTCCTGAGTTTGCCGACCCTCAGACAACTAACTGCAAGGGTTTACACCAGAGCCCGTGGATGGGAGAGGGGTCAGCTTGCGTGACCAGCGGGGTGCCGGCGGGATGCCGGCTGGCTACTTAGGGGTTGACTATGCTGAAAGAGATGCTGCACTGGTGGCTGGAAGCGTCCCTAAGGTACCCTTGCGTGCGATACGGCATTCTCCCAGGCACGGCGGGCGGAGCCCAGCCCTGGCTGCAGCAGCCTTGCCCTTCCTGAAATGTCCAAGGAGAAAGTGGCACCCAGCAGGAGGCTGGCTGGGTCCAGGGATGATGACGCTGGCAAGCTGAGATGTCAAGTACATACAGGGCTCCCCCCTGAGGAAGGGTTGGAGCCCGAGGGGCTTGTACTCTAGCCTCATCCTCCCTTTTACACAGACCCTCTACGTAGGTCAGGCTAGCCTTGAACTCATGGTCATCTTGTTCAGCCCCCCCTTACCCCCCCCCAAGTACTTGGATTGCAGGCAGATGCCACCAGACCTTGCTCTTCCCTGGGTGATGTTCACAAGGGATCCTGGTATACCAAGAGGTGTATCCAACATAGAAAGCTTTACGGTGTCAGGGAAGTGCTATATATTCTAGTCAGGGCCGCCTGCCCTCCTGGCTGGGGGCAAACAACTGTCACTCCAAAGAACTAAAAGACAAACCCGAAATTCACTGCTCACCCTACTAGCCATTTAGGGTCTTATCTTGATGAAAATAAGACTCTAGTCCATGAGCTTCATGGCTTAGTTCTTCCTGAAATAGTGGCTGCTACAAGGTTTGGCAGCTGGTTTAATATTATTATTATTATTATTATTATTATTATTATTGTTGTTGTTGTTGTTCCAAAGTTTCAGAAATGTCCAAAGACCACTGCTGAACGCACAGTTCTGTCCTTCCCTTGGGGGATCTCAATCCTGTGGTTCAGCCACAGACAGACCTCCTGTGTCCCCACCCCCAGCCACAATAGCTTCCTGCTTCTCGAAGTCCCTCAAAGCTGCTGCTGCAGGCGTGTGTGTGTGTGTGTGTGTGTGTGTGTGTGTGTGTGTGTGTGTCAGAGGTCAGCGAGGGAGCTACCGAATGTCTCGCATCTACATCCATCCAGAAGCTCAGTGGAGAACCTGGCTCCTCCCTGGAGTATCATCACAAGGTTAAGGCATGCGATCCTGACTCTTGGCAAGATTGTTTCCCTGTGCGGGATGAACTCTTTGCAGAACTGACTTGCCAACTCAACGTCAAGAACACCGCCTTACAGAGGCTAGAAGACTTTAAACATGAGAGGGTCTGTTTGCAGGTAAAAAAATGGGGGGACATGGAGGGGAGACACCTATTAAAGACATTCAGTGGTGGCAGGGTCAAATCCCCTGGTCGCTGGGTTGCTTACTGTGTGGACTGCATCAAAACTAACATCAAAGAGGTTGGGCTTTTCCCCAAGTTCCCTAGAGTTCATGATCTCCGAGGCTACACAGGGACCACTTTGCTCCCCGGAGGCCAAAATGGGTAGCTGCTATCCAGCTTCCTCATTGGCAAAGTGGGCAGCCCAGGACTGGTGACTCAGGGCAGACAGAGCCTTGGCATCAGAAGGCCCCACATCATGTAAGTGGACAGGAGAGGCAGTCTTGAGAAAATGTGTTTATGCACAAAATAACCTTGGATCAAGCTGTCTGCGTGGTACAGATGAGCAGTAGACCAAGACAGAGGTCACACGGGAACCAGGGGTACTCTGCAGAGGCCTGTACAAGGGTCACCTCACATACCGGGCAGTTATAACCAGAGCTTCCCTGTCAGGGACAGACAGCGAGGCTGAACTGCTTTTTAAAGTGACAGAGAGGAGCTGAGTGTGGTAACATGTGCTTGCAATCCCAGAACCTGGGAAGAAGAGGCAGGAAGGTCATGAGTTCAAAAACGTTCTTAGTTATGAAGTGAGTTTCAGGCCAGCCCAGGCTATGTGAGGACTTGTCTCAAAAGAAAAAAAGAATGCATGTAAACATATCTGCATAAACACAACAAAGGATATTAAAAAGTAAAAAAAAAAATTCACATGTATAAAGCAATAAGTGGGCCTACTTGACTCTTTTTTTTCCCACAAATTAATTAATTAATTGATTCTGGTTTACACTTCGCAACACTGTCCCAGTTGACCTGTGGGTAAAGTTTCCAGGGGATATCTTATTTATCTCTGTGTGTATCCATGCACATTTGTACGCACGCCAGGGCACATGTGTGCCAAGGATCCTGCATGGAGGTCGGAGGACAGCCTCGGGTGCTCTGTCTCGCCTTCCCCCTCTCCCTCCTTTGAGACAGGATGTCTTAGAGTACTACTGCATATGCCAGTCTAGGTGGGTATGTGAAAAGCTTCCAGGATCCTCCTGCCTCAGCACTGGGATTTCAAACTGTACTACCGTGCCTCGATTTACTGAGCTCTGCGTAGCTAGAGCAAGGTCTTCACGCCTGTGCAGCAGCTTCCCTACCCACTCAACCAAACCATCTCTAGGCTGGGTGTCAGGGCCTAGGCTTTGAGTCGCTGGGGGATTAAGCACAGAGGAAGTTTTTGCCTTTTCTCTGGGCCCCTCATTCCAGCTTTCAATGTTAGGCATCTATCTATCCCAACTTTAGTGTTGAAGCTATCTTAGTTTTACGTATATGAGCATTTGCCTGCATGTATGCCTGTGCAGTATGTTCCATGCCCGGTGTCCTTGGAGTCCAGAAAAGGACATCAGGTCCCCTGGGACTGGATTACAGACAGTCGTTAGCCCCCATCTGGGTGCTGGGAACCGAAAGTCCTCTGTGACGAGCAGCCAGTGCTCTTAACTTCTGAGTCAACCTCTCCGGTTCTCATGCAACTTATCTTTCAACAAGCCTTGGGAGGTCACAGCTTACAAAAGAGCGTCTTTGGGGGTCATGGCTGTGCTGTCCGGCCCCCACTCAGCTGTGTGTCAGGGAGTGGAGTGCCTCACGGGGCACCTTTGCCCTTTCTTTGTGAGTGGGAACACTGCCTGGGAAGCGATGCCCCACGCTCGGCAGCCTGTGGGTTTCCAGCCGTTTACAGCCCTCTGGAGAATTCCTCGGAGGCTTAAGGTGCAGATGGTGAGCTTCCTGTCATCACCCGCCCCCTGTTCAACCCAGGTGGCCTCTGCCCACAGGATCGGCCTCTTGCTTAAAAAGGAAGCCGGTGGCAGGGGCAGACTGGGGCCCTCCAGGAAGGCCAGTGTGGTAATTATCACCCTGTTACAACGGAAATAGAGATTTGCCTCCAAGGCTCCTTTTATGGGCTTTGAAACTGGGATTTTTCACTCTCTCCCACTTTGTTTGCACAGGAGGGAAGAGAAAGGGGGCGGGGCATGGAAGGGATGGGCGGTGTCTTGGATGCACAAGAGGGGAAAGGGGGCGGGGTGTGGAAGGGATGGGAGGAGCCACGAGGAAGGGTGTGGACTGGCTTTTTGCACCACAGCTGCGTCTGTCTATAGAGAATGGGCATAGGCCTTATGTGCACAACACAGAACAAAATAGTATTCTTGAACATAGTGGACATTACTTGGCTCTCAAAATGAGAAGGAAGAAGAATGAGAGGTAGAAGGTTGAGGGTGGGGGAAGAGGGAGTGGGAGGAGGGAGGGGGAAGAGATCCGGAAAGTGAGAGGCTTTCCAGGTTCTAGGTAAAGAGACTTCTGTCATGGGTTGAATATGAAACTGGGTCCTGAGGTCCCTGCGTTGAGACTTGGTGCTGCTGTGGAGAGGTAACTGGAACACAGGCTCACTGGCCTGGTTGGTGGATTCATTAGGAGGCGTTCACACCTAAAGTGGACCTACAGATGCTTGCTCTGGAAGGCATAGCCTGTCCCCAGCTGCTTCCCACCAGCCATGAGGTGAGCTACTCTTTCAACCGCGCGCTTAGGTCAGCCTCATCTACATAGTGAGCACCAGGCTAGTCAGAGCTAAACGACAGTAGTTAGCCAAGACCGAGAAAGGCTATGTTTTTTGGATGACTTCAGAATCTTTTGCAGATTCTCAGTGTCGCGGCTCTGAACCTGCAAGGAGGCCAAGGCCTAAGCTGGGTGGACGGATGTGCTGCCGGGAACAGAACGGCTGCTTTGTTCAGTGTGTGCCACGCAGCCTGGCAGCGTGGGGGCTCTTGTGCTCTTGGGGAAGAGCGCTGAGACTGGACTTGCAGGCTGCTCATTAGCTGGCGGTGGTGGGTGCAGCTACAACCTCTCACCCGGGGCCTCGCCGCTGTGACAGCCTCCCAATTCAAGTGGGAACAGGGCTGGCTTTGAAGGCCAGGGTCAGCGGCCAAGTACAAGCTGGAAGCCTACGTGTGTCCTGTGTCTGCTTTTTAAGAAGCAGTCCCAGAGCTTTACCGACACGGACACCATCTGGAGAGTGAAAAGACACCCAGAATGTGACGGGGGCGGGGGATAACAATAACAAAAAGACCACTCCCCTTTCTGCTTCGATTCCTAGCCTGATCTAAAGTACACATTAAACCCCACTCCTGTTTCGCCAACACAACGTGATCTGGAAGTACTAGCAAAGAGGAACATCTACCTAATGACCCTCAGTCTGCTGCCTGCTTATCCATAAGTGTTATCAAGATCCCTGCACACAGAGGCCCTTTGCAGCATCCAAAAAAAGAGATCCACGAGTGGCAACGTTCTACCCAGCCCTCTGCTTATACGACAGCTGAGTTGCTGGAATCTAAGAACCCCGGCATGTCTATTCCCGAGATGTGCAGGAGACACTGTGCTGCAGGCAGAAACCATGTGACTGATAGCCAGACTCTCGGCCCTGCACGCCGCGTCCCCTCCTCCTAGAGCGGCCTATATCCCACTCTCCGGGGCCTACTACGCGCACTGCGCTGCCTCCATCCCTTTCCCTCCGTCCTCCCTCCACAGTGGGCTGACTGTGCTGGATGGAGCCACCAATCCCTATCAGGAAGGGACTGGGATCCAGCGTGACAGCCCTGTTGAACAGTGACAGGAGATGAAGGGGACTTGGCGCTTTGAATTTATCATCTTTATTATTCATCAGAATGGACTGATGACATAAAGACTCCGACTGACAAAGTTTCTATCTCCCAGGCCTCTGGAGACACGTATTCCCGTAGGTGACTTTTAGTCACCCTAAAAATGACACACTCAGGCCCGTGCTGCAAATAGTCACGATCTGTCCGGGGTCTCAGCATCCGGTTACAGGAGCTTTACTGTGGCCGACTGCTTGTGTGCGGAAACCATAAGCAAGGAGACAGATCTCTTTTTACATAAAATGTTCCTGGAAATTACCTAAGTTCTTACCTTTGTTTTTGAGGTTGTATAGGGAGGATTCTGGTGGCTTTAAATTGTTTTAAAGAACACATTTATAATCACAGAGAGGGGTGGGGTGCAGAGCCATGCCTGATTTGCATATTCACCATCTGTGGCACACTCCCTTGATAGTTCAGTCGCTGTCTCCCGCTTACGCATCTCTTAGCATAAACAATGTTTGTAAAATCATGGGCTTGAGGTGCTCTCTGTGAGTTCCCAAAAGCAGTAAAATTAAAATATAAATATCATAAAGGAATAGTTCCCTATCATTTATAACGATTTCCTATTCGACAGTCAGTTCCCTACTTTGTGAAACATTCACCCAGGTTGGGGCCGGTGGAAGAGGTATTCAAAGAACATCATAAAGAAATCTGTGGGGGACTGGAGCGGTGGCTCAGTGGGTAAGAGCACTGACTGTTCTCCCAGAGGTCCTGAGTTCAAATCCCAGGACCCACATGGTGGGTCACGACCATTCGTAAAGAGATCTGACACCCTCTTCTAGTGTGTCTGAAGACAGCTACAGTGTACTTAGATATAATAATAAATAAATCTTAGAAAGAAAGAAAGAAAGGAAGGAAGAAAGAAAGAAAGAAAGGAAGGAAGAAAGAAAGAAAGAAAGAAATCTGTGAAGGACTGGAGAGTTAGCTCAGTCAGGAAAGAGTTTGCCTTGCAGGTGTCAGGACCTGAGTTTGATCTCTGAAAGTCACGTCACATACTCGGGGAGGTGGGGTCAGGAGGATCTGCAGGGCTTGCAGCTCACCAGCCCAGCGCACTTGTCATTAAGAAATTCAGTCTTGCCGGGCGGTGGTGGCGCACGCCTGTAATCCCAGCACTTGGGAGGCAGAGGCAGGCGGATTTCTGAGTTCCAGGCCAGCCTGGTCTACAGAGTGAGTTCCAGGACAGCCAGGGCTATACAGAGAAACCCTGTCTCAAAAAAAAAAGAAAGAAAGAAAGAAAGAAAGAAAGAAAGAAAGAAAGAAAAGAAAAGAAAAAAAGAAAAAGAAAGAAAAAAAGAAAGAAAAGGAAAAGAAATTCAGTCTTAAAATAAAATAAAATAAAATAAAATAAAATAAAATAAAATAAAATAAAATAAAATAAAATAAAATAAAATGGGGCTGGAGAGATGGCTCAGCAGTTAAGAACACTGACTATTCTTCTGAATGTCCTGAGTTCAAATCCCAGCACCCACATGGTAGCTCACAACCATCTATACTGACTGAGATCCGACACCTTCTTCTGGTATGTCTGAAGACAGTTACAGTGTACTTACATATAATAAATAAACAAATCTTTTAAAATAAAATAAAATAAAATAAATAAAATAAAGGGATTGGATAGCTACCTCAATGGTTATGAGCACTTGATGTGAAATCATGAGGATTGAAGTTTGGATCCAAACACTCATCTAATAAGCAGTGTCCCTGAAAACATCTGTAGCACTGACTCCCAAGGAAGCAAGGATGCAAAGAGCTCTGGGGTTTGCCAGCCTCCTGCCTAGCTGCGAACACTAGAAGCCCAGGCTCAGGGAGAGACCCTGCCTCAAAGACACACATGGAGAGTGTCAGAGGCAGATATCTGATGTCCTCTACTGGCCTGAGGAGAAGACCAACACCTGACGTTCTTGAGCTTCTCCACACATACACACACACACACACACACACATGTACACACATGTATACGTATATTGCACAAATATGCATACATCATAAAGAAATAAACGCGCACAGCTATTTCCACTTGGGCAGAGTAGCATTGCCATGGTCTATTTATTATAGCTATGGAGCTTAAAGAAATTTAGCACATTCCACAAGGATACAAATATATCCCTGCTAGTAACCTAGAACATATATAACACAGGGAAACATTTGTGTCATTATTAAGTCTTTCTTTCCTCCTCCTCCTCCTCCTCCTCCTCCTCCTCCTCCTCCTCCTCTTCTTCTTTTAAAGAAGCCCCTTGGGGGGGGCTGGTGAGATGGCTCAGTGGTTAAAAGCACAGTCTGCTCTTCCGAAGGTCCTGAGTCCAAATCCCAGCAACCACATGGTGGCTCACAACCATCCGTGACAAGATCTGACCCTCTCTTCTAGAGTGTCTGAAGACAGCTACAGTGGACTTACATATAATAAATAAAGAAATCTTTAAAAAAAAAAAAAAAAAGGAATCCCCTTGGGGTCTTTCTTAAAACCCTGGCTAGCTATTTATTCAGTTCTTAAATGATCACAGCAGACCACTCAGGTCTCAGGAGGACCAGAAGACACTGCTATTCATTTGGGGGTGAAATGAAAAAAAATGGCTTCCGTCTTTCCAATCTTAGCCCTCAAATCTCCAAGCAGCAGGACAAGGCTCAGCTGCTATCCATGATAATTCCACTAGGCCTCCAATGAAGCATTGGGTAAATGGCCATCCCAGCGGCTTATACTACAAGCGGAGGCCTCACAGGGCCTGAAAACAGGCACAGTGATCAACTGCAACAGGACCAAAACAAGCAGAGTCATTTGACAAATTATGACCCCACCAGTGAGAGTGGTGCAGATACTGAGTGTCTTCCTCTGGTGCTGGTTGCTGTACAGATTTATCTGCAGGGCTTCAGCTTTAAGAAGTGAGCTCTCGGGGCCGGAGGGATGGCTCCTAAGCATTTACGAGCACTGGCTGCTCTTGCAGAGTACCACTGTTTGATTTCCATCATCCTCGCGGCAGCTCAGAACCTCCTTGTAATTCCAGTTCCAGGGGATCTGATGCCCTCTTCTGGCCTCTGGAGGTACTGCATGTACATAATGCTGGTAAAACACCTGCAGGTGTAAAAACTTTAAAAAGTGTAGCTCTCAAGCTGGAGAGATGGCTCAGCGGTTAAGAGCACTGGTTGCTTTTCCAGAGGCCCTGAGTTCAATTCCCAGCAACCACATGGTGGCTCTTCTCTCTCCTCCCTCCTCCCTCTCCCTTCTCCATTAAAAAAAAAAAAAAAAAAGCGTAGCTCTCAGAGGTTTCTATGGTCAAGCCTCCTCCTTTCTCCCCACCCCACCTCTTTGTGTTTTGCTTTGTTTTGTTTTTTGAGCAAGGTTCCTTTATGCAGCACTGACTGCCTTGGAACTCATTACATAGTCTATGCTGGTCTTGAACTCAGAGATCTGCCTGCCCCTGTCTCCCGAGCGCTGTGATTAGAGCTTGCTTTCTGTAGACCTGGGCTCTCTGCATGCTGCTGGTAAGTACTCTATCAATTAAGCTGTGCCCTCAGCCCTTGTATGGATTCTTTCTCAAACCAATCATTCATAGAATAGCAGCCACAAAGCTAACCTGATGTAGAACTCAGATAAACAGCTTTTCGTTTTCCCCAGTGTAAATGACCGCACTGGAAGCTGGGAGATTCAAACGAGGACATGTGGAGTTAGTAGACACTGGGTCAGATCCCGAGGTCTTTCTTGACAATGAACTCGGCACTTCCCCCCCCCCCCCCAGCCTTTCAACCATCTCCCTAAAGAATGTGAGGATTCCTTTCCCATTGGTGGGCAATATTTCAGTATCTGTCTCTTTACAAAGTTGCCCTGCTTCTCAGAAGCAAGCCGTGGAGCTACAGAGCTCACCTATTATTATTAAATAATAATATTATTTACAATATTATTTTAGCATTATTTTAAAGAGAAATGTGTGTGTGTGTGTGTGTGTGTGTGTGTGTGTGTGTGAGAGAGAGAGAGAGAGAGAGAGAGAGAGAGAGAGATGTGTGTAGGTGCCTACAGAGGCCCAAAAGAGGGTGCTAGATTCCCCAGAGACTAGAGTTACAGGGGGGTTGGGAGCTGCCCAACGTGGGTTATCACACCCAAGCTCCTCTGAAAGAACAGCAAGTACTCTAACCACTGGATCATCCTTCCAGCCCCTGACCTGCTAGGAGAACAGCAGGAAAGCGACCCTACCTCACAACGTGGCCTTCACAAAATCTGGAGTGCAGCACCTTAAAAGGACACAGCAATGTGAAATCACTCGTCTCTGAGTTCCCTGCTACAGCTCATCTGCCCAGATGTGGAAGGAGGTCGCGTGTGCCGGAAGAGTGAGATCGCTAAAGCGTACCTCAACTGTGCGCTGAGAGCCAGAAAGACAGCACGCCGGGGACGGCCAATCACACGGCCCTCCCAGAGCTTGCCCAGCGTCGGGGATGGGTTTATGATGGAGTCAGGGCTAGAAAGCTGGAGGGCAAACGTTCGCTCCCTGTGGTAGGTAGGGTGGACACAGGTCCTCTATGTCTCTGACAGTGGCGGTGCCAGAGGACGGCAGCCCCCTTTTGATGTCAGCGCTTTACTGTGTGTCAGTTGAATATACACCCTACGCGTCACCACTAGCTCCGGGCAGCAGGGGGCTTTGGTAAAACCTACTCGGGCATGGCCTGAACTGCACTCTGCAGACAGACCTTCTGGCTGTCTCAAGGTGCAATCCCTGGAAAGCTGAGAAATGAGAGAGGAAGTGAGGCAGGTCCCTGGGGCCTGCAGGCAGAGCGTCGGAGTAACAGTCAAAACAGCAACGGAACCGCCCACGCCTGAACCCAGCCTCGAGTTGAGGATGTAGCTCAGTGCTAGAGAGCTTCACTGACGCTCATGAGGCCCTGGGCTCCATTCTCCACAGAATACACACGTACATATATGTATGCCATAACCACATACATGCAAGACCAGGAAGCAGCAGCCCTCTCCTACTTCTGTGCCAGCTTACTGCAGGAATGACTTCAGGGCCGCCCTGCTCTTCCTTGGGCTGGAGAACATACCCGTCCACTCCCCCCATATCGTGACCAGCACATGGTAGGCCACTCCCGAATGGCTTTGGCACGTGTCTAACCAAATCCGAGTGCAGCACGCCTACCTGTCGGCATCCCCGAGGCCCAGGGAGGTATTTCGTTGTAGGGTCTCTCGCACCACAGCCATCCCATCAGGAAGCCGGTTCAGGCGACGAGTGTACAGGCCGAGTCCACCATCTGTCATATACCTTTGAAAGAAGAGGACGGTAGGTGTCTATGGTCAAAAGCAGCTGCACACAGTCTTGTCATTGTACCCAGAAACCACGCACGGGTCTCTTGTGCTCTTAGGGGGGAGAGAGTCCCGGAGGCTCTGTTACTCCGGCCCAAGGAGAACTCGGCTGCTGATTCAGCCTAGGATCTCGTGGGGCGGGGGGAGAGCGCGTGAGGCTTAATGAATGCAAACTCATGGGAATCTATGAGGCAGAAGGAACTGGTGAATAAAATCAGCTGTCAGATGTATTCATGACAAGCTTCTGAATGTCAGCAATTATGCAAGCAGGTGTTCTAGCAATGTCATGTAAACAGAGCCCATGAGTCCTTAGCGCTCGCTCGCACTGTGGGCGAAACAGCTCCAGACTAGAGAGAGCAGGCAAGCTTTGAGGGAGGAGGCGGGGGTGGGGGGTGAGGGGGAGGGAAAAATGGAGGATGGAGAGAGGCTGCAAGAGTGGGGGCAGGCATCGCGGCTGCCACGGTTAAAGTCTGAACAGTGTCCCGTTTCACCTTCGACACTGATGTCGTCAGAGGTTTCCCACGAGACTCTGAGTAACACCCACAGACTCTTGGTGGGGCTAAAGGCCATCTTCTGTTGGACGCAGTGTGCTTTGAGGAGGACCCCAGAGCCTTCTGAACAGACGGCTTAAAATCTACCAACCAGAGAGTCCCTGTAAGCATGGCTGTTTATACATTAAAGCATCGGTGCCTCATGCTACCCCGGCCCCTCCCGTAACCCCCCGTGCAGGGACTGGGTAGGTGGTCCTCCTCATTTTCAAAGGAGAATGAGTAGCAGTGCTAAATTTAGGCAGAGCCCAGTGCTGAACTTGATAGTTTTGATCCCGCCTGGGCCCCATGAGATCATCAGCTAGGTTTCTGAAGATACATGACTTTTGTCTTTCAAGTCTAGTAACATGGAGCTCAGAGCCCATAAGTCACCATGCTCTTGACATAGCTTGCTGAGCTGAATCATGGGAGTTTTCCTACACGTGTGTTCCCGCTTATCACGTATGGTGTGGTTGTCCTACCCTGACTGCCACCTGCTTCAGATATTTTTGGGGAGAACAGAGTTGTGAGGTGCCGAGCTTTTTGGCAGAGTCAGAGAAGCCAAGAAAGGGGCAGAGAAGAAAGCCTTCTATGGAGCCACCTTGTATGAGCAGTGGCCAACATGCATACACACACACACACACACACACACACTCACACACACACACATACATACATACACACACATACACACACACACTACACATCTACACACAAAGACCCTACATACCTACACACACAGATACACATACTACACACACACTATATACATACACATCTACATACGCATACTACAGATACACATAGTACATACATACTACACACACTATATACATATACTACATATACATGCTACATATACACATACATACACTAGTATACACACTACTCATATACACTACATACACACACTATATACATACACACACTCACATACACATCTACACACAGATCCTACATACCTACATACACACACTCACATATACATCTATACACACTGACCCTACATACCTATACACACATACATACCTTCTTACACATACCACATATAGTACACACACTATATACACATACATACTATATACACACATATACACACATATGTGAGCATGCATACACACATGCTACATATTGATACACTGCAATACACACACTAGTACACACACTACTCATATACACTGCACACACACACACTGCGCACACACACACTGCACACACACACACTGCACACACACACACACACACACACACACACACTGAACACACACACACACACACACACACTACATACATAAATCTCTTCACCTACTCAATCAAACCAAGTGCTTGTGGTCGTGCCAACAAGGCAGAACAGACTGAACTTTTCACCCAGCATTGTGATTCAAGAAAAAAAAGCAATCTGTGAAAATCCATTGAATTGTACACGTTAAAATGGTGCGTTCTATGGTACATGAATTAAATATTAATGAAAACTAAAATAAGATGCGATCACTGCCGTCGTTAAACAATCATCTGCATAACCGCCTTTTAATGCCTTTCTCTCAGGAGATGGTGCGCTTCTTGAATGCAGCAGGGTCTGTTATTTTGTTCAAACCCGTATCCCCAGCTCATTCCATTCCACATGTCTATTACATATTTCTTTGCTTGGATAAATGAACACATGAAGGAATAGAGCACAGACTAACACCACGGAGGGCTGAGCAGACACGTGCCGGGATCCCGCTGCTGATAGGGCTTCTTCCCGCCAGCCTCAATGCTAGCAAACCCAACACCTAAGACACAAAGCAAGGCAGACTGGATGTCTGCCTGTTACCATACCTAAGATCCGTCTGTCTGTCTGTCTGTCTGTGTACCAGATGCAGCAAGCCAGGGTATAGCAGAGTGGGTGACTTGTATCCAAGCAACAAAAGAGGGGCAAACACCTCCCCCCAAGGCACAGCATCTGCGGAGGGCTGAACATTTAGAAAACGTCCTTGCTCAGAGAGTAAGGGAGCAGCTAGCTCTTCAAAGCAGAACCTCACGTCCCATTAACCAGGGCAGTTAATCTTGGCCTCCGCCAAGTCACCCTGCCAGTTAGATAAACACAATTTCTCTCTTCAACTGGGGAGATCTTGTCAAAGGACAAACACACTAATTTTAGCAGCATTCATTCCCTGCTGGATTTTTATTGCTGGCGAAACAATCCATACGGTTGGGCAATGACATGCACCTGGGCAAGGGGAGGACAACCTTCCTCCACCCCTCACCCCTGCTGCGGGAAGAGTGGGATGTCGGGACAGACAGACTATAGTCCGTGACCGACATTCACACCCACCCACACAAACACCGCATACACAATATGAAAGAAAGAATTTTAAGGTTTTATTATTAGTGTGCATGTATGAATAGGACGTGTGTGTGTGTGTGTGTGTGTGTGTGTGTGTGTGTGTGTGAGAGAGAGAGAGAGAGAGAGAGAGAGAGAGAGAGAGATATGCCCATGCTGTGCAGAAGTCAGAGTGGAGGCACTTCCCTTCTACACAGCAAGTGCCTTTATCCACAGGGCCATTGCTGCTGCTCTGCATGTATTTCTAGTTTCTGACTTTGCAAAGCCAACCCCACATGAGCACCTGGAGCTCTGAAGAAGCAGTCCCCGCTAGGTCCATCCCAAACCCTGGCGGAGGCTCAGAGCAGTCAACAGACTCGTGCGCTCTGCGGGTTTAGGAAGACAGTGGGGAGAGTCATCCTCTGCAGCTCTATCTGAGGCTCACATGGGCTGGGGACATGAAGCGACTTGCTCAAGGTTACCAGCTAAGGAGACAGCTGGTCCAGGGCTGAGTCCCAGAGCCCCAGCACCACACCTGCCTTCTCCTTGGGGACACAAACAATTATCACTGCTATCCAATGAGGAGCTGTGACACCTTCGTATCTGCCACATGGGTTCCTGCCTGCGCCAGAGGCTACCGAACAATTCCCACATTGCCTACCTGGGTTCTGCAGTGACAGTAGCCAAGGGTGCTCCCCTCGCCCAGCCAGCGTTTGAGCTGGGATTTTGAACCTCTGCTTTAATCCTCAGTTCTCAGCCCGTGAAATCCCTGGCCTTTGTTCTTTTTTGTTGTTGTTGTTTTTTCGAGACAGGGTTTCTCTGTATCGTCCTGGCTGTCCTGGAACTCACTCTGTAGACCAGGCTGGCCTCGAACTCAGAAATCTGCCTGCCTCTGCCTCCCAGCCTTTGTTCTTAATAGAACAATACAGCTTCCTGCATTCACCTGAGAGCCAGTGCTAGCTGCCACCGGGGAGCTTTCATGGATCTACCAGGCCTTCAGTTTCCTGATTCCAGCATGCCACCTGCTGACAGTAGAGACAGTGGAGCCAAGTCCAGATTGGAGTGGGGGGGGGTGGCTTGCCCACCCTGTTATATGGTCTCACTTCCATTAAAAACTTCGGCCTTGCCCGGCAAATGTCGCCCTGGCCCTCGTTCTTTTCGCCGCCTTCCCATGCATCCCCAGGGTTCGTTTGTAGCTGCTGGCAGCAACAAAGGGTCTTTGCTTCCACCTTCCAAAGCTTCCCAAGACCTCAAGAACAGGGCCATCTCATAATTAATATAGATGATGTTCCCAGGTGTCCACATCCTAGGACAATGGTTATATCACATCTCCTGGACATGATGTGAGCGCTAGGCTCTGTGCCAGCCTGGGGCTGGCGAGGTGAAGGGCTCAGGTTCTGCCTGCTGAAACTCACAGTGGTTGGGGAAACAGGCAAATAGTTGTACTCTCCACACCGAGGGGTGTGACAGGAAGGTTTAAGAGGCTGGAGGCTGAGGTGGGGTGCTGCAGGCAGCCGCAGGTGTCAGAGTGCTGGAGAAGCTGGTGCCCCAGGGGACACTGGGGTTGACTGATGAAAAGAAAAGTCCATTTAAGCACGTGGAGCCACAGCAGGGAGCAGGAAGGGAACATGGAGGAGTTAGTCAGGACAAGGAAGGAGTCTGTTGTGGCTGGAACCCCAGCCATCAGGGACTATAGTCAACTGCATGGGGGCCAAGGCAAAAAGCGGGGCTGCAGGTGGGGCTGGGAGCTCTCCATGCAGACACAGGAAGGCGAGTGCCCGGTAGGAGAGCCAGGGCCCACTTCAGTTTCAAAGAGCACACTGGATTTTCCATACTGCCATCATTCCGTACCCTACTTTTAACGAGACTTATTTATAGTTTTAAGGTTTTTATTCATTTTACATGCATAGGTGTTTTGTCTCCGTGTATGTATGTGTATGTATATACACACACACACACTCACACACACACACATGTATGTATGTATGTATGTATGTATGTATGTATATCAGTGCATCATGTGCATGCCTGATGTCCAGGAAGGACACAAGGTGGTGCTGGGTCCCCTAGACTGGAGTTACAGATGTTCGTGAGCCACCATGAGGATTCTGGGAATCCAATGCAGATCCTCTGGAAGAGCAGGCAGTGCTCTGAACTAGAACCACCTCTCTAGCCCCCTATTCATCTATGTTTTTAACTATGTCTATGCCTGTGTGTGTATGTGTGGGTATGTGCACATGTGTGCAGGTACCAAGCCAGAAGACCCTTTGAGCTGGCATCAGAGGATGCTGTGAACCTCCTGATGTAGGTGTGGGAACCGAACTCTGGTCCCTTGGAAGAGCAGTATACACAGCTCTGGGCCTTCGCTTCTGCTCCTCGTGCACCAAATGCTTTTCTTGAATGAGCATTTTTCTCATCGATATATTCTGCTGCAGACTTTTCCAAAACACCAGCTCTCATGCTGGCTGAGTCACCTTGACTTTTAGGGAATGAGCAAACCTGCTGGGTGGTCCTAATATCCCTGTGGCGCCAAAAAACATTGCAAAGGCCATGAGCCAGCTACAAGAAACCTCTTTTTTTTCTTTTTCTTTTCTTTTCTTTTCTTTTCTTTTCTTTTCTTTTCTTTTCTTTTCTTTCTTTCTTTCTTTCTTTCTTTCTTTCTTTCTTTTTTTTTTTTTTTTTTGGTTTTTCGAGACAGAGTTTCTCTGTGTAGCCCTGGCTGTCCTGGAACTCACTCGGTAGACCAGGCTGGCCTCGAACTCAGAAATCCGCCTGCCTCTGCCTCCCAAGTGCTGGGATTAAAGGCGTGCGCCACCACCGCCCGGCTTTTCTTTTTCTTTTTTGTTTTTTGTTTTTGTTTTTGTTTGAGACAGGGTTTTTCTGTGTAGCCCTGGCTGTCCTGGACCGTACTCTGTAGATCAGGCTGGCCTCAAACTCACACTGGCTAAGGAGAAGGCTTTGGGAACCCACAGCATCCATTGGAACAAACACTAGACAGAGTCCGGGGCTGGGTAAAGAGATCCTCTCCCTTCTTAAGCGCAGTGAAGTAATGCCATAGAGCCAAGTGAAGCCGGCGGAATGACCCTTGGGGAGGGGGCGTGCCATTTCACCTTCAAAGTTCACAGACCGACCTAGTCTGCCTCAGCATAGGGTCCTTCACCTAGAAAAAGGTCAGCGTTGTAGAGAGCTGGAAGCAGGGGTGGGGAAGGAGCCACAGGCAAGGACTCGCTCTAGCGTGCTTAGAGCCTAGCGGGCGGCTAAAAGGAAAGAGCTCTCTGCGGCAAGAAAGGAAAGCACCTCAGGCCGGGCAATGACTTTTCTCCAGAGTTATCAGCCGGTCTGCAAACTTCTGGGCACAGCTTTCGCTTAAAGTGAACATGGGCAAATGGGCATAGGTGAGATCCCCTGCCAATATCGACACGAATACAGCAGCACGTATATCTGTATATCTGCAGATATGGTGTCGCGCAAAGGCGGGAGGGGGCAGGAGGTGAACTGATGGACAGCCCCAGCCCCCACATTTTAGCAGCCAAACAACACGTGCTTTCAAGGCACTCTGCGGGGTTGCAGCCCAGGGTGACATTGATTCTCTGAGTTTATTAGGATGTAAATTGAGTTTCTGGACAAACCTGTAAAAGGATCCTTTTAGCTTAGGGCCTCTTAGAAGTTAGCTGGAATAAACCTCCCTCTGGGTCACAGAGGGACACGCTGAATGCCAGCCTGGCAGGGCGGCCTAATCCCTTTGAAGGCGCCGCGGGGTCTTTACCAAAGGTCTTCACCAAAGGTGGGCGGGCAGCTGCTGTGCCTGATTTAAGACGATGCGCGTGAAATGCAAAAATGAGATCTCAGAAAAAATAAACGGGGCCGTTTTTTCTGGGCCGATATTAAAATGGCGGCACTCAAATTTAAACAAATACGTCTTGCCTCCAGAACCCTTCTGCAGAGCCCTGGAGTTTTGGCGCGGCACACTGACGTAGCGTGACAGCATCCTCCTCTCCGTGTTTCTATCCTGCTCAGAGCATATTCTTATTTTCGAGGAAATGAAAGTCATCCCAGTTAAGGATACTAATTAATGCATTACTTCCTGTGAGGGGTCCCCTAGACTGATATTAAAGAAAACAAAACCAACAGCCGTTTCTGGAAATACAGGGCCAGAGTTTCCCTGTGGTGACAGGACTAGAATTACGAATGACCCCAACTGGGCAACACACCCACACTCACACCCACACGTGAGGGCAGGGACAGGGAGGAAAGCCCCCAGCTTCCATTCTGCATCTTCACAGGCAATCTTTCAACACACATCCACATCCTCTCTTCAGCCATTCGCTGGGAACCATCACCTCCTGGGTCTGAGGGACACAGGACGGATGCATTTCCTACCTTTCTGCTGTCCTGGGGGCTCCTAGCTCCTCGGGACCTCACCAGGTCTCCAACATCCCTCTTTCCAGGGGGATGTAGGTGTTCTGCTTACATCCCTAGCCGCCTCCTCCAGCCGCCTCAGCTCTGAGCACCGGGGCACATAACCCTAGCAAACAGACCTTGAAAGCTGTGAGCTGTTCGTTCCGCTGGGGAGGTGCTCAGCTCAAAGCCCACTAGCTCCTTCCCTGGCTTCTCTGCAGTTCACATCCATCTCAGTCCTGGCTTGGATGAACGGTTCTCTGGACGTAGAGAAGCAGGCAGGCAGGCAGGGCAGCCACAGGACAGGTGCCCAGGAGGTCTGCAGCCTACGCTGGCTGGCCCTCGGCAACAGAGCCTGGCCCTCCAGGGAGCACTCGAAAGGGGTTGCCAAGCTAATCAGATGAAGCCTCAGCGGGAGCAGAGAGAGAGAGAGAGAGAGAGAGAGAGAGAGAGAGAGAGAGAGAGAGAGAGAGAGAGAGAGAAGGGGAGAAAGACAGGCTGGAGTGGATGTGCCATCACAGGGTCTCGGGCTCCCGACCCCAACCAGGTATCACAGAGTTAAGCCATTTCTACTAGTAAAACCAGGTACAGAAGAGAGCAACCTGTAGGCAAAGACCGGGTATTAATTGGGATGTGGGGGTTGCAACAAATTAAACTCCTTACAAGCTAGCAGGCTCAGCACCCTCTGGCTGGAGCCCAGGTGGCTCAAGTCGGACTTTACACTTCAGCTAGCTCCCCGCAGACTCAAACACAGAACAACAAAAGCAGTGATTTCTGCCCAGCAGGGGGTGTGGGGTGGGTGAGGGTGGGTAGGGGAGGTACCAAACCGCAGACATAGCTTTTCTGTTACATCTACTTCTTGATGTGCCTTTGTTGCTTGTTTATTTCTAGACTGGAGGGTCTCACTCTCCAGTAGCCCAGGCTAGGCCCAAACTTGAGATCCTCCTGCCTTCAGCTCCTGGGTTCTAGGTTATGGCTGTGCACCATTATGGGTGACATCATACCCTTTGAATTCTTATGACTTTGGGGTGGGGGTGGGGCAGGTATTTTATGACAATATTTCAGTAACGCTGTGCATACAATCTTAAGTACTTGAGAGGCTAATTTGCACGTATACATCCATGATAGAAGAGGAGGACATCAGACCCCATTACAGATGGCTGTGAGCCACTATGTGGTTGCTGGGAATTGAACTCAGGACCTCTGGAAGAGCAGCCAGTACTCTTAACTGCTGAGCCATCTCTTTGGCCCTACACATAAAACCTTAAAAACAAAATCAACCAAGAGTAGTTTCGAGGCCACTACCTAAAGTGGAAACTCCTGAAGTCAGAGTTCTTTGGAAGCAGAAGCCCAGTGTTACACGTTTGCAATCGGTGGCGTTGGCACTCCCACCTCCAGGCTTCATGCCGAAAAGGGTCCAGCTGTGGAGTGGCTGTGCTGTCCCTTACCCTGCTCCCTGCAGAGTAATGGATCCAAGAGGGGAGCTGTCTGCCCAGCTGTAAAGTGTGATACCCTGGTCTGTGCATCTTCTGCAACATGCAGTGGGATGCCCCTTGTTTGTTTGTTTATAGACAGGGTTTCTCTGTGTAGCCCTGGATGTCCTGGAACTCACTCTGTAGACCAGGCTGGCCTCCAACTCAGAGATCCACCTGCCTCTGCCTCCCGAGTGCTGGGATTAAAGGTGTGCGCCACCACCAACCTGGCAAGGTCTGCTCCATATTTTGTGGAACACTAGCTTCCAGAGGACTTCAGTGTAGCTTACCCAAGGATGTACACATATAGACTGATGTGCTATAAGGATTTTAATTTGGGGTGGCAGTGGTGCTGTTGAAGAGATGGCTTGGTAGATAGGCTTTCTATTACACAAGCATCAGGACCCGAGTTAAGATTCCCAGCACTTGTATAAAAGCAGCAAGCGGGAGAGTGGACTCTGTAGATCCAGGACTGGGGGTGGCAGGCGGAGGAGTGCAGATCCCTGGATCTCACTGGCCCGCCAGCCTAAGTGAGTCAGGAAGTTCCAGGTCCAGTGAGAGACCGTGTCTTTTTTTTTTTTTTTTAATTAATCTGTTTGTTTGTCTGTTTGTTTGTTTTTGTTTTTTTGAAACAGGGTTTCTCTATATAGCCCTGGCTGTCCTGGAACTCACTCTGTAGACCAGGCTGGCCCCGAACTCAGAAATCCGCCTGCCTCTGCCTCCCAAGTGCTGGGATTACAAGCGTGTGCCACCACCGCCCCGCCTAATCTGTTTATTTATTTTATGTAATGTGAGTACATTGTAGTTCTCTTCAGACACACCAGAAGAGGTCATCAGATCCCATTACAGATGGTCGTGAGCCACCATGTGGTTGCTGGGAATTGAACTCAGGACCTCTGGAAGAGCAGTCAAGTGCTTTTAAACACTGAGCCATCTCTCCAACCCAAGAGACCTTGTCTTAAAAACTGAAGTGGCCATGGGTGTTGGGGATGCCTTTAATCCAAACACAGGGGAGGCAAATGGAACTCTGTGAGCCTTAGGCTGGCTTGATCTAGATGGAAAGCTCCAGGCCAATCAGGGCTACACCGAGAGGCTCTGCATCTTAGGGTTTCTACTGCTGAGATGAAACATCACCACCAAAAGTAAGCTGTCGAGGAAAGGGTTTATTTGGCTTACCCTTCCACATTGCTGCTTATCACTGAAGGAAATCAGGACAGGGACTCAAACAGGCCAGGAATTTGGAGCTGGTACCTGATGTAGAGGTTGGGGAGGGGTGCTGCTTACTGGCCTGCTTCCCTGGCTTGCTCAGCCCGCTCTGCTACAGAACCCAGGACCACCTACCCAGTCATGGCACCACCCACAGTGGGCAGGGCCCTCCCCATTAATCACTAAGCAAACACTTATGCCTGGTTCTTACTGTGGTATCTTCTCAACCGAGGTTCCCTTCTTTCAAATAACTCTAGTTTGTGTGTCAAATTGACATAAGACTAGCTAGCACACCAAATCTCATCAAAATAAAGGAAAAGAAAGGTGCATATCAGCTAAGGAACATACCTAGTGTCAACCTCTGGCTCTATACACATGTGCACAAACATATCCACAAGCACAAACATAGATATAAACTCACACATACACACAAGAACAGGTATAAATGCCATATACAATACAAAGAAAATAATCTGGCTTATTCTTCTATTTGTGTGTGTGTGTGTGCATGTGTGTGTAAGTATGGGTGTATGTGTGTGTGCATGTGTGTGTATCCATGTGTGTATATGTATGCATGTGTGTGCATGTGTATGTGTGTATGTGTATATGTATGTATGCATGTGTGTATGTGTGTATATGCATGTGTGTGTATGTGTGCATGTGTGTGTATGTGAGTGTGTGGTCTATGTGCGTGTGTATTGGCCAGATTATGTGTGTGGCTGCTTTGCCTTCATGACTATGTGAGCATCACATGTACGCCTTGTACCTCCCAGGGCCAGAAGAGAGCACTGGATCCCTAGAAGTGGAGTAGAGATGGTTGTGGGTTGCCATATGGGGCTGGGAATTGAACCTGGGTCCTCTGCTAGAGGAATGTGTGCTTGTTACTACTGAGCCATCGCCCCAGCTCCTCTCCTCCTTACATGCATGAGTCGGGGGATTGAACTCAGGCTCACACGACAAGCCATTTCTCTGACCCAAGAGTTTTAATGTTTGAAAAGCTATAACTATGCTAATGAGATGCGTCCTTGGGTGGGCAGTAGAGCCAGGAAGTATAACCAGGTCCTTAGCACCTCCTGTCTAAACAAATGGGCACGCGTAACATTTTCATCGTGGTCTGCGAGAACTCTTGTTTAGAATGGGAACTATTGCACGCGTAACATTTTCATCATGGTCCGCGAGAACTCTTGTTTAGAATGGGAACTATTGCACATCCTTCTGGAGACACACTGCCAGCGCTGGAAAATGGGCAGGCAGCCCCGACCCCCACCCCCACCCCCGTATCTGGGATTTTGTCTTGACTGAATTCTCTTTATTGTGGTTCAACTGTTAGTGTGGATTGCAGCAAATATTTCTAGCACCAGCAGGAAGCTTTCTGTTCACCCTGTGAAAGATGAGACGCATCCTAGCACACAGGAGACTGCTCTCTAGACAAAGCCCCTTTAAGCTCCTTCTTGGCATGAACCATGCTGAACAGAGAAGCGCTGATACCCAGGAAGTCTCGAAACTCAGATGCACTTAAATCACCAGGGATTCGGAGAAAAAGACACCTTCCAGGGCCGTGGCTTCTTGGCTGTCCTTAGCAGAGTTCAAACCAGTTTTTATTTTATTTTTAAAAAGTACCTTGATTTTTCAGAGCATTTAAAGGTTTATAAGAAAGCTGTACAATGACCGTTGAGTTCTCTAGCCCCTTCCTCCCGGCAAAGTCTGGTGTACGTTGATATTTTATGTGAATGTGGAGCATGTTTGCCACTGGCAAGCCCATTTCATTGACAGGTAACTGATGCCTAGTTTCATGTGAGTTCTTTTAAACTCTGCAAAAGTCATGCATACAGGGGCTGGAAGGATGGCTCAGTGGTCAAGAGCACTAGCTGCTCTTCCAGAGGATCCAGGTTCAATTTCTAGCACCCATATGTGTTCCAGGGGGAACCAATACCTTCTTGTGGCCTCTGCAGGCATTAGGCTCAGACACATTTATCAGCAAAACACCTATACACATAAATCGAATTTAAAGAAGAAATAAGAAAACAACCACATATCCTCTAGACTAGTATCATAGAATATAATCCAACACTCTAAAAAAAAGGGGGGGGGAACCCCAGGGTTCCTCCTGGTCACTGTTTCCACCATACATGCAATTAAAACAAGCACATTGGTAACTCTGCCCTGGGAAGACCCTATCAGAAATGCCACCTCAAATCCTGAAATCAGCAAGATGGGCCTCAGTTTCCCTAAGAATTAGTTATGATAACTTAAAACATAAATCTTCAGTTAACTGGTCCTGGCCTCCCCTGTGGCAAGAGGCAATGCCATCGATATTAATAGGACCCAGGTTGAAGTTGCTATGACCTCCACCTCAGGTCAGGGCTTGGGAGAAACTGTTTCAGAAGCTCAAGTCCCTTCAGGAATATCAGTTAACTGGTGGTTTAGACTGGGAGGCCTCCTGGCCCGGGAGCAGTCTACCTGGAGGAGATCCACCTGTCTGGCGAGCTCATGGCTGAGGAGTGTTAGCCACAACAATGACCTCAGCGCAGCAGACACCATGTGGCAGCCGCAGGAGTACCACAGTTCCTGCCCTGTCGGAAGAATCCTCCATGAGCTGGGGAAACGGTTCAGTGGGTAAAAGCCCGAAGACTTGAGTTCTGACCCCATAGATCCGCACAAAAGCTGGGCTTCGAAGGGTGAGCATCTGGAATCCCAGTTCCGCACCGTGGGAAGTGGGAGGTAGAGACAGGAGACGGTCCAGAGGCTCACGGACTAGCCAGCTATCTGGGTAAGCACAGCAACCAAGGGACCCTGCTCAGACCTGGTAGAAAATAGGACACCCAAAAGCTGTGTCTTCTATATGCACACACATGCCTATCCACACCGAGTTCTCCCTGCAAGCACATCCGACACACTGAGATATACCGGGTAAGCTTCCGGGATGCCTATACCTGTCGTTCCAAAGTCTCTGACCTGCTCCTCGACTCCTAAAGTGTCGCATGACACAAGTTCTTTTTTACATTACAGCCAGAAACACGTATGCTGCCTTTGAGAATTCTACGTTCTCTCTAGACAATGACTAGAGCCTTTGAGGGCGGGATCAGACACCCAGCTTCCTGCTCTTCTGGCTTCAGCAGACAGGCCAGGGGAACTGCCTTTGCCCGTCTGACACCACGAAGCGAGTGTCTGGCACAGAGCTGGCGGTTCACACAAGCTTCACCTAGACTTTATCAAAACTGCAACGGAGAGAAATGCCAAGGTATCCTGAGAACAGGCAGGGAGGGAGGCTTGTAACCGAGATGCGGCTCTCCTGCAGGCTGAGTCAGTCACGTGGTAAAAATGGCCAGATTTCTGGCGGTTCCTGGGTGAGGGGGAGGCTGCAGAAAGGGCTGGATAGAGGAGACTTACATTAGGCATTTGTCCTGGGGGTGGCCCGTGTTTAAGGCCACGGCATTGTTTTCAACAAAAGCTTCAGGCAGCTACTGCTGAGGGGTGGGTGCCAGCCTGTATGATGGGGACACAGGCATCTAGGTCCTTGACTTCACAACTGCTCGCATGGGGCTCAACAAGGGTAAATGCAGAATAAGTACTAGAGGGGGCTTCTTAGACGGGGGGACCCCTCAAGAGACATCTTGGAAGTATTGGCAGGGAGGCCTTGGGCTGGAGAAGTTAGTGAGCATGTACACGCGCGCACGCACGCGCGCGCACACACACACACACACACACACACACACATATGCACACACACATTCATTGACACACAATATATTACAAACAGAGTCAGCAAAGATAGCTCAGCAGTTAAGAACACTTAAGGATCTGAGTTCCAAACCCAGCACCACAGAAGCTGGGCACCGTGGAGTATTAACAGCACCCGGGAGAGGATGTCCCCATACCAGGATGATTGGCACAAGTGTGTCCTCAGAAGGGACAGACGTGATGCAGACTTGTAAGTGGACATGTCTCTTCCTATACAGCAAGGCAGCTGCTGGAGCCATGGGGGTGCAGGGATGAAGCCAGGAGTTAGTCAGAAGCCAGGTGACGGAGCACTAAGGCAAACTAGCCATCTCTTTGACAGACGGTAGGCAGTAGTGGAGAGGCCCAACAGCAGTAGGTGCTGTTCTGGGCAGGCTGAGGGAAAGTACAGTCTGGGAGAGGAAACGGGGCTAATGCCGGGAGCCTCCAGAACACATACTATGCCTTAAATAACCGCACCAGGAGCTGTGATCAGAACAGCCGTGACACACAGGCTCAGGGATGTGGTCGCTGACTGGTTTTCTTTCTACTCTTTAACTTGCTCCAATGCAATACTTTCACAAACAAGATAAGCTGACAGTACCATTTAAACAGGGCTGGGGAGGGGAGGGGGAGGGGTGGGGAGGAGGGAGGGGAGAGCCAAATTCCATAAGCCACACAGTTAGAAAGTGCGTGTGATGCTATAACCTTTAATAGCTTTTCAGCCCCTGCTTTCAGTATACACAAGAGGTGTAATGACTGTTTTGTGGGTCTCAGTAGCCGTAGCCCTCTGAACCCTTTATCCTGGGGCTTGGGATCCAACTCAGAGGGCAGAGTGCTTGCTTAGCAGAGACCAACGCCACGTAAGTGGGCACATTGGTGCATATCTGTGATCTTAGCAGGGGAGGTGGGACCATGAGGGTGAGAAGTCCACAGTCTCTCAGCTACATGACGAGTTTCGGGCCAGTGTGGGATGCATGAAACCCTGTCTCAAAACGAATAAACAAATCTCCAATCCCCCCATGGTCAGATCAGCTGCCAGAGCAGGAAAGAGGCCTGTCTGATTCTGTGTTTATTTTAACAGGCCTGGGTTAAATTTTTTCTTAGAGGAATCACCTTTGGGGTTGCTCTGAATGCTCAGCCTGGCCGGATCTATGGGGTCCTGTCTTTCCAGGAGACTGTTCCCAGAAAGGAACACCCAGTTCTGTTCCCTTGGCCATGGACCCACAGTGACTCCTGGGTGAACCAGGGCATCCTGAACCCCCAGCTCCTTTGAAGGAAGGAATCCCCTTGCGATCTCTCATACACGGCACTCCAGGCTTGGAAACGCTCAGGACAGGGAGTTCTGTGTTTCTGTTCTCTGCAAACAGACCCACCCGCAACCTAACAGCTCTGATGGGCAGCACATACTTGTGCACTTTCACTGCAGGTCATCGTAGTGTCTTCCGCGGTGGAAAATGCAAGTCTAAATCCCATCTATGGTCAGAGCTTGGTTCTCCGGGACCTTCTGTTCACTGGATGCTTTCTACACCTCGAATATCTAGTTTCTGTAAGCAGAGCTACTATGCTCCGGGACTGCGGCTCTGTGTCATCATTCATCTCCCCAAACAGCCCGCAGCCTTGCTTTAACCTCCTATGACCTGGCACCAAGAACACAACAAACCCTGGACCCTCTCCAGCCAGCAAACACCCAACCGCCTCCCTTCTTCATTATTCCTCTATGAATCCAAGCGATGGCGGGCACTAAACATTAGACACATCCAGCAGAGGGCAACACCAGAAGGGACAAGGCTGGGGTTCTCAACGCCTAAGTGCCCAGGCTTGTCCCCACCTTTGCAGGTGTGTGATATGGGACATGACATTTCTCCTGTGCTCAGTTTTCAGGTCTCTGATAGGAATCATGATACAGGGACAGTGCTAGACAGGACCTTGTCTTCCCAGGGCCTGCAGTGCAAGCCACTCCCCGGGGATCACTCACACTCAGAAAGAAAACTGACTATTCCTCCCCGAGAGGCCATCCACTGTTGACAGCTCATCAGCTAAGGGGCAGGAGCTCATGAGCTGGAGTGTTTGCTAGCTTAACCCTGTGTGGGTCTTATGAAGAGAAACCGCAGTTGATGTGAGTCCGTGTGTGCAAGCTGTGCTGTTCTAGACTTAGAATACACTGGTCTGTCTAGGTCTCTTCAACCTCTTGTCCCTTACAATCTTTTCACTTTCTCTTCTGTGTTGTCTCCTGAACCTCGGGGAGGGAGACCATTTATTTATGTCTGATATCCATTTATGTCTGAGCACCCCACAGATATTTATTCTCTGCATTTTGGTCGGGTGAATTCTGACTGTCCTTAACGTTCTTAGCAGCTCAGTGCTCTGAGCCCCACCCTTCTGAATGGCCCTGGCTAGCTAGCCCCTCACTTCCTGTGGCTTCACGGTCTTCCTTTCTGCCTTCCAGTCTTCCCTCTCAATTGAGAAGCCACACTGGCAAAGACCTGGGAGCTCACACATTGAACCTAATCTCAGAGAAGATTTGGTTCTAGATATTGCTACCCATGTGACCCAGGCAAGCAATTCCCTTTCTGAGCTTCAGTTTCCTCAAAGATAAATAGGGAGCTGGGCGGTGAAGCCGCAAACATTTAATCCCAGCACTTGGGAGGCAGAGGCAGGAGGATCTCTGAGTTCAAAGCCAGCCTGCTCTACAGAGTGAGTTCCAGGACAGCCAGGGTTGCACAGAGAAACCCTGTTTCAAAAAACAGACAAAACAGACAAACAGAAGCCACAGGAAGTAAACAGAGATAGAAATCAGCCTCCATCTCAAGTAACTGTTTGGCCAATTGAAGAAGAGGTGAGACAGTCCCTGTATATACCTAGAATACCAGAGACCATCCAAACTGTGGATCAAATAGACAACTGTGTGGGCATGGTGAATTGACTCTATAGCCTTGAACCCTCTCCACAGAACCCACACCTTGTCTATTTTTCCCCGAGTTTCTGACTACTTGAGCTGATGTCACCCTTTACACCTGCCTGCTCAAATATTTGAAACTCCTAATTGTCAAAGAGATGACCAGTTGATTACAGACACAGCTCTGGCAGGAGGCCCGTACTCCAACCTGCAGCAAAGATAAGCACAAACCCCTGCTTCCCCTTCCTAAAATCTAGAAGGCCGTGATTTATAGCTAGGAGGACCTCTCCTTAGAGTGTATCGTTTCATATTTGAGTCTCAGAAAGCGTCAGTCGCCAGGAGTCTAGGCCAGCGGGTCTGCTGGCCATCAGCTCAGGAGTAAGAGGAAGAAACCAAGCCACGGCTTCTCATGAGCACCTGGGTCTCATGACTCGGGGATGCTGAGGACCTGGAAAGGGGTACAATGCTTCCCCTGAGGCATACACACTTTCAACCTCGGTCCCACTGCCTACAAGATGCTCTAGCTTTGAGCTCCTGCCATGTCGTTCTCAGTCTCTGGGGCACAGGTGAGCTATATCTCCTGCCTCAGACAACTCATTTTCTTGATCCCACACAAGGCCTGTGATAGACTGAGAGGGCAAATGGTACGTGTCACACTGGCTGGGCTGTGAGGCCTCAATATTCAGCCAAACCCTAGTCTAGATGTTGTGATGAGGTTCTCTCTTCAATGATCCTCGAATTTAACTCGGCAGATACTGGATATTCATTATGGGTTTTGATTATATATATATATATATATATATATATATATATATATATATATATATGGGCTCATCTAAGCAGCTGTGAACTTTAAGACCAGACAGATCCTGAGGATGGAATGGTGTCTGCGGATGGCCCTACGACTTATGCTATGGACCACTGTGGAGGCTTTCGATTTGCACGGTTAATTCCCTAGAGTGAACGGATGTCCTTCAGCCCCTGTTGGCTCCATCTGATTCTTGGAAGCTCAGAAGCTGCATGGCCTCATCGCTGAGAATGTCCTTAGAAGGATAAAGGACTCAGACACACGGAAAACAGGGGCTTAGAAAATGAAGCAGTTTCCCCAAGCCATGGCTGGCAAGTTCTCTGACTCCCACTGGAAAGTATCTTGCACAGCTATTGCACAGCAAGTTGGGAGGTTGTTCACTCCGAAACCTCAGCTTCTTATCTTGATCAGGGCCTCGGCACACGGAGCCTCCAGTTTGAGTCTTTCGGCATGGGATTACTGTCTCGGGGCCAAGACTCTCCCTACTCCATCCAGATGCTTTTCTTCATATCCATCTCTACTCCAATCTGGTCTTCTCCAACCCTGCCACCATAAATCTGCCAAGGCCGGGTAAAAGCAACTGGGAAGGGATTTGCAACTCCAGTGGCTCATGTTTAAGATAAGAGCCAACATGGGATGGATTTTCTAGAAGAGCGGGGCTCAAAGGCTTACCAGGGAACTCAGGGGAGCTCTTTTGAACATGTGTTCATTTGCAAAGTGTGGGGCAGAGAAAGAGGGGCTCTGCGATGCTCTCCAGCAGACAGTGGAGGATCCAGGAGGACACCAAGGGCACAGGGGAACACTAGCTCACAAAGGGAAGGAAGCAGCAAAAGGAGAGGCCAACTTTTCATGTCTTTGGGGGGGTTTAAAATGTTTCCGTGCGTTTAAGAACAGTATCATATAAAATCTGAATTTTGGAGTTGGAGTTTGCACACAGAAGGGCAAAGTAAACATTAGTCCCCACCACCACCACCACCTCGTGTTTGATAATGCATCCAACACTACAGGGCGGGATATATTCCCTGCATGCAGAAATGCCCCCTTCTTTTGGGTTTACACTAGAAAGTAGCTTCAACAATCCAATGTTAGCACAAAAAGGATTATCAAATGATCCACCCTGGAAAACAAATTCACACCCTAGGGGCAGAGCTAAGGGCTGGGACTGAGATATTTGCTAAATACATGCCAACTGAAATCTACTAAATGGCTGGGTATCTGGAGTGCGGCTGACTGGGCCCTAGGTGGAATTCCCCGACAATAAATACCTGAAGGCTAGCTTAGTCACGACAGACATGGATGAGCATTTGTTGAGACTGTAAACCCACATGAACTTGGGGATGGGAAGGGAATATTCTCCCGTAAGACAGCTGACAGGGCAGAGTGTGGGTGGGGAAGGAAGGCGAGCCCCGAGAGGTTGTTGGTCAGTCACCACGAGGTTCTCTGACACAGCATAGCGTGTCGTCAGTGGAGCAGTTAATGCTCATAGTCAACAAATACGTTGACAGGTTCCCACCCCAGCCCTGACTCATCCTTAGGAGAGGCTCCACTAGCTTCTATCATCTGTGGTCTGAGATTGAGCTGGGGCGAGGAGATGGAGTCTGAGAACTTCTCTGAGCCAGGCTGAGCTAGGTTGTATGCACACATGCAATGTCTTTGGGTCTTGGCACCTCATCACCATGGCCACAGAGAGTTAGGAGGAAATTCAGGCTCCAGGAACTCTGCCACCACCTATCTGTGTCCCCACTGTCACTGCTCCTCAAAGCAACATTATCCTCAGATGAGGTTCACTGGTTTCCTACAGAATCAAGAGGCCACGAAGGCCCTGCACTGTTCCAGACATTTCCTAAAGGCCCACACACATTGGCTTCCATGCTAACCGGAACGACGGACACCCCTAACACCAGGAAAGTCTTCTTCACTGTGTCTTGGCAGAATGTGAAAGCTTGTGAAGCCAGGGTGTGCCTAAGGCCCTGGACCATTGCCCGGTTTAAAAGAACTTCTCAGTCTTTTGGTGTGAAGGTCTGAGCAAGAGTCGGAGCAAGAGGATCGCTATAGAGGCAGGAGAACGGGGTGGAGGATGAGACCTGGCAGGCCTTGCAGAAGACCTTGTAAAATTAAAGCAACTCAGTTGTCCAAGAGGAGGGCTGGAGAACCTACTCCAGACCCAATCCCTCCACTGAAGGAGACACGGGTTGTGTGAAGATGTACAGAGGACTGCATGTGATGGGACAGCACGCGCAGACAACCAAACAGCCCAGACAATGTGACACGAAGGCCCATCCTTTCTGTAGCAGGGACACTGGAGCTACTGGGCCCATCCTTGCTCCTCTCTTAGAAGTGTGTCATTTCCCAATAACGCCCCTTCTGTTTCTGCTGCAACTGTTGGGAGGAACCTAGAACTCCCAACAATTCCTAATGCCGCTATGACAGAATAAATATACGTTTGTCTCTGCCCATCATTATTAGCAAGAGCCCCAAACTCTCGGAATGTCCTGAGTGATGGGGTGGGAAAAGTATCTTCCAGAAACCCCTTTCCACCATACCTGCATCTGTGTGGCTGAGCTACTTGTGCATGGCAGCTGGTCAGAGGAACCAACCATACAGTTTTACTAGGGTGGAACCCTCAGCCCCACCGTCCCTGGGGATAGGGGCTGGAGACTGGTTTACGCACGAGTGGTCTTACTTAGGCAGCCATGGCTACATGGGAGAATGTCCATCAAATCCCTCAACTATGGGGATTCAGAGCCCTGAGGTTGGTGAACACACAGGGGTGCCGGGAAGAAGGCTCCCTCTTTCTCTCTGACGGCCAGCCTTCCTAATGTCTCCAAAGTCAGCAGCTAGCTGGCCGAAGGACCTTCCTGAGCGTTTGCAGGACCCTACAAGCAGGGGTCTTTTTCCAAATCAGAGAATTCTGCCATGCCTTCTTGGAGACTGCCCGAAGCAGGGCCTTTCGGGACAGCCTCCCCACCGGTCGTCTATCTTGGCTTCTGGGAATAGCATACAAAGGCTTCCTCTCCTATCCCTTTCCCTGCAATGGCCTGGCAAGTCGCTTGGGACCAGTCCTAAAAAGACAGTGGGGAGGAACCCAGGTAAGAGCCTTTCAAGCAATGAACAAGACTTGATGCCACCTGCTGGCTGCCCGGGGAAAGACACCTCAAGCAACAGCCCTATGATATTCAGTGGGGGTTAGGCAAATGGCCCGGTGCATTCTGTGCTGTTTCTCTTTCCTGCTGTCACTGTCAGCACAGGGGAAGCTCAGAAGCCAGAACAGGTGGCCCCAGGGGCCTCAGGTTCAAAGGGGCTTTGACTTCAGACACACACTCACGCAGAAGAATGGGGCTGGTCCTCTGTTCTAGAGGCCAACTGAGGTGTTC
Organism: Apodemus agrarius; assembly: GCA_964023405.1. NCBI lineage: Eukaryota > Metazoa > Chordata > Mammalia > Rodentia > Muridae > Apodemus > Apodemus agrarius. Next base: position 35,177,049 of record OZ030005.1, on the reverse strand, counting down.
ATTCGTTTATGAACTGTTTACTATGGGACTGCCACTGTGTCAACCAGTGAAGGTGTGTGAGCATTCAAGACAGACGTGACCTTACTCTTCAGAGCATGCGACAGGTGTGTTTTTGTCCCCCTCCCTACATCTCCCTTCTAGGCATTGGCATGTGCGTACATTATCACGGGCACACATACATGTACAGGCACATGCCGAGTAGCTCTAAGGTGGTACTGCACCACAGCTGGCACAGACACTTCCCATCTCAGATGACCAGAGAGAACAGGAGGGGTCTTGGCCCTAGCGGGGGTGGGGGAGGGGGAGGGGGAGGAGGAGGGGGAGGGGAGGGATTGGGGGTTTGGGGGGGAGCCTAGAAAGCAGAAGCACCCCGGAACTCTATAGATTGGATGTTTGTGCTGGCTGTCAGGAGACTGGATCCCAGGGAAGGGAGGTAATTTAGTTTCCACAAGGTCTTATGACTAGAACTTCAGAATGGGACTGAAGTCAGATCCTTTTTAGAAGGGAAAAGCACAAGCTGTCTGAGGTACTGATGGAGTCACAAGTCAGTCAGCGGGGAGAGGCCTCTTGATCTTTTGCGGAACTATGTCTCTCAGGAGAAATCTGCCCACCTCTGTTGACGGGGTATTTGCCTGCCACTGGGCAGGGGAGCGTAGACCGTGAAGATGTCGGTCTTGAAGACCAGAGTGCTGGAAGCTTTGCCTTCTCTCCCACGCTGGTTAGCCACAGCTGAGGAGCAGCTCCCTTGCCTGTAGTACCACCACCCTAACACAGCCGTACCACTCAAAGGCAATGGAGTTACAGCAACGTCTACATTGGCAACTAGATGACATTACAGGCCAAACTGGCTTCCTCTAAGTGTTCGATGACAAGGACCACTGGGAGGCCCTGCCAGGGTGGGTAGCACAAATAGTCACAGAATATTAAATGCCTGCTATGCCCTACTCTCTGGATTTAGGCAAGTGACAGGTACTATCCTTCCAGACGCATGGAGAAAACATGAGGCTTATTTATGCATACATACATGTATCTGTGGATACACATACTTAAGTAGCCATGATTCTTTGCTTGCTGCAAATTTTTAATTTTTTTGTTTTTTGTTTTTTGTTTTTTCGAGACAGGGTTTCTCTGTGTGGCCCTGGCTGTCCTGGAACTCACTCTGTAGACCAGGCTGGCCTTGAACTCAGAAATCTACCTGCCTCTGTCTCCCAGGTGCTGGGATTACAGGCGTGCACCACCACTGCCTGGCTTAAATTTTTAATTTTTTAATATTAAGGATGTGTCCCAGTTCCTTTGGTAGGGCAGGGATTAAATCTCTGGTCTCTTTTGTTCTTAGCCCATGCTATGCGATGCCAGCCAGTCCTGGTGAGAAAGGCTTACCTGGTTGTTTAGGGAAGAGCCAAGGCCAACAGAACCACATGGCGGGGGGCACGGCTATGGGGTGGCGTTTCTCAGCACAGCCAGATAGGCTTGCTAGGGAAAGGAGCCACACGGAGGGGAGTGGCATGGCCCAAACACAGAGAGCTGCAGACACAGGACTCACTTGTGTTAATCACACTGTGTGAGGGGCCATCGCGGGGTAAGTCATGGGAGACAGATGGCTAACCCTCCAAGAGCGATCTGCGCTCACTTCAGAGCCATTCTCAAAGGCTACAGAAGCCACCAAAGGTTCTTAAAGAAAGCGCAAGCATTTTTGAGGTTAAGTTTAAATGTTTGATTTTTGCAGGAAGGGATGTATATTTATACTTCAGAAGATATACAATCCAGTGTCGCCTTTGAAAGGGGGGGAAAAAAAACCACTTCAAAACATATGGGTGCTAAATCTGCCCTTATAATTTTATTCTGTGCCACATGGCACTCTGAAGTTTTAGAATCCGCGCACAGGACTGACTCGGGGCATCAAGACTCACTAAGGGAATCCCTTCCCTTCCTCTGTCACTTTACTTTCTTTTCGATTATAATCAAGACCCAGTTTGTCAGCTGGAAGAAGCATCGGGGTCAGATGATGATGTGTAACGTGCTTACACACCAGGGTGTGATAAACACACAGAGGGACAACTGGCCTCTCCACGAGGCTCTTAGCTTGACCCCACAGGGATGCAATAATGTCAGGGTCAGGTGCTCAGAGAGAGACCACCAGCTACACATGAAGAGCAGTTGATGCACCGAGCCAGGGCCCAGCATCATTTAAAAAACAAAGCCACGGGTTTTCAGAAACTAGACCTGACTTCCATCGCAGGGTCCTGAATACATTTGCTGTCAACTTTGGCAAACATTTTCCTTAAAGAGCCTCTAACCTGATGAAGATTGTTCAGGCACTGAGGTCATGCTTCCCCTAAGCCGAATGAGCAGCTGGATCCAAGCTTGCGACTGCACTGCTGCTAAGGCCCCATATGTTAGAGGCCGATAGAGGCCGATAGGACATCCAGATCACAGTGGAAATGTTGTGTCTTTGTTAGATAAACATCTGTAACAAGATGCAACCTCAAAGAGAGGTCAGCTAGAAGGCTGACGTGTGTATCTGGTGACTGGAGAGTTTAGGGAATTTAGATGCTATACCTGACATCACAGGGCTCACAAGAGGCTTCCGGGGTTTAAGCCCTTGATGGAGTTTCTCATCCATCCACTGCCTCAAAAGTGATGTATTGAGCAGAGTCTGGAAAGCAGAAAAAGCGGCCAGTCCTGATACTCACGACTGGGTCGGTTTAAGAAAAGAAAAAGAAATGGCTTAGAAAGACACTAGGCACTGGGCACATGAAGCTGATCCGCTAACTTGGCCTCACAGCAGAACCCTACCTGTGTTTTCACAGATGGAGGCAGGCTTAGCGAGTGTTCCAGAGAGTTCCAGGGAGAAAGAACAGTAAGTATCACCGAGGTTGTCTTTCCGGTTTGGAAAGCCCTAGTGTAGAAAGCATCCTGAAGGAAAGGGCAGAGCTCCTGGGTTTCAGTCACAGGGGTGTGCTTCTGCTTCTGCATGATCTACACGTCCTCTAAGCCCTATCCCAAACGGGAAAGCACCAGCTTCCCAAAGCAGGGAGCCAAGGAAACCAGGGCTACTCCCTGGGACATCGCTAAGCTTTGGACTGGAGTGTGCACATGTCTCCATCTTGTGGACACTGTTAAAACTCTATTAATCGCAATCCACTATCCAGCAAGAGCAAGGAAGTAGCTCTTTGTCACAGGGTACAGAAGCCTCAAAGGAGCCAGGCTGTGGGCTTGTATATCATGAGGAGAAAGGGAAATAACTAACTAAGTGGGGGCACGTCTATGGAGTGGGTCTGTCTCCCATGACTTGCCCCGCTTTGGCCCCTCACACAGTGTGATTAACACAAGTGAGTCCTGTGTCTGCAGCTCTCTGTGTTTGGGCCATTCCCCCGTGTGGCTCCTTTCCCTAGCAGGCCTGTCTGGCTGTGCTGACCAAACTGCCTAAACAACAGTACAAGATTAAACTCTGTGCACTTCAGTTTTATATATGCACTGTACATGTGCCTGCTAACAGTGTTCACGGAAAGCTGGACACACACTACGATGCTGACTTGGCCAGACTATGCCAGACTGTTTATCGGGGCATTGGCTTTTGAAGCTTTCCTGGAGGGGAGGGATTTGTTAAGGCTGTAAGAATTTAGTAGCTCTTGGTTTTGAAGGTTTTACCACCTAAAATGCTCCTAACTTCAGCACAAAATTCAAACATCTCCTATGGCTATGCTTTAAATTTTTTTTTTTTGTTTTTCGAGACAGGGTTTCTCTGTGTAGCCCTGGCTGTCCTGGAACTAGCTCTGTAGACCAGGCTGGCCTCAAACTCAGAAATCCGCCTGCCTCTGCCTCCCAAGTGCTGGGATTAAAGGCGTGCGCCACCACCGCCCGGCTAAATTTTTTAATTATATATTTTTTCTTCTTAAATATCTTTTAGTATGTGTGAGGAAAAGAGAGAGAGAAAGATAAAAGGACGGAAGAAAGAAGACAGAGAGCGGGAGAGAGAGAGAGAAAAGAAGGGGGACAGAGAGGGAGGGAGGGAGGAAGAGGGACAGAGAGAGAGGAAGGAAGGAAGAGAGGGAGAGAGAGGGACACAGAGGGAGAGAGAGGGAGAGAGGGAAGGAGGGAGGCAGGGAGGGAGGGAGGGAGGGAGAAAGAGGGACAGAGAGAGAGGAAGGAAGAGAGAGAGAGAGAGAATATATACTCGTGCACATGACAATGTCAGGCAATGACAGACAACTGCTCTGTCACTCTCTGAGACAAGGTCCCTTACTGAGCCCAGAGGTAGGGTAGTAGATAGAAGCCTCTGCGACCCTCTTTCCTTCTGCTCCCCCACAGTACCAAGTTAAGTTTCACAAATCTATTCCCAGTTTTTTAATGTGGGTGCTGGGATTTGAACTCAGGTCCTCCAGCAATTACCCTCACCCACTCAACCACCTCCTGAGCTCAGTGCCTATCCTTATTTGTGGTTGGGGCTGCAGAGATGGCTCAGTGGTTGAAGGCACTGGCTACTCTTAAGGTGGACTGAGTTTGATTCTTAGCACCCTTTGTGGGAAGCTCGCACCATCTGTAACAGGGGTCCAATGTGGCCATCAGTCCCTGGAGGTCCAAGGTCCTCTTCTGACCTTTGCAGGCATCAGGCATACAGTACACAGATGCAGGCAAAATACACAAGCATAATAGTAGTAGTAGTAGTAGTAGTAGTAGTAGTAGTAGTAGTATTGTAGTAGTAGTAGTAGTAGCAGCAGTAGTCGTCGTACTATTTCAGCAAGCAATAAGGTACTGGCAAGATGGTGTAGCACAGTAGTCAGTGGGCTCTGGAGCTACTTTCCCTGTGCCTAGTCTTTCTCTTTTCTTTTCTCTTCTTTTCTCTTCTCTTCTTTTTTCTTTTCTTTTCTTTTCTTTTCTTTTTTCTCTTCTCTTTTCCTTTCTTCTCTTCCCTTCCTTCCTTCCTTTCTTCCTCCTTCTCTCTCTTTCTTTCCTTACTTGCTTATTTATTTACTTATGTATTTTAGTTTTATGAGACAGTTTCTCTATATACTTTGGCTGTCCTGGAACTCAACAGAAATCCACCTGCCTCTGCTCCCTAGGTCCTGGTATGCCGCCACCACCAAGCTTTTTTTTTTTTTTTTTTTTTTTAAGCCATATATTTTTAATTATGTGTCTGGGTGTAGGTATGTGTAAGCAAGTGGAGGTCCCCACAGAGGTGGAGGTGTTGGATTCTCAAAGCTGGAGTTACAGTGGCCGTAAGCTACCTGACATGGGTGCTGGGAATTGAACCTGGGTCCTCAGGAAGAACAGTGTGTGTGCTCTTAACTGATGGTGACCATCTCCCCAGTCCTGGGGTCTGCCTCTTACATAACCTCTTGTAAGTTTCCTTCCCTTCCCATTCCAGTTTCTTCATTTATCAGCCAAGGACGATGACATCATTTACCCGCAGCACGGTGCAAGATAACACACCCAAGCACCAGCTCGGTACGTGGCAGGCAGCAGGGGTGGCAGCCATGTCGAACATGACACCACCGGTTCTACATCCCATGTCTGTGGGGAACGTATATGGTGGCCAGCCCTGACCTTACTTATCTGTAATGTTCATTGCTAGGACATTAAGGGTGGAAATGGTCTTAGGAAACCTCAGAGCAAGTCATGGGGATGGATGAAGTCTCAGGTAGGCACAATAAAGAGATGTAAATGACATTTACAACACTCCTGAGAGTGAAGCCACAAATAGACCCCCCCCTCCTCTCATTGCACACTGGGTATATGCACTGATGCTTGTGACTCAGTCCCAGACAGAGAGAGTATCATGGTGGCAAGTCTTTAACTCACTGACAAAGAACAGAGAGAAAGGGACCTTCGGTTTCCCCTCTAGCCATCCGGGCATTCGCTCACCCACTCAGAAGTACCCATTAGCTCTGATGCACACTGCCCTGGGGACTCGGAGAACACAGCAGGAGGGGAGGGGAGACAATAACATATCAACTCATCCTCAGGGTGACTTTACATGGTGTGGTACACTTTGAAAAGAGCCCTCCATGGGGTGCAGAAGTGGTGAGGGCGCTGGACAAGACACCCTTTCAAATGCAATGGCCGGTGGAAGGAGGCTCCAGGAGACAGAATGTAAGCCTGGAACCAGTGCAAAGATGGTGGGGCTGGACAGGGGCGGTGGATCGGAGGATGGAGGGAGGACGGATGGAGGGAGGACGTGCAGCAGAGGAGAGTGAGGTAGGAGGCTGAGGGGAGAGGCACGAGCCCTGAGAGGAAGGAAACAGCCAGGCCACACAAGCCCAGGAGGCTAGGCCACCAGCCGGGCAGTTATTAAGAGCAAGGCTGGTATAAGGGCCAGAGGCGGCAGATATGCGTACATAGTAAAGTGCTGTGGGTCCCACTACCGGCTTCTTTTGAATCACAGCCCAGCAGTGGTCCCCACCACACCACACAGCCTCTGGGAGGTACAGATGGGGCAGCTAGCACCACCTCTAGAGACCTCTTAGTAAAGGCAGGGGTGAGAGGGACGCGGGGGCGGGTGGGGGCGGGGCAGGCCTTCCCATTTGTTTACTTACCCGCTGGTGATGTCATCCGTTCGGATGGTCTTGCTGAGGACATCGCCATCACTCATGTAGCCAGGGGCGTCCATGCTGATGCCTTCCAGGTCGACGTCGTCGCCTGCCTTGTCCGAGACATCCACGTGGCAGATGCTGCTGTCCCTGGAGGCCAGTTGCCTTCGCAGAGGGGCCGAGTACACATAGCGGCCTGCCTCGGCACTGATGAAGCGGCTGGCGTTGGCGCGGGGCGGGTACCCGTTGCCCATCGAAGGGGCATCTCCCGCCTGGAGCCGGGGGCTCGACTGTCCGAGTCTCCAGGACAGAGGAGTGGGTCTTCCTGTGAGGCTGAGGATGCTGCGGCCGCTGATCTCTGTGGTGACGTTGGTGTCAAACGTCGTTTCTAACGTACTGAAAACATAAAACCAGCCTGGGTTAGGCCCCTGTGGGTGCAGGTTAGATGGTTTTTAAATGTTCAGAACTAGAGGGAAAAAATAGTCTCATTTACAAAGCAGGATAAAACAGCAGGCGTCAAGTGCCACCAGACCTACCTAGTTCCTTTCTTAACAAGGAAAAAGGGAAGTTATGTGTTTACCTACACATTCTGAAAATCCTAACGGGGGTGCTCTCTTTTGAAATGTGGTAGACAAGAGACTCTTCACTGACTCTAAACGCAAATGGCAAAGCCTTATTCTGCTAGAAAACTGGACTCTTCTTTCCAGTTCAGGAAACAGAAAATGCTTAACTTGTGAAGAAGCGACCTTGGACCCTCCCACCTATTTGTTCCCGAGTTGCCGTGTCAAGATTTCCTCAAGGGTTTGGCTACAGTAGCCTGAGGTGGCATTCCTAAAACTTCACACCCTGCCGCGCCTCCTCCTTCCCTAAAGTCCCAGACTCAATGCCGGTGACTAGAGGGGTGACAGACACAGGCCTATTCATGAAGTCACAGGACCCCAGGTCAGGCTCCAAGTCCTTCCAATACCTGAAGAAGGACAAGGTAGGCATGTCTTCCATTCGGGTCACAGTGGCTGTTTTTGTCCCATCCCCTGTCCCCAACCCTGGAACTGACCTCTCTCTCTCTCTCTCTCTCTCTCTCTCTCTCTCTATATATATATATATATATATATATATATATATATATATATATATATATATATATCTTGGACCCTTGGGTTCTAAAGACAGTGGCTAAAACCCTGTCTACCAAGACTCTTTCTCTTTTTCTCTTTCCCTTCCTTCCTTCTTCCCTCCTTCCCTACCTTTTCTTCCTACCTTCCTTCATCCCAAAGGCTGTTGCCTGTCTGTGGGATACGGTCTGCCAGCTAGGCTGCCTCACCCGTGTCCCCACCACGTCCCCACCACGATGATGAGTTACAGCCCTTTAAGCTAAAAAACCAAAACGAACTTCTTTCTTCCTCAAGTCTGTGGAGGAAGATACCTTTCCTTAGGTACTTAGTCACAGAGAGAAGAGTAACAGATGCAGTGAGGAAGCCCCGCACTTCCTCCTTTTATATGTTTACCAAAGAAAGTGAAACTGGAGAAGCAACCCGAGAACTCTTGGGAGCCCAGCGGGTAGCCGGGGACTCTTTGATTTCCAAAGCCAAAAACAAACTGTGAGACCTCATTCTGCCAAAATCCGGGAGGAGCGCCCACACTACATCCTCCTTTAGGGTCTCGCTGAACAAGGAAAACAACCCGAGATTCCTTCCGACAAAAACCATAGTTTAAACAGAGCTAAGTTTTATAAACACTTCCTCTCATCTTTCATACACGTGCATGACTAACAATATCGGTGTTGTGTATCAGGAGACCTGGTAGGAATTCAAGTTACTCAGTTTGTTACATGGGTCAAACATAGTTCACCTGTTCGTCCAAAGGCATGCTGTAGTTTTGAAAAAAAAAAAAATGCAAGTAAAATAAAGTTTAAAATGGAACTGGAGCAATTTCCTCTGGGCGGTGAACTTGGAAACCTTGTGCTTTGGGTGGTATCAGTCTACACTAGCTTTCATCCCCTCTGCTCTGTGTATTGTCTTGGATTCTTCGTGAATTCTAACACGCTTGAGGACAAGGTTATCTAGTCCACTCTCAACCAAACCCCTTTGTGGGTGGCAGGGCGGGCAGGGGAGAGGCAGAGTTAGAGAGAGCTCCCAGCCAGCTCTCTCAGCAAAGCAGCTCAACGCTGCCCGTACCTGTGTGTAACCTGAGTTCCCCGTAAACTGGACATGGTCTCTTCTAAATTCTGTCGTAGGTCTGCGATGTTCTTTACTGTCCGAAGCCGGCGAGCCTCGGGGTCTTCTGCTGGAGAAGCAAGGGTTAAGGTCAGTCTAACTCTGCTAGACCATCAGGTTCTTACGAACAGCAACCAAGTAGGGGACAGTAATGCTGATCTATGTACAGCTTCTTCTTTCTTTCTTTTTTTTTTTTTTAATTTATTTATTGTTATATGTAAGTACATCATAGCTGTCTTCAGACACACCAGAAGAGGGCGTCAGATCCCACTACAGATGGTTGTGAGCCACCATGTGGTTGCTGGGATTTGAACTCCGGACCTTCGGAACAGCAGTCAGTGCTCTTAACCGCTGAGCCATCACTCCAACCCTATGTCCAGCTTCTTGTTTACTGTAAGGACGTGATACTACATGGATAGATGGATGGATAGATGATGAATGGACACATGGATGGATACCTACATGTCTGTCTGTCTGTCTGCATAGATAAACAGATGCATACACACATGGATAGATGAATGCATAGATGTGTGAACACACACACACACACACACACACACACACACACACACACGGATGAGATGGGTAGGTGGATGCATACCTGCAAGTCTGTCTGTCTGCATGCATGCACAGATGAACAGATGCCTGAATGAAGGGGTTAAATCCAAGAGGTTCCTTCTGAATATGTCAGGCCAGGGCTGACCACACCTCTAGGACCACTTTTTCTGCCCAGAAGAAAATGCGAGGAGTGTCCCTTTGTTTCTCGGGGTACTACAAGTGCCTTACAAAGCCACCTGCGTTTGCTCATCGCTGATAATCTACAAGGGGAAGCTTGCTTCACTCTTGTTTCCAGCACGTGTGCTGTTTGTTGACTAGCGGCTGCGTGGTCAGGTCTGGAGAAGCTGGTCTCCCCCACCTCCTGATTCCAGGCCTCTGAACGGAGCACAGACATAGCACCTGCCTCCAAAGACAGTTGTGGGGCAAACATGGGCAGTTGCCGTCACTTACTCTTTACATTGTGTCCCTCACAAGGCCCTGACGAAATGCCTCAGAAGCCACTGAAAAGCAGCAGAGCTGTGGGGTAGGGCACAGCCTGCATTCCTACGTCTGAGTAGAACTCAGCTTCCAGTGTCTCAAGAGCACGCTGCGCACAGGCTGAGGCCCCGAGCGCCTCTCGACGTGGCCCAGCCTTCTGCTCTTCAGCCCTGGTCTTTCATCTGGCTTTACAGGACCACGAGAAGGGAAACGACGACAGTCGTGATTTAAGAAGTGGACTTCCGTAGGATTTAAACGTGATTTAAGTACCTTCTAGAGAGATGGCTCAGCAGTTAAGAGCATTTATTCCTCTTTCAGAGGACCTGAGTTTGATTCCTAGCCCCCTCATGGACCCTCACACAACTGTTCATAACTCCGGTGCCTCTTCTGGCCTCTGCAGGCCCCAGGAACGCATATGGCGCACAGACCTACACGCAGGCGTAAAACACTCTTACACATAAAGAGGTCCAAGAAAGAGAGGAAAAAAAAAAAGGTGTTTTCCTCCTTGTGGCTGTTTCAAGGATAGCTGAGATCAGAGACTCACAAGGGTCTTTAAATGCCTGCAACTCATTTTAAGGGATGAGCAATACCTTAAAAGAAATCTCTCTATTGAGAATAGAACAAGTGACAGTTACAAGTAGCATTCATATTATGTGCTGAGTAGAACTTGCAACCACTACTTTTAATAGACCAATAGTCACCTGAGAAATGTCATAGAATTAAGCTTCACCCCCTGAGATAGGTGTCAAGTTCCTAGGACTGGCAGTGGGGTGTCTGGAGTGTAGGGGTAGAGAAATGACAACCACGTGATTATTTACATTTTTTTTTAAAGTGGGAGTGCATCATCTGCATGTACGTCTGCATGCCAGAAGAGGGCATCAGATCCTGTTATAGATGGTTGTGAGCCACCCTGTGGTTGCTGGGAACTGAACTCAGGACCTCTGGAAGAACAGCCAGTGTTCTTTACTGCTGAGCCATCTCTCCAGCCCTATCCTGTGACTATTACAGAAGGAATTTACCATAGCGAAATCTGGAAGTGTAACTATTTTCAGTTTCCTACCTTTTCCTAATCCAGAGAAATTTGTGAGACACTTTTATCTGAACTGTGCCCGAACTTCAATTTGCCACCCAAGTCTTTAAAGTACATACATACACATGGACGTGCCTGTGTGTGTGCGTCTGTGTGTGTCTGAGACTTTGAACTCCTGATTCTTCTGCCTTATCTCCCAAATGCTGGGATTACAAGTGTGTACCACCATGTTTATCTGGGATAAAACCTAGGGCTTCATAAGCGCTAGAAGGTTTATCCTACCTTCTCCTGAGAGCCTTAAGGGAATGGGATTGTGTCATCCTCATGGGCCGCCAATCTCTTTCATTGCAGGTTTAATTGCATTTATTCTACTTAAGACTGATCCAAAGGCACCAAGGCTTTGGCTCACCCTGGGTGCAATAGTGAGGCACAGATTTTCTAATTACTTCTACTAATTAACCCCATCTCACCATAAAAGCCTACCTTTAAAAGTAGGGATGGGAATGAGGCCAGAGAAATGTCTCAGCAGAAAACAAAATAAAACAAGACAAAACAACAACAACAACAACAACAACAAAAACCACTGGCTGTTCTTCCAGAGGACATGGGCAGTTTCCAGCACCTGCATCATAACTCCTATGACTTCAGTTTCAGGAGCTCCAATTCCCTCTTCTGGAGTCCACAGGCACCAGGCACACATGTGGGGTATGAACACAGACGCAGGCACAACATTTACATTAAAATATATTTAAAAAGAGAGTCGTAGATTCAGAGGTAGGTGGGTGGAGGAGCTTACAGGTAGGATTCATCCAAAAATGAATTCAACTCTTCTACTTTTCTTCTTCAATTTAATAATGTAACATTGTGGGGCAGGGTATTATCAAAAAGACCAGAGTTCAGATTCTACAAACTCACATGAAAACCATTGAATGACAGCACGTGAGAGGTAGAGACAGGGACCCCCAGGCAAACAGGACTAGACGGGATCAATCTGTGAGTGTTGAGTTCAGCAGGAGGCCCTGCCTCAATGAATAAAACGGAGAAAGATCCAGGGAGGAGCCTGGTGTCAAGTTTAGGCCTCCACATATGGGAGCCTGCACACACAGTTGTGACCACATACATGCAAACACACGTGCACACCACACACACACACACACACACACACACACACACACACACACACAGAGAATATAATGGTACACTATCAACATTGGATGATGGTTGTAAGCCAAATGGGTGCTGGGAATCTAATCCAGGGCCTCTGTGAAAGCGGCAGCAAGTGCTCTTACCTGCCAAGCCATCCATAAAACTAAAAACTAACCTAGTAGTTTAGAGTTCTAAAATTTCGTTGTTGTTGTTGTTGTTGTTGAAAGCAACTTCATGTGAAGTGTAAACAGTGTGATTCAAAGCTAAGCATTAACGTAGTCCATGGGACCAAACAGGAGACAAGTAAGAGATTTAGCTATAGTTCTGGGGAGGCTGTGAGGGAGAAAACGGGTAGTGGGGTGGGTGGGGGAAGGGAAGAAATAAACGAACAGCAGAAGAAAGCAACTTTGCCTGATTCCTGTGGGGCTTCTTCACCCGCCATCACACAAGCCAGGGCTCCTACTCACCAGTGAGTTCCTCCAGAGCAGGCTGTCCACTCTTGGTGTAGTGGCTGGGCTCCATGCTCACACCCGCTGAGCTGGACTCGGCAGTGACATTCCCCTCGGTGTCCGTCTGGGACCTTTACATACAAATCAGAGGGAACCCAATCGTCAGGAGTGGCAGCCCTCACATCCGAGCCCTCGCCATGGCCTGCTGAGCAAGCAGCCGAGGAGCAGAGCTGGCCAGCAGACCGGCTCTAAATAATTCAACAGCCACACGCGGAGAGAGCGACTGAGCCCAGAAAGATGAAATATTCAAAGCCCCCCAAAAGGGGCTGCCATTTCTCAGTGAGGGTCCGACTAGAAACGTGCCGGAGGGTGCCGGGTGGTTTGGGCATTCTGACTTACATCAAAAAAACAACAGGTAAGTTCCCACGGCATGGGCTAGTAAAGCATAAATACGATTCCACTGACCATCCCTCTCCCCCCACAACCCTCTTGACGAGGCTCTCTCTGAAACGGCGAGTGTGAGGTGGGCAGGAATGGGTGCCAAGCAGCTGTGTCTACCCTCCAGGTTTCTGATTCGCGGCTCAGATCCTCCGACATGAAAGGTCTCATTGATCATTATTTCAAAACTTGACTGAGATCTGTACTTTCCCAACCCTTCCCCCTAGGCCCCGTCTTTGTCAAGCAGAGTGAGCCAGTGGCCGGGTTGGGGGGGGGGGGGAGAAGGCGTCTGGCCACGGCCGCTTTGGCTTATCAGACCTTGCCAGTGACATCGGGTGACTGTGCATCGAGGCCTGGAGTGCTCCAGCTACTTTTCACCACCAGGAAGAAAGCATGCCTCTCCCCCCCACCATTTTTGTCGGGGATTGAACCCAGGGGCCCTGTGCATGCGTAGCACGTGTTCTAACATGGAGAAATATCCCCAGGCCCTAGAGTGTGCCAAGAGTGTGGATGTAGTATGGAAGATGAACTGAGAACTCCAACCCACCACTGTTCTTTGTTCTTCAGTCCCACCGAAGCCATGCACCCCTAGTTTCCACAGCCACCCCTTTAAAGGTTTATTATGATCCCAGTGTTCTTGTTTACCCACACAGCCAGAGTTTGAAGCTCTGTCATCTGCTTAGGACTTAGAAATGCCCTAAAATGGGTACAACTGCTTGGAATCCCAATGATTATAAATGAAAGCCGGGCAGGTATACAATTAACCTACAAACTAGCCTACAACTAGCCTACTGCTAAAATACTGTTTGCATTCTGAACAGTATTTTTATAAGGTATGTTAGCATGCTCTCTGTTTCTGTCTCTCTATCTCTGTCTCTCTGTCTCTGTTTCTCTGTCCCTGTCTCTGCCTTTCTACATAGTTATGACTGTCCTGGAACTCACTATGTAGACTAGATGACCTCGAACTCCAAGAGATCTGCCCACATCTGCCTCATGAGTGCTGGGATTAAAGGCATGTGCCACCACACCTGGCAAATTAGTTCATTATTTAAAGTTTGTGAGGTTTTGGGGGCTGGAGAGGTAACAGCAGATAAGGGTACATACTGCTCTTGCAGAGGACCCAGGTTTAACTCCCAGCACCCACAGAGAGTGGCTTATAATTAACTCTGTAACTCCAGATCCAGGGATCTGCTGCCCGCGGCCTTCCCAGGCGCCCTTACTCATATGCACAGCTTCAGTCACACAAACGTAACTAAAAATACTAAAAATAACTTGATCCGGGCATGGTGGTAGCACACGCCTGTAATCCCAGCACTTGGGAGGCAGAGGCAGGTGGATTTCTGAGTTTGAGGCCAGCCTGGTCTACAGAGTGAGTTCCAGGACAGCCAGGGCTACACAGAGAAACCCTGTCTCAAAACCCCCAAAAATAAAAATAATAATAATAATAAAAAAAAAAACCTTTAAAATTTGGGAGATTTCACATAAGTATCTGAATTTTTGCCTTCAGTCAGTGGAAGGAAGAAAGGAAAGAAGGAATGAAGGGAGGGAGGGAGGATGGATGGATGGATGGATAGATGGATCTGGAGCTACTGAGCTCCATCTTGTAGGGCGCCATCTGCTGGTGCCAAGTGGCGGTGTGTGCTCTCTAGAGGAGCGGGGCACTTGCTTGCTTGTGTTACATTGCTGCAGCCCTGTTCTTCTGAACATACATGTGCATTCTGCGATGACCCTGCCATCGTCCCACGGAATGTCAACACACACTGCCTGAGACAGCTGGTCTTAGGCTTGAGACTATTGGATATTGTGAACTGCCGTTCTTTTACTGTGCGTGTAAAGAGTTCTGCTTTAAAAATGTTTTTTGCGCCGGGCGGTGGTGGCGCACGCCTGTAGTCCCAGCACTTGGGAGGCAGAGGCAGGCGGATCTCTGAGTTCGAGGCCAGCCTGGTCTACAGAGTGAGTTCCAGGACAGCCAGGGCTACACAGAGAAACCCTGTCTCGAAAAACCAAAAAAAAAAAGAAAAAAAAAAAAGTTTTTTGCATCTATTTTATTTTACATGCATGGCATGTACGAGGGTTTTGCCCTCATGTACGTATGTGTAACATATATGGGCAGTACTCATAGAGGCCAGAAGAAGTAATCAAATCCCCTGGAACTGGAGTTAATGGATAGTTGTGAGCCACCATATTGGCGCTGGGGAACACACCCAGGTTCTCTAAGACAGTGGCGGTGCTTTTAACAGCTGAGCCATCTGAAGCACCAAGAGTCCCTGACATAGACAGTAAGACAATACGGATCCTATAGTTTTTGTTTGTTTATCTGTTTGTTTGTTTGAGCAGGGCTTCTTTGTGTAGCCCTGGCTGCCTGGAACTCCAAGATGGACCCATCTTTGCCTCTGGAATACCCTGCCCCCGTGCCTATTGGCAGGCTTGGTTTTAAACACAGGTTCTTCTAATTGCCACATCTGTGACTTGGAACAGACTTCCTGGTCTGAGCATCAGTTGCTCATCTATAGAACTGGAATTTTAAAAGCAAGCTAGCTCACAAAACTGGGACATCTGGGGGGCGAGGGGGGTTAAGACGAAGAAGCCCTTAGCTGGGTCTTTGCACACATTTGGTTCACAAGCTATGGCTACCTGTCTCTGTGGCCAGGGCCTAAAGAACGCAGTGGGTGGTGCCAGCAGACACAGGGCAGGGTGCTGTGGCCCAGTTCCTATCTGGGTCTCTTCTTCCCAGTCTCTCTTCACCGGCTCCTCCAAAGAGGTCTTGGCCCAGAGTGAATACACACAGGGAAGGCTGGCCTTGAATAGCTGGGAGGTTCCTTTCCTCCTGCTCCTCACACATTAGCCACAAGAAATCTTTCTTCCCATAGAAAAGCTTGAAATAATGATGATGATGATGATGATGATGATGATGATGATGATAATAAGTGAATGTTTGCTTTCTAATCTGCTAAAGAGCTCACAGTCAAAATAAAGATGGAGCTGCAACTGCAGTGGCCAAACACGCGCATGTCTTAACGTGGCTAGCAGGAGCTTGTCAAGCAGCCTGCATGCACATCACCCCACGGCACTGGCAATGCTGCTAGGATTGCCCCAATCCTACCTCCGCACCTCAGAAACCAATTCATGAGGAGCCATGCGTGCAGCCTCACCAGGCCTCTACGGGAAGACGCCCGCCCTGGTGTTCTCCTCAACGCTGTCAGCTGAGCTGATGGCTGAGTAACTGAACTGTCTGCCAATCAGAGGCGATGGCCATGACTCTCGCAGAAGGGGGGCACTGGGCAGAGGAGGGTGAACGTGTGACAAGAAGAAGCCTGGCACTGTCCCTGTCCTGCGTGGATGCTGGCCAGCATTCTCCTGACATCTCTAGTGACAGGAAGCCTGAGAGTTCATGGGAACGCAATTCAGGCAGGGAGAGAGGGAACACCTGATTCTTTGGGGGGTCTCGCAAACATGAGAAGCTGAAAGTGTGGGTGTGCCTGCACACACCCGAACTTGTGTGCGGATGCACCCACATGAACACACGTTTGCATTTGGTGCATGAATGTGTAACTGTGTCTGCACTTGTGTGCAGCTGTTGATGTGTGGGGCTTTGAGCGTGGTGTGAACACGGCTGTGTTTCTGTGCTTTGGGAGTGGGCAGAATGGGCCGTTGGATCATATCGCTACATGCGCAGGTGCGGGGGGGCCACCTAGCTGTGAAGTGGGGCCAGGTACACGATCCCGCTCCAGCACAGGACCAGGGAAAGCCCCGTGAGCCATCGCTCTCAGCAGTCCTCTAGGTAGGACGGGAGCTTCCGTGTGAGCCCGAGGAGCTCATCCACGTGCTGCAGGTGTCTGTTTCAGTGTGGGGGTGGGGTAGGGCAGAGCAGAGTGGCTCAGGACAGAATGACAAGGAGCATATAGCACCTAGTTCTACGTGGGCTGCTGGGGTTCCACAGATGTGCCATGACACAGGGCTTCTGAGACAGGAAAAGGATGGTGGACTTATTATTATTATTATTATTATTATTATTATTATTATTATTATTAGATTTATTTATTAAATATAAGTACACAGTAGCTGTCTTCAGACACACCAGAAGAGGGCATCAGATCTCATTACAGATGGTTGTAAGCCATCATGTGGTTGTTAGGATTTGAACTCAGGACCTCTGGAAGAGCAGTCAGTGCTCTTACCCACAGAGCCATCTCTCCAGCCCTATTATTTGTTTTTGGTTTTTTTTGTTTGTTTGTTTTTGTTTTGTTTTGGTTTGGTTTTTGGTTTTTTGAGACAGGGTTTCTCTGTGTAGCCCTGGCTGTCCTGGAACTCACTCTGTAGACCAGGCTGTAATCCCAGCACTTAGGGAGGCAGAGCCAGGCGGATTTTTGTTTTTGTTTTGAGACAGAGTTTCTCTGTAGCCCTGGCTGTCCTGGAACTCACCATGTAGATCAGGCTGGCCTTGAACCTGGAGAGCCACCTGCCTCTGTCTCCCAAGTTCTGGGATTAAAGGCGTGTGCCACCACGCCCAGCTGGCCCTTGTCAATCTTATCTCTTCCTCCTAGTTCTCAGAAAGCCCCGGGAGGTAATAGGGATCGCCAGACTCAGCACGCTCAAGGCCAATGCCGCCCTAAGAAATCTCACATAGCAGAGTAGTCTTAAGTCCACTCGGCATACGTTACAATTCATTTCAAGTGACACCAGGGTGGCCACCCTGCATATTCAGACCTACCTACGTGCTTCTAGGGGTCAGCTCACAATGTCCCCTGCCTCAACGCTGTCCTGCTATAGTAGCTGCCCACGTGAGTGCACCAGGATAGAACTTTGTGTTGCGTTAGCTGTAGGCTCACATGCTCTCCCGGCCCCTGTACGGACACACCCAGCAGCCAGGCTCGTCCTCTTTACCCAGGGGTAGCAGGTGCTGCCTACCTGTACAGAAAAGGTGCAACCGTGGCTGTGTTGGGATGGTTGTATTGCTGCTGAGGCTGAGGTAGCTGAACACTGACGGTATTGCTTCCAGTGGTCTGTGTGGTCCCGACGGAGCCGCTGACGGTTTGGCTGCTGATGCTGTGGTTCAGAGAGCTCCCTCCGGGGCCTTTCCCCTCTGAGGATGCCAGGCTGGAGGAGGAGCTAGAGTGCCTGCTGTCCAGCTGGGCCTTCTGGGGAGGCAGCCCTGAGCTCAGCTTCCCTCTGCTCCTCTCTCCTTCCTTGGGGGGTACGGGGGCACTTGGGGACTTCCCAGGCATGTTCTTCATCCCCGGTTTTGGTATGCCGCTGTGGGATGGAGCCGCAGCCTCCTTCTTGGTGCTGTTGAGCTTGCCGCCTTTGGGGATGAAGCTGGCGATCTTGGAGGACTTTTTCGGCATCTCAGTGGCGACCACCCCGCCGAGCTCTTCCTTGGGTTCTTCCTTGAGGTCAGGCCGGTCGGTCACGGAGACTCTCTTGGAAAGGTCCTTGCCCTTCTCCTTCTCCTTCTCCCGCTGCTGTTTCTCCTTCTCTTTCTCATTACCCTTTGGGGAGCTCTTCTTATTGGTAAGCGCCCTGCTGAAAGTCCTCTGCGCGATGCCCTTGAGCGCAATCTTGGGGCTGCTGGACGCAGGGCCTGCAGTAGAGAGCGCCCTGTTGGCGGCCTCCAGCTCTTCGCTCTCCTCAAAGCTGGGCAGGATCTCCAGCCGCTCGCAGCTCGTGTCCCGGGACGCGGAGCCCTCGCCCGCTTTGGAGCCTCCCTTGCTGTTGAAAAGTTTGAGCTTCTCCAACATGGATTTCTGGTTGTTGGGGGCAGGCTTCACGGCCTCAGGCGTGGGCCTGGGGGTCTCGGGCCCAGCGGGTTTGACGGACAGCATGGATGACGTGGCACTGTGCTTGACGCTGAGGGACTTGCTGCGCCAAGGCTTGGAGGTCATGCTGGGCTGGGGGATGGCGGAGGAGGAGGAGGAGGAGGAGCAGTTAACAGGGACGCAAGGGCTGTTCTCCACGGGCGCAGGTACATTTTCGCTCATTCCGGGATGGGGGGAGGCTGAGCTTGCCAATGGCTCTGCAGAGACAGGGAAGGGAAAGTGACCTTAGTCATAGCCACTGAGCTACACTGAAGACTCAGGAAGGCCGGCCACGGCTACCCAGCCGGCCACGGCTACCCAGCCGGCCACGGCTACCCAGCCGGCCACGGCTACCCAGCCGGCCACGGCTACCCAGCCGGCCACGGCTACCCAGCCGGCCACGGCTACCCAGCCGGCCACTCCCCACCCATGTGCCCTGAAGCTCCGTCACTGGAGGTGAGGAATATCTGTGGTTACAGTTTAAACCCAGTTCATCCCTCTGCCCTCCTACGCGTGCTGTTCACACGGCACCTCCCCCAGCCTCACCACATCTTGGTTGTGTCTGTTCTGTAAACACATGCCAATCTTAACAGTACCATGCAGAGCACAACTAAGAATGTAAATAATCTACCGGAAAGAAAGAGAAAAATCCTTTACCGCCGCCACATACCACTCCGGGGGTATTTGAGGGTGTAGGGAATAAACGCTTTAAATGACTGAACCCAGAATTCCAGTTGTGAACAATAGTCAAGAAGTATCCAACTTTTAGACGACAATTTATCATAGAGATGAAAACAGACCCAAGGTTAAGTAAGTAAAAATAGAAACTGAGGAGAAACCAGCAATTTTAAATGAAAAATAGATTATTCATAAAAGTTGCTAATTCCTATGTAAGATTTTTCTATGTTGGCACTTTTCCTTCCTTTCCTTCCTTCCTTCCTTCCTTCTTTCCTTCCTTCCTCTCTCATGACAAGATTTCTCTGTGTAGCCCTGGCTGTCTAGCAACTCGCCCTGTAGACCAGGCTGGCCTTGAACTCAGATATTTGCCTGCCTCTGCCTCTGCCTCTGCCTCTGCCTCTCGAGTGAGCCCCCACGCCCAGCCTAACGAATTTCACTTTGTCCCATCCTGTTCAGGGAAACAGGTGAGGCATATTCTCTGTCTTCACTTGGGAATTCACAGTGGAGAGAAATGAGTTCTCTCCAGTGAACACTTAAAACCCACACATCCCAGAGTGGGCGTGAACCGCCAACCTTCCCGTTAGCAGCCAAATATGCTGAGCAGTTTCGCAATGGAGACTTTATGTTGGCTTTTTTTCTTTTTTTTTAAAAAAAGCTTACAAACAGAACAGACTTAAGAGACCTTGCTTTACCTAAGAAGACAATGTGAGCATGTGTCCCGATCCCCATCTCTAACACACGCACGCATGCACGCACACACACACACACACACACACACACACACACACACGGCGAGAAAACACAGGTTATCTGAAAGTCAAGGTTTCCCCTTTGGCACTCAATGCATGTTTCCTTGCCCAGTCTTTTCTCAGAAACCCACGAAAGGCATTTCCATACAAGTGCCAGGAGCATTCTGGGTAGTGTGGGCTCCCCTATTACTGTCCTGTCACTTACCACAGCCGCCCAGCGTCAGAGAGCCCTCCAAACTGCATCCCCTTCTCTAGACAGAACTGCCAAGATGCACCAGTGGCTCCAAGTGCCAGTAGCTGCTAGAGAAAGTGGCCGGGAGACAGAGGAAACACCCCCCACTGAGCCTGTTCCCCCCCCCTACTGAGCCTGTCCCCCACCCCCAAGCCCAAGCCCATCAACCCCTCTGCACTGCTTGCAAAGTCACAGTGACAGGACTTACCTAACAGCGGCCACTTTCTCCCACAAGGATTCTCCAGGAGAGTTTCTGCGATCGGAGAGGCTGCCCTTCCAATTGTCACAAGTGTTTTCGGTTAAACTGCTCATGTTTCTAATTAACTTTTGTCATCCGCAACTACTCCTGTGCCCAGAAGCCTGTCAGGATTAACGGCTGCTTCCCCAGCTCTCTTTCCTTCCCGCCACCTCCCCTTCCTAATACCTATGGTTCTGCTGCCTTCCAGCGACAGAGTAAACTGTACATAGAGCCGCTTTTGATGATTTAAAAGTCAACGGCTGCTAAGGCTGGGTCAAGGCAGCCCTGTGTGGGGCGCAAGCGCTGGGAGCCGGGCAGCCAGGGAAACCGGCTGAGTCTGCCCGCAGCTGCGTGGGGAAGCCACAGCTTTGGGTGATCCAAAGCAGACCTCCCAATGTTTTAAAACACATCCATCTTCCTGACTTACTGGGGAATCTGGATTTGGAGGGGAGGGTGCTGCGAAACTCCTCCACCAAAACTCGCGGGTGTAGCTGGATATTTTCCTGGGTAGAACCAGAGACTGGCTTACAAACCTATCCACACCGCCAGCTTCTCATAGGGTCTCTTCGGCTTGGCCCTCCCTCCTGGGGGGTGTCTCCTGGATATCTGGAGGCACATCACTCACCATACTGTTAAATGGTGTTCCTGTTCCCCTTTTACAAGAAAGGAAACTGAGGCCAGGCAGGGCTGTTTCTGACTGTTCTTTCAGCTAAAATAGAATACCTGGGATTTGAACCCAGGTTCCCTGATACAGTACTCTCAGAAACACCACAGTAGTGACATCTATTTGTTTGTATTTTGGTTGTTGTTACAGGCACAGCCTCATGCATCCCAGACTAGCCTTAAACCTTCCTCTTGCCTCGATCTTCCAAGCTTATGTGGGGCTGGGTAATGAACTTGGTGCGTGCTAGGAAATTTCTCTACAACTTGAGCTCTATCTCTAGCCCACATCTTCTTTTAAAGAAATGCAAACCTCAGTCTCTAGTGCCCAGCGTGTTTTTCAGACATTGCCTTTCCTCATGCCTTACCAATGATGATATCCGTGATGAGGGCAGCCACACCCCCCAGCAGGAAGCAGCTGTACCACAGAAGAGGCCCTTGGGCTAATGAAACTAAGTTTTCAAGTCGGGGACCACTTTTCCTAGCAAAACTGCCTTTCCCTTTATCTGGGATCTTATCAGAAGCTGATTGAGACAATACTCATCCACCCATCCACCCACCCGCCCACACCTTTCCTTCTACCTAATCATCCGTCCTCCCGCTCCTCGTCCGCCCCATCCACTCACCCTCTCACCTTTGCTCCCACCTGCCCCCCACCCACACACTCAACACGCGCCTGCCCACAGTCGCATCACACACACCAAATGCTGTTCCAGACACTTGGGACATGTCCACCACACAGCAAAGATCTTCTGCTTTATGAACTTTATATTTTAGAGAAAGGAAACAGGAAATAATTCGACAGCTGGGAAAAAAAAAAGCGCTAAAGAAAAGTAAGGCTGGGGATTTAGCTGCAGGCTGTGAAGATCTCTGAGATCGAGGCCAGCTTTGTCTACATAGTGAGTTCCAGGGTTACACAGCGAGACCCTGGGTTTTAATAAAAGGAATGAAGACAAACTATTCCTACTATTTCTCTGGAGTCTTTTCAGCAGGGCTCGCAGTAAATTCCCAGTGAGCCTCTAAGGAGCCTCAGGAGGTCAAGCCATGGACATTTTTGTCCCACTGGGAACCACATGGTTAGCCTCACAGGCTAAGAAGTCCTTTCACTGTTCTGTGTGGTAATGCATAGGGTATTTCTTCATTCTCAAATATTCTCCCTCGTGTTTACTAATGGAGGATGCTGTCTGGGACAAGGTATTGTCAGCCTTGTTAATTCAGAAATGCTGGTGTCCTACAAGCCTGGAGGACGGAGGGAGGGGTGGGCTTCCGAGAAGAGAGCCGCTCTAATAACTAACAGCTCTTGCCCTTTTTCTCATGTAGATGGGCCTTCCCCTGCCTTACAGCAAAGGAATGTGTTGGGGAGGAGGGGGCAGGAGAGGACAGGAGAAAAGCATACAAGAACTTTCTGGACATCCCATCCCCCACAGTGCACGTGGGCCACTATTGGGAAGCGACCTGCTTTTCACAGCCCACGGAGGAGTTATCTTTATCTTTTTCAAGGTATATTGCACCCAGCTCACGTATAAATGAACTATTTCATGTTTTCGAGTTGACTTAAAAACATGACGCCGAGCACCACAAATGGTTCAGAGACTTGGTGAGAACCACACAGGCTTGTGAGCAAGGCGGGTTGAAGAAACACTATTAAATCACACACACACACACACACACACACACACACACACACACACACACAAAATACTTATTTCTGTATTGAATCTATGCCTTTGTCCCACGCCATACTGGCTTCGAAGGTCATCTGATGGCTACTCTCGGCACTCGGTTCGCCTGTGTCTTGAAGGGAATGGAGGATATTGCTGAGAGTGGCCGGGTCAGCAACAGGGCCTAGTGTCGATGAGCGCAAATACGTTTAAAATAAGCACACCATGATTCACTCGGCAGCCTGTGAACATGTATCTGTATACGGAGATGGACAGTACCGAGATACTTCTTAAAAGTTACTGTCTGCCTGCCTGCCTGTCTCTCCCTCCCTTTCTCTCTGTGTGTATGTGCACACATGCGTGCGTGCGTGTGTATGCGTGTGTGCGTGCGTGTGCATCTGCATGTGTGTCCTGGCATGTGCATGCTTGGAAACAACTTCCTGGAGTTGATTCTTTCCTTACACCACATAGGTCCTAGGGATCCGGGTCTGCACACTGAGCGCCCTCTCGTTCTGAACCATCTTGCCCCCGCCTCCCCCGTTATTGTGTACAATAAACTCTGATGTAATCTACTCTAGTGTGATGTGCACAGTGACAAGGGCAAGGACCATGGAGAAGCTCAGTGCATGGGCTTGCCTTCCCACCCCAGAGCCCACCTACAGTCCTCAGCACTGAGAAACTCACTTGCAACCTCAGTGCTTGTGAGGTAGAGACACTGGATCGCCGGGGTTCTGGCTTGCTGCTGTCCTGGTCCACTTGGTGTGTTCCAGGTCAGTGACAGATACTGTCTCAGAAAGCCACCAAGTAGACAGCGACACCTGACAAACTACATCCGAGGTTGCCTTCTGTTCTCCACACGTATTTGCACACATGCGCGCATGCATTCACATACAAACACACAAACATACACAGACACACACACACACACACACACACACACACACACACACGATGGCAGAGGCCTTTATGGATCTTCCTGACCTACTCATGGCTCCCCAGTCTGGGCACCTCAGTTCTAAAAGACCAATTTCCACAGTCCAACTGACAAACCACCACATAAAGAGAAAGTCTCCCTCGAAACATCATGATGCCTTTGAAGAAGAGGAAAACCTTTGGGTTGTTTTTGGCAGGCAGCCTCAGCCTTCTCTGACAGGAACCCAAGTGCTCTAAATGAAAGCACTGTTATCCTGAGCACTTTCCCCTCCCGCCTTCAGCAAAGGTGAGATGCAGCCCAGGCCTCTCCTGTCGCTGGGTTTCAGTCGGGGAAGCCAGCCGTTGGTGGTCTATCCCTGAAGCCAACGAGCACAAAGACAGAGTGTATTACAGGACGGCCGACCCCAGCTCCTGTCATTGCTACGGTGACTTGAAACCTGGCTGAGGGAGGTTTCCTGCCTAAATCTTCTCCAAAACTGGTGGGGAAAAGATCTGATAACCGGGCCTGGGAAACTGTTTGCAATTTCCTATAATTTGTCAAGGTGTCAATCTTGAACATTCAGATTTCTGAGGATAATTGAAACCAGTTGAGTTATCCTAAGTGTATGTTTTTCAGAACAGCTTTGGTTGGTGTCATTGTAGCCCTCGGAGCTATAACACGGGCAAGTGGATGTGGCTCTGTTCAGTGGCTCTGCGGGAAGACTCTAGAGCTGGCTGAAGGAGCCTTCTTTACATGGTTAGAACAACCAACCACCGTCACCACCACCACCACCACCATCACCACCACCACCATCGTCACCACCACCGTCACCATCAGTATAATTAAGTTTTGCTTCTTAAAAGCCAAGTTTCAGCTGGGCGTGGTGGCGCATGCCTGTAGTCCCAGCACTTGGGAGGCAGAGGCAGGCGGATTTCTGAGTTCGAGGCTAGCCTGGTCTACAGAGTGAGTTCCAGGACAGCTAGGACTACACAGAGAAACCCTGTCTGGGGGAAAAAAAAAAAAGCCAAGTTTCACACCAGCCAGACTGATGCCAAACTCATTATGTTACTGAGGATAACCCTGGGCTCCTGGTCTTCCTGCCTCCACCTCACCCGATAAGGATGACGGTGAACACTTACATCATCTGGCTTCAGTGTCTACTGTCAAGGAAGAGACTAGACTGGAAGACACTTACCCACCCTTCCTTCCTTCCTTCCTTCCTTCCTTTCTTTCTTGACACAGGGTTTCTCTGTGTAGCCCTGGCTATCCTGGAACTCACTCTGTAGACCAGGCTGGCCTTGAACTCAGAAATCTGCCTGCCTCTGCCTCCCAAGTGCTGGGATTAAAGGCGTGCGCCACCACTGCCCAGCAAAGACACTCTTTCTGCTGAATGAATGAATAGCCTTCCAAAATCCCAATACCATTCTTCATTTTTTTTTTTGCAGAAATGCAAAACGGTAAGCTTTTCTGTCTTATATGAGCCACTATTTCCCCAGTGTCCCTTGTGATATTTTTCATTTCAGAGGAATAATGTATTGTCCTTTTGATGTATGGGACAACTATGTTGGGTCCTTTTCTAATATCCAACAAGTTAATTGTTTCTCTTCAATGGCTTGTTTTTAGATAAAACCCTGTGAAACTATGGGTAACAAGGTCATTTGTTTTTCTGCTGGTAGCTTAAAAAAGCAATATAAGAAACTAAGGAAGCATCTGTCTGTTGGTCCATCTCTCCAGTTTTGTTGTGCTGTCCCCTCTCTGACTCCTCGGATCCTGTACATCCAAAGATTTGTCACACATGAAATTTTAAATCCTTCCAATATATGGATGAAGAGAAGAAACCTGATGTTCAACTGTGGCATTTGAAGGAAACTATACCATTTCTATAATACCTTTCCTTTCCTCATTTTGAGATAGGGTCTCAGTTAGCTTAGGCTAGCCCAAACATACTATGTAGTCAAGGATGACCTTGAACTTCTGATCCTTCTTGCCTCTCCCTCTAGAATGCTAGGATTTCAGGTCTGTATCACATGCCTAGTTTATGTAGCACTGGGTACTGAGCCCAGAGTTTCATCTATGATAGCTAAGTATCCTACCAACTGTTACCCCAAGTCAGGAAGATACTGTTAAAAATGGAAGGCGTCTCTTTTCTTATCCTTTGAAGCCATGGTACCCTGAAAAACATCTTCTTTCTCTGTTCAACTTATTCAAAGCCCCATGGAAAATCCTTCTGCTTTAGTTGATCAAGCCATTTCTCTCTCTTGTACCATATATGGCCACAAGAAAGAACAAAATTGGCGGTGGAAAAGCTGCTCCTTTTGCTTCCAAGGGTGGATGAGATTTCACAGGGAGCCGAGGAACTCTTTACAGGGGACAACCCATTCCTCAGGAGATCACTGTCCACAGCCAGCAGCTTTTGGCAGAGAAGAGCTGCCGTGCGCTGCTGTAAGCGCAGCCTTCTGCCACAGCTAGGCAAAGCTCTTTGCAGTCTCCTCACCCTAGCGCACCAGCCTCTGTGCTTTGTCCTGGTATAAAGGGAGGCTGCCCACAGAAGGGGACTCCCAACCAGGGTTAAACACAGATAGGCACTTCCCTGGGAGCCAGGCAGCAGGCAGGAACGAGGAGGAGGAGCTCCTGGTCAGGGAGGTTTGGAACATGTCGGGTAAACACCGGTCAAACTGTTTTCATGTCTACAGGACTCCTCAAAGCCTCTCTGGCATTGGGACTATCCAAAGGTTAATGAAATTGTGTCTTTTCATAGATGTGTTTTTTTGCCACAAACATGATTTTATGGACTGGTTTAAGAAAAAGTTCTATTATGCTGAAAACTGACTCATGGGTGGGTGGGGGCCCAACTGGGATGTATAGCCCAAATCAGAAAATGTTATCAGCCCACCAGCTCACAGTGGGAGCCAGGCAAGCCAGGCAGGAGGTGGGGGCCCCTGCTTCTACCCGGGTTGTGCTGTGATTTGTCGCCAGAACAAGGCTGTCGCAAAACCCTACAGAAGCCAAGGCAGTACCAACTCAGGAGTAGTATTCAGAACCGGGAAGATAGGGCCCCTGCCCACTGCACGATGCAGACCACATTAGAACCAGGAAAGCAATATCTCAGAATGCTAAGAGAGTGTTCCCAGAGAAGGTCATATTGCTCTTTCTTTCCCCAAAGAGGATCTGAGCCTCGGGGAAGTTGAACATGAAATCCCTGCATCTGCCATGTGACAGGGCTTCCACCCTGCCTGCCCAGAATATCTAGTGACAGTCCCGCGAAGCTGCACCTGTACGCAGTCCCCAAGCGGCTCAGCACATACTAAAGTTTAGTGGTGGCCCAAGTCTGTGCTGGGCAGTCACAGCCCTCCAAGGATCAGGAGGAGAATGAAGACGACCTGATACTCCCTGAGGTTGTCCCCTTCCTGTCCCCACCCCAGATTTCTGCCTGATGACCCTGGGCCAAATGAACAACAAAAGGCAAAGAATTACCTGTCAGAGCAGGCTCACGACACAGAGACCTGAGGACCCATTACAGTACCGGGGGCTCAGAGCATACCTAGGGACAGCCAAGGGCGGCTAGGCTGGGTGTGCCTGCAGCTACCACAGCAGAGGAGAGCAGGCAGCCTACGTTTACACCTCTGCTCCATGTCTCCATGTAGTTCTCTCTTCAAATGGGTTTATTCGACAAAAGGTTTCTATGGTATGTATGTATTAATACATACACAAACACATATACGCATACACTCACACATACACACATATAAAACATTGGATACTGAAACGTGTAATAGTTAACATTTATGGAGCATTGTCTTCTGTTGGCTTTTTAATCTGCATTAGGTAAAGCTATATTGTGGCAGATAACAACTGTCCCATTCTATCGGTGGGGACACTGAGGCTCAGGGATGGAGTAAAGGATCTAAGGTCAGATCAGAGGTTGCCCAGACCACAGGCTTCAGTGGCACTTTCTACCCTCCTCAACTTGAGGTAAGCTACAAGCCTGAGCTCCTGCTCACGAGACGGCTCAGTTGGCACTCGAGGCCAAGCCCGACGACCTGCATTTGACCCTCGGAACCCACAAGGTGTAAGGAGAGAACCGATTTTTGCAACCAGTCTTCTGACCTACATATGCCCACACATACATAACATAAATATATGTTAAAAACAAACAAACAAACAAACACGGGCCCTTCTTCTGGTCTGAGACACAGGTTTCAGAGACTACAGCATCATCTGCTAAACTTGAAGGCTTTCTTCAGGAAAGCGAGTTTTCCCCTCTAGGAGGTTCATTTTAAAAAATGGGAACGTCAAATAATTTAAGTATGGTTTTTGTTCTTCAGAGTTTAGGATGCTGGCAAGATGTAATCTCTCTGCTGTTAATATTTTTTTTTCCTGTCAATCAAACTCAGAAGCCAACCAAAGAGCTAGCGTATTGTATTCCTCAGGGGGCGTATCATGCAGAAAGCGAGCGCTGAATTGGACCATTATTCACTATCTGTGATCACATTAGGCCAAATGTGCAGGAGCCAGAGGGAAAAAAGGCAGTCATTTATCCCCATTCGGCCAAGTATGCAGACACTTGGTATCAGATAGATCAAATAAGCTCAGGGCTTCATGATGTCACTGATCCACACGGCACTGCCAGACTTCTGAGCCTTCCTCCTGACAGTTGTCTTCTTAATGGAAAGACAGAATTCTTTTTCAGAAAAGAAAACGTCTGTGGTGGTAGAAAAACGCCCCCAGACGCTGCTCAGCGGCCTGACTCCCAGAGTCAGGCGGGATGCGATTCCTGCAGGTGTCTGCTCTGGTTTCTTCAGCGGGCTTGGCCCTGACAAGCCAGCGGCAGGACGGGGCTTTGAAGTGAAGCTCTCACTTGGTGACTTTCTGTAAGGCTGAGGTGTCTTTTACAAATCAGATAACCATGGCAAGGTGCACAGAAAGCCAAGGAGCATCTTCTCCTACTTCATGGTACCCAGGCCACACAGCGCTTTCCGGGCGGGCCTACATCCAGCTTACCAACGTAGAAGTCCCCTTGAGTAACTTCACCTGGGGAAGCTCCTGCTCGCTCACAGGTAAAAGCCGGATGACTACCGCTGGAGTGCCCAATGCCTCGCTAAGTCCTTAAATAGTTTCACTTCACGAATTCATTTAAAAATCATGAGTTCTCAGCTGGGAAGATAGCTTAGTCAGTACAATCTTTGATCTACAGACAGGGAGAACCCAAGTTTAATACCCAGAACCTACATGAAAAAGAGCCAGGCATTGCATGTGCACCTACCACCCCAGCCCTGGGAAGGTGAACACAGGAACTCTCCAGAGCTCCCTGGCCAGTCAGCCTAGATGACTTGAGGAATAACACCTGAGACTGACCTCTGGCCTCTGACCCCTGACCTTTTACACACATGTACACGCACACACATATGAAACAATAAAAATATAAGAGGAGTCATTATTTCATCCAAGCACCTTATGGGATGAATTGGCTGCAGCTCAGATGTGAGCACCCTGCCCTAAGTCCTGGCTGGTCTGAGGCTGAGTAAGAACTGGAACGCTGAAGTCAATGCTCTTCTTAGCAGACTCCCCTCAGCAGGAAGAGTGAGCACAGCTCTCTCCCTTTCTCACAGTGAGCAAACACTTCTGGACACACTCGCGCACACATACATATACACACGCACATGTACACACACGCATACAAACACACATGTATACACACATGCCTACACACATACAAACCCACATTCACACACACACACACACACGAACACACGAACACACACATACATATATATGCATACGCACATACAAACAAATACAAATACACATACATGCATACATACATATGAATACACACATACCACATACACACCTTCACTCTCCACTAATGTCAAGCTTTCTTAATATTAGCAGAGTGGAGCTATATCATGTTTCAGTGCCATTACTGTCGGTCATAAGCTGAGCAAGACCAGGCGGCCCCCTAGAACCTCTCTCTGATCTTCAGTACCTCCAGGGCTGACGACCAATGCCTGGCAGGCCTCTCTCTGTTCCTCCTCTCAGCCAGCACCCGTGAGCTTTGGGTCCACCCAGCTTACCAGGCTGGGGGTGGCTCAGTTAGTGCGCAGCTCACTGTCTGGTGTGATGACTCAGAAGTCACTCCTGGCAGCATCTGGTTTGTGCTGGTGAGAATCTCAAAGCCTTTCTCCATGAATGAGGGCGAACAGAGACGCACAGAGCTTCCGGCTACAGCGGGGAAACCCGCAGGCCGCTCTCAGACCAGGGTGGAGCTTTCCGGACTTTACATGCAACTGGGCTTCTTGCATACTGTTCTACAGGGTCTTTGCCAAGCCCAGTGACGGATTCTGGATGTTTGGAAACCAGGGATGTGATCACAGCTCCGGGTCCTTTGGCCGTTTACCCTTGGAGTCCTAGGGCAACCGCAGGCACGGGGCTCGCTCCTTGCCTTTGCCTGATCCTGTCCTAGGCCTAGGTCTCTTCATCCTCAGCCTTTCTTCCAGGTGCCGAGGCTAAGAACAAAGAATCTATCGTTTAACCTTCAGCGGACCCAGCTCTCAGCAAAGGGACAGACACGGAGACTGGGGAGTTGGAACCTAGTCAAGGGGGGTGGGGCGCTAGGGCTCTGTCTTGTCCCTGCACTCCCCTACGTGTGTCTGCTGGGTCCTGGGAGACGCTGAGCCCTCTCTGCTACTCACCTTGGGCAACCTGACTCAGTGGGAGAATCCCGACTTATGCAGGTGTGAACGCAGACAGAGTGACCTCAGTCTGGGAATGAGGGAGGGCAAGAACTCATCTAAGTTATTAACAATAACTTTCTGTCTCCTTCATGACGTTCTGGTGATCTATTCATCTGTGAAGCAGTTATTTTTTTTTTTTTTTAAGTGTTCAGGCTCCCACATCCAGTGATTAAAATCACACACAAGAACAAAATATACAGACTCTGCACTTAATCAGGGTAAAAATCTGGTCAGCCAAATGTATTCATGACGCTAATCATAACCAGGGATTCCAGAGGGGCTCTCTGTTCCATCCGAGCATAATGAAAAATGGGACGTATTACTCAAGTGGAACGTTCGTCCCCAAGCACCCAGCACGAGCACACGCCTTTCATTCAGCTGCACGGACTGAATTTATTTCCACAATGAAGAAACCTTACAAGACGAACTTCCAGTCTCCTCTGGGAGACAAAAAGAAAAAAAAAAAAGAAAAGCTAGTAGACTTGGCTCTCGCGTACTTTCCTAAACGTGCCTCAGTAGCCAGGAAGTAGATGGTTCCAAATAGTATCAAACCGACCCTTGACTTGTTGACAGTCCTCTAGTTCCAGCAAAGTGGCTCTGTTCGCTCTGTGCCTAAATTAGTGGCCCTGTTATCCTCCCAACCTGCGAATTACAAGGGGAAATGAAAGTGGGAATAATGCCTGGCAGTCTGGCCTGGCCATGCCATTCTCCTCCTGCAGAGGGCACTGTAGAGCCTATTTTTTTATTTTTTTTTTTCTTTTTACACAACAGTAAATTCTGGAGGAGGGCGGTTGGTTGAAACCTTGTTATCACACAACTGGAGAATGTGGGGGTAGTGGGAATGCAAGCCCAGCTCTGGCCAATGTGGAGGTGACATATCTCAGGCCCACTGTCCTTCGTAAAAAAAAACTAACAGATCCATGGGACAAAGCTATGAAGTGAAAGGGACATGGGACCAGAGCCGGTTCTGGAAAGAGGGTAAGGAGATTAGGTAGGGGGAGTCGCCTCTGCTAGAAGCACTCCTTGACAAGCCATGCGGGCCGGCTGCTGAGACCCCAGGGAACGGCCACTAAGCAACAGAGAGAGAGAAGACACGAGGTGGGAAACACGAACTACAAGGCGTGGTAGAGACGAGATGCTCTCCGTGGGTCAGCACCTTGCAGAGCCCTAGGAGGTCAGCTTCTGTGTTTGGGGTAGAATGCAGACAACCTCCACGTGGGCAAGCCGAGGAAGCGGGGCCTGCAGATCCTTCCAGACTGTTCCGCCGGTTCTCCAGAGGTCAGGCAGGTCCTGCCACATATCTAGGTGGCTCAGTGGCAGGCCAGGGCAGCTGCCGCTCCCACACTGGGACTCCCCCTCACCGCTTTGCTGTCCTGTTCCCTTAGAGCACCGCTCTCAACCACTCCCCTGGTGGTGGTCACGGCTGGTGCGTTATTACCTTCTCCCGCCTCTGCCCATCACAGAGCGGTGCCGTCTGTAATGAATACTAGCCTCGCAGACGCGTGGCCCATTCCTCGAGACGTCAGTAAGTCAAACCAGGCCCACCGCCTGCCTTTGTCAATGAGAGACAACCACGCTTAGGCAGCAACATGTTTCTATAAGAAAACGTGGCAGGCCGGGCGTGGTGGTGCACCGCACGCCTGTAATCCCAGCACTTGGGAGGTAGAGGCAGGCGGATTTCTGAGTTCGAGGCCAGCCTGGTCTACAGAGTGAGTTCCAGGTAGCCAGGGCTATACAGAGAAACCCTGTCTCAACCTCCCCCCCCCCCAAAAAAAGTGCAGGATGTGGTTGGAGGTAGTGGGCTGCTGGGATATTCCTGACTGGGGAAGGCATCTCCCCCCCTTTAAAAAAAAAATCAACAGGAAACAGGAAAGGCAGAAAATTGAGGCCTTTCTACGTTCTTAATAAAGCCTCAAACACAAAAATACACAATGTCCCGGGCAATGCCTCCCTTTCATTGGAAACAAGATCCAATTAGGCATCCTACATGTTTTTCAAGTGATTCCTGGCCTGGATATGTTACATAAACCAGGGCCCAGTGATTCAAACCTGCTGTCAATACAGAGGTGGGGAAAGAAAAACGCCAGCTATTCTGCAGCTGTCCGGCCAGGATCCTGGAGGAGCTGCTCTCCCGGCAGCCCCGCGCACAGAAAGAAGCCTGCTTCCCAGAGTGGGGGCGAAACCAAATAAACCTGGCGGGGATCTGCTTAGGAGGAGACTCTTGAAACGGCAGCCAGGAATGCACGGGCTCCCTCGGCAACTCGGATTACACGGCCTGCCCTTGCCTTTAGGAAAGCTGCGCCGAAGGTCTGCTGAATCTCGCTCGTCCCTGGGTTGCCCAAGGTCCCCCTCTCATGGAAGTAGTCTGGGGTGGAAAGTGCCGGGTGAGCAAACTGTCTGAAGTGTGGGCCCTCGCGGGGCGTGTGACGGGGCACAGAAGGGACTAGGAGCAGGGTGGATCCCTGGGACATTTAAAGATATTGTATGTGTTTATTAGCATATTTTAATTATATTATAAATAGCTTCATATGTTTTATATATATTTTATTTTATGTGCATGAGTGTTTTGTCTGCATGTATGTCTATGCACCATGTGTATGTCTAGTCGCCTGAGGAGGCAGCTATTCTGCACCTATCCGGACAGAATCCTGGAGGAACTGCCCTCTTGACAACCCCACATACAGCAAGAAGCCTGCTTTTTTCTATTATGTAATAATATATTATTTACATGATATCTTATATAATATATATAAGATATAATGTATAAGATATATGATTTATAATATAATATATAATATAAATTACATTACATTTAATTTACATTGTATATAATTATATGCTATATAATATATATTGCATATATTATACATATATTATACACACATATATATACACATATATACATATATGTATATATAGAGTGTGTGTGTGCATGTGTGTTTGTGTGTGTGTGTGTATGTGTGTGTGATATATGCATCCATTCAGAGTGCTAAGAAATACATAAATGTGGATAAGGTGAAGACATCCAGTCCATGCCATTATCACTCTCTGTCTTATTCTCTTAAAATAGGGTGTCTCACTGCATCAGGAGCTGGGCTGGCTCCAGCAAGTCCTAGCAATACTGTCTCCACCTCCCACAGCACCAGACTAGTATAAGGGCACTTACACTGAGCCATCTCCCCAGATGCTACATAAATATATTTTGATAATATCCACTGTCAGTGCTTTCTGTGTTCCCCTCCTAGTAACCTTCTTCTTTCTCCAAGCTAGTCTTCCTCCTGCCCACAAAAACATGCTCCCAAGAATGTGTGTGTGTGTGTGTGGTGTGTGTGTGTGTGTGTGTGTGTGTGTGTAAATCTTCAGCTAAACTAAAGGGGTGTTTTCATGATGACGGTCATTAGAATATACTCATTTGTAAATCAACTAATGGAGACACTCATTTAAAGCATGTCTGCCCCAGGGTGTGAGGACATACGGCTCAGAAGGCACCAGACCTGCTGGACGTGAAAAGGGGGAGTCAGGCGTCCTAACATACTCCATTTAAAAGTCTCTCTCTTTCAGTCCCGAAATGTCTTAGTCACGAGCAGCACAGATTTTTAAAGTCCAATTGTATTTAAGTGGAATGTAAATGTTTGCCCAAAGCTGTGGGTGTCTGAGAGCAGGCCAGTCTTTTTCAAGCTATTCAGAAGCACACACCGATCACCCAGCCCCTCCCCCCCACGCCCCAATACACACTTATTCTGGGAGGGAAGAGGCAGATGCAGCCCTAAGATTCCAGGTGTAAATGCCACGCTTATTTCTTTCCTATTTCAGGAACACTGGCCCAAAGCAGTTTGCTGATCTTTACTTAATGGGAGAGAATGGAGGAACTATCGAAATCCCGCGTTACAGTGTGAGCACCTAAGAGACCATTAGCTTTCCATCTGCTCCCCAGAGCTCCCAAGTGATGTGCTCCCGCCCCCACAACCCCCCACACCCCCACACCCCCCGTCAGAACCACTTCAGTGCCTGTGGGAGCTCTGTTCAGGACAGCTGTTTGGATGAGAATGCCGGGGACTTCCTGGGATCTGGCCAGCCCAGGACTTCGTCCCCACACTGGAGCAGGGAGCACCGTCCCTCCTGGTGGGAGGCAGGTAGTGTTTCCACCCCTGATGAACTACAAGCATCTCACAGAGTGGTCTGTGAGGGCCACCATATCCTCCGCTGTCCACGGCAGAGCTAGAAGGCATCGAGAGGTCTCGGCAATGTGCCAAGGTGAACCGTGAAGGAACCACAGAATCCCATTTCGACATCTGCCCTCCTGGTTCTTCCAAAAGGGCAGGCATGCTCTCACCCTCGCAGAACCCAAGAGTCGGGAGGCACTGGGCCTACTACGGTTCAGTCGGCCATGGTGCCTGCTTCAGACAGACTCCTGTTCACACATCTCCAGTGGACTTCTGTTTCCTCCCGTCCCGCCTGAGCACTTTGACATATTCTCTCAACTTCTTCCCAGTTAATTCACCTTTTAGATCAGACCTCACTTCTTCCAGGATGGTGTCTGGACTCCTTTGGAGTTAGACAGGATGCTCCATACAGAACATAAAGACATTCCTCATAGGGCTCCCTCGTCCCTAACCAGACCACATGCTCACTGCAGCAGAGCTACCGGGCTCAGTGCGGTACGCTGTGTCCGTGAGTGTGGTATGCTGTGTCCGTGCTGCAAGCACGGTATCGGGCATGCGCTGTCCCCTAGGCTTCATGTACATTGCTAGAGACATTGCATAGCACTGGGCACACACTGCCAAGTCGGGACCCTTACAACCAAGAGTGGGTGGCAATTGTCTTCAGCTTACAAATCTTTCCTGCTCCCTTACCTTGTCTTTAAGGAAACCAAGACCATACTACATACATACATACATACATACATACATACATACATGTTGGCAAAATGAAGTTATGGAAACCAGAGACCAGGATTGCATGCTACTTCAGGATAAAAGAGCATGTGATGGTAGAACGGATGACAATCATGCAGTGAACTCAGATGATCTTGTGCTTGGGCATGTACAAGAAGCTGAATTTGATCCCTACTAAGAGACACACACACACACACACACACACACACACACACACACACGAGACAAAGTGCCCCCTCAGACCCCTAAACAAAGGAATTCTGCCTCCTAGAGATGGTATATGTTTTCTAAAATCACGACTGATTAGAAAACAAGCTGGCACACCCATCACCCTGACCTTTGGGAGATCTACAGTTGCAAGCTCCGAGGCTGCGTGAACGTGGCTCTCCCCCTAGTTTCCACCCCCACCCCCACTCCGCTTTTCTTTCCTTGAACGTCTGACTGGACTGCTAGGGCCATCACCCAACATTTGTAGTTGTCTTACCAGCTGCCTCTCCATCAACGTGGACAGTCCCCGACACAGTGTATGGCTCTCTTCAACTAGCAAATCTTGTCCAAACTGGCTCAACAGGGGGACGGAGAGATGGCTCGTGGGTCAAGAGCTCTATCTGAGGGCTTGGGTTTGATTCTTAGCATGCATATGGTAGCTCACAACTGTATGTGACTCCAGAGCCAGGATATCCAGCCTCTTCCTCTGGCCTCTACAGGCACCAGGCATGCATGTGGTGCACAGACAAACGTGCAGGCAAAACACCCACGTACATTTCATATTGAAAACTGTCTTCCAAGCGTGGAAAGCCTTGTTCAGGTCTCAACTCCGGGCCTTGCCAGGCATGTGGTTAGGCAAGTTGTCCAATAACTCTGAGCTTGAGTTTGTCTTTAAAGCAGAGGATATAACTGGTGCTTGCTGGTATGGACAGGATGAATGGGGTGAGGCTACATATGCAAAGGGCCAACAGCATCCCTCCCTCCCAGGCAATTAAGACTGTCCAACCCACCACCTTGAAAATAGGACCTCGAGCTATTTGTGAGACATGTACAGTTGTTACATGGATAGGCAGTGGGGAGGCAGACTCCTCTGTGTCTTAGGGTTTTATTGCTGCAAAGAGACACCATGACCAAGGCAATTCTTTTTTTTTTTTTTTTTTTTGTTTTGTTTTTTTGTTTTTTCGAGACAGGGTTTCTCTGTGTAGTCCTGGCTGTCCTGGAACTAGCTCTGTAGACCAGGCTGGCCTCGAACTCAGAAATCCACCTGCCTCTGCCTCCCAAATGCTGGGATTAAAGGCGTGCGCCACCACCGCCCGGCCAAGGCAATTCTTATAAAGGAAGACATTTAATTGGGGCTGGCTTACTGCGTCAGAGGCTCAGTCTACTATCAGATGGTGGGAAGCATGGCGGCACGTAGGCAGACATGGAGCTGGAGAAGGAGCTGAGAGCTCTACATCCGGGCCCACAGGCAGTCAGGAGGAGACTGTCTTCTGCAGACGGCCAGGGGGAGGCTCTGAGTCCACACTGGGCAAAGCTTAGGCATGAGAGACCTTCCAGCCTACCCTGGCAGTGACACAGTTCCTCCAACAAGGCGGCCCCTCCCGACGGTGCCACTCCCCATGAAACACTTGACTCTGTGGGGGCCATTCCTATACAAACCGCCACAGGGAAAAGGGAGAAGGGAGGAGGGGAAGATGGGCAAGAAGGGAAGGGAGAG
This sequence comes from Apodemus agrarius, assembly GCA_964023405.1. NCBI lineage: Eukaryota > Metazoa > Chordata > Mammalia > Rodentia > Muridae > Apodemus > Apodemus agrarius. The sequence continues at coordinate 35,139,948 of OZ030005.1, read as the reverse complement.
CAGAGAGGGAAAAGAGGAGGAAGAAGAGAGGGGAGGGAGAGCAAGGTAGAGGAGAAAAGGAGAGGGGAGAAGAGGGGGATGAAATGGAGAAGAGGAAGAGGAAGGGCAGGAGGGAGAGCAGGGGCTGGGAGGTGGGGGAAGAGGTGTGGGAGGAGGAGGGAGAGCAGGGGGGGGGAAGAGGTGTGGGAGGAGGACTGCTTCCTTGAAGTCCCCGCTTTGCATTCTTTTGTCTTCAAAAAAGAAGTGAGAGAAGAAAAAGACCAGCTCAAAGCCATTCCTAAAGAAACGTGCTTTCCAAGAGAAAACCCACAGGACCCTCGACCGCAAACCACAGAAAGCCATGTGCTGTTCCCCAGCCAGGAACCTCCCAATGACCCCAGAAACTGCTGCCCGAGGACAGAGAGGGAGGGCCCTATGCATCAGCTCCCCGGCTGGGCCGCCTGCCGGAAGCTAGGCCATCCAGCGCCTCAGCCCTCGCTCACGCCTGGGCCAGCTCGGGGTGCTGTGGGTTTCGAGGGAATGTCAGCTACCTGCTCAGAGTCCCACCTGTTGCTGGGAGTGGCACCGTCTGTGACTGCTCTACTCTAAGCTAGTCCATACTGTATAAAACAATGGCTTCTCGGGCCGGGCACTGCCCTAGGAGACTCCATTTTACAAGCATCTTTTGCCTCCATTTTGAGGGGTGAGGTTGACTAACCCCTGGGGGCACCTAGAACCTGAACCTTCTGTTAGGTGACACCCACCCAGCACAGACTGACACACTGACAGATGATGTACTCCCGGGAATAGAAAGGGAGCCATCCTGTAAGATTATTAGGATGAACTGAGGCTATAAGGGAACTTGGTCATAAACAGCTATCATTGAAACCACTACACAGTATGAGTTTATGGCAATTTGATAAATTCTAACACTGTGGAAAACACAAACGTATCTGTCTGTGTTTCTGGCATATTACACTCGGGATGTTATTCCTTCAGAATTGGGTTAAAGTTAAATAGATACAGAGAGAGAAGATTAAAAAAATCTTTGCCATTCTTGAAGCCAAAGCAACCCTCTTCATCATGGAGAAACTGAGAGCTAGCGCAGGGGAGGGGCTTGAATACCAACCCCCACGGGGAGGGAGAACCGGGTCAGTTCTCTGCCTGCTTTGCTACAGACGAGCAAGAAGCTGTTCTCAAACCACACTATGCGGTGCGACTCCCACCACCGCCCACCGAAACGAAACAAAACGCACGTATCTAAAGGGTGTGGTCACACATTTTTGGTAAACACAGAATTGTGCACAGCACCACAGACTCATTTCCAAACATCTTTATCAAAGCACAAAAGAAGTCCACAGCACCTTGAAATCCCTCTCTGCTCCTGGACCCAGCCTCAGCAAGGTCGTGACCCAGCCTCAGCAAGGTCATGTTCTGTCTTCAGGGACTCGCCTCTCTTGGACATTTTTGTCATCTTTGCATTTACTCACTCACTCCTGCCTGTTTCCAGTACACAATTACTGAACATTTGCTCTCAGCACTAGATGATTCCAGATGCCGAGGCTTTTGACACTGAGTGTGAGGCGTCATCGGCAAAGTTCACCCTTGAGAACCGCACGGAGAAGTTTCCTCACCTCCCAAACCACACAGTGTCTTACATCCATCTGTGATTTCGGCCGGCCTCATCCAGTAGCTGTCATGGGCTGTAGGTCGGATCCAGATGTTAACCAAATACCTGCCCAGCTAGCATGCCAAGCTGCAAGTGTAGCACTTGATGGAATAAGAAGTCTTATTTACTTATATTTATGTGTATCAATGTTTTGCCTGCATGTACATATGTGTACCGTGTGTGTGCCTGGTGCCCAGGGGAGCCAGAGGAGGGCTCTAGATCCCCTGGAACTGGAGTTGGAGTTAGGGAGGGTTGCGAGCTACCATGTTGGTGCTGGGAACCAAACTCCGGTTCTCTCTATGAGCAACAAGTGCCCTTAACCACTGAGCCAAATCTCTAGTGCCGTTAAAAGCCATTTCTTTTCTTTTTTTCTTTTTTTGGTATAGAGTAGAGTTTATTCAGGGCAGAGGAGGGGAGTTAATGGGGTAGTGGAGGCAGAGAAAGGCAGAGAGAGGTTAAGTGGAGGCCAGAGAGGAAGAGGAGAGGAGGGGAGGGGAGGGGAGGGGAGGGGAGGGGAGGGGAGGGGAGAAGAGAAGAGAAGAGAAGAGAAGAGAAGAGAAGAGAAGAGAAGAGAAGAGAAGAGAAGAGAAGAGAAGAGAAGAGGAGGCCGGCCATGACCATGTGGAAAGAGGGGGGGGAGGGGAGGAGAGCCCGAGAGGGGCAGAAAGGAGAGAGGTGAAGAGAGGCAAGAGGAATAAGAGATAAGAGCAAAAGCCATTTCTAACGAGAGACTTCAGAGGCACGCTTTCTAACTGCTCACCAAACTATTAACTGGAGCTGTACTGGCCAATATTGGAACCAGCAGCACCTACATGGTCCCTGAAGAAAATTACGATTAGCACATTTATACAGCAAATTTATACAGTAGTTGCCACTAAGTTTGATGACTTGAGTTCAATTCCTGGGACCTGCGTGATGGAAGGAGTTTGCAAGTTTGACCTCTGACCTCCACTTGTGTGCTGGAGCATGCATACACCCCTGACCCTCACATACCACACCCCGAAATACACACATAAACAAATATAATTAAAATCATCATCATCATCATCATCATCATCATCATCATCATCATCACCACCACCCAGCTCCTCAGAGCTGGAGAAATGGCTCAGAGGGAAAGAGTGTTTGTTATACAAGCCTAAGGTTCTGAGTTCAAATCCCTAGAGCTCATGGTTACACCTGCACCTCATTCCCAGCCCTGGGATAAGGGAGTCAGAGTCGTAAGAGACCAGAGGATTTCTGGTTACCAGCCTAGCTCTCGGTTCAGCAAAAAGCTGTTTTACCAGTATAGGGCAGAGCCACAGCCGACACCCTTTTCTGTCTTCCACACATGTGCACCCCCCCCCCCCCGCAATCAGCTTCTTATAACACTTACCCTGTTTCAGGGACGGCTGGTGGCAAGCCTGGCAGCCCCCGTGCGTGCACCTCGCCTTGGCAGGGCGAGCAGAGTGCACAGGGGCCCCCGCAGACTCCAGACACTGGCTGGCTGAGAGCACTGCTCCAGGGGTAACACTGCTCCTCCTGGTACCAGAGAGCACACGCACAGATGGGGAATGTGCACAAGGCAGGTTCCAAGACAAGGAGCGAGGGGTGAGCTCTGAGTCTCCGTGCTGCCCCAGCCCCGCCACAGGCCCCCAAAGCTCTCTGCTTAGCTAAGCCATTCCGAAAGGCAAGCGTGCCAAAGCGCCTGGAGACGCTTCAAGGAAGCTGGCCTGCACCTTGGCTGTTTGATGGGCTTTGGAGGGTTTCGTGCCAGAAGGTGGTCCGAGGGCCTCTCTAACGAGGCCGAACAGTTCTCATCAGTGTGCGGTGAGCAGTGGGCACTTCTGTTGCCTGCTGACCAACACCCCAAGGCCAGAGCCTCTGAGCAGAGACCTGGGCTCAGGTTGCTCCCAGCCCTTTCCAGGCATAGGCTAATCAGGCTATCTCTGGTGTCTTTAATCTACTCAAATCCAGTCACCAGCTCCCAGGAACGACACAGAAGGGCTTTCTGGATTGTGGATCTGGACCTGTTAGAATAACCAGAGGACCAACACTTGGGAGTGATGTGAAAAATCAGGGGGAAAAAAATAAATAAAGTTACAGTTAGAGAAAGATCATCTGCTAATCAAAGAACCCTTTGTTCTAAAGCACCGCAGGACAACTGTCACCTGTAACCTTTCTTAGTGAGGTCCCTCTTCCTTAGAGCTCCACGGAAAGCATCTTCTTTATACATCTGTTTTAGCTATTTTACACACACACACACACACACACACACACACACACACAGAAAGGGAGAGGGAGGGGGAAAGGAGCGGGAGGTAAAGGGGGAGGGGGGAAGGGGAGGAAAGGGGGAAGGAGAGGAGGGGGGGAGAATGAACCAAACACATGTGTCTCTCTCTTGCTTGCTTTTCTCAACCAATATTTTCTTTTTTGTTGTTTTTTATTTTTTATTAGATATTTTCTTTATTTACACTTCAAATATTATTCCCTGTCCTTGTTTTCCCCTCTGAAAACCTCCTATATCTCATCCCTCCCTCCCCCTGCTGACCAGCCCACCCACTCCTGCTTCCCGGTCCTGGCATTCCCCTACACTAGGGCAAGGAGCCTTCAAGGTCCGAGGGCCTCTCCTCTCATTGATGTCCGACGAGGCCATCCTCTGCTACACATGCGGCTGGAGCCATGGGTCCCTCCATGTGTACTCTTTGGTTGGTGATTAAGCCCCTGGGAGCTCTGAGGGTACTAGATGGTTCATCTCCATCAGTATTTTCATCTCAAATTCCCCCTTCATGGCAAGCTGTTACTGGGAGATGTCTACAATCAATAAGTTGCATTTCTGACATCCCACAAGCACAAGCTAACCACGCTGATGTTTCTCAAGCGGTGTCAAGTGTTCATTTGCTAGGAATGCCCTCTGGGGACAGGTCATTCTGGCTCTAGATCCCTATTTTGTTTTTAAGGCATTTTAAAAAATTATATATTGGCATATAGGTATGTGCCCCAGGCACCCACCCCTGGAAGATGGAGTTTCAGGAAGTTAGGAGCCACAGGACAGGGGTGCCGGGATTTGAACTTTGGTCTCCTGAAAGAGCAGCATGAGCTCTTACCTGCTAAGCCATCTCTCTGGCCTCTACACCCTTGGTTTTAAAAATATCCTTTACTCCGGTTTACTCAGGATTGCTGAGGCAGAGCCAGGAAGTCTGAGACAGCTTCAGATTTTTGGGCCAGAAGATGAGCGTAGAGGCCTGGGGTTTTCAGCTTAGCTGCTGTGGTTTCTTTGCCCCCCCCCATCCCTTTTGACTCCTGCGCACTTGACTTCACTGATCTGTGCGAATGTATGCACAGGGCTGGTTCTCTTCTCATCATCATTACAAGGCAAAGGTACTCAGAGTTCAGAGTGTTTAAGGATCCAAAGTCACGTGGCCTTCATGTCGAGATGCTGGAACCAATCCCTCAGTGGCTCTGAAACCAAGATGGACATCCACCCACCCATCACCTGCCAGTTGCTATGCGGGAGAAAGCAGGGCCACGGGGAAGATGGAGGCCAAGGATCGTGGCGGCAAAACAGGTGTAAGCAGAGGGCCGCTTTCAGCACGGGCCTCTGTCTGTGTCTTCTCATTGGCTGATGCTTCTGCCATGCAGCAGCCTACGGGCCCATGGTACCCAAGAATGCTGTGGCCTCTCAGTTCTGCACATCTCTCAGAGATGTTGGAGATCCTGCTTCAGGAGCTGAGCGCATCCTTATCACCATCTCGACAAGTGAAACTAGTGCCTACTGACTTGTGTCTGATTAGGAAGATGGTTCCCAGTCGTCATTCTCCAGGTCACAGGCCCTCCTCAACATGGCTCTGAAGCTACCCTCATAAGTGTGGGCAGGCCGGCATAAGAAGACAAGCCATGATGTCCCTTCCAGAGGTTCGGTCCCAATGGGCCTTACACACCCCAACCCTTTATCCCAGAACTCATCTGAACACCATAAAAACACTCAGAAAGGAGCTGCTGTCAGAAGACCGTGCAGGGATCACTGGGTCATCCTGGTTATGGCTGTTCTCGACGACCCCAGACACATTCACACACCCGGAACACCTCCTAGATATATCTGGTCAACCCGCAAGCTTGTGGGAAATAGCATACAGCTATTATGTGAAAGTACCACCTTCCAGGGCTGGGACGACAGGGGATGTCACAACTGTGTTCTGCCAAGCTCAAGGCTGAGGAGTCCCGAGGGAAGCTAGCTCCCACAGGCCCCCTGTAACTTCTGAGGCTGTGAAGGTGCTCTCCGGGAAGGAAACACACTTCTACTGGAAGAACTGAGATGAAATGTCTTGGATTTGACTACGGGATCAGTGGGGTAACATGGGTGAGAACCCTTGTCCTAGTATACACGTTTAGTGTGGATAAGCCACTCCCATCCCTGACGCCCATAAGTCCTTGGTATGATTGTTGACCAGATGGACATAACACAATACAAAGTCATCCTGGCCTGTAAGAAAGTCTGTGTCTGAGCCCAGCCTGCCTAACACATGATTGACAGACAGAATAGGGTCATCTCCAGCGCTCAGAAACCTTCAACGCAGAGACAAGTTTCTTCCCTATGAAGCGTAAAATGACTTGTTCTCTGCAAGCAGGGTTTTGCTTGATGAGTGATGCCCCCTACAGGAAGCATGCGGAATAGGCCTTTGAGTACTCTGAGGCCATGAGGGCCACAGAGCAAGAACTTAACCAGTTCACAACTATCTGAACTTAGGAGAGAAATCATTTCATGTACACAGTCAGAGGGGGAAAGTCACTGCAAATGTCACTGAGGGTACCTTTACACATTTTTTTCTTCCCTCCCTCCTTCCCTTCCTTCCTTGAAACAGAAACAAGTTCTAGAGTGTACATAGCACCATTGAGAATAGAGTATATTTTGGGATGGATGGATGCCTTCACAGAAGGCGGGCTTAAGAAAAGGTCACAAACTACAGGTTTTATCAGTGACATTATCCAAATGACAGAAGTACTTCCAGGATCTGCATAAAGCATACAGACTCCATCCTCTATCTGAGATAATCAGCTCATAGCTTTACAAATGTCATCAATGCTGTCTGCTATAAACTAACAGGGCTGTCAGAACAGGGCTGATCTGACCTGCCTGAACACCTCTGGGGCCCAGAGAACTCCCCTCCCAAAAGATTCATCCATCCAACTGGGAGAGGACAGAAACAAAAGTCCTTTATTTATTTTTTAATGTGGAGCCAAGAATTGTTTCCCTGTTTTATTAGTGTGTGTGTGTGTGTGTGTGTGTGTGTGTGTGTGTGTTTTCAAAGCCCATGTTCTAAAATATCCCAACCACTGTGTGAGAAAAGGGGTAAACACAATAAAGGGAACCCCTGCAAACTTTGCGGGTCTCGCCTTTGAGGGCCCCAGCCCAGAAGCACACATCCATGCATGGCATCTAAGTTTCCGCAGAGGAGTAAGTACCACTCTATTAGTTGACTTTTTTACTCAAGTCTCACAAGGACAGGGCCTGGTGCCCCTCTCTGCACTCTTGAATATCAGTGACTAGTCTGATGCTTCATATGGACGAGACTTTGCACAAATGACCTTAGACATGTCCCAGGACATGAAGGGTGAGGTGAGCTCCTGTGCGATCAAGTGTAGGGTTGTTTACCATACTGCTTTGCCTCATTTGAAGCTAGTCACCCACTAAGAACAAATAAAATCTAGCAAAACTTTCCAGTTAGTAAAAGCACCCTAGTGCCAGCCATGATCACTTTCCTTATGATTAATCCTTCTTGAATCCCACAGCTGGCTGCCCACCTCAGGGGGAGTGAGTGACAGATAAGAGGAGGAGGGGCTTAGCTCAGGCCCTCAGTCAGAGGAGGAGGGGCTTAGCTCAGGCCCTCAGTCAGAGGAGGAGGGGCTTAGCTCAGGCCCTCAGTCAGTTCCTTTTTACTACAGACAGAATTTTTCCTCTAGGCCACTAGGACCTTACTGAACATACTTAGACATTCTTGGGTCTACAGTCACTCTCCCACGTGGAGGAAAGAAAGGAGGGAAGCCATCACTGGATGGGAAGAGCTAGACAATCGAAGAATCTCTACATTTCTAACAGGGTACCTTAGTTCAATGGCTAGGAGCATTGGCTGCTCTTCCAGAGGACCCAGTTTTGATTCTCAGCACCCACAAGGCATCTCACAACCACCTGTAATTTAGTTCCAAAGGATCCGAGACCTTGTTCTGGCCTGTGAAAGCATTGAGGTGTGCAATCTGTACAAAGATATACGCGTAGGCAAAAATACCCATACATATAAGAAAAAAAATTTTTTTTTAAAGTTAAGAAAAAAGAATGCTGCTAGGCAAAGATGAGGCGTATCACAGACTCAGACAGCAGAGGGCAGCAGAGGCTCACTGTCTTGGGCTACCTCAGTCAAGATGGTTGTGGGGATTTTGTTTTTTTGTTTTCTCTCAAAGCCTTGCTTTTCCCAAGCTGAGTCACTATAGGCCGAGGGCCTTGCACCCCGGTTGTCATTTCAGAAAAATGCTATGATTCTCCCATCACAGCCAAGGCCACCGGCTCAGGACACTGGGGGGTCTGCTTCACCTGACGAGAATTAGGCAGGCTATGGCTCTGATGCTTGAGCCTGCGTGATCACCCACAAAGCTCAAAGAGCCTCTAAACTACAGAAATGGGCATAGGCACCGCTGAAGCACCCAGGAGGAGCTCCTCAGGACCTCGGTGCAGACCACTCTCCAGCAAGGCCACTAGCACAGGCGCAACATTCGCAGACAGGCTTACCAACAACTGAGGGTACTGTCGCCACTACCTTAAGACGGATATTCTTGCTGTGACCCCTCATGTACAGCATCTAGAGGCTGGATCCCTCCCACACCACACTGGTGTTCTAAAGAACATCTTATCTGGTAGGTTGGTTTCGGCCCTAGGAGTCCGTCTTCTGCAGAGAAGGGGGTCACGTGACTTCCTGAGAAGCCCAGCATCTAGTACTGGCTGTGACTGAACCGGGAGGGTCCCAGCTCAGCTGCCCCCTCCCTTTCTTGCACCTTGCATTGTGAAGACAGGGCTTACATGTCCACAGAGGGGCTCACTTCATTTACTCCAAAATAAATTTACCTTTAAATGTAGATGAATACTGTCAAATATGCAGGTTAGGAGGGAAAAAAATGTTTTTTGAAGAATATTAAAATGAAACGAACCTAGCCTTGCAGATCAGACTGCGGTAAAGCCGACTAAGAGAGCACACAGGTGCCTAAGTATATTCCCTGCTAATGAAGCTTGAAATGAGATTGAACTCCGATACATGTGATGCTTCCTGCCTGACAGACAGGAGCAGGAGAATCACTGGGCTGATCGCCTGCAGATCAGACACCCGGCAGGCATGCATCTCGCATCCCCAACGAAGACCAACCAAATTCTTTTATGTAGATGAGTACACCAGTGCTCTCCTCAGACACGCCAGAAGAGGGCATCAGATCCCATTACAGATGGTTGTGAGCCACCGTGTGGTTGCTGGGAATTGAACTCAGGACCTCTGGAAGAACAGTCGGTGCTCTTAACTGCTGAGCCATCTCTCCAGCCTGGCATTTTGTCTTATCTGACTCAGTTTCCTTTCCCTTTTCCCACTCATTCTTCCTGCTTCCCATAGCCAGGCTCATGGTCTTTTGCAATGACGGCAGTAAGCTGGCGCGCTGGTTTTGAAGCACATCTGTATTGCAGGAAAGGCAAGCCTGGCCATACAGCCCCCTTGTCTCCATGGGAAAGGGCCAACCCAAGCACTGCCATTCATAGCTTCTACACACCCAAGGGCTTTCCTGCCCCCTTTCCCCAAAGCTTTCCCTGAATTCTGTAGCAGATAAAGAAAATGGCCCCCAAAGATAGCCAGAGAAAACACACCAGACATGGTTTTGTTCCCCCTGATGGTTTGGCTTTTGTTTCAATCCTAGACGTTAAGGACAAAAGCTAGAGCGTGAGGCTTTTGTAGTTCTCCCTGGTGTCTGCTCTCCTGGGCAGAAAGAGACTCCAAGCTCTTTCAGAGCCAAGAAAGAGCACAAAGACCTAACACAGGCAAGCTGACACCCTCACTCCTGGCCTCCTGCTGCCATTCCGACACCACCTTGTAGACCTCTAGCCCACGTAAGGGGTCAAAACCCAGCTCCTTGTTTTCTGTGAGCTCACCCAGCACAAGAAAGAATGCAAACATTTTAAAGTGAACTAAAATAATGACTTGAAGACTGGCAAGGTAAAAAACACAAACCCAAAGCTGGCTTTGAAGTCCTTGGCTGTCAGTGAGCCCAGTTATCAAGTGCTGGCTCTGAGAATAAGTTTAAGTTTAGTTATGATAAAATGGATATAACATTTCTACGGTTCCTCATTTTTGAGCTCCTGCTGCATGCCAGGCTTGAGCTGGGGTATGGGATAGGGCATGGGTCTCACGACCTAGAGTCACCCCTGTAACGTTAAGTCATCAAATTCTTGCTGAGAGTTACAGGGCAATTAGAAAATGGTGTTTCTTGTGATGTGCATCTAAGAACTCGAGGGTAAGAAGAGAAAGGGTTTTCCACCTTTACAGCTTTGAGGATTATAGGAACGTCAACTATAAACTCAGAAACCTGAATCGAAAGGGCAAAGTTGATAAAGTCCAGGGTCTATATTTGCATAGCCACCTTGAAAGCTGACCGACTGATAGATCATGATCAGACCTTGAGAAACAATCCCTCTTTCACAGTAAGCTAGGGTGTGTGTGTGTGTGTGTGTGTGTGTGTGTGTGTGTGTGTGACAGAAAAGTAGAAAGGAGACTATGAAAGGGAGAGAGGGGGAAAGAGAGGGTAATGGGAAATAGTATGACAGGTAACGTGGGAGAAGGGATCACAAAGGGGTAGACACGGTACAGGACAAAACAGTGGGGTGGTTGAGTATTGGTACACTGGGGCTGGAGAGGAAGCTCAGCAGGTAAGAGCACCGACTGCTCTTCTAGAGGATCCAGGCTCTATTCCCAATATCCACACGGTGGTTCACAACCATCTTCAGTTCCAGTCCTAGGGGATCTAATTCCCTCTCCTGGTTCTGCACATATGTGATATAGAGGAATACATGCAGGCAGAACAAATGTGCACAAAAATAAAAATGAAGCTTTCTAAAAAAAAAAAATAATTAGTGCACTGACACACACACACACACACACACACACACACACATACATCTTACAATGAAGCCCATTTCTGTTTTTAAGGTTTATTTTATTATTTTCATTATGTGTATATGGGTGTCTGTGTTGGTATGCACACATGTGAATGTGGATTCATGTGAAGTCCAGGTGTTAGCCCCCTGGACCTGGAGTTACAGGCAGTAATCAGCTGTCACATGTGGATGCTAGGAACTGAACCCGGGTCCTCTAACAGCGCAGTGGTGCTCTTAATCACTGAGCCATCTCTCCAGTCCCCGCCAGCTTCTAAAAATTTAGTAACCAAAAATTCAACTTAATTGTCACACACAATGAGAGAGACCAGCGGTGAATAACCTGTTTCCCAGGGTGATTCACGGGAAGCAAATGGCACTCAAAATGCTGAGTAGTTTGGTCCTATGGGAAAATACTGTATATTGTTACAACTCAGGGTATCAACTATATTTAATAAGGGAGCCACTGAAGAACGATGAACTGAGAAGCACTGACAAAAGCTGCACTCTGGCAGTGGGCGGCTCCATGTGTCCCCCAGGCCACAGCTGCCTACCATGGACGTTGTGGAAGGTTCTGTCTCTATGTCCCGGCTTCTTACTCTTTCTCCTTCACTCTGGTGTTCACACACTGTCCTGGGACTCCGAAGGCAAATGCATAATTAACAAAATAATAATTGGCCTGAGGAGAAGGCTCAGCACGTACATGTGCTGCTCACTGTGCAAGTACGAGGCCACCAGAACCCAGGCAGAGCCAGACGCAGGAGCATGGGTCTGTAACCCCAGCATTCCCTACAGTGGGGTGACAGAGACAGTAAAGTCCCTGGAAGCTTGTAGGCCAGCAGGCGAGGAGCGAGAGAGCCTGTCTCAGACAAGGAGGGAGGGAAAGGACCTAGCTTGACATTGTCCCTCCGTGTGCACCTGCACACACATGCATGGGAGAGAGGCAGAGGGAGAGGGAGAGGGAGAAAGAATGACTTAGAGTGTGGAATTTACCAAGGCTATCTTAGATCGTTTGGGCCAATCAATCACTGTGACAGCCACCCATGTGGACTCTCTTCTCACTGGGATTACGTGGACACTTTGCATGGATTCCTTCAGTGTGGACCCTATCTTGGACTGGCAAGCCTGCAGAGAAGCACCTGGGGGAGCTTGCCAGCACCTTCAGTGGCTGTCTGCATCCTTCTGAGTACTGCAGCACTGTGTATGTGGCTGGAGATGGTCTTTAAAGGCGACCTGGAGCAGATGCCCTGGTGACTTGCTACCTATCAGCAGCATATAACCAGAGTCACACTTCTGAAAAATGGCAAGGCTAGAACTCAAGTTCAGTCATCTGTCTCCGGAGTATTTGCCTTGTCTTTACCTGGAGGCCGAACTCTTCCACAGACATTCCCAGTCCAGCCCCTGGGATGAGTTTGGCTTCGGAACTGGCCAGGCCTTTTCCTCTTCTAGGGTCCTGTGAGGACTTTGAGTGTGGTAGTTTAATCCAGCCTGACAGCTTACCCGACCATCTGCATACACAGCTTTGTCTCCAGACAACCTTCTGGAGCATACTTTAAATGCACCAGTGGACCCTGGTCCGTGCCTGACGCTGGTTTTCTAAGACAAAGCCCCCCACCCCCAACTGCCCCAAATGGATCGCAGCCCAGAGATCACAGTAATTTTGCAGCTGTTTCCCAGAGATGACAGTTATCCTCTGCTCTCTGGGAAGAGTCGCAGTTCCAGAATGACCAACAAGGCTTAACCATCACGATGGCAACCTTGGACAGGTCCACTCCAGAACCTGCAAAAGTGAACCCAGCAGATCTGTTCTCAGATCAGCACCCACTCCAAGACTAGGAAAGGTTTTTGTTTTTGTTTTTTTTTTTTTTTTTTTTTTTTTTTTTTTTTTTTAGAGCAATTCACTCCTTCCTGGGCTCCTGTCCCAGCACCAAGGGAAAGCGGTGCAGGTGGATCCCTTCAGACTCCTCCCCAAAGCAGAATCGGTTCTTACGACTTTGTGCTCAGGACTCAAGCACCTCTGCTGTGCACACATGGGAACTACTCCTCGCCGCACACCTCGGCAAAGCAGCGTCTTAGTCCCTTAGTTCCCGCCCCCAGCCTGAAGCTCGTCCCATCCTGGTCTCCACTCATGGTCATGAGCCAATGAAATAAACGAAAGAAAGAGGTTCCACTACATTCTCCTCCACAGGACTTCAGAGTACCGGAATCCTTCCATCTACTAGACTCATGGGTGTCACTCAACGTAGGTGACTGTCTTACAGTTCTGTCTTCCAATCACTGACTCTGTCACCAACCAAGAAGTGCGATGCTTACAGACACTTTTTTTTTTTTTTTTTTTTTTTTTGAGACAGGGTTTTTCTATGTAGCCCTGTCTGTCCTGGAACTCACTCTGTAGACCAGGCTGGCCTCGAACTCAGAAATCCGCTTGCCTCTGCCTCCCAAGCGCTGGGATTAAAGGCATGCACCATCACTGCCCAGCGCTTACAGACACTCTTAATCAGTGGGCCCAGTATAGCACGGACATGACAAAATGCTAGTCTTCTAACCCGGCCTCCCGACAAGAAGAACAGAGTGAAGAGGTGAGGCAGCTGACACAGACCAGAGGCGGAGACCCACCAGGGCGCAGAGGAGTTCTCACGGTAACAAGGCCCAGTTGCAAGGGTCGCCTATGCTACGGCTCTTCAGTGATCTCACGGGTATAGGAGAAAAGTGAGGCCGCCAGTTTCAGTCTCAAGCCGAAAGGTTTGTACCAGGCCACCAATAGTCAGTGTAATGTCAATAAAGTAGGCTAGATTCATTAGTTCGGCATGTTAAGACAATGTGCCTTGTTTCAACCTTCACCCCTCCCCGCCTCTGTGACTGTAGCAAGTATCGACCCTTCTTTCTGGTACATGGTAGTTTCGTCCTTTTAAGGGGGGGGGCGATAAATGAGGTTGTGACACGGGTGGAACTAGAAAGAAAATAGCTTTTCCTTTTGAAGTAAAACCCAAGACATTTCTACATGCGAGTGTGCTGTATTTATATGGCTGGACTGTGAGGAGTTCTGGAAGTGCATGCACAGTTTGGTTTATCCTGGTGCTTGTTAAGAAATATAAAAGAACTTTAAAAAAAATATGTGTTCTTGTACCATTTTGCAAACAGATGTGACTTTTTTAATATTCCAAGCACACATTTATGTTGTTTTGAAAAAATAAATTATTTAATTGTTTTATTTATGTGAGTTTCTGTATGTGGGTATGTGCGTGTGAGTACAATTGTCCTGAGGCCAGAAGACAGAATCAGATGCTGTGGAGTTGCAGGTGACTGTGTGCCTCCCAGCACGGGTGCTGGGGATTGGAACTTGGGTCCTCTGCAGAAACCACGTCCGTCTCTCCAACTCCTCCAAACACAATTATATATATATGCCACTTAGGCACGGGGAAGCAAAGAGGTGGGGGTGTCACTCAGTGATACGTTTGTCTAGCGTGACGAGGCTCTGGGTTTGATTCCCAGCACCTCAGAAGTGAACCTAACAGACCAAAAAAACTACACACGTTAAACAAAAGCTCTGGATTTTTTTGAGGGAGAGACACCAAGGGGCGGGATCACAGAGACACGGCTGCCCTGTATACCCTGGAGTAGACTTTAGTACTGGTTTCAAATTCCCGATGCCTTGGTTGAAAAATCTGTCAGCCTCATAAAAATAAAAATCTCTCCCCGACTCTGAAGGGGGTGGAGGGGGATGTAACCATTAGTAAACTCTCAAGGGAATCAAAGTGTTCCTGATTTGGGGAGTAGATAGGATGGGACGGGGTTCATTCACAACATGAGGGCTGCCCAGGCTCCTAAGCCACTGCAGGATTGAGGGCCAGCATGCTGTGGCTCCCGGGGATGGCGTGACGTGACCCGCGGTAAGCTCCAGGACACTTCTGAGAGACCTGGCTTTGTTTTCTACCCTCTGCTTGGCGAGGAGGGCAGGAAGGGTCTGTCTTCTATTGAAGACTTGTCCAACCTACCTTAGTTTCTCTTAGACTGTCTCATGGGCCTGTCCAAGCAAAGGTTCATTTTACTACCTTCTGTGGAGGTCTTCCGCGAGCCACTTACCTTGCCTTTTCTCCATCCTAAGCACTCAGTGGTGCAGAGGGTGCAGATATTATTATATCATCGCCACCCTAGGAACAAGGCTGTCTGCTTCTTGTACGTAAGTCAAGCGCTGCACTGTAGCTGACCCAAAGGTGAAAATGTCCACATTACCAGTGCACCTTCACACCATTTCTGGAGACTCCCAACGCATGCCCCCAAGAAACGTGCATTTCTACTGCATAGCATCCATGAAAATTTATCCTCAGATTTCAAATGGCATCTCGTTTCTAGCCAACGGTCTTATGGGCCAGGGCCAAACAAATAACTTATTCAGGCTGGCCGGGCGGGCAGGCAAGCTGGCTGGCTGTGGATGTAACAATGCTTTCCCCACTGTGCTAATGTCATTGATAACAACTTTCCGGCTAAGCTTGTGTGTGTGTGTGTGTTTGAATCACAGTTCTTCATCCTGTTTGCAAATTCGATCTTGACCCCCCCACCCCGACTCACACAAAGGAACCAGACAGGTCTGCTAAGAGACAAACTGGCAGAGAACTCCAGAGAAAAATGACTCACCTTTCTCATGGCTGCTTGGCGGTGCGGGTGGGGGTGGAGAGGCGACAGGTTTGGACTTGTCGTAGTTGTTAAAGCTCTGGCTCCGGCGGTTGTTGGCGGCGGCCGACCCTCCGCGTGTTTTGGCCTCGCTGCCTGCAGCGGCCACCCTTGCGGTAGGACCTGGGAGTCTAAAATGCAAGAGCCAGAGAGTGACACAGTCGGTCTTAGGAATATGGCAGTGTCCCAGAAAGAACTGCGACCATGCAGATCATCATCATCATCATCAACAACAACAACAACAACATAAGCAGCAGCAGTGGCAACAAGAAACCAAACAAACTCAGACACCAGGTCTGTGGAGAAGGCTAGTCAAAGGATTTGGTACAATATAGCAAACACGTGGCCCTCATAATGGCCCCAGGAAAGCCCAAGGCAAACTGGGAACAGGATTCCTTTGAGTAAAGAGGAAACTTGAAGGGATTTGCTGATGAGAAATAGAAGACCCATCTTTGTCCTCTGAGACAGGTGTTCTTACTTTTTTAATATGAGCAAAAGATAACATCCCTGGCTCTATCCAGCAAGGAGCAGAATGGCTTAGCCCTGAATTATTCTTCCCATGTGCACCATGTTGGAAATAGCATTTGCCGTAACCCCAGGGTGTAGGCATTAAGACCAGGACTCGGTTTATAATGGTAAGAGAGTAAACTGTGGCCGCTCGAGCCCAGCACATCTGTGGTGCAAACCTGAGGCCTGGCTGACAGTGCTTGTCTGGCCCTACAGTTTCCTTCAACACCTGACAACCTCTCTCTGTGGCATCCCTTTGAGGCCGAGGCTCGGCTTGTCTCTACAGTCAACATCTAAAGTCGTAATTCTATCTGTGAAAACAGCAGGCTTCAGTTAGTCTAAAGACAAATACACATTTTCCCTTTAAAATAAAACCTCGTTTTGGGTGGTTCTGAGAGTAGAGCTGCCAGATTTCTTTGTAGTGTGTCTAACGATGTCAAGGAGCATTCCCTAGAGAGGTAAAGGGAAAGACTCCTCAAATCAGAATTTTGGTCCAGGAACTTACTAAGCAGGCTGTTTCCAATAATTAAAGTTGAAGGATGAATACATGATGACATATTTAGTAGTATCTTTCAGTTAAAACCCACTGAGCCGTGTTTAAAAGCGGCTGGAGTCTCGGCTGACCAGCATTAGACCCAATGATAAGCCTGAGTTCTCAACTCATAAAGCTTTCAGCCTTCTCTTTCCATGCGAATCGGCGAGCGCCAGAGAAGCCCAGAGTCTGGAAGCATTTTAGATGTAAGCACAAACGCTTTAAACTTTTTCTTGTTGGCTCAGCAAGAAAGATGGTTGTGGAGCGCACAGAGAACTTGAGCTGGTGTGAAAGGACTGTAAAAGCGATCTAGTTAAAAAGCTGGCTGGGACCCGACTGGGAGCTGGGAGAGGTGGGGGGGTGGGGAGGGGTTGCCGCTCCCCTCACCAGCCACAGTGAATCTTCCTGCTGTGCTAGGAGCATCCGCCCTCTCTGAATTTGCAGCCTCTGGTTTGGAGAAATTCACTCCCCCAAGATAGAACTGGTACAAATCCTCAACAGGCAGGCGGCTCCAGCATCTGGGATGGGGGCTGGATGTGTCAGCACAGCTGGTCAAGAAGATCCAGGGATGGGACCTTAGTGTCCCTTGGATCTATGGTCTGATGCAGTGTCCTCAAATCTTCCATGCCAGGTGACATCCCTTGGTAGAACAGGTACACAGAGCAGCGGTTGGGCCGGACTGATTGAAGCAGCGTGGTCTGCAGAAGTCTTTATCCCTACATATAGGACTGGCCGGAGGCGGATTGTGGACTTGTTCCAAGATAATGTCACAGCAGAGGTATTCCATGGTGCAGGCTTCAATAGGGGGGTAGTAAAGAGTGGGGGTGCAGGGGGGAGGGGAGGCACAAAGTAGCAAGGTGGGCAAAATCCTTTCAGAGTTCCTAGAGGCGCTCCACTGTGCCCACTCAAGGCTGGACCGCAGGAGGCTTTTTAGAACAGCGCAGAGGCAAGCCATCTAAGCACAGGATAGGTTTGCTCTTCTGGGGGCGGTGTGGTGTAGTGGACAGAAAGCAGGCTTTCCCACCCACAGGACTCCAAGGCAGCCTCGCATCTGACCTTCATCTTCTTCATCTAGAGCTCTGGAAGAGCAGCTTCCCAACGGATGGCTGTGCATTTGACACAGGGCTCGCACCTGGCCTGTGGGGATGACTCGCTGCCGTGGAATCCCCCGCAGCCTTCCTGCTTGGCACAGACTCGTAAAGAACTAGACGTCATCATCAAGGGAGCACACTATGGTATGGAGATAAAGAAAGTAGATAGACATACGCGGAGAAGGAAGGACGACAAAAGTCAGTACCAGATCGGCATTTTGAGAGAGGCAAGATAGGCCTCAACAAGCAGGGCTCTTTTTCTTGTTAAAAGAACATTCCAGAAGAGAAACCATCTTGTCTGCAATGTCTTGCTTTCGGGAGCCTCACATTTGTGAAAGAGTCCCCCCTTGGGACTAAGAGGAACAGTCCTGGATCCCTCATGGTAACCGCGGTTCGGTGCTTCTCTGACGCCTGGAATGATTTCTCTGAAGTCCATCCATCTGAAGATTTCAGCAAAAGCCGCCTCTGCAGGCTAGTTTTATGTCAACTTGATACAGGTGCGGGTCATTGAGAGACGGGAACCTCAACTGATAAAATCACTCTGTAAGATTGGGACGCTGGCCAAGTCTGTAGGGTATTCTCTTAATTAGTGATTGGTTGGGGCGGGTCAGCCCATTATGGGCTGTGGTCCTGGGTTCTATAAGAAAGCAGGCTGAGCAAGCCAGGATGAACAAGCCAGTCAGCAGCACCCCCCTATTGTCTCTGCATCAGCTCCTGCCTCCAGGCCCCTGTCCTGGTGAGTTCCTGCCCTGATGTCCTTCGATGACGTGGAAGCGTGGAAGCGTGGAAGCGTAAGCCGAATAAACCCTTCCCTCTCCGACTTGCTTTTGGTCATGGTGTTTGATCCACAGCAACAGTAACATTAAGTACAACGCCAGGTCATATACAAAGACCAGGAAGGAATGGATGTTAGATAAGAAAGAAGAATTCAGTCACGAGGAAACCAAGGTACCCTCGGGACAGACAGTGTGTCCGTCCGTAACTGAGTTACTTCAGAATAAATTCATTTTAGTATGAGATTTCAAAGTTAAGGGCACCGCGGCGTCCTAAGTAAGGCAGCTGTGTGACCGCAGGAAGCCGCTCTAGCTCTACAGGAGGCGGCACTAGTCAGTACAGTCCTCCCTGGATCCAGGAGCCAGCTGACCCCATCTGGCATCTGGGTGACATGTGTGTAGATGCAAAGAGGCAAGTCACAGAAAGGACATGAAGAGTTACGAGAGAGAGAGAGAGAGAGAGAGAGAGAGAGAGAGAGAGAGACAGACAGACAGACAGACAGACAGACAGACAGACACCCCGGAGCAAGACCCAGATTTGAGTGTGGGACTGTGAATGGAGGCTCAGAAGGCAACGCACACTACACTGGTGAGAGCTTGCAGAAAGGAGAGGTGAAGCCAGGCATGGCGGCTCATGCCTGCAACTCTAGATACTCAGGAGGCCGACACAGAAGAGTCCAAGGCCAGCCAACACAACTCAGTGGGATCTAAAAAGAGGTCATAGGATCATCTCACTCAGTGGTAGAGTGTATCTGCCTTGCATGCAGTGTAGACTACCACCATGGTAACTCACATGGTAACGTCACCCTGCCCCGGTGAAGCAGAGACAGGCAGACTTCCCTGATTCAATGCCACCTTGGACCACAAAGCAAGACTCTTAAGTCCAAAACAAAGCACACTAAAAGAGGGCAGAGGAGACAGTTGGAGGGTGATGGCTCTTGAGGGGCAGAGTGGAGTGAACCAGTCAAGGGAAGTGAACAGGACCCGAGGAGGGAAGACCTTGTGGTCAGACTAGGAAGCCTGGACTCTGTCCTATCCCTCGGGACTGAAGCATTAATTAAGAAGGCCGAGGGCAGAGCTGGAGCTAAAAATAAGAGTGTGTCTTCTTTACCAGTGACACAGACCCATGGCCTCACACACAGGCTTGCAGCCTCTGGCTAAACCTTCTGCAGTTCATTACGACTGATGTCCTTGTGTGTCATGGGAACTTGGATCAACCCCAGCCTGGAAGCCATGTGCTGTCAGTCACATCCGGATCCCGCCTTGTTGAAGAGCGGGGCCTGACCCACAGGAACAGCTGCAGGTGGCGTGGCAGATGCTGCCCACCGCCCGGCCTCACTGAAGCAAGCCAGCGGGAGGCAGGCGGGCAGATCGGCCCTGTGCTGTTCACAGTACCCAGAGGTCCCAGGGGCTCTGCAAGGAGAACTTCGCTTCTGATGATCATTCCAAACTGACAGAAGGCACAGATGGAAGCTCCCAAGCACGCATGGTACTTTAAAACATTAGAGTTAAGGGAAGGGCTGTGGAAAGGTGGGAGACGAGTCTTGCTTCTTTGAGAGCCACGGTCAAATTCTCCAATGTGTGGAACACCAAGCAGGGGACTGAACTCATTCCCGGCACGGCCGCTACCACCAAGCCCCCTGTGCCTCTGCTCAACACGCCGTACGTGCTGATGGTAAGAGCGCCGTTCCTCTCTCTCTCCCAAACCACTTCAAAGGCTGGGAGTGGGGGGAGGGGGAGTGCCCCTCCCAGGAAGCATGGCAGCTTGTGTGCACATGCTGGGGGTGGGGAGCCCAGGACTGGAGATGCTTTCTTGCCAGACAAGATGATTAAATGCTAAATCTCTCATTTCCACGGCATCTGCTTTTCAGCAGCTAGGCAGAGGCCCGATTATCCCACTAATTTGATTCCACTCTTCAAGATGGCCACGACGACGACGACGATGGCCATACAGGGATCCATTCAGCCTGGCGGCCACACCTGACCTAGCTCAACCAGGAAACCAACACCACCCACGCATACCTGCAAGTTACAGTGCACCTATGGTATTCTAGAACTGGAGAAGCCTTTTACAAGATCCTCAGGACACCGTGTGTGAAGCAAGGGAGACACACACACACACACTCCTAAAGATGAAATTGTTTACCCAGGCAATGCTAACTGGCAGCTATACCATTGGGTCACCATGCTTTCCTGCCTCCTGTGGGCAGAACATGGTATATGCCTGTGACTCTGCCAGAGATGCCCAGGGAGAGACAACACAGTAGACTGCAGAAATGCGAGATCTACATTCAAGGGTGAGGCTTATTCTGCTGAACATCTTCCTGGCAGGAATCCAATCAGCACTTCCACTTCCACAAGAGACTTGTTTCTAGAGTTCTGGGGGGGAGAGGTGGCCTACTCAGCCAGAGGTTGGGGTGGCAGGGGTTGGGGTGTGTCTCCTCTGCCAACCAGAGTTCACTGCTGTACTTAAGGGTACTTAATCAGTCTCAGTCCTTATCAGGGCAATGCTCAGGGGTAGGATCTGGGAAGAGGGCAGCCCAGGAGTAGGAGTCCGTCCCTTTGATGGTTTCAGCAGAGACGAGATGCGCTCAAAATGCACTCTTGATGAGGGACGCGATGACTCTGAAGGAAGCCAGCACCTTGGCTGACGGTGAAGCTGTAAACTCTTTTCCTGGCACAGGCTCAGGATGGGATGGCCACACCCTCGTCTTCAGCTCCTCTCTTCCCCTGCCTCTGTGGAACATCTGTGCCAGTGAAGGGCAGGCACACGCTTCCAGGAGGACAGCCTCTCAGACAGCTCCTGTCTTCTTCTCTTTTGGGACAGACACGGGTTCCTCCAGGCTGCCCCTTTCCTTTGACATGTACATACGTCGGCATGATGTTCAGATTCGGTGGGATCGGCCTGCAGGATCAGGGGGATCCACTCCTGCTGTGGCTTCCTCTTCTTCCGCAGGGAAAGCAGTCTCTCACAGGTAACAGGCCCGTGCTATGCACTGAGGCACGGGGCCGTGCAGTTTCTCCCGCACCAGTCGGGTTGCTCCAGGCTGGGTCTTGCCTCCGACAAGTTTTTCAGAAAACGGCATTCAGAAATATTATAAAAGGTTACTAGAGTCTAGCAAAGGGGACAGCTGGCAGCTCGTCACACTGGTCTGTACATGGATGAAACGAAGGGCTGGTTTCCCCTCACCTTCAGGGAAGTAAACTTAACAACTAGTCATCATGGGAAGACCACCCAGGGCAGCTTCTCTTGGGTGACGCAGGGGCAGTTTGTGGGACTAGGCTGAGGCGGCGGGTTTGACAACAATTGCACAACATCAGAATGCAAAAGAAAGAAACCGAGGTATGGCCTAAGGGGTCTGGGGCAAAAGAACCTGGGCTCTTTCCCATCTTCCGTGTGGACTGGCAGCAGATGACCACACTTGTGAATAGTTTCATATCTGTAGAACGGGGCTAGTAACATGACCTACCTGGTTACCTCATGGAGGCTGTAGGATTAAATAAGACCGTAGATGTTACAATGTAACTGGGGCTGCCCATAGCCAAGCATGTGCCTCAGGGTTCAGGACAGGGTGCCTGCAGACTAGTGGCTGCACCCCCCCAACCCCCAACTCCTCCCGAGAAATTGAGGCTCAATATGCAGGAGAATCAAAAAACAAAGACAGGACATGACAGCCTTCTGCAATGAATTCACATTTTTTGGATCTCAGCTCACAAGGACACCTGACCCCCAGTTAGTAATTGAGGGACCATGACCATAGCCAAAGCACAGCACACAGAGAGGAGATGCGGATTAGGGCCGGGATGAAGCAGGGAGCAAATGCATTCACCATAAGATGGCTCTAGAACGACCTGGAGACTCACTCACCTGGAGAGACAGGTCTCTCATGACTAGGTGAAATCGATACAGTGTAAACATCTAGTCTGAGCCGGTCACTTAGGCACATACAAAGCTTCTCACACACATATACACACTCCCACCCAAGCCAGCTCTCAGAACTCCCCCAGCTGAACCAATAGCCAAAGCATGTCTGGGTTTGGGTAACTGGAGACACCGAGCAGGGAGGGGAGTCCACAGGGAACTCAGCCAGCAAGGAGGCAACGGGAAGAGAGGGCTGGGTTTAAACCATGCTTTGGAGGACACGGAGGACGCTGCTAACCTAGAGATCTTTTTCTGACCCAGAGTGAAGCGGATGATTTTGCTTTGAGATGAGTCCTTAGATGATGCACTGCAGGGTAGGAAGGAAAAGATGGAACAGATGAGTGAGGAGAGACACGTTAGACAAGCCAAGAGGAAGTCCCTGGGCTGGTCCGCCATACACTTCTTCCCACTAAACACATAGTGTGTCCTCCAGGTCTAACTTCAGTGATGATGCTGTGACGAAACTACAGTCAAGATTATCTAAAGCCTAGACTTGTGATCTCAGCTACTCAGGAGGCTGAGGCAGGAGGATGGATGGTGTCTTTGTCACCTTTCTATTGCTCTAAATAGATGCCATGACCAAGGCAACTTATTGAAAAGTCTATTGGGGCTTATGGTTTCAGAGGGCGAATCCATGACCATCAAAGAGTGGCACGAACAGCCACGGTTGGCATGTTCAAGATCTTCTGGTTCCAGGGTGAGCTCAGGGTCAGCCCTGGCAACTCAGAGGGGCCTTGTTTTAAAATACGAAGTAAAAAGAAAGCTGGGAATATGGTCCAGTAACTGAGCACTTGCCAAATCTGAGCAGAGCCCTAGGGTTAATTGTAAGACAAAACAAGCACTGGAGAGATGGCTCAGTGGTTAAGAGCACCGACTGCTCTTCCAGAGGTCCTGAGTTCAAATCCCAGCAACCACATGGTGGCTCACAACCATCCGTAATGAGATCTGACGCCCTCTCCTGGTGTGTCTGAAGAGAGCAACCGTGTACTTACATGTAAATTGTAAGACAAAAGATCTAGCTCAGGACTTATAGGTTGCTGACCTCTCTGCCCTCCACCCCCCCCCCCAATTCCACACTAAATATCTTTGGACTTCACTCATCTACACGCTTTTTTAATACTTTTTGTTTGATTTGGGTTTCTGTGATAGGGTCTATCACAGCACCTGGGCTGCGCTGAGTCACATTTACTTTACAGTTTGGGCTGGCCTGGAATCTGTGGCAATCCTCCTGTCTCAGCTTCTCCTCCCTGTTTTTCTACCTCTCTAAAGCATTACAATGTTCAAAGTGGGGAGCATTTATAACACATAAAGCAATCCCCTCTAAGGTGCAGATGTGTTGATTTCACAGGGCTGTTCCCCGGGCTATAAAAGCAAACGCCCCATAAATGTGTACATATAAAAACTCTTGGTCTCCAGCACTTGGGAGGCAGAGGTAGGCGGATCTCTGAGTTCGAGGCCAGCCTGGTCTACAGAGTGAGATCCAGGACAGCCAGGGCTACACAGAGAAACCCTGTCTTGGAAAAAAAGAAAAAAGAAAAACTCTTGGTCTGATTTAATTAATTTCCAGTTATTTTGTGTCATTTATCTTTCTCATGCCTTTTTAGATAAACGTTAGGGTGCTAGAGACAGGAAGTATTCTACCAGGGAGCTGTCTCCCAACCGGAAACACTTATTCTGTCGTCCATTTTTCTTGTAGCACATTCACGGGAAAACCTGTGTTAAGAAGCACTGTTCTCTGGGAGTAAAGCAAGAGTAGAGAATGGCGAGGAAAAAAGAAAGAAAGCAATTTTGGGGGTATTTCCTAAATAACGGAATATGGATTGCACTAGAGATAGACACAAATGGAAAGAAACGCAAGGCTTAGGGAATATGCTCCTTCCGGAGACTGTAGGAAGCTTCATGTTGGGAACTATGGATCAGGTGCCCAGGCACAATGTAGACTGTGGAGTGACAAGGCACGCCGCGGCCGCTCTGGCATCTTTACATCAATGTCTCGGATGCTCTTGAGTGATGTAGGCGAGCTTCTTAGGAAGCTGCCACATCTTGCTGTTTGCTGTTCTGGAGCATAGAACCTAGACATGTGTGTTTTTTTCTTTTTTTTCTCTCTCTTTTTTAAAAGATGTATTTATTTTTATTTATATGAATATACTGTCGCTGTCTTCAGACACACCAGAAGAGGGCATCGGATCCCATTACAGATGGTTGTGAGGCCCCATGTGGTTGCTGGGAATTGAACTCAGGACCTCTGGAAGAGCAGTCAGTGCTCTTAACCGCTGAGCCATCTCCAGTCCCCCTAGACGTGTTCTTAAAAGGCACGCCTGCATCTTGAAGAGTTCTAACAGAACACCAGAACAGACCCGGCATCTAGGGTGCTCGCTAAATGTCCAAATGGTTACCCTTCGGGGCTTTGGCTATCACAGATAGAACATGAGGCCAGTAACACAGTGCAAGCCAGCCAGGGATGGAATTTTATCACCCTTAAGTTCATAGCCGGAGTGTTAGTATTGGGTATCTTACGTCTAGACCTTGGCAAGATGCTTAAGATGCTTTGAAAGTGAGTGTGGGAGCTACAGTGCACAGCGGATGTGGCCACTCATGTGCGGAAGTAATCAGCCTTGGGGGATAGAGGGGTGACTGAGGGCATAACCACTCGACTCCTAGTCCGCGCCACCACTTTGTGGGGCCAGAAAGCATGACATGGTGGCAAGAACCCTTCTGTCGTTGGAGTAAATCTTCTTTGCTTGCGGGTAATCGTCCAGTTCCTTCTCTTCCCGCCATTGTGTCAAGCTTGCCCTACCACACTAGCTGCCCCTCCCCCCCACGCCCCACCAGATCTCTGCAGGTGAGGTTTGCATGGTTAGTCTCCGTCTGTTCATGTCTCCCCACTAGGTGCCATGGCCTCAGAGGGGCGGGCCTTCCCATTAACCACCATCCCTGAATCCCACCAGCTTCCTGTGGGCGCACTTGCCTCTCCCATCCCCCCCCCCCTTGTTCGTATGTTCGTTGTACAGCCTCCTCCGGGAACGTCTAGAGAGCAGGGGCCATGGCTATCATTCATCTCTGACCCCCAAATGACTGACAGTACCTGGCGCACAGAAGGCTTCGCTCTCACCAGATCAAAGAATGCAAACTGGCCCATTCGAGGTTCTGAGCAGACATGCAACAACAACCATAACAACTTAACTACGAGCCTCTCTCCTCTTCTTTCCACACAGAACCTTTCCCCTGCGCTGTAATTCTCTCGCAAGCATTTCAGGGAATGGGTCTGTGCAGAAGGCAGTGTCGGAATGATGTACTCAACTCAGGTCTGCTAGGGACCCTCCAGCCATGGGAGTGCCTGGCTGCTTGGTTCTCTCTCTCTCTCTCTCTCTCTCTCTCTCTCTCTCTCTCTCTCTCTCTCTCTCTCATTCTCTTTGATCTCTCTCTCTCTCTCTCTCTCTCTCTCTCTCTCTCTCTCTCTCTCTCTCTCTCTCTGCTAGTCCATGCAGCGTTCCTATTTCACAAATTTCCATAATGCCAGTTGGATAATTAGATAATTAATTGGGGGGCCTCATTTACATCAGACCCATACCTCCTGGCTGTAAATACCCTGCCAGGTGGGAAACTGCATGTGTTTTCATGGGAAACACAGCTGCGACTCTAAGGTAGTTGGAGGTCAAGCAGCTTTGGGCTTGGTTTGCGGCTAGCAGGTGTTAAAGGGTCTAACGAGTTCATGAAGCCTTCTGTACTGGGGCTTTGGGGCATAGTGTTTTTCAGCACGCGTTCAATGAAATCAAGCAACCAATCAGATCAGTGGCACTGGGTTTCACCGCTAGCAACGGGTGGCTTAAAAGAAGACAGTTATGGGCTAGAGAGATGGCTCAACGGTTAAGAGCTCTGACTGAACTCAGTCAGCGAACCTGATCTGAACTCAGGACCTAATTCCAGAGGTCCTGAGTTCAAATCCCAGCAACCACATGGTGGCTTACAACCATCTGTAATGGGATCTGACACCCTCTTCTGGTGTGTCTGAAGACAGCTACAGTGTACTTAGATATAATAAATAAGTAAATCTTTTTTTTTTTTTTTTTAAAGAAGAAGACAGTTATAATGGGTATTTCTATAGGACTTTCTCCTGAATCAAAAGCTTTCCAGCTTTTAAATCCATCAGTCCTTTTCTGTCATTAAAGCAAGTGGGTGATCTTTTACAGCTTAGGGATTTTCAGGCCTCTTCCTGACCTGTATGGACACACATCTCCACTGGGTACAAGAGGAGCCTTGTCGTGTCTATATTGAGGCCATGCTAATTCCTCACAAATGAGGACCACAGGTGGCACAGGCTACCCCACACAGCTGGGGAGGAGGACACCTAAAGATCGACAGCGCCATCTGTCCCCGAGAGAGGAGCCCACCTGGACTGCATTTCCGCTTGTGTTTTTGCTTGCTGATGTGGAACTGGCTGGCACGGGGCTTGGGGAGTGGCCAGCCCCTGCTGCTGAGGAATGCCAGCCTGGCACTGGGCAGGCGCCCCGGCCACCTGAGACCCGGCAGGTGGCAGAGGGGATGAGGAGAGATGCTGCTTCTCCGGCTGCTGCTGCTGCTGCTGCTGCTTGTAGCGGGAGAGGCTGAAGAAGAGGCCTAGAATGGCCTTGAGGCTCCCATTCCTGATCTCTGCAAGACAACAGAGAGGGTCTCGTCACCAGAGGCATAAAGGTGGGAAACGGCAAACCTTGTCAAATCGACGGCACGCTTGAAACGGCCGTGAAATTTTAAATGTTTTTAGGAAAACCTAATTTTGTACGCGATATGCCCTTCCTGTCTAAACTGGAAATGACTTAGCGTAGTCAATCTGCTTGTTGTTTTCATAAATAAAACTTAAGGTCCTTGCTTAACGTGTATTGGAGGTTTAAGAACAAACGTGTAAGAAAGCCTTTGCACAGTTTAAATAACATGAGGATTCTTGTCAGCCTTTCTTTTCTACGTTCAATGGGCTTCTTCAGCCCCACCTGAGTTCACCTCCTGAAGGTCCATTCAAATCGCTCCTAGACCACAGATTAGTCTAGTCTCCCCATGGGGTTGCGGTAGATGCACCAGGCAAGTCAGAAGTCCCAGGAGGAACTTCTCAGCAAGAATACCACTGAAAGGATGAGTGTCGTCTCCAGACTGAGCCTGTGATCTGGGCAAGGCTGTGGGTCCTAGACTGCTCTCCAGCACTAGCAGAGGGCACTATGGTCTAGCCCGGTCTGCCAAGTCCACACTCTTAGCCCCAAGTCACACAAAGCGTGCCAAGTGGCTGCCGCTGAATCCAAATCCTTTCTCTCCTCTACCCAGTCGTCTTTTCAAACCCATGGCTCAGCCTGTCTTGCCCCTTGAATCCATTAACTCGAATTCAGGCTTTGAGCGTGTAACAGGAGTGTGAGAACCGGCCCCCACCGGGACTCGTGCGAGATACTTCCTCTATGAAAACAAATTTGAACAGAGTGGGGAGAATTTTAGATTCCAGACGGTACTTTTTAGATATTAAAATGCATTTGCCTCCGGGCATGCATAAAAAGCCGCGGCAAGGGATGAAATATTTATTCCATGCAGAAGCTGAGTATCCATCCTTTTATGTAGCATTTTTAACACCAGCTGCCAATGGCCAGATGCTACACTGACCCCAAGGAGGTGAAGTAGGGCCGCTGAGAAAGAAGACTGTCAGAGAAGAAAACCCAGCGAGGTGATATTCTGCACACACATACACACACCACGCTGGGGAAAGAATGCTTGCATAAAACAAGGCCAAGGAAGCTCTAGGGGTCTTGTGAGAGGGTGGGAGTCAGCAGCCCTGCTTGTATGGGGAGTGCAGACCTCTGGCTGAGCTCTGTCTGAGGAAACCTGCCCAGGAAGGCACAAGGGCATCATCCTCTAAGGTCCAACGCAGACAAGACTGTGTGAAGGAAAGTAATGTATGCCTTCAGGACAAGCCATGTTCCCACAAGGAAGGAAGGGCAGCCAGCCAGGCCTTTGGACCTGTGTCCAACCCTCCAACCCCAAGTTGGACTGGGATAAAGCATTTGTTTTGCATTTGTGAGGGAACCAGCGACGCGCCCTTCCGGAAGCCAGTCTGCCCGCCACAGTTGGAAAGCTAGCAGGTCCTGTGAAGGCTGACAGGTGCGGCAGTCTGCACCTCTGCTACTCCAGCCTGCACTCCGCCACCCTCCAGCTGTGCAAGTCCCGGCCGTCTCTCCGGGCCTCTGAGGAAGGGCGAGACTTCCACAGCGCAAAGGACAGCATCTTCCGTCAACTCACTGTGTGTGAGTAATGACGGTCTCCGCCACTCTTGGTGCCACAGGAAGAACACGCCCCCAGAACCCCAAAGAAAACAGCCTTGCAGCTTCATGCTGCCTGAATAAGCCTCTCAGGGTGATGGCTTTCCCAATGTCACTATGCAAACTATGATTGATTGATTGATTGATTGATTGGTTTTTCGAGACAGGGTTTCTCTGTTTAGCCCTGGCTGTCCTGGAACTCACTCTGTAGACCAGGCTGGCCTCGAACTCAGAAATCCGCCTGCCTCTGCCTCCCAAGTGCTAGGATTAAAGGCGTGCACCACCACCACCACCGCCCGGCTTATGATTTATTTATTAAAGGGCTATTTTCTGTGTCTGAGTATCTCGTGTGTACGAATGTGTGTGCACTGTCTCTTTACGTATGCGTTTTCTTGTTGTGTGACTCAAAGCCTCTGTGCCTTTTGCCTGCAGAAGGTGGGGTTGGATTCCCCCGAGTTCAGGTCCCTCGCAAGAGCAGTGGGGGCTTTTAACCACTGAGGTATCTCTTCAGTCCCCAAACTATAATTATTTTTAAAGTGCACTTTGCGTGGTATGCTCTAGGAAGAAGTGTATGCCAAGGCAGACCCGTGGAAGTCAGAGAAGAACTTGTGGAAACCAGAGCTCAGGCCTGCCTGAAGTAATTAGTAGTGGGCATGTTCCAATCAGCGCTCAAAGCCAGACAGTCCACCCAGTGCTGGAAGGCACCAGGCACCAAACTCAGGTCATCAGGCTTGGCAGCAAAAGCCCTGTACCCGCTAAGCCTTTTCTCCAGGCCCAGGCCATGATCTTGACACACGGGGCTCTTAATTATGCCACAATGAGTGGCGGAAGTCAGGGCTGCCCTAGTCCAACTGGGATGCCCGGGCGTTGCTCATGAACCACCCCCTGTGACATGGATTCACAGACCGTGTCAGAGGTGAGGGCGCGCCCCCTAGCTTTGCTGTGCAGCTCCAACCGCTCTGTTCTCCAGCCCAAGGGAACCCAAGGAGCTGCGTCCTGTCCCCAGATGTCCTAATAAGCACACATCACGGACTGTGAGGCTGGGGGCAGGGAGCATGACTCAGTCGGCGACTTCAGTCATGGGGAAACACATCCCCAGTCATCGCTTGGACAGAGACCTGAGTAGGGGATGGGATTCAGACATTAATCAAGTGTCAACATTCAGACGAACACCTGTGAAGAAACATGGCGGGGCGGGGAATGAACCAATTCCCCTCAAGACATGAATTTATTGGAAAGATAGTTATTCTTGGGGATGAAATCTATGTAAAATCTATTGTGTGTGTGTGTGTGTGTGTGTGTGTGTGTGTTATCAGGATGGTGAGTAGTTTATGATGAACAAGTTTTGTGACTGACTAGTGTGCACCTCCAAGCTAGTCGAAAGCGCATGGAGCTGTCATTCTGACGCCCTGGACAGGGGACGCTTAGGGAACGCTGGAAGTCAGAAAGGTGGTGAGATTTCTCCTAGGTCATAAGCCTGGGGGTGGGACTTGAATCCAGTTTTTTTTTTTTTCAACACTGTGTGACCTGGCCTGTTTGCATGCCCATTACATGTGGTGAATTTAAAAACAGACCAGATAATGTTTTATTTATTAAGGTAGCTCATGGGCATGGGGTATTTCATATTTTCCTGGTGCGTTCAACATTCCTTAACACGTTTTTAAATAAACCGCACAAGAAAAGCAAAAGGGGTATGGGTGGGGGGAATCAAGAGAAGCTAAAAAAAGGCCAGGCGTGGTGGCGCACGCCTGTAATCCCAGCACTTGGGAAGCAGAGGCAGGCGGATCTCTGAGTTCGAGGCCAGCCTGGTCTACAGAGTGAGTTCCAGGACAGCCAGGACTACACAGAGAAACCCTGTCTCAAAAAAAAGAGAGAGAGAGAAGCTAAAAAAGATATTAAAAAGCCCAGCATGTCCCAGGGCTCAGGGCTGGTCCACAGTAGTGGACACGTCTGAATCAACACCCAAAGCCTGACCGCCCAACCCCGTGCAGGGCGGGGCTTGTAGCTACTGCGGCCAGCAAGCCATTGCAGGTCTTGAGTGCCTACTCCTCTTTTCCCTAAAGCATCTCCACCTATCAGAGGTCACGGTACTCCACGCGGTTTTCTTGGAACTCTTATTATAAAGATCACAGACTCTTAAGCCGTCCCTGGGGGTCCTTGCTTAAAGGCTTCGTGTTGTAAGACTCGAGGCCTCTGAGTGTCTGTTTCCCTACCCCCACACATTGAGTACATCTCCATATACCTTCCCCAGGGATGCTGGAAGTGTGAAGAGACGGGCATGAGAAACTGAGGACCCAGCACCCGCAGTGCCACCTCGCTGTGTATTCTCAGCTCAGAGCACACAGGCCTCTCTCCCTGCAGCTGCCTCGGCTCCCTATGTCGGGGGCGGGGGGCGGGGGGTGGGGTGGGGGGGGTGAGGGGGTTTCCACCCAAAGGAGGCCTGAGAAGGAGTCTGCCCACACAGCTTCCTCTGAGGGTCACCCGAAGAGAGCCATCACAAATGACCTTAGAGTGGTCAAAGCTCAACAGTGGCTTTCTTTCCGTTCCTTCAAATAAATTGAAGTTATCACACGCTCAGTGTATGTGTGTGTATATATATATTACATATATACATATGTAATGTGTGTATATAATGTAATGTATGTGTATGTATACATAGTACATATATAATGTGTGTATATATGTGTGTGTATATATATATATACATATATGTGTGTGTGTATATATATATATATATATATATATATAATTAAGCCTACAATCCAATGACTTGTAGTGGGCTTAACTGGTTCTATTATTAAAACATTTCTATTAGTGCAATTTCCTGTTTTCAGTGGCAATCAACCCCCAAACTCCCAGGCGCCTGCGAATCTGCTATCCCTACAGATTTTCCTTTCCTAGACACTGCATGTAAATCATAGAACTTATAATCTTTTGTAGTGGCTCCCTTTACTCAACCTATTTGTTTGTTTCATGTTTTTGTTTTTAACTTTATTTTTATAGTACTAGGGACTGAGTCTGGGGCCTGGCCGCGGCTAGGCAAGCCTTCCACCTCCCGGCTGCGTCACCAGCCCTTAGCCTAAGTCTCGTTCAGCCACGTTAGAACACGCAGCGACCTTACAGTGCTGCATCGCATCCCACCACATGGGCGTACCATCTCGTCGTATCGGTTTCCCAGCTGATGCACTGCTAAATTCTGCTTTCATATCACAAAGAACTCAACGGGAGTGAAAGCTCTACAAGCCACCTACCCTATCCCATGGGTGGTCCATCACAGACAGAATCCCACATAGCTAGAATTGTCTCCTGCCCACATTTCCAAATGGTATTTGTCTGGTGAGCCGGCTCCATAGAGGAAGCCTAAGAAACAAAACCCCGGAAAGACCACAAGAATGTTGACATTTCCCAAGGCATTGGGAAGGGAGCCTCGCTCTGCCTGTGACTGGCCAAGCTCACCTAGACTTCTTACACAGGGTGAAAACAGGAGCACCCAGAGTGGCGTGGCTGCCCCAGGACACTCGGGCCTGGCCACCCTCTTTGGAATGGAAGGCCAAATGGCACAGATGGTTCTGTTTCAGTCCCACTGCCGTCGGGACACACACCTCCTGTGGCTTCCGCCTGACCCCTCTGCTCCCACTGGCTGGTACTAACGCACTTGGAGAGAAGTACGAATTTATCATAGATATAAGATAAATCTGCAGAGATGATATAAGTAATGCCGGGCATGACAGCCAAGTCAAAAGACAGGTTGGTTTTCTGTTTGCTTGTTTTGTTTTGTAAAGATTTATTTATTTTGTATAAGTACACTGTCGATGTCTTCAGACACACCAGAAGAAGGCATCAGATCCCATTACAGATGGTTGTGAGCCACCATGTGGTTACTGGGATTTGAACTCAGGACCTCTGGAAGAACAGTCAGTGCTCTTGACCACTGAGCCATCTCTCCAGCCCTTGTTTTGTTTCCTTTTTAGTTTTTCCAGCCAGGGTTTCACTTTGTAGCCCCTGGCTGTCCTGAAATTCCCTCTGAAGACCAGCTGGCCTCAAACTCAAAGAGATCTACCTGCTTTTGCCTCCCAAGGTGTGTGTCACCACTGCCTGGCTTGTTTTGGGTTTTGAGACAAGGTCTCCTGTAGTCCAGTCTGGCCTGGACCTCGGTATACTAGCAAGGGTGACCTTGAAGTTGTGGCACCCCTGGCTCTACACCTCAGATGCGGGGCTCGGAGGCGTGCACCTCCACACTTCGTTTATGTGGTGCTGGAGATTGAATCCCAGCTTCCTGTGTGTTAGGCACGCACTCTCCCAATGATCATGTTACCAACAGAGCCGTGTCTGGCAACGCTATTTTGTTTCAACACTTTTTTCTTTCTCTTTTTGTTTTTCTAACCGAGTTCCACTCTGTCTTACTTTGCTTGATACTCTCTAAATGGACCAGGCTGACATCAAATACTATAGACCTATAGGCTTTGTCTGGAATTACAGCAGTGGCTACCACGCTGAGCTTGTTTTAACATTTTTAACATTTTTTATTTTATTTTTTTTTTACTTAATTATTCTCCATTCTGTTCACTGGCCCCTCCCAATCACCCCCTCCCTCCCCTTCTCCTCCTGGTAGGGGCCGGTGGCGTTGGGGGGAGAGGGGGAAATCCCAGCCGGGTCAGGAAGTCCTATACATGGGAGTAGCAATCTGATCAAACCTGCCCCAGAGAGGAGGAGCGGTTTTGGGTCAAAGCACATAGGGAAGAGGGCGTTGCAGAAGGTAACTGTGAGACTCCCTTCCGAGTCCTGCCAGCCCTGTGGGTCTGTGCACTGCTCTCAGTGATGAGCCCCACTGTGCAACTGCCTCAGACCACGCAACCACCCACCCCGATCTGAGGCCCTGGGTCCCACCAACGGCACTATCTGTGCGGAAGGTGGGACAAGGGCACAGAAGCACAGCCCTTGGGGGCCCTTATGCAGAGGGACAGAAACTACCACTCAGCGCCACACTTTGCTGCTGTGAGGACGGTCAGTGGACACACTGTCCCCCTGTTCCCTGCACTCAAAGGCTCCAGAGACACCTCCTGCTCCCCACCACCACCACCACCACCAAGATGGAAGGCATAGCAGGGGGCAACTGATTTCACATGAAAGGCACACCCTCCTCCAGGAGTGACCTAGAAGAGCTGCCCATGACTGCCGAGCCCAGGGCCTCTCACCTGCCTCTGCCCATGTTCATAGTCACCTGTAATGTCAGAAAATCATCATAGCGTTTGAAAAAAAATAATGTTGTGTTAATGTCTTTTGTTTTTCCTTTGGAAGCCGACTGATTGCCCCAGGCTCCTCCTGAGAAGCAGCTGGCAGCTGGAAAGCCCCACAGATAAACCTCCACCCTTTCCCAGTGATCACGGATGGCTCTGGAACGGGCGGGGCAGGCCGTGCGCACCTGTCCTGCGGTGCTGGAATAGCACAGGCCTGCCCGGGCCTGTCTTTAGAGAGCCACACAGAGCCTTTGTTCAAGGCCCAGACGGCGGGTGCCCTGGGGCAGTGGCTACAGCGATGGTCCACAGCGGTGATGCGGGTCTGAGTGCCCCTCCCCTCCCCCCCATACACACTTCCTGCACTCTTCGTGCCCTAGAAGCTCGGCCCCATCTCTTTGCTTTGGGAGACATGCCAGAGTCTGCCAGTTTAAGCCTGCTCTGCCCTGGGGTGATGGTTAAGATCTGCCCTGCCCACAGTCCTTCCAGAACTCCACCTGTCATATCTGACAACCTGTTCTGGGAGTCGGGTGGTGGTAGGGAGCGCGGGGGGGGGTGGGGGTGGCGACGCTCTCTGCTTGGATAGCCTGGGTGTTTCCCCAGAGACAGGGCTGTGTCTCTAGCTTTTCCAGGGTGGATAGGCACTCACCAGAGATGACACTCATAATCTGTCTTTGTGTGTGGTGTGTACATGTGTGTGCGCACGGGTGTGCCCCAGTGCACTGTGTGGGAGCTTCTCATGGCTGAACCTGGAGCTTACCACCTGGCTAACTGGTCACCTCCTGTCACCAACCTCTGTCTTCCTCAACTCCAAGTCCTAGGGCAAAGCATGAGACGCCATGACCAGGGGGACCCGCTCAGGTCTTCATGCTCCCACAAAAAAGCCCTTCGCCTCTGAGCCATCTCCCAGCCCCAGTCAGCTTTCGGCCAGTTTCTCCACCCGTAACCCATGGGTCCTGTAAAGTCCATGTGTCAGTCATGAGAACGGGAGCCAGTGCAGACAAGCCCAGCCTAGCACAGCTAGCATCTGTCCGGTAAGTACTTACTGTAGAGACATCTACGCCTTCCGAGTACAGAGAGCGGGAAGAACAAATGAAACAGAAGGGCAGACAACAGGCAGCTGCTGACTGGCCAGAGTTCACCTCCAGGCCTAAGGGAGGAGGCAAGACTGCTCAGCTCTGTAAAAGTCCCTGCAGACGCTCTCCTGGGAGGCCAGAGGCCAGCCCCATTCCTAGACACTAAGAGGAACATGCTCTGCCACCTACTGGTCAGCACAGGAATAGCACAGGGGGGACGTCCTGCACACTGAACCCTGTAGGTTCCAGTAATGTATACTAAGTCCGCCAAGATGGAACCCATAGCTAGGGCAGGGCAACCTTCTAAGGATTCGTTCTGTAAGTCCTGAGATTAAATTCGGCTAAGCTACCCCTGAGACTCATGAAATGGGTGACCAGGCCTGCCCAAGGTCAGGCTTGGCAAAAGGAGAATTAACGCCTTTTCTGACACATTCCACCCAGAGTCACACTAAGGATGTAGAAGCCGTGGATGCCTCCCACCTCCAATATGGAGGAGACAACCGTTCAGAAACACAGGCAGATGGTCCGAGTTTTCATCTTTTCGCAAAGACAAGGCCGTAAGCCCATGCCGAACCCATGAGGTCGGCTAACTTACCTCCTCCATCTGTGGACTCCGGCTTACTGCTCCCCTCAGCCCCGCCCTGGCTTCCAGGGCCAAGGCGCCCTTACATCTTTCCAGAGCACACACTCCTGCTCTGATAGGAGGAGCAATGCGCTGGCCCGACTGCGCTACCTGTTCCGGGAAAACTGGAGGCAGGTGCAGCCTAATGAGCTGGGGAGATGCCTGGCCTATGGCTGCTGCAGAGCTGGCAGCCGCCTGTGTTTACAAACAGGGGGAGGGGGGGGAGAGGGGGGAGGGGAGGGAGGGAGGGGAGGGGGGAGGGAAGGGAGGGGAAAAGGGGAGGGGGATAGGGGGAGGAGAATAGAGGGAGTGAGGGGGAAGAGAGGGGGAGGGGGAAGGAGGAGGGGGAGGGGAGGGCAAGAGAGGGAGGGGAAAGGGGGAGGGGGAGAGAGGGGAAGGGGAGGGGGATAGGGGAGGAGAATAGAGGGAGAGAGGGGAAGGGGGAGGAGGAGGGGGGAGGGGAGGGCAAGAGAGGGAGGGGGAAAAGGGAGAGGGTGAGAGAGAGGGGGAAGGGGGAGGGGAGGGGGAGAGAGAAGGGGAAGGGGAAGGGGATGGGGAGGAGAATAGAGGGAGTGAGGGGGAGAGAGGGGGAGGGGGAGAAGGGAGGGGGAGAGGGGGAGGGGGAGGACTCCAGGCAGAAGTGTTGCCTGAGGAGGCAGCTAATTCTGGCCAGCGGGCTCCAAACCATTACCCCATCCAACAACACTCCACCAGCAGACACTATCGACGCTCATTAGCCACCAAATCCAAGGTAATTAAAACCTCACTCTCTGTCTTCAAGAGCAAGGTGAGGTGCCACCAGTGAGGACGGAGCAGCTCCCTCGGGTGCTGGGTGGCTGAACTTGGGGTTCTGTGGTTGGATATCCTCTTCCCCACAGATCACGGCCGGTTGATAACCCGCTGCACCCCGGGACTGGCAATCGGTGTGGTTGAAGCAGGGGCTCCCCTAACTGGAGCAGCGTGCTCCCTTCCCCGCCTCCCTCCGTGGCACTGCAGATGTGGCATGCACACAGGGCTGGCTGCATTCTTCGAGTGATCTGAGAACGGTGAGAAAGCTAGTATCCTCAACTGGGCCCGAAAGGGCACCCAACCAGGACGGCCCACCAGCACCCCCGGTCCTGGCTGCAGCAGTTAATTGGTTAGGCGACAGGTGGGCCTTAACGGGTGGGCGCGGCAAATGACGGAAAGGCGTGGGCCTGACTCACCTTCTGCGGACAGACCCTGGGTGTTGATTCCCTTAGCTGCCAGGAAATTCAAGCAGGCATCTATGTTTTCAATCTAGAGGGGAAAAACACAAGACGCGTTTAGTAACCATTCAGCCTTCTCCAGACCCACTCACGGGGAACCAGCAGCAAGCGGAACGCACTCAAAGCGGCCAATGAGATGGACGGGCGCGAGGTTGGGGCTCTCAGAGCGCCGTCTGTCCTCGCACAGGAAGCAGTTACTTAATAGCCTAACCGCACGGTGCCAGAAGTCGAGGCCCTGGATTGCTTGCAGATGCCAAAAATAACCAGGGTGGAATGAGATCTCTCATCTTGATCAATGTCACCACGGCGTGGATCCTCAAAGCCGGAGCGGCTGCCAGTAACAGGGAGGTGGAGATGCGGTTGATAGACCCACCCATCCTCCAGTTGCTGGGGGGGAATTTCCAGTCTCTAAAGATGCAGGCAGTCAAATGCCCAAACGGTGAGTGTCAGCTTCAGCAGGAATCGGTGTTTACTCACAAAATTCTCACCCTGGCCAGGCACTGCAGGTGACCACCGAGGACCATGACCTCCGAGGTGCCACTGCCCTTTGTCCTCTCTGTGGCAAGGATAGAGCCACCAGCCGGAGTCTGGGAGGCTGCCCATGTTTGCTAGTGTTGACACCAAGGCCAAGGGCAAATCGATGTCAGGCCTCGAACAAAAAAAGCAATTAGGTCATTCCCAAAGGTCTGATTTGACTTCAGCTGTCGGGCCTAATTACTTTTTTTTGTTTTAAAGGAGAATATCCTGGCTTGCTGAACGTCTCTGGTGACCAGAAGTAAAAGAAACAGCTTTGGACTGGGCACAGCCATCTTTGGACGTCACAGAACTACACAGCGACGATTCCACCACTTGCATCCACCACTAATTCCTGCAGTGGGATTTCCCAGACTCGTCACTGTTTATACGAGCTCAACCCAGTATTTACACCACGGAGTTTATTCTGAACTGACAGAGGACTGCCTTTCACAATGAACATATTGTCTCTCTCCCCACTCGCAGGCCATGTCTCGACAGCAGCTACGGCTGGTGAGAAGAGGCTCTGAGCACAGCCTGGCTCTGGGCTGGTCCTCACGGATTTGATTCACCCTGCAGTATGACGCAGACCTCATCCAGCCGCTGACTTCCGGCAT
Organism: Apodemus agrarius; assembly: GCA_964023405.1. Taxonomy (NCBI): domain Eukaryota; kingdom Metazoa; phylum Chordata; class Mammalia; order Rodentia; family Muridae; genus Apodemus; species Apodemus agrarius. The sequence goes on along the minus strand of OZ030005.1, from coordinate 35,102,051 downwards.
TCTCCTTCTCCACTCCAGCCTGTAGATCTGCTTCGACCTCCTGAGGTCTTGGATTCCAGGAAGGTATTAAAACATCTAACAAATTCCGTACTTTTACTGGGGTCTCACAGTGAGGGTGGTCCCTCACGGTGGTGGCTCCTCATTTAACTCATTAAACAGGCCACGGGCCACCTGACTGAAACTGTGCCATCTTAGAGCGGCACACACAGCCCCACTTAGAAGTGACTCTCTCCAGGCAACCCCCCCTTTTATTTATTTGTTTATGTGTGTGAGTACACTGTAACTGTCTCAGACACACCCGAAGAGGGCATTGGATCCCATAACAGATGGTTATGAGCCATCGTGTGGTTGTTGGGAATTGAACTCAGGACTTCTGGAGGAGCAGTCAGAGTTCTTAACCTCTGAGCCATCTCCCCAGCCCATCCCCTTTTGTTAAAACCCAGGTTCCCTCTCCTTCCAGCCCACCTTGAAGGTCCTCACCAGGCTGCTGTATAATCGTGAGACCTTGGTGGGGGGGATGAAAGTGGGGAGAGAGGAAGCGATCACTTCCTGTAGCCTATCACATGGTGTGTGGAGGGTGAGCTGTTACGCTATCACATGGTGTGTGTGGAGGGTGAGCTGCTCCCACTTGGAAATACAGTAAGAGTTAGATTTCCAAATACTGTTTTACCCTATTACAAAATCTTGCTTGTAAGAGAAAATATTAGTCATAAAAAGAAAATACTGTCTGTGATGGTTTTGTTTCTGCTATTTATTCAGCAAAACACTTCATAGAAGGTTGTGGGCCCACAAAGAAGCACTGTTATATAGACAAATACATGTGATCTCTCTCTCTCTCTCTCTCTCTCTCACACACACACACACACACACACACACACACACATTTATATAAAGAGAGGCTGTCACCATGTCGCCCAGTATAAACTTGAACCCCTCAAGCAAGCCTCCTGCCTCGATCTTTAGATTAGCTGGCACCACAGGTGTGCACAACCATCTCCAGTTCAAGCCACTTACCACTTTGAAACCATGATAAAAGCATGCATTTTTTTGAGTATTATGACACACTTCTATAACAGAAGCATGTGTGGGGGCGGGTGTGGATAGAAGCAGGAGAATTTGAAGTTGAAAGCCAGTCTGAGCTAAACGTCAGCCTATTTAAAAAGACAGACAAGAGCCAGAGAGATGGCAGAGCAGTTCAGAGCACTCGCTGGTCTTCCAGGGGACCCGGGTTCAGTTCTCAGCACCCACAGGGCAGATCACAGCTGTCACCAACTCTAGTTCCAAGCCCTCTTCTGGTTTTAGCAAATAGAAGAAACGCATGTGGTGGACGTGCATACACGCAGGCCAGTAATCATACATATAAAACAAATCTTAAAAACCAAACAAAAATGTTGTACACCACACATTCTTTTATGCCCGTCCTTTTTCTATAACCCGGTGCTACTTATTTAATAGAGCATTTTATCTTCATGTGGTGGATGAGAGAAGCTAAGATACTCCTATCCCCATGGGGAAAGAGAGAAGGAAAAAGCTGTTTGTCACTGATTTTTTTTTTTTGGGGGGGGGTCTTTCGAGACAGGGTTTCTCGGTGTAGCCCTGGCTGTCCTGGAACTCACTCTATAGACCAGGCTGGCCTCGAACTCAGAAATCCACCTGCCTCTGCCTCCCAAGTGCTGGGATTAAAGGTGTGTGCCACCACCGCCTGGCATCACTGAATTTTTGTTAATGCAAAAATTAAAAGTGGTACAGTTAATATTTACCCTAGACCGAGCCATGTAATAAGGCTAAATGCTTTGGTACTAGAATAACAATGTGAACTGGGGGGGGGGAGTAATGGGGGGGTGGAGACAGAGACAGAGAGACAAAGACAGGCAGAGAGAGAGAGAGAGATGGAGAGATCGGTTTAAGAAAAGCATTCTATAATACAGCACTTCTACAGACTCCCTTTTCGAGGATCAGGGAACACGGTTACTCATCTCCTCTATGGGACATTCAGTGCACACAGCACTGCATAGAGCACATGGCAGGCTTTGCTGGCAATGCTGGCCCTTCTACGATTCAGTTCAGCCATCTGTTATCTGATTCCTCATAGCATTCAGTTCTACAAGAAGGATGAATATAAGTGTAATTATTTTTAAAAAAAAGGCACAGAGGCATACTTTCTCCTTAGTTAAGAAGTTCTACCATTCTTTTATACGATTTCATGGTGTCATTTAACAGTCCCTCTCAGGGGCAAGGGGAGAAAGCGTAGACATGGCTGTGGGGGCAACATCTTAGGCTGTCCTGGTGAGAGTGGGGGAGGGGGAGTCAACAGCCATCTCTTAGGTAGAAGTCAGAGACCGTCCTACTATGTGCACGACTGCATTTAGTAGGAGGACGAGCCTTACTCTCTCTCTGTCCAGTCAGAACACCACCAGTGCTGAGGCTGAGGCTCCTCAGGCTGGATGATTCATTCACAGCTCGGCTGTGCGGGTGTCAGGCACTGAGCTCCGCTCTTTGGATGCCACTGATTTTAGTCAGGACCACAGGATGGATGGGGCAAGTGAGGTAAGAACGCCAAGGCCAGGCTTTTGGACAGGATCACCCAGGTCGGTGAAAGGGCTGGGGAAATGCCCCAGGAGGGCCTCCTAACTCACTCAGGGGCCTGCTGCAGCCACGTACTCTTCCTCTCTGGGGTCCACAGAGTCATTCCATGCCCACTCCGGGTCCCCCCCAAGCACATGAGCCAGAGGAAGCATCTGAAACTTCGTACTTTTAGTGTACAGGAAGTGTTAGGACACCAAGAAAACACGAGGGACAATACCCAGAGGGCTGACCTGCACTCCCAGAAAACGTTAGATAGATAGATAGATAGATAGATAGATAGATAGATAGATAAATAAATAAACTGAATCGCTGTGGAAAGGTCAGGCACGAGCCCACAAGTACCATGAAAATCTTCCCAGTGTCCTGAACTCTGCACGGGAAGAGTTAAAAAAATTCCTCAAGTCACAAATCCACTCTTTAATCATGTTTCTGGGGCTGGAAACCACTCCTGACAAAGGGGGTTGGGACCCTCACGCTTTTCATCTGCACCCCAGGAACACAGAGAAGCTGGGGAGCAGGAAGGGGTCAGGCCTGGATTCCAACCGCCCTCAGCTTCATTTGGAAGGAGATCAGAAGCAGGGCCTGCTGCTTTGATCCTGGCCCTCTCGTGATTACAATGTACCTAAGGTTTTCCTCCAGATACAGCACAGGTGAGCAGCCCAGCTCCTCGCCTGTTAAGACTGCAAGCCACCACCACACCCCAACAGCACCCCTGAGCGGTGCTCATTACAGCGGGTAAAGACGCTCTCGTGCCCTCTCTAAAGAGGCTTCTGGCTCATGTGCGATCCAGACGCCCAGGGAGAGCGGAGGATCCTGTTAACACTGGGAGGCGGAGAGAGGGGAAGAGAGACTCTTAACAAGAAAAGTATGTAAATATGACCAGACCTGTTCATTAGCACAGTGCAGCCAATATAAACCACTTTCCAAAATTAGCTAAGAGGGAAACAAATCTGTGCAAAGTCTGACATTCCGGTCTTGCCTAAGGGGTGGGGGGGGCTGGGTGGGGAGGCTTTTGTAATTGTGGCCACAGCGATGGTCAAGAGCTCTGGGGTTGAGTTGCTCCGGCGGGCAGCATAGGTGAGGTTGGAAGCCCAGCAGAGGGGTGGGCATGTGGCCCAGAAGCAAGGAAGCAGAAGGTGGCTATTGAAGGATGGGGCAGGAAAGGGGAACAGATGCTGGCTAGGATGCCCTTCCCCACGATGCCGTTGCCTGGAGCCAACTGTAGCACAGCCTTCATCCGCCCCAGCGGTCCTTCCTCCCCGTCGGCCATCACCTTGACCTTGAACAGGTTCTCCGCCGCGTCTGCACTTCAGATTGGCAGGGTGACCTCCATGGCTCTGTGTGTGTGTGTGTGTGTGTGTGTGTGTGTGTGTGCGCGCGTGTGCGTGTGCGTGTGCGTGTGTGTGTGTGACAGCCTTTGTCTCAGTACTCAGAAGACATTCCATAGCTCAGAATGCCCTTTAATCCCACTGCTCAATCAGGGGCCTCTCTGTAAGTTCAAGGCCAGCCTGGTCTATACAGCTAGTTCCAGGGCATCCCCGGACAGGTAGCGAGAAATAAACAGAAAAACTTTCAGTTGAGATGGAGGTTTGACTGGGTCTCATGCTAACAAGTGTGCAAACCTCGGGGGCTGTTGTCTATCTCCTCCGTGGCTTAGATGCTGATCGAATACCATCTGTGGTAGCGGTTGCCATGGCAACACCTTTCCCTGACTACCCAGTGCAGAGCAGATGAAAATGCTGAATGTGAGGGAAGAGGGCGGTCTCTACTGGAGCTTGGCCACTCTGGCCACTCCAAGTCCGCACTGAGCTTCATATTCTGCGTCCCATTGGGCTCTCCACCCTGGAAGAGCTCAAGGAGCTAATGCCCCAAAGTCACGCCACTCACAGCCAAACAAAACAAAAGAAACAAAAAAGAAATCGCAAGATGCCCCGACCCTAGGCAAGGCTAGGTTTGAACATGCAAGTTCTGTCTCTCAAAAAAGCAGTGCGGCTTCTAAAATCAGCTCAAACGATTTGCTTGTATGTGTGCACATGCATGAGAGAGAGAGAGAGAGAGGGAGGGAGGGAGGGAGGGAGAGAGAGAGAGAGAGAGAAAGAGAGAGAGAGAGAGAGAGAGAGCGCTTTATTCCTTATGGTGCTATTTGCCATTAAAACTAGCCATCACTGGGCTGTCAATGTGGCTCGGCAGGCAAAGGTGTCTCTGCCATTGAATCTCGATGACTTGCGTTTCAGCTCTGACGCTCACAGTGGACGGAAAGCTGCCCTCTCTACACGTGCGCTGTGGCACAAGCATGCCTACACTCACACAGTCCTTACTGGTGTGGCCCTGACCGGGGATACCTATGTAGCAGGTACTGAATACTCCCTGATTTAAAGAATGAAAGGGAAAGTGTGTTAAGGCCCGAGGAAGAGACAGAGATGGGGAAGAAAGTGGATACTTATGTATAAAAAGTTAAAGAAAAAAAAAAAGCTATTTACTTATTCATTCACTCATATGCACTGAGAAACTACTGGGTACCGGGCAATGTGCTGGCAATGGAGATACAGTAGTGAAAAATAATACGACCTGTGACCTTGTAGGGCCTGTAAGCGTAATGTAGGTGGACAAACACTCGTTCAGTGGTGCATGTATGAGGGCAAGATGACACGCTTCATGGAGGAGGAGGAGGAGGAGGAGGAGGAGGAGGAGGAGGAGGAGGAGGAGGAGGAAGATATGGGGAACATGCAGATCAGAAGAAGACCTAGCCACGGGCAGTCTGAAAAAAAATTCCCAAACAAGTGGCAACATGTCAGGCAGGGAAGTCTTGTCACCTTTGTTTGCTGATGTGGCCCTGAGAGGGATCCCTACACAGTAGATAACTTATTACTCTCCGATTGAAAGGGTGACAGGGAAAGTGTGTTACAGCCTAAGGAAGAGGCGGTAGTGGGGAGGGAGGGAAGGCAGGATCTTTCCATCTCCTGGGGAACCCTTGTCAGGACCACATCCTGCCCCATCGTCAAGGCGACTCCAGCCACACCCTTCCCAGCAAGCCCTCTAGTTGGGCTACAGTGCTGGGTACAGCTCCACCGAAGCTTACACATGAGTAGGGAGGATGGGCGAGGAGAGAGATGGGAAGGCTTCAACATCTGATCCCATGTAAGAGACATGCGTCCTGTCTAAAGGTTACCATGATCCTCTGATATAACCTGCCCTTGTTTCTGTGGGGAGCAGAGGAAGCCCTGAGAGTCTTGAGGGGATGCGTACTGTTGACATAGGAATGGTCATGGTAAGGTCTCAAGGCCTCAGCCCTATGGGAAACTGGGGAAGCCATTCCCCATAAGAGTCAGGCTCAGAAAGGCAAAGCCTTTCGTGAGTGAGTTCAAGAGCTTGCGAATGAGTGATCAAGGTGTACAAATGACCACTGCAGCTTCCTCCATCTGGATGTTTACAGTCTGACACTGCTCAGCCCCTCCCCTATGTGCTGCATATGATAAACAGTTTGGCCCCATCTCGTCAGCATGCACGAAGCCCCCTGCGGACCCCTGTTTTCCCATACACACATGCATTTGAGTATCTGTCTTTTCTGCGTTCTATCACTAGTCAGGGACCTCAAGGACCCAAGACATGCAACACAAAATAGATTTCTTCTATGCCTGCTTGCAAAGATAAAACAAATAATGAAGAAGAACTCAAACAAATGGGAGGCAGAGGCAGGTGGATTTCTGAGTTCGAGGCCAGCCTGGTCTACAGAGTGAGTTCCAGGACAGCCAGGGCTACACAGAGAAACCTGTCTCGAAAAAACAAAAAACAAACAAACAAAAAATAATCAAAATAAAACAAAAAACCATACCATACACTCTGGGCACACGTCCTCCTAAGCACTGGCCCCCCGGTAGCCGCCTTTCCTGTACACGTTAAGGGCACATGCCAGGGACCTGCTCTGCCAGGCTCCCCTCTGCTCCCCTCCCACCTCTGTCACTGTGACCCCAGAGACGCTCACACAGAGCTTTCATTTCACAAGGAGACTTCAGAAATGAGGAACGGCGTGTCCACTGTCGATCTTTTCCTAGACAGTAAGACACTGGGCGCGTCCGAGCCTGACCCTCTGTAGATGACCCAGCTGCTGCTGGCCCGGCTGGCCTGTCAATCCACTTTTCGGGATGGTTAATGGCTACCAAGTCATGGCCAGATGGGAGGGCTGAGTCCTGGTTTTTTACCACAAAGAAGGCTGACAAGAGTAAATAAACACTATTGTATTATCAGAATAGCTAGACGTGAGAACTGGAAAGCTGTCCTTCAAGGAAACATTAGGTTCAAGATGATGGATAGTTTGTAATCAGGATGATCAACATACCGTATATAAATTCTGAAACAGTAGGCTGTATCTCAAAGGTGTACAATTGGCTGTCACAAACTTAAAAGCAAGTTACTAGTTCCTTCTTCTTTTGATTGTTGTTTTGTTTTCTTTCTTTCTAAAGATTTTTTTTTTGTTAAAAACTAATTAGGAGTATGTGTGTGCACAGAATGTGTTTGCACATTGGTGTCTGTACCACCACATATATGTCAAGGCCCGAGGCTATTTTGTAGAGTCAGTTCTCTCCTTCCAGCTTTAAATAAATTCTGGGGATCAGACTCAGGTGTCCTGGTTGCTTAGAAAGCACCTGTATCTCACCAGCCTTAGGCTTTTGAGACAAGGCCTCACTCTGTTGTCCAGGTTGGCCTCAAACTCACAGTCATTTCCCCCAGCTTGAACTATGGGCATAAACCGCCATGCCCAGTCAATTTATTAACCTAAAAAGAAGTCAACTTAAGCTCTACAGGGAGGCCCTGGCCACTGCCGTGAGATATCAAAGCCACTTTAGAGCTCCACGGGGTTTATCTATGGAAGTGGGCTTGAAACTGGAAAGCGTGAGAGAGTGGGAGCAGGGCTGGGTGTGGCCCAGTGCTCCACGTCTGCCTGCTTCTCTTCTGGCTCAGTTGCCCTGCCCAGCTCTTTCCTGAGATTTGGCAACATTATCTACCATACCATTTACAATATTTATATCTTTAGCGTTCCAAGATGCTGTCAAGAACTCCTTGAAAAAAAAAAAGGAGGGGGGGGTTGGGGTGGAGGAGGACTTTATAGGAGTTTCTCTGATGTTTCAGCAAATGGGTAAGTCCACATGGGTACAAAAAATTCTAGGGGGAGGGGGGAATTGAAACCAAGCATTTCAGATTCCTCCAGTGACTATCTTTTTCCATTGTGTCTCCAAATGCCTAGACTATTTCATTTTCTGAGGGTTTTCCAACTTTCCAGACTTTTCCCTTGAAACAAATCAAGCCTGACAAAGGTGCTAAAGCCAGTCTTCACCCTGGAGAGTCCCAGAGTGGATCCCCAGAGCTGAGCTCAGCCCCCTTTCACAGGTGGTGGCACTGTGAACAGAAGCAAGCTACTAGTGACAAGGGCCTTGAACACAGGTCTTCCTTCCTCCCGTTCCAATTGCTTTCCTGTTCTCCGGTGCTTTTCTCTTGCTGTGACTAAGCACTGACCAAGGGCAACTTGGGGAGGAAAGGAGTTATTTGGCTTCCGGGTTAGCAGTCCATCATGAAGGGATGGATGCTAACGCAGGAGCTTAAGGCGGGAACTGAGGCGGGCTGCAAGCTCCACTCATTGCTCGGAGTGATGCTTCCTCTGGTTGGCTCAGCTGACTTTCTTACTCATCCCAGGTCCACTTGCTAGGAAATAGCACCACCCATGGTGGGCTGGCCCCTCCCTCCATCACTTAGTAGTTAAGAAAAAAATAAACCCTTCACAGACAGGGAGGGCTCACAGGCCAGTGTGGTCAGTTAAGGTTCCCTCTCTCTAGGTTTGTGTCGAGTTGACAGTCGAAGCTAACTAACTATCATGCCTGCACTCTGAAAAGTCAAGAACTCCAAGTGAGGAACAGAAGACAAACAGAAAACTGACAAGGGCCGAGGGGCGATCCTGGAGTGCCTCTCGGGAGACAGGGAGGGGGTCTGTCAAAGGCACAGACTGTCAGCTGTTGAAGCAAGCAAGTCCCCGGGGATCAGAGACACAGCAGGGGCAGTGGTAGCCCGAAGTGCCAATTAAGTCAATGATGGGAATCAGATATAATGTGGATGGCTGCCATAGTTTGGATCTCAAATGTACTGAAGACTTCACACTCCCAACCTGGTGCTTATTAGCAGGAGGACCCCCAGAGTCAGGTGGCCTAGTGGGTGGCCTAGTTATTGGAGGTATGAGCTTAAAGGGCCAGACAGACACTGCGCTTTCCTCTAGAGTTTTCCCTTTCTGGCAGCCTTGATAGGAGGAGAGCTTTACTCTGCTGCGGTACTCCCTGCCAGGATGTGCTGCCGCCGCCGGCTGCAGATGTAACAGAACGTCTGAGACGTACGTGCAGGGAAACCTCCAAATTAGGGGTCCAACTGAAACCCCGCTCTCTGTAACCTGACCATCTCAGGAATTTGTTTCGGTCATGGAAAAGCTAACTCAGAAAACCAAATTTACACCAAAGAGTAAGTATTTTGCAGAAACTTTTGGCTTTACTCAGACAGAAGGAACCAGCACAGGCAGTAATTTTCACCGGGAGATCATGACTTCCAGTTCTCCAAACACGAGGAAACACAGGGCAGCGGACACTGGCAGAAGAAATCTTGTCTGGGAAGGAACTAGTACTCGAAGGCCTCACACGGTCCTTTGGAGACGTTAGCTAAACAATCACTCTCTTCCAGGCCCTAGCCCAGATGCAGAGCGCACAGTGACAGACGGAACGATATTGTTCATCCTTCAAGGAACAGTCAGCCTATTGGGCATGCTCTGGCTTCAAGTCCATAAACTCGTGGACACAGGAGTGTTAACAGCCAACTTACATGCCTAGAGCCAGTCACAGGCCCATGCTCTTCCTGTACCGATGCATGCTTATAATCCCATACCTCAGGACACCTCGATGCCAGACAGAAGGCACATCTGTATTTAATCCCCAAAAGTAGCATGTGTAGCTGAGGGGTTAGCTTTGAATTATACATCGCTGTATGTATTCCTCATCTATACTTGGGAATTTTGCAAGGCACAGGCAGGATATCTCCTACCAAGAAATTAGACTTGACTAGTACTTCTAAACTCTACAGTATGAGTAAGGCCGCTCGCCACTCAGTTAGAAACTGTGAGAACAAAAATAACTGAAATAGCATTAATAATTGAAATAGTTCTTAGCTCTGCTTGCTGGAGAGACAGAATGCCAGAGACATGTGGTGGTCACTGAGGGAGGGAGATGGACTGGACATGGAAGCTCTCCACTGCGGGACATCCTTGAAGTTCCCAAGGCTACATGATCCCCAGTGCACCTGTGCGGAAACAGTGACAGTACTGGCTTCTCACAGAATGCCAGTCTCCGTTTCTATTTATACCTTTGGGCGAGCATTCAGTTGAAGCAAATAAAACTTCCATTTACTGTTTAAAAAAAAAAAGTTTGCTAAACAAACAAAATATGAATATTGACCATTTCCTGTGTTGTCAACCTTATTTCTCAATGTACTAAGAAGATAGTACCTATTATTTATTCACTCCCCATGTCTACTCCAAAGACTAGGATTAACTGCTTGGATGATCGTGAACACAGTCTGCTGTATACCAACTAAACAGAGTAAGTAGTAAAATCTGAAAAATCAGAACCAATGCCCCAAAAGTCCTACTCAAAGGAGTCTTTACTGTCGCTTGTCAATCTTTGGGCAAGGTGGACAATCCTGCTATTGCCTCCCGGATGGGGAGACAGACACTGAGTATGCGTCTCCCTCAACGGCAGTTCTTAAACAGAAGTGTTCTGTAAACCGCACTTCCCTGTGCAAGCACAGGGGACTAACAGTGAAACAGCAAGTGCGCTCCAAGCTGAGCACTGAGAGCTCCACCGAGTCATTTTCTCTCTGTCTGTGTCTCTAGCACTGCGACGGGGCAACCAGGAGGGGCTCCGTCCATCCAGGCCAAATACAACCTGAACCCTGCAAGGATACTTCAAGGGGAAGGTAGCTTCCTTCTAGAGCTTCCTTTCAATCCTTCTGATGCAGAAACATTTTAAATCCCTGAGGAAACAACATTTATAAGCCTTTGTGGTGGTTTAATGAGAAACGTCCTGCAGCAGGCTCATGCATTCGAACACGCGGCTCCCAGGGAGCCTTGCTCTTTGGGGAGGTTATGGGACCTCTAAGAGAGGGGAGCCTTACTGTAAGAAGTTTGTCACTGGGGGTGGACTTTGGGGTTTTTATAGCTTAGCCCTATTTCCTGTTCTCTCTGCTTCCTGTGTGGGGATGAAATGGGATCTCTCTGCCAGGTGAGCCTCATGCCCTGTTACCATGGCTTCCCCACCAAGAGGAACTCTCAGCTCTCTGGAACTGCATAGCTGCTCTAAGTCAGGTATCCTACCACAGCAAAAGAAAGTACACTCGGGGGCTGGAGAGATGGCTCAGCGGTTAAGAGCAACAACTGCTCTTCGGCTCACAACCATCTGTAATGGGAATCCGATGTCCTCTTCTGGTGTGTCTGAACACAGAGACAGTGTATTCACATACATAAAATAAATAAATCTTTAGAAAGAAAGAAAGAAAGAAAGAAAGAAAGAAAGAAGGAAGGAAGGAAGGAAGGAAGGAAGGAAGGAAGGAAGGAAGGAAGGAAGGAAATAAACTCATACAAATCAAAACGCTTCCCAAACAAGAATCTTTCAAACTACCACAGGGCCAGGATTCCTTAAGATGTTCACAATACTTGCAAAGATATACTACTTTGGGAGAGTCAAAATGTGTGCTGGGGAAAAACAGATAACCAAGAAACAGAAGAGGCTGGGCACTGGAGGACCTGGAGAGCCAGCGCTGTAGCTCAGTAGCAGAACACTGGCCTAGCATGGTGCTAGAAAAAAAATCAAGGTAGGTAGAGCTGGAGATAGTGGCACGTTCAGGCCATGCCTGCCCAGTTTTAGCCAGTTTTTGCCATAAAGAGCTAACTCATTGTCACCTGACTGATTATTCTTTCTACCAAAGCAGAAAATCAACTTTGATCATTCTTACTTACCTGAGACTATCAGGAGGGTTTTGTTGTTGTTGTTTAAAGTTCTGACCCTGCACTTGAGACTTGCAGGCCACCATCCTCCACCTCTGCTCAAGTGAGCACAGGGGCTCACAGTCCTCGTGCGCGTGCACACACACACACACACACACACACACACACACACACAGGCCGAGGACCTTCAAGTGCAAACAGGCATCCCTCGCTAAGTTCTGTTCCGTGGAGATATAAAAAGAAAATAGAAAACCACACATACAAAAAAGCCGTCCTTTGAAGCTAGGCGGACATGAGAACTCCGTGAGCACATGTGTGGGGAGGTGGGCCCAAGCACCAGGCCCAGATGGCTTTTATATAAACCATAATCCAAATGGTTATAAATCATCATCGGATTTCTCATTCCGCTCAGGAAGGTCTGCGGCTTCCTGCATGCCCCCCACCCCCCCACACACACCATCACCCTGGTGTACACCAAGTGTCTCAGCCTCTCGGAACCCCAAGTTACCAGTTACCACTCCCACACGCCTCAGGCCTGGCACAGGTGGGAGAGGTATCCCCTTTAGAGTTCCACCGAGCATTTACTGAGGACCTCTGTCTGCAAAGCCACTCATGTCTGGGGGGATACAGTGAACTGAACGAGACGAAAGCATTGTTTATAGTGCAAAGCCTCGTCACTATCATACAGCACAGGGGCTAATTGGATGGATCAGCAGGTAAAGGAGATTACTGCCAACCCTGGAACCCTGACCTGAGTTTGATCCCTGGAATCTACACAGTGAAAGGAAAGAACTACTTTCTGAAAGTTTGTCCTCTAAGTCCATACACACATCATGGTGTATACACACACACACACCCCACAAATAGAAATAATCATGAAGAAAAACAAAAAACAGATAGCATGTAAAATGTGGTGAGCCTCTTGTAAAATTTGCTTAAATGCCATGTGAATTACAAGACGAACAAGCATTAGGACCCTAGACGATATCCACGGAGCACATGAAGAGTCCCAGTGACTAAGGGACTAGAACTGGTTAAAATAAATTCACTTCCATGAGAACACAGCGCAGACAGTACAATTCAGACCTCATCAGCATAGAATATATAATGTTCTTAAAGACTGCTCAAATGTGTCCTAAATGAGCACCAGAATAGGTGCTATGCCAAACTTCAGCAGATTTTTTTTTTGGGGGGGGGGGAATACTCTCAACTTAAAACATTTTGAATTCCCTGATGAATAGATACTGTAATTTTATTTTTCTTAAAATATTTTTTTTGAAACCAGGCAGTGGTGGCGCATGCCTTTAATCCCAGCACTTGGGAGGCAGAGGCAGGCAGATTTCTGAGTTCGAGGCCAGCCTGGTCCACAGAGTGAGTTCCAGGACAGCCAGGGCTACACAGAGAAACCCTGTCTCGAAAGACCAAAATAAAAATAAAAATAAAAATAAAAATTTTTTTTGAGACAGTCTTGGTGTTCAGTCTGGCCTTGGACTCATGGCAATCCTCCTGCCTCAATCTCCTGAGGTCCTGGGGATTACATGTGTAGGCTGCTATGCCCAGCTGAGGCTTTTCTCTTGACTCTAAGACAACATTGAGCAAGTGGGCTGTGAGACTGGCAGCTTGAGTATCCCATGGGAGTCTGGAAAGGAGGTCAACTCTCCCACTCCCCACCCACAGGCCCCCGGGGTTAAAAGCTACAGGCTCTGGCCTAGAATATTCCATTTAGCACGTTCACTGAAGTTGGAGAAACCTTGCTTACGAGGCTTTGCCAAACCCAAATAGCTTGCTACTTTGGTGTCTTTTTATAGACCTCCACAACTGTGATGCGAGCTAGGAGTGGTTGCCACAGCATGACCCGTGGGTTCCAGACCAGCCTGGCTACATGATGATAACTTGTCTCAAAAACAGACAAACAGACAAACGAAACAACAACAACAACAAAACCCAATCCAACCAAACAAACAAAAAACCCACTAAGTGAAACTGTAAAACTGTAAGAGAATGGGACAATTTTGGACTTAAAACAACTAGAAAAATTGTCAAGTACTTAAAAGTATTATAGTTACTAAACTCTGACACATAGCCTTGCCTCTGCCTCTGAGGAGCTCCCCTCCCAACCCCAGGAATGATCAGATAACTTTTTTTTTTGTTTTTTGTTTTTTGTTTTTTTTTTATTTGGTTTTTTCAAGACAGGGTTTCTCTGACTGTCCTGGAACTCACTCTGTAGACCAGGCTGGCCTCGAACTCAGAAATCCGCCTGCCTCTGCCTCCCAAGTGCTGGGACTAAAGGCATGCGCCACCACTGCCCAGCTCAGATAACTTAACAGTTTAACTCTTCCCTCTGAGAAACATGAGCTAAACATGGTTAACCTGGCTAGCCCAATGCCAGCACCTAGGCGGAGAGATGAAAAACAGGCTACTTCCACCACGACGGAGCTTTGGCGTTATTTAACAGCACATAAAATATGATCATAGCCGGGCGTGGTGGCGCACACCTGTAATCCCAGCACTTGGGAGGCAGAGGCAGGCGGATTTCTGAGTTCGAGGCCAGCCTGGTCTACAGAGTGAGTCCCAGGACAGCCAGTACTACACAGAGAAACCCTGTCTCGAAAAACCAAAAAAAAAAAAAAAAAAAGATTAGTCTCTCGTAAAAATGGCTTACACATCATTGTCAATTACAAGGCAAACATACATGAGTCGGGGAGCGTGACCCACGCCTGGGTTTACATTTGCAGAAGAACTGTATCTGTCAGCATCAACTCTGGGGGCTCGGAAGGAATGGCAGGGCCTGTCACGGCTGCTCAGGAGTCTGGGGTGCCTGTGATGCAAGGGTTGGGAGGATGAGGATGTACCAGAAATGGACTAGGACTGCTCTGTACACCTCCTACCTGCACCTGCTTGGAGTGTGCAGGCATGGAGACCTCCTTCCTCGTGCATGTAAACCGTGGAGGCACCTCCCAAGAAAGTCAGCCCTGCAGGGGAGAAACTGGCTAGATGTCACCAGTGTCATTAAATAACGCCAAAGACCTGGGCAGAATTTCCCTTCTGATCTGGTGGTAAGCCACTGTGCTTGAATCCCAGAGTGTATTAGCTCCCTGAGGCTCTCATGAGCAATTACCATAAGCCTAACAACTCTGAACAGCCATGAGCGTGCATGGGTCAGAAGTGCTGTGTTGGCCTCAGAGAGCTGAATTCACGCTGCTCCAGAGCTGTGTCCGTTTGAGCAGCAGCTACGGCAGGACCTGCCTTCCCAGCACTCCTGCATGCCATGGCTCCTGGCCCCTTCCTGACCCCAAAGCTGGCAGGATGGTACCCATCAGGGTCTATTATTTCCTGCCCCTTAGAGGATACAGGTGTCCACCCCAGGCCTGCCCAGATAACCACCCCAGGTTACAATCCTTAGCTTGCAAAACAACACGTGCACCGGTCATGGAGAGCAGGAGGCTACCTAGATGTGGGTTCCTCACTCAACCTCACTTCGCTGGGCACCTACTTTATGACCCTGAAGAAACTCCTTGTTGCCCGGACCCACAGTCATGGGTGCCATGCTGTGAGAATGCCCACCAGATGTATACTTGATTTGAGCCCCTTCTTCCACTGACTCCTCTCTCCCCTCATTGCATAGGGACAGCATTCATTATCCCTTTTATAAGAGAGAAGCTGCCCCAGCGAGAACCGGGCTCTGTCCAGGCCACACGTCCCATTCCAGCCCATACTCGTCTTTCTTCACCCCCTGAGCCGCTGCTTATACCTCTCTGTAAGGGATGGCAGGACACTGTGATTTCCACCCTGCAGTGTCACAGTCGGTTCTTCTCCTTAGATCGCGGTCCGTATACAGTGACTGATAAGAAGAGAGGCATTTGCTAGAGCCAGGTTTCTGGCATGAGAGCCTCGGGGTGCCACTCATCAGAGCTGGGCAGCCTCAGACAAGTTACTCACCTGATGTCCGCCTCAGCCTCCTAGGTTATAGAATGGAACGAATCACGTCTACCTCCATGATATACAAAGACCAAGTCGGTTAATACAAAGTGTCTACAATAGTATTCAGCACATAGTGGGTACACATTGGGTTTCTTGTACAATACTGTATGAAAATAGTTGAATACTAGGAACAGCAGCTCTCAGGAGGGAAGGAGGGAGAAAGGGAGGGAGGGAGGGAAGGAAGGAGGTAAAGTGATGCTCGATTGTGAACCTAGCCCTGCAGAGCCCAGCATCCAGACTCTCCATCAAACCTAATGGAATGAACAAAATACACATCCTTATCCCTAGAGCAGTCAGGAGACTAAAATGAATCGCAGCATCTGAAGAACTCGGGAGGTGGCTCGTCTCGGAACAGTGGCTTGTCATCCTTTTGTTTGTTGTTGTTGTTGTTGTTGTTTGTTTTTGTTTTTTTGTTTTGTTTTGTTTTGGTTTGGTTTGGTTTTTCGAGACAGGGTTTCTCTGTGTAGTCCTGGCTGTCCTGGAACTCACTCTGTCTCCCAAGTGCTGGGATTACAGGTGTGCGCCACCACGCCCAGCTGTTTTTTTGTTTTTTTGAGACAGGGTTTCTCTGTATAGCCCTGGCTGTCCTGGAACTCACTCTGTAGACCAGGCTGACCTCGAACTCAGAAACCCGCCTACCTCTGCCTCCCGAGTGCTGGGATTAAAGGCGTGTGCCACCACACCCAGCAGACTCACCATCCTTCCTCATGAACCCCGAGGTGTCCAGTATCGGAGCAAATGCGCACAGGATCCTGAAGGGCCTTCTAGCTATTCTTGAGAATAAGAACAGGAATGGAGAGCTACTAGTGGGTTTCAACAGCCCTGAGTTCAGTTCCCAGCACCCAAGTCAGGTAGCTCACAGCTACCTGTGACTCTAGCTCTAGGGAATTTGACACTTCTGGACTCCTTGGGCACCTGCGGTCACATCCACAGACTCAAGCACAGACACATACACATATAAATAAAAAGAGAACCTTACATAACATAACATAACATAACATAACATAACATAACATAACATAACATAACATAACATAACATAACATACACCAGAGGCCTAAGGAAGAGAGGCAGAAATGAAGACCACCATCACCTTTACACGAAACGGTCAAACCCGACCAGGATGGTGGAGCGGCCACTGGGTAGGAAGGAAGCCATGGGTGCTTCCTGCTGCTCTTGGTCCTGGCTTCCTATTTTGCTACAAACTCCAAGTGGCCTCTGAGCTTTCCCTCATTCCTTCCCGGTTCTGTAACATTTGTGTGCCCTTAGGGCCACGTAAAAATAGATGCAGAAGCCTTGTGTGGAGGCAACTCAGCTGCCCAGGGTCTCAGACACTCCTGAGGCATGCGGCCGACTTGCTGGCAGCTGCTGTCAGGGTCCCCAGTCGCCGTGCCTAGACATTTGATCTGCTTGCAGATGTCCCTCTCCTGGCCCAGGAGGCTCTGGAGACACTGAGGCTGAAAGACCTGGCGCCTGGAGGCATCTCAACTAGGGACCACCTGCCCATGGCAGCACGTGACTTCTCAGTGATAGGTTACCTCAGGCCTTTCCCAGAAACAGTCAGACCCCTCCCTTCCCGCTAACTCCTAGCTAAGCCTGATGTTCCAAGGTCAACAGACATGGAGAACTAGAACTGGCGTGAGGAGGAAGGCACTCTTTCTTTTATTCTGTTTCTTCTCCATCCTGTCCGTGAAGACCCCAACACTTCCTCCTCCTAGGGGAATAACCGGTTCCTAAATCCTCAGCCGTCATATGCAAATGTAGATTTAGAAAAATCATTCCTCTGTCTTAAAGCAGGGGTGATCCCTAATAGTAAGTATCAGCTTAATAGGATTTAGCATCTCCAAGGAAACAAGGGCATCTCTGTGTGGGAGTTTCTACATTGGTTTAAATGATGTAAGACTCACACTGATATGGGTAGTACCGTGACCTGAGCAGGGGTCCCAGACGGAATAAAAAGGAGGTAGAGAGTTGAGCACCAGCGTTCCCCTCTCTCTGCTTCCTGAATTCAGGAGCATGACCAGCTGCGTTGAGCTCCCGCCTCTATACCCTCCCCACCATGACAGCCTAGACCTTCAAACTGTGAGTCAGATAAGCCCCCCTTTCCTAGTTGCTTTTCTCAGGTATTTGTCGTTGATATGATAAAAGTAACGAATACAACAGTGTTGAGAACTGCATACAACTAAGTGGGCTCCTGGCACATGGTACCAGGGAGGGAAATCTGATGGTTGAACCATGAGGTCTTTTTCTTTCTCACATTTCCAGAGAAGGAAGTAAAGATCTGACACTACGTGGATGAGCAGGGCCACCCTGTTAAGAAGGGACTGGTCCAGGAGTGACTGACGAGGCAAGGCTGGACACTCTGCTGGATGTGTTTCTGTGACAGCTTGTCTACTCTGTCTGTCACCTATAGATCTAGCCATACTGAGTGGTAACCATGGCGAGCACACAGATCATCCCGGGGGAGCTGCAACGCAATGCTTTGAAGCAGGTATGGTCCAGATCCAGGTGGCAACAGGACACGGTCTTCAGAGCTGCAGCAACATACCCTGGGACACGGCTGGTGACCTCAAGATGCATATGCATTGCAACCTCAGGGGCCAGAAGGAAAAGGAAGCCCTAATCCAGTCACAGAGTGGAGGAGAGCCAGGGCTGGCACCCGCTGCCTTGGCCGGGTGCTGCCTTCCTCTTTCAGTTCCGTCGCTGTGTCTCCCCAGGTGCTGGCCCTGGGAAAGGTTGGCCAGGGTAAGCCTGCCCTAAGCTGCCCGCTCCTCTTGTAGCACCAACTCAGCTCTTACCACTTGTAAATGGGAGTTCTACACATACCACAGTGGTGGTGGGGTTCTTCCCTTGGAAGTTTGCAAAGTCCTGCCATCCCCTTGTCTGTACTTAAGTGCAGACTCCGACCTGGGGACCTGGATGTTAGCATTTCCTACTGGGCAGGGTCAGGAGCAAGGGCATGCTCTGAGAAGAAGGAGGGGTGCTGGGTTAGCCTGAGGTTTCTGGAGCTCTGAAGGACACCGAGTCAACCACTGGGAGCAATAATCTGCTAACCTGTATGCCAAATTCTAGGTTGTCACCACTTGAGGACAGAATTGGCAGGTTTCCTCCAATTTCCCAAGTGTTCTACATCCTTAAAGACACGGACCACTAAATGATGTCATCAGGATCAGCGTCATCACCATGGAAACCACCAAGGAGGCAAAGGGAAGGAGGGAGCAAGCTTCAAAGAGTGAACTGGGGTGTTTACCCAGCACTCTACAGCACCTGTGGCAAACACTGTCCACATTAGTGTATTTGCCACCTTAATTATTACCAACTATTGTGGTGGGAATTCTGGTTTCCTTTTTAAAAAAAAGAAAACCACAGAAATATTATGGGAATATATTTTTGTTTTAATCCTAGGTATGGGACATGGGGCTGCTTCAGACTGTCCCCAGCAGGAGACTATGATTTGCCTCGTGCTCTAGCGGGGACGTGGGTTTGCCAGCTGCAGATAGCTTCTTGGAGTGTGTGATGGTTGGAATGCTGGGGCTTTTTCAGAGGCTATGTAAATGCTAGGGGCCCCACGGAAGGGGCTGGTTGGACTGCTGGTGTTTGGATGCTCTTGGTTGTGGTCTGTCAAGTAGTTGTTGTGTTTGAAGAGATGGGAAAAAAAAGAAATTAGATATCCTGATGGCAATGATCAAACTCGCTCCAAGGAACTTGACACCCCTAATCAGCAGGGAGTAGTCTAACAATATGGTCGCCCCCTTTTCCTCTATCCTTCTTTTCTCTTCCACCTAGTGTTAGGGGGTTGAAAGGGTGGAAGAAGAGGGGTGGAGAAAGGTGGAAGAAAGAAGAATCTGCAAAGTACCAAGAAAAAAAAAATCAAGCTACAAACTGTCACTATTTTCATTGCCTCATTAGTTCACACACACACACACACACACACACACACACACTTTATGTGAGTTATTATCATTCCCACTTCACAGGACAGGAAACTCAAGGCTTCAAAGATTAAACAATTAGTTCCAGGCCTCAGAACTGAAGCAAGGCATTGAACCTCCTGGCTTGCAACCCAGGGAGCCCTCAGTCTAGATATTCCAGGGGAGGAAAAGAAGAGTCCCAGAGACCCACAGAGAGGCCAGAAGGCCGCTGGAGTGGAGGTCTCGCTGAAGGGAGGAGCAGGTGTAGGTCCCCTCTCTACAGGACGACAGAAAGCCAAGTTGCTTAAAATAATGATTAAAAGAGAAAACCACAGCCTGCCCCTGGCTAGTCCAAGGCTCTACAGGGATCAAGGGCCCCGAGGTCTCATGGGGCATTGAGTTCTAGGCGAGAAGGAGCGACACAGCGGCCTCTCAGCACCCTCTGGCCGAGCTCCAAGCAATGTTTCCCCTTCTAAACTAACACTTAATTCTGCTGAACAAATCGTTTGAAAGCCAAAGAGATGCCCCTCGGTTGCCATGGCAACATCACACAGACCAAACATTTCTACCAGCTTTGACGCACGCGCAGACTTACTAAAGGGTCAGTGGGATAAGTTTGGTAGGAGGGTAGGGGCTGAGCCTGGGGGTGGAGAATATTTCTAGAGCTCCGTGTCCAAGGATTTGGCTCTAAAAGATTCAAAGTCAGACTGAACAGGCTTCATGAGAACAAGCTGAAGCCGGGCTCGCTCTGGATATGTACGGCCCTCGTTTTTACGAACGCTGTCAAGTTTGCTGTCTGAAAGCCGGACACCACGAGTGGTGGTTGTTGGAAAAGGAGCGTGAGGCTGGAGTCTTGGGGACAGTACTGAACAACCTGCCCTTTGGGCTTCTACCTGCAAAAGGCCGTGCCCCCGAATAGTCCAGCACAGAAGGGCTTAAAACTAAATACCGTCCACGTACACGTGGATGCTGACATGAGATATCAACCATCCCTTCCAGCTGGGTAGGGTTTGCTGTTCCTAGACCCTCGTGCCTGAACTACCCTCAAAGCTGACAGCCTTGGATCTTTTCCTTCGGACTGACCCCAGAAGCAGCAATCTAAGGGATAATAAGAGCAGGAGGCTTCTCCCAGGTCTAAACAGTTCTGCAGGTCTATGAGTTCCGCCATACCTTGGGCTCTTCTTCCAAGCCACGCCTTTCACCATGGGAACAAAAAAAGGGCAAAGGTCCGACAGGGCAGGGCAGCCAGGGGAGGCCTCCGCTGCAGCCTCTCCCAGGATGCTCGCCTCCGAGATGACCTTCCTGGGGCAGGATTGGGCTCTGGAGTCCTGGCGTTCTAACTGTGCTCTGCTCTCTTGCCCACACACCCAACTGTCCTGTGAGGAGAGACCACGCCTTGCCGCTTGCTAGTCACCCGGCCTAGCTCAGAGCTTGGCACCAGGAGACACTCTGGGACTGTTTGCTGAAGGGCCATCAGGATGCAATGTCAGGTCATGTCTCTTGTGCCCCACGGTACTGCCCCTGGAATTCCAGCCCATTTTCCAGTGTCTGTTCTTACCTCTCCGTGCTTTAAAAGAGAGAGTGGGACTCAACGTAGGGTCTGGTGTGGTTAGAAACTCGAGCTCCTGGCCAGCCTGTGGGCAGGGCATTGGAGGCGCAGGGAAAGGCGCCTTGCTTTCCAGGCTTGGGCCTCCTGCGAAGCTCACTGACCATGATGCACACTAGCCCCCTGCTTGGAACAGCTGCTTTTCCTCCGTTGCATGACCGAAGGCTCCTGGTAGATATTCTTTTTTTCCACATTTTGGGAGAACCACTCACCCTCCCCGTAGAATCTCTTTTGCAAGGTCTCACCTCACTGTGTGTCCTCTCCCCTTTGCCGAAACGATGCTCTCCTTCAAACAACAGCAAAGGGTCATCACTGACCACCCTAAATATTGCCCAACAGGGAGGTTAACTTCTCAGGAAGCTAGAGACGCCGTCGGCTGGCACGCTCTCGAGTAGTAACTCTGACAGCAGTGCAGACGCTCTCGCTCCGTGAACGTTTACATGCATGTACATGCATGTACGTATGTACACACACACATATCCAGTCAGTCAAAGCAGCGCCTTACTCTCGCTATGAGCTAGTAGAGCTGCCGCGTGCGCTCGTCGCGATCTTACGGGACTGTGCTGAAGGACGATGTGTGGTGGACACATCACCACCCTCCCCTCATCTCCGACAGAACGGAACGGCTATCACAGACACTCCTCATCTCCCTAGGCTCACGGTATCTCTCCTGGACCCTCTTCTGTTAGCTTTGCCATATGACTGTCTGCTTCCCCACCCCAGACTGGAACCAATTACCACAGGCAATTATAGGATTTTATACTGCTGTTCCAAAAGACAAAAAAGAAAAAGCAAAAACCCACACTGCCCTCCTCCCCAGTACGAACATAGCTGAGCTGCGGGGAAGCCACAGGATTGTCTTGCTCCTGTGATAGTATTTATAACAAACACATTTGCGGATAAAAATAAATCTGCCCAGAAGAGTCTGAGATGGTAGCGGTTTCACGAGCTTGAGAGTAGACCTTAATGAGGACAAGCGGCATCGTCAACACACAGTGCGGGACACACACTTGGACCAAATAAGATTAAATGGCTTCCTACCTTCACATGTCAGCTCTACATGCATGACACCAGGCTAGGAGAGACGCACTGACATCTGTCCTAGAGAGAAGGGAGGAACGCGCCTCTCTTTCACACGCAGATTGCCTCGTGTATGCAAAATGCTTGCACTGAAATTAAGTCTTGTATTGTCCAAACTTTTTCAATTATTAATACACTAGACAGCTGCAGAAGCACTAGTAAAAATAGCAGCCAACCCTTCCCAAGAGTCAGAGCCATTCTCAGAGTCCTGGCTGGGGATTTGCCTACATAAGGAATGGTTGGTCTATGGAGCAAACAAAAAGAGCGAAGCCTCTAGGGGGCTCACCAAAGAGAAGGAACTTCCTTCAGAATGTTAAGGGGAAAACGGGACTTTCACACACACACACACACACACACACACACACACGTACAGAGACGTGTACACACACACACACACACATACACACACACATACACACACATGTACATCTCTTTATAATAAAAATAACTTTTGTACATTTTAAAAAGTTGTCTCAAAAGGCTACCTCTGTCCAACTCTTCAGGATGCAAACAAGTCAGGACATTAAAGAGTTCAAGAAATGCCAGGCACTCTGGAATCCGCAGCATCTGTCAAATGGTGGGGAGTCGGGTGGGGATGGGAAAATATTTTGTTCCCTTCTTTAGATTTCTGAAGCAAATCCATGTCCAGGTATCTGGATATCCTGCCTGACTCTGACAACGTGTACTCTCTGAGTGAAGCACTAAGAATTCCCAAAACATAGGCCCCCATTCTCCCGACACAGTGAATGACATGAACTCAAGAACTTGGCGACACGAGGAAAGAAAAGAGTTAAATATTAAATTTTGTATTTTAAAAGCTTAAATACATCACACTCGCCAGGATATCTATCACTCACCATGGTTGCTGAGCAGAGCGCAGAAGAAGCCACTGTCCATTTTCCACTTACCACCACAGTGCCAACTTCATGTCCCTCCCCCCTTTACAGGACAGTGCACATGCCCCACCCGAGCCTCCGCACCCCACACAGGCAGAAATGACCACACAGATCGTCAAGCCATAGAGGGTCCATGTCCTAAGCGCGTTGTGTTGATACCTATTCTCTATAACTTCTTTTAATATAAAGGATGTTTCGTTTTTTTTGCATCCCGACTATACAGACATCACAAACATTTCTTAACGAACGCCAACAAATGTGTCAGAAGCAGAAAGCACAGCTACTTGGGGGAAATAACCCCACCGAGCAGCTTCTGGAGTGAGTGTTTTTCAAGCTGCTCGGATCTTACAGAGACCATGGCCTGCGAACCTTACACAAACACCACCCACGGACCCCACTTACCATTTGCGATCTGTTCTTTGGACAGCCATTGATGTCTTCAATCTTGTCATTTGCTGTAAAAGGAGACACAAGTTAGCAAAAACAAATAGCAGAGAGACAGTCTCGGGACTGACTGCCAGACACACGAGCCCAGCCAAGTTCTAAGTCCCACACTGGGGTCCGCCCGGACAAGGCTGAGTGTGAACTGCTGAGCCACATCTAGCAAGCTTTGGGACTTACTCATCGAGCGGCCACCCTCTGGGGACAGCTGGGGCAAGGTCATCATCACTTCAAGTAGAGACAACTGCACTGACAATCATCTAGCACTGACGGGACGTGGTGGCAGTGTCTGACCTGGGGAACAGTGAGCTGTGGTTGCATGGCAGGCTACAGACCCAGATTTAACTGCAGTCTCTCCGCAAAGGTGGGGTGCTTCTGAGAGGACTGGCCCTGCTTTTGGCTCACCAGGTGGGGACAGAAGCCAATGAAAGCTGCTCAAAGCAGCTGTAACCAGAAGTACTGGTATCGCCCTCGGGTGGCCTGACTTCACGCAGTGAAGGCAGTTACGGAGTTGGAGAGTCAGACCCCAAAACACCTTGACCACGACCAGATAGCAAATCCAAGTAGATCAGGGTACACACACGCTTGAAGTGGCACCCCGCTAAGGGGACGTAAAAGAAAGGGGGTGCTTTGAATGAACAAGAATCACATACTAACGAGGAGGGAAGATCCAACTCCCTGTGGTGAATGCAATTTACCAGACAGAAGCAGGAATTGCTAGGAAAATACAACCTGGGGTATTTGTGGAGAGGGGGCCAGTGGAAGCAGCAGGATCAGCTCCAGAGCTCCTCAGCTATGTTATCCAACCTCTCTAGGCCACAGATGCCTCCTCTTAAGGAAGCTGATATCACCTCCTTCAAGAGGGGGCAATGAAACTGTGACCGCAAGGATACTGGTAAAGTGTCACAGTGCCTGGTACACAGTAGGTGCTTCGCATATCACTTGCTATCATATCCTCTTGATGATATATATATAGTCTGATCTTGATGACTCCATGTGGGGGAGGCTCAGAGACTCAGCCAGAGCTCCGTATTCAGGAAGAAGGCCCTACTCCCATTCCCTGAGACCCCCATGTTACTGGAGGGAAATGTACACTATGGTCTCTGCTCTCCAGCACTTTCTGCTGGCATGACCTGATCCCCCTGACTTCACATGGAACATCTTCCGCTCTCGTCTCCCCCAACCCAGGCTTTGTGAGCCTGGCAGATGTACCAATGCTACATCTCACATTGTCCCAGAGCTCAAAACCGTCTGCAAAATCTAATTCCTCCCCTACTCCCTCAAATTTCTCGTCAGACTATTATGATTATAATGGCTATAACTTGCACAGAGACAAAAAACATAAAAAAAAAAAAAAAAAACAAAAACAAAACCTAAAAAGGATAATGGCATCAGAGCACCCAGGCCTTTTAGGACCTCAGAATGCTAGCCCGCCATCAGCTCAGATGACACATGTTTTTTCTTGTGTTCTGTCTTGATAGAGACTCTCAGATGGAGAGCAAGCGGGGGCCCGAGCCAGCTTGGTTAAGACAGATTTACTTGATTCGTGCATGCCAAAGTGATTAGGGGTGCAGGGTGGTGACCCACAGGGGACCCTCCATCTTCAGAGATGAAGCTGAGGATTTTCAACCCTGCTAAATGTCAGGACACAGAGAGAGGAGTTTTCGAAAGCTCTAAGACCAAACGAATACCA
Organism: Apodemus agrarius; assembly: GCA_964023405.1. NCBI lineage: Eukaryota > Metazoa > Chordata > Mammalia > Rodentia > Muridae > Apodemus > Apodemus agrarius. The sequence continues at coordinate 35,076,829 of OZ030005.1, read as the reverse complement.
AGAATAGGAGATCAACGGTGCCCAGCCGGCTGGGGATGTCACTCAGCCACCGAGGACTTGCCTGGCACGTACCAGGCCCTGGGTTCAATCATGAGCGGAAGAAAGGAGAGAGGGAAGGACAGCTCAACGAGCGGAGTGACATTTGTTCTTTAGTTCACATGAAAATACAAGTACCCAGAACAGATTGCTGTCATACAAACCCCATGAAAACAGAGATTTCCACCTGCCTCGTTTTTTTTTTTTTCTACCATGGCCCCCCGAGCTAGGGCCATGCCTAGCATAGTAGTCATTCAATAAATATTTGTCAAACAGAATGAAGAAACGAGTATTCGGAACATCTCAAGGAAACCAGGCTTTGCTGCCGATCTTGAAGCAGCTGTCCTTTTGCGAGTTAATACAGACGGACACACTGAGAACAGGAAAATCACCGAATACCCTCAACAGATGGCAGTCCTTCACACGTGGGAAGTTACAGCAAGCTCAGAGGCTGACCATGCACCTTTGTATGTTAGACTCAGTGTGTGGTCCTGGGGAATCAGCAGCAAAGGTATCTCCACTGCATGTTTGCAGCAGCCGGAGTTGTGAATCGCTGGAGAGATGCACCTGATCCGTGTCCGCGGCGGCACTGGGGTCTGATCAGGGCCCACGCTGCTGGGTCCCCATCACAGAGCAGGATGGGGAGCTGGGGTGCTAAAGAGTCACTTGGGGCGTGGGAAGGATCCTGTCAGGTGGAAACGAAAGAGTCCGGTCTAATGAGTCCTCTAATTCTTGCTGGCAGTCTGTCACATAAATGCACTCATGGCAGCTGTGATTTCGAACATCACAGCTCCTATGACCTAATACTGCCACTCAGAACGGTGAAAATAAACCCACAGGGCGGAGCCTGCTTCGCAGCACTCAGGGAGTCCACACAGAGACGTCAGTCAGACGGCTAATCCAAACTCCGAATTCTTAAAAGAGTAAGGTTAAGTCTTGGGCTATCTAGTTTCTATTTTTATATAATTTAAGAACTTCTTTATTTAAATCCCCGGATCTTCCTATGGTTGTCATAAATACTTAGCAGTGGTTCTCTTGGGCCTTTAGAGCCAAACACATTACCTTAGAGCAGGGGGTCTCTGGTTAGAACCACAAGTCAGATAATCAAAGAAACTTACATTTGCCCGCCAAGTGCTCGGCCACGATTAGACTAGCATGTCTAAGAACCTATGGTAAATTATCTACCTAGGGTGTTCAAGATGTCCTGAACCCCACTAACGTAGTAACTTCTCTGCACACAAGGTGACAAGTTACTTATTGGAAAGTGTCAACATGTACCTTTAGTGGCGACAGTGACATCAAACTGTGCCTTTCTATACCCCTTCGAAGCACACGGTACATTTTAACAGTGTGTGAACCTATGTCCTTAACATCCCTGGTTACTGACGGTCCAGGCAATATGAGAGGCTTACACAGAGCCACAGAGCAGCAAGTCATTGAAGGAAGGGGTTAGTCCTTTACATTGCCCTGAACTTCCAGGATAGGGAGAGCAGAGGAAACCCAGAGTACGCCATGTCTGGAGGAGACAGCCATGTCAGGGACTCCAATGCCAGGGGGAGGGGAGAAGGGACGGGGGAGAAGATAGGGGAGGGAAGGAGAGGAGAGGCCAGTGGAGGGGAGCGGAGGGAAGTTACTCCTCCTGTTGGGGAGTAGCAAAGCCTTACCCAAGTGAGTGTCAAGAGAGATAGGAAAGCTTTCCTCTGTGTCAGAGTATGAGTGTTGGTGAGTGATTGGCTGGTGTGAGTGTCTGGGATAGCTGCAGCCTGAGCTGGCTCACTTAGAGAGACTGTCTATCCAAGCTAGCTAACTCCTCCCCCGAGCTACACCCAATAAACAGGCTGAGGTTTGGGGTTAGCAGTGGGAGTCGGTGTCCTCCATCAGAGCACAACCCCTATACCAGGCTGCTTCCCTCTGCACGGCTGCCCTTTCTCCATCCCTTCATACCCTTAGTCAGGGTTCCAGGGCTGAAGCCACTTGGGATCAGGTACTGGGACATAGGGCATCCGAGACAGGGGTAAGAAATGAGAGCCTTTGGGCTCTTCCTGTTTCTAGGGGAAGGTTCCCACGTCACTCCCTCTCTAACTCTTCATCCCTGCCTTTCCCCCACTCTTCTGTTTCCTCTCCCCCTCTTCTCTCACCTCGGCTCTTTCTGGTGTCACCTCAGAGGACACAGAAGGAGGGCACGCACCCTTTTCTTTGGACTCCCACAGGTCTCCCGGCCATTCCCAGTGCTTGGGCATGGCATGTGACAAATAAGACAGCCCGGGACTCCAGGTGCCCAGCAAGGGTCTACACAGAGAAACCAAGCCTGTGCCATCAGCACATCAACAGCAGCACTTTCTACCTACTGTGTAGAAGGCAACCGGGGGAGGCAGGAGTCATAAACAGCCCAGTGTTCAGAGTGGGGTGTGTGTGTGGGGTGTACCTGGGGGCAGACCAAGGAGCATGGGGGAGAAACAAGCTGGTTTTCGGGGCGGCACTCACACGCCCTATGCTGTACCCAGAGTTCCCACCTGATGCTGCCCTACTGACCCTGCGTCTACACCCTCAGCTTTTCCTTATGGGCTCTTCTATAGACCAAGCTGGCCTGGAACTTGGAGATCTTCCTGCCTCTGCCTCCTGAATGCTGGAATTAAAGGCCTGCACCACCACCTGATACTCCTGTCTTCTTCTTGCCACCCCTCCCCCATCTAAGTTGAGGTCCATTTTCTCTCTTCCTCCTCCTGACCTCCTAGTCTCCACATAGGAATGAACACACACACAGACACATACACACACACACACACACACACACACACACACACACACACAAACACTCTCTCTCTCTCTCTCTCTCTCTCTCTCTCTCTCAATGGAGCTCACTCTACGTCATTATTTTCGACAGAGTCTTGCTACATGGCTTAGGTGGTCTTGAGCTCCTGGGCTCAGCCAATCTCCACACTCTAGCCTACCAAGTGGCTGGAACTCCGTAAGGGTCCTCACACACCTGGCTTGAATCATGCTAGAGTAAGCACTGCAGCTCACATCCTGAGCCCCTCGGAGTACTTCGATATGGATTTTCTAAAGGACACGGATATCATCTTCCATGGTATAATTATAAAACTCAGAAAATTTAGTGTTGATACAATGCCAGTACTCCAATTTTGTCAACTAACTCAAAAATGTCTGAGAGGGCATTTGATCCCCACTCTGGCTGCAGGCAGGGCCCACACGGCCCATGAGTTCTTGTGCCTCCTCGGCCTCCTCCATCCTGGCATCGTTTCCCGCTTTGTCTTTCAAGGCGCTGATGCTTTGGGGAAACACAGGCCAGTTTTGTTTCGATTAATTTTTTTTTTTTTTTAACAGAATGCTCTACAGTTTGGGTTTGTCTGTGATTTCCTGTGATTAGTGTCATGCGCTCCATCCCAAACTGAAACATAACTGAAGTAAGGTCATGTTCTTCCCAGTGTACCATCCCGTCTGCCCCTTACCCGGACTGGGGTTTGGATCCTGTGGCCATGATATGGGCTGGTAACCTCCCCACCCCCGGAGCCACTATGAACCATGGGCTCACCTTTGCACGCATCCTGTTTGCATGCTCCGTACGAGATAACACCTAGGTGTAACCCTGCCCTCCCCAAGCCTTCTCTAGTATGGACCCCACCAGGAAGACGCAGCAGCAGCAGCTTTCTTGTGTATACCCCAGCTCCCTCTTCACCACCGTGTTTATTTGTAAGTTTTCTACTTATTACCAGTATAATCCATATTTTATTCTATTGTTTTAATCCGCTGGTACCATCAGTTCGTTCCAACAGCCCCAGATTTCACCGTTCTTTGTAGCCCTGGTGGCCAAAACTGGTCCTGAGAAACACTAAGGAGAGATTCTGCTGAATGAAAGAAGGATCGCATGTGAATCATGCATCCCTGAGATCACTGCATCCACAGGCGGAAATGTAATTCCCAGTTGCATGTAGAAGTAGGGCCAATGTGGGATGACTTAGCCACGGGGACAAAGCCTTCATGAATGGGTAAGAGAGACTCTTACTCACGGCTGTCACCCCTTCTACCACACCACGCTTGCAGGGAGTAAAATTCCTCTCCTAGTCCTCTCAGCTTTTCCTGAACTACGTGCTGGACTCAGGCAAAATTCTGGGTTCCCAGCCAGAAAAAACAAAAAAACAAAAAAACAAAAACCAAAAAAAAAAACCTGGACCCAGATCTAGAGAAGACAAAGCCCAAGGCCATAGTAGGCAGATTGACAGAGGTCCCTCTAGCTGTGGCTGGGCAGGCAGGAGAAGTATCAGAAAGAGTTGGACTCCAGAGTGTGAACAGGAACACACCAGCCCAAGGGTAGCCACCGGAGGCCAGCACATTGCAAATCTGACCAGTAGTCCCCTAATTGTAGAAAATTCCCTTTGTGGGTACATATATGCATACACTGATATCCACATGCAAATACACTCTATATCTTCTCAGAGTGAGCGCGTAGAGAAGGGAATTCAGAATTCAAGAGGAGGAATTCTAGACGGGCCACACCGAGATCAGAAAGTCTTGCTCCTCTTCCATCAGGAGAGATACCACCGGATAGTGGTGCAGTTTACATGGGAAACGCTAGCCTATGAAGGCACACTTTTAATGGTAGCCTCTTGAAGGCAGAGGCAGAGATATTTCTCTGAGTTTCATACTAGCCTCATCTACATAGTGAGTCCCAAACCAGCTAGTACTACATAGGAAGACCCTGTCTCATATAAAATGAAACAAAGAAAGCTTCCCCACAGACTCATGTGTTTGAACCTTCCGTTGCCAGCCGGTAATTTGTTGGGCAAGGTTGTAGAACGCTTAGGAGGCGGAGCCTTGTTGGAGGAAGTGGGTGGCTGGGGGAGAGACTTGAGCTTTATAGTCCAAGACTGCGTTCTGTTCTCCCTCTCTCTCCAAGTCTGGACACGGTGTGAGTAGCCAGCCTCCTGCTCCTTACACCACGACTTCCTCAGCACGGTGGACTGCATCCTTCCACAACTGTAAGCCAGAATAACCTCTTTCTCCTTTCAGTAGACTCTGTCAAGTATTTTGTCATAGCAACACTGGGGGAAAATGTGCTTCCTTCCCAGTTTCCATCTTCTGCATCTCCATGCATGCACAGAGCTCAGAAGTGTGCCCAGGCACGGAACTATCAGGAAAGCACCAGTGTGACCTTCTCTGAGAAGCCCCCAGCCAGAGCAACCCTCTGCTGGAGCCTGAGGTGCCCCAAAGTCCACAGTCACATCATGAACACCCTTCATCTGAGAATCTGAAATCCAAACTGCTCCAGAATCTGGAACTTCTCTGAGCATCAGTCTGATGGGGCACGTAGAAAGTCCCACACGACCAGCCTTTTGTTTCCCATCCAAAATGATCTAAAACACTGAATAAAGCTATCTTCAAGCTGTGTATACAAAGTGCCTATGAAACTTAAGATCGCTTGCTTAGGCTTAAAACATTCCCAACGTATCACATACATATGGAAATATATCAAAGCCCCCAAAAATCTGAAATCCAAAACACATGTACAACCCCAGCATCTGAGAAACTCCGCTGTTACTGACCTGAGCCTCCAGGAACACAGAGCAGCAGTTCAATTCCAAACGAGCCGTTCATCTGAACTGACTCAAGGAAGCATCCTTTCCCCCATTTTCATAGCCGGGCTCAGCAAACTGACAGTACGAGCCTCTTCTGAGTCTGTGGTAGGCATGATTAATCAGCTCTGACACGCGACATCATCTTCCTTTGCCTACTGTTCCAGACAGCTGCTACTGAGTGCTATTCTGAAGCACATCAAATGCACATAGTTCTTATTTGATCTCCAACTTTCCTTTCAGGAAGCACCCATAAAGGAAACAAGGGTAGCTGACCCACTTTCAAGTCAGAAAAACAGCTGGGGAGATGGCTCAGTCAGTAACGTACTGGCTGTGCAAACATAAAAACCTGAGCTCAGATCTCCAGAAGCCATGTAAGAGGCAAGGCGCAGCAGTGCATGCCTATGACCCCAGCACTGGGGAGCAGAGACAGGTGGGTCCCTGAAGCTCATTGGCCAGGGATCAATGAGATGACCCAGGCTCAAAGAATAGGCGAGAGAGATGGTTCTGTGGTTAAGAATACTTGCGGCTCTTGAGTTTGGTTCCCAGCACCCATTTCAGCTGGCTCACAATGGCTTACAACTTCAGTGCCCTCTTCTGGTCTCAGTGAGCATTGCATTCACTTGTGTAAAAATGCAAACGCAGACACACACACACACACACACACACACACACGTGTAAAACTAATAAAATAAATCTTCAAGTAAACAAAGGTGATTCAGGTAGGTACCCTATATCAACAATGTATATGTTGTGCCTGCATATGCCTCCACAAATGTATATGTGCATACACAAGTACACTCACCCCGTGCACTCTCGGACACACCCAATGCTAACAAGTATATACACATGGGAGAGGGGGAGGGGAGACAGAGGCAACAGAAGCAGAGTGGGGTAGGAGCCTGTGGGGCGTGGAGCCAGGCAGAGAAAGACTCCGCAGTATTATCCTTTCTCCATTTTCTCTCTTATTGATAGCTGAAGCTGGGGAGGGCTCCCAGCAGAATCACACCCCGAGATATGCTTAAAGGAGGCTCGGGGCCAGCCACAGGCCTGCTGACAGGACCTCAAAGCCCAGCTCACACACAGGGCAGAATTTCAACAAAGATGCAGGCAAGGTGGAAGCACATCTCCCTGTGCTGTGAGCCCAGCCCAGCCCTCTCTCCATCCCCAGCGAGCCACTAAGGTGTGCCAAGGTGCGCTCAATACACGGTCGTGGAACTAAAGTAAAGGCGGCGGCTGCACCAGGTAAGAAGTCTCACGTAGGTTCCTCGGTCTCGCTGAGTCTCCCTTTCCCCACTGGCAAAATGGGAAATCTACTACCTACTTCCTAGGGGCAGAGGAGAGCGGAAGGAAGAGGGGGGATTGGAAGAAAAGTAGCGCGATACCATTTAGGCGTCCCCCTACAAGGCATACGGTGGTACCCACGCCTAGTACAATCCTCTCCCCGAGCGTGGGCAGGACCTGCAACTCTGACGTTACGCAAGAGAGTCCGTCCCACTGGGATGACTGCCCCAGAGCTGGCACTGAAGGATCGAGATTCCTATCTGGCAGGAAGCTATAAGAGCAGCTGCTAGGAGGTGAGGGTGATTTCCAGCTGGTCACAGGCAAGACTCAGCACCCAGGCTGGCTTTAAACTTACTATGTAGACAAGAATGGCCTTGAATATCTATGGGATCCTGCCTCCAAGTCCTGAATCACCGTACTGGGTTTATACGGTGCTGGGGATGGAACCTGGGGCTTGCATTCTAGTTGAGCAATCAACCAACAGAGCTACACCCACAGCTCTGCTGAGTTTTTAACAGAAACGGTTTTAAAGCTGGGCTCCACACAACCAGAATCAGAAGAAAGTCAAGAGAATGGGCGGCACGTTGGGCAGAGACGTCAGGGTTCGCATTTCCTCGGCCCGCGGAACCTTTCTAGGCTGCCTTTGCTGTAACCCACTGTCCCTCAAAAGGAAAAGATGGACTTACCTACAACCTGGATGATCTGGGCCAGGAGCACGCCATCGGTCACATCTTGCTGGAGGTCCTTGATGAGGCGTTTGTGGCCGGATTTAGCGAGGTAATGGTTGGCCCAATCCGTGTAGATCTACAAAGAAAGCACACAGGCAACTTCAGGAATCTGGGCAGAGCCCACTTCAGGGTCAGAAGCAACTGCTGGGTCCTGTGCTCGGGTGCCACAGTCCCCTTCCTGCTGGCCCTGGCAAGGGAGCTGCCAGAGTCATTAATATTCAGTGCATTGTGCTGGCGAGGCATTCAGCTAGCCGCCCCGGTCCTGTCTATTGAGAAAGCTGTGTCAGGGCCTAGAGAAAAGCTAAAAAGAACGTCAAAACATGCACAGACCTGAATAGGCCAGGGGACAAGGAACTAATAGTTTGTCCAGACGGCTTTGAGACGCTGCAGTTCTGAACACAAGTGAGGACTCCCCCCAGCCCGGCACAGCTTTTTCACTTTATGGAGGAAACGTATGGGGAGTTTACCACCCAATAGGCATCTTTGGCCATTTAAGGCAAAGAGGGCTATTGAGTGAGCAGGGTTCTCAAGAGCCTGGCTCGCTTGTAAAGCAGCCAAGAGGAAAACACAGAGTCCTATCACACACGTGGAAGTAGGGCTAACTATGGCCTCGCCATCACTGAATTTTTTAACTGGGCTAATTAAAAGCCAGCCACCATTTTTACTGTCAAGATTCTCCAAATAGGGGGCTGGTGAAGAGGCTCAGTGGTTAAGAACAAAGGCTGCTCTTCCAGAGGTTCTGAGTTCAATTCCCATCAACCGCACGGTGGCTCACAACCATCTATAATGGGGGTCTGATGCCCCCTCTTCTGTCATGCAGGCACACATGCAAATAGAGCATCATATACATTAAATAGAGAGAGAGAGAGAGAGAGAGAGAGAGAGAGAGAGAGAGAGATTCTACAAATAAAACCTAGTCAATTCCAATACATGCTGTGGGACCTCTTTTCCTAGAGAGAAAAATGTCAAAAAAGGACCAGCTACAGACAGATGGTCATACCAAGGTCTGACTTGGGGAACCAATGAATTTATTTCTTACTAAGCCAGTATTGGAGACCTCAAGCTGCCACAACTCTGAAAAGGTTCGTCCCAGCATTGACAACCGGTTGCTGCAAAGATGGCCTCTCTCCTTCAGTTAACTCTCCGGAGACTGTGTATTTTAGCACCTCCTTGGTCCAGGGGGCCACAGGAAAATCCTGGCAGAATTATATACAACTGGCCTATACAAGGTATAGGAGTGGGAACAGCTGAAATCTCAGGGGAGGGTCCAATGATCTTCCCCACCCACTCCTTCTTTAAATATATCAGTGTGCATAGCATCCCAGAAGGCAGAAGCTGGGTGATCTGTGGGAGGGCACATTCCTTGGGGAGCTCAGCATAGCCGTTCTTCTTAAATCACAGACTCATTAGAGCAAAAGATTGTTTTCTTCTAAGTGGGGAACCAAAGAAAACTCACCCAAACCCAGGAAAGACAAGCCCCCCCCCCAAACATTTCCCTGTTGATTCAGAGGGAGGACTATGTTTATTTCTGAGCTTGTATAGGAATGTGGGGTGGAGGATAGGCACACCTTTCTCAGTGACTTGAATGACTACTCAAAAGAAAGGACTGCACCCCCTGAATTGGTCAGAAGCAATAAGTTTACACCCACACCTTCTAAGGTCTTTCCCCTCCACCTGTGGGCCTGCCCACGAATTCACAAAGATCACAGAGCAGAACTTCAGCTGGCCCTGGCCTCTGCCCTCCATCCTTTGCCTGAAGGAGTCTTTCTTTCTTGGGGGCACTGGGGGAAAGTGGGGTACAACCTTTGTGGATAGGCAGCATCTCCAGCTGCTTAACCCTGGGGGCAGTGAGACCCTCATGCCCAGAAGTAACAAGACTGTGCACTCTGGTTCGGAGGGGAGAGAAGCCACTTCTTCTTCTACTGATCACTAAATCCCCCAACTTCCATTATGAAGACCCAAGTGCAGACTAGAGGCTCATGGGAACTTTTTCTTTAACAGCCTGGGTACCAGATCTTACATCCGTGTCCTACTCCTCCCCAGACTGTGGATTTACCCAAGACCAGAGAGCTGGTAAAAGAAGAGAACTTATATTTTTACCTTCTTGTTTTTTTTGTTTTGTTTTGAGTTTGGTCTTACATAGCTAGGGCTGGACTCGAACTGTCTACGTAGCCAAGGATGACCTTGGACTTCTGATCCTCCTGCCTCCACTAGCTCAGTGGTGAAATGGGGAGTGTGCATCACCATTCAGGGCATTCCATGGTTCTGGGGAGCAGACCCAGGACGCCACGCATGCTGGGCCAACCCTCGCCAGCTCAGGCGTGCTCCCAGCTCATCTTCAGTTTGTATAACTCAATCCAACAGCTCAGAGAACGCTAAGGGATTGGAATACCACAATGGCAGTGAAGATGGGCAAACTGAAATTTAAGCAGCTAATAAATTCGTCAGAGGGAGAGACGAAAGAAGAACACCAGAAAGAACGGAGGCAGACCCAAACTCAGGCCCCAGCTCTGAAGCCAGCGCCAAGGAAGAAACCTGCGTGCGCCTAACTCAGTGATGATCCTCAGGGTAGCTCCTCAGCGCACACGGCACGTCACAGGCTCGCCACAGTCTCTCGGGGTGGGTGAACGGATAGCTGGGAGAGCCACCAAAGCCATCTGAGAACGTTTCTTAACTGTGAGGTAAAACCAGCATGCGTGTTTCCTGGCTATGATGATACTGAATCAGACAATGCATTTGAAGGCAAGTTCTTTTGCTTGTTTTTAAATCTTTGAGACAGGGTTTCTCTAAATAGCCCTGGGTGTCATGGAACTCACTATGCAGACCAGGCTTGTCTTGAACTCACAGAGATCCACCCAGCACCAGGATGCCCAGCCACAGGCAGGTTCCTAACCCAGAACGGGAGTTGAACCAATACCAAGCAGGGCAATGCAGTGCCTGCTGCACTCGAAGCCTCCCTATGCTAAATACATGAATTCATCCGATCCCCATCATTGCTGTAGTCAACCTGTCAGCAGAGAAAGTGGAAATGCAGCAGGATACAATACTCTGTTCAATGCCACAGTAAGTGGTAGAGCCGGGAGGGCCCAAGCTGAGTTTTCTAGATTCCCCGACACATTCAACATTGCTTCTCTGAATAAAGTCTATATGTTAGGTTACTCCTCCCCCTCCCCGCCCCATGACATCCCATAGGCTCATTTCTCTAGCTAGTTATGCTGAAAGAATTCAAATTTAAAGAAAGATCAAGACCCAAGGCTAGCTTCGTCTAGTTATCTGAATGCCATTGGGTAAATCACCCACGGAGTAAGTCGCCCAACCTTTCTGGGATTCCTTCTGTTTATTTACCAGGATTGAAACCTTGAACGGGACCCAAGGTAAATCCTTCTCCTACGTTGTTTTTTCTTCTCATGTATTTAGTCATAGTGATGGGACGCTGACCTGCACACTTGCCAGCCAAGAAGGGCAGAGCCCGTAGGACTCTCTCACAACCCAGAGGCATCTCGCCAGCCATGTGGGAGGGACCACGGTCACATACAGAAGTGCAAAGCCATGTGCCCAAGGTAGCTACCAGGCTTTAAAGTAGGCATGCTGCTTACCCACTCCAGCTGGAAGCCAGGATTAAGCCAGCTTCTTTGCAAGAGTGTATACACACCCATGCACACACAGATACATAGATGCATGCATATACTCCTCCCAGAATGACCTCAACCCTCAAAGGGTGAGAGACACAACACCGACCCTTGGAGTCTGACCGAGTTGCCTCCGGCTTGGGGCAAGTTAGTTTCTGATAATCTTCCATCCCCTGGTGTCTTAGTTCTTTTTCTATTGCTGTGAAGAGACACCATTGTGAAAGGACACCACAACCAAGGCAACTTAGAGAAGCAAGTGCTTAACTGGAGGCTTGAATGCAGTTTCAGTGAGTGAGTCCATGACCATAATGGCGAGGAGCACGGCAGTGGGCAGGCAGCTCCGACACAGGGCCAGTAACTGAGAGCTTATGTCTGATCCACAGGTCGGAGGCGAGAGTGGCTGGGCTCAGCATGGTCTTCTGAAACTAGGCGCTCTCTCTCTCTCTCTCTCTCTCTCTCTCTCTCTCTCTTTATTTTTATATATGTTGCTGTCTTCAGAAGAGGACATCAGATCCCATTACAGATGGTTGTGAGCCACCATGTGGTTGCTGGGATTTGAACTCAGGACCTCTGGAAGAGCAGCCAGAGCTCTTAACCGCTGAGCCACCTCTCCAGCCCCAAGGCCACTGTCTCTTAATCCTTCCCAAACCTAGTTTGCCTATCTAGGGGCCAAGCTTCAAGCGCAGCCATTCTCATGCGGCCCGCCACACTCAGCCTCATCCTCTATAAAGTGGGGATGGTATCAGGTACGATATAAGGTGGTACTGGCCAGTCGTGGCCTGGGCCGATGCCAGCTGGGCACCTGTTTCTGTTAGTGAAGTTCGCGGGACACATCCACATCCTTTTGTGGTCTCTGGCCACTTTCATGTCGCTAAAGCAACGCTGAACAGTTGTGACAGAAATCTTTGGCCCATAAGACCTCAAATATTTGAATCTGATTCTTCTGAAGAGTTTGCCAGCCTGCGCTCCGAGAGCCAGGGAGACGTCACGGCCGCACCACGCAAGCACTCAGCAGCCACCACGGCCGTCCACCCCACAAAACTCATCAGCTCTCCTGCCTCTTCGCTGCCGCTGCTCGCCCCGCTTGGGGGCTCCCTGGCGCAACTCCAGGGCATGCCCTTCCATGAAATCACTCTTAGTTTCCGGATCCAACCCTCGAGTTCCCACTACCAGATGTGGGCAACCACCAGAGCTGGCCCAGCTTCTGGCACATGGCGGGAGGCCATTATGTGCCTGCTGGGCCAAGCTGAGTGGAATGAGAAAGTACGATTGATTACCCTTGAAGACTAAGGATATGGGCTCTTGGTGAGTCTTCAAACCAGAATTTCAAACCAGAGGAAAGGTGGGGGTGAGGGCGGGGGCAGGGGCGGGAGCAGTGGCTCAGAGATAAGAGCACTGGCTGCTCTTCCAGAGGATCGGGCGAGGCATTCAATTCCCAGCATCCACATATTGACTTAGAACCATCTGGTACTTAACTCCAGTTGCAGGGAATCCAACCCCCTCTTCTGGCCTCTGTAGACACTGCACGCCCATGGTGCCCACGAGTACATGCAACAACATGCACGGGCACATTTTTTTTTAAAAATGTTTTGTAAAGAAGAGAGAATGGGAATACTGGTTATTCTTGCCACCTTGACGATATCTAGAACTAACTAAAATCCAAGTGACGGGGTGGGTACAGCTGTGAGGGATTTTTCTTGACTGAATCTCTTAAGAGTGGGAGATCCACCCCAAATCCAGATGTTCCGACACAAGAAGATCCACCTTCGATGTGGGTCACACCTCCTGGGGGGCAGTGTACACAAAGGACATGGAAGAAGGAAGGGCTTGCTCTCCTCTGCCTGCCTGCCCTCCCTCTCGCTGTTCTCTGCCTGCCTGTCCTCCCTCTCGCTGCTCTCTGCCTGCCTGCCCTCCCCCTCGCTGCTCTCTGCCTGCCTGCCCTCCCTCTCGCTGCTCTCTGCCTGCCTGCCCTCCCTCTCACTGCTCTCTGCCTGCCTGCCCTCCCTCTCACTGCTCTCTGCCTGCCTGCCCTCCCTCTCGCTGCTCTCTGCCTGCCTGCCCTCCCTCTCGCTGCTCTCTGCCTGCCTGCCCTCCCTCTCGCTGCTCTCTGCCTGCCTGCCCTCCCTCTCGCTGCTCTCTGCCTGCCTGCCCTCCCTCTCGCTGCTCTCTGCCTGCCTGCCCTCCCTCTCGCTGCTCTCTGCCTGCCTGCCCTCACTCTCACTGGCAAGTTCATTCCTTCACTGGCATTAGAGTCCCAGGGTATACTGAAGACATCCAGCTTTGTGGACTGGATGACTACTGAGTTCTTGGACTTTCCATTGGGAAACAGTCATTGTTGGGATAGTGCGACTATATCGTGTAAGCCACTCTAATAAATCCCATGTATGTATTATGTATGTGCATATGTATGTATGTATATATGTATGTATAGATAGATAGATACATTCTATCAGTTACGTTTCTCTAAGGAACCCTGACCAACAGAGCAGGGAAATTAATTATCTCACTCAAGCATAATCGTTTGGCTCATCTAACATGGATCCCTGATAATTTGGAATTTCCCTTTCTCTCCCATCCCCAACTCTTGACTTTGGAAGATATGAACCACACAAAACCACTCAGGTTTATGTTTAAAGTCAGCTGCCTGCCACACAGGCCACGGCAAGTGTAGCCATAAACTCAATCCTGTATCCTTCCCATGACGTTTCGGTCAATCACACAAGTTAACACAGGCTTTTCAAGGGACACTGTGCTGGCTGGCTACTTTTTAATGTCACCTTGACGCAGGTGGAGTCATCTGAGAAGAGAGAGCCTCAATTGAGAAAATGCACCTATCGGATCTGGCTGTAGACAGGCAAGCCTGCAGAGCCTTTTCTTAGTTAGCATTGAGGTGGGAGAGCACAGTCATTGTGGATGGGGACGTCCTGGGGTGGTGTCCTGGGCTCTATAGGAAAGCAGGCTGAGCAAGTCACGGGGAGCAAGCCAGTCAGCAGCAGCCCTCCACGGCCTCTGTATTAGCTCCTGCCTCCAGGTTTCTGTCTTGTTTGAATTCCTACCCTAACTTCCTTCAATAGTGAACAGTGGTGCGGAAGCGGAAGCAAAATAAATCCTTTCCTCCCCAAATTGCTTTTTGTCATGGCGTTTCCTCGTGGCAGTAGAGAGCCTAACTATTCACTGGAGAACTCCTCCTCAGGTTCAGCAACTCTGCACGTTTTCAAGCTAGGGTAAAAGCCAGAGATTTTGGGTAGCCAAAAGCATGTCTCCAAGGCTCTCATTCCCCCCAAATTATGGGGGATTGGGGGGCCACTGCTGCTTTTTGTAGACACATAATGATCCTCGTTTCGCCCCAAGAGGGGACCTATGAATTTTCAACAACACAGTTTTAGTGGGAAAGAAAGAACAAAATCCCCAGTTGGATTTCAAATCCTCAAGGTAAGAAGGTCTCAGGACAGTTTCACACAGGCGCCCAAGCAGGCATCCCTAACCTTGGTTTTCCCCTGTATCCACAGCCTCTGCGCTGCCCCGGTGATGTTCCTGTAGAAGCTGCTGTCAAAGAAAATAGGTAGGGGAAAGGCCCGGGCAGCAAACGGGGCTTTCTACAAGCCCTGGCAGGATTCCAGAGCGCCGAGTTTGCTTGCCTCTCACTGCACAGCAGTCTCTGTCATTAGAGTTGAAACCCAAAGGGGAGACTTTCGACAATTGGTGGAAGTAAAGGATCTGATTACCAGGTGATGCTGGCACCGTGCTGAACCAGGGGGGATAATAATGTCTCCAAGTCTGGACCTTGGTTCGTGAGGGTGTTTCTGTAATGAGGAATCACACCGCAGGAAAAACCCGCAGCAGCAGAACTAGAACGAAGGGATAGAACGCAGGCCAGGAATACAGGCTGGGACTGCAGACAGGAGGAGGGTACCAGGAGAGCCATTCCTGGGAAACTAGGGTAAGAGGTGTCTGGGAAGGAAGTACTAACAGGGAGGCTGTGGTCAGAGCAAGGCATTTGGCATCAGCGACTGCTTCCCCTGCTCACTGTAAAGGATGCTACTGTCCATCTTCGAGCCAAGACTTCGGTCATGCCAGCAAGATAACATCTTTCCTTTGCCTGAGCGCTGTGCGGTCAGATGTCTTCGCTCTGATTACCCGGTGCTACACAAGTGATACTGCACCAGCAGATGGGGTGTTTTCCCTGTTTGTTTGTATTTTACTATAGCAAGGTTGAGGCTAGTGCTTCCTCAATGGATGCCAGCTTGAAGGAAATAGAAATGTACATTTGGTACCCAGGATAAGGACGACATGTTCTACATCACCAGCCAAACGGGGTTGGGGGGGTTGGGGGGCAGCCCAGAGAAGGAAAATCACCTGTGTGGGGCCCGCACAGCACGGTGGGGCTAAGTCAGAACAGAAGCTCTGCTCCCCCATTGTCTGTTAGAGCCCACTTCTGCCCAGAGTACCCCAATGCCCGAGGTGAGGACACCGACCCTCACTCCACCCCCCCACCCCGCCTTAGGCATGCGATTCGCCACTCTGAGCCCCACAAAGGCAGTGTTTGCAGCCTCGGGTGAACACGTGAATCAGGCTGCGCTACCTTTAGCCACCCCAGTTGTGGGTCACTTGACGGCTCTCCTCCCCCCCCCCCCCCCGTGGGCCTCAGTGTCCCTGACTGAGTGCAGCTGCCACACAGGTGCCTCAGACACAAGGCGAAGCCACATACGTAAGCAGCCAACACAGTGTTGGTTTCTGGCACAAGGTATCAACTACGAAGCTGTTATTAATATTCAAGTTAAACACTTGGTGTTTTAGAGAAAATGTCATTCCTGGTGGCAGAAAGAGGCCACTCTTTTTCAGAGCCTCACATGTTTAGCGATTTAACTGGCAATCTTCCCAATCAGATTACCTCGAGAACTGTAACACAGAGAACTGTAACACAGCCTGCTTTTAACTCCCACAGCTTCCCGCTTCTTAGCCACCCAGGGGTATCACTCAGAACACAAGGCCGCTGTGATGTACCCAAGGATGCTCCTAGGGCCCGCTTAAAAGACTGACAGTCTCTGAACATCATGTATCATTAGCAGCCTGGTAGGTAGAAGCATCCCAGCAGTGGGGAGGCAGAAGCAGGAGGACAATTTGAGGCTAGCCTGGGCTACATAGTAGCCTCTCTCAAAAAAAGAGCAAGAATTGTTCAGTGTCTTGACATGATATGTCCTCAAGGAAAACAGACGAGGAGGGAGACCCTGTGACCATTTGTGCTGATTTCAAGTAAGAAAGGCTTGGCTCCTTTAGCAGGGGGACCCCACCAAAAAGCTAGGTTGCAGAGACACTGAGGTTGTGACTGGCTTCTCTGTAGCCATCCCCCTCCCTGCTTGAGCACAGGCGCACCCCACTGCCAGCCTCTGCTCCTGGGGTACACTTTGAGTAGAGCCATCACGTACCACGGACATGGACCCCTGTCTGGACTGAGAAGAAGGCAGTTGGTACGGGGGCCACCCACTGGTTCCCTCCCTTCTCGTCTGCGGTTTTCTTGCCTACATCGTCACCAAACAAACGGGCTTCCCAACACCCTCTAAAGGGGTCTGCGTGCAAACACGCAGAGGAAGCCACCGGGCTGGCACGGCTCCTCATTCACGGCAGCCTTGGTGTTCCCCCCCACCCCCCCCAGAGCTGGGCTTCACTGAGTATGAAAGCAAGCTGCTTAGTGCAGCGCCTGTGCCTCAGTGCATTCAGCAGACACGTCCTGTGAACGTCTCACCCGTGCCCGAGGACGCTCTGACTGTTGCGTGTGATGCTAATTGAACACGTCTTCTAGAGTCAGGCCACCAGGTCTCAAACATGCCTCAAGCACTTCCTAGTCAGGCGATCCTCCATAATGTGGTTAAACTAACCGAGACTCAGTTTTCTTACCTGCAAAATGGGCTGACTCCCGTGAGATCCTAAGCACATATACTGGTCCCTGGTATGAGCTGACTATGCTGTGGGAGCCAGGAAGGGAGTAGATGACACACTGTGTGCACAGCTGGCAAACCAGGGATTCCTTTGTTCTCACCTTGCCTTGGAGCAAGATGTATCACGTCTCTCAAACCGACATAAGAAGAGCTTGTAGCGGAGAACCTTTACTGACAAGACAACTCTACTGATCTGGAATCATCGAAGAGACCCCTGTTTCCAGAGGAGAGAGACTGAGGAAGGCTCACCCTGGATGTGGGCAGCACTGTCCTACTGAGTGGAGCTCTGGACTGAATGAAAAGGGGAAACAGGAAGCAAACTGAGCATGGCGCCCCTCTCCCCGGGCTCCCCGCATGATGTGACTCACGCCATGGCTTCCCATGAGAACGCACGTTAAGCCGGGCAGTGGTGGCACACGCCTTTAATCCCAGCACTTGGGAGGCAGAGGCAGGCAGATCTCTGAGTTCGAGGCCAGCCTGGTCTACAGAGTGAGTTCCAGGACAGCCAGGGCTACACAGAGAAACCCTGTCTCGAATAATAAAAAAAAAAAAGCACGCCAAAAGAAACCCTTCTTTCAAGTTGCTTTTTGTCTGGTATCTGGTTGCACAGATGCAGAAAAACTTCTCCTCGTACAAAAGTCAAAGGTTTTTCCCCCGTCTGGAAGGGAGTGGGCACCGCTTGCCAGGAGTGGCGGGGGCACGAAGGGCCGGCACTGTTTGTGAGGGGCTCAAATTGACTCCACGAGCTGCAGAGGGTCACGTGTCACGGCAGTGTGGGAAACGCCGTGAGGCTGTGAGAAGGGCCAGTGGAACAATAGCCACCACAGTGCCGCCAGACCCTGGGAAAGGGGCTGGACACTCGTCACTGGGCAGGGACAGACCTACCTTCCCCGGGGACGCTGACACTCTCCCATGTCGCCAAGGTATAAAGCAAACATAATTTCACAACAGTATTGGGAAAAGCAAAATAAATATGCCAATCCAACACGTGCCACCTTTGCAGGGCGGCGCTCCCGGTAAACCTCACACCCCACCCCCTCCCCGTTCTCCCAGTCTGTGGGGCCAGGCTGGCCTGGGACCCTATACAGAGAATGCTGGGGCTGGGCCTGGGAACAGACGCGGAGCCACACAATGGTGGCATTGTATGTTGGGAACGTGAACAAGTGACAGGTGGGTGTGCACAGCGACTCCAGGAGTTTTGAAACCCTGCCCTTGGAAAGAAAGAGAAAAGAATAGCAGGCTGTTGTTGAGGGTGTTGGGAGGGACGGACCACATCTTCAGGATGAGCACGGAGGTGTCTGCTTCCTCCGTACCCAGCTCATCTACTCTCAATGCCCAGGGCTCTCCCACAGCACTCGGTGCTCTGGACCCCACTTCCCAGAACTCAGAGCACTGACCCCAATAAGCTAGGGGCATGCGTCTCTACACAAGGCCTACTGTGAGTTATGACTGTGGTCTCATCTGCAGAAGCAGCAGCCTCCGCCGCCCCACCCCACCCCTCCAACGCCCCACCCCCCATCCCCGCCCCCGCATCCACCGCCAGGAAGTCTTCCTAGTTGGCTAGTGTTTTCCAACCATCTAAAACACTTCCTGGCACACAGTGGGAGCTCCCTAAATCTTTGTTGAATAAATAACTGCCCACAGGCATCCTTCCTGGTAATCAATCTTCACCCGCTTGACTGGGGTTGGGAATCACCAGGAAAACACACCATTGGGTGAAAAAAGCTCTCAGAGTGCTTTAGGTGAAGAGGATCGACCACGCGGTTCCACAGGCTGGCTTCCGACCCGGGCTTCCGACCAGGACTGAATAATAATGAGAACGAGAGCAGCGCGCTGGCATCCATTACCCTCTGCTTCCTGACTGTGGATACAATGTATCCAGCTGCCACCTTCTCCTGCCCCAGTAAAATACGCTCAAATGTGAACCCAAATACTAGCCTTTCTCTCTGAACCCGTGCCCGCTGGGTACTCGCGGCACAGCAATGAGAAAAGTAATCAGCATAAAACCTGAAATGAAGCAAAAAGGATCTGAAAGACCACGCCCACTCGGGCCTCACAGCCAGTAGCAAAAGCTCTGGTTGACCCAAGAAGCCCAAAGGTAGACTGAGTCTCTGTAACTCTCAAGGGTCTCCCAGGAAGGGCAAGGGAGGTCATGTAAGAATGGATGCTGGGATTCTTACTGGTCACTTCCAAATAAAGTCAGGTCCCTCATCACTCTTAGGATGTTAGATCTGAAGAGCACAGCCCAGCGGCTCCAAGACAGCCAGAGTCAGCACCAGACAGAATGTCTCGGGCGTTTTCTCCCTCTTCCGAAATCCACGGGCTGGCTCTCTCCACCGCCATTGAGACATGACGGGTGGATCAAGTCCTCCCAGCAGGCAGGCAGGACAACAGGGCACAAACCACAGACCCCTCCTTTTAACAACAGATATCAAGGGATCCATCTGGCAGGGCAGCCTCGCCCAAGGGTGGCGACAACCCAGACATCACACAGACCTCTCTATCTGTCCCAGACTTGTTAGGCAGCAGGTTAGCTCTGAGAGGAACTGACCAATGAGACTTCAAAAGGAAGACAGGAAGAACAGTAGGAGATAGTGGTAGACTTTAGCTGGGTCAGCTCAAACTGGCCTCAGGGACTTCCTCATCAGGAGAGCGGGGTGAAGAGAGAACTCTGTTACCTTTTTCTTTTTTCTTTTCTTTTCTTTTGCTTTTTAGCCCTTCCTAACTTAATTTGCTTCGTGTGTGTGTGTGTGTGTGTGTGTGCGTGGGCATGTATGTGTATATATGTATGTATGTATGTATGTATAACACTGTAGCTGTCTTCAAACCCACCAGAAGAGCATCAGATCTCATTACAGATGGTTGTGAGCCCCCATGTGGTTGCTGGGAATTGAACTTAGGACCCCTAGGAGAACAGTCAGTGCTCTTAACTGATGAGCCACCTCTCCCGCCCCATTGTTACCTTTTCTGCTAGTGAACTTTCTTTCTTCTTTTTTCTTATTAACTATTTTTATACACTCCGTATTTTATTCCCCACCCCGCCCAACCCTGTCCACCCTCCGATGCTGTTAAC
This sequence comes from Apodemus agrarius, assembly GCA_964023405.1. Lineage (NCBI taxonomy): Eukaryota > Metazoa > Chordata > Mammalia > Rodentia > Muridae > Apodemus > Apodemus agrarius. Next base: position 35,056,552 of record OZ030005.1, on the reverse strand, counting down.
TTTCTAACCACAGGCATACCTGACTCCCTATCTATGGCCTTAAATCTTATATGACTTGGACTGAACGCTAGGTAAAACGATCTTCCAGGAAGAATATCCCCTTTCCTTGGAAGTACCTGACCTGGAAGAGGCACGAGGATCAGCTGACAGAGATAGGAGACATATAAGCCCCAAGCCCTCCAGGCCACCGCTGCTTGGCTAAGTCCATTGTTTCTAAAGAGATGGATGGCTCAGTGGTTAAGGGCACTTGCTATTCTTGCAGAGGACCCAGGTTCGGTCCCCAGCACGCACATGGGAGCTCACAAACCATCCTTAGCTCCAATTCCAGGAGATCTGGCACCTTCGGGCCTGCATGGGCTCTCAGGGCACACACATGCAGGTGAAACATTCAGACGCATCGAGTAAGAATAAAATTTTTGAAAAAAAATTGAAAAGTCCTTCCTTGTAGTTGTAAAGTAAACTTATGGTTCTGCCTAATGTCTGTCTCTGTGCCCCTTGGCACCTTGGTCAGGCTAGGCTAGATCATGAACACCACCCCCCTAGACACACACACACACACACACACACACACACTTAAAACCTGTAACAGCAAAATCCCCCTTTATTTTGTAGATTTGAAGGGAAGCAGCTGCCTATGGCCATGACGCTGCTGTCTCACTGAAGAGTCTGTTCCTTCCTCCAAGGTCCCTGCCAGGCTCTATGCAGTGGCCCGGTTTCCCAGTGAGGCCACTCCTTGGACCCGCAGGCCTGCTCTCTTGCTTCTGGATCCCATTTTGGAATAATTCTAAAAGGTGGTCTCAGACAAGCTCCTTCCCAGGAATCTGCAGTTTACATTATTTATTTTGAAAAAACAAACTTTTTTTTTTGACCCATTTATTTTATGTGCAGGAATGCTTTACCTGCAAGTCTGTATGTGCACATGTCTATGTGCCCGGTTAGATTCCTTGGAACTGGATGGTTCGAAGTCGCTATGTGGATTCTGGAAACTGCACTTGGGTCTTCTGCAAGTGCTCTTAACCACTGAGCCATCCATCCCTCCAGGCCTACATCGTAAGTTATAACATTGTTTGTTTGCTTTTGTTTTTGTTTTTGAACCGAGGAGATGCTGAGCTTTTGTGACTTTAGGTGAATCACAATTCCAGGAGCCTCAGTTTCTCCATCTGTGTAGTGGGATAATAGTCTTAATTACACATGGTCAAGACAGCTTTCGGCTACAGTGAGGTGCATAGCACACAGAGAGATGGGACCTTTAACCACTATTTCCGCTTTTCAGTTGCCATCCTCTGGCCCAGGAAGCTCAAGCATTCCCTAACTCAGGCCCCTCAGCAGGGGTACTCTGCTGGAACACCCTCCCCACCCAGGCACAGGGGGAACGCATTTACAGACAAATCCTGCCGGCTGCTCTTCTTTCTGTAAGAACCCAGCGTCTGCTGTAAACAAGCCTGCGGTCCAGGGCCCTCTGCCCCACCCCTCCCCCATTCCTGCAAATGCACACACTCTATCTTCCAGCTCACATCCGTTGCTGGAAAACCATCAGCAGGCCACTTTCTGTTCCTGACCCAGAACCATTTACTCCACCCACCTGGCCAGCAGTTAGGAGCTTCACTACCACGAAAGCAAATCTGTATCTGAAACACCAGCACAGCACGGGACCCACAGGCAAGCCCACGGTGACTTACTGGGGGGTGTGACCTGAAAGAGGGGGGTAATGGATACACGCTGGGGGTGCAGAGGGACCCTGGGGGATACACAGTGGAATCCGAGAGCGGAAGAAAGACGTCCGTGGAAGGGGGATTTGGTGGACGGGGTGAGTGGTGAGGTAGATTACCGTTGCCCTTCACTTGCTAAATCTAAAACCCTTAAAAACAAGGTATCTGAAGGCTTAAGGTGTATCTTAAGCCAGTCACAGGACAGGTGCCCGGAAGACACGCTTCGCCAAGGCACCTTTCGTGGTTCTAGGACGCACCGGATTCAGAGATGTCAAAAGCACAGTTAAAAAAACAAACAAACAAACATACAAACCCAGCACACAGTATGCCAGAGCACTGAGAGAGGGAGGTGGCTGTAAAAAACTTTCCGGGGTACTTTGGGATCCCGCTAACTTAAGAGATTATGCTAAAATCATGAACGCCTACAATTAAATTTAATCCCCCCCCCCCCCCGCCGCCGCAAGCGGTAATGAATACTCAGTCCTAATTACTTCACTAGCGCTTTCGGTTTCTGACGCTCCCGGGATAAGGAGCAGTTGCTGAGTATGAGGATGCCCCCATGGGAGCCCGGCAAGCGCGGCCTGCCAGGTGTTTTTCTTGAAAAGCCAAGGGTGGACCATCCGGGAGTGAACTCAGACGGGACAGGAAAAGAAGGATGGGTTATTGTTACCCCTCCCACCCCACTCCGAGGGGAGGTTTGTTTTGTAGATGGGTGGGCAAGGGCATGCAAATATGTGGGCAAGGAGACTACAAGAAAACGCTTTGCATGAGAATTCAAGGAGGTGGGTGGGGTTTAGGACCTGCGCGTGCGGGTAGAAGGAGGGAGCTGTGTGCATGGGGCCTAACGGAGGGTGCCCCTCCAGTCGAGTCCTGTCCAACCTATTCTCTCCTGGGAAATCCTCCACAAAATCTATGTATCTTCCCTGGGCTTTCTAGGGCAAGCAGAGGATTCAGGGATAAAAAGTGATGCCCGGTTTCTGCTTCCCGGGGCGTAAAGGGACAGGAGAGAGCGCAAGCCAAGGCAGGGGTTAAGTTATTCCCGCTCAGGTTTGCTTCCGAGGCTCGCGGGGTGCGCCGTGAGCTCGCCAGTGCCCTTGCCGTCACTCGGTGCCCCGTAAAGGGAGAGATCCCTCCTGGCTGATGCTTCCTGAGTCCCAGTCTCCCGCGCTGGCCCTCTGCTCTCTCTCCTGCACCGACTGCCACACGCGGAGGCATGCCGACTGGCTGGCTCTGCGCTCCTCGTCCCCTCCTTTGGCCTCGGCTCCATCCCAGCCTGTCTTGGGTGACCAAAACTCACCTGACTCTTCTTGTTCCTTTCCATCAGGGCAGAGAGGTCCCGGGGAGGCGCAGAGCTCTCTGTTCTGGGAATGAGTCACTCTCCTCAACTAGCATTTACATTTTCAGCTCAGTCAATCCTGGCTTTAGCATCAGGAGGGTGGATGCTTCTTCTATGCAATTGATCTGGTAAGCCTGCCAGGTGTGGGTTTTTGTCTTGTAAAACAGGGGGGTTGTTTGTGGCTGTTGTTCAACTTTATTTTAATTATTTTTTTTAAATTATCTACGCATATGGACATTTTTGTTTGGATGTGTGTTTGTGAAGTGTGTAGACCTGGTGCCTGTGGGGGCCAGGAGGGAGCATCGGATCCCCTGGAACTGGAATCACAGTTTGAGCAGCCATGTGGGTCCTAGGGAATCAAACCTAGGTCCTCTGGAAGAGCAGCCGATACCCTTATCTGCTGAGCCATATCTCCAGACCTGTAACTTTTTTCTTTTTAAGGGCCACACAGACACAAATAAGGTGTACAGGGCTGATTACAATTTCCAATAGCCTGTCCAAACAGCGTTTCCATGCAAAAACAAACAAACAAACAAATCAAGTAAGGAAACATTGATGCAACCAGATTGTCAAGGTTTCACCCAGAAAAAAAGTGGGAGGTAGATTGCTTAGAGCCCAAGAATATAAAACACATGCATTTGCATTATATATGTATATACATATATGTATATATATGTAGATATACACACACATATATCTTTTTTTTTTTTTTTTGGTTTTTCGAGACAGGGTTTCTCTGTGTAGTCCTGGCTGTCCTGGAACTCACTCTGTAGACCAGGCTGGCCTCGAACTCAGAAATCCGCCTGCCTCTGCCTCCCAAGTGCTGGGATTACAGGTGTGCGCCACCACGCCCGGCATCACACACATATATCTTTACTCAAGGGATATATAATATATGTATAATAGCAAGTCATGAGACACACTGACTTTTGAGATGATCTTGTACAGATATTTCAACCCCAAAGCATTTGGCTAAGCGAGTGGGTGTTGTATTTTGAAACTCACAAACGTGTGTGAATGACACACAGGGGATTCTACACCTAGAGTGCGACATGAGACCTGGAGACAGGTCCTGGCTTCACCCTCTTCTTACACCCAGACCAGGTAAGTCACACAAACTCTTCCAAGTCCTCCTCCTCTTCTGTGGAGCACAGGGCACAGGCAGCACTGGAAGTCACCAGCTCAGAGTGGCCTGGCCCCTGGCTGGCATTTAGGGAAGGACCCAGATGCCTTCTCAAGAAGGCACTGCTAGACTCCACAAGGTCTGACACTGTCCTAAGGGGTCAGTGCACCACATGTCACTTGTCAAAGGGAACCAGGACTTGCCTGACAGACACACTTTTGTGGTGTAGGTGGGAACGTTGTGTGGAAGTCACCTTACGACTCTGCACTGCAGGCAGCTCTCAGCAGCGGCTGCCGCTGCCCTACCCCAGGAACACAGTCCACTCTCGCTCGCTCCCCATACGGGAGCCCCATTCCTTTCTCAGCAATTGCAGAGCTAAGAGATTTGGCTTCCATGAAGGTGACCAAGTGACCGTAGTTGTGCCTTGTGCCCTGGGCCCTTCTCCATCTCAGATGTTAGAGCTGCCAGGCCAGCGGGGGAATCCAAGGTTGCTGGGCTTTTTATCTTTTTGACAATAGGCTTTTACCAGGAAGAATACAGGAGAAAAGGGGCTGTCCCGTACCCAGAAGACACTGTGGCCCTGGACACAAAAGGACAGTTTGCACAAGCATACTATTCATTCTAGAGTCCTGGAAGGGAGCCCTGAGGGAGTCATCTTAGGAGGAATAATGGTATCCTCACGAAGAAGTTGTGTCTGCCTCCCAGCTACTGGGCTCACACAACCCAACCCTAGCCATGTTGGAAGACAGGAATGGGAGCTTGTGTGTGTCTCATCGCACGGCCACTGACGCCCAGCTGGGCACGGATCAGCATCAGCCACCACACACTGAGTCTTCTAATTTGGTCCATACACCATCACATCACAAGGGAGTTAGAGAAGTCAGCCTGGTTCATTCTGATAGCCAAGATGGAGAGGACTCTCTAGAAGAAATTTACCTAAGTATACAGTTCCTTAGAAAAAGGGGAAGTTGGCCCTAGTGCCTATCCAGGTTAAACAGGGAATGGAAATCCCCACCCAGGCACACCGGTTGTGTTTGTCAAGGCTCAAAATACATTAATAGCCTCCTTCTGGTGAATCCTATTTTTAACACTCTACCTCAAAAGAAATCCATTCTACGGGGCAATGAGTCTGGCGCTCAGGAGTTTAGAAACACATCCCCAAGATGACGCAGTGTATCGCTGTGCCTACAAAGTGCTGGACTAAAGTCAGAGAGATGCATGCCCAGTTCCCTGGCAACCTTGTTGCTGGGGTGAGTCAGCACATCTGGAGGATGAAGGCAACAAGAAAATGCAAATGGGATGGAAAAAAAAAACCAACAACAACAACAACGCCTCAGCCAGTAAAGGCACTTGCAGTGCAAGTCTGGTGATGTGAATTCAAGTTCCCAAACCCACAAAAGCAGAAAGAAATACTGACTCTGTAGAGTTTTTGCTCTGAGAAGACTCAGAGGCCTCAGCGCAGCAGGGTGGTCCCGAACCTGTGTCAAACCATCTTTACGCAGGGGCTCTCCTTACATCATTCCCAGTCCTGCAACAGTGTCTGCTCACAAGGCAGACACAGCATTCCACTAAGCACACAGGAACACCGCTCTTCTCCAAGCAAGGCTGGCCACCTTGGGATGCTAATGTTGTCTCAGAAGTTGGGCTAGCGGCTTGATGGGGAGGGGTGGGGGAAGCTTGGGAAGAATACGCTAAGGGGAAGCTCCCAGACACGAGGCTATAGCTTCTTGCCACTCTCTCAGGCCACCTCAAGGTGACCACTCCGATTGTTAGATCACACTGTCGTGACAGCAGTGTCCAAGACTGCCATTGGCTGTGGGTGACATGAGTCATGTGAATGCTAAGACGATACTAAAGAAGAAAAGTGCATCTTGCATCTTGGTTCAGTGAACACAAGCTCCCACATGGATTCTCCACAAATGGCAAGCTGGGTTGTCCTGGCCGGGGGCAGGCAGGGGAGGCTATACTATCCTTCATGAAATATGCCATGGCCTCACTCAGCTGACTGGGTGTGGTGGTCTCTGCCTTTAATCCCAGCACTGAGAGAGAGGCAGAGCCAGGTGGATTTGTTTGGGCCAAGCTAGGACAGAAAGGGCTACACAAAAAATTCCCTGTGTGTGTGTGTGTGTGTGTGTGAGAGAGAGAGAGAGAGAGAGAGAGAGAGAGAGAGAGAGAGAGAGAGAGACCTAGAAGAAAATAAATATGCCAGGTTTCCAGGGTCTTAACTCCTTCCAGCTCCCCTCTCAAATCTTTCCCACAACTGAAGCCCTCTAGACTACCCGCTGACACCTCCAAGCCTTGACAGAAGCCCATCTTTCTCCCCGCTGCACCTGCTGAGGCCCCATTAAGCAGCCCGAGGGAAATGACCACACCTGCTGCCATGGTGACCCTGCACATCTGGCCTCTGGCTCCCTCTGAATTTGTGCAACTGTATTTTCTCAGACCACCAGTAACTTCCAGACAGACCCTTCTCCATCTGCTCTAAAGTCACACCATCGAGCCTTCCTGCACCAGGACACATGATAGAGAAAACAATGTTGGGGGGGGGGGTGCAAAAAGCAATCTCTCAGAGAACTCACAGGCTACCCCAGCACAGACAATAAATGCTAACCGCCCTCTAAACAAAAGCTTGATTCAAACAAGCTTTACCAGGTCTCCCCAGACACCCCGCCAATACCCCTCACTTGCTCACCACTTTATAATGTTCACAGGAATCACGACTTTGGTCCCGAGCAGGGACCCATACGTTGATACTTATAGGCATAGCTGGACCCCTGCTGGCAGGCGGGAGTGTGATCCTCAGCGGTCAGCAGCCGGTGCCCTCTCTAAGGGGTGTTCAGTTCAAAGCTGTGTGGAGGCGTGTGAAGCCTCAGAGGTTAATTTTAGCTGTGGTCAGATTTCCTTACACGGGCCACCTCCTGAACAGCCGCGGCTTATGTTACCCCAACCCGTGGGGCGGCCTCCTGGCCCCCTGCCCTGGCTGCTTGGTGCTGTGATTCCTGCACCTCCCGTCACCCCCACCAGATTCTCTTCACCCTCTAAAATAATCCAGCTCTCTGTGCTTACATTTTCATGACACACTCAGGGGAAATACATCACGGTTTCTTTGGCTGCACCAAGCAAACAGAGCCGGGGGAGCCGCCTCCTCCCTTGTCTGTGCTTGGCGTAGACTACCGCGGACATTTGGGCTGAGTGAACCTCACCGAAGCCTGCAGGCGTCCGGCTTCTGCTCGGTTTCCAAATTCTCCCAAATCACAGTGCGCCTCCTTGCCTCTCATCTTTTGCCTAACACCCTGCTTCCTGCCCTTACATTACATTGCTTTCCACTGTCCACAGTGAGAGGCATCTATGCACTTCAGTCCTGCAATAAAAAGAGGGGCGGGGCGGGGGGAGGAGTTCACCTGGGTTCAGCCTTTGCAGGGATCTTGACAAAGCTACAGGGGCCTCTGCCCCAAAGCTACAGGGGCCTCCCGCCGGATGCTGCTGGCCCCCAAGTGGTAAGCAATGGAAGAAAGCTGGCTTTAGGAAGAGAGTCAGCAGAAACAGATCTTTTAAGCTCTTACATCCTGCCAAGCTCCCAGAAAGAGGCATGGCAGCTTCCCGCTCTAGTGTGTGCTGAGTAGCACGCAGGCCTGCTTGACATGGCCTCGTTTCGATGTAGTCAAGAAACGGGAAAATCCTGCAATCTAGAGTGGGCCTCTTGTGACCTCCAAACAAATACCTTGTAGACAAAACATGGGGTGTTTTAGACGGGCATGGTGGCCATGTCCAGAACCTATCCTCCGCAGGGCACAATGCACTTTGCCCGCCTTAGCCCTCCTTGTTATTCTCCAGGCTATCTTTAGGCCCCCGCTGCAGACACTCAGGGACTCTTGTGTGAGGATGGGCACGACTGAGAAAGTGCTATCCTGGGCTGTTACAGGTGGCTCACAACTGCCCTCCGGCTCTGCAGGTGCCTGTAAGCACATGGTACCCGTAAAAGCATGCAGGAGTACACACACACACACACACACACACACACACAATAAATATAAAGAAATGAGGTGGCTCAGTGGTTAAGAGCACTTATTCTCCCCGTGGAACCAGGCTCGATTCCCAGAACCCACGGAGCGGATCATTGTTGGTATTGAAAGGATAAGGTTGCAGGCTAGGAATCCCCCGTGCCTGAGTCTTGGGTGACCCCAAAGGAGCAGAGGTTCGGCCCACTCTTTGTCGGCCTGGACGTGTGCACACATCAAATCTACCTCCAGGGTCCGGCCGAGAATCTCGGGCTGGGAGTGTCCCTGTCGTCTTTTCCCGTCTCGCCTCCGCAGAGCGGCTGTGGTGAGGACAAGCGCGACTGGGGCTGGCAGGATCACCGCCTGGTCTGTGGGGTTCATGCCTGAGGGCGCTCAGGTCCCCAACACCTACTGCTAGTGGGGAGGGTGGGCTTTGAATGCGTAACCCTGGCGCGACCCTGTGTGTAGCAATCACTTAAGCAGCGGAAATGACTTAACTAGTTCATCCAGCCTCTGTGGGAGGCTGATTGGTTCTCAGAGAGTGCGGGCTTGGATGGTTTGAACTGACTGGCTTAGAAGCTTGTGGTAGGCGGGTTCTGTTATAAGCCTATAAAAGCCTCTCAGATTCTGCCCGTGTGGCTCACACTCTTTTACCCTGCATGGTAAGACTGTGACCCCCAGAGCTCTGGAATTAAAATCCCTCTTGCTATTTGCATCAAGACTGTTTCTCGTGAGTGATTGGGGTGCCGGCTTCTGAGGCGTGGGGTGCTGGGGTGCCCCCGTTTTTCTTTCGGGTCTTACAGTATCAGGATCTCAGAACCCAGTGACATCGCACCTAGGCTACCGCTCAACCTTCGCATCTGTTGCCAAGGCAACAGACACCATATTCCCAGAATCCACTTGCCTCACCTCCCACCTTGACCTGCGGCTCCCACTCAGGCACTATCCATATAAAAGAGCCCCTCTGATATCTCTCTCTCTCTCTCTCTCTTTCTCTCTCTCTCTCTCTCTCCACCTCCACGCCCCACCCGTCCTTCTCTTTTTGATGTCACCTTTGTCCTTCTCTCCTTCAATAAACCTCACGTGGAACTGTTTGGCCTGGTGTGGTCTTTCTGGAGCACCTGTGCAAGGAACACAACACTCATGACCACTTGTAACTCTAGCCCCAGGGGATCTGATGCCTTCTTCTACGTAGCAAGCAGGCACTCAAGTGATACAACAGACATACACGCAGGTAAAACACCCAGGTGCATAAATTATAAATTAAAATAGGAGGAGGGATGGGGTGGAGAACAGCCTCTCCACAGAGGCGACATTTCTATGGGTCGTGACATTCGATTGACAGGAAGGAACCATGCCAAGATTGGGCAGTGATTTTTCTGGAGCCGGCAGAGCCATGTGGCTTTGGCGACTTGTTAGAAATGCAGATTTCAGGCCTAGGCCTGTTGAAACAGGAACTCCAGGCTGGGGGTGGGGTTGGAGTAATGGGGGCCATGCCCCACAGCCCGGAAACGGACAGGTGGTTCTTGTGCACTACTGTCTGGGAACAGCTAAACTGTGAGAAGAGCATTCTAGATGGAGAATTCCTCAAAAACACACAACTCTGCAATCCCTGGCCACTAGCCCAGGACCTAGCGCATACTCGGAATTCAGTGCATTTTCCTGCCTGTCTGCCAGGCTGTAAGCCCCAGTCCTTAAGAGCCTGGATTAAAATTACCAAAAGATAACAATCATGAAAGCACGATATTCATAAAACTTCAGCATGGACATCCAGAAAGGAAGAGGGAACGACGCCATTTAGCGTTCCAGGTGGCCAGGGGAGAGCTTTCCTTGGTACCAGAAGCCGCCAGCCGCCGACACTGACTCCTCCTCAATCTAATAGAACTTGGTATCTCAAAGTTGTCGATTAGATTCCCCGTAAAAGGCTAAATGCGGTGGCCTCCTGCTTCCTAGTCCTGAAACCCAGTGAGAAAGGCATTAGTGTGTGGCAGCTGGGATGATCATTTAATTAATCTTTTCCACCCTGGGAAGCCATCTTCCCTGCCTCAACCCAGTGACTTGTAAATCAGCACTGCCTTCTCCGTTGTGTCGTTGTCGCGATCACAAAAGGCAGAGCAAACAATTCGCCTCCCCAGACCAAATTGGAGCCAATTTCCTGATGGGGTCTGAGTGACACTTTAAATAGGTGCTGCCGTTTCTGCCCCCCACCCCGGCCCCCTCCAGAGCCACCCGCAAGGCTCCATCTCATGGCAAAGAATAGCAAGAGAGCAGCTTCCTACAGAAGGACCACTGTAGCACAGAGGACAGGGATTCTGCGCCTAGCAGACCCGATTCCAAAGTGTCAGGATGATTGACATTTTTCAAGCAATTGAAAAAAAAAAAAAAGGTGTGTGTGTGTGTGTGTGTGTGTGTGTGCAGGATTAGAAAAATCATGTATTTTTTCTCCTCTTCCTCTCTATTGCTGTGCCATTCATTCAACAAATATTTATTTATTTATTATTTACTTACTTACTTATTAGATGCTTACTTGCACCGTCACTGGGGAGAGAATGACATGCAAAAGTGACATGGGGCTTGTTTTGAGGGACTGACAGATTTTTTTTTTTTTTTTTTTTTTTTTTTTGGTTTTTTCGAGACAGGGTTTCTCTGTGTAGTCCTGGCTGTCCTGGAACTCACTCTGTAGACCAGGCTGGCCTCGAACTCAGAAATCCACCTGCCTCTGCCTCCCAAGTGCTGGGATTACAGGCGTGCGCCACCACGCCCGGCGACTGACAGATATTTAACAAGGAGGCCAATTTGGGGATATTGATAAGCCAAGTTGGGGGGTGGGGGTAGCATCATGGAGATGGAAGGCTGGCAGCACACAGAGGTAGTAGAAGTTTGTAAGACCTGTAAGGTAATGGGTTGGAGTTGGATACTAGAGAGGCTATAAAATGAGTTTCTAAACTAAACTATAGCAGACTTTGTTAGGAAGAACTGTATCATAGATCACTATAAAGTAATGTTTATTTAATATAGATATTTATAGATATATGTCTTTACACAGGGAAGTAGGCACACATACATACACACACACACACACACACACACACACTTCCTAGTCTGTCACCTCAAAGCATTTAAACACAGTGATATCTCCGTGGTAACATGTATCTGGTAGCACTCAGACTTTGGTTTCTAACACCATGCTCTAAGAGAGGGAACCAGAACTCCTTGCAGGAACAGATTTCCTGCACTGGGAAAAGCTTCTTCATAAAAGGCTGGAGTTGGTTCTAATCCCCAAAGGCAACACTGTATCTCCACTTCAAAACACAGCAAAGGGTTATGTCATGCCAAAGGGGCCAGAAGCCAGATGAACAAGCTCATAACCGTCAGAGCCAGCCCAGCCCAGCACAACTTGTAGAAGAAGAAAACAGCATTAGATTATAAATTATAACAAGACACAGATAGCCCAGGGCTCGTACTGATAACTGAACTATGTAAACAAACAAATGAGAACAGGAAAACACCTCATAGAGGAAGAATTCCAAATTAATGGACAACCACACTCTCTGTCAAGGATGCATGTGGGCACCACAGAGGGTGACACTGGAAGAAGAGAAAGAGAACCTTCCATGGGAAATATGTAGCCACCACCTAGCCAGGCGGCCCAGGCCAGCACAGACACCCAGTCAGGATGACAGAATGGACCCCATGCCTTGTGGGAAAAGGCTTTTAATTGAGGTTTTCTTCTCCCAAACCCGTGATTTTCATCTAACTATGAGAAAACCTAGCATATCCCAGTCTGTGGCTGGCAACGGAGGCTGAGGAAGATGCACAGAGCGGTGACTCCCAACCTGTGTGTCACCACCACCCCTTTGGGGTCTAAGGACCCTGTCATAGTGATTGCCTAAGACACCAGAAAACATAGATGTTTACATTATGATTGTTAACAGCAGCAAAATTACAGTCATGAAGTAGCAATGAAAATCATTTTATGGTTGGAGGCTACCGCAACATTAGGAACTGTATCAAAGGTGGGCACCACTGCTCTACAGAATGTCTGGTGGGGCATGCCTCCAGTCCCAGCGTTCACCCTAAAGGTGGAGGCAAGAGGATCAGGAATCCAAAGCTAGCCTGGGCTATATGAGACCCTTATTTAAAAATCAAATAGAACTAAAAACAAAACAAAACAAGAAAACAAAAACAAAAACAACCCCCCCCACCATAATATTCTTAGAAACTATCAAAATTCTGAGAAACTGCCAATGCCTGGGGCTAAAGAGGTGGCTCAGTGGTTAAGAGCACCAACTGCTCTTCCAGAGGGCCTGAGTTCAATTCCCAGCAACTACATGGTGGCTTACAACCATCCATAATGGGATCCGATGTCCTCTTCTGGTACATCTGAAGAGGGCAACAGTTTACTAATATACATAAAACCAACCAACCAACAAACAAACCTTTAAGAAAGAAAGAAAGAAAGAGAGAGAGAGAGAGAGAGAGAGAGAGAGAGAGAGAAAGAAGGAGGGAGGGAGGGAGGAGGAGGGAGGAAGGAAGGAGAAAGGAAGGAAGGGAGGGAGGGAGGGAGGGAGGGAGGGAGGGAGAGAAGGAAGGAAGGAAGGAAGGAAGGAAGGAAGGAAGGAAGGAAGGAAGGAAGGACCAAAGCCCAAAGAAGCCTAAGAAACTATTAAGTGTAGCATGGTCCCCAGGGGAGACTCCCCCCAAATATACAAAGGGCATTGAACAAGAGCCAGAAAAATATGAAAAAAGTTGATAATATCAGTTCATTAGTGGTAGCAAGTGTACTGCACTATTAAAGTATGTTAGGTCTACAACAATGTTCTGCCTTATAGTCCATGTTTATAACATTTCTATAAAGATAAATCTATTCTTTTAAGTTTATTTTATTAGAGGTGGGGGGCGGTGTGTGTGTGTGTGTGTGTGTGTGTGTGTGTGTGTGTTGGGGGTGAGTGTAGGTGCCTGTGAAGGCCAGACAGAAAAGAGTGTTCTACGCTATGAAGCTGAAGATACAGGTGTTTGTGGGCCACCTGATATGGATACTGGGAACCAAACTCAGGTCCAACAGCCAAAACCTATTCTTGAACTAGAAGTTAATTTAGCTCTCCCTGGCAGTCTATGCCTTAAGTTTCAGCGTTCAAAAGAGGCTGAAGCAGGAGGATTGACACAAATTCAAAGCTAGTCTGATTTGCAAAGTGAATTCCAGGCAGTTGGGGGTTACACAGTGATACTATATCTGGAAATAACAACAACAAAATATAATAGCAACAAAAATGCTAAATCTATCCTTAAACTAAATTGCAGCCAGACAGGTGTATGCCTGTAATCCCAAAACTCAGGAGGTTAAGAACTATGGGTTGAGATCTGAGCTATACAGCAAGACTCTGTCTCAACCAAAGCAACAACAACAACAAAGATTATTTAAGGGGAAAAAAATCTTCAAAGTTCCATATTGACTATGATGTACAGTCATGTTTGAAACCTAATTCTTCATTGGCAAGGAGAGCAAAGGGATTTAGCTATTTCAAGCAGGGGGCTTGCTGAGTGTTTGATTCGAGATCACAGGGTCTCAGAACGTGCTCGCATTAGTATACACACAAACACACCGTGTGCATGCGCCTGTGCATACGGGTTTACAGCCCCTGGTCATTATGTTCTAGAGGCCCCACCCACAGGGGTGAATTTCCCAGAATGCTCATTAGTAACTGTTCAGTAAGATAAAAGGAACTAACAAAAAGGAAGCCATTCACAAGTCCAGGTTTTACTTTGATCCATTCAAAAGGGCCATGAAAAGAACTATTTGTGCCCAAAGAATAAGTATGGGGGATCTCCCCGTGAACAGCGCTGAGCCCGAAACGCTAAAGATCTCATTTGTCCTTAGGTCTGGAAGCTGCATTTGGTTCTTTCCCACCTTTAGAAGACAGGACTCAAGATGCCTGGAGTTCCCTCACATTTATCAGGTCATAACTTGATGTGAGACGTGGGAATGAAAAAATGTGGACGGCCTGACAAACAGGACTTAAAAATGTTTGTGCTGCAAAAACATCACTGAAATGAGTGAACTTCGCAACAGCCCATCATCTAAAGAGTTTAAAGATTCCCTCATTAAAAATCTCCCCCTCTTCCAAACATATACATACGTACATATAACCTTTATATATTTTACATGTACATATGTAAGTATATCCTTTATATATACATATACCCTTTATGTATTCTATATACATTTGTACATATATTCTTTATATATCCTATATATAATATGAATGAATATCCTTTATATATACATATATGTATGTGTGTGTATATATGTGTGTGTGTGTGTGTGTGTGTGTGTGTGTGTGTGTGTATATATATATATATCCTTTATATGGCTGGAAGCAGGAAACAGAAGCCAATTTCACCAGCAATCGGTGGCAGTACTTTATTCTCTGAGCTATGCAGATTCTTAGCAGGCAATTAGAAGGTAATTTTTTTTTAAGTTCCTGCCATATCTTTGTTTTCCATTAAGGTGGGGGCCCTTTCTACAAATTGCTTTTGCCAAAGATAACAAAATCACATCTCTTTTCTTTTTTTTTTATAAACAAAAGAACGGATAATAAAGTGGCAAATTAATTTCCCCTGACATGATAAAACTAATGCAATCACCTCGCGTGGGCCATCTGCTTCGCGCACGCAGACTGGGCTGCGCTCTCCACTGCCGGGCAAGCTGCTTAACTCGGTTAGCCCTTACTGCTCTGCTTTTGTTCTAGTCTCAATGGGACCATCTCCCTGGTGACTCAGCCAGAGGAGGGTGACACATGGGAGGGGGACGGCTCCAGCTGGCTGTCCATGAGTGAGTGAAGTCTTCAGGAGGGTAGCGAAGATGGCTAGACATTTAGCAAAACGGCACGGCGGGTACTTGGGACCATGTCCTAGATGCCACCCACCAAGGCCCGTGTGAGCATCTGCCATGCTTAGCCCTCCTGATTTTCGAGGCAGTGCCTATGACTGGTCCTGTCTGGGTCATGGGACTCTGAGGTTCAGGGAGGATAATGCATTTGCCAATGGCTATTCTATGCTATATTGTCTGGCTTGGCAGCCATCAGCCACTCTGAATGAAACTCGGCATTGCAGAGTGGGTATGGATGCATGCCGGCTTAAACCTGAGGTGGCTGTATAGCTTGTATCAGTGACCGGTAGGGGACAAAGGGGCCATCTTCAGCATTCCAGAAACGCAGGAGGGAGAGTTCCACCACTTTTTGCTGTCCTCACAGAGGGAAGACAGGCAGAGGCAAGGTGCGTGGAAAGGGCCTTATGGCTCAGAACACTGGGTTGCTCTCACACACTGTCCCCACCCACTCAAACTAGGGGTCACTCACCGCTGGCGGGGAATGTCTCTCTGTAGTCAGAGATGCTGTGTGCTCGGGGCTGATTCCTGTGCTGCGCATCTGGAGGGAGGCTGGGATGGTTGGTGGCTTCAGGAGTACTACACGGGGAGACTCTGAGAGGATGCACCCTGCCAATACCCTCACAGTGGGGTGTGGTGAGGGGGAAGTGTGCCCTTGGAGAAAGTATGACCTGGAGTATACCAAGAGTAAGAACTGGCTTCCACTAGAGCAGAAAACCAGCTCTCGTGAGCATAACCCAAGGACACACCTTTCCCGTCTCTGTAGCCTCCCTGAGGATAGAGGGAGGGGGCTCACTGCTCTCACTTCTCCTCTAGGGGTTCTAACCCCAGGTCTAGCTAATGGATCATCTGTGAGTGAAGAGAAAAGGCATCTGGCTGCTGGCGTCTTCGTGCCAGCAGGCACGGTCTGTGGGCTGGTGTGCCACCATCCCCACACTTACCCTTGGGACTTCCTGGTCTCCATCATCCTTCTTGCAATCGGATGCCTGGACCCAAGCTGCAGGCCTGAGATAACTAGGAGAGTGTGGACGACCAACAGTCTGTGTTTTCATTCTAAAGTTCCCTAGAGGATGCTGATGGGTGTGTGTGGGGGTGCAATGTAGCTGGAAATCTCGTTTTGCATAAAGATACTGGGTAATTATCTCTGAAGGAACAAAAGAAGCCCATTTCAGTGGTACCCAAACCATTTGCTCCAGGGATCCTACGGTCCCCCCACCTATCCAGACCTAGAATTAGAACGGAGCGTGCTGCTGCTGAACCAGCTTTTTATGTGGGTGCCGTTCCCAGCTGAGCTATTGCCCCAGCTTCTTTCTATTTTTTCCAAACGGGATCTCATGTATCCCAGGCTGGCCTCAGATTCAGTATTCAGCCAAGGATGACCTTGATCCCTTTGCCTCTATTTGCAGAGTGCTGAGATTACAGATGAGCGCTACCACATCTGGTTAGGTGGCACTGGGAATCGAACTAGGATCTTCGCAATGCTAGACAAGCACTCTACATCTAAGCTCTAGTCCCAACCCCACTGGTACTTCTTAATATGAAAAAAAAAGATCACTGTGCAGAGTGAATGAGGCAGTATGGCTCAAATGTGTCCTATCAAAGATGCCTCCTTCCGCTTTTTCACCCTTCTCCTCTCACCCCTTCCGATTTTGCCCCCTTCCCTGTTCCTACTCCCTTTATCTTCTCTTCCTGTTTTTTTAGACAAAGTCTAACTACGTTGCCCAAACGGGTCTGGAGTGTGCCAATAGCCCAGGCTAGCCTCCATTCCTTGATCTTCTAGCTTTAACCTCTCAAGTACTAAAATCTGCTACCACATATGGTGTAAGTATTGTTTTTCTTAATGTGCGAAGCAACAGCATACAGAATCAACAGGAGAATACTAAAATAATACCTCTGCTCCCTCCCCAGAAATCAGCCTTCCAGCCTTCCCTTTCAAATAAGAGAATTGAATCAAGTCCAGCCTGGTCTACAAAACAAGTTCCAGGACAGCCAAAGCTACGCAGTGAAACCCTGTCTTGAAAAACCAATAAAAAAAAATAGATGATGGATGGATGGATAGATAGATAGATAGATAGATAGATAGATAGATAGATAGAGATGGAAAGATAGATGGATGGATGGATAGATAGATAGATAGATATAGATAAAATATGATACAATTAGGAGAAATGAAATTCAGAGATGTAATGTACCCGAGAAAAGAAGAAACAAGGCAGATCTTACACTGGGTTCTCAACCTCACACTTTCTTCTTTCTCAGAGGTAACATGAAGGGGAGAGGAAGAGGGTCTCCCTCTGGCCCCTGGCCTGATCATGTTACACATTTTAAGTTGAAGAAGTGCAGGTACCAGAGATGAAAGGGACGGGATGACACAGGAGGTGACTGTGCAAGACTATTTCCTGCTTAGACTGCCAATGTCCAGGCCACTGACGACCATTGTGACTCATGGTGTTAATACATCACACAGAAGAGTATTTTGTAGTTGAAAAGTCCCCTGGAAGGACTCAGTCATCTCTCAAAAGCACTAAGTTCTATGGCCATAAACAATGTGGCTTGGCATTTTATTTGTTGTCTAATTTTATTATTTAACCTGATTATTTGATTATTTATTGCTTAGTTACTATAATAAAATGTTGCTATTGGTTTATTTATAAACATGAAAAGGAAATTCTGAAGACGGAGCAGCGCGGCTCCTAATACAGATTTGGCATGGACGAGCTGTTAAAAATTGCATGCTCCATCAATGAATTAGTGCCAAGTGACTAACCTGTCATCAGACAAAATAAATAAATAAAAACCTCCGAGGTGGCATTCCAGGTCCAGACATCAGACATGCGTGGCTTCACGGGAATTACCCGGGCTTTGGTTCCCAGCAGAACTCAGGCTGACTTCTGCTTCTGTCACTTAAGTGGGTGACTCTGGGCAAAGGGGTTAACCTTATGACCCTCAGGGTTCCCCTGTGTGAGTGGAGCTATGCTTATCCTAGTTCAGAGGGCTGTGGTGGGGAGGGGGGGGGGAGAGGTACGCTAAGTGAAATCCAAGCAGCTGGACTTACACAGCTACCCAAATCCTTGAGAGGGACTGAGATAAACATGGTAGATAAGTCAAACAAATGGAAAGAGACAGCCAGATAAGACATGGAGGCTCCCAGCACATGAAACTTTAATGCCTGTGACTATTCAGGTTTGGCTCTGGTCAATAGGAACCATAAATAGCTACCGCCTAATGGCCGTGTCCTCTTGAAAATGGGTTATTCGTCTGAGTCCATCTCCCAGAGGACAGCTGCGAATGCCATCAATACTGGCTCTAGGCAACAGCCTTATTTATAGCCAAGGGACAGATTCCAAAGATAGAAGAGGCCATGGAGGCTGAGCCCCCATCTCCCAGCTCCCATATTTTCTAGAGCATGGGTCGGTGTGGCTGGACCGTCAGTCTTAAGGAATGACTAAGACCACGCAAGCGTGGCACATGAGAATGGGAAATAATGGGAAGGGCCATGAAAGGTGCCATGAGCAGAGGTGACCGGAACTACATGTGCCTGGCTTTCGGGGGGGCAGCTGCCAGCTCTCACCAAGACTGCTCCAACTTGGAGCCGAAATGGAACTTCAAAAACTGGAAGACGCCATTGAACATCTAGGCGGACTGCAGTGAAGTTCAGGGAGCCTCCTCTGGACCACACCCACCTAGAAAGCACTTCTGAGCACCTGCACAAGTTGAGTCCCAATCACTTGACTTGTTCATGACCTGCACTGTAAGCAGGTGCCCCTACCGCCTCCTGTTCCTCCCTCTCAGAGGAGGTGCCTGCAATTCCTCATGGAGAAAGGCCTCTTCTAGTCCCTTGGTATTGACTTCTATGGCTGGAAAGCTCCGGCCTCATAAGTTGGGATCATCTGCGATTCTCAACAAAACCTACATTCAAATGCTAATCCCTTCCTACACCAAAAAATAATAATCTTGCCCCTTTCATCAAATCATCTATATTTCTTAACTCCTATTGTACCTGTTTAGGTCTCTGAGGACAAGGCCCACAGTCACTATTTCTACTAGTTTCACAAATATAAACGTATGTCTACTCATAAGTACTAGATGGATAAATGGATGGGTAGATGGATGGATGGACACACTGAAGGACAAAAGGAAGAAAAGATGGGCTTGGTGAATCACAAAGAAACAAGCCAGAGGAATAGTTCTCCACTCTGCTGTCATTCAGCATTGCCAGTAAATGGACTGTCCTAGCTCTCACAACACCGAGACTTACACGGTACCCTTCCTGAACAACACCCACGGATCTGATTCCCGATAAAATCAACCTTGCACGTCAAGAGGACAAAACCAGATCGATTTTTGTTGATGATTAACTGAACATTAGGTTGTCAAGTCTGAGAGGATGGGGGTGGGGGGGGATGGTGGCCACTGCACCAAGGTAGGCAAGAGGGAGTGCAAACGAATCACTCAAGGACACGAACTAGAGTATATTTGGGAGACACAAATGAAAATGAGTACTTCCCCCATATTGTCTTCTTTGGTAAAGATATATAAAACTATAAGAACACACAGTGTAGGTTTTCAGCTAGGGCAGGCTACAGATAAGTAGAGAGGAACGCCCTTCCCTAATCACAGGAAGCCTGGCTCCTCCCACATTGGCCCAATAAACACATTGGAACTTAGAAAGTGACTAGGAAAAATCACTAAGCCAACTGGCCAGGGACATTACACCTGCCACCTCAGCCTTAATCCTAGTGCACCCCCATGCTTCCCCTTCCCCTGGCCAAACATTCCTAGACAAAGGCCCATGCTTATTTGGCCATTTCCCAATCCTTTAAGCCACAGACTGGGTGAGGCCCAGGAAATGTAAGCCAAACCAATCAGGCTGCGGTTATTTTATTTTTCACTGGGCTCTTTCGTGCTTGCAGGTAAAACTGGTTCTGTCCTACAGAGGGATTTTCCACTGCCAAGCAGGAGAGAGTAATGGTCTTCTCAGCTCCTGTGTTATCCTCCACTGGAAGGGAAGTGGCTTCCTGTGTGTCTGGCAACTCCCTCATGCACCAGAACTCTGATCTACTTAGGTTTACCACATGTGGCACCTCAGGGAAACTTCACAATACCCCGTGAGGAAAGGCTCACTGCCCCACTTCACAGGGAGGACACTTGCACTCGGGAGATGTAAGTGACTTCCAAACCACACAAGAGGACCCACACCCACGCATGCAGTCGCCGTGAAGCTTTGTGCCCACGAACGCAGCAGATAGCCTACAAGGACGAAGAGCTTCACAGTTCAGCTTTCTGGTGGCCTCTCACCTGATCCTAGATAGAGCAGCCCCAGCAGTCTCTGCTATGTGATGGGAGCTCTCAGATAATGGGGAACTGGTGCTCACCAGAGGAGGCAGTCCTCTCTCATACTCCCAAGGCCAACACTACGCACGCTGCGATGGATCAGAGGCTGCGTCTCGGTTCGGCAGATGCCCGGTGAATCTGTTATATAGTTTTGATACACGACTCCAGCATCACATATGCTCACCTGGGACTATTTTGGTGCCAAGAATGAGCAGGAGAGAATGCGCGGCAGAAGGATTGACCTTGGCAATCTCCCGCCACAGCAACCCCCTGAGGAGCTTTATTGAAATCTCGCAAAAGACTGAGATGCATCTGCATTGCTGGAGGGAGCAGAACCCCGTCTGGAACACGACACTGTCTGCAGGAGGGTGTGGTGGGCTGGAGAGCAAGGGCCTTTCTCCGTGATCTAAAGGGCTGCATATAGCAGACAAGAAGCCATTGCACTGTCTGTGCTCTCCAGTCTGGATACTTGGGTTGGGAGGACAGTTTATATTTGTGCCTCTAACACTTTTCTTGGTGCCTGTGTGGGACAACAAAGATTCTACCAATGGCCTGTCCCCACTGACTATGCCTTGTTGCCCCAAACTGTTTCTCAGGACGAACAAACAATGATGTCCTCTCCTGACCAACACTGACAACGAGATCTAACTGCTTCGCTGGGTCTTCTGAATCCATCATTCCTAAGAAACCAAGGTGAATGCAGTCTTACTTAAAAGATATGCCAACAGGAGGCCGGTCCACTGACCACAGGAACGTGCAATAATATAGTCTCTGCCAATGTGGCACCGTATACTAGGTGACCTTTCCCATATAATGACTATCACAGCACCTCCCTGCACTCAGAGTCAGAAGGTCCTCTAAGGCACAGAAGGGGCTTCTCAAGTGCTCAGGCCCAATGCTGGCACCTCTTGTCATAGAACCCAAGCCTGACCTCCCAAACACCAAGTCATGAAGAACCTTCCTAGCCCCGTTAGCTGCTGGATTTTTCTTCCTGGAAAGCTTCCTTCTGTTGACTTGAGTGTGGATCCTAGTGTTCCGGAGAGAAACCCAGTGGTGAACATCCCAGCCTTCAGAGCTAAACGGTGGCAAGCTGCCTTGGTTGTGAGTCTCTGTTTTACAGATGCGTTTCAGATGAAACCCCTCTCCCTCCACTGCCCCCTGCTCTTCCAACAGAGGCTGATGCTGGGCAAGGCTGAAGGTGGTTTTGCTTTGTTCTATCTATTTCCTGGGACAGAGTACCACTCTGCAGCCCAGGGTGGTTCTGAACTCTGTCTTCTTGCCTCTGCTTCACAAGTGCTTGGATTTCAGGTGCACAGCCCACCCCTGGCTCCGAAGGCAATTGCTAGAATTGAGGCAAGGACCTGATTTCTTATCACAGCCACCCTCCCCCCACCTCCAGAAGATGGCATAAGCCAGCTCCTCCACATCCTCCCATAGTGTTCGCCAATGTAGTCATCCTGCCTCCTGACACATAGGGCTACTGTAGTCCCTGTGTTGTATTTTCACATATGGAGCTCTAAACTGCAAAAGAAGGACGAGGAACACGAGGAGGAAGAAAGAGGAGGGGGAGGAGAAGAAAAAGGAGGAGGGGGAGGAGGAGGAAGAGGAGGGGGAGGAGGAGGGGGAGAAGGAGGGGGAGGAGGAGGGGGAGAAGGAGGGGGAGGAGGAGGAGGAAGGAGGAGGAGGAGGAGGAGGAGGAGGAGGAGGAGGAGGAGAAGAAGAAGAAGAAGAAGAAGAAGAAGAAGAAGAAGAAGAAGAAGAAGAAGAAGAAGAAGAAGTAGTAGTAGTAGTAGTAGTAGTCCTGGCCATTCACACGGCACTCTGCTTAGGAAGAGAAAAGCCTTAGAGAGAGACCAGGTGAAGCAAAGCGGCAGGAAGGAGGCTGTGAAGACAAAGCTATGGGCAGTTAACAGTGTCTATGCAGGGGAGACTTCCCAGCCAAAGGGGAGGGGCCCATATGTGATGCACCACGCTGCTCACCCCCACATAGCAAAGGAAGATGCTTCCTGGGTGACCTGCTGGGAGCCCTGGGGAGAAGGGCCAGCCTGCTGGTTTCGGCCAAGAGACAGGCTGCGTTGTCACAGGCTGCGTTGTCTCAGGCTGCGTTGTCACAGGCTGCTTCAGTGCCCACCATATTCCACTCCCCGCCCTGAGATGCAGCTCGCTGTTGCCAAACTGGTCGGGCTAAGTCACAGACAGTATAAAGGCCCTGTCTGGCTGCCATATCCCTGATCAAAGCTGACTCATTTCAAAGGCAAACTGTCAGCCGTCCGGGAGATTGTGATCAGACAGAAAAATAAACTATCGGATTACTTCAGGGGTTAAAAAACAAAACCTCCCTATACACAAAATCATCTTTTGTGCTCTGAGATCTTCCATCCTAATAACCCATGAGGAAAATTATCAGGCATTAATTAAAGTACGCACTTGGGCCCGGAGGTAAGGCCATAATGCTCATTCGGCTCACGTCGTCCCCTATGGGGAAATTTTCTAAAGCCGGGAGCTTAAGAAAGCAGACCTAAGGCTGAACCAGACTCAGTCCCAGGCACTCAGAGTCCCACCTTGTTCTGTAGTCACCTGTGATGCAATCATGGCATAGTGAGATCTCAAAGAGGTCCTAGGAGACTGAGATACACACAGACATACGCATGTGCACACAAACATAGACACGAACATACGCAGACAAGAGACAGACAAAAAACTCCCCACACATAAAGACACATACAGACAGATATATACAGAGACGCATACAAAGAGACACACACAAATACAAAGACACAGAAACATACTGGGAAACACATACACAGGCACATATGCATACACAGACAAATGCATGCATGCATGCATGCGCGAGCACGCGTGCACACACACACAAAACACACACACACACACACACATCCAGCCCCCTCCACCCTATCCCCCCCACCCCCATCTTTCTTTGGAAAGACACAGCATGGCAAAGCTATCAGTCACAGTTTCACTCAGCTCACATTTCAGGACAAAGTTGGTTTCAGATCTGGACTCTCAGAGTGAAACAATTTGGTTGAGAGTAGATTCTCTGGGCAGGTCCCCGGGCCTCCGCCTAGCAGTGGGAAGAACGGATTCACATGATGTGTTAGAGACAATGGAGGCCATTCCTGCCTCTCCAACCCCGGACACTTGAGAACTCAATGGGGTCTGTAGATGTGCACAGAAGGGGGCAACGCGGCCTGAGCTTCTGGGGCCAGCTTTCTCTTCTTCAGTGAGGTTGAGACTCACTCCCCAGGACCTAAAGGGCGCACAGGACCAACCACACCCAAGACTAGTCAGAAGAGTCCTAGTCAGACTCCCTACACAGAACTGCCCGTGAGGAGGGGCGGCATCCTGCGGTAAGAACTGTCTGCCATCTATCTAGTCGGTGAGAGAATGCACTCGGTGAGGAGGGTGGGTGAGGCGGCTGGGAGAAACACTGAAGCCATCACTAACTTTAAGCCTGTCACCATCCAAGTACATCCACTTAGGAGAATGTCAGGGGTTCTCTTGGATTCCAAGAATCTGCAAGATGCGTGGTTCTGTCCTACTTGGGCTGAAACCAGGGTGGCTCAAACACTGTCTCCACCAAGTCCACCTTGGGAAAGCGAGTGTTCCAGCTACAGAATCCACTTTTGGGGTTCTGATACCCCCACTAATGTATATGACCTAAGGAGCAAGGAGCCCAGGAAAAGAGGTCAAGGACTTCAGAAAGCCAGTGACTCCAGCCATGGTCACTACCCCTGAGACCTGATGCTTGCTTACCGTGTTAGGTCTGCAGATGCTCTGTGGGGGAAAGCTGTCAGAAGCAGGAGAGACAGGCTTTCTGAAGCTCCACAGGCCTCTCCCACAAAGTCTCTGAAGCAGCATCCTCTCCCCATGCCAGTCTGGCAGGTGTCCTGGACAGGTGCAGGCCAGCTCCCAAAGTCTACCAGATTCACTGCCGAGTAACTAGTGCCAAGTCACAAGCTATGCGTCCGTAGAAAGGGCCACCGGGGACACCGCGTGTTGGTAGGATTAACTCGGTGAAGGCCTATGCTCTGCAGTGGTTCCCCTTGCTCTCCCTGACCTTCCCAAATGCTATAAACGGCCTATGCTGCCCAGGCTTGTGACCTGGAGTCCCCTGGGGTCACTAAGGTAAAGCAATGGGGCCTCTGGGAATTCTCACACACATGAGAAGGATGATAGCCAACCAGGAGAGCCATGGACGTCCCTGTCACAGGACTCGTGGTCACAGGACTCGTGTGCTAATCCTACATTAATCCTCACAATGACGTCCTATAGGAACCAGAATCTTTGTCTGCCTTCCCAAGTGCAGTGGGCAGTAGGGGTGCTAGCGGGGTTAACAGCGCACAGTTAGGGAAGTCCCAGAAACTTAGAGCAAGAGTTTCAAGTATTTTTTTTTTTCCCTCCAAGAATCCATAGATTAGACAAGGCAGAGTCAGGCATGCCCGGAAATCCATAGGCTTTGATGTCAGTTAAACAGATTTACAAGTTTCCTCCATCATGTGCTTTGCAGCTTTGGGTAAGTTGCCCTATGGGAACCTCAGTTTTTCTCTGTCTGTAAATGGGTATGGCAGGGAGGTAGGAGATGATTAAACAAAGCACGGTGTTTGGCAGACCCCCGGGCTCCCATAGCAGTGAAATCAAAGAGGCTGCTTGGTCAGTGAGAAGCCCTGGGACTCCCTGCTGGTGGCTCCTCTCCGGTAACCCAAGAGTGCCCTTCCTGGCTGGCCACCCTTGGGCCTGTCCTGCCGCCTCTGCACAACTTTTCAAAGCCATTTTCCCACAGCAGAGGAGATTGGGGGTGACAGTTTCGACCCAGATTTACGGAAACCCACAATTGGAAGATTAAAATTCCAAGTGTCATCTGGATAAGATGAGCCAGATGCTTTGGAGTCTTGCAAAAGCCTCTAGCCCTGCACTGGTGGAGGCATCAGGGTGGTCAAGGGGCTCCCGGCAAGCCCCGTCCACGCACGCTGAGAAGGGAGCTTACTCTGTTATGGAAGAGATGTGTTGATAAGGCCAAGTTAGCAGGCTCAGTGCATCTGCTAGCAGAACCATCAGCTGGCGATGCTGTAGGGATGGATTCGGGAAACGGTGACCCTGCCCAGCTCAGGGAACCACCTCCAAGTGAGGGAGCAAATGCATTTGTCAATGTTGGTCATGGCAGCAGGGAGCAGATGGAACCTGGGCCATCCGGACATACAGGCCCTGGGGGCTCAGTCTTTAGGAGGACGGTCACATTAGCTCATCAGCTGCCCGGACAAATGCTTGGAGCTGCAAAAGGAGGTGACAGATATTTCTAGAGCTCTTAGCACGCACACGTCCACCACGATGTTTTGCCCTGTTAACTTCCCTGGGCTCTTATGAAACACTGACAAGGGCCCCTTTTATCTCTGCTGCTCAGAGGGCACTGTGTAATCCGTCCACCCGAGTGCTAGCAGCCCCTGTTCCCAAAGTGTCAGGTTAGGGTACTGAAGCAGGTAGTTTTGAATTCAAGGACTGTGGCCAAGGACTCCCTCTAGAAGCATCAGCTCCCAGTATCTGTTTACACAGGGGCTGATCTGTTCCCACCCACCACCATGACCAGAGATTTAAAAAAAAAAAAAAAAAAAAAAAAGGTGGTAGACCATCGCACTCAAGAGGCTGAGGCAGGAAGTTTACAAGTTCGAGGCCAGCCTTGGGGTACACGGTGAGTTTGAGAACAGCTATGGCTACATGAAACAGGGATTGTGGGGAAACCCAGAGGAGGAGGAGGAGGGGAAGGAGGGGGTAAGAAGGGGAGAGAGGGAAAGGAGGGGTTGGGGGAAACATAGGAGAGAGAGGAAAGGAGAGAAGGAGGGAGTTAGGATCCGATGGCCCATGTCACTATCAAGGCATTGAAAAACCCTACAGAAAAGGACGAGGGAGAATGAGTAGTGTGTGAAAGATGGCCTTGACTCTGGTTAAAGATCAAAACCATTGTTGAGTGCCGGCAACAAGCTTTGCAGAAGGAACTGCTTCACCAGCCAAGCTGAAAACCTGACACTCCCTAAGATTCGGGCTTTCTCAGGGCAGGGGTTCCTGCTCTTTGTAAAGCCACTGAAGAAAGAGGGCGGCCCAAGAGCCTACTGGCCTTGCCTCTTCTAGCTCTCTGCCGCCGGTCCTTAGTGTGATAACTAAACCCACATCCTCCTGCGAGGCTCATCTGAACACCTCCTTGATATCCTCTCCAGCTTCCAGGGACCCTTTCTGTCCTATGAGGAAGTCCGGAATTCGAAGCCTTGCACAGACTTCATCGCTGTGTGGCTTCTCTTCACCTCCCTTCGGCCCCATGTAGTGGCCGTGTTGCTTTGGGGTCAGGCACCGTGACTCCGGGCTCAGCCCTCCCAGTGTTTAGCTGCCGAGTACTAGTGTGGCCTTGCACGAGTTACTCAGACTTTCTGGGGCTAAACGACTGCACATAAAGCAATAGCGCAGTGGTGGTGACTAGGGAGGGGCCGAGGGCAAAGGAAGCTGGGACTCTTCAAGCCTCTAAGCCAGCTGAACCCGAGTGGGCACCTTTTTGCAGGCCCTCTCACCAGCACCGCAGTCTGAGGGCCTCGCAGAGGCGAGCATTGCCCAGCTCTGCCCAGAGCCAAGGACGGATTCAGCAGCTACAAAGTCGTATGCTAGAAAGAGTAGGGACTGCACACATTTGTCCCAGGTCAGACAGAAGCAACCCTGTCCTGGAGGTGACCTTCACGGTCTGTGGGAATCAGCTTTTCTACTGGAGTCTAAGTGCCCTTCCAAAACATCCTAATCATTACAGTAGCCTCTTCTTAAGCTTTCTTTCTGGTTACTGGTAGCTTGGTGAGTGGGCAGGGGTATAGCTAGTGATATAGTGCGTGCTTGAGCATACAGATAGCCACATGCTTGTTCCCTAGAAATACAAGAAGTTAGACTAGCTTTACCATCTGCATCTCAGGAAGTGTAACAAGTGAGCCACTGGTGGATCACTATGCTACACACACACACACACACACACACACACACACACACATATATGTATGTATGTATGTGTATATATATATACACATACATACATACATACATACATATATATGTACGTACACACACATACCGCATTATAGGAGCATATGCAAGTAGGTATCTAAAGATTTATTTCCTTATTTTTTATTTGCGTGTGTGTGTGTGTGTGTGTGTGTGTGTGTGTGTTGGGATTGTGTGTGGAAAAGCCGCACATGACTGCAGTGCTCCAGAAGTCCAAAAGAGGGCGTCAGATTCTTCTAGACCTAGAGTTACAGGTGCTGGGAATTCAACTTGAGTTCTCTTTAAGACGGGTGTGAGTCATCTCTTCCACCCAGGCATCTTATTTTAATAGCTATATATTTGTTTGTATGATTTGTATAATCGTCTTCTCCTATGCTCACTGAGGATGCATAAGCAGTTAAAATGACCAGTGTCCCGTTTGCATCGTGTTATTCAGATTTAAGTAGCCACTGTGAAGAAAACCAGTGCATAAATAAGAGATCTAAGTGGTAGGCAAGCCAGGCCAAAACCCTGCAAATTTCTTATAAGAATGACTATGTTTTGGTGACAGGGCATTAAGTCAAACATTACAAATATATTCACTGGAGAATTCCAAATATCTAATCTACTTGGCTTATCAAAATAGCTCGAGTTATCTCTGAGAATGTTCACAATTCATTTAAGATAATGTACTGTCCCATTTTGTGAGCTCTTGGGAATAAATTGGTTTTGCGGGAAAACAGCCGGCTAGCGTCAGGCATGGCAGCAGCCTGGCACAGGCTGAGGCACAGGTCAGCGTGCTCGCCTCTGTCCTGAGCTACTAGGGTGGTACCCACGTCACAAGACACTAGGCTGCGCAGAAAGGTGCAACCATGGCTCTTAAGTGAAATCACTGACTTCAGCAATCAATCACCCTATTTAAAATTCCGCCTGATTTCAGTTTTCAGCAGATAGGACCTTAGCGCTTGTCCTAATTTGCATTAACTCTCAACTTGACACAGCCTACAAGTATCTGAAAAGTCTCACGATTGAGGAATTTTATCACATTATTCTGTCGTTGGGGAATTCCAAGGATTATTGATTCAGGAAAGCCTAGCCTGTTGTGTGAAGCACCATCTCAAGGGAGGCGGTCCTGGGCTGTCAGGAGGGTTAGCTCCCTACTGTGAGCTTGTGAGGGAGAGATGAGGGGAGGGAGGGAGCAAACCAAACAAGCACCATTCCTCCATCATTTCTGCTTCAGCTTCGTGCCCTGACTTCTCTCAGCGTTGGACAGTGACCTGGAAGTGTAAACCAAACAAACCCTTTCCTCCCCTAAACGAATTGTGAGTTGTTTTTAGTGGTTTTTTTTTTGTTTGTTTGTTTTGTTTTTTGTTTGGTTTTTTTTATCACAGCAAATGGAATGAAACTAGGCCGGTGTTGCAGGAGGGGAAAGATTTGCGATCAGTTATTCAGGTAAGTGTGTGTTAAGCGGCTCAGAGCACGGAGCTAAGGCTGGAGAGCTAAGGAGTCGACGGGGACAAATGAACAACTATGGGAGGAAAGGGGGGCTGGCACTTCCTCTCCAGCATCCCATAAACATGCACACTCATCCTAAGGGGAAAGTCCGCCCTGAAGGCAAGAAAGTAACTCACTGCTCGTGGGGCAAAACACGGCCACATCCCCGGCAGACCTCCCAAAGACAGTTCTAGCAAGTTGTCACATAGAATATTCTAGGCCACATAAATAGATATCTAGACTAGATAAAGGAGCCATGTTTCTGGGAAATGGTTGTTATAGCCCTTGCGAGTAACAGCAGCAATGTAGGTGCACAGCTTTCTGCAGGGTGGGTCCTGCATGCTTTGCCAGGCAAATGAAGCCAGTTCTTCCTCAGCAGTTCTTAGGCAGAAAAAAACAAAACAAAACAAAACAAAACAAAACAAAACAACAACAAAAAACCCCAAAGTGTAGCCACAAACTAGATCATACAAAGTTTGAAAAAGATGCCATTATGTAATATAACCACTACGGCGATAAAACCTTCTCCCAGTACAGCATCCATGTTCTCCGGGCCCTCTGCTGCTGTTGGCTTACAAAGTAGGAAGGAAGGCTCCTTACACCACCAAGCACAGGACCCTGCCTGGGGCTATTCATTCATCCGGGGAGCTGTTTATTGACTCCATCCTTCGGCTGACCGAAAGGCAGGGAGGAACCAACGACGACATGCAAATGCACATACAGAGGACGCCATCCCGAGTGCGCGGTGCACTGTGAGGGGATCACAGCCGAAGGGCAGGCTGTGGTGGCGGTGAGGCGTCTCAGGATAACACGAGGTGGAAGTGTGCATGAAGAGATAGTGGCAGGTGCTGCGTCCGTGCATGGATCCAGGGATTAACCTAACCGTGGCCCCCGAGAGAAGGAAAACTGACAAACACAGGCACAGAAAAGATGGGCTAGGTTCTCAGGTAAAGAAGCCACAGCACCAGAGTGTTTATTATATACGGTTGAACAGAGAGGTGCCGTTATTGCATACAGCTGCACAGGGAGGCAGGTTGTTCCATACAGGTAAACAAAGAGGCGGAGTTACTCTATACAGCTGACAAAGGAGGCAGATATAGACTGTATACCAAGGAGCTATACCAGGGAGCAGTCTTCAGGCCTCAGACGCTCGGAAGAGGGAGAAAAGCTACGGTGGGACATTATCTGCAAACACTGTCGACGTTCACTTTCAGAACAGAGGAAAGCTTTGGCATCCCCGTCGGTCCTTTTGACTGGCTGTGCCCGTGTCACACAGCACACACTCACCCAGGACATGCTTGCTCCCTACAATGACTGTTCTAGCAAAGGGCAGTGCCCAGTCAGGCCCATAGGTGGTGAGGGAACCAGGGCCATGTGCGAAGAGAAAGCAGTCCCAGGTGCTTCCCAGGTGAGGACACAAGGGTCATCCCAAAGACGCTAGGAGACAAGCAGAGGAGAGATGGCAAGTGGACTCTCCAGGGTGACCTCCAGGATGGGGTGGGGTGGATTGTATTCTCTAAGGAGTGGGCAGCTACCGAGAAGCTTAAATATGACGGACGGGATGTGCTTTCTGTTCTCAGCAGGCCAACCTGAGGGGTGGGGCCGGGAGAGGAAGCAAGGAGACTCATGCACTCCGCACAGGGACAGTTCAGGTACAAGAGGCTGGGGGACGGGTGGTGACCCGAGAGGGAAAGGAGAGAGCCCATGAAGGGAACAGAAGCTTCTGGAGTACGTCCACTATACCCCAACTCTGCTGGAATTTCGGCCCATTTGATTGACTTTTCTAAATCCAATCATCATAAAATGGGGGAACTGATTAGGCACAGCCCAAAACTCTTAATTCCAAACCAGACACAAAAGACATCTTTAGATTTAATGTTTGCATCCAGGCAAAGGCAGGGCACCCTCTCCAACGGTCCTACGGAAAATGATTAACTCAGACTGAGTCGTGGGGTGCTCCCTGGCTACCACTGGCTTCCTTCATTCCCCCCAACTCCCAAAAGTCTTACTCTGCAGTTTCAAAGTTAAGCACCCAAAACCTCCTCAGAGTCAACCAAACGTAACTTCTAAGGAAGAATGTTCTACGGCATTACGCTTCGGTGAGCCCAGAAAGGCGAATCCAGATAAGAGTAGATACTTTCGATCAGTGTAGCCGGAAGTCTCAAATAAGGCAGAAAGACTGTTCCAGAGGGAGATATAAACCAGAGATACATGCCAGAGAGGCCCGCCCAGTGGGCTCCCTAACGGCTGGAGCACTTCCAGGCAAGGCCTTAGCCTCCAGCTGCCTCAAAGAACAGCTAAGGCCCATGGGCCCACAGCTCACACACACACACACACACACACACACACACACACACACAAGCCTGAAGTGCCGATGGCATCCAGACCGCTAGAAAGAACAGGGCTGGCTGTACAGTGGGTTCAAAAGTCTCCCTTGCTGCAGCCTCGGGGACAGCCAGGCACGAGGAGACAAGACACTAGCCAAGTCCGGCTGAGGGTTGGGGGTCTGGGGCCAAGCTCCAGCTGTAGAGACTCATGCATCCTGGCAGCAGGGGGGCTTTGACTTTTGGAATTTTATGGGGAGAGAGAATGGCCAAGAAACTTTAGAAAATAATCCCTGGCAAGGACATTGTTTTTTTGTTTGTTTGTTTTTTTTTTAAAGAAATTTTATTTATTTATTTAATATAAATGACTGCTTTATCTGCATATATACCTACATGTCTGAAGAGTTACCATGTGGTTGCTGGGAATTGAACTCGGGACCTCTGGCAGCCAGTGCTCTCAACCGCTGAGCCATCTCTCCAGCCCTGGCAGGGACACTCTCGAGGCCTGTGTCCTGGCCTAGGTATTTATGCCTGGGAAGACAGGCAGGCTGGTCCCCATTAATCTCTGAACGTGTCCACTCTCTGCCGTGCACGTGCTGACTTAGTAACTAAGGCACCTCCCCTCCACAGGCCCAGAGCTGTGCTGGGCAGAGATGGCTGAAGGAGGGGACATCGGCAAAGCATCCCCAGGGCCTGGGCAACGGCTTAGCACCTCTGTTCACCGTTTGCCATGCCTCCCTATGCCAGTCTTACCGGATGGGGACGGGTGGCACCTCCATACAGAGGGGGCATGGGCGAAGCTCAGAGCAAGTCACCAGGGACGACGGTGCTGATGTTTGGAGGAGCCAATCCCAAGCCCTACACTCTTCCCACACCCCTCCCTGCTGCTACCCTCTCCTCACCAGGCTCTCTCCAGGGAGACAGGGGCCTGCTGTCTGGATGGTCACAGCTCTGGCTACTTACCAACCACTTGACCAACCCAAACTCTTTTTCTCGCATAAGAAAAGTGACAGCTGTTGCACTCCTCGTTTGGGAACTGTTTTGGGAGGGAAAGACTCTACACCCCGCCCCCCTGCCCCCGGTTTCTTTTGTCATATGAATTCACCAACAGCGATGGGCCCAGAGCCTTCCAGTGGAGCCAGGGCTCCTCTGAACAGCCCTCAGGCACGGCTTTCTACAACCTTGCTGGTATGTGCTCCCTCTGAAAGGAAAGGGGTTCCACAGTCTGGCTGCTCATAGGTCCCGGCAGATGGGATGCGCAGAGTGGGTGGGGGCAGGCACAGGGCTTGTCCTCATGTCATCTAGCAGCTGGTGAGGTGAGAATGGCTAACCTGGGACCGAGTGTGTCATAGGTTCTAGGTGTGAACTGGGTCCACTCTCTATGAGACCTGAGCACATCTGGGGCTAGGCCCAGTTTCTAATGAGTGCTTATGGATATGGATTCTTTAGGCCAGATTGATCTAAACTCAAAATTGTGCTTCTCCTTCTCACCAAGCATAGAACTTTGGGTAAGCTACCTTTGGAGACTTGGTTTCCCTCCCTATCAAAGGTGGGGGGGCACTAATAGTACTTAAAGCACAGGGCTGTTGGGCAAATAAGGGAGATAATGCACATAAAGGGATAGAATAGGGCCTGGAGAGATGGCTCAGCGGTTAAGAGCACCGATTGCTCTTCCGGAGGTCCTGAAGTCAAATCCCAGCAACCACATGGTGGCTCACAACCATCTGTAATGAGATCAGATGGCCTCTTCTGGTATGTCTGAAGACAGCTACAGTGTACTTACATATAATAAATAAGTAAATAAATCTTTTTTTTTTTTAAGGGATAGAATGGTTCATGTCCTATCACTGTGACATGAATTTGAAAATGCAGGTAGTATTCATTCTCTCTCTCTCTCTCTCTCTCCCTCTCTCTCTCCCTCTCTCTCTCAAGTGTGAGCGTGTGTGAGTATGTATGTGTGTGAGTATGTGTGAACGTGTGAGTGTGAATGTATACGTGTGTGAGTGTGTTCCTGTGAGTGTGTGAGTGTGTATATGTAGTTGTCATCTGGTGTCTTCCTCTGTCATTCTCCGCCATATTTTTTGAGAGTCTCCCACTAAACCTGGAGCTCACTGATTCAGAAGGCTGGCCCGTGAGCCAGAAGACACAGCCCGCGCTGACACTATACACATACGCCTCTGTGCCTGGCTTTTAGCGGGTGCTAGGACTCAACTCAGCCCCTCACACTTGCCGTGTCCCCCATGCCTGAAAACACAACAGGATTCTTTTTAAGCGGCGAAGTCACCGAAGCTAAAGAGTGAGCAGATGCTGCCCTGAGTTCTACTCTCAGAAAGGGGGAGACCCAGGCAACTGTGTGGTGCCGAGACGAAGCCGTGCTCGCTGTGACTCCGCCACAACATCCTCACATGTTGAGATGCAAGATGTGCACACGCTTCAGTCTTCTAAACAGGCAGATGCCTCGAGCAAATGTTCTGTATTCGGTTCGGCTACCACACTAAACTACAGAAGACACACCCAAGGCTCAGAGATGCCAGGGTCACGGGGTCAGCGAGCAGCCGCTGGGACTCAGACACTAGCCAGAACAACGGCAATATTGTGTTGTGACATGTACTGTCACAAACACCCCACACATTAACTCAGTCTTCCACATATCCCAGGAGAAGAGGGACCACGATTATCCCCAACACAGATGGGAAAATTGAGGTCTGGGTGGTCGTACAAGTGAGTAGCTGGGCTGGACGGGGACTGAGGAAAGGGGACTCCAGAAGCCTTATTCTATTTCTTAGATTACCTTGTCCCCTGAGAAGCGCTGGTTATGCTCACTGGACGATTCCTGCCTCTGTGAGGTACCTTAACCAACTATGCACGGATGAAAACTGTGCTGGTCTCAAGTCTGTGACCTTAAGAGTGGGTTTGGCCTGGAACTCTGTATTGAAAACATACAGCTCTGACCATATATGGCTCTCTGAACTAGGTCATCCTCCTTGCTGGGGAAGACCATGGAAGGCCATAAGAATGTGGGCTGAGGCTGCTGACAGGTTCTTCCCAGAGCTCGCCATGGCCCTTCTGTGGCTGGGCACATGAGAGCTGCACAGAATGAGCAGCGCAGCCCGGGAGATCCCGGGCAATTCACCAGGCCCTTGGTTTTTCCTTTTTGGCAGAGAAAAGGAACTTAGTTGCCTTCGTGGGTTGCTTTGAGGTCATAAAAACAGTCATAAAGCATTTTCCCAGATTCAAAGTCCAGGTTTGCAAAATGCTGTTGAGCTCAGCCATGAGAGGAGTGATCAGAGAAGAAGTCGGGGCTTTGCACGGTTCCCAGAAAGTAGTCTGAGAATGTAAAGAATCTTCATGACTTCTCCATGCTTCATACAGCTGAGGCTCTGCTCCAGGGAGGGGCGGAGAGGCCCCAGTGCTACTGCAGGCCAGCTAGCAGTGTTCAAGACAGTGCCATGAGGCCTATGCATTCATATGTATATAACGTATGTCTAACACGTTCCTCATCTACCATTGGACAGCCCGTACTGAGAGCAGACAGTTATTTAATCGTTAATCAAGACCTGACCAATTGACTCACTTCTAAGATGAAACTTGGGCTAACCTCTCTTATATCAATTTGCATGATTCTGTCTATCTTTTATCCTATGTGCTTTGCTAGAATTCAAGTCTGTGCTTATCTGAAACTCACAGAGGGCTGGACAGTGAGCCGTTTCGTGTTGTCAAGCTCCTTCCCGTTTGCTGCTGTGTTTGTTATTTAGAAAGGGTTTTGTGTGGCCCAGGCTGGCCTCAAACTCACTATTTAATTGGGGAGGACCTTGAACTTTAGATCCTCCTGCCTCTCCTCTTTTGGGGCGTTAGGATTAATGGAATGCAGCACCATACCCCCATGCTATGCACCTCGGGGATGGAACCTAAGGCTTTGTGCATTGCTTAGTGACCAACTTGCATACCAGTTCCAGTAACACCGAGGCCTGCAAACACATCACGCATTTGAGGCTAGGGCGTGGAGGGGGGCAGGTCAACCTTCTTATACCAAAGTTTTCAGAAGGTCAAAGAATGGACCTTGGGATTTCATTTTCTTTTTTCTTTTTTTCCTTTTGTTTTTTGTTTCGTTTGAGACAGGATTTCACTGTGTAGCCCTGGCTGTCCTGTAACCCACTCTGTACACCAGGGTGGCCTCAGTCTTCGAAATCCACCTGCCTCTGTCTCAGAAGTGCTGGGATTAAAGGTATACACCACCACACCCAGCTGACTTTGGGATTTCAAGGGCTTAAAAAATTCTTTAAAAGTATTTATTTTAATAATTAAGCAGATGTGAAATATTCCATTAAAAAATGGGTTGTCCGTTCCTCACAATGATTTCTTGGGCAGCTTGTCTTTGGAAAGCAATATGCTTACGGTCCTGAGAAATCCAAGGAAGAAAACTACCTACCATCATCAGCTGACCTCTAGTCCGCTCTTTACCAACTGTAAATCAGAAGTGGGATGAAGAGCCAATTCTTAGTCAGCACGTGCTTGTTGAGCACTGGCCTTATCTGATGTTGGGGATCCCTCTGAAAGCAGTCAAGCAGGGTTCGAGTCCTTGAGGAGACCAGCACTCTGCTTAGGAATCGAGACGGTGGGATGAAAGAAGCCGCGGCAGCCAGGAACTAAGATTGTGAAGACAGTACCCGAGACAGAGCAGAGGTCTCTGGGAAGGAGCTCCATTCCGATGGCCAAGAGCCATGAGTGAGAAGAGCAGAGAAGACCCTGCTGGGGCCTGTGGGATGGCTGGGAAACCCCTAGCATGGGAAAGAACTAAGGGAAAGGGGGCGTGGTCAGGTCTGTGAGTGGCAGGAGGAGAGGTAGGAACACAGCAGATCCTGCAGGACTTTCAAGCCAAGGTGAAGACATTACTCTGTACACAAAGAGAGACAATGAAAGGTAGGTACAACAGGAGGGCAAAACTGCCACTTCTGACCAGTCGTTACTCTGGGGCTGTCTGGAGAATGGTCGGGAAGGAGGAGCTGATACCGGTGTCCTTAGCTGTGAGACAATTAAACAGGGTTGGAGTTTGGGTCTCTTGGGGGAAATTTTTGTTCTGGCTGTGAGGCCAAGGTATGAGGAGGAATCGATGCTGAGCATTCAAGCTGTTTGAAGCAGTTGCTAAGAGGACAGGTAATTGCTTACAGCAGTTCTCAACCAGGGGCAATTCTGACACACGGTCACACCTTTTGGACAGTTGTTTTGCTTGCTTTTGGTTTGGGTGGGGGGATTGTTTGTCTTATTTTCTTTTTCTTTTTCTTTTTCTTTTTCTTTTCTGAGACAGTATCTCATGTAGCCCTGGTTACCCTTGAACTCCCAATCTTTATGCCTTTCACCTCCCAAAAGCCGATGACAGAATCGCCATCAAAGATATCCTAAAAAGCAGATGCTAAGGGCGCTACTGCAGGACCTGGGGGACCCGTGAGACAGCCTTCAGGGGTGTGTCTGTCAAGGAGATGTCAACGGGGACCCAGGCTGAGAAACCCTGGCTTGCAAGAGCAGAAAGAGCAAAGGTAGGGACTGTATGGGGCGGGGGCGTTATTCAGCACTACATCTGGAACATATTACCCTTGAAATATTCATGCCAAATTATCGTTGGCACCACACTGCTTGGAATGGAGCAAGTAAACGTCAGGGCTGGCATGCGGCTGGCATGCGGCTGGCATGCAGGCTCTCTAAGAAGAGAGCCAGTCCTCTATCTCTGGTCCAGGGACGCCGAGGGCACACGAGTCGCTCTCCTGCTAGCTGCACTATGAAGTATTTCATAAAATCATGAAAATGTATGCCTTCACACTTACTCTTCACCCCACCTGTGACTTTCCCTTCCTAAATTCCACCTACCTCTAGCCTGCTTTCAAGTCCTAGTTTTGGGAGTTTTTTTTCTGACAACTACCTCCCCCCCCCGGCCCCCCAGCTTGCAGACAAGTCTGAATTTCTAGAATCTTCTTTTATAATAAAAAAAATTAGACTGTTTAATTATAAATGTGTGTGGTGGTGGGAGGGGGTATGCACATACAGAGAGAGCCCACGGAGGCCAGAGGAGGACACTGAACCTCCAGAGCTGAAGCTGCAGGTGGTTGTGGGCCACTTGACATCAGTGCTGGGAAGTGAACCTGAGTCCTTTGCAAGAGCAATACGTGCTTTTAACCACGGAATCATTCCCAGATCTCTCTTAACTATACTATCTATTTAGCACCATTGTTGACCCCCCCCATGAGAAAAGGACTCAGCTAATCTTCTAAATGTTCCCACCAGAGACTCTGAAGTCCAGACAAATTGTCATTTGTCCAAGATCATAACGATCTGAACCAAGTTATTCTGTTGCTAATGTCAGCGCATCACAGAGGTGACTCCCTCCCTCCAAATCTCCAACCTCAGCTTCATCAGCAGCTTCTGGGGGGGGGGTGGTGGTTCTGAGAAGCCAGTCATCCATCTGGCATGCAGTTTACACACACACACACACACACACACACACACACACACACACACGGCAGCTTCCAGTTCCTGCTGGGTAGGGTGTGGGAGTATGTTCCCTCTGCTGAGTCTGCTTAGCGTCTCTATGGAAAGGCTGGCAGCAAGTAACCATGTTGGAAAGAAATGGAACTTTTCCCCTTTGCCCTTTGTCCCAAATTCCCACTTGGGTTCCCAAGAAAATGACTCACTACTCGACGATCTGGGGTTTTTTTTTCTCCATAACCAGGTCAATCTTCCCACAAAAGCTGTGCCTAATCTGGCCCAGCAAAGGCCAGTGTGAGTGTGCCCTCTGTGCGTGCACAGTTTCCTAATCTGCAATCCAACCAACAACAAATCAAAAAAAAAAAATCTCTTTTAAAAACTGTACTTCTGCTGAACATGTCCAGACCTAAACAATGCGTGTAATAACTAATCACATGCCGTTTCCATTGTATTAAGTTCTAAGAGCAATGCAGAGATATTTCAAAGACATAGGAGGGTGTGCATAGGTCATATGAAAACAGGGCATTTTCCGTAGGTACTCGAGCATCACAGATTGTGTTATCGGCGGGGGTCTGGGTACCAATTCTATCTGACTATCAGAGGATAGCTGTCTTTGAAGTCAGACGTGAGGCTCCACCAAGTCCCTTTCACTCTCAGGAGAGGCACCTCAGGCATCTACATCCTCATTCCAAGTCTACCTTACAGTCAGCAGGAGTGACAGGTTAAGCTGACCCTGCAGACTCAAGCGGGGGGGGGGGGGGGGGAAGGCGGGGGGGGGGGGAAGAAGGCAGCTTTCCATAGGGTTCGGTCAGGTTCTTTGCAATTTATCAACTGTCCTTGAGCTGGGGAGGTAGAAGGTGCTTAGCCCGTTTCAAGAAGGCCGTGGGTTTTTGTCCCCCCGGGGTAAGAGGAGGGATGAGGGCACAAGCATT
The DNA here is from genome assembly GCA_964023405.1 of Apodemus agrarius. Classification (NCBI taxonomy): domain Eukaryota; kingdom Metazoa; phylum Chordata; class Mammalia; order Rodentia; family Muridae; genus Apodemus; species Apodemus agrarius. Next base: position 35,017,916 of record OZ030005.1, on the reverse strand, counting down.
GCTTATGAGGATTCACATTCCCCTTGTAACATTTGGACCGCAGCGTAGATAAATATTCGACAGAACTTTAAAAATGCTATGAATAACTTCCAACGTGGTACTGCCAAAACCAATCCATCACGTCTGGCTGGTAACTCTTCGACTGCAAACTCCCTCTTGCCTCTCGGATCTCCCAGGACTGCAGTACACATTTCCCAGGCTAAAAGCCTCAGGACTCTTCAAACTCCCCTTGTCTCTGCTTACCACTGACAACCGGTTGGCTTGCCTGTGTGTCTGCGGAGAGGCACGCTCACCAGTGGCATGCCTTTCCTGCAATGCTGGCCTCCAGCCGGTGCTTACCAGGGAAGCCCCTCCACAGCACATGTGCTGGGAGGAGCAAGGCGTCTTCATCACCTTCCTAGTACCTGGATGCAAAAGCATTTAAGACCCAGAGCAACTAGAAAGTCGCCACGCCTGTGATTCCGATGCCATGGAAATCCAAGGAGGATCATTATTAGCACAGATATCATGCCACTTATCTTCCAAATGAGACCCCAAATGTGTATCAGAACCATAGGCCTTCATCAGATGCACCCTGCCATCAGATTAACTGGGGAATCAACTCCCCATCCACTAAGCAGAGAACCAGAATCCACCGGCTTCCACCTGGGAACACAGTAAACCCCTGAAGTAAAATGGCCTTGTTAAGAATTTGATTCTGATGTAAAGGGCATGGTGACTTGTCCCAGTCTCAGTCCAGGACCACATTCTCCAAGGAGGGTCGGTGTGGTAAGAAGCATGCAGGGGACATATGAGGCAGCAGCCAAAGGAGAGGTGCCAGGTAGACGTCTACATTCTCTGTTTTCCCCAGATCCACTGTGTCTGGGGTCACCGGGAGGCCATGCCAGAAGATTCCTGGAACTGCCCCCCAAGCATTAAGTATATGCTATGTCACTGCAGAACCCTGGAAACACTTAACCACAGGTTGATTGTGGAGTGAACCCCTGCTGGGCTGTGACCCCCCCCCCCAGCTACAGCCAGACATTCTAACATCTTTCTACTACCTACCCTATGGTTTTATTCATTTTAGTGTGCTTATGATAAAAAAAAAAAAAAAGCCGGATTGCATGTGATCACTCTGCACGCTGCTGAAAATAAAAATGGCGGCTCGGTATTGGGCATGTGGCAGGTGCTGGGTGGCTTCTAGGGAACGAAAGGGTGGAGGCCCTGCAGGTGACATTGATTCTAATGAAAAGGGCGTGGTGGCCGCCTCTGGATCTCAGCCCAGGACCACATTCTCCAAATATGGTAAGTATTGGCTCTTCTCTGAATACGCATGTGCTAAGAAGGATGCAGAGGATCCACAGTCAAAAGCAAGGCCCGTGGAGGTGACGTTCTTAATCCACAACCACGCCCGTGTAGACCCAGTCAATAGGACTCGGCAAGTTAACTTTTAGTTCAGTCTATTTTATGTGTTTGGGTGTTTTGTTCATATGTGTGTTTGTGCTACATGCATGCCTGGTGCATCAGATCCCCTGAAACTAGAGTTACGAGTCACCCTGTGAGTGCTGGGAATCCAACCTGTGTCGTCTAGAAGAGTAGTCAGTGCTCTTACCCCCCACCCCCACCCAGAGCCATCTCTCCAGCTCCAGGACTTTACATTTTCAATATCTTGGAATGGAACCAGACAGTCTTTGACAGACTTGTAAGAGTTTAAGTCAATCAAATATAAATGTATATGTCTACAATGTACAAGGAAGGCTTCTGGAAATAAGGGACAATGACAGGTTCCATACTCTAATTCCTCTCATTAGCTCTTTTCTCTCTTTGGCCAGCTTGCTGTCTGGGATGGTTTGTATATGCTCGGCCCAGGGAGTGGCACTATTAGAAGGTGTGGCCCTGTTCATGTGGGTGTGGCCTTTTGGAGTAGGCATGGAAAATGTGGGTGTGGGCTTTAAGACCCTCATTCTAGCTGCCTGGAAGCCAGTATTCTGCTAGCGGCTTTCCCATGAAGATGTAGAACTCTCAGCTCTTCCTGCACTATGCCTGCCTGGATGCCATGTTCCCTCCTGCCTTGATGATAACGGACTGAACCTCTGAACCTGTAAGCCAGCCCCAGTTAAATGTTGTCCTTATAAGAGTTGCCTTGGTCATGGTGTCTGTTCGCAGCAGTAAAACCCTGACTAAGACACTGTCCACAAAGGCCCACAAGCAGCACTCTTTGCCAGGTATAAGATGGCTGCTCACCCTTTATAGAGTGGAAAACATCTTGATAAAAAGGCAGGAGACGATTTGCACAAACCTAGGATGCTTAATCTAAAGCAGGCATGTTTGCCAAGTTTCCCTGGACCAGAAAACTACACATTCAAATGATAGCTCCCTTAGACCAAAACATGGTTCAATCTGGTATAATGCCCAGCCAGAGAGGCAGTGGGTCAGCTTTTAAGAGCTAAAAACTGCTGTGTCTATAGCTCCCAACTCTCCCAGTACAATGGCCAGGCTAGACATTACTTGGTAGAGAGAACATCTACTACCATAAGCGTGCACCATAAAAAAAAAAAAAAAAAAGATGAAATAAACTCGGTTTAATTTCCAAACATGAACTCATTGCTATCTCAGGAAATATCACTTTACTCTTTGGATTAAATGTTATTCCAAGGCCAGGAGGCATTCAACAGCAAGAAAGTAATGTACTCTAGCTGGCTTCTCCAGACTCGAATTTCACCTAAACAAGTTTTATACAAAGATTAGCCAAGAACCGGGTAACGGGATACCACAGGGTTACGTCATCTGCAGCTCGTTTCCAAAGAAACACGGCTTTTCCAGGCACGGGTCTAAGCGCTGGCTTTCTCTCTGCAGCTCTGCCACAGAGACTCGTGGAGTGAGTCATGGCAGGTGCGTGGAGAGCGGCCATAAGCAAGAGGCCCTAGGCCGGTCCCGCTAGGAAGTAAGGACCTGGATGACACCTTGTTGCAGGGCCTCTTCCTGACAGTAAAGGCATTCCAGGATTCTCAGGCCTGGACTCCACTGTCCTCTCTGCCTGTGGCTGCTGAACACAATCACCCAGCCAGAGGAGTTAAATCCAGCATTCTTAGGTGGAATGGGGAAAGGATTTGACAGATCAAGGGAGGGCAGGGCCTGAGTCCACTGCTCAGCCGAATCTCCAACGCAAACAATAAATAACCCACCTTGCATTATCCGAGGTGCCTTCCCAGGCTCGGAGGGGGCAACTCCTCACCTCAGCCTCATGACTTTATGACTCAGGCTCCGGGCTGAGACCTCGCTTGCAGTATCTCATTTAAACTCTGACGACTCAGCCTGTAAAAGGGCTTTTTGGTTTTGTTTTGTTTGCCCCATGCTATCCCTTGTCGCAGACCTGCCTACCTGAGCTCAGCTCCCAGAAGCCACGTAAAACAAACAAAGTAAAGTAAAGCAGGGCTGGAGAGATGGCTCAGAGGTTAAGGACACCGTCTATTCTTCCAGAGGTCTTGAGCTCAATTCCCAGCAACAGCATGGTGGCTCGTAACCGTCTCTAATGAGCTCTGGTGCCCTCTTCTGGCTTGCAGGCAGAACACTGTATATGTAACAAATAAATAAATCTTTAAGAAAAAAACTTAAAAAGAAAAAAGCCAGATGTTGCAGCACCCAGAACTCCTAAGGTGAAGTAGAAAACGGAGACGGGAGAATTGCCTAGAGTATAATGATCAGCAAAAAACAAGAAAGCCCCTGCCTGCATCAGCAAGTAGGAGAAAACCCACACCCTGAAGTGGTCCTCTGCTCGGCACATGTACATGCTCACACTTGCATATATATCATATATATATATGTATATATATATATAATCATATATAAAATATATGTGTGTATATGTATGTGTATATACATACATATACACACACATAAACAATACCAATGACTTTGCTAAAAATAGACAAGTATACAGACAGGCCGGGCAGTGGTGGCACACGCCTGTAATCCCAGCACTTGGGAGGCAGAGGCAGGCGGATTTCTGAGTTGGAGGCCAGCCTGGTCTACAGAGTGAGTTCTAGGACAGCCAGGGCTATACAGAGAAACCCTGTCTTGAAAAACCAAAAAAAAAAAAAAAAAAGGATACAGACAGGCTAAAAAATAAAAATAAAAAAACCCAAAAAAACCCATGACTACAGAAAACCTGCTGTGCCGACTGGAATGAGCAGTGCAGAGGAAGAGAGACAGCTATAACCACTACCCAGAAGGCCTTGAGTACCACGGACAAGCAGGGCTTCCTCTCCTAACAAGCTCAGCTGCACTAAAGATTTCCGCCTGGGGACGGGACCACTGTCTGCCAGTCCGCAGTCCTGAAACTTCAGGTGGGTGACAACTCCATCCTTGTCCCACCCCACAGCGTAATGACGAGATGGAGTTAGCAGATTCCGTAGCAAGGATGCAAGGACAATCCTCTCCTACCTCCTAGCCACTTCAGATATATCCAACACAACGGTCTTGTTACCCCGTTTAAGCAGACCCGCACCACGCCATCCTAGCCCTGCCCCACTGCATCCTGGGTCGCTGACTGGGCTCTCTGACGGTCTCAGTGCATCTCAGCCTGCAGCTCTTTTTTTTTTTTTTTTTTTTTTTTTTTTTTGAGACAGGGTTTCTCTGTGTAGCCCTGGCTGTCCTGGAACTCACTCTGTAGACCAGGCTGGCCTCGAACTCAGAAATCCACCTGCCTCTGCCTCCCAAGTGCTGGGATTACAGGCGTGCGCCACCACCGCCCGGCCAGCCTGCAGCTCTTATCACACCACGGCCAGCGCATCTGCAATGACATGTAAGTCAGGAGAACAACCCTTGGGAAGAGCCCTGGGCTGGTGGCTGGCTGCGAAGACAGCAGCCTACATGTCCTAGATAGATTAAGAGACCCCAAAGAAAAGCTTAGTTAGGCAGATGTCTTCTGGGTGGGTGGCATATTATAGAGGTTAGAAATAGAATTCTCCCCCCCACACACACAAAAATGTTTTGTACTAACTCCATACAAAAACAATTATGATGGTAACGTAAGCACAGCTGGCTCACCGGAGGGACTAATTATAAATCTCTCTGCCTCTATTAACACAAAAGTAAAGGGAAATGTGTGACCTCCCCGAATGTCATCCAAAGAAGTTACTTGCTAATTTCAGGGTTTTTGCTTTCCTCTCCTTCAATATTCCAGTCTTTACTGCCCCGGTAATTAACCAAAGCCGAAGCCTCTGCACAGGCGATGGTTTCGATTCTGAAATGAATACCAAGGCTTATTACTCACAGCACAGATTCATATGGAAGCATTCCTGTCTACCCCAACCTGGCCTTCTTGAAGAAAGGGTGGAATTTCTTGCCCTTGAGCATTCAAGGACTAACAGAAAACAGATAGCGTTCAGTGGCCAGCAGACAGAAAAGTCTATGCCAGTTACAATTAGTGGAAAGTAGAGAAAAACTTGCAATGCCCAAGAGCAGAAATAACTGATATTTCCCAGCAAGAAAAGGGAGTAACATGAAGTGAGCGCCAAAGAGCCTTATTCTGGAAAACGTGGTTGAGGAAACGAGAAATGGCCTATTCAGAGAGAGGGGAGGAGGGGCTGACTGTGACGGGGGATGTATGCTAATGTCATGGTAATAATCATTGCACTGAGCATGCATATGTCAAAACCATTACACAGAATGCCGTATCTATCTATCATCTATCTATCATCTATCTATCTACCTATCTATTATCTATCACCTATCTATCTATTATCTATCTATATCTATCTACCTATCTATCTATTATCTATCTATCTATCTATCTATCTATCTATTATCTATCACCTATTTATCTATCTATCATCTATCTATCTATCATCTATCTACCTACCTACCTATCTATCTATCTATCATCTATCACCTATTTATCTATATCATCTATCATCTATCTATCATCTATCTATCTATCTATCTATCATCTATCTATCATCTATCTATCATCTATCTATCTATCTATCTATCTATCTATCTATCTTTGGCAATTATAGATCAAGACAGAAAAAGAAAACACCAAAGAGGTGCTTGTGTTTTATATGTGTAGTATGTATGTACGTATGTATGTATGTATGTATGTATGTACGTACGTATGTATGGGTAAACGTGCCTGTTCATGCATGCGTTTGTACGTGTTTGGAGTTCAGACTCAACTTGAGTGTCTTGCTCTGCTGCACTCCATCTTGTTTCTTTAGACGGTCTCTTACTGAACCAAAGCTCGCCAGCTCAGCAAGCCTCGGGGCTTTGCCCAGCTCTACCTGCCCAGCGGTGTGGCTACAGGCGCACACCACCATGCTGGGCTGTTCCTATGAATGCTGGGGATCTAAACTCAGGACTTTGCGATCGGTCAGCAAGCACTTTACCCACTTGTGTTTTGAACACAGCACCGGCAGCACCGTATCAGGCTCTGCAGTACTGTTCCTTCCTGGGCTTTGAACCTGAGTAGAACAACTATAGAAAAAGCCCCACATACAAAGCCCCACAGCCCCGGACCCCATCTAATCTCCATTAGCCTAGCCAAGGGCAGGTTGAGTGTATATGGGAAGGCAGACGAACCAGTGCCTCTGGGGAAAGGTCAAAGGTCAGCAGCACATTCAGCATCTTTATTTTTCATTATTCCCCATTCAGAGCCACTTTCTCCATCATTTTGACGAAGGGCCCTGTAAGGGTTTTTTCAGGGTTACTAACCTACCCTGACTTTCCTCTGCACCTCATTCCCAGCATGCCCTAGTATAAAGAAGGGCAATTGTCCAGAGCAGCTCACAAAGAGGCCCACAAAGAGAAACACTGCAGAGGGGACAGCTCAGGTCATACACTCTTGCAGTGCCTTAGCCCTGCTGGTCTCTAGGAAGCACACGGGTCTCTGAACTGAGTAGCCTGATGCCTGGTTATTGCCCCTAGAAAACCAGAGGTGAGTCTTCTTTTCTGAACTCTGAACCTTCTTTTCCTCACCTGGACAAGCGGGGGGGGGGGCTATTATCAAATAGCTTCTAGTTTACAAAGTTGTAGGAAGATGAAGTAGAATCATTGTATAATCTGCAAGTGTAAGTCTCTGTGCACACCAGCTATTAAGGTTATTTTAGCAATTCCTTTTTCTCTCTTCTTGACCACAAATGTATGGCTGCTGTGTAGAATGCACGGTACAAGCATTCCCCAAGCTTGGCGCTGCTGGCCATTAGGGGCCATGCTCCCTTCTTTGTATGTAGAGACAAGTACACTCTTCTGGACCAGGCACCTCCTAATCAGAAGGGCAGCTCCTCACCTCCCACCAATTACCTGACGCTGAGCATAAAGCATCTTCTTCCTAATCTTCACAGCAGTCCTGGGGGATGCTCTGGTCCCTAGGCACCGACCAGGAGGCTAAGGTCCAGAAGTCACATGACCAGAGCAGATTGTAGGTGTCTTACCAGAGCCTGGGCTCTGTGCTAGCACAAACTGCAAGTGGTGGGGGAAGGGTGCTTCTCTGAGTACCATCTCTCACACCACTCTTACAGCTGGACGGACGCTACTGCTTCTCCTCTGACACCAGCTGCTCCAGCCATGGCTTCCTTGTCTCTCCGTGCCCTGCCTAACACCAAAGAATCCACGGGAAGGGAGCTGAGGGGTGACAAGGATGTCACAGCCACCTACATCTTGTTCCTGGCTGTGCCTTAGCCTATCCTTACCCAGCAGGAGCTTCGGGCCTGAGCAATCACCTCCTCCTCTCACTTTCTTTCACTGAAAATCTACCAGCCGCTGCCTTCTCCCTGAGGTGGGCAGGCATGTTACTGACATTCCCCTGCAGAGATAACACAGAGAGATCCAAACTTTGCCTCTAATGACTCTTGGTCTTTTTTTTTTTTTTTTAATCCAATTAACTTTAAAATAAAACATGAAGCAAAACCTTCTGCTCCACTGTTCAGCCAGAACAGCGACTTCTCGAGCCGTGGGTTAACTGACTTCATGTTTATTGAACTGCATCAATGATAAAAAGGCCGGGCGCCCACCTCTGCTCCCTGGCCCTGTAGTGGGCGGTTATGCACACACAATTGACTTCTAAGATGTTCTCAGGACACTCCCTCCTGCTGAGGGCCAGTGATGACTTACAGATAAGAAGGGTTTGCTTCCCAGAGCCCATCACCAGACATCCGCCCAGCAGCTCGGGGCCAAGTGAGACCCCAGACTGTGTCTCATTCACCACTGAAGAAATTGACAAGAAGAAGCTTGATACTGCCCATTTAATCCAATCCATACTCTAGGCTGGATCCTGCTCTTGGACTACTCTGTATCACCTTTGTGCAAGGACAGAGAACTGCAAAACCCTATCTTACAGAAGAGGCAATGGGGTCAGATTTAGAAAATGGTAAGGTTAGAATTTAAACCAGGAGTCAGCTATGAGCAAAGGCCCCTGGTGATGCAGCCCTTGTGTCCCCTAAGGTCATACCCCTGGAAGAGCAAGTTCACTGCAGACTGCTGGTGGCTCTGATACATCGATTTGCAATGTATGTACTGCTCCTCAGGCTCTACCGAAGGGCTGAGGCTCACTTGGGGGACACACGAGGCTCTCTGAATAACACGAGCCAGCCGTGCATTTCCCTGCCCGGGCTCAGGAAATAGTACCGTTACCCAGAATAGTCATGGTTGCCTTGTGCATGCAAACAGGTTGTCTGAGCGCCTCCATTCCACCCCCCTCTGCCTGACTGGAAAAGGGGTACAGCCATCTTGGGTGGTCCTTACCGTTCATTTGAAAAGTGAGACAAGTCTAAAGACCCAGCCAGACCCAATAAAGGCTGACCCCCTGACCCATGCAGAAGAAAGCTCTCTCCATGGGATAAAGAGACAGCAAAGATGTCCCGGGTCTGACCTCGGGCACCTGCCACGGGGCCCCAGATGCCATGTGCTGCGATGCCCCATGGTTTCCCTGCCTGGCTCAGGTTGCATTTTCTTCACAGAACCCTTTGCAGTTCAGACTGGACCCTGACTCTCCTATACTGCACAGCAGAGTAGCATCTCATGGCTTGGGGAGGAAGCAGGGGAACTCTGGCCACCCCACAGCAGGCCAGGAGAAGGTTCCAGGAGAGGATTAAGGAGCTGCCATCAGGACCCAGCGCAGCAAAGGCGCGTAATGTCTGCTAATGTTACAGCACCTGAAACCAAGCTGTAAAATAGTAGCTTAAGGTTACACGGGCCAATCATAACACATGCAGGGCGAGCACTAAGGGGCACTTGTCTAACAAATACTTCATGATATGAAGACTCAGGCTCCATTATTTTGCTGATGTTGTTTTTAAATAGTATCTTTAATGAGAGCGCCCTAATAGGTGTGAATTCCAGCTTATCCATCCTTTTTTTTTTTTTTTAAATGTGCTCTTACACATCAAGCTCAGCACAGGATCTGCAAAGTGGGAACTTGATTCACTGCATGCTGAAGGCACTAACCGGACCACGGCACCCCTCTGACTTCTGCCGGCCCAAACCGTCTGATAAAAAAACAAAAACAAACACAAACAAACCCACATCCTAAAGCCAACGCCAAAAGAGCCTTTGGACCCAGTTCCCTGCTCGAGATGGGGAAACAATTCAGAGCAGCAAGGACAGCACTGCTGGCCTCACCTCTCCCGGGAGGGAGGGAGCAGCACCGGAGGGAAAAGGTGTCTGAAGCCTGCAGGCTTCTTGAAAGCTTGAAAAGGAACTACCACACTACAGAGGGGGAAATAAGAAGGGGCTGTACGTTCCCACCTCCCAACCCCCAAATGAGCTAGACCACAAGTGAGCCGCATCCGTGTGCATCCTAAAAGACTACAACACAATGCTGAGCAGGGGTCCGGCGGGCAGACCGCGCTGTTTGAAGTCCTGCCTGGAGAACGCAGCTCTGCACCAAAGATAGGACCCCCGGGAACCCATAGGTGGAAGGGAGGGGGACATAAGTCATCTCAGCTCTTCTCCCTATGCACATGCACAACACACACACACACACACACACACACACACACACACATCTACTTTCAAAACAAAAAGAGAAATACCAACTGTGGTGGATCGGGGGTTTTCCACTCCAGCAACAATTCAGGCTGTCAGGGGAGACCAAAGCCGAGCTTGTGGCTCGGCGGTGTGCTCTTACCAGCTTCATGGTGGAATTGTTCTGTTCCCAGCGCCACAGCATCTCGTTCATCTTACTTCAGGGAGAGGAGGGTGGGGGGGAGAAGAAAAAAGGAGCCGAAGCACCTGCCGGCCAAGTTGTTGGTCTGGCTCGGGCGCCAGGTCGTCCACTGTTCTGCAGCCCCTGGGGGCATCCCTGGCGGGCCACGGAGGTCACTTTGCCAAGCCCTGGGATGGGGGGAGGTGGGAGGGGGGAACCAAGGCGGGAGCAGAAACCCTGCGCCCACAATTCTTGAGTGCCGTGCTCCCTCTGCGCGATCCAGTAACTCCCCTGAGCCCAGAGAGCAGACGCTGGGGCCCCTGGGACTCCGGGTTGGGGGGGGGGCGGAGGGAGCACTGTCCACTGTCGCAGGGCTCCGGTGCACAGGGAGCCGAGAGCAGCCGGCGCAGCGGGGAGGTCCTTAACTCTTGAAAAGAGGGCGAGGGTAGGCGGGACAGCCTTGGGCAGGAGGGAGGGCTATGATCCCGAGAGGGGGCTGTGGCTTCCAGGACCTTTCTGGTTCTCAGCCAGGACACCAGCTCATATCTCCCCGAACACGTGCTCAGCTCCATCTCACTTTCCGCATCAAACTCACCCAAATTGTCCCATGGTAGTCACTGGAACCGGGAAACAGCTGTAATCTGGATTTCAGCTGTAGGATAAACGCAGGCACACAGCGAGATGCGCGCGGCGCGCACGCATGTGTATACACACACACACACACACACACACACACACACACACACACACACACACAGCCCACACCCCGGAGATATTTATTTCCTGATACGTAAAGGATAAAGCTTGGGTGTTTTCAAACACACCTGGTAGCTGCAGGAGAAAGAACTTCCGTAAACCCTGGCAGGGGAGGAGGGGACGGGCAGGGACTGGGCTTTGGATACTTTGTCCCCGCCCCCCTCCCCCACCCCTGCAGCATTCTCTACCTGCTGCAGGCTGTGTCCGTGCTTTTCTTTCTCTGAGACTTCCGGGACTGGGCAGCTCTACTGTCATCTAATCCAAATGTGACTCTCCAGAGGTTTTCAGAAACTTTGACTATCCTCAGAAGGTTTACAGTGTTCGGAGCATATCCCCCACCCCCACCCATGACCCCGGGCACCCTGGACCTCAAGTCTCCAGTTTGGCTTAGGCAGTAATAAGAGTTCAGGACAACAATGGCTTCCCCAGAACTGATAGAGCTGGGCCAAGATCCTTGGAACTAACTTAGTATATGTTATCATATGTTCTCATATGAAGCCAAAACTTCAAAATGAGAGGAAGTGAGAAGAAGGGTCCCAGTCTTTTGAAGAACGGTCTTTCAAGCAGACCAAATAGATATGAAAATGCTTCCCCATAACCTCTTTCCTTCAGGATTTGATTTCTTTCATTGTTAAAAATAAATAAGTACGTTTTAAAGAGTTTAAAGCCACAGTTTTCTTTGGCTTATCGACCCTGTCCTCTTCCACCCTCCACCCTGACTTTCCAGGCTCCACCAGTAGTTGCTTTTGTTCTGTTGTTAACATAACAAGGTCCTTCCCACCTCACATCTGACAGTCCCTCCTTGGAACATTGTTCCTCTAGATTCACCTTTTTGTTAAAAAAAAAAAGATTTATTTATTTATTATATCTAAGTACAGTGTAGCTGTCTTCAGACACCAGAAGGGGGCGTCAGATCTCTTTACGGATGGTTGTGAGCCACCATGTGGGTGCAGGGATTTGAACTCAGGACCTTCAGAAGAGCAGTTGGTGCTCATACCTGCTGAGCCATCTCTCCAGCCCCTAGATTCACCTGTTACTGGTGGAGCCTGTCATTGGTGGGTCTTTCTCAGGCTATGCATACTTTTCTTCATCAAGAAAAATCAGAAGCATCTCGGGGGGCGCCCGTACCAGCGGGACAGGGATGAGGAGGCATGGCAGGGGTGGAGCAGTCAGAAACGAAGGTCACCGGGCGGCAGAGGCTGGCGGTTACCCATTGGCCGAGGCCAGCTAGGTTCTGGCAAAGGAGGGTGTCATCTATCTATAGCTCGTGAGTTAAGAGCAGGGTGCCCGAATTCTTGTTTCGGGAAGGCGGAGCAGGTTTGAATGGCAGAGGCTGAAGAGAAGAGGAGAGTTGAGGTGATGAAGGGTTGAGGGGTGAGTGTGTGAACAGCAGACATGTGCGGCCAAGGCCAGCTGTGCACGGTGTGCCACGGGGGGCTCCTGAGGGTGACAGCTGGGAGTCTACCCCAGCACCTCTGCAGACACACGCCTTGCCTTTGGGGAGTGATTCAGTACCTACCAAGCTGCCTCTACGGCACTGCCCCCCTCCTCTTGTTTCCCCGAGTCTCCGGCCACGGCCTTCAGAGGAGGTTAGCCTGTGTGGCCCACGTGGGACAGTGTTCTACTCCCTCCAGTCCTGGCTTTCTGGCCTGTCCCCTGAGCCTGTCAACTCAGTGCTGACACTTATAAGCTGTGACACCCTCCCCACGCCCGTCTGCGCCTGCTCAGAGCCTGGGTCTGCTTTTACCGAGCTCTGTTCTAGAACATCCCATCCCTGCATCACGCTCCTCAAAGCTCACAGAGCGCCCCCCTCCTGCTCACTCTGAGTTTGCCTATCCGCCCAGTGATCTGCCCAGTGATCGACTCTGGAGAGAGTCGGGGTTCGGGGCTCTTGATTCTTGAGGCAAAGAGAAGAGGAACGAGACCCGGAGTGAAATAGTTGGTGGCCTGGCACCCCAAAAAGATTCCACGGCTCCCTCCTTAGGAGAGAGACGCCCGCCCATGGAGCTGCCTCCTCCTCTCCCACACCAGCGCCATACATATTTCTTCTATCGCCTGAACTCTGTACCTGATAAATTAATTTGTGTCCAGCTGCTAATAGCTTAATGTGTTTCCCAGAAGCCACACTGCAGTTTAACAGAGGTCTCCTGCTTCTTCAGCCAGACCAGTGAATGATGAGGAAAAAGTGCTGATAGGGCGAGGGTGGCTGGTGGAGCCTCTTCAGACTGCTCTGAACGCATGCCTTTTATATATATGGTCTAGGGTGACCATGGAAAGAATTAGAATCAGTGTGCTCATCCAAGAAGGGGGGGTTTGGGAGACACGTGACTGGACCTGAGCTGGAAAACCCCCCAGAAGTGCTATGTAACCTCTGCCAGTGGGCATCCTGGATATCGGTGGCAGCCGAGTGTGACACAGGGCCCCTCTGAGGACTAGACACAGCAATGCTAAGAAAGACTACGGGTCTGAGGTGCAGAGAGGGAATCCCTCCCGGCCTGGAAGCTTTTGAAAACTGAGTGTTATGAGGGCCTGCTGGCCCGGCCGGCTTCCTGTATCTGAGTGACTGCTATATTACAGTCAGGAAATGTAGAGCCCTCCCGCAGACAATGAAGGTAACCTGTGTGCCGGCGTTTGCACGAGAGGCTTAAGGAGTTACCCCAGCCTTCCAATATGGAGAAGGGTCAAGATCTCGGAATGAAAGGGACGGAGTGGAGCATGCGGGCTCCCATCTGTGACGCTAACACTCGAAAGGCCGATGCAGGACAACTGCGAAAGAGTTAGGAGCCAGCCTGGGCTACATGGTGACTTCTGCCTCAGCTTGAGCTATAGAGGGAGACTGTTTGGGGGATGGGGAGAATCCAAGGGGAAAAATGTGTATAAGAGAAAAATCAAAGCCTTATGAAAGTATACAGCCTGACAGCGGGTCAGCCTTCAGAACTCGAGTCACACTGAAGGAGGACTAATTCTCCCTGAAGGAGGACTCTCAATCAGCAGCCTGGGGACCAGGACCTCCAGGAGCACAGAAGATGCTTTCTCCCTGTCCACCAGCCTTTGAGCGACATAAGTCTCATTTCAAAAGGTCAGTCTGAGGGCATGGGGGAATGCTGAGGTCGTAGGACTGGGAGAGTTCGAGAGAGCAAGTTTTAAGGCTTTCGGGAGAGCGGACGGAATGTCACACGGACGAGCCCAGAAATAAATGACGCCTCCCTAGAAAACGCTGGGCCAGCAAGGGACTCTCCTCTCTCAGCTCCCTGCCTGTCTCTTAAGATGAAGTTAACGTAAAACCTTTCCAGCCCACACATTAAATGCGGCCACCTAGCACGTTCCTAAACAAGGCTGATGGCGTCGCTTGCTGCTCGCCGCACAATTCAGACCCTCTTTTCCTGCCAGTGGAGGAAAGCTAGGCGGAAACAGAGGCTTTCGAGGAGGACAGTGTTTCTCACCCCCATTTTGAAGCCCTGGACTGCCCTCTCTTCTGAACTAGGCTGTGTGTTCTCGTATAGCCATGTAAGTGCCCAGGCTGTCCCCTCATCCGGGGCATGGATGTTCCTGCCAGTCACTGCCCTGCCAAATGGTATGGTTGTGACTTTTCCCATGCAGGACGAAGTCGGCTTTGTTGGTGAAATCCTTTCCGGTCCTTCTTCCCATTGGAACTGTCCATCCCTCCTCTGTGGTCCCTGCTAATTCCTCTACCTGCCATGGTCTGTTCAGTAGCCCTCTTGCAGATAGGGCAGGTACACTTCATTACTGTTCTTTGGATAAACACCACTGTCGACACCATCGCCTCTGGGTGACAAATTCCCTCAGAACAAGTTCTCTATCTTATCCGAGTGCACGCGCAAGTGCCTGGCTCGCCATTAAACAGAACCAGCGAGTCCAGAATGGAGAGGCCGAACGAAGCTTAAAGATCACCCCATTTTATTTCCCAGTTCTCTGGAGGAATCCAAACGCCCTTTCATGGTATCATTACGAAAGGGGCCGGAAATAAACTCAAGTAAATTGGGAGGCTGGAAGCGCTGGGCCGATGGCTTCCAGGGAGATCCGTCAAATCCACACAGTCACAGTCTGCAGCCTCACCCTGTGCTGGGCACCCAGAACCCAGGCATCGGTTTGCTTTTATAGAGGCGAGAAAGCAAGGCTGGAGGGGAAGCCCGCGTCTTGTGTCTCTATGCATCTATGTACTCCACACGGCTGTTTGGAGCACAGTCTCAGAATCTGGGGACAAAGGAACGGTCGACTGAAGACTCACTTGACAGCTCCCGTGTAGGGGCTTTGCCTTGGCTTATTGGAGGCTGACAAGTCTCCCCAGAGCAGCAGCAACCTTCCCAGCCAATCTCAGAGTTGCTAGGTACCCCTGGTATTTATTTGCTCAATTCAACACCTCAGGCCTCAAGGCTCCTTCACTACCCTCCCCTGCCATCGCTTCAAGGAGGCAGATAAGGCTCGAAATTGTGCAATCTCTGGGTGACCTCTGACCCACGCTTTGAAGGGCCCCTGTGTGGCCAGGCCTCCACCCACCCACCCCCACTCCCCGACTGGCCAGAAGTAACACTCCTAACTCCAACCTAGCTAAACGGCAGGGTTGATGACCTTTGGGAAGTGGCTTAAGGACTTAGTTTTTAGCTTTCTCTGTCCACTCAAGTGGACCAGAGGTTCATGTAAGGTCAAAGGAAACTGCTTGAAGGAAGAACTATGAGCCCTGACATGGCACTGGGGCTCGGAGGCCTGGGAAGCTCTAGCTGAAGCCTGCTGGGATGCCAGTTCACAACCGCCGGTAGCCCAAGCTTGGTTTGGATTGAACAATTTTCAGAATAGCTGCTTGGAGACGAGTTGCTGTCTGGGAGTCCTCTGGGGTGTGTTGGGTTGCTGGGCTCTGTTTTCTGTGGCTGTGGTTTAAAGGGGGGGTGGTGGTGGTGTGCAGGAGTGGCTGTTGATTTGGGATTTACTATAGATCTGCCTTTTCATTCTTGGCCAGTTCTGGTCCTCGAGGATTAGGGTCGGAGTTCTAAGAAGCAGCATCTCTCCCAGACGGATGATTATGGTCAACACTTCCTGGAAACTGTTGGGGGGGGGACAAGCCCAGCCCAGCCCTCTGAGCCTTGGCTGTAGGGAATGCAATGCGTTCTCGCCCAAAGAGTTTGTGGCTGAGCAACTAAACAAACACAGTGGAGAGGAATTAGAAACTAGTGCCTGGTGGAGGTGCGGGACGCCTCCCCGGGGATGAAGCAGTCTTAGGTAAGCTAGTTACATTTCTTTCCAGCACCCTTTCCTTCTAGGAGGTAGATAACACATATGCATGTACACATGCAGACACATGCACATGCATACTCATGCATACACGTGGGCACCCACACATGCATACACAGATACATACACATACATACACACGCACACGTACACACACACACACACCAGTGTACACAACCTGTTCTTGGGGTGCCTTCCTTCCCCAGCCCAGGGAGGGTGCTTCCCACAGGGGACTGGTGGAGCTGGCACGTGAGCCTGGGCCTCGGGACACAAACTGAAGAAACAGGAAGAAAGAGACATGGTTCCAGACAGTGGGACTTTCTGTCTGAAAGTCAATAGATGGCCACCCTGGAAATCCATGAACCAAGGCTGCTGTTTAGCAAGGGAGACCTCTCCCGTGCAGCTGCTGCCTCTCTTTGGCTTTTACATCGGCCCCTGAAAGGGGGCTGGATATTGTTACTGCTGCTGGTTTGGCCTGGGCCTTTCTGGGCAGTGCTCGATTCCCACATCAGAGCTAGAGAATCGCTCCCCGGAGTCAGCTCAGCCTTCGCTGCAGCTCATCCCTCCCCACAACCTCCTCCTGGTCATGTTCCAGTGAACACGAACACCGAGAACTCACCACAACCCCGTTTTCTGTGTGCCAAGGCCCTGCCAGGTCAGCTACCCTGGCAACTATTCGTTATTCTCTTTGAAAGGTTTTCACGTGTGCACGCTACGTGTACGTGTGCAGGCACGCATGTGTCACAGCAGTATGTGGCGGTCGGAGGGCAGCCTCGGGTGCCGGATAGAGGCCTTCCACCTCTCTTCATCTTGGGTTGTTTGTTGGTGAGTTTGCCAGGCTAGCTGGCCTGCGAGTCTCTGGGGAGTTCTCCTGTCCCTGCCTGCCACCTTGCCAAAGGAATGCTGGATACAGACACATCTTTAAGAATGAAAAAATTACATTTTACAGGCTGAGTGTGCTGGGGCATGCCTTTAGTGCTAGTGCTTAGGAGAGAGGGGCCAGCCTTGTCTCCCGAAGTTCCATTCTAACCAGGGCTACATACTCAGACTCCATCTCAACAAAAATGCTCTACAGGGAGAGAAAGCAGCTATCAGCGGTTAAACACAGGCCAACAAGATGGCTCAGGGGGTAAATGCGCTTGCTACCATGTACACAGTAAATAAATAGATGGATGAATGAATGAGTGAATGAATGAATGAATTTGTTAATCTTAAAAAATTTAAGGCCGGAGGGTGGCCTGGTGGTTAAGAGTATTGGCTACTTTTCCAGAGGGCCTGAGTTCGCATCCTAAGCACTCACATGGCGGCTCCTGAGGGTGCCACCTGTAACCCAGCTTTGGAGGATCTGATGCTACCTCCTGTCCTCCACAGTACAAGGCACACATATGCTCCAGTTACATACGTACAGGCCAACAGTCATACACATTAAATAAAAATAAACAAAGATTAAAAAAAATTGAGTACCTTTCTCAGAGCGACACAGCTACAAAGAGAGCCCCCTTGTGTCCCTAATCCATCTGGCTGCAGGGCCTTCCTCTTAGCCCCTGAAGTTCTGACTCTCCTCAGAACACACCACTGTCACCATGTGGACCAAGGATCAATACCTAACAACACTCAACACAAATGTGGTCAGCTGCACCATTTGGGGCAAGTAAGAACTGCCGCCCTGTCTGGTGGCTTTGCCGTCGTGGCCTTTAACGATTGGCACTCACAGAGAAATTCCATCAGAGGGCCCAGGTTCACCCTCCAGCCTTGCAATAGTGCCTGTCCTACGCAGTGTTTCAAATAGCTCTGAGGCCTGGGGCAAGCCCCAGCCTCGCTGTGGCTCGGTCTCCTCTGCCTGAGGAGCTCGACCATCCGCAGCTCTCCAGCTGTTCTAGAACGCAGGCGAAGGCCACGTGCCAGAGTCTTAGAAATCATCAAGTCCTAACACTAGCTCCTCAAAGGTGCCCGAAGGAAAAGGCTTAGCCTGCCCAACAGCTCGCCATGTGTCTTAACTGTGCAGGACTTCAGGTAGCCTTTACCTGGGGTTCTGGGGCTCCATGAAGAAATGGGGAATGGGGTTCAGAGACCATCTTATCTATGGGTTGTAATCCTATCGCCCTGTGGCCTCCCCAGGAAATGCCTGAAATTAAAGAGAACACCAAACCCACGCATGCCTCATTTTCCCTATAACATATGTTGATGACGAAGTTAAACTTATACATGGCCACAGTAAAAAATAAACAAACAAACAGCGGTGGTCAATAATAGAAGAGAAAAATCCTAGCACACTGAAGTAAAAGCCTTTTAATTTGAATGTGCACCCTTTCTCAAAATGTAGAATTCTTCATGTGATATCTTCAGAGCATGGATGGCGGTGTTAACTGATGTGTTTTCTCATACAGGGTCTTTGTAGGGAGCCCTGGCTGACCTGGTAACTCACTATGGAAGTGCGGGCTAGCCTTCCGCCTTGCATTCATGAATACCGGAATCATAGACGTGCACCACCGGGACCAGAGGACGGTGGGCAAACGAAACTGCAGGAGGTGGATCTGCGGGTAAGGCAGAGCTAGTGTGCTTTTCAAATTTATTTGACCTTAGGACTCTTGGGGTAGAGATTTTTAAGGGGCCACTGTAGAAAGCACCTCAGGATGTGTTCCCCACATGGCGGAACCTGGCACAGATTTTCCCAGAGAGCTCCCCACTTCAGAGCAACCACCAGATGCCATGTGCATCACCCTTTCATTTTCCTGCTATAGTTGGAGTCGGCAACAGACATCAGCCTGCGCTTTTGCTATTATGGTTTTTAATTCAGGGTTCGCAGAATGCAAATGGAGAAAGAGGCCGCGGTACTCCACCAGAACCGTGACAACAGACCTCTGCCGGCCGCCCTCCCCCTAGTCCTGTGTCTTACACACAATCTGGTTTGTATCCTCAGGCTCCTACAGAGTCATGCCAAAAGCCAATCCGTCACAATGTGTGGCCCGTGTTGACACCAAGCCTAGAGTTAAAGGATGGCTCTCCAGATGGTGCCGCTGCCCTTCTAGCAAGGGGCACACTGGGGGTGAACGATGGCCAGAACTCACAGACAGGCACTACTGGAGAAAGTGGGGCTCTCAATTCAGATCCCACATCTATCAAAGATGGCTTGGGGTATCCAAAACTCCCCACATCTCATCCTGACAATAAGAAGTACTTAGAATATCGCTGTGTATTCTTAGGCGGTCTAAGTTTTGTTTTTAATAAATGATCTTCCTCAAGCTGCATAATGACCTTTGACCATAACACCATGGTGAGTGTGGCATGGTTAAGCAAACTGCCAGGCTGCACACAGCTCATAAACACAGCCAGAGTTTGGATGCAGCTCTGTGTGACTCTAGCCTGGAGCCCAGCATAATAAGGTGTCTATCTGCACAATGTCCTACCCTGTGGAGGCTTCCCCGAGCTCGCCTGCCTCAGGACAGCCAGGCACACTGCAGGTCTCAGAACAGGACTCCAAACAGCAGCACCAATACCAGCCCTTTATCACCGATGTGAATTCCTAGACACCGTTTTATAACTAGTGAATGAGAAACCGGCGAGTCTCAGCAACTTGCTTTAAGGCGCCTAGCAACTGATTCTAGCATCTCTTCATCCTGGGGAGGTGGCTTAGAGGTTAATTGCAAAGGATTTGAGTTGAGTTCTCAGCACCAACATTGGATGGTTTACAACTTCAAAACTACCTATAAGTCCTCTCTCTCTCTCTCTCTCTCTCTCTCTCTCTCTCTCCCTCCCTCCCTCCCTTCCTCCCTCCCTCCCCCTTGCTCCCTCCCTCTCTCCCTCTCTCCTCCCTCTTCCCTCCATTGTTTCTAAGTAAGGCAGGCACTTCAAGGCAGGGGCACTAAGGAGGAAATACAACCAGCTGTGGAGTGAGCCACCTGTCTGTTCATCTACCGGCATACCCAGGAACCAGCAAGGCAGACGCTGCTCAGATCGGGGAGGTGAGGTGGGAGCTAGCAGTCCTTCCAGCAGGGAGGAATCATCGGGAGGCCCCTCGGATAGTCTCAGAATTAGAAAAGCTATGGCTGGTTCTTCCAGATGAGAGCCAAGACAAAATGAACAGGATGACCTGACACCCCAGATGGGAATTATGGGAGAAAGTTCCACCATGCATGCCTGGCCTTGACCATAGGCTGCGCTATTCCCACCATAGTCCAATGCAATATTTATTTCCCTACCCGTCACAAAACCATGGCTACTCAAAGCACAGTGAGCACCCAAAAAAAGAGCTCCGAGCTCCTCTCCATGGCTGGACCCACCCTTGCCTTAGCAAAGACTCTGCAGAGAAGGCCCCCTTCCCATCCCTCCTCCTGCACCCAGCACTCTCAGCCCCTCTGGATACATTTCCATCTATCTATTCTCTGTTATTCCTTCTCCAGCCCTGTGGTGGCCACACAGAACTGGACTGCATCAGGACAGCTCTCAGCTATTGACGACAGTGGCCATGCCCTCTCTGCTCTTGTCAGGAGAAAAGGCATGTTTTTTTCCCCCAATAATTCCTCTTTTCCTCTTCCTGTGTACTTTGTGTCTACCTTTGCGAAGGCTCCTGCAGCCTCTCAAAGCCAATGTCCGGCATTTATGGCTTTCTGTCGGCCAAGCTAATCCAGTTCTACTTAATCCAAGCAGAGCAAACAGCACAATGGCTAAGCAGGCAAAGAGCCCTTTCCTGTGGAACAGCCAGGGAATGGAAGCCCGGCTTCCTGGGCTTCCATCCCTTCCATCTTAGAGGGAGAGCGCGGGAGAAACAGCCCGCCCTTCGGACGTACCTCCACGCCTCCGCCTTCTCAAGGCAACGCTTGCCAGACTCACCTCCCGCGCCTTTAGGGAGCTCCGAGCTCGCCGTGGGAGCTCCAGCCGTGCACACCTGCCCTCTGTGATGTGGGGGGAGACCCGTTTCCTAGCACCTCCTGGATTCCCAGGACTGGGGGTGGCGGGTGGCGCTGTCCCAGCTGGATCCCTCAGCCTGGAGTTGGTGAACATCCTCGGAGCTTGCTGCAGTTCACTAGGACCGAGGAGAGACTTTCTCGGGGAAGTGTAGAAATGAGCCTGCTTTCCCTGGAAGGATGGGCTATTATCTTTTAGAGGAAGCCCTGGGGCTGGGCTGGGAGCCTGTGCTTCTGGATTGGAGGGCCTTGAGTGGTGTAGGGCCTGGGGCAAGCTCTTTAGCAAGGCTGTGGCCTGCTGCTTCACCTGTACATGGCGATTCTCCAAAGCCTCTCTTGAGGCTACAAAAGAGCACGCCAACAACACGCATGTGATAAAGGAGGCGGGGTCGGGCACATATGTGGGTATTTATTGTTGCTATTGGCAGCAATGCTTTATACACCTGAATGAAGGGTCGAGTCACATGTGACTGAAGTCGTCTGAGCCTTGCAAGCACACCCTTCTCTCATCTGATCCTAGTCAGTCAGGAAGATGGTGATGTCACGATTTCCCATGAAATAGTGTAAGCGAAAACTACAAAGCCCAGGAAGGCCAACCGACTAGCCTGGGCTCCCAGAGAAGAGTTAAGGTTAGGTACAAGACCATGAGTTGCCTGACTTGAGCTCTTGGACTCTTGTCCTATTTCCTCTCATATCATGTAGCTGTCTAGTAATAAATAGTATGTTAATATATTTTATATCTTGTAATAATTAACAATTATTAATATGTTAATAAAATATAGCTAGATGCATGCTGTAGGACCCCAAATCTACACAGCAGACAGCTCTTCTGCACCCAGGGTCAGACACACTTTTATCCTGAATGCTTCCCAAGAAAGAGATGTCTGTGCCTTGACCTGACCTGGCTCTAGTGTCAAGGCTGATCTGGTCCCTGCTTGGGGAATGAACCAGTATAGACTCTGGCTTTCTGCCTGATCCCATGTGCTCCGACTGTTCAGCCCAGGGTCCCCCCTCTCACTTAGATCTAGAACTGCAGCGAGTGGGGTACCAAGTATTCCTGGGGTACACAACCATCTTCTGCAGGTACTCCTGCGAGTTCTGTAGGAAGGCCTGATCTAAGCGCATTTCTCCCCAAGGGCTTCTGAACCCTGGGAAGCAGGGTAGGAGGAGGGCACACCTGCCTGCTCCGGATGCATCCCTCAAGAGGCCCCTCGAAGGAGATTCCCCAGGGTTCCTGCCTGGAGGCGGGAGGCACCGTGTGTGCTTCCTGAAGCAGCTTCTAGAATGATCAGCTTTTTCCACCATGACGCACCTAGACCTGATAGGCACTGTCGGCTCAGCGTTGCGGCTTGTTGGCTAGTCAGTCCAGGAAACAACTGCTGTTTATCTCAGCACCCCTCAGGCTCCAGAAACAGCATGCCCACCTCTTCCACAGACACTGGAACCGGCTCCCAGGAGCCCTTATCAGCTAAGATGTTCCAGTGACATCAGCTTTCTCAGAACTGGACAGATCTATCCCTCAAGCCCCACTTCAAAGCCTGGCTTGTTCCCTGGGGGCCCTTTCCCCCAGAATGCTGTGCACAAACGCTTTAGGCCAAAGAGCAATCAAGCAGAGCTCCTGCCGTCTGCAGGAACCGCCCATTACAGAATCTCCTGCACCTAGGCAGAGCCTGCAATGCTGAAGATGTCCAACAAAGGCCTTTAGTAAAGAGGCACAGGGAGGGGCTGAAGTCTCAACTTGCTGCCAAGCAGGATCCTGCTAACTGTGCGAACTGAATTCACATAGCCAACAAGCATCTCTTCCTTGACCACTGAGTATCAGATACTGTTCTAGTTGCTAGGGAGAGACAGTGACACAGGAGGGAAAAGCCGCGCCTATCCTCTATCAGCGGAAGATCCAGGAATGCTAAAGGCAGACAGGGCAACATGCAGGTGAAAGTATGAGCAGACCAAAGAGGACAAGCTAGCCAGCCAGCTAGGTTGAGCATGCCAGAGTAGGGGTGGGGTGCTCAAGAGGGGGGCTTCAAGGAGGCTCCCTCAAGCAGAGACTTACAGACAGAAGCCAGAGAGCCACAAGGAGACCCGGGGGAAGAGGGGTCTGAGCAGGGGGAATGGCAGTGCACAGGCTCTAACAAGATGGTGTCAAAACGCTCAATGAGAGAAGCCAGGCCAAGCCAGGCAGAGGGCTATCTTTTAGGAGGAAGGGTTAGTCAAGCGGCCTGGGCTAGATCTAGCCATCAATGTGGTTGTATTAGTTCATCAGCTAAGAAGAGCCATTTTCAGTTTTAAAAGTTTGGAAGGAGGAAGAGACAGACGCGGAGAAGATGGAGGCGACCATATGCCAGACTCCTGCTGAGACTGCCAAAGCCTAGCATGCTGACTATCTGGCCTTTGCCCACGAAAGCATGCTTATCAGCCCCAGATACACATCTAAAGTGCAGTAAACTGTAGTGCCTGTAGGAAGTACTTCAGGGTTCTGAGTAAGATGGTGGCACATCCCCCTCACAGACCTGTCAATATGCAGGCTATTGGGGGTCCTAAGCAGGTGATGCCAGGGAGAGACCCCTCTGAGGGAAGTAGGGACAGTCAGTGTAGTCTGCAGTGACAGCAGTGTGGGTAACAGCATGGACACTCAGACATATTAGCAGCTGAGCAGGGGTGTGAGGAAGAGAGCAGGGCACTTTGGTCTGAATGACCAGGTACGTTGTTGGCACTGTTTGCTGAGATGCAAATAACTAAAGGAGAAGCAGTTTGTCATCAGGCTTTGGGGATCAGGAGATCCACTTTGGTGGTCTTAGTCAGTTTGAGATAAGGATTATTTATCAAAGCAGAAATACCTACACACATAGACACAACACGCACACACGAAGCATAAGGAATAAGACGTCTATGACTCTATCCGAGAAAAAGAGGAGGGGACACGTTGAACACTGACTCTTACACGGGAAGCATTCAATCTTAGCTCTCTAACTAGCGACAAGGACAAAGCTTTCCATTTGTTTCTTGTGCTTCATTGATAAGGGAAAGAGACCTTAAAGCTGTTTTCTCAGAGTTGGGCAGGGTTGGATCTGGGGGGCGGGGCAAGCAGTGTTCCGGTTACTCTGTTCTACATCTGACCCACACCACACATGTCTACTTAAAATGTGTCCTTCAGACAAACTGGGCTATCCCAGTCTCCCGGAAGGATTTCTACTGCTCAGAGATAGTAAAACAAAACAAAACAAAACAAACAAAAAAACAAACAAAAATCCAACCCAGCTTGTTTCTTACCTCTGAATTTATTAAAAGTCAAATAAACATATTTTATTATAATAACTTGCCCTATATAATGTTTTTCAATCAGAAAATAAGCATGATAATAAACTAATTAAGATGACAAGCAGAAAGGGAGAGAACGTGAGTCTGTTCCCTGTCTTTAAATACAGCCACACTGGAGCGCTGTGGGGCTGTTCCCAGGCTACGCCCACCTGCTGTATGGACAGCGAAGATTGGGTTCTGAGGTTCAGAACTGTGGGTCTAGAAGCTGGAGATGTGGCACCACAGCAGTGGCCTATGTGGCAGAGGGATCAGTTAATAATTAAACAGGTGGCATTTGTTAAAACAGCGCGCCAGAATTATGTGTTTCGGGCTGTACTACATGTCCTAAGCGCCTGACCACATCCAACTCTCTGACTCTGTTCTACAAGGGGGAAAATAAGCTGCCTCACTCCCAAGTCACGGAACTGAAACTTTAACCCAGGTATGAAAGACACCAGAAGAGAGCTCCAACTCAGTGTACGTCATGCCTAGAGGATAGTTAAAGCCAACTAGAAGGCGAAAAGGTACTCAGTAAATGTGTGTGTGTGTGTGTGTGTGTGTGTGTGTGTGTGTGTGTCTATCTGTGTGTGTCTGTGTGTGTCTGTCTGTGCATGTCTCTGTGCATGTGTCTGTCTGTGTGTCTCTGTGCATGTGTCTGTCTGTCTGTCTGTCTGTCTGTGTGTGTGTCTCTGTATGTGCATGTCTCTGTGTATGTATGTGCGTGTGCCTGTGTATATGTGTGCATGGCATGGTATGTGAACATCAGAGGTCAACATTGTAGAGTCAGCTTTTCTCACCCAACTTCACATGGTGTGTGTGGCGGCTTAAATAGGAAATGTCCCCTGTAATCTCAGGCATCTGAGCACTTGGTCCCCCGATGGTGGCACTGGGGAGGTTTAGGAGGCCTGGCCTTGCTGAAGGAAGTATGCCTGGGGGTGGGGAGGACAGGCTTTGAGAGCATACAGCCTTACCCTACCCCCAGTTCACTCTTTCTACCCTGCGCTCACCATTAAAGATGAATGCTCTCCGCTTCCTGCCCCTGCCACATGCCACCCATGCTGCCACGCCTCCACCCTCCCATGATGCACTCTTACACTTCCGATGCCATAAGCCAAACTCTCTCTTCCTTAAGTTACCTTTGGTCACATGCTTTGGCCACAGCAATAGAAAGCTGACTAATACACATGGGCTCCAGGGGTTGAAGCCAGGCCGTCAGGCTTGCACAGCGAGCATCTTTACCCACGGATCTACCTCTAGGTAAGCATTTCTTTAATGAATCAAGACTATGGCTAGGGAGACGGCACAGGGGCTAAGAGTGCTTAATGCAGAGGCTTGAGGACCTGAGCTTGAATCCCCAGAACCTACATAAAAAGCCGAGCACAGCGTGTGCCTGGAATCCCAGTGCCGTGGTGCGAAAAGGAAGGAGGACCTCTGGAGCTTGCTGACCACTGACCCAGTTCCAGATTCAGTGAACGACCCTGTCTTAGAAGAATAAGAAAGGGGGTGATAGGACAGGATACCTGATGACCTCATTTGGTCTCCACATACTCACTCCTGTGCACATATATGATACACACATGCACAAATGATGGCTAGAGAGTTGATAGGTGGAAACTAGTTAGATGGATGGACGATAGATAGATAGATAGATAGATAGGTAGATAGATAGATAGATAGATAGATAGATAGATAGATAAAAATAAAAAAAAAAAAACTAAGGAACCAAATTCAACTGAGATGAAAGCAAAACTTAAGAGAAAAAGATAGAATAAAGCCAGCCAGGGGCAATTCATATGTTCCTGTAGATGTGCTCACTGAGCAGACCCTCACAGGAATGGTGAGTGAGTGCTCACTGAGCAGACCCTCACAGGAATGGTGAGTGCTCACTGAGCAGACCCTCACAGGAATGGTGAGTGCTCACTGAGCAGACCCTCACAGGAATGGTGAGTGCTCACTGAGCAGACCCTCACAGGAATGGTGAGTGCTCACTGAGCAGACCCTCACAGGAATGGTGAGTGCTCACTGAGCAGACCCTCACAGGAATGGTGAGTGAGTGCTCACTGAGCAGACCCTCACAGGAACTGAGCTCGCAGGCCGAGAGACCGAGCATGCACTGGAGTGAGTGTCACACGTGGGTGCAGAATGGGGGAGATGCCGAGGGTGCCCTGATGCCATCCTGCAGTCTCTGCCTCTTTTCGCTTGACCTGTTCGTTCATCCGGCCTGTCGTTACGGAGACGGAGGACTCACGAGGTCTGTGATTCCAACACGTTACTTCTATTCTATTCTTTGGACCTTGTGCCCATACTATGTCTTTGTCTCTTACCAATTTCTTTCTGCTCAACTTCCCATCACACGAAGGCTCTGGCCTTCCAGCCATCTGGTGGTGAGGCTATGCACACAGTGGGGCAGGGAGTTCATTGTTCGGTTGAATCTCCAAATGGATATGTGATCTCCAGAAAGTAAAAGTTATGCGTCCAGATGGGCTCAGCAGGCAGACACCTGCCACCAAGCCCAATAGCCTGAGGGCCATCCCAGGACACCCGTGCTAGAAGGAAAGGATCGGCTCCCTCGAGATGCCCTCTGACCTCTGCAGGCGTGGCATGCCGTGGCACGCATGCATTCCAGCGCCCATCCACAAACCACCAAAGCCGCTTCTGCGCTATCTGGCTAGACTCCTTTTCCTTAGCAGCTGCTGCAGAGCAGCGCTCACGAAATTCAAGCCCCGCTTTCAGAAACTTCGCAAGGACAGTGCTGGCATTTTTCCAGGCACAGCATAAACCAGAACTTGGTTCGTTCACCTCCACATGGGCACAGAACGGTCCAGGTTCTCAGCTGCTGAGAACGGCAGGGACCCTCACCAGGCTTTGCGCAACAGCCCTTCCTTTGGTTGTTGTGGGAGCCTCGCGCCTGGCCCTGCCTCCACCCTACACGTCTACCCCCATTTCCCTGTGTATATCAGGTCGGCAGCTCCTTTCGGCCAAAGGAAACAGCAGTGCTCTGAATGCGGGAGGCAGGACATGCTTCCTTTTTGGCAGGTTGTTCATCTGCCGTGATTCCTGCTTGCTACGCGTGTTTCTGAGCTTCAGATATCAATCACCATCTTGATAGGCGGAGACCGGAAGAGAAAATACAAACGGTCTCCTATTACCGTTTCGCGTTCAAGTGAGACACTTAGGAACCAAGGTCTTTGTCAGCATTCCTTCCTTCTCTGTTACAAGGCGGAGACCAAGCATCCTCCATGCTGGGTATTCTTGCTGTGAATCTGCACCAAGGACAGCTGGGGGACCGTGATGGCTTCCTGCTACTCGCAGCTATGGCCGGATGCAGGAAGGAATCATCGCAAGCGTACAAGTGTGCCATTCTAAGGAGGACAGGCCACGGAAAGGCCATATGTGACTGCTCCCCTGGTGTAGAGGATGGTGACAGCTATGTTAGTGGGAGCAGTGTGTGTGTGAAGGAGAATAGCTAAGAGCCGTGATGGCTGTGCAAAGGCCCTGAGGCTAAAGTGAGTAAAGTAGATCAGAGGGATGCAAGAAAGTCAGCGATGGCAGGGCATGAGCCGTGACGCTAAAGAACTCCAGAAGCAGCAGGCAGGGAGCTGGGAGCTGCTGGGGAAGGCTCCCCGTGTGACCCCAGAGATGTGGGTCTTATCCTGAGAGTACTGGAGAACCACAGGACAGCATCAGGGAGGTGTATGAAGGTGTGTGTGTGTGTGTGTGTGTGTGTGTGTGTGTGTGTGTGTTGCATGTACTTGTAGATATTTTATGATTTATTTATTTTACTTTTATGAGTATCTAAAATTTGCCTATGTGCTTGCATATGTTCCACATGTGTATCTGGTGCCCTCAGCTTATAAGAGGATGTTAGATACCCGGGGATTGGAGTTACAGATGATGGCGAATCAGCCTGTAGGTAGGAATCACCAAGGTCCTTTGCAAAAGCAGCTAGCACCCTTCACGGCTGAGCCTTGACTCCAGCCCCAACACGTATACATTTTTGATCACACTTGGGCTTTGAAAAGCTCTTTACTATATCTCCAGCCCTGTTGGGTTATTTTTTCCCCCCAAGACAAGGTCTTGCTAAGTTATTCGGGCTGGTCTGGAACTGACTACAGAGTGCACGTAAGCCACAAGCTCATGGTCCTTCTGCCTCTACCTCTCAAGTGTTTAGACTATAGGAGGGCGCTGCCCTACCCGACTCAAGGTTTTAGAGGATCATTATGGAGCTAAAGAGAGAGCTCGGCAGGGTAGAGTACCTGTTACTCTTGCTGAGGGCCTGGGGTCAATTCCAATCACTCATAAGTATCTGTAACTTCAGTTCCAGGGGACCCAATACCCTCTTCTGACCTTAGACACCAGGCATACATAGTACACACACACACACACACACACACACACACACACGTAGCCAGAACACTCATACATATAAAGTGAATCCTTTAAAGAACACTCTGGCCACAGTCTGAAGATGGCCCGAAGGATCAGGAGTCCGTGGAGATGAGAGGAATACAGTGCAGAGGCCTTTGTGTAGTGGGTGTATATATTCTGGTGGTCTGAATCGGGGTGCAGGTAATGATGGGAAGAGAAATGGGCTCACTTGGGAGCCCGCAGGAGCCTGAACTGCAGAGTCAGTCAGATGATGGCCAGGGATGCAGGAAGCAAGAATCGTCCACTAGGCCTGGCCTCTGTGCTGACCCTCAGAGCAGACCTCCGTGGCCCTGCTACTGCTCATGGGGATGGCTATCCGAGGTGAGCACGGCAGGCAGGGTCACAGCAGACTGGCTGTGCAACAGCTGTGAGCTCTAGTACTGGAGACTCCCATGATTCTGAGTTTGCGGAGGGAGGGAGGGCGGAGGGAGGGCCTCTGTATTGGCTGCTCTGAGCGTAGACCACGCTGTCCCTGTCCCGCAGAGGGAAGGCTCTCTGCATCCCTAACACGCTCCCTTCAGAGCCCTTCCTCTGAAGCTGCCTCAGCCCCTCTTGAGCTCCTCACTCTGCTTTCCCTATGGTACCCGACACTCTGTTGGCAAGAACTCATTTTTTCTTCTGGGTCTGCAATCCCCCTCCCCAGGAACAACTTCCGAGACCACAGAAACCTTGCCACCGGTTGTGTGACACATGGTATATACTCAATAAATAAAGACAAATGAATACGTGACTCCTGAAGACCAAGGGCCTCCTGCTGCTGCTGCCTTGGGCTCTGTGGGGACCCACACTAGCCTTGACCCTGGACTTCGCAATGGAGTGGGGCCCTGGTTGGGTTTCAGCGGCCCCTTCCGGTTTATTCTGTCTCCAGCTCCCCGGGGGTGGGGTTGGGGGTTGGGGGTTGGGGGTCGGGGTGGGAAAGGGACACGTGAGTGATGGGTTCCCAAGAAACAGTATTTCCATGACCTTCCTGCGTAGCAGAACCAGCCGCATGAGCATACTTCCAACTCCAAACCGCGGCCTGCGGAGCACATGGGACAGGACCCCTATGGGAGTGCTCGTCCCCGCCCGCGACTGGGAGTGCTCCCAAGCAAACGCTGCTTGCCCCGCAGATTCCGTGTTATTTTGGCTCCCTGGTTTTTTCCTATAGATCTCAGGGCCAAAGTCAACTATGCTTGCAGTCCATTGCTGGTTCTTTTTAACCTGGGCTATAAGGTGGGGTTTGTTCCTCCTGGCTCAGTTCCCTTTTCAGAAAATGCACCAGCTTCTCCCCTTACTCCAACTTCATCCCAAAGAAACACGCAGTAAGGGAATGCATTCTTGAGGAGGAAATACAGGGGCACCGAAAGCCCCAACCAGGCCTGGCAGAACCCACTTTGGGGACAGATGAAGGCGTAGCCCCCCAGCTGATGGTCAGCGTCCACAGTGTAAGTCCCAGCTGCCTTGTATAGGTTTTCCTTTTCTTTCCTATGCCTCTGCTCTCCCCCAGTGTAGACGGGGTGGGATTAGCCACTATGTCACTGTATCATGTACAGTTCACGGACTCACATGACAAGGCAGTAGAGAAGCCATCATCCTACCCCTAAGCTCGGCTGGAAATAGAGATGGACCAGGGACAAAAGACAATCCTAAAAGCCCACGGACTCGCACAGAACACCGGTCCCCCGGCTGCCCCTGGAGGAACGAGGGTAGAGCGACGTTCTGGCAGGGCCTCACCCTGCAGACCCGCGTGCTGGCAGCGCTGGGGTTCCCGACCAGGAAAAAGGAAGATAAAAGCATGTGAGAATTCTCACTTCTTAGGGAATGAGCTTGTCACAAGAACCGAGGGGGCGGGGAATGAGCTAACAGAAATAATAATAATAATAATAATAATAATACGGTAAATAATAACAAATGCTTGGGAAGGAAACAAGAGCAGCTTGGAGAGATTTCGTGGGGGCACGCCCGCTGCCTGGGCATTCCCACGCCACCCTTCACCTGGACCTGGACCCAGGAGTAACAGCATCATCTGGTGCGTGGTGAGCACCTTCTCCACTCATTATTGTACACAGTTCCTGATGAGGACATCTCTTATCTGTTATCCAAGACACTGGAGATTCTGAAATGCCCAGAAGCTTGTTCAAGAAACAGAGCAAGTAGCTCCTGGAAGGGAGCGGGTCCCACCCTATAACACAGGCCCCTCCTCTTCAACATAAACTCTTGTTTTCCTCAGTTAAGAATGACTGGTTTGGGGCTGGAGAGTCTGCTTAGCATGAGAGGCGTTCTGCAGAGCACATGGGTTCAGACGCCAGCAGCCAGGTCAGGTGGCTCACAACCTCCTTGAAGGATCTGTCGCCCTCCTCCGGCATCACCAAGGACCTCAGCACACACATGTACGTAAATATTCCCAGCATGCCATGCTCCGCTGCCCTGCCACCATCCAGTGCTCAGGCTCTGACCTGGCCTCAGTCAGCCCTTCTCACCCCACAGGATGACAAGGGCCAGCTGGCGGCAGTGGGGTGGGGTTCAAGCCCACATTGCTTCTGAGAAGAGGTTCACCCTGCTTTCACACCAGCTGTCGCCTCTTCTCCTGACCCATCCTATCCTCCTATGGCTCAGCTCCTGTCCACCCCACCCCCCAGGCTCCTCAGAGCCATAGCCTGTCCCCTCCTTAAGTAAACATGGCGTTTATTACACTCTGATGCTCCCTCTCTACTAAACGCAGATGCTCTGCACCCCAGCCGCTCAGGACATTCTCCAAACCATTACTAGAAGCCATTTTGTCCTCGGATCATGTCGGATTTCTCTGGGACTCATCACTCCAGCACGCACTGAGAGAGGTGGTGCAGACTGGGAGCGGGGCTCATGACCTCGAGCCTCAGTCTGACCTTTGCACTTAAGCACTAGGGCTTCAGTAAACATTTGACCTGCCGGCCTGTGGGACAGAGATAACAGCAGTGCTCGGTTCTCTAAAACGTGGTGTGTGTGTGTGTGTGTGTGTGTGTGTGTGTGTGTGAGAGAGAGAGAGAGAGAGAGAGAGAGAGACAGAGAGAGAGAGACAGAGACAGAGACAGAGAGAGAGACAGAGAGACAGAGACAGAGAGAGAGACAGAGAGACAGAGAGACAGAGACAGAGAGACAGAGAGACAGAGAGAGACAGAGCATGAATGCAGTGCCCACAGAGGCCAGAAGAGGGCATACCTTTGTAGACAATAGAAACCAAACTGAGGCCGTCTGCAAGAGCAGTATTTGCTCTTAACCACTGAGCCGTCTCTCCAGCGCCTCATAGTACTGATTGCTATTGTGCTCGTTATATGAGACCCTCCATAAACAACTTTAATTGTTGAGTATAGTACTCATCTCTCTTTTAAATTGTGCGTGTGTGTGTGTGTGTGTGTGTGTGTGTGTGTGTGTGTGTTTGGTTCAATACTTCTGCTACCATGGAACACCAAGTAAAAGACTATGCATTTCCCATACCTACTGTCAAACTTTTACCTCAGCCATATTTTTAAATATAAATCCCCTTGGCTCATGGTTCTGAAACCTTATGAGGGATAGGAATTCACTCTACTTCAGAAAGGTCAAGTCACTGACATCACGCGGCTAACAGAGGGCAGCAGGGCCACACCCTTTACTTGGGGTGCCAAACTTCCTTCTCATCCCAGTTTGCTGCTTCCTTCAGCCCAAATCCAAATGCATCAACCCAGCCAGGGCCAAAGAGGAGAATTCCTAGGTTGCTTGAGTTTCTCTCCTGAAAATTCACAGACACGCCAGGTCTCCCCACACCCAATGAGGCCAGCTGTGCCTCAACTAACCCACTTCCTCACAGGCCTGCAGCAGATTCTGCTGACAGCGCAGAGGGGGAGGGGGACGGGGACTTCCACCACTTAGAGCCACAGAGTCATCAAAGGCTTTTGTACCTGCGTTGGGCTGTTGTAAGACACTGCCCTAGCCCCTAGCTCTCCCCTGAAGGTCGGCTGAGGCCGCGCCTCCCGCAGACAGGGCCCTGTCCCACAGTTGCAAGTGTCCACGGAAAGGTTTACACAGGTGGACCAGCTGGACCTGCACGGGGCCAACTTGGCACAGGAATGAATAAAAGAAAGGAAATGCAAATGGCGCATTCAGAAACAAGCCTGAGCGCTCCCTCCGCGATGGGGCACCCCTACCCTAGCCCATTCCGTGTTTTGAGCGCTCAGCAGCTTTATTGTGACTGGCACATCAGCCCCGAATAGTTTCACACTACATACTCATCAGCCTAGGGCAGGCAGAGGGGAAACTCTGCCAGTCTCTGAGAACACTCTGCTGGGAGGCCTGCCCTGTCTCCTTACACAGCAAAGTGAGAAAGCCAAGAGGGTTACATCAAGAGAGAAAGAGCATGGAGACAGCCCCACAGAGGATCTTATGTCTAACCACGTTGTCCCTTCCTTTGCCTTCAGAATAGATTCTTAGCATGACCTTTCAACATGCTTTAAACACTGATCCTACGTGTGATGAATGTTTTTCCCTCACCCATGTCCTGCTGGACCTCAAATACAAGCTGACTTGAAAACAAAGTCTTTGACAATGTGACTAGTTCAAATGAGTTCTTTCTGGATTCGGGTAGATTGTGAATTAAGAAGAATGAAAGGCCTTGTGCAGGTTTTGTACATGAGGTCCTTGAGGCTCTGAAAACAAGCATCGGGCTGTGCGGGGCTTCCTGGAAGCTCTCCACAGTCAGGCAGGCCTGACTAGCTAATACCTGTGTTTCCTTCCACCCTTCCCCCACACAGACACAAAGATACACCCTCTCAGAGCTGAAGAGGTGAGACTTGCCAACCCATCATTGTACTACAGCGGGAGGCTGCAGAGGCTGGCACCAGGAACCAGCTTTGCTGGCCTTTCAGCGAGATGGGCAGAGAGATCGCCCATGAGTTTCGATGAGAAATCTCCTCCTGGACACAGACAGCCATTTTCTCATTTGCAATGCTAGGCAGATGGCTCTCTGGTCCCTTCATGTCCACCGTGGGATTCTACCTCATGGCTTCAGCTAAACCTGTCTGGGCTTCCGTGTGTGTGTGTGTGTGTGTGTGTGTGTGTGTGTGTGTGTGTGTTTAGTGTAGAGGCTGCAGGTGTTGACTCTGCAGCAGTGAGTCTACACTATCTGCAACTCACGACCATGAGAACAATAGCAGTGAGAAAGTCAGTGGCAGCCGCTCTAGTCATAACAGGTCTGTGGCAACCCCAGCTGGAAATGGCATTCACACCCAGCAGTCGGGGTGAGCTCAGGAAAGGGCAGCCCAGTCCAACAGTTAAATCTTTCCAGCTCCTTGTAGCAACTGCACTACAAAGTGTTTCATAGCTGGGAATGGCGTCTTCATGCTCGGGAGGTAAAGTCTTTGCAAATATAGCTTTCAAAATGCACAGTGGTCAGTTAGTAAGGGAGGAAAGAAACAACATAGTCAAGGGATAGTGACCAAATTGTTCACAATTTTTACTTCAGAGGTAGGATGACGGGGGATTTCATTATCTTTCTCCCTTGTTTATACAACTGTGTTTTTTCTGTGATAATTATATCAGGGCTTTGCAACAAAAGCAGAGGGTTGGGGGAAGGACAGGGTCATATGTATGATTATGTGTTTATTGGCAGGCATGACGAAGAAAAAAAAAATACCCAGTAGCGCCCATGTGGGCCTCCAGGTTCCCAGCCAGGCGTCAACAGCGCCCTTCCCCTTGTTGGCTGACCCCCGGGCACTTCCACATGCATTCCTCCGAAGGTCCCATTAACCAGCCCCAACCATCCTCTTAATAATCACTTGAATTGACACGGACACATTTGCTTCTCAAGATGGGCAGTGCCATTCGTTCTTGGGGGTCAGAAGTTCCGTTTTAAAATGTTAGATCCATTATTTGTGATTGGCAGATGTGGCGGTGGCCAACAGGTCCATGGCTTTGGACTTGAGCCAGGGGGTCAAACACACCCTTTGCCTCCCAGGTGAGTGTCTGAGGCAGCAGGACTGCACAGGGCGCAGGGGTGCAGCCTGCCACCCTGTCCCTGTTTAATTCCCCCCTCTCCAGCATGCTGCACTAAGGTCTAGACCCCCCATGGCTTCTTCATTCCACAGCAGAAAGGGGCCAAGGACAAATATCCACGTTACAAAGCCAGGCAGGGGCAAGGCTATGACAGTAAACTGAAGAACATGAACAGACGACCAGGTACTAATTTGGACGGACTGAGAGAGGAAGAACAAAGGTGCCATGCAGTCAGAGAGATCCAAGCTCTGCTCTGTCTGTGGGAGGCACTTAAACCACCGGAAGCAACGCCGGCCTTGAGTTAGGAATGCGCTTAAGAAACTGAAAGTAGCAACTGACATAAAACGCCCCAGGTGGACGGATGCAGGGAGGCAAGATCTGGAGCCTGGGAGGGACATCACTCCTCTTCCATATCAGGGATGATCCCTTACATCCTGCCTGGCTCGGTGTCCCAGTCGGTCACCACCCCCCAGGCCAAGAGGGAGCAAGCCACTGAAGCCTTGGCCTGTGGGTTAAGAACTTATTCTTTGAAGCCAGACTTCCTTGTGAGTCCCTGACAGTGAGTCAGCTAGCGTGCACAGAAGCCCAGGGACAGGCCAACTGGATCCTTCTGCAGGAGAGGGATGGGGAAAAAAAGCCCTGTACAGTAGCATCTGCCAGTTTCCAAGGTATAAATAAAACCCTAGCGCTGGACTTGATTTCAGCAAGCAACATAACATCACAGGACATGGAGTTGGGGACACAGGCCCACAGTGGGTTCCACGGTCACCCCGACTTCTTCCATCTGTGAGTCTAATCATCTCCCAGGGTGCCCGGCGAGGCTCAGATAAGCTATACGTATAAGCGATTCGCTTGGTGTGCGGTGTATTGGTTAGTGTTCCGGAACTGAAAGCTACAGATCTCACCTGAGAGGGCAGCAGGCGTACCTGGTTCATTCTTCTATAAGAATCATTCTCCGGGAAGAGGAAGCAAAGGCTCTGGGAGGAGGTTAGGGGCCCGTCCTGACTCATCCCTACCTCCCTGTGTGATTTCAGGCAAGTTGCTGCTTTCCTTCTCTGGAACTCAGTGACTTTCTTTGAGGAGAAGGGTTAGACCCTTTTTGATGGGACCTTCTGAAACTTCCTGCTCTGGGGAAATGTCCTGGAAGCAGCACCCAGAGTGGCTGAGGGGGTGCCAAGGCAGTGTGCCAGGGGGCAGAGTTGCCTAGAAATCACCTCATGAAAGCCAAACTGACAGAGGCCGTCAGTGTGCCAGAGAATATGGGACAGCAAATTTCCCGGCAAAGGTGGAGGCCCGAGAGGACACACGGTGTAGGCAGGGGAGAGAGGAGGATGATGAGGAGGATTTGTCCTCTGGAGGAGGCCTGGGATTAAGTTTCTCAGAGAATGTCTCTGATAAACATTTCAGGAAGGCTACCCTGCCAATCCTTGCACGTACAGAGAGAACAGGGTCCAGAAAGGAGATACCAATAAAACCTTGGACGAGACGGACGTTCCATAAGCAAGGAGAGGAAAGGGCGGGTGAGAAGGAGCAAGAGGGGAGCACGGTGGCTGCGGACATGGCTCGCTGCTCTTACAGTGGACCGGAGTTTGGTGCCCAGCACCCATGCCAGCCAAGTAGCCCACAACCACCTACAGAACGCCAGCTTCAGCTAACCCAGCACCCTCTGAACTCTGCAGGTGCCTGTACACGTGTGTGCATGCGTGCACACACATACCTTTTTTAAAATCTTTTTTTTTTTTGGCTGAGGGGAGTCAGGAACTCCTGAGAGCTGCCCAAGCCTACCATGAGGCAAATGGTTCAGAATAACAAAGGGCTATGCCGCACCCCCCCACACACACACACCTCAGCTAAAGTAAGTTTAAAAACAGATCCTAGGTCCAGGATAATCCTCATTCAACTAAGAAAGGGACAAAAGAGAAATCAAGTTAGGCTCAGTGGGATTGAAATGTGAATTCACAAAGCTGAACTCTCTACGCTTCCCACTTCATTGCACCCCCTTTGAATCATGGGAGATTTTTCATTTTTAAGAGTGAAGACCAAAGGATTAGCTGGCCTTGAGAGCACGAGGCCTTCAGCAGGGGCCAAGCCTGTGACTCAGCTCCCTCAAGTCCTAGACAGAAGGAGGCCAGCCCTCAAATGACAAACGGGGGCGGGGCTGGAAGACCCAATGGGCTTTGCACTGGCCTCGAGTTCTTCTCTTGGGGAACAAATATGGAGTCTGCAGATCTTAGGAATTGCTCCTAGCAGCCCTCAAGGCTTGGAACCGGGTGCTCCTTTCCAGGGAATAGCTTTTTGATGAGAGCTCACAACTCTTGGCCCCAACATTTTAAAGTCAGACATTGCCCCCACAATGCGCTTAATTCTTACACCGTGCTGTGCCTGGAGAGCGGAAGTCAGGTAGCTGATTGCGTTCCGCCCTGAGCTCGGTGCTGACAGGCGGGCTTAGTTACTGCCTGCCTCCAAACTCTTGATCATCCAGCCTGAAAGAGTCAAGCTCAAGCCCCAGCAGCCAGCCTAGCTAGCGACTTCAACCGGCGAGGATGGAGCAGAATGGGATGCCCCCCCACCTGCTTCTCACACCTTCATCTTCCCAGTTCTATGCCTGGTAGGTTTCTGGCCTGGGAAGTCAAGGCTTGTCAAGGCCGTGTTGACTAACTGTGCATGTAGAAGAATACCATCGATAGCCCCTGAACACATTAAAAAAAAAACAAACCGAGAAACGAATCCATGCCTGCCAAATGTACAGTGTGATGCCGCTTCTAAAAAAGGAGCCTGCTTGAAATTCAAGAGCATCTCACAGCACTGCTTAAAGAATCTGTGGGAGGGAACTGCTGGAAGCCTTCTGCCTGGCCGGGAAGAATGCTCACCCTCTGAGACACTGCAGAGCTGCACGGGGCCGTCAGTTACAGACGTGTGGATGGGGCCAGCTGCTGGCCATTGCTACCCATGCATGCCCTTGATCAAGGTCACTCCCATTCTTGGGCTGCAGAATCAGGGTCTGTAAATCGTTCTTATCCTCCCTCACAGTCTACAACTCCGTCATGGTGTGCTGAGTCCTGAGACTCTTCTGGTAGAAAAAGACAATTAAAAAAAATGGTGCTTGGCTTCTTCATGAGTTTGAATACTCCAGCTCACAACGGAGCTTCCCACCAACCATCAGCTAAGCATTGTGTCGATGTAAATACCCAGGTATGGATCAACTACTGTAACACCATATATAATAGGATCTCATGCAGACACTATTGAGGTAAAGAATATTATGGCTCTACCTTTCCCTGAAGAAGTCACAAAACCTATCATTAGATCCACAGATAAAGACACCCAGAAAGGTTACAGAGTAGAAATTACAGAGGGAGGACTCAGCCCCAGCCCAATCTGTGACAATCCTAGTGTCCCAATCCACTTCCTTTCCCTCTTTGGATTTCAAGAACTGGAGGCAGTGGTGTGTGTGTGTGTGTGTGTGTGCGCGCGCGCGTCCACATTACAGATCATTTCCCTCTGACGTGCAGATAAATTGGTATACTCCTCCATCTCCCGGACATGAAGACCCCAGGGCCTGAGAACATCCATAGGGTCTGTAAAAGAAGCTGGGGGAACCAAATGGGACTCGGGGCAATCTTCTCCGGAGGGAATGCCATTCTGAGCCTTGCTGTTCTGCTGGTCAGTCCTACCTGCAGAACAGAGTTGCTGCCCCATCACAGCCTTCCCACTGAACATGGCGGAGGTGGTCCCAAGCCAGCGCAGCCTACAAGCGCTGCACTCGGTGCTCTCATGCTCAGGTTCCCTGCGCTGCACACCATCTCCCTGCCACCCCTTGAGCAGAGACCAGGGAGCGGTGCGCACAGTCCCAGGCAGCTCAGAGCGTCTTCCGGGCCTTAGCAGGTCTTCACCTGACAGGGAGGTTCCAAGTGGGGCCAGTAACAGGATAAGGAGTAGGGTAGGCTTTTCCCGGAAAAGAATTAACTTCTCAGGGTAGCAGTAAATGAGCAATCTAACCCAACTCCACAAATTTATAGCATTAAAAAAAAAAATGTCACTGCCTAGAGATACCAGGGAAGAACAGATGAGGCTAGACAAGAGCAAAGACCATATGCTTCCGCCCACCTGTCTCCGCCCACCTGTCTCCGCCCACCTGTCTCCGCCCACCTGTCCCCGCCCACCTGTCCCCGCCCACTTGCTCATCTCTCCTGCCTCCACAAGGGCTGCTGGGACATTAGCTGCTAAGCAGTCAGGCACCGCTTATGGCTTACGTTCTGGGTCCCTCCCCTCTTGCTGTCTGGGGATCAGGCTTCAGTCAGTTCTTCCTGACTGTCTTCTGTCCTGCGTGAGGGCCATCACTAGTACTAGAGGGTGCCACATTTGGGCTCCGTACTCTGTGTGACCTCACCCAACCGACTCAGCCTCACTGACTGAGCCTCTGGCTTCTCATCTCTCAGCTGATGTAATTATGCCTCATCTCCCCCTCCCCTCCCCCCAATGACTACTGGGAGGTAAAATAACAAGAGATGAAGAGGTACAAAAAAATTTTTAAATTAAAAAAAAAGAAAAGACACAGGGGATGTATTAAGCATTCAATAAAACACAGACAACACGGTCATTGTATTTGTTTTTTTAAAAGAAATAAGGGACAAGGTTGGGGAGATGACACAGTCCATAAAGACCTTGCTGTGAGAGCATGAGGATCTGAGTTCGGATCCCCAGCCAGGCATCATGGCAGCTTCTGCATCTACAGTACCATTGTTTGGGTGGTGACCACAAGAGGATCTTGAGGGATTGCTGGCCAGTTAGCCTGGCCATGTGAGTGGACACCGGGTTCAGTGAGAGGCCTCGTATCAAAGAACAAAGCAGCAGAGTACTAGAGGAAGAGCCAACGCCGAGCCCCGGCCTCCACTGCACACACCGCACGTGTCTGCACACTTTCTGTCCCTTACTCAAGCACACAAATGCACACAAAAGGGAAAGGACCACAGGAAAGCTTAGCTCTAAGGAACTTAACCCCGCGGCTTCCGGGAACCAGGACACAGACTTGGAAGCATCCTCAAGAGCGGGCATTGCTGAGCACAGAGAACAGGCCACAAGCTGTAGAAAAGAGCCAGACTCCCACAAAGGAAGCAGAGGAGTCAGAAAAGCCAGACTGCAGAACTCAGAGAACACATAAGCACGAAAGAAACCCAGCTGGACACAGCTCCTTCCGCGACCTCACAGAGCCGGAGAGGTTAACGTCAGCCAACACACTCCGAACATAAAAAGTGCAGTGAAGAAGTAGTTAATGCCCAGCTACAGAATTCCGACTTTCTAATCACACTCTGCCTCCATCAAAATAAGGTTCCAAAGCATCGTGCGGCAATCAGTTTTACTCTAGTTTAAACACACACAGACACGCAAACGGAAGCCCGTTGCTTTGGTTAGATGCGGAGGCCGTGGCTCCCACTGGCTTCCGTATGTCACCCAAGTATGACGATAATTGCGCCCTGTCAGATGGTGGCGCCTCGAGCGCATTGCCTTCTAAGAAGTTACTCACTGGGCAGGGTGAGCAGGTCACAGAGAGAAAGAGAGAGAGGAGATGGAGGGTCAAGGGGGAGGGAATCCCATTCACCTCACAGGTGGAACGGGAACCCATCCATTCTAGCCACGGGGAGTTGACATGCGTGTGTTGTAGACATTTCTGTTAATAAATTGCCTGTTGGGAGAGGCAATGGCTGAGGGGGTGGGGAGGGGACAAAAGGAATGCCTGTTCATTTTATACCTGTGTTGTAACTCTCTTAAAGCAAATTGTCTGAGGGCTGGAGAGACGGCTCTGTGGCTAAGAGCCTGGCCCTCTTACAGAGGATCTCCGTGTGGTTCCCAGCACACAAACCAGGCAGCTCATAACTTCCTGTAATCCGGTTCTAGAGGACCTGGTTCCCTCTTCTGACCTCAGCAGGCCCCTGCACACAGGTGGGGTGCATGCATGCACCCAGCACATCCACATACAAACAAAATTTAAGTCGTGAATGAAAATAAAACAAACAGTTCCAAAATGTTAGGTTTTGAATTAAAACGATTGATACTGGGGGTTGAGACCCGAGGAGATGTGGCTTTATTAGAAGATCTGCGCTCTCTCCCTCAGCCTTCTGCTCTAACTTACTGTGTCCAAACAGATCCAGCGTGAGTGTGAGAGAAAGTCATACCCTGCAAGTGTTTATGTTTAGTCCAGGGAGATGGAAGGAGCTAACAGCCAACCCCAGGAGAGGGCTTCTCATCTCTACTCAGCGAAGGCCTGGGATTTACCTCTATCAGGTCTTCCCCTTCCAGGTCTCTTCCTGGAAACTCCTTCGATATTAAGACCGCACAAAGGCAGGCCCTGGAGGCAGACATTTGGGATTAAAAGCAAACGCGCACACACACTGAGTGTCTGACCCTCCGAATGACTCGCTCACCTCATCTGTGATGTCATTTACGGATTCCCCTTCCATGGCTAGCCTTGTGAGCAGTGGGCTGATCTCTGTGAATACCTCCAGACAGGCTTCCAGCATGCAGTCCAGCAGACACACAGTGA
Organism: Apodemus agrarius; assembly: GCA_964023405.1. NCBI lineage: Eukaryota > Metazoa > Chordata > Mammalia > Rodentia > Muridae > Apodemus > Apodemus agrarius. Next base: position 34,976,632 of record OZ030005.1, on the reverse strand, counting down.
AAACCAACGTCACCTGCAGCCAGTGGCCGGGCAGGAGGCATTCCTGACAGGACTTCCCAGCCCCTGTGATCTAAGCCCAGCATCAGGCCCTGAGGGTGCGGTGACCCGGCTCGCCTGAAGTCTGCTGTGGCTTGTGGGGCAGGCGGATTCTCTAGGCTCCTGGGGCAGCACCTGTCCGGACAGCTGTGCAGGAGTGTGGCAAGAAGTGTGGCCACTGCCACACGCTGGTCCTTCGTCCACCAGCAAGGCTGACACTGCACGTCCAGTTCCCGATACCACGGCAATCCTGGGCAGGGGTGGGGGGCATGCCTCCCTCTTGTTCAGAGCCAGAATTTGGTCCTTCAAAGAAACCCTGACACGATCCCTAGAAATGATTGTTTCAGGCACAGCACAGTCTCTACTTGCAATGCTCCATAATGAGCAAGCTAGAGGGACCGGGGAAAGTCAGAGCAAAGCCTCTAGTGCCTGGCTTTCCTAAAGACATGCTGGGCAGCAGAGGGAGGAGCCAGTCCCACTCCTGTCCCTGCTGCCTTGCTGGGCTTGGGTGGTGGGGGACCTCCAGGACAGACCCTGACTTTCATTGCCAGAAGCACTGATCTCATTTACTTCAGCAGCTATGACGGGCATCACCTCTCAACCACAGAGTTATCGTCTGCAGCCGAGCCCTTGCAAAGCCCTTCGGAGGTGCCTCATGTGGACAGCTGCTTCATACAGAGGGCCCGTTACTTATTTAATATTAAAAATTGGGTGGGGCTGTTGAAGCAAGATCACCTGACTCTACTCAGGGCACGTTTTTTCTGCTGAACCTTGTTTTCCCCTCTGGTCTCACTCCCTCACCCCTTCATTCTCTGGCCCTAGTGCTGAGGATGCACCCGATGGCCTCGCACGTGCTAAGCAAACGCCCTACCTGTGAGCTACGCCTCCGGCCCTCTGATCCCTGTTTTGCCCTTTAACTGTGAGACAGTCTAACTGGATTTTCAGTTCCCAGCTTTCTGAAATCCAAGCTTCAATGGCTTTAACGCCAGAAGGCTCCATGCATGTGTTTCTGAAAGTGCCCACCAGGTGGCGATAGCAGCCACAGCATTCCAGGACAGCTGCCACAGGCGACTGGAGGGCAGGCCTGTCTGCCCGTCTGCCTTCTTATCCGGTTCTGCATCTCAGAGATGTTTGCTGCTGCATCGCTTCTCTCTTTTAAGAGACAGGGCCTCACTATAGCTCAGGCTGTCCTGGAACTTGCTGTGTAGCCCAGGATAGCCTCCAGTAATCGTCCCATCTCAGTCTCCCGAGTGTGAGGAGGTTTCCCCCTAGGGGTCCCACTCAAACTGCAGCTTCTAGTCTAGGTGTGGATTGCTCAGGACACAGGCAGGGTCAGCTAGCTTCTATAATGCTTTCCTGCCTGGGTCTGCAGTACCCAAAGTATCTGTTCCTGTTACCTAGAGATGGGCAGGCCCAATGGCTGGCCAGGCTGTGGAAGAGGGGGCCAGCTGTGCTAGTAACATCCCTGGAATGCACCAGGCAGAGTCAGGAGCCATGAGATTGCCTGGCGATCATGTGATTGCCGGATCACATGGGGGCAAGGGGCTCCTAGAATTCCTAGTGGACAGCCTCAGCTGCAACCTGGTTATCCCAAAGCTAGGAAATAAGAGAGGTGAAATGACTTCGGTCACCAAGGTGGCCCTTTCCTATGAACACAGCTAGATCCTGTGTTAAGTGCCTCCTTCAGTTCTTGCAATAAGCTTAAATGCTATCAACATCCTATCCTATAGATCAGGCAACTAGGGCTGAGAGGAGGTTGCCAAGGTTACGGATGGAGGAAGACCCGCCTTCTGGCCTTCTGTAGTTGAGTTCCAAACTCCAGTCTTCAGAAGACTTTCAACTGGGCTAGAGTGCACGAAGGGCAAAGGGCACTGGAGGGGGGTGCGGGGGGGGGGACAAGTAGGGGCATGAATGAACTAGGAAGTAAGGGTGTCAAAGGTCACCAGGAAAGGATCCACTCCAGGAGCTGGCCCACGTTTTAGCCTTTTGCTTCAATCTGTATACTAAAGCCTGTCATTGGACCCCAAAACAGAGCAGCGCAGGGGTGCTTCATCATGGCTTCCAAAGCAGTAATGGTGTGTGTGGGGGGGACGTGAGTCTCCCTAGTGTTGTTCCCGCCGTCGTGTGACCTTGAGCACCGAACTCTCTCTTTCAATGTTCTCTCACCATTTGGGTGTAAATGAAGAGGGCCCTTAGCCTCCACCCTAACCCCGACAGCCAGCGGCCTTCCAGGAGGGCCCCCAGGAGACAGAACCTAAGCTAGCAAGGTCCCAGCGTGGCCCTGGGCTTTGGCAGATAGCCAACAAGACCAGGGGAAGCCTAGCAGAGATTTCAGTCATCTGAGCAGTAGAACCAGGTCCTGTCCTCTCCGCTGCCACTGAAAGCTCTTCAGAGACCAGGCACAGGCTGGTTCATCCCGGGACTTCCAGAAGAGGAGCCGAGCGCTCTCCTCACGGGCCCCCTCGAGGCTGCCCTTGCCCTTGCAAGCCAGTCCCTCTGCCACAGTCACCACCCCCCCACCCCACCCCCCTGGGACTAGGACCCAGGTTTGGGGCATCTATGTTAGCTGTGGTTGCCAGTGCCCTGCCTTCGAAGCGCTCCCCCGAGTTCCCAGTCAGGAAAAGCCGTCATCCGCTTCTGGTCTCCATATTATCCGGGAAACGGAGCAGATGGAGTTATCTTTCATCTCCCACATCTGGGGCCCACATTTAAGATCCACTTCTAAAGAACCTGAAAGCCCAGCCCAGACGAAGATGTTGCACTCTGGATAGACCCTCAGACGAATGCCGGGCCTCTGCCTGGGCCGGGCGCTGCCACAGTGTGCAGAGAGCCCACTTCACAGAGAGAGCAGAGAGAGCAGAGAGAGACTAGCATCTCCCCAGGGCGGCTGAGGGAGGAACTGATCTCTCTGAGAGTCTGCGGCAGTGGTTCCTTCCAGGAAGAGGTCTCTCCCAAAAGAGAAGCTTCCAGACACACAGAGTTTTGTGTTCAAAGCACCCACATTTTTATTTAAGCCTTCTGACCTATGAAGCTCTATATTAGACATCCCTACCCACCCAGAACCACCAGTACACCAAACACAACTGCCCACACAATCACCTAAATTGCTCCTTGGTTGCTGGGGCAGTGTCCTGCAGTGGGTGCCTCGTCCTTGAATGTCGGATTGGCGCTGGCTCGCCGTCCGACATGGCTTCAGCTGTCAGAGTTATCTTCGCCCTTCTGATCAGCTACTTTGGATCCGTTTTGGTTTCAGAAATTGGACGGGAATTAGCTAATAGGCCTCCTGTATGGTGCCGATATGCCAATCAGGGTTCTCGCTAAGCGCTTCCCACACGCGGTTGTACTAAGCCCTCTGCTAGGGTCGTCATTTTTTTAGGCAAGGAAATGACTCACCGCACGAGGGCCATCTAAGGAGCAAGATGGCTCTCACACCTCGTTCTTCTCATCCCAAAGCCTATAACTTCCATCACTAGCTCTCAGCACTTCCCACTGGGGTTCACAGCTTGGGCGCTTTCCAGTGGTCAGGCCCTCGCCCTCTCTTCTTGCCATAGGAAGACGCTAACACCCGACTTTCTCACCACATTGGAGAGAAAGCCGTGACTATAAGCTGAGAGTAAAGCACAGGCTGGAGGCGAGCGGCACCAAGACCAACGTTTGAAAGAGGCCCGCTGACAGGAAGACACCAGAGCCCCTTTCCTACCTGGACTCCATACAACGAAGAGAGCATGCTCAGGGAAAGCCCGCTACACAGAAATGTGAGAGAGGTGGGTGCTACGTACATGACCTGGGCGTGGTCATGGGGCCCGTGGGCCAGCGCTTTGGAACGTATGCTTTTCCCTCAGTTCAATCCTCGTGTGTCCTTGGTCCAATTCACTGCCTCAGGACACAGGAGCCAGGGCGATTTCATCGGCACCCAGGGCTCACCTCTGTACCTACCTCTGAGATCTTCTCCTCCTGTTACCTGCCCCAGCACTGGACCAGGTACCCCGAGGTGTGTGATATTTAATACCCATTTTCTATCTCTCTATCTCTCTGTCTCCGTCTCTACATCCTCCCCTTCCCCCTCCAGCCCCCCCCCCTCTGTCTCTCTTCCTTCTCGCTCTCTCCCTCACCCCCCCTTTCTTCCGTGTTCTCTTTGGCCCTTAAAGCCAGGCTTCCACACGCCTTCCTTGAAGCTTGCTTTCTTTCTCTTCCCTGAGTCTGGGGTGCACCCCCTACTTGTAACTCTGACCGGGAGATGCAGAAATCTGTTCTTTTTGGACACTTTCTCTATGTCCACTCTCTCCAGGTGTCAGCCAGTGCTCCAAAAAGGCTCCAGGACACGCTCTGTGCTACTGGCCTGGCTCCATGGTGGCCAAGCGATCCAAAAGGCCAAGGGCGTGGCCTTCCCTGCCTGGTCCAGTAGTTTCTTCATGGGATGGTGAGCTGGGCCACCGAAACGGTTTAAGCATGCTGATGTTTGGCAAGAATCTTTATATAGACAGGGAGTGCCTCAAAAGCAATTACCGGGTGCCCTCTCCACCCAGGGGGCAGGGATTCTCCCTAAAGAAGAGTCTAACAAATGAAATCTGTTTCCCACGGCACCTGGGGTCAGCATCTGTAATGCAACAGCTTGGCAGGATGGTGGTATCCTGTGTCAGGGTTTAGGTCCGAGTCTGAATCCAGCCCTGCCTTTTACGAGGTGGTAGACATGCGACCAGCTCAGCCCTCACTCGGTACAGCCTGAGCACTCCTGCCTAGGAGCTTGGGGTGGTGTTTAAAGGCCCACAAGTGTTTCCTAATTACTTCTGTTTCGACTCCAGATGGCTGAGAAAGGCAGGCTGACAAAAATGACTGCGAGTGTCGACTCCTGGCCCAAATTCGAGCTTTGTACAAATTAGCTCTGGGGGGGCCTCGAGTCCATCACACCCAGGAAGTCTCAGTTATTCCTGTCACAAAGTGGATCTAATCTTGGCTGTCATTTCCCCCATCCGCTTATTCCAAGATTACCAAGTCAGTCCACACCAGGCATCCCGCAAAGACAGTCCTAAGCTTAGAGATTTAATTCTAAGTCAGTTAATGTGTCTGCTTAGCACATGCCCAGTACAGTTGCCTCGGGAGTCCCAGGACTGATGCATGATGGTCCCTGAGACGAGGCACTCTCCAGACCTGGGGTCACCAGATCACAAGCTGCAGTCTGTGGCACATGCAGGGGAGGAGTCTGCCTGAGGCTCAACCTTCAGAGTGAGCAGAGGCAAGGCCCAGGGGAGGGCCTTCTCCCTACCCTGCGCTCAGACCGAGTCCCACAACCTAACAGGAGGTGGCCTAGAAACATCCCAACTCCGCTCTGCTTGACAGGAAGCTATTTTAGGCCCAGCACCAGAGGATGCTGCATGCGTGCGTTAACATGATCACAGCTTCTCTGATTACTGCGAGTGGCTTTTATTTTTAAAACTTGTTTCATGATGAGAAGAAGCCCTGCCCAGTGCGTGCCCAGAGCTGGTGGGTGTGGAGGAGGCCCCCGTCGGGGCAGCATTCTACGTGGGGACGGCAGCTTGGGACCGTCACTGCTCTCCATGGACCCCCTTCTCCCTGTGCTTCCACAGACCCCCAGGTTTACAAGGAAGCTCTCCTATTTCAGAAGGTGGGAGCTGGTGGCCTCCCCGGTGCTGGGGGTCCGGCTGTCACTGCTCTGGGTTGAGCAGATGGCAGTATGTGGCACCCAGGTGGACAATCCATTTCCTTCCTCTCACCAACGCCAGCCTCCAACCACCGTCGGTTCCTCTCTCCCTGCAGGTTATTTTTACCACAGGACAGAAAAAAAAAAAAAAAAGTGGTGCTATTTCTTCACGTTCTCCCCTGAAACCGTCGCACCGGCTCCCGGGAGAAACCTCTTGACAGATGGCTCCAGTCCTTGGTGCTCAGAGAAGCAACAACAGTCCTGAGCTGCCGGCAAGCTACCGAAGTGTGTGTGTGTGTGTGTGTGTGTGTGTGTGTGTGTGTGTGTGTTGGGGGGGCAGTGGCGTCAACCCCTTTCATCGGAAAGGTTCGGAGGTTGGGGGTTCAAGTCCCGACTCCAGCGAGCTATGTCACTTCAACAAAGTGACTCGGTCTCACCGTGTCCCACTTCTTCCCACCTGAGATGAAGTCAAGGATGGGCAAATGTTGTGAGATCACTGAGAGGATTAAGACTGGCTCCTCCAGAGCGGTGGTTCTCAACCTGTGGGTCGTGACCCCTTGTGGAGGTCACATATCAGATACCCCCCCATATCGGATATTTACATTAGGAATCATAACAGTAACGAAATTACAGTTATGAAGTAGCGACAAAAGCAGTTGTATGGTTTTGGGGGGTCACCACGACAGGAGAAGCAGTGTTAAAGGGTTACAGCATTAGGAAGGCTGCGATCCACTGCTCTAGAGCCTGGCACAGTGTGGGCGTGGCTCTTTACTGCCTGATGCAGTTGTCTGGGGGAACGGAGTTCTACAAAGCGCACTGGAAGATGGCGAATCAGAAAAGTGCCCCTACAGCTCACCTGACGCCACCGCCCGCCACCCATGCCTCTCCTAAGAACCTTGAGCAGGAGCCCAGGATGAGCTCACAGGCAGGCTGCAATCAGTCATGCTGTGCTCCCGGGGCCCCAAGAGGAGTCCCAAAGCCACAGAGAAGCCTTAATGTCTAGGAGCAGGGCAGAGCCGAACACCAACTGCGGTGTACATTTAGTGAGCACCTACTATGTGCCAGGTCCTAGGTACGGCGTGGTTCAAACCTCGAAGTTCCGCCTCCCCATGTCATGGGGGAAGGTGCTGTGATCGCAGATGAGGAAATAAAGGACTGTCCGAGGCGCCTGGGACTCTGAGGCTGGGACCCAAGCAGGGCTTGGCAAGATGGAGACCTGTGCTCGACGACAGCAGACTGCCGAGGCAGGGTGCCAGGGCTGAGGGCTGCTCTCCCTCTGCCTACACAGCCGTCTGTGGGACATCTGGCCAGGACAGGGAATTCTAGGCATGACTGGTGTAAGTGTGTGTGTGTGTGTGGGGGGGGTGGTGAGCCTGTCCCGCTCCTGCCCAGGCCCTTTGGGATGCTCACGCTGTACCTTCGCCAGGCAAACGTCTGACAGTTAAAATGCCATGTGAGCCCGCAGGGGAAGGGCACCTTAACCCGTGGTTGGCATAGATGCCAGGAAGCTGCACATTAGACTGAAGCGTGAATGAGAGAAGGGAACGGGGTACGGGAGTGTTTGGGGGGCAGGGGGCCGTAGTGAGAGGGACGAGCAGGTAAGGTCCTTCTTAAAGCTGGCCCATTCAGTGTGCCCCGAGGTTCAGCCATCTCCGGGGACTGACACCAAGTGACCCCCATCAGGCTGAGATCCGCGCCTGCAGTTGCTTTGCTCCCTTTCCCTCTTTCAGACAACTCACTCCTTCTTTGCCTGCGGCTTGCAGGGAACCCCGAGCTTGCCCTTGCTGGGTCCCCATCGTCCCGGCTCCCTGCCATCAGGGAGCAAGGAGGCTGCACCACAGGCGTGTTCCTTTGGAACCATCTCGGCCCTTCTCACTAGGGCCCACCAAGTCCAGTCCCCACCCTCCTTTCTCCCAGCACTCTGCAGCGAGGCCCTGGGGGCAGCACTCACAGCCTCTAACCAACCATTGCAGCCCCATCGGTTCCTCAAGTCCACTCGCCTCAAGGCCCATCCCCATCCTGGGCTCTTTTCCCCCACATACTTCTGCTTCCCTATCTGTAAAATATCCAGCATATAAAAACATCCCCCCTGCAAGACTGTTGCGAACGTAAAACGGGAGGCAGGCATGGGCAATCCTGAGACTTATGCCCGGCACACTCAGTGAGCATCGGCCGCTATCCCATCTCCCCTGCCCCTGTATCCCCCCAGCGCCATCTTACCCCATCTCCACGGCTGCCATCATGTCTCCACAGCTCCATGTCACCCCGCCACCCTCCAGTCTCCAGAAGCACCAGCATCTCCGAGACACCAGCAGCACCCCGGCCAGGCCTTAGTCTCCACCCTTCCCAACTGGCCTCCTCTCCTCTGCTCAGGATCCCGCCCCAGGTCTCAGTTTGGTGGGTCTGAGACCGGGCATGCTGCCTGGCTTGCAAGGGCATCATCACTCTCCACCTCACCTCCTCAGTGCATGACGACCACCAGCATCACACCCCGCCCGGGCAGACTCTTCCTGTCTCTGGAGCCCCTCTTTCCTTTCTGGTGTGTGTTAGGTCTCAAACCTGGGACCTGCAGCTGATGTGCCTAATAACGGATCCAAGTGGACTCTGGCCACCAGGTTCCCCCAGCACCCCTTGGTCCCTACCTGTTACAGGGCCCTCGCGGCTGGCATTCCCCACCCCCAACCCTGAACTCTCAAGCCCGAGGGCTAGGTCACCCCGTCCCTCAGCTCCTTTAGCTCCGATATAACTCCGCCATTTTGGCTGCACCATTCGCTGGGTCAGTCTCTCGGCCTAGTCCACCCGTCTTTGTTGGTGGCTCCTCTCTTGCTCTCCCTCCCCTGGCCCAGCCTAGAGGCGTGTCCACTCTTAACCCTCCCAGACGCCTCTGGCTATGATTCCCTTCATATATCTACAATAAACCTTCTCCTCAACCAGACCTAGGAGTAGTCATGTCCTCTTTTTTATTTTTTATTTCTTTCATTCAGTCTGTCCTTTAAGAACAGAAGTGAGAAAGGGGCAGATCTTCCTCATCTTACCGACAGGCACGAGGCATCTTTTCGGCCAATGTGGAAGGTGGAGTACGTCCCGTGTTCAGCTGAAGCCTCAAAGGCCGGCCCATGTCTACTTCTAGTTGGCGTCCCTTAAAGCATGCAGACCTTGGCAAATGGGAGACAGCACCGCAGGGGCTCCGGGCCAATCGACTCACAATCCAATCCAGCGCTACAGCTTAAAGCCACGAGAGTCAGCTCAAACCACCCAGCCTCTGCCTCACGCCACTCATCTGAAACGTGAGAACAGCAGCAAGCTCTCAGGCCAGGGCAAGCAAGGTTAGCCCCCGGCCCACCTTAAACCATCAGAGCTGCTGTTGGGAATCAGGATAGCCCCCAGTGGAGGGCAGGCATCCGCCTGCTTCCGAGGGCTGCAGGGGGCTGACCCTGGCTTCCTCTAAAGAGAGGCCTTCCCTAACCTCTTCCCACAAACCTTGCTCAGTGCAAAGCTGCTTTTGTGTTCAGGACAATAAAACTAGCAAAACTGTGCAGGACTTAGTAAACAAAAGGGTAATAATAATAATAATAATAATAATAAAAACCCCAGATTTTTAACCAGCAAGGGTAGAATGGCCAGTGCTGGGGAAATCAGATTGTCAGCCTATACCTTTTACCCTGGTCCTAGGAAGCAATAGGCAGGACATCTACAATTCCCAATCTTTGGACCCAAACAACTGGGTCCAGGTATCCCCTAGGGAGCTATCCAGGTAAAAGATAGAAGCAGTCTCTCCCACAAGCTAGGAGACCCAGGGACCCCTGAGAAGTCGAAGATTCTCCCTTTCAGCTATGCCTCCTTGGGCTGGACAATCCACCTTTCTTGACTTTATTTTCTACCTGATTATTAACTCACAAAGGTGTCATGGAACACAAGACCTTCTTAATCAGTGTCTGCTTTCCTGAGTACCAGACACATGCCGGACTCCATGCTAACCCCGTTATATGTGAGGTCTCTTCTCGGTTCCCAATCAGGGGGAAACTGAGGCAGCAAGATATTCAAGTCCATATCTGAGGCTACATAGTAAAATGGGCCTTCAAGCAGACCTGGTGGATCTCCAGCATATGTTCTTAATGAAAGGCACATCCAAATTATAAAATATGATATAGAAAAAAAAAACCCTACTTTTACTCTGTTGACTGGAGAGGGGTGAATGCTCTGAGCGGCCATCATGGTAGAGGTTAACTAGAGGCAGAGACCCAGCTAAGGGCTAGTGTGAAGGACCTGGGGCAGGGGTGCGGTCCAAGCATCCACGGCCCAGGCTTCCCTCTCTCCCATCAGCCCACCCCTAACATGCCCTACATAGACTCATACAGCTGGTAGCTTGTGCCCACACCTTGTCACTGTTCTTGGAACTTATAAGGAATGCTGTTCCCACTTTATATGAGAAGAAAACCGAGACTAAGAGACAGTCTTGTTTAGGGGCACATGACTCATCTACTCAGGCACAGGGCCTAAGGTTACAAGGCAGAACCCCTGGCTCTGAAACCTTTAGTCTGATGCTCGGGGCAGAGGGGAGCCCCTTCCGTCCCCTCCCTTGCAGGTGTATGCCGTTGTCGAAGCGTGGCAGCTTACACGTGCTCTTGCTCATGGGGAAAGGCCTTGGGGACAGGGACCATGAAGCTGGCCAGGACTTGGCCACGGTGATGTACTCAGAAATCATCATGGCTAGAACCACAGCCGATGCCCCTTTCCACAGTGGACCTGCAGTGATGTCGCTGTGGGGAGGTGACAAGGGGCGGCAGCTGCCTTTCAGTAACTGCCCACTAAGCCAGCCTCTGGAAAAACAGGTCAGAGCATGGCCCTGAGAGGCTTCTTCCCCATTTCCACCTTTCTCTGTGGCAGCATCTGTCATGACTCCCTCGCTATAGCTGACGGAGTTCACAGGTATGAGCGAGGGTGTCCAGGGCAATCTGAATATCTGATAAACAAACAGGTTGCAGTGTAAGCGTGCTCTGTGGCACACCTAACGAACCAGGATCTCTATCTAGGTTTGCCATGTATGGAAATCTGCTGCCTATATAAACATATTTTTTTTTTTTTTTGGCTTTTTCGAGACAGGGTTTCTCTGTGTAGCCCTGGCTGTCCTGGAACTCACTCTGTAGACCAGGCTGGCCTTGAACTCAGAAATCCGCCTGTCTCTGCCTCCCAAGTGCTGGGATTAAAGGCGTGCGCCACCATCGCCCGGCTTAAACATAATTTTTTTAAAAAAAGATTTCGTTTAAATTCAAATTTACCCAGGAGTGGATGCTATTTTCTCCACAGGGGTGGAAAGGCTAGCCCCGAGGACCAAGGGGGCACAGAAAGGGGGTAGCCACACTTCCTGGTGGCTGTTGTGCAAGACCTAGGCCAGGAAGGGGATCGGAGTGCAGCGAGGAGGAGTACTGTGTCACTACAGCCGGTGTACCGGGTTGACAATGCCTCCCTGGCACGGGGAAGAACTCAAGCTGCCCCAGCTGTTTGCCATTAAGCAGAGCTGGCATTTTGGAGCACGTCAGAGGCGCTGGCTTCCTGCCCTGGAAGTCAGTGTCTGGCCTCTGAGGCAGCTTTGCCTGCCCAGCCCGGGCCCTCTCACCTCTGTGGGCCAGGGCCCCCCAACAGGCCCATTGTCACCCTGCCTGGGCACCTCAATGGAGCCATTCAGGAGCCTTGAGACAAGCCCCTCTGAAGGGCACTTCCTCCCCCTGCTCTAGCCTGCCCTTGGCCAAAGCCCTCTCCTGTGTGGGTGTGGGGTCTGGCTCTGGTGACAGCAGCTGGCAGCCAGGGCCCCGTTACTGAAGGGTGGATTGTTGACAGGGGGCACAGATGTACCCCCATGAGTCCTGGGATTCTAGGCACACTGCCCACACTGTGCCCCCATCCCACTCAGGGTGGCTGTGGATGGGGACACAAGGTTCTTCTTATTACAGTCACCGTGGACTGTGAGTCACAGGAGATGGGTAGAGGAGAGTTTGAGACAAGCCTTGGCCGGATCTTAGCTGGGTGAGGCAAGCAGGCTATCTCACCTCTTCGGACTCCCCTTTCTTTAGCTGTGATACAGACAGATGGTACCCACCCATCAAGTTAGCATGTGGAGTTTAAGCCAGGCAGTGGGGGTAGAGGAGGCAGAGACAAATGGATCTCTATAAGTTCGAGGCTAGCCTGGCCTATAGAGCTAGTTCCAGGACAGCCAAGGCTACACAAAGAAACCTTGTTTTATCAAACCAACCAACCAACCAACCAACCAACCAACCAACCAACAAAAAACTCAGTGTGGAGACTAGAACCAAGCACATAGTAGGTCTGATGAACTGTTCCCTCCTTTCTATTCCTTCTTCCTCTAGCTCTTAGTGAACTACAGAAGACACCAGGAAATCTACTTTCTATAGGCAGTAGATATTGGTTTACCCTCATTAGGGAGATACAGGACCCCCAGCAGACCTGGGAGGTTACCTGAGGCCCGCCATAGGGACCATTGGCACGCACATGGAACCCTATGTCTCATCGGAGGCTTTCTTTCTTCTTACTGGCCCTGTGGTCCCAAGGGGATCAGGTCCCCTCCCCAGATGACTCCCAGTGCCTGACTGAGAAGAAGGGAAACCTAGAGCTGACAAGCCGGTCCTTCAACAGAGGCCATGCAAACTGCTCGTTCCTTCACCACGGATCTCAGGAAAAGCTGCAGAGTGGCTGACATCCCAGTGAGGAGACGCCATGCTACCTGGCAACCCTGGATGCAGAGAGAGGAGTTGGGGCTTCCTGTTCATCAGAGTCTTGAACTATCTCAAAGCCTGTATAGCATTATCTGCTCAAGGTCTTCTGGGCATCCAGCCTCAGCCCCTCCCTGTTCTCCCACCCAGAGCCTGCATGGCTCCTCCATCCCTCTGTCTTTGGATGAGGTCTTCCATCTGGCCTTGTGTCAGAATAGAGGCTTCAGATCACGTGTGAATTCACTGGTTATAGTTGTCCAGACTCTGATTTGGGGGCTGGGGATACAGCATCATTAGTTGGTCTCAGGCCCTGGGTTCATCTATAATTCCACAAAAGAAAGCCCACATAATTGTGTGACCTCATCCTAGTTTTGAAAACTCAGTCTCTGTGTCTGGGGCCAAGGCCTCTCTGCATATTTACCAGTTCCCTATGCAATTTGGAAGACCCCTGATTTAAAGGAAGAGCTGCATTTTCCCTAGTCTCTCTGGCCCCCCGCAGGACCTTTCTTCATGCTCGCTCTTCCCTTCATAATAATAACTATCTGAGAACTAATTAATTGGTCTCCTTATTGCCAAATCACACTAATGTAATTAAGCCTTGACATTGCATTTCTTGATTGCATCTGTCACGGACCTCTCTCGCCAATTATATCCATATTTCCAGGTCTAGCAGGAGACACATCAGGATTTGGTGCCATACCTAAGTCATCTTGCCTGTGGAGCAGGAAAGATGCAGAGACAGGTTGGAGGGCTGCAGTTCACTGCTCTCCTGTCTACAAAGCCGTGAAGATGGGGACCAGGTTTGGACGCTCACCTACAGCCACATGAACACAAGCGGGCGGCTCTGAGATTCAGACTGCGGTTGGGATGATTGTGAACACTTGCTCTCCTCCCGACTCCTCTTCAGAGTCCGTCTCAAATTCAATTACACACCCCCAAGAGCTCCAGAATCCCCTGCAAAGTCCTAAGAAACACAGATGCAGAGGATCGATTTTCTCTGCAAGGGAGATGTCTGAACAACCCCACAAGCTGCTGGGGAAGGACCACAGGGCCCGCGCCCAGGCCATGAAGCTATGAACACAGGGTTCAGAAAAGGACGGGAGGTTCTTCATCCAAAGAACAAAGACTTTCAGCTTCTCGCCCTGTGGAACTGTCGGGGGGGTGGTGGTGGTGTGTAAAATGGATATTTTTTTTTAAACCCTTGCTTTTGAGGGCCATCTGGACACTCAGACATATGCTACATACACAACGCAAATGCATGTGTGCAAAGCATATGCACACATGTACACACATGTATGCATGCATATACGCATGTACCAACACATTCATTGGTACACACACATGCACGTTCTAACATGCATCCATGGGTACATGGATGCATGCAGCAAACAGTCTGTGCTGGAGTTTGGCTAATGTGTCCTGCACTTTACCAATACTCAAGTCAACACCCAACCTCATCCTAGGGCAAAGAAAGCAGGCATATTGCTATTTGTACAACACCCGCCCATAGGGAGGCTTTCATGAGTTCTCAGGTCAGTGGTCTCTTCCCTGGGCTATTCTGGCTGTTTTCTGCCTCCTTCGTGGCCACAAGAGTCTGTTTGAATTAGGCTGCATATGGGGAACCCGCCAGCTCCTCCTCTGCTCAAGGCTGAGAGCAGAAGCCATAGCCATCAGAGCTAAAGGCAGAGATACATCCAGACCCCATCCAGGTCCTAGAACTCTACACTGACCCAGGTCCACCTGGCAGAGAGAGAGAGAGAGAGAGAGAGAGAGAGAGAGAGAGAGAGAGAGAGAGAAGCTGAGGTCCTCTGTGCCTGCTCCTTTCTTCAGCTGCTGTGTGACTCCCAGCCTCCGGCTACGGCGGGCAAACTTTAGCTGTGTGCCGAGGCACAGGAATAAGCAACATCCGAGGTGTGGAGGTGTGGTGACCGGTTCTGGAGAGCTCTCTTCTGAGACTTTTCTCCTGGCCCTGCCCTGTGCCTTTCTCCCATCTCCAATGCTCCAAGCCCATCACCAGGGCAGGGGACTCAGGGAAGGTGAGTCTGCCCTTCCAGAGAGGGTAACAGTGTCAACTGCACGAGGCTTTGTTTTCTAGAAGGTCTGGCAGAGTAGAGAGACGAGCACTGGTCTGCTTGTATCTGTGGGTCAGGGTGGATGAGAGAGAAAGACACACATAGGGAATGTGTTTAAGATGGCCTGGGAAACCTGTTCTAGCTCTCGAGAAAAAACAAAGCAGGGTGAGGGGTGGCCTGGGGAAGGCTGATGGATGCCGCCATTTTACATGGCGTGGTCTGGAAGGAGCGCTGAGCAGTGATGCCTGAGCAGGGAGTGGAGCTGAAGGAATGAGCAGGGTTGATGTGGGGGGAGGGTCTGAGCAAAAAGAACAGCGGGCGTGGAGACCACGAGGCTCAGTTTCTTTGTCCTTAAAAGAGAGGGACAAGAAAGCAGGGTCGTGGGATTCAGCTCGAAGCCTTCAGAGTCTGCAAGGAAGGGGCAGGGGAAAGGACAGGGGACAAACTTCCTTCCTATCACTACAGCTCCACACTTGGGTTTTTTTGTTTTTTGTTTTTTTTTTTTAAGATCTTACTTTAAAATGTTCATTATACAAATATGTGTTTGTGCTCGCACATGTGAGTGCCATCCCCAAGAAGGCCAGAAGAGGGCGCCACATCCCCCCCCAAGCTTGGGTCATAGGCAGTCCTGAACCTCCTGATGTGAGTGGTGGGAGCCAAACTCTGGTCCCTGAAAGAGCAGTGAGTTCTCTTAACCACAGAGCCATCTTTCGAGCCATTTTTTTTTTTTAATTTTAAAAAGTTAAAAGGTCTCCTAAGCTTCTCTTTTCGACTGGGGGAAAAAATTCACCAGTTGTTTTTTAAGAAACAAAAATAATCTTTTTTCAGTTGAGGAAGAGATATTTTAAAACCACTGAATGGATTGTTCCTTCCCTGGCTCTTTATTGATACGTCTGCCCTCTTTCCAGTTCTAAAATAAGCTTCTTGTCTGCACTGTGTCGATCCAAAGGCAACACGCTACAGAGCGGACTGAGCCAGGCAGAGCCAGGCTGGGGTCACTTGGAAGTCGCCAGGCCTGGAGAATGTACCACTCTAGTCCGGGCCAGCCTGGCCTCACCCACCCGCTCGCTTCATCACAGCCCAGGTGACTGGAAGCGCTCAGAAAGGGCAGTGGAATGCGGCGAGGGTTGGACCTTGCAAATGACAAATTTCTGAGTGAGTTCCAGTTCTCTGGAATGGAAAACCAGCAGCTTCCTGTTACAGAGTGTACCCACGGTCTGTGCCCGACCCAGGGGTGTGGGCGAGCCGTATACTTCTAATCTACATCTGTCTAAAAACAACAAAGCAGACGTGGTTTCTAGGCAGGTAAACAGTTTTAGGGACTGAAGTCAAGCTTCTATCGATTTCTGTTCTGCTAGCTAGAAGAGAAAAAGGAGTTCAGACCATCAGTAAGCAGAGACTTGGAAGAGGAAAGCCAAGGAGTCCATCCACCAAGCCCCCGAGAAGGCTGAGATATTTCTAGGTCGGTTCTTTCTGGGGGAGAGGCCCTGTGCTATCTTACAAGGCAAGCCTTAGCTTTGGTTTCCTGGAGGGCCGTAGCGGGCTTTGCCCCTCTCTATGTTGGATCTTTCTTCCCACGGTTAACCGGACTAAGGCTCCGTCCACGTGACAGGCAGGTTGGCTAGGGCTGAAAGCTCTTCAGGTGCGGGCTGAGCTTGGGGCCAGGCTCTCACTCGGGAGGAATGTGACCTTGGGCGCTCTGTGCTCAGTCTCCATGCTTCTCTTCACCTGTCGACAGGAGAGCATCGCGGAAGCCGCGCCCAGCTCAGGGGCATGGCTTCTGCGTAGGGAAATGAGAAAAGCCATTTCCATACAGAACAGAGACCAGAGTCCAGAACAGAGACCCAGCCCAAAGCGACCATTCTGGAAAGAGCAGTGCCTTTTCCCACCCCCTGTCAGGCACTACTACAGACAGGAACATATCTCCCCCTTTGTCGTCCTCGAAACGCCATGTTTTCCCTGTGGAAAATGGTCTGCAGCTGACTACTTATTCAATGCCCAGGTGGCCCAGGCTCCACCAGGGCAAGACACATTAGATGCATGGTAAATAGGAAGGGAGGTGGGAGGGAAACGGGCCCCCCCCCCCCGCTCTCTCAGATGTCCAGCTTGGGCATGGGGGCAGTCTAAGAGGTAAGGAATAAAAAGCATGGGACAGAGTCAAAGCAGCCTGCTACCAGCTCGGTCAGAATGCCAGCTGATCCTGGGCCACATAAACACAATATTATGCAAGGGTCGGTCTTGTCCATCTGGGGAGCTGGCCCAGGCATCTCAGTGGTTGGTGTCAGCCAACTGTCATCCGCTTTTCTGATTCCGGGAGCCAAAACGGGCTTCTTACTATGAAGAGATTAGTATCCCTTTGAAAGACTTGGTAGGAGAAACCCTGCAGCACCCACGGGCTGGTTCTGGTATGGTCATCGCGCCATCCAGACCTTCTGAGCACACCTTCTCTGTGGATCTGGTCCCGGAGGCAAGAGGCCCACCCGGGGTTCCAGTTTGCACTCTGGCCCCTGGAGCTGGGAAACTCAAAGCAAGTCACATGCCTCGCTGGGCATGGCTGGAAACAGGTGGCCTCTAAGATCTCTCCTGGTTCAGCTGTCCATGGTCCCAGGCTTTCTAGGCCTCGATGGTGGAATAACGCAGCCATCCAAAGTCAGGCTGCTCCTTTCTGGTTTGGTTTGTCACCTAAATGCCGGTTAGCTACCCACCGAAGCCCACGTGCGGCAGGAAGGGCCTGGCGTGCCCCGGGACACTGGCAGCCTGCGGATGTTAATGCAAACAAGCTAGTGCTCCCCTGGTCTGAAAAGAACCAGAGCAAATCTGCATGAAGAGAGGACCGTGTGCAGGGCAGCCGCCGGCAGCACAGGGAGGGAGAGAGGGAGGACAGGATGGGGGGGGACCTACCAGCTGTGAGGCACATGGGCCCCACGGGTCCGCAGTGCCCCCTGAATAACAACCACAGCAGTGGGAAAGGAGATGGTACCCAGACTGCAGAGGAGGAGGGCAAGACCACACAGGACCCCTTCAGCCTCCAGTCACAGAGTTTCTGGTGACAGGCTGGACCTGGCAGCACCTGGGAGGCCCCGGAAGAGAGAATGCAGAACATGGAGGAAGGCTAAGGCTGGCGGAGCCCGAGAAGGCTCTGGGGAGAGGATGGCTCAGCACAGGGCCCAGGCTTCCTCTAGGGACCAGCAAAATAACTCTACAGCGAGCAGCACAGGTTTGAAAGCAGACAAGGCCGCGTTTTAATCCTATTTCTCCTGAGAGACCTGCAAAAGTCTCTGAGCCCCTTTAAGGCAACTGTCCTCCCAGACCCGGTTAGGCACAGGATTGATTTGGAGAAGGCTGGAGAAGATTCCTGCATGCTGTGTCTTAGGTACCGGTTAGGCCACACCTCTCAGAGGCTCGTGGGTCAGACCCTGGTCTGTCTCCAGGTGTTAGCCCTGGAAGGTGGTGGGATTCTGGGAGTCACTGGGGTGTAGCTTCTGAAGGGGGCACTGGTTTCCTGGAGTCAGTCCTTGTGAGAGCACAGGTGATATAAAAGCCTGAGCCAGGCCCTGGGTCCTCTCTGGGTTCCTGTTTGGGAAGGACACTCTGTTTCTCAAATGTTCTGTATTGCTCTCTGTCCTGAAGGGCCACAGCCGTTGGGGGTAGGGGGTGGGGGAGGGCGCTTAAAAGATCCTGTGACATATTATTTGGATTCCTCACTTCCAAAGCCATAGACTGCATACATCTCCTTTCTCCGGGAGAAAGACTGGTTCGGGTATTTTATTTTACTTTTTTTTTTCTTTTTTCAAAATGGACCAAACACAGTCTGGAAGCTTTGTCCTGTCTATAGATCTTCTCAACCGTTTCCTTTTCCTGAACAACCAACATACATCCACACTCTTCTCAGGTCTCTCTTCTGTGGGGTATAAGATGTTGCCCGGGCCACCGTGACTGTACACTGTTAAGCCTTGTTCACTGGAGTAGCCCAGGCAGTTCATCGTGAGATACCAGGGCTACTGTTATAAAGACGGGTCTGCAGGAGGTTGGAATGACGGCTCAGTGGCTAAGAGAGCTAGCTGATCCTGAAGGGAACTTGGGTTTGGTTCCCAACACCCACCTCACAGCTTAGAATCATCCATGATTCCCGTTCTGGGGGGATCTGGCACCCTCTTCTGGCTTTTTCAGGCACTGCATGCACATAGTCCATAGAGACACATGGAGGCAAAAATTCCATATACATAAAATAAATAAATCTTTATTATTATATATATACATATATTATAAAACTGATCCGCACTGGGTGTGGTGGCATACACCTCCAATTTCAGCACTCAGAGGGCAGAGGCAGGAGGATCCTGGGTTTGAGGCCCACTTGGGCTACTTAACAACAACAACAACAACAAAAGAAACAAAGAAACAAACCAAAACCACTCCATAATGAGAAGTAACTTGGCTGCTTCCCAAGGCAGCAAACAGTTTCCATCACATTCCCTGTTTCCCCTTCATCTGTCTCACACCTGCACTGACAGGTCTCTCTCTGGCCACCCTGAAGGTGTGGCCTCAAAGGACTCTATATACCCAGAACAAAGCAATCTATATATCCAGAACAACGCAACTGCTATTATTAATCAACTAACATTTGTTTAATAGTGAAGCGACGTTTTCAGAATCTGGGGGAGGAGTAAGATTATGTACTGTCTTGGTCAGTGTTCTATGGCTGAGAAGAACTACTATACCCACAGCAAAAAAGGAAAGCGTTTAACTGGGGCTGGCTTACAGGTTCAGAGGTTTAGTCTGTGATCGTCTTGGCAGGGAGCACGGTGGCACACAGGCAGACCCTGTACTAGAGAGGTAGCTGAGAGCTCTACATCTGGTTCAGCAGGCAGCAAGGTGAGAGAGCCGCTGGGCCTGGTCTGAGTTTCTGAAACCTCAAAGCCTGCTCCGGAGTGACACATTTCCGGAAACAAGGCCACACCCACTCCAACTAGGCCACGCCTCCTATAACGCCAAGCTCTCAGCCTGCTGTGATTTGATCTTAGCAACACCCCTTGAGACCCACCCCCTCAAAGGACTTTCACGGTTGCTGTTAAGGACCCTGACTTCGGAGGTTGAAACACGTGGCTTCAAATTCTGGGTGTGCTATTATCAGCAGTGCAACTGGTCTCCTGGGATAGGCTGTGTCTGGGGGTGCATGATCTCCCGTGCTTGTGCCGGCGTGGGTCCCTGTATGGAGGCCACAGGTTGATGTTGGTGATGTTGGTTGGTGTCTTCTTCAGTCACTCTCCATCTTAGTTTTGGAGACAGGGTCTCTTACTGAGCCTGGAGTTTGCTAATTTGCCTAAAACGGACTGGTCAGTAAGATCTACCGCTTCTTCCTGGGGCCACTGCCAATCCCCACTCCAGGAGTCCCTGTGCCTGGCTTCTTTCTTTCTTTCTTTCTTTCTTTCTTTCTTTCTTTCTTCCTTCCTTCCTTCCTTCCTTCCTTCCTTCCTCCTTCCTTCCTTCCTTCCTCCTTCCTTCCTTCCTCCTTCCTTCCTTCCTCCTTCCTTCCTTCTTTCCTTCCTTCCTTTCTCTCTTTCTTTTAATCATGGGTTCCGGTAACCAGCACTTTATCCACTAATCCACCTCCTCAGCCCTGTTACAATTATCCATAATCTGTCACGCTGTCTTGAGGAGCTGATTTCCCAACCCCCCAAAAGGACCCTGTTAGAGGAGGAATCACTTCTTACTTTTCCTTTTCTCCCAGGAATCTAGGAAGAAAGTGCGGTAGGATAACCCCGCACTTACCAGTACCACAGACGCAATAGACCTGAGAGTACTGAGAATTCACAAACCGTGCGGAAGCTGTGGGGTCTTGTCTGCCTTGGGAAAGGGGCCCTGAGTCATGAGTCATTTTAAAGTTTTATATGGGTGACTCGGGTGTGTGTGTGTGTGTGTGTGTGTGTGTGAAAATGTCTGAGTCACTTGCTATTGTCAAACACAAAAGCCCGACCAAGTTTTTTTTTTCTTTCTCTAAATCACATGGCCCATTATGCCCAAGATGTTCTATACACGCACTGTCCATCCCCTCGAACAATGTGACCACGAGACAGAGTAGCCATTGAAAGATTGGTCCTGTGGCTATTGGTAAAACACCACTGGGCAGCTGGCCATCAGGCCTTGGGGCACCTTACTGACCAAACTGGTCATGAGGCTTCATTCCCACTGCTTAGCTATGAGGGAAAAGGGCCTCCCTTCCACCCCCACCCCCCTCACCCCCCACCCCGCCCCTGGAACTGTAAGCACCCCTCAGGAAGCCTAGGCAATAGGCCTGAGACTTGCTGAGTTTTGGCCTGTGCTGGACCAACCCTCTGGCTAAGAGAGACATATGAAGAAGGCCCGCCGCCGGTTTAGCCTGGAGCAGAACCTTCCGTCGGGTTGCCATTTCAGGGATGGTGTGCCTGTGACTAAAATGTGGCGGCTTCAGTGAACAACCCTGCAAGTCATTTCTTCGGATGACACACTGTTCAGAGTTTACTCACATTCCCAAGTCAGGGAACCAAAGCGCTGCTGTGCGGTGGCCTTCGGTGCCACAAGCCACCGCGCGTCTGTCCCTGCGGTCAGCCATCCACTTGGGAAGCAGGTAGATGGAACCCGAGCCCAGAGTGAGGCAAACATGAGCCACGGTCTGATGTTGGGTTGTCAAAATAGGCAGTACTGCATAGTCCTTGCCCAATATTGGCCAGACCCTGTACATGGCACCTGTGACATCTCATTGAATCCTCACAGCCTACAAACATCGTCATTAAAAAAAAAAAGTGGTTTATCAGTATCAAGTAATATGCCCAAAGCCAGGATTTGAATCCAGATCTGCCCACCAAGAAGACCCGAGTTACCACCCAGAGATGTTTCCAACTGATGATCAGTCTTGACCTTAGCTCTCGCACACAAACCATGCCAACTGTCTCACCTTCGCCCAGTTTCCTGCGTTTCATATCACGTGATAACGGCATAGGGGACGCTGCGGGTGACCCGGCAGCGAGCAAACGTCCTGTGAGCGACCCTCTCCCAGAGGCAGGGCTGAATGAAGAAATGACAACTTCTGACCCTCCCTCGGCCACAATCTTGTTGGGTGGGTTGGGTTTGCACACGGGCTTCGGGAGACTGACAGAGGTCAGAGTAAATGCGCCCCTAGCAAGCCTGCGACCCGCACGTCTTGTATGTAGGTAAATAAAAAATGGGCATCGAGCCGGGGCTTCGAGTTCTTGGTCACTGAGAAAGTGTGAAAAGCAAGATGTAAACCCAGTCATTATCAGTGCCGAAGCCCGGGCTGTAACTCCCCCAGCCTCCCTTTTGAAGTGTGTGTGTGATTACATGCGCTCGGTACTTGAAACTTTTCCATGTGTACAGAGCTGTGTATGTGTGTGTGTGTGTAGATGTGGGGTGTATTTATACGAAGATGTATACACACCGAAGGATCGCCCAAATAAGCCCCTGACTCTACCTTTAAAGCGTCTCTAGAGAATTAACCCAGGGGAGAGGCAGGGATACGTGAACTGTAAACATTCTCGCTTGTTGGCAGATAACCGCAATGTGTGCTCCCCTCCAGGAACAGAGGAAAGGAGGAAAGGGAACAACACGGCCACGACGATGACGACGACGACGACGACGCAGAAAAACACACTAATCAAATCCACAATCAGCTCGGATGACGAAGCGAGCATTCTAATCAAAACACAGCGGGTCAAAGCTGCAGTGGGTTGTAAGCTTGGAGCTGGGCTCTTCCCAGGGGCCTCACCCACGCTTTCCTTTTTAAACGTCTAAAAAACGCTCACACGGGATTTCAATCACTTCTAATTATTTTTTTTTTTAAAAAGAAATAAATTGCAGGCTGATCATGAGCTCCTAAAAACAGGAAATATCAAAGTATTATGTGAATCACCTCTTCCTCCTGCAAAAGGTTAACCCCGTTCTCAGCCCAAGAGTTCTTTGCCTGAGGACTGGCCAGAGACTTGTACTCTAACCCAGAGCGTGTGTCGAAATGATCCCTTACACGTGGTCCTAGTTCACCACATATGAGAGACCAGAACAGATATGATAAACGGCCCCTCTCGGGGAGGCCCAGGTGGTACAGTCGCAGAGAGGTTGTCAGAAGGACCTGAGTGAGGAGAGCAGGTTCCGCTGGAGGTTGAGACTGAGCAGCGGGCCCGTGGGGGGCTCCAGGACAGGAGGCAAAGGCTGACCACCTCTAACAGCTATTGGCTTGCAAGTTGCTGATGGTGCGGAAGCCCAGATGATGGATAACTCACCGAGTCAATGGGACTGGGTAAGAAACTAGAAATGGGCGTGGTGGCTCACACTGGGATTAAAATCCCCACACTAAGCAGGCAGAGGCAGGTGGATCACTGTGATTTCAAGGCCAGCCAGGTCTACAGAGAGACTCTGTATCAAACGACAAAACCAGGACCGCTTTGCCCTGTAACTACCATGACAGACACCCGGAAACCCACACTAAGGGTCAGTTCTGAGCCAGGTCCTGTAGGAGACGCCGCCGCCGCCGTCTCCCCAGTTTCTCACCGCCGGCAGGTACCCTCCGACAGAAGCCAACATGAGCATCCACTGCCAAGCCTCTGCTCTTTCTCATACCCTGACCTAAAATGGAAAGCACACAACCTAGAGCGTGCACGAGGGGGCCTCCGCTTGGGCTCTGCACCGCTCAGGGTAGCGCAGTCTCCTCTCCCGTGTTCTTATCCTCCTCCTCCCTCCTCCCCGCTGGGCACTTCTCCCCACTGCTGGGGCCCAGCTCATCCCCTTCCTCCCCTGTGAGCTCTAGCCCCTGAGCTCCTAGCCTTCCTTCCAGCATCTTGAATCCTCAGCCCTAGCACATCTTCGGCTCTCTCAGTGCTGCCCCCTGCTGGAAGCAGAAGTCATGGCTGCCAGCTGGAATAGATCCTGCCCAAGCTCCAGACCACCGCGCCTTGTCTTACATGTCCTCAGCTCTGCAGCAGCGCGAGGGACAGTGCTGGAGAGTGGGTACGGCACCGGTCCAGCCCCTGACTGAGCTGGGATCCCTCGATCTGCCACGCTGGACGGCGTGGAACGATGGACAACGCGGATCAGCAGGGACGTCTGTGGTCTGATGCCTCAAGGTCTGTAACTGACCAGCGGCTGCCACGGCTCCCCCATCCAGCGTGACAGTTAAAGGGTTCCAGTTCAAATGCTACTAACTCTGCGGCTTTCGAGGCCACTGGACTTTGATTTCCTCAAGTGTGAGAGGGGGATAATCATACTTATCTCATCAGACGGTGGTTAAGAGAAGCAAAGAGTTATCTGATGCAAAACACCCAGAGCAATTCCTGGCGCCTAGGGAGCGCAAGGCAAGGGTGCCTTCTTTACTTTGTTATCTTAGGACGCGTGCACCACACCTACTCTAAGTATTCCTGTGGAGACCGATGAGGACCCAACACACCAGGCGTTCCACAGCTCACCCCACCCCCACCATCCTCCCACAGCCCCCGGTACTGTGCCAGGCAGAGCCAGAGGCCTGTAAGTGCTCATGAACAGGTGGACATCTTCCGAGAGCCCCACCCTTTCTCACTTAAAGAATCCTAAGTTTTTCGTAATACTCACGATTCCCGTGCCCATTTTTACAGATGGAAGCACCGAGGCCCGGAGGAGTAGTTAGTTAATGGACTAGGCCACTCAGCTAGCATAGGTCAGACAGAAGGTACCACTGATAGCCAAAGCTTTAAAACCTGGGCTGTTAGTCACTATGCAACCCAGCCAGTCTCCTGCCCCCAAAATCCCCCAAATAAAAGAGAGGCAATGTCTCTGAGATATCATTTGCCACTGAGTTCATCATTTCCTGAGTGTCTTGTAATGATAAACATTAGGTTTGGAACCAGGAAATTACCAGGTGCTAAGTCAGTCACAGTGCTCAAGCCATAATCGAGGGACTTTTCTGGAAGGTGAATGTGCCATCTGTCACCACGGGAATACCCTGTTCAAAGAAGGTGAAATCCTTTTTTTTTGCCAAAGCCCCTTTGATGTCAGGGTGGGGCTATGAGTGTCTGTTATATGGAAGAGCTCCCGGGAGACTCAGGGGCTGGCCAGGAGGGGCCAGCTGGGCAGTCAGGACTGTCCACTGGAAGGCGGCCAGCTTCCGAGCCATCCATCCAAACCACCCTCGTGATGCACAGGGCCCGTGGAGAGTAAGAGAGGTGGAATGTGGGGTGGTGGGGCCAGTGGGGACAGAAGAGAAACAGCGCCTCCAGGGAATAGGGCCAAGTTAGCCCCTCATGGAGATGTCGAAGGGTGAAAAAAAATTCTTTTTTTTTTTTTTTTTTTTAAATGGAGAGTGGTGAATCACTTTCTCAGAGCCACTGTGATCCTCTGCCACTGTTCCTTAACTGAAGGGTCAAATGGGCGAGAGCAGACAGTAGTCTGGCTATGAATGAGCCTGGCGTCTGCCTTCTGTTCATTCCTGCGTTCCTCCTCATTGGGCTCGGGGGCATGTGTCACATTCCCGGTCGAGGTTCCAAAATACCACCCACTCCACCCCACCACCACCCCCCAACCCCGCAGAGGAAGGAGGCACCTTGGTGCTCACCCCCATTTTCAGAGCCCTCTGGACAAGTCCTGGAGCTCTAAGAAAAAAAGCAGAGCATACAGCCTAGCGGAGCCAGGACCCAGGAGCACTGGAGGAAATCTTGCTTTCCTCCCACACGCCATCCGTCAGGGCTGTCAGCTTCCAAAAAAAATGTTTAGCAAGTGCAGCCCCGAGAGGGACATGCTGCTGGGCGGGTGTGGGAGCTTGGATGGGGAGGGAGGGGGGCTTCTCCGGCTCCGAGTTCACAACAGTCTGTCTCTGAGCAGCTTCTAGATCCAGCCCCTCCGTGGGGAAGGTTAGGAAATGTGTCGAGCCCTGCCTAGCCTCTGCTCAGAGAAAGCTACAGAGAAGTAGGTGCCCAAAAGGTCGTCTGGTCTGTTGCTGCTTACCCCCATGCCAACTCCAGACTGCCTTCCTTTCTGGCTTCCCGCTTCTCCTTCTCCTGACTGGGACAGCCACATCAGTCAGGTCAGCCTGTCCCTAAAAGTCCCTGCTGACTGGCAGCCAAGAAAATACAGCATGGCCCTGCTCCCTCCTGCCAGAAGAGGGGGAAGGCAGCGGGGATGGCAGGAGTCCAAGAGAAACCGATTGGCCCGTAAGGATTTCCTTAAAAGAGATTGCATGGCCAGGGCCTGTCACCCAGCCCAGTAGGGGGATGCCTGCTTTGCCAGGAAAGGTAGAAGCCACCGTTACCCTTTCAGCCATTCTCTCAGCCACACCATCTCCTCCCCGGTCACCAGAGCCACCAACACTGGCAGCAGAGACGACCCAAGAAGGAGGGGCTTAGCTAAAGGCAGCCATGCTGAGGCAGCCAAGCCACCCTGTCACTGGGAGTCTGTAGCAGCTAGCAGTTGGCAGCACCTGGCTAGAACCCCTTCTCCCTGAAGATGGGGCCAGAAAGCAGCCATCTTCAAGCTAGGAGGAGGGTTAAGTTCGGGGCAACCACTCAGTATCCCTTGTCCTGGATCTCACAGGGGAGCCAGGTGGTACACAACCCATCAAGGCACCAGGCCACTCCTTCTCGGGGTGGGGGTTACAACCCGAGGATAGACACACATCACAGCAGCAGATACTGTCTCCGTGGGGCCAAGCACTCAGCACTGATGGCCCTGACATTTCCAATGGCAGCATGCATTTTTTTTTTTTTTGAATGCACCTCTACACCTGCTTCCAATCCCATAGAAGCCGCTGGCTGCCAGCACCCCTTAGCTTTGCAGAGTTCCCCCGGGAGAACCTCCGGCACCCTGGCCAGCTAAGCCCCCCTGGCCACACCCACTGATCAATCTACCCTTCCAATTTGGCAGCCTGAGGGCTATGTTTCCTCTTTCCAATCACATTATGGTAGCCTCTCCTCAAGGCAGCCGTGCCCCTCCCCCATGAAGGATCATCCATCACTCCCACCCCAGCACACAGCACTGCTCACCTGGGTATCGAACCCGTTCTCCAGAGAGCTGCTCTTCCGCAACGGGAGCCCCTCCCCCGGCGGCTCCTGCAGGCCCTGCGATTTCAGGGGGATTTGGCTAGTGTAGGCCGTCTTGTTCACCTCTACCTTGCTTCCCAACTTAAGATAGCAGGGCTGAGGACCAGTCCGGGCCGGGGGCACGTGCAGGATGGGCGCGGCGCTGTGCACGGGTTTGGGCAGTCCCGATTTCATTTTGGAGGCTACCAGGATGGCCGGCATCTTCTCCCGGGGCTTTGGCTTTCCCAGCACGTCCCTGGCAGCGGCGGCGGAGGCGACCGCTAAAGGCAGCGCGGGCTGCCGAGCAGGCGCCGGGCTTCGGCCCGCGAGGCGCCCACCAACAGTGGAAGAAAAAAACAAACAAAATCCCCGGGTCGGGGAACTGGGGAAATCCTGCGAGTGCGCCTGCCGGGTGGCGGGCAAGTCACTGCCCTCAGCAGGTCCCACCTGCGCGGATGTCGCAGTGGGCGGCCTGTTCAGAAGCTCTGGGCTCTCGGGGACGGCTGCCTCTGGCAATTCTTCTCCTGGGAAACCGAGGCGTGGACGCCCATATTAACTTGTCATTGCGTCTCCGAAGTGAGAAGGTTCCTTATGAAGAGACACCGGGTACGGGGAAGCACACGTCGCGCTCCAGAGCCTGCGGGTGTGGACCTTTGAGCAAAAGAGCAGAAGATGGGAGGACCGAGGACGCACGGAGCCCAAGATGTATCAACCGCGAGGCGGCTGTCACCCTGCAAACGCGCTGCAGTGTCACCCGCGCCTAGGCAGATTCTGGGCAATCTCCGCAGACAGGTCTGTCTGGGCGTGACAGCCGATCACCGATGCTCACAAGCCCCTCGAACACCAAGCACCTGAGCTTCGGCGGCTCTGGCCATGCTCCGTGCGCTCCAGCGCAGCACGGCGGTGGTGGTAGGGCGCGGGCACCGGGACGCGCAGCTGGCCAGGCTGGCTGCGCTGCGCTGAGCTGAGCTCCGGGGAAGGCAGCGCGGGCTGCAGGGTTGGACGCAGGGGAGGACCGGCTGCGGCGCGCGCTGACAGCCCGGGCCGTTCCCGCACGCCCATTGGTTCGCGGCGGACCAATCCGCGGTCGCGACTCGCACTGCAAGGGGGCGTGGCCTCAACTCCGCGGGGCCGCTGCCGAAACTCTGGGGCCGCGCTTGGCCGCAAGTACAAAGCGAGCTGGTGGCCGCTCTGCGGCACGGCCCCGGCGCGCGCCTCCCCGCGGGCCGCCACCCCCGCGTCCCCGGAGCTGCCTTTGAAAACGCCGTTGGGTTGCAGATTCCCGCCTCCCTCCACCTCCTGGCATGTGTGTGTTTGTGTGTGTGTGTGGGGGGGGGGGAATCGGTTTCTCTTTTTTTAAATTGCTGGGGTCATCTCAACGGTTTGCGGGTTCCGGAGGCACGCCCCAACCTCTCCGCACCTCCTTTGGGAACGATAGGGCGGGTCTCCTTGTCCCTTCCCTGAAGGACACTCCAGCCATTTCTTCTTTCTGGGTGGGCTCAGGGGCGTCCCAACAGCTTCCTCTGCGACATTCAAAGGTTGCACGTTGCACTTAAGTATTTGAAGTATTTATAGGCTGATACAATGGGCCGGGGAAGCTTCGCGCGCCCCAAGACAGCTCCTCCTTGCCACCTACCACAGACTGTAATTAGAGTGGCTTGGTGACCCGGGCAGGCTGAGGCTAAACCCGCCCTGGTTTCATGGTTTCATGCAGGCCTGCCTGGCAGGCTGCGCCTAGGACGTGCCAAACTCACAGGTTCCTCCACTTGGAATCCCTGGAGGATCCCGTCCTCTCCCTGACTCAGGATCTAAGGGGTGATGGGAAAACAGACTGTGCAGACAGGTTGCCTCCCGGCACATCTTCAAGGACACCCACCCTAGAGAGCAGTTTGGATTTGAATTGGGAAGTTTCTCCATCTTTATAGGCCTTCTAACACCGTGTCTCATGCAAGTCAAGTGGAGCTTTGAGCACCTTTCCCTAAAAGCACTGCCCAGCTAAATGAGATAGTGTCTGACAGTGTGGGAGACCAGAAAAATAAATCTGTCATTATTAATGAACCCACTGAGTATGTCCCACTGCCATCTCTTTAAGCCACTTTTCTGTGTCTAGGACAGATGTTGTCACTTCATTCCTATCCTATACCCTGATGTTGCCACATCCATAGGGTTGAATTTCAATCATCCTAATGCTATTGACTGTATCACTCTCAAACTTACCTGGCAAAACTCCACTGTGGCCAGGAATGGTGGTATAAACCTGTAATTTCTGCTACTTCAGAGGCTGAGGCAGGAGGATCCCAGGCTGAGGTTTAATTTAATGAGCCTCTTCGCCCAAATAAACTATCAAAAAAGGGGGCTGGGGATGTAGCCCAGTGGTGGGCAGTTTGCTCGCTCCGCATATGCCAGAATCTGATTTCAGTGCTCGGCGCTGTAAGTAAACACCCAGTCCTTGGCTGGTTTTAGGCAGCGGCGCCTTTGGGAGGTTGTAAGTACATGGCCGAGGAGTGCTCATGTTGGGACCAATGCCGTGTTAGAGGAGACAGGATGGAGATAGACAGATGCCTTCCCAGAGTGCAGCGGCAGCCTTTCTGAATCCACAGACATCACAGCCCTTGACAAGAATCTGAGCATGGCTACAGCCTGATCTCAGATCTCCAGCCTCTAGGCCTCGGAGAAAAAGACATTTGTTGTTAAAGCTGTCCCGTCGACAGCATTTTGCGTTAGTAGCTTAAACTAAGAGCCCGGACTGAAGTAAAAGTGGGTTTGAAACAGCCCCTGGAGTGCTGAGAAGTGAGATGGTTCTGCTCCCTGCCCCCATATCTTCCAGCCTGTTTGCAGGGGGAGATGCCCATAGCCTGTTTTAGCTCTTCATCCTGCTCTCTGAAGTTAAATCGCAAGTTTGTCCCTGTCATGGTTTACTCTGCCCTCCTCCATCTGGACCATCCCCCTTATGCTGGTATCTTGCTCTATTTAATGTATTTATTGTTTCGAGAATTCTCTACTAAAGGAATAAATGTTTGGAAGAGCCATACATTGACTTTCATGAGATTCTGTCAGAAGCAAGCAGAATGCTGTGGACTGAAAAGCTAGCCAGATTGGTGCTGAATGAATGAGCAGTTGGGGTTGCCTTTTATCAGGAATACTATGAGAAAGGGTTGTGGTACTTTCCTCCTCGAACTCTGGTTCTCACAGCTGCATGAAGAGCTGTAGAACGGTATTGCTGTGATCGCTATGATGAATTGTGGAACTATTCCCAAATATCCTCAGAGCTTAGACACAGAGGATGTACAATGCCTAGTCCCCAGAGAAAGCCTGTAACTTTTTTTTTAAAGATTTATTTATTTTATGTATGTAAATCTTTGGACATGTCTTATTTTATGTATGTAAGTCTTTGGACATGACAGGTGAGAGCATCAGATCCCATTACAGATGGTTGTGAGCCACCCTGTGGTTGCTGGGAATTGAACTCAGGTCCTCTGGAAGAGCAGTCAAGTCTTCCAGAGCCATCTTTCCAGCCCTGTAACTTTTTTTTTGATATCCTCCACCCAATTCCATCCTAATGAATGAAAATTCTCCTGAGCGGGGTGGGGGTGGGGTGTTGGCAATCTATGTTTTAAGCAACGCTTAACAGGTGATTTTGATGTGTACTAAGGCTGGGAATTCTAGCCAAATGAAGTGTGCATTCATCGCACTTCCAGGACCTCCTAAGCCTTCATATGCACAAGAACTGCAAATTCCAATTAAAGAGGTCTCCAAAAGGCTGAGATGCTGTCTTCCAAATAAACTCCCAGGTGATGGATGCCTCTGCTGGGAGTCTGGAACTCAGCACGGTGAGCCGTAAGGTTAGGCCACTGTCAGCAGAGGTGGAACAGCTCAAGGCCGAGCTGAAGTTAAGTGGCTTTCACAACACTTCTGAAAAGATTCTCTGGGTGCATCCAACTAGCAACCCAGGCCATTGGTAAAGTATGACCCAGACCCAGACACGGAACTGGTGATGGCCACAGTGTGTGTTGGCCATTAAGAAAGAGAAAGTTCCCAGTTAAAATTGGCACCAAAGGAAGCCATTGGGGCGCAGAGGGCGGGGGAGGTTGTGAGAGTGTCAAATATGTGCTAATATAATAAACAGCACATTCTTTTGCTTTGAACTAAAAGCACTTATAGGCTAAGGGGACCACTCAACAGGTAAAGCATGTGGGCCTAAGTTCCCTCTCACGTTAAGACAAAAAGTGGGTGTTTCACACACGTTTGCACATGCTCGTGTACTTGCACACTCAAAACCACTCCCGGTAGAGTCTTCTAAGGCCTCAGATTCCTAAACTGAAGTTGCACTCCTTTTCCTTAAGCTTCCGAGTGTCTTTCTCCTCATCGCTTTAATAAGTTTAGCTGTTCTTCTCGGAACAGTTTCATCTCCCCCCTTCCCCCCTCTTTTCACTTTTCCTACTTAAAATAAAATCTGTATCATCCAAACTAGACAAGAGAGGAAAATAGCAAATGGGAAGCAAAATGAGGCAATTACAACATTTCCTATTTAAATCAGATCGTGGTCCCTTACAAAAAATATTCTGCAAGCACACTGCTTCCATGTGGATACTTCGTTAACATGGAAAAAAAAAAGTTGCTTTAAATCAACGTCCTTAGAGAGCACTGGTAGCTGAAAGAGTCAGTAGTTCAGAGAACAGCAAGCTGTCCTGGAGAGAACATTTCACGATTTTAAAGCACTTTTGTCCATTTTTGTTACATGCGGTATAGACGAAGATGCAAACCCCAAACAGGCCGAGCTGTAAACCCAGCATTGACAAAGCTTCTTTCTTTGTCCTCGGACTCTAAACTTTCAAATCACCCAACTGTCAGCACTAGGCCTGTTTGAAACTTACCACCAAAGCTCTCAGAACCACTAGAGTTTGGATGTGCCCTGGGGGGGCAGGATCCACCCTCCAATCAGGAAGCAGCAGCTGTACCCCTCCCTCTACGATCCGCAACATCAGCCACTGTTAGCTAAGTGGGGACGGGGCTTCAGCGATGACCTGTGAATGACCAGCCCCATCAACCCATCCTTCATGCATTACAGACTCCATCTGCCTGACCTCCCAAGAAGACAGTCCTGTAAAGAGCCAAAAACATCTTAAACTCCAGCCTGTCATGGGGAAAATGCAAGCGAGTCAGCTGCCTCTGCAGACCCTCAGTTATAGCAGGGAAAGAAAATGGTGCATTGCTCTAAAAGGTGGGACAAGGCAAAACATTTCATGAGCCTATTTGGGAATAATAAAAAAAAAAAACACCCCAAAAGCATTAGTTTATTTGGTAAAGTGTGCTTGTCCCTAGTTCTCTAGTTTCCTAAGGCATAAAGTGTCAATTTAGGACATGTGTCCAGAGATGGCACAAATACTCACTTTCCGTAGTAGTAGCTGAGTTAAGAGCTCATCCTACACCGTGAAGACCCAGACCTTCAGAAGCCCTGCCTATCTGTAGTTAGACAGGACTGTCCTCTGAGCTGAATAACTGTCATCTTTGTAAGACCAGCTATATCTGCTTGCAAATGATCATCACAGCTGGGTTTGTTAACAACTCTTGGCCGACTCGTTGTAGGAAGTGGGGTAGGGCGGGTCATAGGACCTTCACCTGCGCGTCCAGGGACCCTGGGGAGGGGTAGAATATATGAGCTTGGGAAGAGAAGAAGTGCCATCTCCACAACCATGTACTGGGTTTAAATGTTCCACTCGTGGCTGCTTTAAGGTCACAATGCTCCTGCCCGTAACCACTCACCCATGTTCCCTAAGTAAGCTTAATAAACTCACTGGTTCCCCAGGATGAACTCTGGTGGAACCGAACCATTTTTTTAACCTTAGGACATTATAAAGAGAATATAGACATCACTTGATTGCATTTCCCCTCCTTCCCCCAGAGAGAGAATTCTTGCGATATCCATTCCCCCTACCCAAAGGACTTCTAATCTCTTGTGTCCTTCCAGCAAGGGGTCTGATTATCGATCAGTGCATGCCACAGTATCTCTGGGTTGTTTTTGAGAGTCAGAGACTGAGATTCCCCCTACCTGCAGGTGTTGGCATTGTGTGAACATGAGGCCCTGACTAAAAGTCAAACATCTAGCAAAACGCTGGTTGACCAGTGGCTCAGTCATTAACCCAGAGATCAACCATTTCAACACTACGATCCTAGACTCTGGGTAGAGGACGATTGGGCTGTTGTCCTTTTGCCTGAGGACCGCTTTCTCACAAGTGAAGAGACGGGAGAGCTGCCTGTCAATCTAGTAAGGGAAACACGGGGAAACATACGTGATAAATAGCACAGCCAGTGCTCCAGCTAAAGCTGTGCTCAGTAAACCATGGTGAGCTGGACACAGGGAAGGTCATC
Organism: Apodemus agrarius; assembly: GCA_964023405.1. Classification (NCBI taxonomy): domain Eukaryota; kingdom Metazoa; phylum Chordata; class Mammalia; order Rodentia; family Muridae; genus Apodemus; species Apodemus agrarius. The sequence continues at coordinate 34,943,736 of OZ030005.1, read as the reverse complement.
TAGTCATGGCGTTATCTGGCATGCCCACTAGTTTTCCAACAACAATAATAAAAAGAGTAAAGGACATAGTTTGTCTGTCTGTTTGTTTCCACCCAAGAGATCTTGTTCTCTCTGCTGCATCGCTACATCTAGGAAGGTGTTTGTTTTCCTCGCATCATGCTTCATTCTACAGTGAATTTCTGCAAAGCCCACATTCGATGAGACGGTGGCAATAAGCAAACAAGAATTAGTACCATCACCATAGAAAACATATCTTACTAAAAACATAGACTGTGGCTACTTTTGCCTCCGGTAGGCGGGAGGAGGCTGTCTAAACAAGTCACACCAGTGGGAACACAAACCACATATCACTTCCTCCCGGATGCCAGCAGGGGTGAACCGCAAGAGTATGAGATGTCCCATACGCTGGATCCAGGCCACTCAGGGGCAAGCCTCTGGGGTGCATGGCTTTAGCGGCGACTGAGTGTCTTGACATCTGAAGAGAGACCCCGATTGTAGGGGTCAAACATCTGTCTTGTGAATCCTGAGTAAGAACAAGTCTATTCTCGGATGTTTCATGTGAGAGGCCCTTGGGGCTGGAGTAAGGCAGATGGAGCAAAGTGGGGACTCCCGATCATAGTGGCAAAGAGTGTTTCCCAGTATTCTGTCACTGTGACAAATACTCGAGATAAGACAACTTAAAGGAAAAGGTTGTTCAGACCCATGGCTTTGAGTGTTTCTGTCGGTGAGTGGTGCCTTGGCTTTGAGTTTAGGATGGCACGGAACATCAATCTGCCAAGTGTGGAGGGCCAATGCTGGTCACAGCGGCCGAAAGCAATGACATAGAAGAGCTAATGTCCCGGCCTCTTCAGTGACCTGACTCCCTTTCAGCAGGTCCCCACCTTTGAAAGTCTGTGCCCTGTCAGTAGTGGCACGGGCTGGAGATGAAGCCTGTAGCTCACACCCTTTGTCCCACACCACAAAGTGAAGCTTTGAGTTACTCTTGAGTCACTGGATTTTTTTTCCTTCGAGCTTGGGGAACCATAACCCATATCCGTGTAAACGCCTTAAGGAAAACTATTATTCTGCGAGCTAATTTAAAACAAATTAAAGCGAACTATAAACAAAGATCCATATGTGGAATCTGGGATTGTTTAGGAGCAGAAGGATAAGAACAGAGGGAAAGGAAAGACCCAAGAACAGCTTGATTCCGGGTCAGGGATGGCAGGAGATGGAGCCGGGCTTGCTCCCCACCCACCCGGTCACCAGTCCCGAGCTGCAGCATCCCAGAGTCAAGGTCCTGGTTTGTCTTGGAGCAGGGGCAGGGATGGAGGGACAAGTGGTAACCGTGTGAGGGGACCATGAGGTACAGTAGACAAAGAACTATAATCTGTGAACCCGTTCTTTACTCCATGCCTGGGACCACAGTCAGCACTGTATACATATTATCTCTGATTTTCCCACCATCCCTGTGGGATGAATGGTTATTGCTATTTTCATTTATAGATGATCAAATGGACCCAGGGATGGTCTAGCATCTCCCCTGAGACACCACGGCTAGCTGAGTGGATTGAAATCAGCCCAAGTGCTTGAACTTTGAACACCAGGCAATGTACTACGGAGGCATAACCATGGGATATGAATATTAAAGGCAAGCCCACAATGCCCTGCTCCTAATGTGTGCCCTCGTGGCAATATCTTACATGGAAAAGTTCCCATAGCACCCTGCAGCCAAAAAAAATTAGACTAGAAGTTCAAGTAACTACTCAGGTTGTAAAGGGCAGAGTCCTTGTTATTTTTGAATTTTATTTTATTTTCCTTTGTTTTTGTTTTATGTGCCTGGGTATTTTTGCTTGCATGTATATTTATGTACTACATGTGTGTGATGCTCATGGCAGCCAAAAGAAGTTGTCAGATTCCGAGAAATGTGAGAGCCACTAGGTGGATGCTGGGAATTGAACTGGAGTCGTCTGAAAGAGTAGGTAGTGCTCTTAACTCCCAGAGCTATCCCTCTAACCCAAGGGCAGAAGTCGTAAAGGTAAGACAAGAAATGAGCGCCAGGCAAGGGGCCCTTTGGGAGATGCTCAGTCTCTGAAACAGAGCTTCTTGCTGCTGTCCAATGAGGGGTAAAGATAGCTTGAACCAGGTTCTTTAATATGAAGCCTGGCAGTCACTGGAGAGTGTTAAAGGGATAGGCCCTATGTCCTTTCAGCATACCTGGCATTCTGACCCTGGGTTCTTCATTTGAAACAAACCCTCAAGTGACTTGGGATCAGCTGTTCCTTGTTCTCAGTATGAAGCCTTGGCCATACATTATAGTCCTTGTGGTGGTTTGAGTATGCCTAGCCCAGGGAGTGGCACTATTTGGAGGTGTGGCCCTGTTGGAGTAGGTGTGCCTTTGTGAGCTTGGCTTTTAAAACCCTCATCCTAGCTGCCTAAGAAGTCAGCATTCTTCTGCTAGCAGCCTTCAGATGAAGATGTAGAACTCTCAGCTCCTCCTGTACCATGCCTGCCTGGACACTGCCATGCTCCCACCTTGATGACAATGGACTGAACCTCTGAACCTGTAAGCCAGACCTGATTAAATGCTGTCCTTTATAAGAGTTGCCTTGGTCATGGTATCTGTTCACAGCAGTAAAACCCTAACTAAGACTGTCCTCCTGGGAGTTAAATATTTAATGGAGAGGGAGAGAGAGAGAGAGAGAGAGAGAGAGAGAGAGAGAGAACCAGGTACCACCATGCATAAAGGAAGCTGGCCACTCTGTAGTGTGGCCCAGACATTGTCATGATGATAAGGTCTTCCAGGTGTAGACAAACCGGAAAGTGCTGCTGTAAAAGTGGTTGGCGAGTCAGGGACATAGCTCAAGGACTGAGTACTTGCTAACAAGCGCAAGGTCCCAGGTTCAGTTCCCAGTACCATCAAAGGCAAACCAACAAAATGGAGTCTAAAATGAGGAGGGACACAAGTGTGAACAAACTATGTTGTGTGCTTGTGATGGCTTCTATTGATTGGCAGTTTGATGGGCTCTAGAATCACCTTGGAATCAAATCTCTGGGCATGTACACGAAGGATTTTCTAGACTAGATTAGTTGAAGTAGAAAGCCCCACCCTAATGTGGGCTGCGCCATTGCATGGGCTGAAGCTCCAGATCTCTTGCTCCATCTGAGTGATGGACTGTGTGCTCCTTAAACTCTGAGCCAAAGAAAACTCCTCCCCTTTAAGCTGCTTTTTGTCAGGCCAAAGAAAACTCCCCCCCTTTAGGCCGCTTTTTTGGTCACAGCAATGAGAAAAGTAACTAGTGCAACACATGAATGAAAATGTCACGGAGAAATCCATCATTTTGTGCAATTAATATACGCTATTAAAAAGGAGAAAGGTGCTACAAAGGCTTCATTCTCATGACAGTTTGCAGTAGGGGAGGGGTAGCATTGAAAGCAGTAGCTGCATAATTTTAATTAGTGTTAAAAAGGCAACTTGGAAAGCCCCAGGGTTTCTGCTACTTCCTGATGAGATTCGCTTCCAGACTGAAGATACTTAGCCAGAAGTAGCCTGTGGAACTGAGAGCAGTCACTGTGGCACCACGCAGCCTGTGGTTGCTATGTTCTCACTGTTCATGAAGTAACAAGCTCCCCTCCTCCCCACTTTCCCTCCTCCCTCCCCCTCCCCCTTTCCCTTCTTCCCCTCCCCCTCCTCCCTCTTCCCCTCCTCCTCTTCCTCCTCATCTTTGACCACACTTCCTGTCTGGTTACTGCCGCCCTTCTTGTAGCCTGTCTGCCTGCCCTTTGACTATACCCCGGGCAGGAGTATTGGCCAGCATTGCAATTCCTGATCAGGAAAGGCTCCTGGCCAATGTGTGACCTGCAGGGACAGTGGAGGGAGCCCAGGCTATAGGACTCTGAGGTGACCTGCTAAGTTAACTGTTGGGGAGAGCCGTGCTGACAGAGGGCCTGCTGGTGGAGAAAAGAAATCTCCACGGAGTGGAACTTTTAAAAATTTAGAGTTTCGAAATGCACTTTGCGATTCCTTCCTTTATTTAAAATCCTAGAGTCTTCCTTTTGTTATGTGTATTCTATTAGTTTACTTAATAAGTAAAGTATTAGGAATGCCTAAATCGCCTGATTGTTTATGTGAGAATAATTATGTTTATAAGGAGAAGGGAGAGAGAGGGAGGGCTTACACCCAGCCGTTACACAGAGGTTACTCCTGAGACGTGACTTAAGGCTCTGTTATTTACTATTTCTATCCTTCTTCCAAAGGCTCTGAGTTATGGGGTGAATTTTAAGTACTTCCCAGTGGGATTATCTGTGTTTTTTCAAATTTATTTGTTCAAAACTTTCATTTATCTGAGGAACACTCAACAAGCCCTGTCCTAAACCCTCCAGTGTGCCAGGGCGGGCCTTGGCGATGCGCGCACAGCTGGCTTTGATTCATCTCCGCCTTCTGCCTTCTCAGGGAGCCGCGTTCCCAACCCAAATTAAGCAAAGCAACGAGACACTGTGGCAGTTGTCCTTGTAACAAGGTCACTGATAAGGTTTCTGGAAGACACAGAACTTGGAGACTTGTTCTAGAGGCCTTGTCTGAGTGGTTCTGGGAATTTTTTTTTTGCTTTTTTTTCCTCCTTCCCTTTTATCATCTTCCTCTTCGTCCTCCTCCTTCTCCTCTCTTCCTTCTTCTTCCTTCTCGTCCTTATTCTTAAAACAAAGTCTCACTGTGTAGTCCCGACTGGCCTCGAACTCCGCAGTTCCCCCCCCCTCCACCCCCCCCACACCCCGTTGATACATACGGCCATGGCACTAACAGAATCAATCTTTTCAGAAGTTCCAGGGCTACCCTTGAACAGCAAGGCACCAGACACAATTCTAGTCTCTCTAGAAATAATTGCCTGTGACATCAAGGATGCTGGCCACAGGGGAGAGAGCGCGCGGCAAGGATGGTGAGTCCAGACTGCCCGAGATACCAGGGCCGTATGTGGAAAGGGATCGCTACCATTGCCCTTGGCCAAGTTCCAGGCTAGTCTAAAACTTGTCAACAAAACAGAGACACCCATGAAGATCTTTGCACTCCAAGATCGGCTCAAGCTGTGTGAAGATTCAAGATCACAAACAGCTGCGTTGATTTCCGTTCCCTTTCCAAAAGTAAGACAAATAAAATCCTGGAGCTTGATGGGAGGGAAAAGAGCAAATACACAAGGCTTGTCTTTTATACTTTGGCTTAGAAAGACACTGTTTTACAGTCTAGGGTAGGCACGGTAGTATTAAATTGTTTCTCCCGAGAAACGGCCTGGCAGTGTTCTTACAGATCCACGTGGCACGAGGATGTCCAGAGTTCAGAGATGGATGGGTCTGAGTTTTCTCCCCCAGGCAGCCTGGAATCCAGTCAGCCTCCCCTAGGCTGGCTAGCAGGCTCTGACAGGCAGCCTCCAAAGACCATTTCTGCAAGCCAGGAATGGGGAGTGGGCTCTCACAATCTCCTGCCTGTCAGATTTGATCCTCATATATGGACCCCCCCCCCCCAAAAAAAAATGGGATCGAAGAGGTAGCATCCAGCTTCCAAGGCTGTGGGCCAGCAAGGCCCTTCCGGATGAGCTATCGAAGAGGCTGGAAGTATCCCTTTCCAAGGCTCTCTCAGTGTTTGCCTTACCTTGGGTCCTTTGTCCGCCTGGGTCTCCCCCTGCAAGAACCTGGCAGAGAACCCTTACAAATAGGCAGGGCTCCAAGTGAACCCTGACTTCACCTCTCACAGCCTAATCAAAGCCACCTCCCTTCTGGGAGTCTCAGTTTCTTCATCAACAAAATGGGGACATATACCACTGGTTCGTGGAGTTGTCCCAAGGATTTATGACGATGAGGTGACAGCAGGGGCGAATCTAGAAACTTCCAGATTCATCCACTGAGGTAGCACTTTAGTGTGAGCGAGTACAGGCAACACGCTAGTCACAGCAACAAAGTCCTCTTATTTCTTTTAGATTTACTAATTTTACGTGTGTGTGTGTGCGCGCGCGCGCACGCGCGAACGTTTTGCTTGCATGTAAGTGTACTGTGCGCATGCCTAGTGCCTAAGGAGGTCAGGAGAGGGCATCAGGTGCCCCAGAACTGGGGTTATGGGTGGTTGTGAGCTGCCTTGTGGGTGTCAGGGGTCCTCCACGAAAGCAGCCAATAAGCCCGCTAAACCTTCCTTGCCGGCTCCACAAGGTTCTTTTCTCAGGGAGTTTACAACCAGGGAAACAGACAGGAATTGTGTAACACACTAATGACTGTGTAATCGCTAATCGAGGGAAATGTTATCTTAGCAGATAAAGATCTCAGACCCCTTCAGAGTGTGGCAGCAGCTGAGGCCTCTCTCCAGAAACCACAGATAGGGTCGGGTCTGAAGGGGAGAACACAGAACAGGGCCTTTCCCTTCTGCCTGCCTGTATGCTGAGAGTGGGTGGGAGGTTTTCACAGGAGAGGGAAGAGGGCTGGTCCCTGGGCCTGCAGCTGTGCCTCTTACCTATGCGGTCAGGGCCCTGGCAGAGTCTGGAGTACTTCTCTGGAAGTCGTTTAGAGGAGTGAAGGGAGTCCCACAGGTGTGCACAGATGTTCAACTGCTGGAATAACCTAGGGATGTGTGCTGGTTAGTTCTTATTGTCAGCTTGACCTAAACCTACAGTCCCAGGGAGGGCCAATTAGAGACTCTCCTAGCTCAGATTGGCCTATGGGCCATTGCACGAATAATCTAATTGTCCTTGTAGGGCCCAGGCCTCTGTGGGCAGTACTGTCTGTATGCTGGTGGTCCTGGACTACTTAAAAAGCAAGCAGGAGGACCTAGTAAGCAAGCCAGGAAGGCAGCTTTCCTCCATGGCTTTTGCTTCAGGTGCCTGCTTTGGGTACCTCTCCTGGCTTCTCTCAGCGATGGACAGTTAACCTCAAGCCTAAGGGGAAATCGGCCTGTTCATCCAAGTTGCTTTTTTGTGTTTTATCACAGCCACAGAAAGCACGCTAGGTTGGGATATGACCGTTACTCACTGTGCCATCAGTGAGATGTACTTCCCCGGGTGTGGATGGGAGATTAAACAAGGAAAGCCCACGAAGGGCAGCTTTACATCGTGGCTAAAGAGATCATTTGCTAATACCGTCAGGGAGCAGAAGGACTGGGATTCAAAGTTATCTGAGTCTAGCGTTTTTATATTTCTTCCTGAGGCTGCACTAGACATCCACACCACAAAGCTGAGCACCCAGCCGGGCTGCTGAGCTGCTGAAGGCTGAGCAGACCTCCGCCCTCGTCAGTGCAGATGCTGACGGTCAGAGCTGGGTCTCAGAGCTGGGCCTGGCCGACCAGACCACCCTGGTTGTCCTTCAGCCAATGGCAAGGAGGGCCCCCATGACCTGGGAGCATTTCTGCCGTCTTCATGGGCCAGGCAACCAAGGCACGGGCTCCCTTATGGAAAGAGCCTCAAGGACATCTGGAATCTTCTGTGTTCTCCTGCCCCTTCCTCCTTCCTCCCCCCCCAAACCCCCCATGCATGCACGTACATGTGCACATGCGCACGCATGCACACATGCACACTGTCCTCGTGCAGCCTGCAGCGTGAGGGAAAACATGCCAACCGAGGTGTTGAAATTCAGCGAGAGCCAGAGCTTGGCCCCCGGGGAGCGCTTTTCAGCACTTGGGACTGATAGCTTACTCATGCACGCAACCTTTCCAGAAAGGTCACACCCGTGCCACTGCTTGCAGAGGGAGGAAATTAGAGCAAAGGCCAGGGGTGGTCACGGCCACCCTGCAGTTGCACTTGTCACCTCTGTAGGTGTCAGGAACCACAAAAACCGGCAGAGGCGGCTTCTGTTTTGATGCTACTGTTCAAGTTCCAGGTGACCCTGGGAGAGCCAATGACCAACCCTTCCCAGGCCTCAGTTTTCTCACGTGTTAAAAAAGGAGGGGGGGGGGTTGAACACTTGAACTTGAGAGGCAGAGTCAGGCAGATCTCTGTGAGTTCAAAGCCAGCCTGGTCCTGAAAACGGCTTTTGAATGAATGTACAAGTCTATTTATGAGATGAAGGGGTGAGTGATTCCCTTCCCCAAAGCCAGTCACCAGCCACTATCAAGAGCCACATTCTTCTGAAATCCACCAACCATGCTGGTCATACGATCCTTCTGCAAGAATGAAGTGACCCCTGAACAAACTACAGGAGACATGTCGCACACAGAAGAGAAGTGGGCTCTACTCATGGACACAGTGGGTAAGTCAGCATTTGGATGTCTGGGTTTCTCAGTTTTGTGTCTGTCCAAGTACTCCTGATGGGGTCGTCTGGACTACTGACGTTGTGACAGGGTGTTGTCATCTATAACATATTGCTATCAGCTGAAGGACAACTTGAAGGGGGGGCAGCTAGCCAGGGCCCCCCTCTGAGGCCCCACTCTGACCATCAGTGCCCCCGTTGAGGAGGGCAGAGATTTGCTCTGCCTCCAGCACAAGGAGACCCAGGGCCGTGTAGAAAGACCCCGTCTCAAAAAACAAAAAGCGAAAATAAGGGAGAGGGAGGCTGAGGAGAGAGCTGTTGGTAAAGTGCTTCCCATGTAACCATGGTGACATAAGTTGACTTCCCAGAACCCATGTAAGAGACCTAACGGTGCTTGCTTTGTAATCCCAGGGGTGGGCACGTGGAAACTGGTGGATTCCTGGGTAATCCCAGGGGTGGGCACGTGGAAACTGGTGGATTCCTGGGTGATCCCAGGAGTGGGCACGTGGAAACTGGTGGATTCCTGGGTGATCCCAGGGGTGGGCACGTGGAAACTGGTGGATTCCTGGGTGATCCCAGGGGTGGGCACGTGGAAACTGGTGGATTCCTGGGTGATCCCAGGGGTGGGCACGTGGAAACTGGTGGATTCCTGGGTGATCCCAGGGGTGGGCACGTGGAAACTGGTGGATTCCTGGGTGATCCCAGGGGTGGGCACGTGGAAACTGGTGGATTCCTGGGTGATCCCAGGGGTGGGCACGTGGAAACTGGTGGATTCCTGGGTGATCCCAGGGGTGGGCACATGGGAACTGGTGGATTCCTGGGGCTCACTAGCTACCCAGCCTTGCCTAGTTGATAAATTCCAGGCCAGTGAGAGATTCTGTTTCAAACAAACAAGCAAACAAACAAAACAACACAACAACAAGAACTCCAAACAGACCAAAAATGCATTTACGGCAGGCACCCAAGGAACGTTCAGGTTCCTTTTCATCTCTAACACCTGCAACGCCCCATACACACACACATAAGGGAAGTCAGCCTGGGCTCTTGTAGAGTATTCTAATGACAGTGAACAGGAATAGCATCAGTTGCTGGTTACTAAAGCCCTTAAACACACTTCTAGATGCCGGTGAATACCATTCTTGGTTCCCCCGCAATCTGAGACAGGGTCTCACAATGTAGGCCTGGCTCTTCTAGAACTCACTATACAGACCAGGCTGTCCCCAGATGCATAGAAATGTACCTGCCTCTGCCTTCTGCTGGGATTAAAGGCATTCACTGTGCCTAAGGTATCTTTTCTTTTTTTTTATGCTTGTTTATCTATTATATGTGTGTATCCATGTATACACACATGCCATAAGCCAAGTATAGAGGCCAAAGGACCATGGTGGTTGAGTCTATTTTATGGGTCCCGGAGATTAAACTCAGGCCATGAAGTTTGGTGGCAAGCACCTTTACTCACTGAGCCATCTAGTTAGTACCATTCCCTTTTCTTAAAACAAGCATGCAAGGTAGGAAGGACTATCTCATGTTATAGGTAAGAAAACAGCTCATTAGAGGCCAAGCACTTGTCCACAATCACAGAATAAGTAAAGGGGCTGAGATTTGAACCCTATCTCACAATCTATTTTATTATACATATACTATACCATACTATACTATACTATATTATATATTATGTTATTATATGTATACTATACTACATTATATATACTATAATATATATTATACTAATATACATATGCTATATTGTACTTCTACATTACTATGTTTTATACTATTTACATATACCCAACCTATCCTATATATTATACATATACTATATTATATAATATATTATACCATTATAAATATACTATATTATATATTACTATTTATTATACTATTATACATAAACTATATTACATATTACTATATATTATACTATTATACATATACTAACTATATTATACCTATCCTACACTATACTATACTATACTATACTATACTATACTATACTATACTATTATACATACCCACTGCCTCTTAGGCAGTTCTTAGCTTTTCTCTGACTACTCATGGATATAGTTCCTGCTGGGGCTCACCCTGTGCTGTGCTGTGCTGTGCTGTGCTGTGCTGTGCTGTGCTGTGCTGGCCTGCGCTGAGCAGTTGAAGCTTTTGGTGTCCTGGTAAACAGGAAAGGGCTCAGGTGAGCAGGAGAGCACGGAGACAGCTGCTGCATGGCTGACCCCGACGTTGCCCCAAATACGTTGCATTTATGGGAAAAGGAACAGGGGACCTTTACACTCCTCCCTGCTAGGCAAGGAGGAGCCGCTGTCAGAGACCATTGTCATCACTGAGTGTCTGTGCCTTCTGTCTCCTGCTGAAGACTCTGACCTACTTTTTGTTGTGTCGAAATGTGTCCTTAGGAAATGTTTTCTCTCTTTAGTTGTCACAAGTAAGAGCCACCCCGCCTTTGTGCTGGCTGAACCGGTTCTTCAGTTCCGAGGCTCCAAGGGTCTCCTTCCCTGCCACTGCCCCCTCTCCAGCTTCCTCTCTCCCGTCTCTCTTGCTGCCTTCCTTAGCCGTTTCTGTATGCGCCACCCCTCTCTCAGGCCTCTCTGCATGCAGAGGCACAACAGGTCAGAGGTTGCCCTGGTCCTCCTCTACCTCTTCAATGCAGTATAATCTTGGGCAAATGATGTAACCAATCCACACCTCAGTTTCCTCATCACCGAAACAGGCACAACACAGCTCTCCACAGACACATATGGATACCTGTAAACCTATCGCTTACAGGGCTAGTGTGAGTTTTACAGAAGAAAATCATGTGTCAGGTGAGAGATACGCCGAGCCTGAGCCCCGTGGGCCCACAGGACAGCTATGGGTGAAGCTCAACACACCGCAGTTCGCAGCGCCATGTCACAACGTCAGAGGCTGAGATAGCTCCATTGGGAGTGCTTTACCCAAAGCTTCCAGGCCCTGGGCTGTGCAGCCAGGGATAGGAACCACTGAGGCAAACAGAGTTGCTAAGAGGCATGCAAATGTGACCTGTGCTTTGGCTTCCTGGTGCTTAGTAGCGCAGCACCTGGAATAAAGTCGGCATCTTGGAGAAAGCTTTTAAATGAATGTACAACTCTATTGATTCATAGGATCAAGGGGTGAGTGATTCCCTTCCCCAAAGCCGGTCGCCAGCCACTATCAAGAGCCAAAGTCTTCTGAAATCCCCCAACCATGCTGGTCACGAAATCCGCCTGTGAGAATGAAGTAGACACCTCATAGTGACTCCTGAACAAACTACAGGAGACATGTCACACACAGAAGAGAAGGGGCTCTCCTTGGGGATAGACCTGTGGTTAATTCAGCATCTGGATGTCAGGCTGTCTCAGTTTTGCCTGTCCAAGTACACAGCTCATGAGAGGTTCAGACTTAGAGTGGATAGACACTCCCTGAAGTCTGGCTGCACGTTCCAGATGGAAACACATCTTCCCACAGTGCTGGGACAAAAATGTCTCCTCCTTCTCTTTCCCCTCCTCTTTCTCTTCCTCCTCCTCCTCCTTCTGTGACTGATGTTCAATTAGGCTGCCAAAAACTAGGACACTGTTTGTATGTGTGGGAGAAAGGCAGAACAGGTCATGCCCTAGACTCTCAGGGTTTTTCCTTTTCTCTTGGTTGAGCTTTCTAGAAGGCCCTACAGAGGAATCCATTTGTATAGTGAACATAAGGAGTTCAGCAAAGAGGGCAGAGTGCTGGCTTCGCATTAGTTAGATCAATGGGAAATAAAGCAGGGCATCCAGTGCTCTCTGAAAGAACTCAGATGGTAACCCATAAGGGACAAACCCCCCCCCCCAAAAAAAACCCAACTCCCCTTCCCAAGCCTGTTTTAGACACATGATACTATAGTAAAAATGGCCAGCTTACCAAAAGCAATCTATAGATTTAACACAATTCTTTGTTTGTTTTTTAAGACTGGATTTCTCTATGTAGCCCTGGTTGTCTTAGGACTCATTCTATAGAACAGGCTGGCCTTGAACTCAGAGTTCTGTCTGCCTCTGCCTTCATAGTACTGGGATTAAATACATGTGCCATTGTCACCAGCAGGGTTTAATACAATTCCTTACAGACCTTAAAAGAACAATATTCAACTTCATGTGGAAAAACAAAAAACCCAGGATAGCTAAAACAATTCTATATAATATAAGAATTTCTAGAGGCATCATCATTCCTTGATTTCAAGCTGTATTACAGAGCTGTAGTAATAAAAACCCACAGGGATTTGGCATACAGACATGTTGATCAATGGGACTGAATCAAAGATCCAGATGTAAATTCACACACTTATGGACACCGGATAAAGAAGCAAGAAGTATACAATGGAAAAAAAGAAAACATCTTCAACAAATGGTGATGGTCTAACTGGATGTTGGTATGCAGAAGAATGCAAATAGATCCTAATTGATCACAAAACCAGACACACTGAACCTGATAGAAGAGAGAGTGGGGAAAGCTACGGATACTGGGGAACAGAGGACAACTTCCTGAACAGAACACCAACAGTGCAGGTGCTAAGATCAACTATTAAAACAGACCTCATGAACCCGAAAGCCTCTATAAGGGAAAGGACACTGCCAATAGGACCAAACAGCAGCCCACACAATGGAAAAAGATCTTTACCAACTCCACAGATGACAGAGGGCTAATATCCAAAATATATGAAGAACCCAAGAAACTAGACATCAACAAACTAAATAATCCAATTAAAAATGGGGTAGAGATCTAAACAGAGCTCTCAATGGAGGAATCTTTGCGAATGGCTGAGAAACAAATGCTTACCATCCTTAGCCACCAGGTAAATGCAAATCAAAACGACTTTAAGATTCCATTTTACACCCATCAGAATGGCTAAGATCAAAAAAACCTCAAGTGACAGCACACGCTGGCGAGGATGTGGAGCAAGGGGAGCATTCCTCCATTGCTGGTGGGAGTGCAAACGTGGACAAACACTTTGCAAATCAATATGGCAGCTTCTTTGAAAATTAGGAATAGATAGACCTCAAGATCCAGCTTTACCACTCCTGGGCATATACCCAAAGGATGCCCCATTCTACCACAAGGAGACTTGCTCAACTATGTTCATAACAGCTTTATTCATAATAGCCAGAAACTGGAAACTACCTAGATGTCCCTCAACTGAAGAATGGATAAAAAAAAAATGTGGTAATGTGATCCATTCACACAACAGAGTATTACTCAGTTGTTAAAAATAATGACATTATGAAATTTACAGGCAAATGTATAGAACTAGAAAAAAACCAAAACAAAACACCCTGAGTGAGGTAGCCCAGACCCAGAAAGACAAATATGGTATGTACTCACTTATTAGTAGATATTAGCTGTAAAATAAAAGATAATCATGCTACAATCTTCAGGCCTACAGAGGCTAAGTAATAAGGAGGACTTAAGGCAGGACACAGGGATCTCCCTGAGAAGGGGAAGTAGAAAAGATTTTGCTGGTGTACTGGAGGTGGGCGGGGTTGGAAACAGGACAGATTAGCCGTGTGTGGGAGAAAATACTTGGAGAAACAAGTGGAATTGAAGGGTAATTCTGGGATGAGGTAGGAGCCCAGTGCAATGGAAATACTAGAGAGTCTATGAGAGTCATAAAAGACTCCTAGTAATGGAGGACAAAGCCTGAACTGGCCATCTTCTGTAACCAGACAGGGCCTCAAGTAGAGGGATTGTGACATCAATCCAACCACACCTACAGTTTGTCCTGCCTGCAGAGTGTTCTGGGACTGGAGCCCATCATCATCATCATCATCATCATCATCATCATCATCATCATCATCATCATCATCGAGATGAGAGACAGAGGGGCTGTCTCCAACTCTTTTGCCTGTTTGGGGGACCATTTTCCTCTTACAGAGTTACCGCAATCAGCCTTGTTGTTGATGGTACGTGCCTGATCTTATTGTAGTTTGGTAGGCCATGTTTGGCTGATGTCCCCGGGAGGCCTGTTCTTTTTGTGGGGGGAGGTAAAGTGGGGTTGGATCTGGGGGAGAGGGGAGGTAGATGGGAGAGACTGGGGAGGGGAGGGAGGGGTACATGCATTCGGGATGTAATGTATTAGAGAATATAATAATAATAATAACACATGATGATGATGATGATGATGATGATGATGATGATGAGGCACGTTAGTAGAGGGGACATTTCTCCAGCTTATTCCCTGCACCTAGTGAAGATGACCATAACTAGATTGCATTAAAGTGCACGAACTGACCAGGAAGTAAGGAAGACATGGCGCTCTCTGGGGGAAGGGCTGAAAGTGCGCACTGCACAAGATGCCTCTACCTGGCCGTTGTTCTTCGAGTTTAGAGGGCCGCTGTCCCTGTTTACAGATGGGAACATGAAGGTACAGAGATGCAGGGCACATTCACTAGAAGGTGGCTGAACCCCATTGTAAATTCTGAGTACAGATTCCAAGGTCTAGCCTCCCTGCTTTGTCTTGTCCTGGGCCAGAGAGCTCTGATTCAGCCCCTCCCCTCCCCTCCCCTTCCCTCCCCTCCCCGGGATGGCCATTTTGGGGTGCCAAGTGAGAGCAGAGAAGGCAGGTGATGCGGCGATGGGGTGTCAGGCGTAGCCGGGAGTGCATACTCATGGAGTCAGGCCAAGAACAAGAAGTCCTTTTAGGCTGCGACACTGTAGAGCGCCTTGAGGCTGGGGTCCGGGAGCCAGAGGTTTGGCTGTGGGGACCCTGAAGGGATACAGCAGCAGGCCCGTGGGAAAGGCCCCTTTTCTGACCCGGAGAGCCAGTGTGACAGAACCCCTGCTCACGGGGAATAGCCAGTCACCGGGGCTGTCAGTCCCCGGGTCGTCTTCAGGAGCCAGCTCGGCTCTGAGGTAAGGCAGGGCCTGGCACCGCCAGCTTGACCACACGATTAAGGACATTGGAAATGACCTTGAGAGATCCACGGAGCCGACAGCGAAGGAGGACAGGGCTCCCGCCCTACCTCTTTGTGATCAAAGCTGAGTTACTTTTATTCTACTTCTATCGAAGACTAAAGGTGGCCCAGGCACGCTGGGCCATTTGATGTGTAGGATGGTGATTAAACCGACACCCCAGTGAGCCTTGAAGATGCTCGGGCCCCAGGACCCACGGAACCATCTTCACGTGGTTCCGGCCCCCCAGCATACTCCATGACAATCCACTCTAAGGCCCACTTTGAGTTCTGGATTGGGGCAGCCCGAGGCCCAGGATGGAATATTTGCAGATAAAAGCCCAGTGCCCTTGCCTTGTGCTGGGGACGAACTCTGAAGAGTAATAATAATTCTGAAACTATCCATGGGTGGGGCTGAGGTGGAGAACCCGAACCATACTTTCTTGGCTTGATTCCTGCCTTATCTCTTGCTTGTCTTTCCCAGTAGCACATCTTTACCAGACCACAGTCCTCATCGTACCCTCTACAGCTGGGAAATGCACCTAAGACGCCTCTTGGTGGCGTAAAGGTGAAGCGACTCCCTTCCTGTAGTGTGTGTAGCTAATGTATGGCCCTCAGGCCGCGACCGGTGATAGTAGCCAATTATTTGTAGATGAAGTCAGAAGAAACTGCCGGTAATGGCTACTTTTGACTCTAAAAAAAATATGCTATTTCCCTCAAATGACACGTTACAGTCCTTTTTCACATCCTTTCACCAGCTACTGTGGGAAAAACAAAAACAGAAAACCTCCAGTGAAGCTGTGGCTTGCTGTGGTAAACCCAGGATCCCTCTCTTCCTGGCTCTCCTCCCCCTGAGGACAGCGCTGGCCTCGAATGTTGTCCTAGTAGCCGTGTTTTGCTGCCCGGTCCTGGGTGGGACAGTAGCCCTTGTTATTTAAGCAGAAAACTGTGTAAATTTAGGCCCCACCTAAAACAGGAGAGAGGGCAGAGGTGAGGGTGGGGGGAGAGTGGTCCGTGTTTGTTGAGTGGAAAAGGTCGGCTCGTGAATAGGAAAAAGACACTGTCTGCTCCCCCACGCCCCCCCAGGGACAATGTTTTGTAAATACATTTGTGTTTTATTTTCCCCCAAAGATGATTCTGTGGCCTCTTAACGCTGGCTGCTATGACCCCTCCCTTTGAAGGCTGTGGTGTGTTTACGGCCTATTTTAGTTGTAAATCAGCAGGCAGATGAAAAGCGTGTGTCTCGGAGGGCCTGTGGTGTAAACGGGGCCTGGGACTCTGATGTTTATGTTTCCTCTGCCTATCGCTGCTCCAATGACACAGCGATCCATCTCCAAAGCTCCCGAACGCATCATCCATTCCTTTCCCATCACGAGGGGACCCCATAGACAGAGAGAGTCATGCACAGAGGTCTGACGAAGCCCAGGGTCCAAGCAGAGGCAGGCTGGTAGCAGATAAGCAAACGGAAAAAAAAAAATGAGTTGGAAAATGTGGGGATATTTGGGTAACACATCGGGGAAGGCCTAGCCATCAGGATCTGGGAACTACTGCACATGGGGCCTGGTTGCCCTGCGGTGTCAGGCGGCATCTGCGTCAGGTGCACAGCAGCCCACAGAACACTAGCCACCCAGACATTTATGCGCTGGTTTTTTATTATTCACCTATATCTGCCCCCATCTGACCCTAATGCACAGGTATAATACCCAAAGTCTCCATACAAACAAGACCTTCCTTCTGCCGAATTCCTGGAGGCGCAGGGGCTCAGTCCATACCTGCGGACTGAATGATGTGCTCCTAGGGCACTGGAGGAGATGGGTGCATCGTAAAGAACTTTCTGGAAATGGAAAAGTGCGACCCAAGTTCGGGAGGCTTTGCTGCAACAGCGTGAGACAAGGAGGAGGTTTCGCTTAACCAGCAAATCCCGCCCATGAAGCAACCTCGTTGTCTACAGGCCACCACGTATTTGACTTTTCCAGATCTTCATGTGTTTGGCGTCAAGCAGTAGCACACACGCGTGTGCTTTCTCAGACAAGAGCTAGCCACACCAGATATAGCCACATGACCCGGCTTCCTGGAGACAGACTTTCAGGAGGTCCCTACAGACAGTAGAGCCTTCAAAGTCGCATGTGAGCCACAGGTCAGGGAAGATGAAAGTGGGCCCTGATGGAGACCCTAAGGGTCTTGGCTGTTGTGAGAATTTCCTCCTGCGGTGTGCCTGTGTGTTCAGGATTGTGGGGAGTTTTGAATCTCTTGATGTCTCTCCAGCAGAAGGGCCATCCCCAAAGTCACAGAGGGTCCGTCCACACATGGCAAACTGGAGACTGGCCACGGAACCACAGGCTCTGTGTTCCATGGTCATGGCAGGTTATAGACAAAACCTTTCCATACATGTGGCCAAACAAGGGCAGGGTGTGAGCCACGTGGAAGGCGTTTTCAACCCTGGTCTTAGGTTGGACATGGTATACCCTCAGACACCGAGTCTGGGTATGTGGGCCTTCAGATACTGAATGCAGGGCCTTAGCTACTCCTGGTCTGTGGCTGTATCAACCTGGACACACACATTGCAAGATTGTTGGGGTAGGCTATTTGGGGATATCAATGTGAGGTAAGTCTCAAGAAAAAGGTCATATTTGGCTGGTATAGAGGGCCAGGGAGTTACTATGAAATCACCTAGAACACGGGCCATGACTGTACATAGGGACTGCAGATGGGAAACCTGTCACTCTGGACAGAGACATGCTTAGGGTGTAAAAGACACCAAATTCCAAATATCTTCAGTTGGGTGAGGGGGATGTCAGTTGGACTGATAGGGTTTTTTTTTTTTTTTTTTTTTTTTTGGTTTTTTCGAGACAGGGTTTCTCTGTGTAGCCCTGGCTGTCCTAGAACTCACTCTGTAGACCAGGCTGGCCTTGAACTCAGAAATCCGCCTGCCTCTGCCTCCCAAGTGCTGGGATTACAGGAGTGCGCCACCACTCCCGGCTGGACTGATAGTTTTTTATGTTGATTTTATGTTGAAACAGATATAGTTTTGATAGTTTGGGTTAAATGGAATAGGCTTCCAATATGAGGTCTATCTGTTATTTTTTTCCTCCTTGTTTTATTAATATTATCTTCCCCCCACCCCTGGATGGCCTATCTAGTCTCAGGTTTCCTGCCACTTTAACAGTGTCAGGTGTGGGTTCCATCTCATGGAGTGGGCCTTAAATGTGATCAAAGAGTGGTTAGTTATTTCTATGACAGCTGGGTCGTTACTGCACTGTTTATTTCTTAAACATAAGAACCAGGACATTTTAAATTACACACCCACTTTTCAGCCTGTGATGTGCTGACCTTTACCTTTGATATCCCCTGAGATCTAGATCAGCAGCAGCCCAGGGAGATACCCCCTCCCCCAGACAGGTGGAGCCCCAAGCCCCACCACACCTGCCCTAACACTCGCCAGAGTCTGCATTTTCACAACTTCCAGGGGTGGGGTGGGGTGGGAATGGTGTGGGTGGGTGTGGTTCATTTGCCTAGGAGAACTAAAAACTACTGGCTCTAGGCTGATTTGTATGCTGTTATAAAAGGTGTCACATGAATGTGGCATGAAGGCATTCCTTTGCATGCTGATTTATATTGCTTTGGCTATAGATATGTGATCAATACAAACTAGAGGCATGCATGGAAATAGCCTAGTGAACCCGTTCATCTGTACAGTCAATATGTGTTAATGTAAACAGATACCAAACACACTTACAGAAAGAAAGAAGAAAGAGACTGTGGGACTTTGCCCAGCCTGCTCATTCCCTGGCTGGCCTGCTGTCACGGTTCTCAGGCCCCAGAGTGAGAGCTCATCTGCGTCATGCTATGGCGGCAGGCTGTGTTTGCAAGTGGGGGATTTGTTTCAGAGTAACTGTGTTTGGAAATTGCTTTCTGTGGCCTTGGTTAACTCCTTGGGGCCATTTCTCTGCAAGTGCAAAACAGAACCTAAGTTCCCACAGGATCTTCTTGTACCTTGGTGCAATTGAACAATAACCTTTGTCAAGGTGTCCGGAGAGACCCAAGGTCCTGGGGAAAGTGGCACCTTGCTTTCATCTTGATAGTTTGCTTTGCTCCCATTCAGAGTTGTCACCGACAGCAGGCGACCAGTACCTACAACCCCATGATCCCTGCCTCCTATGGGCCCTGGGATCTGTAACACAACGAGAACTTCCTATGTCTTGGACTGACTTGTAGTGCTTTACACAGATAATACTATGTCGATGCTTGCATAACTTGGAAATGGTGCTCGTGATAAATAAAGATGTGTTTTTATTGTTATTTATGTGTTTTTTTAGTTATTTGCAGGTAAGTCTATCTCGATGTGGGTATGTACATGTGTCTTTGAAGGCCAAAGGTATCAGATCCCCTGAAGCGGTGGTTATGACTACCTGATGCGTGTGCTGAGAATGGAAGTCAGGCCATCTGGAAGAACAGCAGTGTTCTTATATAAATTCCATATATAAATTAAAGCACAGAGAGATTTTGTTAAGTCTCCCAAGATCACATTGCTAATAAATGGTCCATGCCCAGGGCCCTTGGACTCTAGTCATGCAGCCAAGGTGTAACTGGCCAGATGGACAACCCAACAGGGTAAGGTAGCAAGCATGTAGAGTCTTAAAGTCAACACCAGAGAATCAAGTCACTATACGAGGTTATTCCTGTGATGTGATTCTGCCATGCCAGTCATTAGCATGCATTTGTCTGCCAGGACAACCTCACCATTCTAATTCAGTGCCCAGAGTTGAAAGTCTAGGAGAAAGACACCTTGTTTGTATACTAGAGTGACATCAATACCCCCTCCATGGACCCAGGGTCTCATCTGGAACCCCTACTTCCTCTACCCAAACTTACCTTACTCCTGGTCCCTCCTGGCTTCAGCTCCATCTCCTAATGATGCTCTTGCACTTAGACTCCAGGACTGACTCCGGGGTGCTAGCTCCCCTCATTATAATGTGCGCCATTTCCCACTGACTGTCCATTTCTGTTACGCGCTGCGCTGCCTTGATCTGGCCTCGGTGTCTCTGGCCTGGGATTGCCTTTATCCACAGCCAGTTCGTCTTGAGTGGGACCTAGAGAATGCAGCACCAGACTCTCCCTCCTCTAAGGTCCCAGAGCCTTCGAGTCTTCCTGCTAGGGAGCGTGCCTACAGGCTGCCTCCTCTTACCTTTGGAAGCCATCTAGAGCGTGTAGCTTTTCATCCAAACTGAGCTCTCTGGACAGTGTGATGCGGTGCTATCAATGACTACAACTAGTTGAGGGGGGATACTGGGTCTGTGCAGGCTGACTCTGGAGTAGCCTGGCCACAGCTGTGTTCTACAGTGTGGCAGATGCTCCTCACTCCTTCTGTGTCACTCAGATGTTCACACAGGCCCTCAAGAATGGAGGAGAACTGGTGGGCCCTTAGCGCCTGGGGCACAGTGTAGCGGAACACCAGCATTTTCACATAGCAGAATTGGCTTCCAAATGTGGAAAGACATAGCAATGTTGCCATCAATTATAAAATGTTGCTACTTTATTTTACTTTACTAGGGTCACCTTTTTCTTTTTTTTCCAACCTGGAACTGATACCCAGGAAGATGTTTGCTATATGTTTGTCATCTTGATCATTACGTCTGGAGGCAGGGTGTGACAACATCCAGTGGGGGTGGACAGTGGACACTCAGCATGTCCAAAGTCTTCACTACAATGCACAAGAACCGGCTCTCTGGGTCTGGACCTGCTCTTGAGTTTTTCTTCGCCTGCACCTTCTCTGATTTCCTCGACTCTTAGGAAGTTTAACCATGGTACAGTGCAAGATGCCATGTGAGTTTTTTTTTTTTTCCCTGCATGGAAGACTTTGGGCTTGACAACAGACTGAGCATGGAGATTCTTCCTGAGCGGGAGGCATTTATACACTTCCTGGACCTCTTTCAAACCCATTTAGTGGTCTCTGGAGAAACCAAAGGAGGGGCACACAGGGGACAGACCTAGGGTGTAGGGGACAGTCTCAGGCTAGAGGCTTGTTTTCTCAGGTCTCAAGACCTGATCTATGCAGAGGGAGGTGAACCGTCATCCCCTGTGCTCCCAGGGTGACCTTGGGCTTCGCTGGCAGGGTTCTGTGGCTCTCCCCACACACAGATGCTCATGCTCAGACATGTACATACGCACGCGCGCGCGCGCGCGCACACACACACACACACACACACAATGACAGTCTGGCCCAAGAACACCAAGCTGCTTTCTTTTCTCTGCGCCTGTGCTAATTTGCTCTGTGTGAGGGCTTAGTGCAACTTGTGCTGAAAATCCCTCCCCCTCTACCTGCTCCTTCAGACTTTCAATTTCCCTGGAGATGAAAGGATAATTTGAAAATTAGCTTCTTCCAGCCATTCTCCACGGCCCCAGGGACTCTGCTCAGATGAAAACTCACAGTTCCTGAGAGGTAATGACAGGGAGGGCAGGATGGGGGACCCTGGGCTCAGGTAGTGCTCCTCATGTCTGCATCAAGGGTGATCATGTCTGCTAAAGGGGTGGGTCCACTTTAGATGATTCCAGAATCATGTTTTGGCTGCAATGCACCAATGGGAGTTGAACTTTAAAAAACAAGTCTGAGCCCTAACTGCTGCTCCTCCAGCTGGTTTCCGGCTTCTAAGGGTTAATGTCGCTCAGAGCCGCTGTGTGGCTGCGGGGGCTCCCACTGTGGCCGGGTCACTATGGAGTGTTAGCTTCACGGGGTCCGTGATTTATAGAAAGGTGTTGGACCCTGTGCTGCCTCTTCTCAGGCTCCTGACTGATGTGTTTCTGGGTAATGGGGTCAGGAGATCCTTTGAGAGGAGACAAGGTGGAGAGTTGTGCGGCTGGAGGAGTCAGACGAAGCTGTGTTAAGACCTGGTCTCTGTCTCTTTCTGGCCATGTGACCTTGGGAAAGTTACATAAACTTTCTAATATTCAGTTTCCCCATCTGCAAAATGGGGCCTAATAACAGTGCCTGCTTCATATGAATGCTGTGGGAATCACCTGTGTTGAATATACAGGTTTTAGCCCAGGGCCTGCCGAAAAAAATACAAGTGCCCATTAAAAGTGGATGCTATAATTGAGTCCCACCCCCTCACTCAGACCAGGGAAGGAGTATCTTGTTGAAGTTCACAGAGCCAGCATCCACATTGCCTGCTGCCTTAGAATTACGGATCTTCTGAGCAGCCTGCTTCCCACCTACACTGGGTACTACGGGCTTTCACCATCCAGGGAAAGTGGCTTCTGTTGTCCAGCAGGTAACTTTTAGAGAGGGTACTGTGGTGAATGCAGTGTTGTTGCCAAGCCTTGGGCACAAGCTGGCAAGGTCTGGAGGGGGTAACACCAGTCCCCAGGACCCAGCCTGCCTCACACTGGGGCTAAGAATCGTTCAGCCAAGGTAGGTTGCCTCCATTGCGGGCATGCGCTGGGTGACATGTGAGCAGGGACTGCCCCTTCGGGCGCTCATGACCTGGATAGGGTCAGGAGGTACACACTGAAGGATGGCTATGAGAGAGAGAGGCTAGACCCAAGGGGAAGCAAAGGTTGCATCTCACGGAAGAACCCGAGAGGTCGAGGAAGTGATAGCATCTCAGAGGTAGCGATGAAACTGAGCGGAAAGCGTCTACGATGTTGAGGATAGTTCGAGGGGCCGGGGAACAGGAGGAGGCAGGGTTTCTGGTGCACAGAGAGCAAGGTCAGGCGTGTTAGATAAGCATGGGAGGAAAGGGACTGCACAGCAGCCGGAGGCCGATGCTACCACAGAGCTAGACCGTCATGCTCTGTGTACTCAAACAGACATTAGACAAACCAACCGGCTGGGACCAATTCAACCCTCTGCTTGGACTGCCAGGCTCTCTGCGGGTCTTATAGGATGGAGGAATGCAAACACCTATGGAAATGCTTGTTCTCACATCTGATTGTCATTTCACTTCTCTCCTGGCATTAACCCGAGGCAGGCTGACCTCGCTTCCCTGCCTGGACAGCTCTGCAGCTCTGCTCAAGTAAAGGATGTGACCGCGGTCCCTGATTCCAGTGGACTCTGCTTGTATTTACCTATCAACACTCCCCTCCTGGGTTCTGGGACTCTCCAGGCTTTCTGCTCAACTAGTGCCAAATTACAGATGACCTTATTAGTGAAGGCGACTTTAAGGCAAGGCAGAGCCCCTGCCGAGGAACAAACAGTAAACCTACCGACCAGTCGAGGCCTCTGGGATGAAGATGCTACAGAGGGCTCTGGGGGCAGACCCAGGGTGGTCACCAGGCCTAGGACCTTCAGTGAGTATTATGAGCAAGACCAGCGTTTGGACCATGTCTGCATTCTGCCCTTTGCCCTCAATAACTCCAGAAATAACCTTCAGCATTCCAGAGCCTGGGCTGAGTCTGTGCCCGAGGGAGTGGCAGGCCAGGATGGGGAATGAACAGATGTCATGCAGGGGGACCCTTGGCTGTGGTGACACAGCTTTTGATGCTCTACCACCCAAGGGTCCTTGGGCTGTAAGGTCATCCACTTTGGGGCATGAGGTAGGGCTGCTTCCTTGAAGGGCACAGATGCCCAAGATGCTGACTGTCTTAGAAAGGGTCTGAAATGTGACAAGCATCAGGTTGGGATGGGAGAGAAACGTCCCCTTCATGATGTACTGTGAAGAGCTGTTATGGGCCATCGGTGGGCCCCAGGTCTTGTAGAATCTACTTGGGACCCTCAAGTCAACTCTTCTTTGTGGCCAGAGAAGTTACTAGAACACAACAAAGACAATGAAGTTGGGATTTAGGTAGAGCCCAGGCACTCCAGAGTCTGTGGAGGGGGCCATGTCTGAGAAGCTGTCCCACTTCCAAGAGGAGCCAACAGCCAAGAGGACCCTGGGCTTAGGGCAAGCACTGTCACCTCCTCCACGGGTTAGAGACAGCCAGCAGCTGTGACAGCTGTGCAGCAGAGTGTGAGTCACCCTGGGAATCCCTAGAGAGGATGGAGGACATTGTGACAAAGGTGATGTCCAATAGACCTGGGCCGCAGCGGTTGGAATGGAAAGGAAATCCACAGCTTGCCCTTTGGATCAAGATCTTCTACATCTGGGAATTGAATTGAGCAAAGATCAAACAATATTTAAGGTTTTTTAAAAAAAGATCTGTAATGAGCACGTGTGAATTTTTTTTGTTATGTTTGGTTCCTATACCACATGGCTCAACAATCATATAGAAACAGTGGCTATGCTATAGCTCATATTATACGTAACCTAGGATGAAAGGCTATATGGCATCAAGTTTATATGGGAATATCCCACTACTTTAGATGGTACTGGAGCAGCTGTAGAATTCTGTAATTTGGAGGGTTAGACTCAAACCGCATGAATACTGAGGAACAGTTACTGCCATATTTTACATTAAGTTCAGGAACAAACAGAATATATATGTATGTATATGTGTATATATGTGTGTGTGTGTATATGTATAGATGTATGTATATATATGTTATATATGTATGTGTATATGCATACATATATGTATATGTATATATGTATATGTGTATCTGTGTATCTGTGTATATACACATACACATGTATATATGTATACCTATGTATCTGTGTATATGTATGTATATATGTGCATGTGTATATATATGTATACATGTGTATATGTATATATATGTATGTATATAGTATGTGTATATGTGTATATGTGTATATGTATATATGTGTATATGTATTTATGTATGTCTATGTATCTGTGTATAGGTATGTATATATGTGCATGTGTGTATATGTATATATATGTATATATGTATATATGTGTGTATGCATGACATCTCTATCACCATATTTTTCCTGGGAGAAAAGTATCACCACCAGTTCACTTCACAGAGAAAAAGCCTATGTTCAGGGATGCTATCACTGGTTTCTAGGTTCTGGTTTGTCTCATGTAGTCCAGGTTGACCTCAGACTTGCTATGTAGCTGAGGATCACCATGAACTCCCGGTCCTTCTGCCTTTGCCTCCCAGATGTTAGGATTCAGGTGGGTGCCACCATGTTCCTGATAAAGTATTCAGTGTTTGTGTAGTATAATTGAGTAAAAAACAATCTAGAAGAATATATGGGTTCCTACTTTGTGTTCAGCTTCTATACACAAGGAATTTTTAAATTTTAAAATATTACATCTAAGCCGGACACGGTGGCACATGTCTTTAGTGCCATTGCTTAGAGGCGGGGCAGGCGGGTCTCTTTCTTTGAGCTCCCAGGGCAGCCTGATCTATGTAATGAGTTCCAGGCCAGCCATAGCTTCACAGGGAGACCCTGTGTCAAACAAACCAACTGAACAAACAGTTATGTCCACAAATGCCATCGTATTTTTAGGATAGTTTAATGTCAGAAGTAGAGCAGACTGATCAGAATCAAGGCCTGTCTTTCACAATCCAGGCTGGTGTGGAGAGTCCAGCAGAGAAGGCTTCCTTCCTCACTTCTTTGGTAACTGATGGAACCTACCTTTCAATGTATGCTGTTATGTGTGGAGCAGAGGCTGGGGACCCTGGGAACACGTGTCCAACTAGGAAGGGGCAGCGGTGGCTTTCTCCACACCTGACTCAGAGTCTTGCCATTTGGGAAGTCCTGCATGTCCGCTCCCCTGAGTACACACACAGCAGAGACCCCCAGAGGAACCACAGTGACACTCTGTGATCATCCAGGCCTTGCCTGATTATCTCTGAAGATCTAACCAAGAGGTTTGTCAGCACATTGGCACAGGAGGCAGACTGACCTGAAGACCTGGAATCCTTGTACCGTCCTATGGCCCATAAATATTCAGTCCTAGCTGAAGTTGGGGTACCGTGGGTGATTGACAGACTAACCTAGCTCTTCATCCCGTCTGGGTGACTATGGGCAAACCTGCACTTCTCTGAAAATTGGACATCATGGGAGCAATCAGACCCTGTATATAAAGCATAGTGGTGCATGACACGTCAGCCACATGGTTCTCAGCTTCTCCTACCCGTCCTCTAGAGTTCAGTTCTCATCTGCTAAGCATGGATAAAAGGCAGATTATACAAGACACTGCATGTGTGTGACCAGTTTAACCCAGTACTGGGCTACGGCAAGAGCAGGCACGGAACTGTTACCAGCGTATCATTGCTGTCAGCCCTTTCCCCCAATCCCCTCTCTTCCCTCAAAAGATTCCCAACTCAATCTAGATAAGCGGGCCTGCCCTGAGCTATGTGTGACACTGTGTGTGTGTGTGTGTGTGTGTGTGTGTGTGTGGTCACATAGCAAGGGGCAGGATCACTATGCCTGAGGTTCTGACGGTAGGCTATAAGGCCAGGTCTAGTCCTCAGCATCCCCTTGTGAGATGAGCTATCAGGGTCACACACACACACACACACACACGCACGCACGCACGCACGCACGCACGCACGCACGCACGCACGCACGCACGCGCTATCCCAACAACCCAGCTGTTTCCTTGCAGGGACATTTCTTCACGTGCAAGTTTCTGTCAGACCCCTGGCAAAGCCTGTTCTCACAGGAAACCCACTCGGTGAGCCTGCTGATTTCTGCAGAGACATTTCCTGGACCCCAAATCCTGGCATTCTGGAGGCTGGCCAGAGCCAATGAGAGTAGAGACCACTGGTATGAAGGGGAAAAGGGATTATGGCAAAGAGGGAATCCCATTGCTAGCTCCAGTCAGACACAGGTAGCTGGGCTGAAGCAGGCCAGAAGCCATGGATACAAAGCAATCAAGCCAAAGAGCTTCCAGATGACCATGTCAGTCCATCCTGGCTCCCGCCATGGTGCACAAAGAGGTGGAAACACATTTGAAGATCCTTGGGTTCATACGTCAGTGCCACTAGTCAGACTGGGTGTCTCCTTGCCGTTCAAATCTCAGTTTCCCTCTGTGGGACAGTAGAGCTGGGTAACTGCTGTGCAAATCAGCCTGGGCATGAATGACACTTGGATTCCTAATATCATATCACTACTTGACAGTAATCCCTGGTCATGGGTCATCCCACGAGAACCTCATCTCTATGTGTGACATTGCCCCATCTGTGGTCATCCCGGGCCTGTCTCTCATTAGGAAGTTATCTAACCACTCCCACTCACAGCTAACTTTAATTTATTTAATAATCTAATGGAAAGTGCTTGGCAGGGGACCTGGCTCATAGTAAGTGCTCAATAAATATTGGCTATTGCCGACAGACCTGAGTTCTTTAGCATCATTCCCAACATGTGGCTTTTGAGACGTCTACTGTTGCCTTTTGGGGGTGACAGGTGGACAGGGGATCTGGGACACCCACCTTTCTGGCAGGTATGTTCATTTTGGATCTAAGGAACTACACTTTATTTATATTTATTGATTCCCTATACTGGAAACCCTCCCCTAGCCAGTTGTCTTATAGACACAACAATTATCCTGAATAAACATTATTATCCCATTTATTGAAGAAAAAACAAAGTTCAGAAAGGTGAAGCGAGTATTTTAAGGGAACCGAGCAGTTAGGGAGACAGGCAGGGTTCTAACGCAGGTCAGCTTTATCCGGTAAGCTGACTCTGACGGGGGAAGGGGGCTCCATGGCTCTCTCCTACGCATAGCTCGTGGGGAAGGTGTCTGACAGTTTCCTGACATTTACTCAGCTCTGTGAGCCGGCCTAGGGTAGTTGATCTTCAAAAATTCAAAAAAGTGGAAGCTAGAAAAAAAAAATCACTCAAAACAATAAGGAGTGATTCAGAGTGAGTCCTCCCGTGGCGGTTACGGGAAACGGGGAGGTGACAGCTTAGTCACTGGAATGGCCCGGTCCTTACTCATGGGCAGCCGGTCACACTGCTCAGGACAGAAGCCAGCAGAGCTTCTGGTGCCAAGAAGGCAGGAAGAGGCTCCAGCCTGGGGGGGGGAGGGGAGCGGGGAGAGGGAGCTGAGCTGGATCCATCCTGAAAGAGGCCCAGGCCTAAGGACATCTAAGCCCCCAGATCCTCTCCACATCCCCCCTGTTTTCCCGCTAACTACTCTCTGCATTCAGACCCAGCCAAGTGGGAAGACCTTGTTGCCCCTTCCTGCCCCCCACTCCAGGTGACATTTCAGCTCCACATTGCCTGGGGTACCTGGTGGGGAGAGCTTTCCGCTCTCTTCTGTCCCTTTCTGTCCCATTCTTGGAGTGTGTGTAGCCCACTCTGTACTATGCACTGTGCTCCCTGTGAAAAGCCAGACCGCAGAGCAAGGGTCCGTGTCACTGGGAGAATCTCGGACGTTGAGAGCATTGGTAATAGAAGGGCTGTGCCACAGGTGGCACAGGGCACCGAAGCCACCAGAAAGATGCCCCCGGGGCTCCTGGTGTTGAACAACTGTTTTTTCAAGCTTGCTTTTGAGAGTGCCGAACATGTTATGACTATTTTGTTTTACACACAGCAGTTCATTCTAGAGTCTTTCCATGTCAATCAGTCTTAGTCCACACAATGCAAAGGCTACTTTACATAGGCTTCTGATTGGCCCAGGGAGGGCTAGTTCACTGCGTAAGCACCACCTAGGGCTCCACACGGCATCGGACACTTCTCCACAGACTCCCTGTGTGTCTTGGGCAGATGAGACTTGCTTCTCCGGGTAGCTGGGCGTTGCCTGTAAGCTGTAACCTCATTGCCCTGCCACACATCCCACCATGGGGGTCTGCTCCATCGCTGCCCATTTCCATCCCCGGGGCCATCTCTCCTGGCTTCTCACATACAGCCTCTGCGTCTCCTTCTGTCTCCCCTTCCCTTCTGTTCATCTGAGACCCCAGCACAGATCCATAGTGACTGAGACACAAGAGAATTCAGTACACATTGACTGGGGGGACAAAGAAGAGAACCTTGGGCTCATAGTTTGGCCTTCTTAGGTGGGTAAGATACCCTCTTTCATCCAGTCTGTGCCAAGACCCAGGGCACAAACTAGAGTGGTCCATCCTGAGGTCGGACTCACTGTCTGTCGATATGCGTTAGGTGTGTAGTTTGGATTGTAAATCCCCCAGAGACACTTGCATTGAAGGTTTGCTCCTACGTTGGGGCTTTCGGAGAAGTGGTGGGAACGTGGAGAGGTGTGTCTTGACGCAGGTTTTGGGTCCCTGTGGCCCCGTCCCCGAAGAGTTCATGGCACCTTCGTCTTTCCTCCTCCCCTTTCCTTCTCTGCCCTGTTAACTGCTTTTCTCATTGCTGTGACCAAACGCCTGACAAGAAGCCACTTGAGGGTGAGATGCTTTATTTTGGCTCACAGTTCAAAGGGACACGGACCACCATGGTGGGGAAGGCACAGTGCCAGTGCTCAGAAAGTAGACTGGGCAGAAAAAGGACAGGACCCAATCCTCCCTTAGGGAGCCCCTTCCTTTTGCAAATGTCTACCTCCTGAAGATCCTACAACCTTCCAAAATAGTCCCACCAGCTGAGAAAGAAGTGTGAAACACAAGAGCTTGTAGGGGGTGTGGTGGTGGGGGTAGCATTTCACATTCAAAGCACAACACAGACCGCACATCCTGTTGTCAAGTGTCTCCCCATGATGGGAGGTCACTTCCCTGACCCCAGAGCAAAGGACCAAGCAAACACAGAATAACACCCCAAAACCAAGAGTCAAATAGCCTCTTTAAAAGTTATCTTAGGTGTTTGCAATAGAAAGATGGCAGACACTCTAGGCTTCAGGAGGAACGCTGTCTATTCAGGCTTCAACTTCTTGTACATTAGATGAGACTGCTGGCCACACCCAGCTCACCAGGCTACCACAAAGCTTCAACCCCCACATTCAAAAACCTTCTAACAGAAAAGGTGCATAGTCACTCATGCGAGTCACAAATTCTTCCTACTCATCTTCTTGTCTTGTGTTTTCTCCAAATATGAGCTGGTCTCCAACTCCCCTCAGAAGGAGGCTTCCTTTCTCCCCTTCCCTCCTTCCCATTACAGATATACTCCCCCCTGTGGGAGGGTCCTCTGCCCAGGCCCCAGCCTGACTGCACAGACAGACGGAGTCTACTCTGAGAGGAAGGAGGCCGGGAGTGTGGCCAGCAGTGTTCAGGCCTTTGGAAAAACTTCAGAGGGTTAGACCAGGGGTCGGAAACCTTTTCTATAAAGAGCCTCACAGTGAGTATTTTGAGCTTTTGTAGGTCACATGCTTTCTGCTCTAGCCACTACGTCCTGCGGCCACAGCACGAAGGCAGTCATATATAATATGCAAATGTACTAGTAGTCGTGGCTTGGTTCTACTAGAGCATGATTTAAAAAATATAGCCATCCAGGTTTGGTCCACGGGCCATAGCTTGCTGTCCCCTGGGCAGGACAGTCACCATCTCAGGTGGTTAGGGCCTGAGGGGTTCCCCCCTCCCTGTACTTTCCCTCTAAGAAGTGTCTTTTCCTCCCTGGATTCCTAGCTTTGCCATTTCTCAGTTAAGGGGATGGGACCAACACTTTTCAAGGGCTATTCTTTTGCCAAAAGTACTGTTTGTATACCTGGTAAATTGTGTGATATAAGGCACATGCCTCTCTGAGCATCATTTCCTTTCTTTATGAAATAGACCACTGCGTTTATCACAAGTCTCTGGCCATGCTCCTATTTGGACTGGGCGAGGATGTCCCTCCGTTTGAGGAGGGATCATCTCCGGAGTTCAGGTATAGCAACCCTGGGCACATTTTACTCTTCTTAACCCACGACCCGCTCCTTATAGCCTCAGATCTCCATAAGCAGTCAACCTGGACTGGGCAGTATTTAGCCATCCATA
The DNA here is from genome assembly GCA_964023405.1 of Apodemus agrarius. NCBI lineage: Eukaryota > Metazoa > Chordata > Mammalia > Rodentia > Muridae > Apodemus > Apodemus agrarius. The sequence goes on along the minus strand of OZ030005.1, from coordinate 34,912,905 downwards.
CCTTTGGGTGCCCCAGCTGAATGACTCCCCTGAAAGTCGCACACAGCCAGACTACAGAAGCCAGCTTGTCTTAGGCCGGTGTGCAGGGGAAGGTTGTCACTGCACAGGGCCAGCTGGCCATCCTCTGCGGCTGGCATCCTTCAGTCTGAGGCGCCTCCCTGCCTCAGTGCTTCTGACATGCACAAACAGGCTCATGATCACATAATCACAGGACATTCTGTGGCCTTTGCCTCCCAGGAAACATATTCAAGATCTAAAGAGAGTCGGGAAGCTCTTTGGACCCGGTAGAATGCTGCTTGCTTTTATCCTCATAAAAAGAGGGGCCAGCTTCTTGGGCATGACCACAGCGAGTCTTCCTCAGAAGATGAGTCGAGTCGCCAGTGGGAGGCCGCAGCAACTCTGTGGCCTGACCACAGAAGGACATGCCTGGACAAACCAAGCAATTCTGTCCTGCAGTGCTTCCACCCCATGGAGCTTGTGACGTCCCCGTGTTTCCCTGGGGTATTGGGACAACAAAGGCTGTGTCCTAGAGCCATTGTACGGGCGGGGAAGGCCGGAAACCAAACTGCAGGAAACTCGTTGCTATGGTTTCTCTCAGTGAAGTGCCATAGAAATTGCTTTCTAAAAAAATTTTTTTTTAAAGAATGATTTCTGTTTTGTTTCCCCTACCCTGCCAGAATTGGAATGGAGAGAGACACTTATGTTAATGTGGACTGTAAACTGGGCACCCAGCTAGACAGCCGTCAATCCTCACTGCAAAGCTGCAGGATTTCATGGTACTGGCTCCCATTCGCAAAGGAGAGTATGGAAGCCCTGAAGGGCCAAGATACCTGCGTGTAGAAACACGGCTAAGGCAGGAGAGCCAGTTTTAACCAAAGATGGTTAGAATGCACTGCTCCTTCTCTTTCCTAACCAGGCCCTTGGCCATAGTGTTCCTGTTGTGAGGCTTTGGGATAGGGAGTGGGCTGGAAGAGCAAGGGATGGGGTACAGGGGGGCGGGGAGCTCAGAACGCCAGTGAGTGAGTCCTGGGTTGCTGAAACGAGAGGATCGAGTCCCGGTACCACCCTCACATTCCACGGAGGATCTGCTTCCACACCGGCGAAGAGGACGCAGCAGGCATGGCGGCCCAGGAAGGACGTGGTAAGGACAATCACAGCAACAAAGTCAAACACACCGCACAGCACCCAGGAAGTGCAGGCGAACTGGGCGCGCCTCCCTCGCAGCAGATCCCAACTGCCACCTGATGTCCACTCAGAGGGTCCTTTCTGAGTCTATCCCCACCTTTGTTGGGAGAGATGAGGCTGGCCCAGGGTAAGATCCCCAAATAAGAGCACCTCCCATTACAGTATTGTGAAAAACTGACTTGGAAATTATGAATCGTGCAAATATCGATGACACTAAGGAACCCTTGGCCACTAGTGGTCTGAACTAGTGCACGGAGGACCGATGAGCACCCAGGGCTCTGGGGCTGGCCACACTGATGGTTCACTCTCCAGCTCATTCATTGTGCACGGTGGCCCTGACTTGTTGGGAATAGGTTAAAATAAATAAATAAATAAATAAATAAATAAATAAATAAATAAATAAATTCCTGCCCTGTTGTATCCCATAGGTATTTACCGAACACTAAATCTAAGCTGTTTTCTATGCCAGGAGGCAAGTGTAATGCTTCCTGCCTTCCAGGAGCTTACCACAGCCAAGACCAGAGCGAGGAAGGACCCTCCCCAGCACGGCTCACTCCTCACGGAGTGATGCCTCGCACTGGTGTGTGCAGTGGATGTCAAGAGACTAGCTAGCATCCACTCCCGCCATGAGTGTGTGCACAAGTGCATCTGTGAGAGTGCAGTGTGCATCCGGGAAGAGTCCTTGAGAGAGGCTCTTAGAGCAGGGCCTAGTGGGCAGCGAGGGCCAGGGGGGAGGAATGCCGTGGAGCAGATCGGGGGGGAAAAGAATGCCTACAAAGACACCATTTCTGAGGACTGGGATTGGTAATGCGTATCCACAGCATGATGTGAGGGAAAGCCCGAGGGTCCAGGAGGATGAGAGATGGGGTGGAAGGGAGGACTGGCACTCGTCTGTCTGGGTCAGGCTAGCCTCCCCCAAACAAGATGAGCACTAGCCCAGAAAGGACTCTCTCTGTAGACACATATGTGCAGGTGCAACACGAAGGTATGTAGAGTCCACATGGGCTTTGGGAGAGTTGTTGTCCTCTCTGGGCTCTCACTGTTCTTGGGGTACCCAACCAGCTCTGACTGTGCTCCCTACTTTAACCCTCGCAAACACTCCACAAGGCGGTTCCACTGTTTCCTGCTTTGGCGATGTGAACACTGAGGCTCGCAGAGTCTACTTCCTGCTCTATCCCAGGCAGCTGGCCCTTGCCCTCATGGGACTAGAGTTGGGACAGGGAATTCAGGAAAGGAGCCAGAGCTTAGGGAAACCTGCTCTCGGGGTGACATCACTCACTATAACCTCCAGCTGGCCCTGCACGTCTACACAGTTCTTTCTGGGCTAGTGCTTACCTTGTTCAGAGGAGGAGGTAAGCCTGGCCCAGGCAAAGTTGAGGGCAAGAGCCTGAGGAATTCATTTTCTCTACCCTAGGGGACAGTAGCCCTCCAGTGACAAAAATTGCTGCCGTTCCTGACTGTTGAGGTGGCTGTGGCCCCTGGGCATGCTGCCCTCCAGAGCCCATCCTCACATGCAGAAAACACTCAGAGTAGAAAGGAAACCCAGAAGTTGGGCACAACCACATTAGGCTGGTCTTGGGAGGTCTTAAGGTAGGTCAGGGAAAAGGGGCTTCAAATGTCCCCGGTGCAGAGGTGACAGGAGGGTGGGGATAGCAGGTCAGAGGTAGAGGAAGAGCCTGATGCTTAGCTCCCTGAGCCTTCCCCATCCTGGGGAAGGCGCTTGGCTGCACCACCAGGCGTGACGCCCAGAACTGCCTTCCAAGCACCCCTGCACGGCTATTGCTTTACTATCCTCAGCACCATAAAAGGCTGGCTCAGCTTGGAGGAGGTGCCTGGCCCCAGCAAACTGAAGTGTCAAAAAAAAAAAAAAAAAGGAAGAAGAAGAAAGAAAGAAAAGAAAAAGAAAAAGAAAAAAGGAAAGAAAAGAAAAGAAAAAAGAAAAGAAAAACAAAAGAAAAAAAGCAGCCGAGGGAAGAAAGGGCAGAGGGGGAGAGAGGAGGAGGGTAAATTCATATTCTGGGTGAGTTTGTTCCTAACAGCCTTTGGCCACCCAAGACTTCCAGGATCCTGGGACCCTGCCCATCAGCCCTGGTGGGTCACAATCACTGCCATGCTTAGGTTTAACTCCTCAGAAAGAGATGATTTTTAGCCCCAGGAGGAGAAAGGTGCAAGCCAAAGGCTTTGGCGCACATGTTATTTGACAAGGAGATGACTTAGTCAGCAGAGTGACTGCCAAGAAAATAGAAGGACCTGCGTTCAAAGCCCCAGCGCCTGCCTAAAAGCCAGGTTCAGTGGGTGCATCTGTCACCCCGGTGCTGGGTGTGTGTGGGTGGAGAGGAGACAGTCGTATCTCTGGAGTTCATTGGCCAGGCCCCCTATCTGAGTTGATGGATTCCAGGCTTAGCGGAGGAGTCTCTGTCTCAAAAAAGAAAAAAAAAAAAAGTTGCAGGAAGACACCTGATGTCGACCTCTGGTTTTCCCATACATGCACAGAAACATGGGTATGCATAGACACACACATGCACACACACATATGTACATACACCCCCCCACACACACAAACACAGACATATACCATCTCCACCTCCACCCAAACACGAACATATACCACACACAAACACACATACAAACAGAAAACAGTACACAGCTTTCACCCTCTGGATCTGATTTCAGGGCAGCTGAGAAATCAGTAGCTCCCCCCCCCCCCCAGTGGGAGAAAACTATTCTCGAAGAGGGTACAAAGGAAGTGTGTTCTCGGAGCTACTGGGTGGTGAGTGGAGATGTCTGGGCTCCTAGTGTGACTTGAGCGCTTATTAAGAAAGTCACTTCTTCCTGATCTTCATGGCACCCATCGTTGTCACATGAGTATAATACTGTTCACTACCGGGGATGGAGAGAAACATTTGAACTCTGTGTGTTTGTGTAATACTGTGCTCGTCACAAGTAGCTAGAGCTACAGGGCACAGTGCGGGACAGAGACTAGGATGCCACTACCGCCGAGTACCTTCTGGGAAATCCCCTCTGGGACAGTGGTGGTCTTTCTTCGTTGCCTCCATGGCCTCTGCCACTCAAGGGAGCAGAGCCACATCCACTTTTTCTGTCTGTCTTTTTTTTTTTTTTTTTTTTTTGCTTGCTTGTTTTCTTTCTTTCTTGTTTTTTTCAAGACAGGGTTTCTCTGGGTGACAGGCATAGCTGTCCAGGAACTCCATAGGCAAGGCTGGCCTCCAACTCAGAGATCCTCTTGTCTCTGTCTCCCGAGTGCTGGGATTAAAGGCATGTGCCGCCACCACCTGACTGCACTCATGTTTTTATGCAGTGTTGGCTATAGTTCTGCCTACTCTTTCTTCCCATGTACTAAGCATGCGGTGTGCATGAGATCTCATATTCCTTTGAAGAAAGTCCGAAGAGCAAATAAATAGATGCATAAAGCAGCGTTCTGCATTGTGGGCGGCTGTCTGTTCCTCTGCCGGAGACCAGCATTCTCTGGGGTTGGACCTATCACATGCTTCCAATTGGGAGCTTCATGGTTCCCTGGCCCTAGATCCCTGTCCCCCACTGTTCCCAGGCAGTGGGCACTATATGTCCCCAGCCCATCCCGAGTCCTAGCTGACCAACCTGGGAAACGGCTCTCAGCTTCTCCCTAGATCCCTCCACAATCTCCCTCCGCCTGCAGGTCTATGCCACCTCCCCTCAGCACAGCCTTCCTACTTTCCGTGCTCTGTACCAAGCAGACAGAGGAGAACCTCCCTGGTCCCCACCTGCCGGTCACTTGCCCCTGGTTCACGGACCCCTGGAAACGCCCCCACGAGGCAGGTCCTATCATCACAGCTTCTTTAGGAGGCAAATAATCACGCAGGGAAGTGGAAAAACACACTCCACCAAGACCAGGAAGGCAGCGGAGCCAGAACTAGAACAAAGGTTAAGGCGAACGTGCCAACTGCGCCGCTCGGATCATCCCAGACGCCCACGTAGACCTGGCTGGCTGCTGGAAGGCTGAGCTGGCCAGTTTTTCATCCGAACAAGCTGCCAAGGTCAGCAGCCAGCAGGGGGAACACTGGTGTGGGCTCGACGTCTCAGGAGTCTCAGTCCCTCCCCAGGTGGCATATCATGGAGGGAGAGGGTTCTGGTATAAAGGCGCTCACACCGTGACCAGGGAACACAAGGAAAGGAAGAAAGAGAGTTGGGAGCACAGAGCTCTCTTCAAAGACTTGCCCACCCGACCCGACCCCCCACCCCCGACCCCCACCTTCCACTCCCAGTGACCCCAGAGACCTCTCTCTAGGTCTCGGTTCTTTAAGGCATCTTTAAGAACCTCCCAGCAGCACCATCCTTTAATGCTCAGACATTTGGAGGACATGCAGGGCCCGGACCACAACACGGCTGTGCACAGATGGAGGGGCCTGTCCTGTGGCTTTATGAAAATAAAAATATGGAGATGAAATGAAATGACACCAAGTGCCAACTACGTCTTAAGCACTGACTTGAGATCTGATACCAGGCTGGGGCCAGGAAGGGGGGTTATTCCATGTATCGTGGTTTATTGAGCACTGGGTGGCAGGTACCAGGCTCAGCTCCCTCCACCCGGAATTCCCCCCCACCCCCCGTGTTCTCCCTCGCTCTCTCCTCTGCTGCCTCTAGCTCTTCCCTGTCCATTCCTCATTCCTAAATGCTCGGGTGCAGCTCAACCGTCACTCCCAGCAAGCCTACTCTTCCATCGTGCTCTCTGCCCGTCACAGTGGCCTGGTGGGGAGTACCTTCCTTTGTTTGGGGCGTTCTTTATAGACATGGAACCTCACCCAGCCTCAGTTTCCCCACGTGCAGAGAGAGAGCTAAGCAGGCAGCAAGAACTCCTGAGCTATAACATTTTACCTTGTGAAAGGGTCGTAGTCAAACACTGTCAGCATGTCAATATGCAATGGGAGTTAGTCCCTGGCCTGGCAGAGCCTGCAATGCTACAGTTTAACCCTTTGTGGTGAGAGTAAGGGAGCCATCGGGGCTCAGGGCCTCAGGCAGATGCCGGGGAAGCTAGCTGGCTCCAGAGAAAGACACCTGAGAAAGAGGCAGAGGGAAAAGGTCACAACCATCTGCTGGGCAAGCACAGGACTTAGGGAGTCTACGGTGGGAGCTTGGTCCCAAGGGCAAGCAGCGTTTTCCCAAAACTGTCCTGCAGACAGTGACCCCAGCAGAGTGGCAGGACCTAAATGCTGAAGGAGACGAGGGGCACGGTACGAAGATGCCACTGAGAAGTCAGACCATACAGGACGGAGGGAGGGTTGTGCATGCCCAGTGTACCAGGACCGCTGTGTATAAGGATTTGGAAAGTGCCAACCAATTATTGGTGCATCACACACCAAGAGAATCCAAACCAGATCCAGTTCCAAGATGCAGATGAGAGAGACACAGTCAACAGCGCAAATGGCCAACATGGTCTCAAAGGGCTGGCTCCAATACAATCTCAGCCCGAACAACCTTTTTTTGGGGTGCCCATGTAGCAGGGGAGGTATCTGACTGGCCATCTTTAGGGTATCCAGAGGCCTCAGCAATCTTGGCACAGCATAGACTTTAAGGAGATGGGGTCCTGGAGAGGGCCTGGCGTCCCTGGATACACTGCTCTGGGAGAAAGGAGCTGGAAAGGCTCCCTGAGACTTTCTCCATGAGCCACGCTAGCATTCCAAGAAGGCCGTGCAGCCACAGCGTGGCTGGAAAATGCTTAGGCTGCTGGGAGGCAGGGTGTCATTACTCATCCACACAAAGTGCTCTCTGGTTATATCTTTATTAACAGTTTCCTGTGGGCTCGGCAGTGCCCACAAGCCATGGCCTCACCTCGCTGGCCACTCCTGCTTCCTCTGTGGCTGAGGCTATAGATAGCTTCAAAGGTTCGGCCTTCCTGTGGTTACTGGGAAGCAGGTAATTAGCACTCGCCCCATCCCTCCCTCACCTGCCCAGTGAGTCAGAAACGCTGGGTCAGCAGGGCCTGCTGGCCTGACCTCCTGGGGACTTCAGACATTCTTGGGGACAGGTCTGTGGGTGGCCGCGGGTGGAGAGCTGCAGCGCTGCTACCCATTTTTGGCATGTGACAGAACTCTTCTGTCCCCTCTCTATACTCTTCCCTGCGCAGGCAACACAAAGGAAGGAGGAGACACCCATGCCTGGACTCAACTGACATGCGGTTGGATACCACGCAGCGTCTACTGTCTCCCAGATGCACCAACTCCCAGAATCACCCTGGACTGTGGGAGAGCCCACGGCTGTCATCTGCACACTGCTGACAGTAAGACAGAGGCGGGTAACTCCACTGAGGCTGCAGAGTTGGCCTGTGGTGGAACAGGTAGACATGAATGAGTGAGGAATGGGTGAGGGAAAAGAATGGGTTTCGGGAATAGGGAAGAATTAATGAAGTGGAGTTGAAACGGAGATTGGGCCGTAAGTGCAGGTGTGCAGCGCCCAAGAGCTGGCGAGAGATGGGCTCCACGCGGGGGCCATCTCGTGGAGTGAAATGGCCTGTGCACAGGAATTCCCTTTGTTGACAAGGGAAGATTAGGGTATTTTAGGGAGCTGGCCGCACCTTTTCCTTTTGTAGCTGATGAACCACTAGGGTTTTCCACATCTCTGACTGACAGATGTGGTAGTCACATGTCCACCGTCCCACCCGTCCATCACCCGTCTGCTAGTCCTTCATTTCACTGGCCACCCAAGAGGATGGACAAAAGACCGACTTTTGGGGCAACTTCCTAGTTGTCTCTGGAGGGCATGTTGCAGAGAGGAAAGGACTCCGGAGGGTACAGTCAGCGGCATGTGCTCTGTCTCCTCAGAGGCCCCTTTAAGACCCCACGAGAGTGGGAAGAGCCAGCAGGCTCACCTCTGGCTTCATGAGCGGACCAGCTAGTGGGAGAGAGCCAAGATGCTGAGTAGCCAAGCTTGGTCACGGGACAAAGTGGCTCCGCATCCCTCTTCAACTTCAAAACAGGGATGAGTCAAGGGCCTGAATGAAGATGGACAGGATGAGGGGACCCCACCCTGGACGGAGGCAATGCAAGATGCCAACTGAGCTATAAACACAGCTCAGATCGCCGGTGTAGACAGACCCCACGGCTGCTTTCCAAGGTCACTGATGAAAATGCTCCAGAAGAAATCCAAGAATTTTAGGTTATCACGCAAAAAGATCTCTGCCTACAATCCTAAAAACTTTGATTTTGCCGCCACCCCATCTCTGCCTGTCTTTTTCCTCCCAGAAGGGAGCTGCTTCGCCAGTGTTGTCCTCTTGTCCTCACAGGAGAAGAGAGGTTGCTGGGACTCCAGGCTTGGAGGCTCCAGAGTTTTGGCTGAGGCTTATTCCGGGGGGAAAGTAAGAGCTACAAGGAGGAAGGCTTTGGGTGACCTTGGTGACTGAAAATTCAAATATTGGAATTTCTGTTGGCTTCCGAACGGTTTCTAATCAGACACTGCCCCCGGGTTCACTGTTTCACCAGATCATGCTTTGAGCTAATAGCGTGGCAAACTAATCTCAAATGTGTACATGCATGGATTCTTGCCCTGTCACTCCTCCTGTCCCCCAGAGGTCAAGCATCGGCTTGCTAGTTTCCCATCCATCCATTTCCTAACAAGTTTCTGTTCGTGTGCAGGGCTGAGGGGAGCCAGGTCGGATCCAGCCCTTCTAAGTCTCCGGGCTCCACAAGCCTCCTCACCTACTCTTTTCCTACCTCCCGATACCCACGGGGGCTATTCTCACTAGTATCCTTAGGCTTGAGGATGACACCACCGGCTCTATGTCCACGTGGTCAGATGTCGTGATGCAACTCTTCACGGTGTGTCCTCACTGCCTGGACCAAGTATCTTGGCATTAAGGAGGACATCTGCTTGCGCTTTCGGTTGGGGATACAGAGAGCCCAGCACAGGTTCTGGCCCAGAGCAGGTGGTAGTGAATAATTCTGCCTTTCCCATGAGCTCAGCCTTGCTATAGTAACCGACGGTCAAGAGCAGGGCCCCTCCAGAGAAGGACGAGCTTTGTTCGCTTGGTTGTGACCCCTCCCCTTGCTGACGGAAGGCGACTCTTCATAAGAGTTGGTGACGGTGTGAACAAGCTGAGGGGGCTGAGTGTTATATGGGGGTGAGGAGCTGCCGTAGGAGGGGGGGAGGGAGGGAGGGAGGGAGGGAGGGAGGCAGGCTGGGGAATGGCTTCTGAATTCACTAGAATCAGCTGCTTTTCCCCCACTGGTTATATGTAAAAATAACCTGGAGCATGGTATAAAAATACTAATGTTGGCCTCAGCACCCCACCCTGCCCCAAACTCTGATTGCTGGAGTAAGGCCTGAGCATCAGCATTTTAAAAGCTTTTCAACTGTTCATTATCAAAGGTCAGGCACGGGCTCCATAAGCTAGAAGAAGGTGCAGGCGGAGGGAAGGGGGGCAGGTAGGGTGGGTCAGAACATCTTAGCTAGCATGTGTAAAGTTCCTCAGTATCATCTAGATTAAAAAACACAAACAAAACCCCGAACAGGCAGGGCGGAAGGGCATTATCTCAGCCATCAGCACACAGAGACTGTGTTATGATACCTCACACTGTGTAATCTGACTGGAGCCTACTCCTCAGCTCCGCCCACACTGGCGGCCATCACCTCAGGTCTCCCTGCATGATGACAGGAAGGCACACACAGGTTGCTGGGGGCTGGGTGGGGGAATGGGGGGGTGGGGAGGCACTGGACAGAACCTCCTAACAGGGAGGGATCATGATGGTCCCAGGGGGGAAAAATGTCTGTCTTCTGCAAATGCTTAACACGCCCTTGCTCCGCGGTTCCCAGTGTTGACAGGTGTGTGTCAGACCTCCGTGCTGTGTGCAGAGTGGAGCATTGGAGGTTCCAGGACAGAGCAGAGGGAGGCGCGAATTCAAGGCCAGAGGGAACTGCTACTGCACCAGCAGAACCTGTACAGCTAATTTGGTTTACAGGAAGAAGGGACATCACACCTGACCAGAGCACCTGGGGGATTTGAGCCTCATGGGGTGGGTGGGGGTGGGTGAGGTGGGTGGGGGGTGGGGGTCATGGCCTGTCGCGAAGGTTCTCAAGATGAGGACGGGATGGTGAAGGTGAGGAGGACGCCAGTCACGCTTCGTTCTCCGGAGCGCTGCGGTTCCTAACCCTGTGACATGACGAGATCGTCTTCAATTATACTTGGAATGATAATAAGCACCTTCGTCATTTCTGAGAGATTGGCTTAAAGGGTTATTTGGAAGAAGAAGAAGAAAAAAGAGGGATGAGAACACTTAATCAAACATTTCCTTATTAAATCGATCCAATCAGACATGTCTGCTCTTCAGAGAGAGAGAGAGACAGAGACAGAGAGAGAGAGAGACAGAGAGAGAGAGAATGACAAATCTCTTCAAGGATGGGGGTTAGTTCTTGTGTTGGTTCTTGAATCTTTATCTTGTGAATCAGAAATTGAGGGAGGGAGCAGTGACAGAGATGAGCAGCCCAGCCCCCCCCCCCAACCCCGGGGCTCTCCCAGGCAAGGTGCTGAATGCCAGTGACTTCCCTGCAGCTGAAGATTAATACCCGCGCTCTGGAGGAGAGCCTCGGGTTTTCCTGGGTTGAGCTGCCCGGAGAGTAGGGAGGGGGAGAGGAGCAGGGCTGTCGCGAAGCTTGAGTAGGGATGTCAGGCGCCCACCCCCTCAGTGCCATCTGCTTCTCCGCATGGCTGCCTGGGAAAAAGCATCAGCTCCGAGACCTGGGAGGGATGCTGGGAACAGCGGGCTGGGGAAGGAGAGGGTCCCAGAGAGGCCTAGGGCCAGAGCCGTGGTCCCCTGAATGGATATGACCTGCGTCTGTGTGCGTGGGTCTAACTGGGCTGAGCTTCCTCATTTAACCTGGCCCAGGCTGTGCACATGCACCCTTCCGCTCAGCTTAGCAGGCCCAGGGGCAAACTCTCCATGCCCGACTCCCACAGGCAGTGCAGGCAGGTGATAAGCTCCTAGCATCATCCCCAGTACCACGATTCCTAGGATTGCATTCTAGCTCTGGTACTTACTTATTAGCTGAGTAAGCGCCTCGATTTCTCTGTGTTCTAGGGTTTTCTTCTGTGGGCGTGGTTCTCTAACACGATTGTTCTGAGGATGGAATGAGAGGGCGGCCACAGATTGCAAGCACATAGTAGGCACTTAGTATGGGCCTATTCCTGACCTCTTTCTTTCTGGTAGGCAGACATGATGCCGTGCATTTGGGCCTCGTGGCAACCTCAAGCTCTTGGGGTGTGGCATCCAGACTCAGGTAGGATGAGTCCCGAGAAATGTGTGGTGTCTCATGTCCATTTTCTGGGTCACCTGCTCCCTTTAGGTCTCGCTGGCAGCTTTAATGATGGCAGAGAGACTCGGTGAAGAGCTAGGGAAGCTTTGTTGTTCTCTGGCCAAGCCCGTTGTCATCATCTTGGCTTGGAAAGTGTCTTTCTCATAAATGGCCCCGAATTAGGCCGTGACCTCTCCATGAATGTGCAATGGGCCAGTCATAAGCAAGTCAAAATAGGAACAATGGTGACTGGTAGCTCACAGACTGAACAGCAGGACAGGCAGACCCATGAAATGGGTGGGTCTTCAGCTTGGGGTCCCAGATGATTCGCCCCTTCATGTCCACCTATAGTAACTGTATCCACGGCACAAGACTCACTCTCTTCTCTGCAGCCAAACTCTAGTCTAAAAGCATAGGAGGACCAGAGAAAGGAAGTGATCCTAGCCTCAGGCTCCTTACCAAGTTCTAGTCTCCTTTGGTGAGGAGATCAGCTTTTGCCTCCTGCCTTCAAGGATGGGTGGGCCTCCTATATGCATGAGAAAGGAGAGTGGAGGTAGCATTGTGTACTGGAGACCAGGTGGGTGTTCTACACTGTTGACTCTGGACCAGTCTGCTTCCGCAGGAAGGAGTGCTTCCATTAATTAGTGATGTCTGCCTTGGGGTTTGGGAGTGGGGAGTGGCGGCCACACTGCTGTCATCCATCTCCACCCTATTTGAGAGACTGTGCTCTAGAAGATGAGTCTACGCTGCCGCCTCACATCAAAAGAGTGCAAACATTCCTGTACTGTCGGGCTTTCTGTTTCGATGAACATCTTGATGGTTTCCAAGATGGAGGGGGAATTGGAGCATAGAGGGCTGGGAGACTCATTGTTTTGAATAGGGGAGGGCGGAAATAGGAGCGCCCAGGTTCATCTGATAGAGGATAAGAAGTCAGCCTAGAAGCAGGTCATGGCAGTTCACACCCTAATGCCAGCTCTGGAGACAGAAAGATTACCACAGGGACAACCTGGGCTTCTTAGTGAATCTCCTTAGTGAAGGAGAGAGGGAGGGGTTGAGAACACCCTATAGATATTGCTTTCTTCATGTTCTCTTACAATCCACTGTCTACATTTGACCCTCGCTTTTCAACATGCTAAGGACTCAGACAAGAAACACTCACGGGTCTTCTCCCAAAGCACACAGGTAGGAGACAGGACTGGGAGCACAATCTAGGTCTTCTCGGTCTTCCAACCTCTATGTTGTTAGTTTTAACCAAGAACAACATTCTGACGTGTGCTACAGTATGGCGGGAACCTCAAAAATATGATGCAAAGTAGAATAAGCCAGACAAGAAGAGAGAAACCATGATTCCCCGTGACACCTAAAGTAGTCAGATGAGAAGCTTATTGTCAGAGGCTAGGGGTAGGAGACGTGGCTAAGTATTTACCGGGTAAAGTCTCTGGGAAATGAAAGCCTTCCGGAGGTGGACAGTTGCTGCTACTATACAAGGAAGTGAGTGTAACTAACAGCACTGAAGAGTTAGCCCTACATGGTGAGACAGTAAATGTCACATTGTATATATTTGAGCACAATGAAAAGACTGGAACTGTACAAAGGCTACATCTTTCTCCAATGCTGAGAACATCTGCAAGATGGCTCCCTGACAAAGGTGCAAGCCATCTCAATCCTGGCGCCAAGTTCAATGCCTGAAACTCACTTTGTAGAAGTCAAGGAAATTGCTCCTAGCATTGACCTCTAACCTCCACATGTGCACCATGGCGCGCGCGCGCGCGCACACACGCGCGCACGCACACACACACACACACACACACACACACACACACACCAGACACCTCCCCTATTACAGCTGCTCCTCTAGTTAAAAGGACAACTCCCTGTGGGCTATTAGCCCCACTCTCATGCTCACGGGAGAATCTCATGGAGTAACACATGCAGGAGACTCGGCTATTGTATTCAAGATGGCAATGGTTAATAATGACTGTCCACCTGACAGGATCTAGACTCTCCTAGGAGACACATTTCTGGGCATTTCTGTGAGGAATCATTGAGATTAAGAGCAATGGGAAGATCCATATTAAATATAAGAGGGGCCATTCCAGAGGCTGGGGTGGCCCAGGACTGAGCAGAGAGGGAGTCGTGTAGCAGCATACTTCCCAGGAAGCCTCTGCTTCCCGACTGCACATGCGGTGTGACCAGCCAGCCTCCTACTCCTGTCTCCATGCCTAGCCCATCATGGGGGAACGTATCCCCTCAAACTGCAAGCTAGACTAAACCATGCCTTCCACAAGTTGCTTGTCAGGGAATTTTGTAGCAGGTATGAGAAAAATAACTAATACAAACATGTTAAGTTCATGCTGGAACACAGGCTAGCCTGTCTCCTTTTTCAGTTCCTTTTCTGTCAGTTTCTAGGTCAGTGGGTCATGGAGTCAGAGAGCAAGGAACCTTGAGTTGAGGCAGAAGCTGGAGGACACTGAGTTAGAGCTGACTTCTGTTAAGCTCTGTGGCCTTCCCTCCCCTCCTGCTTACCTCCAGCCTCCCCCACCCCCGCTCCCAGTGTTCCACAGACGTCCTATCTCATATGACTTTATAACACTATGGGGTACCACTGCCTCTCCGTGCCGACTCGCTCCCCCAGGGACTCCACCTCTTGTTTTCACTCAGTGTTATGTTTGGGAGTCTGTGATTCACAGAGTCCAGGCTAGGAAGCAGTGAGTGATAGTGGTGACTCATCTCTAGCCATTCCAGTAAAAAGAGCAGACAGTACAGGTGTCCAGGCCCTGCCTCCAGGGAAAGCCAGCAGTGCCGGGTAGCCCTGAGATTGGCTGGTGAGGTCAGCACAAAGCTAGCCTGTTTCCTCCGCAGCCGCCGGCCCTGGGGCTTGTGTGGCCGCCTCTGCGCTGCCTAACCTGGTATTTGCTGTAGCTGGGAACCTGTGTTTACTTTGAATAGCTTGCCTGCCAAGGTCATGCTGTGGAGGGGAATGCAAACACTTTGAAAGAAGGATCCTCCCCGGAGTCCTGCTCCACAGAACATTTTCTTTCCAAACAAGGGCCATTGGCTTTGAGAGTCTTTATCCCTTAATGGTGGGGTGGAAACCTACTAATAGACTCCTATTAAGAGCACACGCTTCCTCTGTGTAACACCTACTGTACTGGGGTGTGACTCTCAAACTTTACACAGAGTCCCTTGTGAAAACCCCACAAACAACCCTATGAATCTGTTGTGATCTCCATTTTATTGTTGGGGAAACTGAGGCCCTGAAGGGTTGACTCACTCTCCCGGGGCTAAAATGGTAGTAAATAGAGGCTCAGGGTTTGAACTAAGGAGATCGAGTTTGGACCTCTCTCTTATCTTCCACATCTCAGATCCCGAGTAGCAACTAACATCCTCGGTGCTATCGACCCATCTGCTTGCCCTGCATTTCTGCTTCCTGCATCCATTTCCCATGGGCTGTGGTATGGCGGAGGTTGTCCTCATCTATCCTTACCTGAGCTCCCGACACACCCATGCTTCTGCCCTGTCCACTCTCCTCCCAACCTTCCGTCCCTCTACAAGTCAAAATCACCTTCAGCTCTCAGAAGTCACAGAGCTCAGCCACCCACCCCGCTATGGGCTCCCAGAGGTTCCCCGCTGCAATAATTCCCGTCTCATGGCCAGCAAAGCCCCACGTCATCTGGCCATGGCCCCTGCTCTGTTTTTCCCCTGACTAGTGGCACACTTAGCTCTGGACTCCAGCATCTGTCTACTTTCTTGCCAGCACGCAGTCTTCTATCAGGGAGGAATTCGCTCACTTCCTATCGCAGAGAGCTCTGGTTTAAATATCCAACTCTGAAGCTGGGTGCAGAGGCATGTACCTGTAATCCCAGGGCCTAGGAACCTGAGGCAGGAGGACCTTGAATTTGAGGCCAGTGAGTTCTATGCTGTTTTAGGCTATATGGTAATACATTGTCTCAAAGCAAAACAGTACAGGTCATCCTGCCAGGTGTACGCTTAATAGACAACTTCTCTGAGCCATCATGCCGTTTGATGCTCCTGTATCCTCCACAGAATTAGTTTGAGATAGTGTGTGACTATATATATATATATATATATATATATATATATATACACACACACACATATATATGTATACATATGTGTGTATACATATATATATGTGTATATATGTGTGTATATGTGTATGTGTGTGTATGTGTATGTGTGTGTATATATGTGTATATGTACATACATACACACACATATGTGTGTGTATATATATGTGTGTACACACGCACAAATATTTCTACTGTGTAATCATGGATATCCTGATACTCTGTATGTATAGATGAGGCTGACCTTGCCTCAAACTCAGAGAGATCCTCCTGCCTTTGCCTCCCAAGTGCTAGGATTAAAGGCACATGCCATCATGGATGGCACAAATTTGTTAGTTTCATTCCTCATTACCATCTTCCCCACTGGACTAGAAGAGTTGGAAAGTCAGAGGTACGTCCATTACCTTCACTAGACCTGAAGTGATGAGGGCGGTGCATAGCTGAGCCAGAACCACAGTCTATCTGGCTGCTTTTGGTCTTCCCAGCACAGGAGTGTTCCTTGTTCCCAGATCTACCACCTTCCTCTAATTCCAGAGGACACCCCCCTCCTCTCTAATTCCAGAGGAAGATCTACCACCTTCCTCTAATTCCAGATGGACACCCCTGATTCTAATAATGTCAGTTCAAATGCTGACCAGTGCTGAATGATACATTACCTCTCTACAGATTTCCATGATGTAGTGAGCCCCAAGGCAGAGCCTGACTGCAGAGCTGGGAAGAGATGCAGATGGCTGCTCTCAGCTGTTTAGAGCCCGGTCCAGCACATAGTAGCCATTGTCTCCATGTAAAGCAGCTTTATCTACAGTGTGGATTGCGTGCGTGCGTGCGTGCGTGTGTGTGTGTGTGTGTGTGTGTGTGTGTGTGTGTGTGTAGTGTCCAGGAGTCTGACTACTGTCGTCAGAAAGCTCAATAGTTATACCGTGCTTGGAAGCCCCCCTTGGCCAACTGTTATGGGTTTGCTGTCATACATGGACAATAGTTAGACATTTGGACATTTGTGTCGGGGAGAGGCCCTTTGACATTCTGTTTCCTGTTTCCCAGCTCTGTGACCTCAAACAACTAAGTGTCTGAAAACTCATTTTTCTCCTCTATCAAATTGAGATAATAATGGTTTTTTTATGGCTGTTCTGGTGGCTGAACGTGTTTAAATGCAGAGGATCCATCCTCGAGAGGTGAGGGATGTTACTAGGGTCTTTCTCTTGAGGCCCTGCCCATCTGGCCTGCACTGGCTGCCATCGCTGACCTCCTTGATGGATACGGTCCTAGCTCTATTAGGGCTCAGGGATGGACAATCCAGAGAGCCCAAGGAAGTGGCAGTCGGACCCGATGTGGACAGAGGCATATCTCCAGGTACACACAGCCTTAGAGACAACCAGCTGGTGTGGCATAATCAGAGGAATATAAGGGCATTGAAAACTGAGTTGAGTTCTGATCTGTAGCACACACATCCACCCACCTTCTCTAGACCACAGGTGATGGTTTTTGTTGTTGTGGCTGCTGTTTTTTTGTTTTTGTTTTTTTTTTTAATTTTTGTGAACTAGATGCATGGAATGACTTCTAGCTGCTCTACTGTGTAACATGGAAACAAATCACACACTCACCACAAAGAGCACATTCACAGAGACCAAATCCTGGCCGCTTAATCCTGCTCTCCTGCCTTTCCAGCCCTATTAGAAGGCCACAGTGAGCCCTGGCTCTGCTCTGCTTCAACTGTCCTCATGGATGTACCTCAGGCTGGACCCCTGCATCTGCCAAACCAAGTTCCCTTTCCATGGTACCACTTGGACTTCTAGAAGTCCTGCAACTAGATCACAGCCAAGAGAGTCCTCCAGTCTCCCTTCTTCCTCAGGGCCTGCCCCTCTGCCATTTTCTGTCCACTTTGGGTGGAACTGTCCGATTCTTCCTTCTCACAGGCCTTTCATCCGAATCACTACACTATTTGCTCTACCTGCTCACACACCCTACTCATGTCCCAGACTTTCTGCAGCTGTCACATGAGCCCTCACTTGTGTCTAGGGGACGTGTCTCCCTTGGAGTAGTGTTCCTACAGATGAGTTCATGGCTTGGGCTGCAGCCCCAGGCTGTCCTGTTCCTACTCCCCCTTCTTCCACTACCAGCCTTTACTTTACAGCACTAGCCAGGGAGGCCACACCAGCACATCTGATCGCACCCACCACCGCCCCACGGGTGTGCACTTGCAGCCCCGGTTCTCCTTCCCAGGCTCTGCCACAACCACGCCTGCGGTTTCCCTCCCTCCCAGCACAAGGCCGCGGTGACCGCCTTTTGGCCCCTTCAGCACAGCCAGCCACTCCAGTCACCAGGCCTTGGTTTCACACTTGGTTTGCTAGCTGCTCTGCTGATAAAAGCTGTGCCTGCGAGGTCGTCACACCAGCCAGCCCGAGGTGTCCCTGGGGATGGCTCGCCTCCATTGCTGACTCTCGCCCCAAACCACCTGCACTCTTCCATCTCCTCGCAGGCCGGGATGTCCTGACAGCCCCTGTCAGGGTTCTGTGTTTTGTCATTTCTGTGTGCTATTTAGAGAGACACCTGGCCTGAAGCAGTGGGCTGAGGTGAGTCCAGTGTGGAGAGCCCAGCGGACGCTGCCCAGTCTCTGCAGGGAAAGCCACCCCGAGCCAGATCTCTCTCAAAACGACTCCTGTCAGCTCTTTCAGATGCACCAAGGAGCAGCCGCTCTCTTCCTTCTCTGTCAGGGGCCCAAAGGAGCACAAGGCTGCTGACCCTTGAATTGTCTCTAGGCAAGATGTGGGGTAGTGGAGTGGCTCTGTCCAGGAGATACCTCCTCAGACTCAGCTCCCAGCCCTGCCAGAGAGGGGTTCGTCACCCTTAAGGGGTGACTTAAGCTCTGATCCCCTGTTCCTTGTCTGTAAAATGGGGATCGTTGTGGTCAACTCCCTCACACCAAGGACAAACATATTGGAACCCACGAGAAGCTAAGGATGGTGCAGATCAGCTATTGATGTCATCCAATGCACAGCCACAGAGGGAGCAGAGGGTGCATAGTCAGATGGAAATGTTGTGAGTTTTTCAGCCAGTTCTGTCCGTCTGTGTCTATAGATGTCTGCACCTTCACCTCTGTTTTCTCACATGCAAATGGGATACTCAAACAACCTGGCAGGTCCCTGCTCAGTGAATGGCAAGATGCTTGGCCTTAGGAGAGGCTTAATAGAAGCTAGTCCTGTCCCTTCTATTCTCCGGTCCGCTCTGAAGCTTGTCTCTACGCTCACAGCACTCCTGTCTCTGCTGTCACACTGAATAAATGAATACGTTAAGTCAGTGCATGCAGATACTTTAAGAATCCAGGCTGGTACGGTTCCCAGGTTCCTCCGCCATCCATCACGAAACATTAACAAGAGCACTTCGAGAACGGCATCAAGGATAGAACTAAGCTCCTCCGCAGCTTGGTGGCTCTTGTGCCAAGTGTCACATGCTATTAAGGACGAGGGCGGGAGAGGCTGAGCTGAGCAGGGAGTCACTAAGGGCGGCGGCGGCGGGGGTGGGGGTGGGGGGGGAGGACTGAGCCTGAGAGGCTGTGAAGGGTGGGGGCTTGCTGCTGATAGCCCTCAGCCTTCCCCTGAAGCTTTCACAAACAGAAAAAGCAATGCTCTGTAGGCTGAAGAGACACAGCAACACCCCAAAACCCTCCCTGGGCTCAGCAAATTGTAGTCTGTGCAGATTTACCCAGCAGGCCGCCGCTGGGAGGGAGAGAGGAGTGAATTTACACGGGCTGCCATGGAAGCCACCTGGTGGAAAGGGAGACTGCTGGGTACAGTCTGGCTCTCTTTGTGCTGGAAAGTTCTATGGCTGTCCGTGAACACAGACACGCACAGATGTATGGGCAGGGCTACAAACAGCGGTGGGCACTGGGGGGTGGGGGATGGGGGTGGGCAGGGAGAGCCATCCAGAGCAGTCACTGGGTGAGAGTAGGTGCTGAAACTCTGCTTCCCACTTCTGGTTACATACAGGTCTCTGCTAGTGATTGTTTCGCACAGACATTGCTTTGGAAGATGGGGGGAAATGAAACAAAATAAGAAAGGAGAAGTTAATTCTGCAGGGGGCCTGGGAGTGGGCCCAAGACCCCCTCCCCCTCCAAGCACTCGGGCAGCGCTCCAGAGCCTGTTGAAATTGCTGAAGGAAGGCGTCCATTAGCTGGGGGGGCAGGGGCGGGGCAGAAGGGCACACAGACAGTAGTATATCTTGCAACTGGCTTCTCGTAATGGGCTAGCGTGTTAGATTCAGCTCGTGCATTGACTTAGTGGGTAAGCCAACCCTGTCCCAGGATGCTTGGCGGCTCAGCACCCAGAATGCAGCTCAGCCTCTTCACTCGGGCCCCTAGGACCCCTCCCCCCAGAAGGCCTCCCCGATTAGGTCTCCATCGTTCTGAGGCTGGAAAAGGGCATGTTTGGTTCTGTTTCGTGACACGCCCTGCCAGAGACGGCGTTTAGAAACAGATGGTGTCTGCCAGGACTCCCATCTGCTCTGTCTTTCCCGGAAGGACGAAGGTGGATGGCGGCGGCGGGTTCATCTTCCCAGCTTCTGCTTCCAGGACCCTCCGCGGGCTTTTCAATCGCTCGGGTTACCAGTAAGATTCTCGTCCTGGGTGTTCATCTGCAGCCACTGTTGGACACGCTTTACCTAAGTACGTCTTTACAATGAGAGTTCAAAGCCAGTGCTAGATGCTTCTTTGATAGAAGTGGACACTGAGACCTGATAGGCATAGGGTAAGGGGAGGCGGTGGTCTTGAATTCTAGGCAAAAGTACGCCCCAATGGTCTAAGGTCACTCTCTCCAGCAGACGCTCAATATAAACATGGCACGCAAAAGCCCTGCTAGGAGTACTGACTGGCATCCTTGTCACCTATTCCCCAGGGATGTGCACTCAGGCCTTTTCCCCCTAGGGGCCTGGTAAACTAAAAATACCCGAGTTTACCTCCCCACAGCCCGCACTCCCACCCCTGAGAAAGCCCATTCTCCCTGGAGAGGAGACATGAAGGACATCATCCAGAAAAGCTCCTCAAGGTGTCCAGGGGGTCCGCACGATGTGCCTGCCTCGCAGAACGAAGTGGAATAGGTGTTTCTTTCAGGATCCCCCGGACTCAGACTGGGACGATGATGCTTCGGCCCCTTGTGACCTGAGTGGGAGGATCTCCCTCTTCAGGACGACTGCGCCGAGCGCAGTTGCCGGTTTACACAGAATGAGATGCACCATTGGAAGTGTTTCTAAAAATGTGTGGCTTCTGTCGCTGCCGCTGCCGCCGCAATCCAGATATAGGTGTTCCCGTTACCCCAAAGGCTCTCTGAGCTTTCATTCCTAGAGCTGAAATTTCCCTTTTATAGAATCTTGCACAGATGGAATTATTCTACATGCAGATTTTTTCTCCTCGGCTTCTATCTCCCAGTATAATGTCTTTGAGATTCATTTATGTTACTTGTGTGCCTGCAGGTTGGCCCTCTTCATGGCTACATAGTATTTCACAGTAGAATATGAAATGATCAGTATATTCACTTTTCAATTGTCGGGCACTTGGCTTACTTCCTGTTTGAGCCTATAGCAACTGACCTTGCTATAATCACGTGTGAACAAGTCTTTGCGTAACTGCCTGCATTCTTACTGTTTACCTAAGTCCTTAGTTTGCAAGGGTTCAGTCATATGGAGGTCTGTCCCCTTGCTGAAGGCATCCATGATCAGGTACCACAGCTGAGAACTTTGGAGCCCCGAAGTCTAGAACCAGAAGTACCAAGCTCCTTCCGAGACCTCTACAGGAGGATTCCCCTCTCCTTTTCCAGCTTCCTGCAGCCCCTGTCCCAGCCCTCAACCTGGGCACCCTAACTTCACGTCTGCTGCATGAAAGAGGCCCTCGGAGATCCATGTCTCTCTCACTATTGAAGGACCCAGTGGACTGCCCAGACACGTGTCTCTGGGCCCAGTGCTGATAGAGGACATGTCTGAGGCCTCCCTGGCAGGGCGGTCTACAAAGTACTCAGTCTGGATGCTCTCCAGGACTCATGAAGCAGCTGGGATCTATAGCTTCTGCTGAGAAAAATCCTCCCGCTGTGACTGATTTCATGCTCCCGTATGCCTGTGTTAGAGGACATTGAAAAGAGTTGCATGTATGTAGCAAACCAATATGTGCTATTTCATCTGTGCGTGCCTCGCCTGGGCCGTAGCAGAGCCAAATGATTCTAGTATCGTAGGCGTGACAACATCGCTGAAGGCTGTGACAGCATCGCTGAGAGTGCTGAGTCCGGGGGATTTACAGCCTTCATTTCTTCTTCTTTTTTTTTTTAATGCAAAAGCATCTACTTGTCAGGCTATAAAGTCTAATTTTTAATAATAACTGTCTTTAAAAAGTAGCCCACAGAATTCTTGGAAAGTGAGCCGTTGGCTTTTACCCTGGAATATAAGCCCAGCCCTAGTGTCTACACACCACACACCACATTGGCCACAGTGCCTCGCAGAGAGGCCCCGGGGACACTCCCAGTGTCGCTCCCTAGCTGACGGAAGCTCAGGGCTGTCAGTCTATGTAAGAACAAACAACCACTGTCGCACTCGGCGGGGCAGCCAAATGGTGAAGTCCTAGCACCGTGTCTGGCCCTTGGCCGTTGATCGGTGAGCATTCCCAAACTCCTGGAGCAGGCACTGGAAGAGAGGGACGAAAACCACATGGGAGACATTCCTCATCTCTCCCTTTCAATAGTAGAAAGGGTGGGCCAGAAGGCTGGACTCTCTCTCCACCCATTCTGTGAGTGTCAGTGGCCAGGCTCCCTACCAAGAATGGTCTGGCTGCAGACAGTAAGAACTGGGAGACAAGTCCAGGTTCGGAGAAGAAAGATGCAGGTACAAATCTGTTCCTTGCTCCTGTCCCTTGTTGAAGAAACTAGGCAAGCCACTGGGCCTCCCTTAGACAGACGAGACCCATGCTGTCTGCCTCGTGGGGTTATGTGGATGAGGGGTGATGTTGATGCTGGAGAAGAGGGGCCCAGAGGCCATCTGTCCAGCAGGGGTTGGCTTTTCAATTAGGGTTTTCCATTTGCAGGCTTGGGAGGATGGGAGAGGTGGAACCATATAGGAAGCAAAGGAGAGATTTAACCCCAGGTACGATCTGAAGGCCCCTCCACAGCCTGCAGTGGTGACAACGGTGAGAACATCAGCTTCTCTCTGTCCACTAGGAATCCATCTTCCTATGGAATACAACATGCAGGTGTGTGTGTGCTCAGCCCTGCCCCTAGCAGGACTGTGTCTTCTGCATGCCCTTGACAACAGAGCAATGGGACTCTCCCTGACCACAGCAGGACAGCAGCGACCACAGCTAAATGCAGAGCCCCAAAGGATAAGGGCCAGTGCCACACAGCCTCTACTCGGTGCAGAAGGAGCTGGCACATCTGGGAATCGCTAACACCTCTCTGTAGCAATCTACAGGTTGGGGTGGGGATGTCTTTCTGCAGTGTCTGAGGACTGGTGAGCCACAACGCCAAGTCAGAACTGCGTTCAAGTCCTGGTTCCACCATATTCAAGTGTGTGTGTGTGTGTGTGTGTGTGTGTGTGTGTGTGTGTGTTTAAAGTTACTCCACATCTCTGGATGCAATTAATAGCATGTGGTGCTTGGAACACGGCTGCTATTTGAGAATTTGTGCTGATTTCTCTCAAGCCTCTCAAGCTACTGTCCTCAACATGAAAACATTCTCAGACATAACCCATGCTGGGAAGCTCTCTAGAGCAGCACTCTCTGCTGAACCTAAGGTTCCTTCTGTCCTCTGCCTTCTGACAGCCCCGGGGGACATGGCACCCAGGACGGCAGAGATTCAGGCCAGACAGGTATCACCTGACTTCATTGCTTGTCATATGTGGTTTCCCAAAGCCCGTCTGCCTTAAAATTCCCAAAGCAGGGGAGCCAGCCAGCCGGGTCTCCGTGGCCCGTGACAAAGGGCCTGTTGTCATGATAAGAATATTTGTATTAAAGATAGAATTCCCTTCTCACACCTCCAGTTTTTCTCATAGTCCCTCAAGGTCAGTTGCAGACTGTTGGAACACAAGCCACGTCTGATTCCAGTGACCCCTGGAGATGCTGGGTGTGCATTTTCTGGCCTCTTGTAGGTAGGCATTAGCATTTCTGCTGACAGGGCTGAAGCCCCGAGCCTGGGCCCCTCACTCAACCCAATTTACAAAGCTGTGGAATAACCATCCAGGTGGGTTCAGGTCTAAAGACAAGCGTGGGGTCAGGTGCTGTCGCCAGCATAATGCTGAATCACTGTCTTGGCAGCCAGTAGGACTGCCAAGGTACATAGGTACAGAGTACATAGAAAAAGCTACCTAAGTTTTATATTTCTGTTCTGTTGGTTATAAGCTGTGTGACCCTGCAAACCACACGAACTCTCTGTGCTTCCGTTTCCTTAGCTGTAACAGCTCCCTGTATACCCGATAAGAGCTGCAGTCATGATCACATGAGAACATGCTTCTGAGTCCAGTAGCAAGTGCCTGACACATGGTAAAGGCTCAGTAAATGTTATTTCTTATTACACCACCAGCCATTGATATTCCTTGCCAGACTCTATTGATAATTAGTTACCAGACTAACAGAGTCTATCCTAGTCTTATAGTCTTGAACTCATACCAGCGTTAACATTGATTGTCAACCTGACTGGATTGAGAGTTACCTAGGAGTTTAGTAAAGCAAACTGTGGGTGTGTCTATGAGGGCGTTCCCAGGGATAACTGACACGTGGGATAGCAACTGAGGGGGAAGGATCTTCCCTGAATGTAGGAAGCACTGTCCAATGTGCTGGGAGCCTGGATGGAACTGAAGGGAGGAAGGGGGAAGGCCACTGGGCTAGGCAATCTCCTCCCAGCCTGCCCCTTGGACACACGAGGTGGACAGCTTAGGTCTTCCGCACCTCTCCAGCAAGATGTGCCGTAAGGTGCCCAGAAACAGCCGTCTAGGCAACCATGCCCAGAACCCCCCAAAGCTGTTGGCCAAATAGATCCATTCTCCCTTAAGTTGTTTCTGCCAGGCGTCTCAGTGATAGAAATCTAACACAAGGCACGGTGGCAGGCATCACCAATCTATCCCTTCTGTGGCAGGCATCACCAATCTATCCCTTCCGTGGCAGGCATCACTAATCTATCCCTTCCGTGGCAGGCAGAACCGCGGTCCCCAAAGAGAGCCACATCTTAACCTCTGAATCCTATGGCTGTGTGGGCCTGGTATGGTGAGGGGGACTGTGTAGGTGTGATTTAGAGACCGTGAGATAGGGTGCTTACCTTGTATTATCTCAGTGAGACCACAGGGTCTTTACAGTGAGGAGGAAGACAGAGAGCCAGCCCTCATTACAGAGCGTGGTGAAGACTCACTAGCTATGGTCTTCAAACAATGGCCTAAATTAGACTCTGGACTCTGTAGCAACCAAAGAAATAGACCGGAAGGGGCTGGGTTTCATCTTAGGAGATCTGCGCTGGCTTCTGGTTTCAGAAATGTAAGAGAGTAGCTCTTTAAGCACCAGCAGTGACAGAAGATGATCCAACAGTCCCCTTTCCCTCAAGAATGAAGTGGGCCTGAGATTTTTGTCACTATGCCACTTCAGACAGCTAAGCCCGCTCGGCTACTGCAAAACTGCAGGCGGAGCCGCACCGTGGCCAGTGATGGCATGTCTGCCTGTTTAAACCATAGTCCGCCTGGCCTGAACTAGGACCTTGCCAAGTCCTACCTCTGGTACCTGCCGGACGAGATGATGTCCACACTGAAGCCTTCTCTGCATCAACTCTTACAGGTCCAGACCCTCCCCCAGCCCAATTAATAGCTGCTCCTTCCTAGAGCTCCCCTTTCCCTGTCTCAACAAGGACCTGGCTTTGGCAGGGACCCTGTGACCCACTGCTGAGGTGTGCTAGGAGCAAAGCAACCCTCATAAATGGCTGGATCAGATGCAGGCCTGGACCAAAGCGTTTCCCCATCTCCCATCCCTCAGCTTCTGTTAAAAAAAAAAAAAAAAAAAAAAAAAAAAAAAAAAAGGCCTTCCACACAGGGGTTGAGAATAGATGCATGAATTTATAACCACCAGTCTGGGGCCACTGGTAGGAACAAAGGCAGCTAGCTTCAGCAACAAGGAACAAAGGGTCTCACATAGAGACATTTTTTTCTTCTCCTTGTGCAACACAGAGAAGCCGCATCGAGGACAGGGCTCCTGGGGTAGACACCAAAGAGGAGCAAATAATGACTTCCAGTTCAGAATGTTCTGACATCAAACACCTTTCCTCCAGCGTCTGCTTTTGAGCTCACCCCACGCAAATGTAAACACATGCGCTTCTCTGCTCTCTGCGTAGATACCCTTCCTCCAGCCCCAGAAGGGCTGCCAAGAATTTTTAGTATGTGCGCTGTGCATATGCATGTGGCGTCTCAGCAAGCTGAAGCATCATGAGAGCCTTGCAAACAGTCTTCAAGGAGAAGGTACTCAGAGAGGAAGGCATCATATGTTATACAAACAGAATTCCTTGGTTCTCGGCCTGAGGGGGTATGCACCTGCCTGCATAGACTGTTACACACCAGTGTCATGGGACGCATGTTCTCAGATCCAACATAGTTACCTAGAAACAGAAACTTCTGTCTGTGGTATACAGAGAGTCATATGAAGGATCGACATCCCCGAAGCAGGGTGGGTCCCTGCCACACAGCACAGGGGCAGCCGTGCGGTGCACGATCTTCAGGCAACCCTCTGGAAACAGGCAGAAGACGCAGACATAGAAGCCAAGGCTTTTCTCCATTTTTATCTCTCTGGTAGCTTGCAAACCTCACTCAGGGACTTGACTGCCGGGAGCTGCCCACTCTCCACAGCAGGCAGCCATGGTGAGTATAGGGTTGGCGCACGCTGATAGCGCGGTGATCATTTCCCAGGGGCCATGGTTACCTCCTTGATACGTACACGCGGGCATGAGCGTCCAGCATCACGCGCACCCCTGACTGTTTGCAGCTGCCTTTTCTTTTAAGCCTCTCATAGAACACGCTCGCAATTCAGGCCCCCTCAGGCTCAGCTATTTCAGGAGCTGGCAAGGATGCTGAGAGCAGAGATATCACTCTGGGATGCTCGGCAGAGATCAAAGCTGCCCAGTCAGAGCCGCTGACTGAGTGCACGGCACCTTGGCTTGTCCAGAGAGCCCAGGTGGGGGAAGGAGTCCAGAATTTAATGTTATAGACGGGGATCCAGCCTTTGAATTCAAGGTCTCACAGTGATGGGCGGTTAGGATCGGGGGAGCTAAAAAGGAGGTTGTGTATGTCCTTGGCTCTCGGCATTCTTCATCCCCAAACCTAAGTCAGCTTGGAAAGTCTCATAAAGAGCGTCTCTGCTAAGATGCCCTCCAGGGGGGAAAATTTCCCAACACTTAATAGAACAATTCTTACACTTAGGAAATGTTTTTTTTTTTTTTTCCCCCTTTGGGTGGAAGACTAAACTCTAGAACTATCTTGGGACGTGACTGTCTGGGACCTGTAGGTGGTGGAGAAGTTGTGGGTACTGTCCTCATGGAAATTGGAGACAGGTTATAGGGACCACCCAGGAGAAGGTATGGAAAATTGTGGGATTTTTGTTTGTTTGTTTGTTTTAGAAGCAGAGTCTTATGAAGCAAGGTCTTATAAAGTAATATGGGTCCTGATCTTCCTGCTTCTACCTCCTAAGATTTGGGATTGCAGGTGTGCACCCCCACGCCTGGTTTTATGTGATGCGGGGTGTTGAACCCAGGCATTTCTGCGAGCTCTCCACAGCTTCAGCCCAGCCCTTCCCGTGGGAGAGTCTTCACTCACAATCTTCAACTAAAGTTTTCCAGTGAGAGAGTCCTTCTGCCCCTCAACAGATATAAAGCAGCAATTAGTTAATTAGCTCACCGGTCTTTATTAAGTCCTTATTATACGCCAAGCCATGTTTTGAGTCATGACAAGATGGAATCTGCTTCTGGGCATCTTATGTTTTCAAAGAAAAAAAACGGCAGCAACGGGAGAAGACAGGTTAAATCCTGAGTAAGTGTTCTGTTCGTTCATAGTCTGGGGGAGGAATAGAATTCTAGAAGGACAGAGGCAGAGTGAGTGGAGGCTGTGCGCATAGACAGCACAGAAGCCGAAAAGCCTGAAGGTCGAGAGGAGCCGGCCTGTGGAGATCAGAGAGACCAAGTATCAAATAGGACAGCAAGTGCTGGCCAAGTGAGGGTCGGGTGAGGCAACACTAGACAGAGGCTCTGGATGATTCCTGTGGCTCATGGTGGGGCTGGCTGCCTTTGTTCAACAGGCTCTGGTTGACTGGGTTACAGGAGGGCAGGGGGTAAGCAAAGAGATCGGCTAAGTCTCCTGGCTCCTCAGGCTAAAGATGATGGGCACTTGAATCAGGCCAGTCACGGTGGTGGTATAGAGCGTAGGGGCTGGAGGGGCTGTGAAGGGCACAGACTGTGTCCAGAGGACCCAGGTTCAAATTCCAGCATCCGTATAGCAGCTCACAACTGTCTGTAACTCCGAGGTCTGACACCCTCACACAAACACGCAGGCAAGAGCACCAATGCACACAAAAATAAATAAGTTTTTTTAAAAGAAGTTCTGAGAGTATGGATGGACTGGCAATTCTCAGTTGGGAAGGAGAGGTCATAGCCTTGTTGATGGAGAGGGTGAGAAGATGGGCGAATGCTGTGAATAGCATTAAGACAAAGAAGCCAAGGTCCCTAAAATCAAAAGCCCCAGGGCTAAGAGGGGCCCTTGAGATTCCCCCCTTTGCTTCTAGGAGTCATTACGACTTGGTCAGCACCAGGGCCTGCCTGCCATGTGTACTGCAACAGCCCCTACAGGACGCTTCCTCTGATGGACAGGCCTCTACCTCTTCAGACTGTTTGCCGTGGTACCACCCTGCTCCTGCCTGCAGGCTGTGAGAAGGGCAGACTTGTCCATGCCATCCAGGCCATGTGTTCTCCAGGCTAAACGTCCTTGCTGTCTGCAGTGGCCGGGGCCTAGCATGAACTTGACCTCAGCATCATGATGTCCCTGTGCACTGTGATGTCTGCTGCGAGTCTTAGACTTCACACATCCAGCTTCAGCGGCTCCCTGGGGAGTCAGAGGGAAGGTGTCACCTCTCCTGAGGTGACATCATCTGCATCCCTAAGCTCTCAGTCTAGCCCTGCAACCCAGAAAACGGACTGGCTAAACGTTGTCCCTGCAGACTCACTCTTCTTCCAGAACTCCCTTGGCATTCTAAATTTTTCTCTTAGCGTTGGAAATGGGTAACAGAGCTATATCCTGGAGCTGGCCCTGAAGCAGTTGTTTCCCTAGATACTGCAGGAAAACCCCTTGATGGGTCCTGGCTTTTAGCCTCTTCATCTACTTCCTGTACCTTTCTCTCTCCACTTCCTTGCTACATACACAACCAGCTCGGTGTAACCACCAGCCTCACAGGGCAGGCATAGGAGAGTGTTGTAATGGGTGGACACTTTAGCCCACCCCTGGCCCTGGCCCCCTCTGAGTGTGCTGCTGCCAAGACATCCAGGGAATCATGCTTCTGAGGTGCCCTCCTTGCCCTGTATCCAGCGTGGAATCAGGTAACCCTGGAAGACCCTATCAGGAATGGTTTATTTTTATTCCCTCTGATCAGTGGGTTGGCGCGGTTGGCTCCCTGGAGAATCAACCTAAAAATACATCGGCAGAAAGCATCTCTCCCATGTTCTATCTTATTCAAAGGCGGGGAAACTTCTAGGAATAAATATGCTCTTTGTTGTTAAAAGACTAGGAACGTCGTGCCATCTACGTGGGGTGCCAGTCCTACAGCTTGATGGTTAGGAAGCTAAAGATAGCAATGGGACTGGAGGAGAGGACTTCAGGGAAGTCCACCGTGGCCTTGCGGGTGATACTGAGCAAGGGCAATCCTTCCGGAGGGGCTGACTCTGAAATGAGTGCTCCGAGGCCCACACGCTTCATCCAAGCTGTGAGTGGACTTCACTTACTAAGACGAACAACGAAGCTGATAGGGGCTGCACCCCAGCTCTTCAAGCGCAAGTCGTACTGTTTGGGGAAAAGGTTCCAGCATCATGAGTGAGTCATCCATATCAGAGGATGGCGGAACCTTCCAGAAGTCCCAGTTCTTAGATGCAGGACTGGAGCCACCCCTATGAGCGGGACTGTCCAAGGACAGCCCTCTTTTTTTTTTTTTTTTTTTTGGTTTTTCGAGACAGGGTTTCTCTGTGTAGTCCTGGCTGTCCTGGAACTCACTCTGTAGACCAGGCTGACCTCAAACTCAGAAATCCGCCTGCCTCTGCCTCCCAAGTGCTGAGATTAAAGGCATGCGCCACCACCGCCCGGCAAGGACAGCCCTCTTAAACCTGCCATGTTTGCTCTTTCCTATAAAGGGGCAGGTATTATCTCCATGTGCAGATCAGTAAGTTGACCTCAGCAGATGTGCCAGCACTGGTACATCCTTGGGAGCATGTCTACCTCACTGGGCCTTGGTTTCTTTATGCGCCATAACAGAAACCACCTTCTACTGTCATTGTGATAAGATAAGGGGTTGGGCGCATATCACTTCCTGTGTTTGAAGTGTTTGGAAGAGTATCTAGAACAGTGTATGGACTATCTAGAACAGTGTATGGACTTGGTGTGTTTTAGCTACTACTACAACTAATTAGTATTGCTGGTCCAAATCACACGGCTACTTACAGGCGACATGCCAAACTCTGCTCTGCTTTACTTCACACTATTGCTTCTAGAAAGTTCTGCTTTCTCAACCACAGCGCTTGCCATCTGTGTGGGTAGAAAGCATGGCTGTGTAGGCCCCTGGCTTTTCTACTACTTCTGCGACACTGAGAGGGGCTGCTCTGCTTTCAGACTCAGCTCTGAGCTATTAATAAAGAGACAGAAAGGCTCAGCCCTGTCAGGATGCTTCCTTCAGTCTCAGATCAGTCACGTGGTCTCAAAGGACTAGAATGGCAGCTCCTGTTGATACCGGATGGGTTTGCAAGGGGACTCTAAGAAAGGGGGTTCAGGGCAGACACCCCTGTGAAATGTTCATCACAAGCATACAGTGACGCGCGTCTCCCAGAGTATGTCATAGACTAACGCACAGGGCAGTAACTGAAAGGCAGAATGCTCCATAAGAAATCTGTGCTCGTCTTCTGCTTCGTAGTCAGTCCGGGTACTCGGCCCATGGATTAGCGATGCCTACGTTCAGGATGGGTCTTCCCATCTCTGTCAACCTTCTCTCTGGAAACCCCCCTATATGCACATCCAGAGGTGTGATTCCGAATCTCATCAAAATGGCAATCAAAACTAACCATCAAATAGCTCACCTGGCCCACATGAGTATTTTCAGCTTGTGATGTTGAGCAGATACGTTGTCACATTTACGAGGTGCGGATCCACCTCAGGTGGGTCCTGAGTCCCTGGTGGAGCATGCTGAAAGTTGTGAGGCAGGCTGGGTCCCTTTCCGAGGAAGCGAAGGAGACGATGCTTGCATAGCTTCTTTCTTAAACGAATTGAACCATCTCTTCCAGGACGAGGTCAGCTTGCAGCCCGTGCCCTGCGCAGACGCTTTCTAGGTAGCACATTCCCTGTTAGATGAGCTGCAAGTCGGACCTTCTGGACTGTGTTGAGTAAGGTGAGCCACAGACCCCAGGCTGCCTTAAAAACATTTAGCTTCCATTAAAGATATTTGGTATTAATGTGTGTGTGTGTGTGTGTGTGTGTGTGTGTGTGTGTGTGTGTGTGTGTGGCGGGGGACGTGTGTGCCATGGAAACTGTCCAGAGGTCAGAGGACACCTGTATGGAGTTTGTTCTCTCTCTTTCTACCCTTAAGTGGATTCTGGGGATGAAGCTCAGATCACTAGGCTTGTGAGCACATTTATCTGCTGAGCTATCAGCCCAGGGACAAACCTTTGCATGTCCAGGAAGTGACAAGGCCATGAGATACAGAGAACAGCGCAACGCACAGCCACAGACCTGAATAGTAACAGAACAATGCAAACATGTGATGTTGCCAGAAAGTTCCCAAAGCAGTTAGGTTTGTCAGCCACACCCCCCGGACAGATAAGATTCCGACTTGCTTCCGGAAAGTTCTACTTCCTCAAGCACTGAAGCTTGCAATTTGATGCCTGTGGACCCTAACGGACAAGATC
This sequence comes from Apodemus agrarius, assembly GCA_964023405.1. Taxonomy (NCBI): domain Eukaryota; kingdom Metazoa; phylum Chordata; class Mammalia; order Rodentia; family Muridae; genus Apodemus; species Apodemus agrarius. Next base: position 34,881,218 of record OZ030005.1, on the reverse strand, counting down.
TGGACTTGTATGGAACTCTAACTCTCAAGCTGTGAAAATGTTGCCTTTTCACAAATAATGAGGTTCAATTAGACAGTGAACGGACCTGGGCCAAAGCCTGTCTGAGGCTCTGCTGCAGCGCAGACCCCAACCCGTGGCCATCTGTGCCTGTGAGGACAACCGCCCACCTCTCCTCTCCTTCCCCACACTCTGCTCCCTTGTTCCCGAAGCAAGCTCATCCGGAGCGCGGGATGGTCCTAGAGGAAGCTTGCCTGGGGCACGGGGATGCTTTTCCCCACCCTGTTCCCAGGCCTCCAGCCCCTCTCCCTCCAATAGCTCCTCCACACTCAGGGAACAATCAGACTCTAAGGAAAACCGGATCCTGTCACTATGCCTCTAAGCCCATCTGCTGACTTTGCACTATTTTGGGCCAAGGCAGGAACTGCCTCTCCTGGCTTACCAGGCCAGTGCGCTGCTCTGCCTTCAGGCACCATCCTATCTCTTGTCACTTCCTGTCACATAACTCTTGCTTCAACTTCCCCAGTTCCTAGAAAATCCTTTCAGAGATGGCTGAGAGATTGTTTTGCACACATCCAAAGCCATTTCCTCGTCCTCCTGGGGACATGGCCGTGAGGGACGGACTCTGAGGCTCTAAGGCATTTGGTTGCCAGAATCACCATCAGGAACGGAAGCACCAGAACTATGAGACCAAGACTACCACTGCTGGACCACAAAGGAGCCGGAAACCGCCCCTTTGTGGTTTTGTTGGTTTTGTTTTTGTTTTTACTTTTGTTTTGTTTCGAGACAGGATTTCACACTGTAGCTCTGGAGCAGGGTTAGGGGGTGCGGGTGGGGGGTTGGGGGGAAGGGATCCTCCTGTCTCTACCTCTTGAAATGCTTGGGTTACAAATGTGCTCCACAAAGCCTGCCTGAGAAACAAGGTTTGTGGTATAGAATGGCTGTAACTTAGGGGGAATGTTTGCACACGTACTTAGTTGGTTCTAACACACACAGGGGTGAGTTCTTGTAGCCAGGAGTGACTTATGGAAGACTAGTCTGTCTTGGCTTGCATGTTCAGAGGGCTCAGAGTTCATCTGGGGCAGGCAGGCTTGGAGGCAGGCACAGAGAGCTGAGGGGTCACGTCTCAGCCCCAGGGAGGAAGCAGAGGGAACAACCCGGAAGGGAGACAAAGCTGTGACCTCTCAAAGCTCAGTGACACACCCCTCCTCCAGCAAGATGGCACCTCCCTAGGACTCCATCACTTCCTTAAGCACCCGGGGACCAAGTATTAAAGTCCAGAAGCCTCTGGGGACTCTTCTCATGTAAACCGCCACAGCATTCGCCCGCAAAAGCTTCTGCTGGAAGCTCCCGGCAGAACGGTGGCAATCTCTGCCAGCTTTAGAGTCGGATGAAGGTTTAACATCAGAATGTGTAAGGAAATTAAGATACCTCAGCGACGGCCACAACGGGGTCATCTAATTAAAAGGGGCAAATTACTGACTATCTCTCAAGGAAAAAGGAAATTTGTAAATATGTGAGTCAATGCCCATTATCGTTAGTGATCAGAGAAGCGCAAATCAAAAATTGTGATGACATGGTATCTCAGGTACGATGGCAATGATCTTAAAAAAAAAAAAATCGCCACCACAGAATACACACTGCTGAGGGGTCGAGACAAACGACCTCTCACTTGCTGCGGCAGGAATGTAAAATAGCCCCACCTCTATGGGAAGCAGAGCGAAGGTTCAGCACTAAAATAGAACTCCCACGTGGCCCCGGCTACTCGCCTCCTGCCCGTGCGCCCGAAGGAGACGCAATCAGCCCAGCCGACACCTGCACACCGCGTTTCCTGTGGGATGGCTATCAGCCACCGAGGTGTCCGCTGATGGAGTCAGCGGGCGGAAGCACGTGCCACATGCCCAGGGTGGGCACTAGTCAGCCACTCTGAAGCAAAATGGATGGGACCAGAGGGCACTGTATCGAACAGAATGAGCCAGAGACGCAGGGAGGCAGGGCAGTGTGCTCGCCCAGCGTTCCGTGGGTGGTGGAAGAGAAAACATGGACCTGAATCTGAACTCATGGACAGGAGTCCCAGGGGTGGGGGAGGGAAGAGGGCAGAGGCAGCGGTGGGGTAGGGCGGGGTAGGGCGGGGTAGGGCGGGGTAGGGGTAGTGTAAAGGGAAGCTAAATTTGATCAGTGCCTATTGTATGCATGTGTTCGGATAAAACACTGAACCTCATTAGTATGTACAATTAATACATGTTAATGAGAAATGCTATAAATCACTAAAAAAGAACTCTATTTTTACAACAGCCGTGCTAGGTTTTTTTTTTGTGACTGTCTCCATCTGGCAAATAAAGACGTTCTTCAGAGAAGGGAAGGGACAAGCTGAAGACAAGCTAAAGGCCACATAGCCAGGAACCAGCGAACCTTGGAATCCAGACCAGGCCTATCTGTCTCTCGGGCAGGAGCTCCCCCGACTACACCTCCAAAGACAAAGGATTTTTTTTTTTCCTTCAGAAAAGGTGGTGCCTAGATCCGGCAGATCTGGGAGGCCCGTCCGTGAATGTTTAGCCTAGCAGTGGTCAATGCTGTGGATGGTGGGGCACGGAAAAGCAGCTGTTCTTCGCCGCCCCGGAACAGACGTGCCTGGTTTGCAAGGCCCAGACACGGTGGAGACAAAGCCCAGACTGCTTGGTCAGGTTCCTTTGACTCCTGAGGTGAAGCAGAGCTGGGGCCAGAACATTGCTCAGCCCACAGGCAACTGCTGACCAGGCCTCCTGGGCTCTGTCTCTACTGGTGGCGTCTTGGCTGGCTTAACAGCTCGCTGCCCCGCTGGCAGCTAAAGGCTGGGGTCCTGGGTGCCAGGCCCCACTCCGTCTGCAAGGCAGCCAGGGCAAGGAGCTGGGCCAGTAGCCCCAGGCCCAGGTCAAGCCTTTGCTTGCTTAGGCAGCCTGGCATCCAAGCAGAGGCCCCCCGATGTGCTGCTGGCAGGTAGATATGGAAGGAGAGGCCAAAGGGGAGAGACAGGAGGAGGCGAGGCCCGTGGAGAACCGTGTTCTTCATCACAGGGGCTTGATGGGGCCTTGCCAGGCACTGGAGCGGATGGAGGGACATTGTGCTCCCACACACAGAGGGATTCACAGCTGGGGGAGGGGACACAAGACAGCAAGCTTAGGACAAGGTCAGAGGTGGAGGCAGCTTCCTTAGGCTCCTTCCTTACTATGTGATCTTTGACACATGGTCCACTTTCAGAGCCTCAGTTTCCCTGTCTGTTTTAGGATTAATAGTATCTACAGCACACGAGTGACCGTGCTGAGCCATGAGCTTGGCTGGAGAAAGCTGGTGTGGAATCCCACGCGGGGCTCTGTCCTCCATTAGATGGAGTGGCTGTGGGCTCACGGGTTTCCAGAGCACATGGATGGTGTCTTTCCGAGGGCTGAGAACTTGCCTGTGTTCTAAGTAGGGGAGAAGCATGACGTGAGCTCAGAGAGGAAAGAAGGAGCGTCGTCGTGGTGGCTTCGGGGTGTCTCTGCAGGCTGGCTCCTTGGAACTGACAGAAGTCAAATCGCAAAAGAGTTTGCGCTGTCTAGTGATTCTGAATAACGAGCAGGGATAATCCAGACTCGCTAGAAGTCCCTGAATAGCCAAGGGCAGCCTGCAGTTGTGGAGGCAAAGCCTATGGGGACGGCACTTTGAGTCGGCCTCGCCCTACAGTAAATACTGCTTCACCTGGAGCATGCCAGTTAGAGAAGGGCGAAGGATCTGCCTGTGCAAAAGGGTCCTCACCTCGCTGCCGCTGAGGTGGGGCCCAGAGAAGTAAATCAGATTACTGTGGTGTACACTCCAAATGCCAGCACACTAGAGGCAGAAGCAGATGCATCTTTGTAAATTCAAGGGTAGCCTGGTCTACACAGTGAGACCCTGTCTCCAACTCTACTGTCCATGGCTTCCCATCACCGTCCCTGTAAGCAGATGACAAAGTGGGTGGAGGGGAGGGAAATCTCCAGGGAGCCCAGTGCTGGAGGGGGGGGGGGGGGGGGAACCACAGCCATGTGTTCCCAGCATGCTGGTCTTGGAGCTAGGTCTCTGGGGCAATGTGGAAACGCTCTTCCCTGCACCCTCCCCCACCCGCCAGCGGGCATGTTCCCTGGTGGGCGGGAGCTGAGGAAAGATGAGAGGGGGGCACCTGGCATGGCTGGAATGCAAACAAACAACGAGCCTGGCAAAAGATGGGCCCGGATCCCGCGTGCTGATGGAGGGAGTGCAAGGTATGGAAACAAAATTACACAACACGAGCTGTCTCCTGGGAAGACGGTGGCTAATTAGATGTCTCGAGGCACGCGGGGCGACCCTCTAACCACGGGCAGTCTTCGCCCTTGGATTGTGGGCCTCAGCCACAAGGGAGGCTCCATGTCCAGCAATGCAGCCATCTCCTAGGACACCGGTGGCCACCAGCGTCACTGCTCAGAGGACACCTCCCGGGGGCCACATTTCTATTCGCCAGCTGATAAGCGTGAGTTGGTATACACGGTGAGTTCCAGTTCAGCCAAAGCTGCACAGCTAAGACTTGTCTTAACAACAACAGACACAAGCGAGTTGGGGAGGTGGACAGTGGCCCCAAGGCTGCTCCCCCAAGAGGGTAAAGGGTTTAATGGAGGTGCCCCGGCAGCCTACAAAGATTAAGAATGGGACAACCTTGCGGTGGGCAACAGGGTCTACGGCTGTAGGTAGGGTAGCAAGGGTGGGTGAAGAGGACAGAAAGGAGAAGGCCGTGGGGCCGTGCCAGGAGACGTGCTGGGAGTCAGGCTGAGCCGCAGAACAGCACAGGTGATTTAGGGCCACACAGGTACCTTCTAAACAGGGACACGTCCAGGTCCTTCTCTGCCCCTTTCCTAGCAGGATTGTCTGGCCGCCCTACCCCTGCCCAGCTGAAAGCTCAGACCCCGACTGTCTAGGACTGTCCTGCAGATGGGAGAGGGAAGAAGAGAGGGCATGGAATGGATCCCCTGAGGCTGAGTGTGCTTGTGTGTTTACCCGTACATGTGCATGTGCAAGCATGTCAGGAAAAAAAAAAAAACAATCACTGGTATAAAACACTGTCTGAAGCTACTTCTGCCTTCTCTAAGATATAGTTCAGCTCCAAGGAATCTTTCTTACAGTTTCCTGATCATTGTTATTCTTTGTCTAGGAAAAGGTCTTCAAAGTGCCTCCTGGGGCCCTGGTCTGGAAGCAGAGGGGAGACAAGAGGACTCCATTGCTCTGCCTGAAAGGAGACTTGGGCTTGCTTCCCCGACAGCCCCCTGCGATTTGATGAGGAAAGGCTGGGCGTGGAGTTGAAGCCAGGGTAGATGGAAGAACAGGGGTGATGAGGGGTGAGGGTGGGGCCTCTGGAGTAGAGCAGGGAGCTGCAGACCCAGAGTGGCCGCGCGGATTAGGGGCACACCGCTGTTCTGCAGTCTTAGCTTTCCGCAGAGGCTGGTAGCCTCAGCATCTTTTGTGTTAGGTGCTACTTTGGAAGCAAGATGGACACAGCCTCCCTACTCTCAGTGTGGCTTGCCCCCCATTCCTGGGGAGGAACATACTGTCCACTGGCTCTGCCGCTGTCTGGGAGACCAGCTCCCCTGCTGCCTGGCTGTGAAGCCCTTCCTGACTGTGACAGGGAGCACTGAAAACAGCAGGGAGGGAGGTGGGTCAACACAAGAGGATCTTCCTGGGACTGGGGCCAGCGCTGTCACTTGCTGTATGCCATGTGCCTGCCCCTGCAGTCACCACACCTTCCATTTAGACATCCAAGGCACTCCCTGCTAGGAGTCACCATCAGCCGTTTTGGCAGACAAGGAAACTGAGGCACAGGCTGAGAACTTGTCCCACCCAATGGCTTAGGGGTGAGCAGCATTCAAGGGCAGCTCACATAGAGTGACAGATCTCACTGGAGGGGAGGCCCCGCCCCTCCCTATCACGCACAGCCGACCAAGGCTTAAGATTGGCCCCACTCTCTGGGCCACCTGAGTTGTCTCCCAGGAAGCCATGGAGCTGGGTACACGTGGCTATGGCGAGGGCGCTGGAGATATAGCTCGGTACGAGGCCAGCAGTCTAGAACATGCATCCATAGAGTCAATCCCAGCACCCCCATGCAACAGACAGACAGGCAGACAGACAGACAGACAGACAGACAGACAGACAGCAACAGTGGCAAGGGACCAGAAGACACGTGTGAGCCATCTTTCTGTTTAGGGAATGGCCCTATTTAAATGGTCAGGTATGGAGGCTTTTGTGAAGATTGTTCCCTTCTGCATAGAACCTGCAGCTTCTGTGGCCAGTAGCTAGTGAGAGACCTTTGCTCAGGAAAACTCTTCCTTTTTCATAGTTTGTACAAGTTCAAAGCCAACAGGCACACAGATCATCATCATCATCATCATCATCATCATCATCATCATCATCATCACCATCACCATCACCATCATCACTATCATCTTCTCCTCCTCCTCCTGTACCTCCTCTTCCACTATCATCATCATCACCATCATCACCGTCATCACTACTTTACTTATACGGATGATTTGCCTGTGTGTATGTTCGGGTCCCGCATGGGTGCCAGCGGAAGTCAGAAGAAGGTACTGAATCCCCCTGGAACCAGCATTACAGATGGTTGTGAGCCACCGGGTGGGTTCTGAGAACTGAACCCAGGCCCTCTGGGAGAGCAGCCAGTGCTCTTAACCACCGAGCCATCTCTCCAACCCCACACAGATCGTCTGGCGTCCAGTGAATCGCACGTGCCTTGCTCGCCACACGTTCTTTAAATGTTCCATTAACGCGAGGGGCCTGCAGCATGCCTGGCTGTGTAGCCAGCCTCTTAGTGCCCCGTGTGTGTGATGTACACGTCACTCTCTGTCTATCGTCTCATTTAACCTCCATAACCATTTATGAGATTGGCTGCACTCCCATTTCACAATGCAGGGAACAGAACCAAATGGCTTAAGCTACTTTCCCAGGGACACAGAGCGGGTACTTGGCGTCGGGTCTCAGTTCTTAATCATTCATTACAAGATCATGTTCGAGCATCGGTAATCTTCCTGGGAAGAAACAGGGTGTTGTGTGTGTGTATGGTGTGTGTGTGTGTGTGTGTGTGTGTGTGTAGTCTTTCTTCCTTTCCTGCTATGCTGACCCCATATCTCTAGTTAAAGGAACCACCTCTTCTGGCCCAGAGGATCATCTTCCTCATTGCCCCTTCCACATAGACATGCCCCTGTCTCAAGTAGGGTCTCCCAAAGGCTACCTATGTGAGTGCTGATGTCCCGACCTGTCCCTGGTCCCAATTCTATGCCAGACTGAGGGCCTCCCACACCAGCCCAGCACACAACCAGACTCGGGGGCTATTCACTGCTGCTCTTGGAGTATAAGATGAGCTCATGCATGCAGTCAGCCAGACAGCACTGGGGTATTTATTATGCACCCACTGTGTCCAAACCACCATTCCAGGTACTTGGTTACAAAGAAAAATAGTATGAGGAAAAAATACCTGCCTTCATAGGAGAAAATGATAATATACAAATGATAAGATGAGTGGGAAAATAATGACAGAGAGAGAGAGAGGAGAGAGAGAGAGAGAGAGAGAGAGAGAGAGAGAGAGAGAGGAGAAAGCCATCAGCTCATCAAATAGGTAGCTATTCCGCAAGACTTGAAGGAGAGATTTAGCCAGAGGAACATCTGTGGAAAGTGTCCTGAGAGGAACAAACATCAGGTGCAAAGGTCCTGAGGTCAGTCTGGCGGTGGCAATGTAGTGAGATGAGAGTGGCCTGGGCGGGGGCGGGGGCAAGAGAGGAACTCAGGTCCTATAGGAGCCCAAAGCCAGCCTGAAGGCTTAGTTTGTCATCCTGCGGGGAAGTGGGTGCAGAGTCAGGGTGCGAGATCCCCGCTGTGGTGAACGCTGTCCACTTGAGTGGACGTAGGAGCACAGGAGACAAGGCTCTGGGCATGTTGTGAGGGATCGTCTAGGTTGACTGAGGTGGGAAGCCCCTGCTGGGGTGCTGCTGTGGATGGGGATACAAAGAAGAGAAAGTGAGGTGAGGCTTGATGTTTGTGGGTCTCTGCATCCTGCTACCGACACTGCGAGGCCAGCCGCCACTCGCACGTCCCCACCATGGTAGAATGTACCCCCAAACTGCGAGCCAAAATCAACCCTTCCTTCCTTATTTTATTTTGTTTTATTTTATTTTGTTTTGTTTTATTTTATTTTATTTTATTTTATTTTATTTTATTTTATTTTATTTTATTTTATTCTATATCAGAGCAACAGGGAAAGAAATTAACATGGTCTCACTCCCAGATGTTTGTTCTGCAGCTTGGTGTTTAGGTCTCAACCACAGCTGGCTCTGAAAGGGGGTCCTTTCCTATATCCTCTCCTCCTGAGTGGTGCCCTAGCCACTCCCCATGGGATTCTTGTGGCAGCAGCCACGCCTCCTCTTCTGCAGGGCACCCACTGTCTGAAAGCCAGATAGAGAGGGCTTTCTCATGTCTCCTGTGTCTCTGCCACCGGGCAGGACGTTCCTTGAGAGTGGCCAGCGCCTCCCTTGTTTAGTATGGAACCTGTGCACCCCAGTCTCTGTGTGGTGTGGGGTAAAAGGCTGTGAGGCCAAGCTTCAAGCGGCAGGGTACAAAACTCGCAGCCAGTTCCCCCACTCCCAGATGGTTCCCTGACAGCCAGCACCCCTCAATGTGCTGAACAAGGATGGGGAACGAGCCTGGAGGGACATAGGAAGACAGCAAGATGAATTCTCTCCCCGGCCCCCCACTGCATCTATCTCCATCTATCTCCTAGGCTGTTCTGTGCCTCGCACCCCCCGGGCACTCAGGAAAGCAGAATGTGAACATTAAAGTCAAGTTAGGGGAAGCAGAAGAGCAAGTCTCCCCTCCCCCTCCCCACCTGCCAGCCTGGTCGTAAACACAAACAGTTATCTCCCTAGAACAGCGAGCACCTAGCATTGCAGTGTGCTCTGTGGGCTCCTTCAGAAAGCTATGCTACTCAGGACCAAGTGAAACAGGAAAGGGGATGACCCGGGGCCCACGGGCGCTCACACAGAGTGTCAGCCTCCTGTGGAAGGCTGGACTGGATTTATAGACGAAGACCAGGTTGGGTCCCTGGCCCAGGACGTCATAATCAGCATGTGGCAAGCCAGAGCTCACCTCCGATCGGCCTGGCTCACAGACCCATGCTGCTTTTCCATTTCTGTTCTAACCTTTTGTCCGTAGCTCAGCGTAGAAACATGTTCCAAGGGCCGAGAAGAACCAAGAACAGGAAGAACAGTAAGGAACCAGTGTGCCCAGCGTGGGACTGGCCTCTAGCCCTTTCTGCACTTCGGCCCAAGGAGCTGTCCAAGGCCAGCACTGCCCAAGCAGGAGCAGCCTGCACGTATGTCCAGGCCCATGTGGGGACAGGCACGTTCTTCCTTCCACACAGGACACCTGGAGCCAGCTTGGGGTCCAGCCACCCGGGGAACCGCCATATGTCTGCCTTCCATCCTGAATATCCCTTCCACAGCTCCCATTGTACCAGGACTTAGGGTCCCTCTGGGAGCGCCAATGACAGAGCAAGGGATAGTTTACAGGTATCTCTGCAACCCTTGGGAGATGGGTGGGCTGCTGTCTAGGCATGCAAACATGCAAACAGGAAAGAGCAAGACACTGGACGCTACTAGGCAAAGTAGGCTCATTGGCACACACTTTTATACACACATATACTTAAACAGATCCACAAACACATGTATACACATGCACACACAGAGACACACACATACATTACACACTCACATACATACACTTACATACACATTCATACACATACTCAGATACACGGACACACATACTCTCACATTCACAGATACATACATACTCACACACATGGAAACACATACATCATATACATGCATACACACACACACACACACACACACACATACAGCAGAAGTGGTTATCTTTGAACAGTGCTAAGAGGTGGGCCCACATTCTGATGAAGACATGAATTCAACACCACGAGCCCCAGGCTTCTAGACTAAATATGGACATTCAGTCCACGGGGCCGTGTTCTGGGGGAAACAATGCCAGAACAAAGCCAGTATGCCAATGTTTCTACCGCGGGTGGCTTATAAAAGTGCTTCCGGCTGAAGCGGTGGCAGGGCTGAGCAGCTGCGTGTACTGGTCAGGTTGAACAAGGATCACGAGATCACATCAACGGCACACCACGAGGGAAGCAGCTGGGTCAGGGAGAGATCCCCAACAGCAGGTAGCGGAGGCAGGTGGCTGGCTTGGGCGGCTGAGGGGCTTATGGCTTTCACATGCTGCAAAACCTAAAGTTTAACTCTTAACTACAGGGCCAGCACAGAACAAGCTCCCCCACGACCCCGAGGCTAGGATCAAGGTTCCAGCATCCGTCTTACCAAGAGGACTGACTCACGCTGCCCTCCCGCCGCCCTCACTGCTCATTTGGGGCTGATCCATCATAGCTCGGAAACATCTTGCAAATATCCTACGAAATGTGTGGATAACACCAGCAGCCACAAGCTCACGTTCGCCAGCACACCAGCGCTATGCAGTGTGAGGGTTTCACAGATCTGACTTCCACAGCCATCCCACGCCACACGAGAGTGTACCCGTTATCCCGGTGAGGACACGGCGGCCGAGCAGACCTAAGTTTCTCTGAGTCAGTTAGTGTGTGATTAGTCAGTGATGGAGTTTGAATAGGAATACAGAGACACTCATTATGCAATAATTATACAATCATTACATAAGTTATATAAAATACATACAGCTGGCACATTACATTTTTTCTTTCTGTGTGTGTGTGTGTGTGTGTGTGTGTGTGTGTGGTATGTGTGTGGTCACATGCATCCGAGTGCACTGCATGTGGAAACTGGAGGAGGTTGTTACCTGATGAACCACTCTCCCACTTATCTTTTGATACAGAGTCTTTCACCGAACCTGGTACCAGGCTGGCTTATTACGTGGGTGCTGGGTCTAGCTCGGGTCCTGATACATGCCCAGAGAGCTCTTACTCCCCGAGGGCCACATCCACAGCTGCTGTTTACAACCATTGTGGTGTTTACTGTTGAGTGAGGTTTAGACAGCCTTGAGTGAATGGAGCTGGTTCCCTGGCAGTCTGCAGAGGCCTCTGTGTGAGACTGCGCTTTCTCATTGCTCTGACAAAAAGCAAGCTAAGGGGGGAAGAGTCGCTTTCCGTGCACGGTCAGATGGTGTTCTATGGTCTGTCTCAGTGAGAGGGCAGGGCTGGGAGGTGCTCGCTTGATCTGTGGTCAGGAAACAGAATAATGCCGGCTTGAATCTTATTTCTACGTTTAAATTCAGCCCAGGACCTCAGCCTGTGGGACAGTGCTGACCAGATTCAGGATGTGTCTCCCCTGTGCAATCAACCTTTCTAAAAACTCCTAGACATGCCCACAGGTGTGTCTCCTAGACGACTCCAAATCCCGTCAAGTTGTCCCCCCCTCGCTTTGATCCTCAATGTTCCTTCTCCACACACAAGACGGTCTCTGAATACCATGTATTAATTTAATCTCTTAAACCCATTGAATAGGCCAGTTTGCAAAACCAAGGTATTTTTACTAATAAAATTGAGAATCTTAAGAGGAGGCAGGGTTCTTGATTGTCCGGTGGGTCTGATGTAATGACAGAGGCCTTAAAAATGGTCGAGGGGAGCACAAGAGTAAGAGAAGAAAATAGATTACGATGACAGGAGTCTCCAAGATGGGGCTGGGATACCAGCAGTGGTAGGAAGGGCCGTGAGGCTGGGGGTGCGGGGGTGGGGGGGGTGGGGGGTGGGGGAAGGGGAGGTGCCGGAAGCTCCCCTGTAAAACAGGAAGACAGGAGGGGAGATGAGATTCTCCCCAGAGCTGCCTGCTGGCTGGTCTGGGTTTCAAATTTGACTTCAGATGTCCAGAGCTGGTGAACTGCACAGTGTATGGGGGAGAGGGGTTTTTGTCCAGGCAGGACCATAACTAGGGAGGGGTGACTACCCTTCACGTGCACAGCAGCAGCATCCATCCCATGGGTGGCTGCCCTGAAGGTAGGAGGATAGGGGAAGGGGTAGGCAGGGGGAGCATCCTCACACAAGCTGGCTGCTCTCCCCCAGTGACTGTGCCACTGGGGCCATCCGTGTCCTCTGACATTAGACATCTCCCACATTTCAGCATACACCAACACCACTGATTCCCTAAGCAAACGGCTCTCAGCATTGCTGAGCTTGGTCCCTAGAGAATAGGTGGCCATTGTTGTGTAAAGCAGACTGGTAAATCTGCTGCGGTAAGATGTGTGTGTGTGTGTGTGTGTGTGTGTGTGTGTGTATGAAAGAGACACACAGATACACAGAGACAGACAGAAACAGAGATTCAAACAGAAAGACAGAGACACAGAGACAGAGAGAGACAGTCAGTCAGTCGGAGACTGAGACAGTTTTCTCTTAGTTATGTCTCTACACAAACAGAAACAGAGATTCAAACAGAAAGACAGAGACACAGAGACACAGAGAGACAGACAGTCAGTCAGTCGGAGACTGAGACAGTTTTCTCTTAGTTATGTCTCTACCCAACAGGAGCCTTTTAGAAGGAATATATCCTGCTGGCACCTTGACCTTGGACTCTGACCTCCAGAAGAGAATTCATTTGCATGGTTTTCAGCCACAGAGGTGGTGGTAATCTGTTACCATAGCAATAGGTAAATGGATACAGCAGTCTTTGGGGAAAGGGGGAGGAGACCTTGTTTTTTTTACAGAAGATAATTTTCTGAAGTGGATAACATTGGGCTTCCTGGGAGGGAATATGCCTATGAGTTCATGGGTGTTTATCTCTCTCTCTCTCTCTCTCTCTCTCTCTCTCTCTCTCTCTCTCTCTGTGTGTGTGTGTGTGTGTGTGTGTGTGTGTACATGAGAGAGAGAGGGAGAGAGAGAGAGAGAGGGAAAGGGAAAGGGAAAGGGAGAGGGAGTGATGACACTTGCTCATATACAACATCTTAAACACTTTAAGATTTATTTGTTATTTTATGCTTGAGTCTCTGGCCTGTATAGATGTATATCTATCTGTGCACCACTCCCATGCATGCTACAGGTGGAGGTCAGAAGAGGGCACTGGATCCCTGAAACTGGAGTCATAGGTTGTCGTAAGGCACTATATAGGTGCTGGGAACTGAAGCTGAGTCCTCTGCAGCAGCAGCAGCAGCAGCAAGTGCTCTTAACTGCAGAGTCACCTCACCAGACCCAAGGTACATCGGTTTTCCTCCAGAGTAGCGCTAACTCGGGACACATTTACTCAAAGCAGGCAGACTTCTCCTGAAGGCCTGCAGGGGGGACTTGGCCGGCCAGCCCCTCCTTTGGAAGCCTTGCGGCTGCACTGTGGCCACGCCCTTCCGAGCACTGCAGGGCAGTGGGCGCCGCCTATCTGTTTGCAGTGCTGCCTGCTGCTCTCTCCTGGCATCCAGCACCCTGTGCAGGAGCGGGCATGCTGGTGATAGGAGAGACAGGCCGAAGCGGTGGTCCTAAGGCATCATGTCATTCACAGACACTCATATGGGAAACAGATGGAACACGAGTCTTGCTTGAGCAACCCTGGCCTTGATGTAATAGAGCGCTCAGAGGTATCCCAAACAGCCTGTTTGGGCGTGAGGGTGGGAAAGCGCGTCCAGGGAGGATGGAGATGCAGCATGGAACCTAGAGAAGAACGACCCCCCTGAGGGGATGATGGCACTCAGCCAATGGGCTGGAAGGAAGATGAAGGAAGGCAGTGTCTATGGATGTACAAGGGCTGGGAGTGGACTCCGCCTCCTATTGGCTAAGCAACTGCCCTTGTGCACAAGCCTGGGTATAGTGGGTATAGGAGGTGCATGTATGTAGTGTGTGTGTGTGTGTGTGTGTGTGTGTGTGTGTGTGTGTGTTTCTGGGATCAAAGGAAGCCAAAACTATATTTGACTCCTGGGTAGGCTGAAAAGAAGACAATATGGGTTAGCAAGCTTGGTCAGTTGTCTTGTTGGAAGGTTCTCTTGAAAGGTTTACAGCTGGGGCCGGTGGGGAGCACCTCCTTGGCTGTCATTGTGACCAAAGCCTCTCTTTGGCGACTTGGCACTTGGGATAACGTTCGCACCTCTAATCCTGCTGCGCCGTGCTGTTTTTCTTCTCCCCCAACGGCAGCTCTGAGCCCGGCTCTACCCATTTCACAGCCATTTAGGCTGACAGGGTAGAGCTGAGCACAGGGCGGAGTCATCCAGCAGAAGGCACCTGGGCCACGCTTCCTCTGGGGGCGGGGACAAGGCAAGCAGATGGGCAGGGAGCCCCATGACCTGCACACCTTCCTGCTGCCATCTCAGATGACACTGGGAACCTCCTTGCAATGGGCACAGCGTGGGACTGCCTCCCGGAGCTCAGGAGGGTCAGAGAGCAGAACTGTTCCCAGGCCCAGCTGGGCAGCCTAGGGGCTAGCCGCTCTGTCTTTCTTCTGAGCAGGGAGGGCTCCCAGGTCCCAGGGTAGGCAAGGAAGCCATCTAGGAGTTTATGGGTTGCACACATACCCTGAGTCCTGTCTGAGTAGTTGCTGAGGAACCAGCTAGGAAGAATGGAGAAACCTGTCTGTTGTACCCCAGTTAAAACCCCTGGGGGAAGCCAGTGTGGCCGGAGGAGACTGATGACACATAGAGCGAGCGGTCTACTTCTCTGGTTCTTGGCCTCAGCACGTGGGTGCAAAGGGCTTGTACACCTGAAGTTGCACTTTTCTTAAGTCAATACCCTTAGTACTCTTGTCAGGATGGACACAGAGTCAACAGACCTGAGGTGGGGCCTGACATTCCACACGTGCTCCAAGAATTCAGGTAAGAAGGCCACACCGCCAGCCTGCCTTTGGGACTGCATTTAGCCTGATAAAGCAGGAAAACAAAGAACGAAATAGAAATAAAACAGCTCTTGCCGGAGACCTTTCTACCCCTATGCTATTCTGGGAGCTGTATCTCTTAGCAGAAGTCATTTGTTCTCCTTCCGTTAGTGCTGGGAATTGAACCTAGGACCTTGATCCTAGGCAAGCCCTCTACAGCTGAACTACCCTTGCAGCCTTGCAGAGTTAAGTTAGATCCTTTTCACTTGCTTGTGCCCTTTGGGGTTCTCCTCTGTGGACTTCTCTGGAGGAAGCTGCAGCTGGGGCAGAGGTTGGAGATTTGGGTGACGGTTAATAGTGACAGCCTCTAAGAGTGGCCCTGGGCTGGGGCTGGGGGAGTGGCGAGCACAGGCTAGAATGTAGGATGATCAGAGTGTAGTAGAAACAGCAGAGAAAAGTGGGAAAGCGAGATGCAGCAAGGCATCATGGGATCAGATAGAACCCAGACACCCTGGTGGGGCCAGTTGACCCGTTCTGGGTCTGTCTCTTTACCCACAAGCAAGTTGGCCCTGATCGACAG
The DNA here is from genome assembly GCA_964023405.1 of Apodemus agrarius. Classification (NCBI taxonomy): domain Eukaryota; kingdom Metazoa; phylum Chordata; class Mammalia; order Rodentia; family Muridae; genus Apodemus; species Apodemus agrarius. The sequence continues at coordinate 34,865,795 of OZ030005.1, read as the reverse complement.
CCTGAAATAGAAGATTCTACAACCTGGGACGTGAGCTTGACAGCGTTGTTCAAAACCGTTTCAGACCTCGGGTCATTTCTGACTTTTGATGTTTCTATCTATGAAGGATGCCTAGCCTGAATCACTCATAGAAGCGTCCCAAATTCCCAAACTCCAAAACTGAAAACACATTGAGATTCAAGCGTTTTCAGATAATGGCCACTCGCTCTGTCTGACTCCTGGGCCTCTGGATCAGAGTGAGGGTTAAATGCAGGGACACACATCGAGATATTGTGGCAAGCTGCTGGCACGCAGCAATGTGTACTACCCGATATATTTTCAAATATAGAAAAAAAAATAAATACGCTTCATCTCCACAGGGCCTTGACAGCCAGACAAAGGAGCCTGGCCCGGGCTGCCAAGAAGCCCAGGCACAAATTGTTTCTAACGCTGCAATCTAGCAAGCTCCTCCCAGGGATCTCCGCTTTACTGCCTCTGGGCAATTCTGAGTTCCTCAATGGAACTCGGATAAAATTATAGCGTTCCAAACCAGCTCCGGATACAGACCTCTCACTAATTCACATGAATCCTTTGCCTCCGTCCGCGCTGGTCTGACTCCACAGGCCTCCGCATTTCCAGAGCACTCTGCCAGATCTCACTACTGCTGTACTCCAAGAGCAGGGAGGGGCCCTGGGTTTCACATTTGCAGAGAGTTTGAGATCCCCCTGAATCAACACTGAGATCTTGCCTGTGCGGCTGATAACCTACATCTGATGACACCAAGAAAGAACTCCTGTCTGCAGGGACCTTCATAAAAGCCTTAGAAAAGGCAGCCCCTGAGACGGCTCCTCTCTAGGGGAGTGAATGACGCGGCAGAAGAAGCCGGGTATCTGGGAAAACACCTGTCTCCTGGTCACACCCTCACATCATCCCTCCGTCAGCTCGTCGGACTTAGCTTAGGGTCTGCTCAGGACCCCTGACCCCCTCTGTCCCCCAGCTACATACCGGGGGCAATATCTATGTCTCTACTCCATTCGTGTAAGGTAACAGCATGCTGCCTACTGAACTCCCAGCAGGTGCCAGCCACTGCCAGGTGCTGGCCTGTCACCCAGAACCACCCCGTACTATTGTGACCCATTTTGCAGGAATGGAGACTGAAGCTTGAGGAGCTAGGGGGTGCGACCAGGTCACAAAGCCACTTGGGAATCCAGTGCTTCTGGCTGCAGTGGTCACCCATAGCGTAGATGATACCAGAAGCCTCCCTCAAAGGCTTTGGGGGACACGGAGGTTGGTCCTCATGGAGCTTTGGAGAGGGATGAGCTAATACGGCTGCCGATTATTTTGGTCCATTGCTAGCGATGTTAGAGCAGCTGGCTGCTCGAGCAGATGTGACACCTACTGTCTCCTACTGCCCTTGTCTAGATATCACACACTGGCAGCGACAGTGCCCTTTTGCCTGGGGAACAATAATCACCAGCATCCTGTTAGAGAGGGGATGCTTGTACACCAATCAGATCGCCCTGTGGGGACTGTGGTGTGAGACAGTCTGTAGCCTGGTTGAAGCAAGGCCACTCCGGAGACTCAATAGAACATTCTACAAGGGACGGAACCCGTGAGCTATGCTCCCAGACTGCTGACTCCTCAGCTCCATAATCCAGTGGCCATCAGTCACGTCAGTCACTATGGCCAGGCCCCTAGCGTTCTGGCTGGACTCCACTCCTGTAGTCACCTGGCTACAGCCAGACTTTCCCCGCCCCTCCTTGGTTACTGACTGTTGCCAGGTAACCCAGCTTGTATAAAAGAAGGCTTCTTGCCCCCCCTCTCCCTCTCTCTGTTTCCCCCCTCTCTCCATTCTTTCTCCCCTTTCCATGCAGTTATGGCCATCTCTATTTTCTCCTTTCTCTATATTTCTCTATCTCCTTTCCTCTTTCTATTTTTCTAATAATAAAACATTAAAACTATGGGCTGTCTCTTATCAAAATCCGCCTTGTAGAAGCATGGGGCTGGCCTCAGCGTCTCCAACCACCAGGGAAGGATCAAGCCTCCTCACAGCCAAGCAGATCCTTCCACAGATACCCGGGAGGTCCATGCCAGACCGGCACCACCTTCTGAGCAAGGACCGCCTTCCCCCATAGCCAGGAAGTCTCCTGCTCTATAGGAACCCCGGCGCCCGCTGTCCCTACCCTGGTGTGGTGTGTGGTGTGGTGTGTGGTGTGGTGTGTGGTGTGGTGTGTGGTGTGGTGTGTGGTGTGGTGTGTGGTGCTGCCGGTGTCCCCTTATCCCCTATGTGGGCTTTGCCTGCCAGTTCTCCTATGCAGAACGTGCCGCTGCCGTCCCGGCTTCCTTCCCCCCCCCCCCACTCCTGGGCTTTCTCCTGCCCACCCTCACTCCCCACCCCTTCTCAGTGCTTCCTGTGGGCACTTTCCAACAAGCCCCTCAAGCCTGCATCCCTAGGCCACAGTGTGACGGCTAATCTTCACTGTGGCCTTGGCCATTTAGGATCACCTAGGAAGCACACAGCTGGTGCCCATCTCTGTGAGGGCATTTCCAGGGAGGGTTTCACGGAGCAGGGAAGATCCGCCCTGCACGTGGACACTGCCTCCCCATGGGCTAGAGGAGGAAAGGGGGCCAGCAGAGCCCCAGAATTCACCTGTCTCTGCTTTCTGACTCTTCTGATACAATAGAAGCAGGCCATGGCCATGCCTCCCACCTGGACGGACTGTGTCTCTTTAAACCTTGAGTCAAGACAAACCTTCCTCAATGTGCTTTTATTTGGTATTTTATCGCAGCAGCCGGGGAAGGAAACTACACTCAGGGTTGGAGTCAGGAAGCTCAACACAGGGGCGGCGGCCATTCATTCTGGAGAACGTGAAAAGGAAGGGCATGGTCCTGGCCATGACAGACTCTGCCAGGGACAAGCTGGAGCAAGGCAGTGTGCGCCTCAGCCTCGGATGAAGAGAAATGGCGTAGCAACTGGAGAGCCCGGTCAGGCCTCCACGCGCTGGCCCACGGCTCACCTGACATTTCACAAAGGTTGGCAAACAGGGGGGGGGCTGGCCGGCACTCACTCACCCTCTGGAGCAGTCACAGGAGTGCACTGCAGCTCTGGGCCCCAGGCTGTGAGCGTAAGTACAAATCTGATCCCTTCGAAAGAACAAGACTGACCGACTGACCGCGTTACTAGGCAGGTTTCTGTTTCAGTCAAAGCCAGGCCTGTTTGCTTGCTTTCCTAATCCAAACCCTTTACCCCTTCAAAGGACCTCTTGAGTGGGGGATGGAGCCCAGCTGCTTTTACCTCCTGGATACAGTTTTTCAAGTGAACTTCCAAACACAGTAGAGCTCAGCTTCGGAACAATAAGACAACATTGTGGTTTGGCCCATTGGAGGAAATGAACAGGAGGTAAGAAGGAGACCATGAGAGAGTGTGGATTTTTTTTTTTTCAGCAGGGTCTTCCAGCCAAATGGTTTAAATCTCACTGGAGAGGATTCTCAGGGGGTGGGGGTGGGGGGTGGGGCGGGGGGGGGATAAAATAAAATTATTGGTTCAGCCAGAAGGGTTTCTTCCTTTAACAAGTTGGTCATGAGAGGAAGGGAATAGGGCACCGTGGGAGGATGATGGCAGAGACAATATGTCGCCTCCAAACCAGGGTAGCCAGAGTTACAACCTCTCAACTGGAATGGCCACACCATTCAATGCAGAACAACTAAGGATAGAGGCCACCAGCCAGAGCTGCCCAGCGGGTCCAAACAAGAAAAGCTTTCTGAGCAAAATGAAAGCTGGCCACGAATAAAATAAAAAAACATGTCACCGGGTGGCGGTGGCACACGCCTTTAATCCCAGCACGTGGGAGACAGAGGTTATGTGGATCTCTGTGAGGTGGTTTGCACAATGAGTTCCCAGCCCAGCTGAGGCCACAGGAAAGAAATCCTCGAAAAGCCAAACCAAACCAAACCACACCAAACCACGCCAATCAGTCAATCAATCAATCAATCAATCAATCAATCAATCAATAAAAGAAAAATGTGACTCAGAAGCCAGAGATGAAGAGTCAGGAGTACACAGACTGAGGTTGTGGTCAAGTCTATTCCACAAACAACAGGGTACGCCAGAGGACACGCCCAAATGTGGAGGGATACTGGGGAGAAATAGGCTGAGCTCTGACACCCACAGGCTGACTGACCTTGGTAAATTACTCAACCCGTCTGCATCCCTTTGTTTCCTTACATGCAAACAAACATTTAGGAAGTTGTCTGTGAGGATATCAAATTAATAAATGTAAGTCACCCTAAAGGGTGCCTGACCTATAGTTGACAACCAACACAAGTCCGCTCTAATGACTAACTGTGTCACTGGAAAACTGGTCAGATCTATACTAGTCCCCATCAAGAACAGAATAAAAGTTAAAAAAAATAAAAAAAGTTAAAAAGTGGGTCAGATCCACCAGGTACTCCCTGGAGCTAGGATTAGGGTGCCGTTGCTACCTCCAACAAAGCCATGCGTCTGTCCTACCTGTGGGCAGCCTCCGAGGAACACGGATGTGCTACGGGCTCAGCCTGAGCTCCGCATGGCATTCCAAAGCTACTTCTTACTTGGAGAAAGCCCTGATGGGATGGACCGCCAGTCAGAAGAGAAGCGGAGGCTGGGGCTCTGCCCTGGCACCGGAAACAACACACCCTCTCCCTTCCCTCCAGAACGGTCCTTGCATCCCATCCGGCTGTGCCTGGCATTATCAGGGGGGTGGGGACTCTGTCTTTTCAGAGGTCAGCGGTTGGGGCCTGGCCCAGTTTGTAGCTAGAGGCCAGCAACCCTGCAGCATGCCTTGACCCTTCACTCCCAGCTCTTTCCAGAAGAAATGTCTTCATGCATAAGAATGGCTCCTGCCGCCCCCCCACCCCCCCCAACTAATCTCTGGCTGGTACACACGCCCCAGCAGAATCCACACTTTCTGCAAACATTCCTCATGTGCCCTGGAACCCCAATTCCTTCCTTCCGTTAAAGATGCGTGCTTGGGTAGAGTTCTGGGGCCTGGGAATGAAGCCGGAAATAACACAAGACAAAGGGCCACTATCAGTAATTATTTCTGAAGTAACAAGCGACTAATTGGGACTTACTTTTATTAAAAACCTCGACTGCAGGCAGTAATTAAACTGCAGTTAATGAGAAGTTCCACACAGACTCTGCAGCACAGGAAGGTCCTCTCGTCTTCTTCAGAGGGTTCGGTGGCTAGAGGAGGCAGAGGGCATCTTTGTGGCTTCATAGTTGTCAGGTTGGAGACTTCTGTGTGCCTGTCAGTGTGACTGGTTGGTAGTGTGAGAATCCCAGGGCATACGGGACTTCTAGACAAGAATCCCAGGGGCACATGGGGCCTTTGGATGAAAATCCCAGGGGAACATGGGCCTCTGGACTGGCTGCAATTCCTCTTAGGATCATGACATTAAACCTAAGGGACACTGTCGAGTCCTAGGAAAAGAGCCCAGCTGACTCTAATGGATTCACTACATCCCTTATTTCATCTTCTCTTCCTAGCTGTCCAGATATGGGTGGGGTGGGGTGGGGTATGACGTCACCCTCGGAGATTCACCTGATTGCTGAACGTAGTGAAAGAAGGCTCGGGGTCGAGTTCCTGCAAGCAGCAACGACACGTGAGGTGAGCACTGGGTCCAGGAGCCACACTGGAGTGGCACTTCCGAAACCATTCTGAGTTGCCGTGTCTATCCGTGGTGGGCGCTGTTGAAGAGGGAGGTGTGCATAGCAGGCTGCCTGGGAAGCTTTCCTCACGGTGTGTGGGACACAGCAAGTGCCCGGTAAAGGTCACCTCTGGGTCCAGGTGCCATTCGGCTCTGCTCGGAGGTTGTCCTGACCCTTGGACCTCACTGTACGATCGTGGCTGAGTTTTTGCAATAGTAAAAACGTACAGAGGTCTCTGTAAACAGTGTCTGTCAGCTTGTGTCCCTGGGGAAGGGGCAGACAAACCCAGCAGGCTGGCTCCATGCAGAGGCCGCTGCCCGGGTGTCCGGGGCAGTGGGAGGCTGGCCAAGCTCCCAGACAGCCTGTCTCGGCTTGGAGCGCAGAGCCGTTGCCTCACCAGCTTGTAATGAGCCGAGTCTCCATCCTGATTAGGGGAACAATCCCCACACAGAAAGACTCTGGGGAAGGAAGTGACAGCATCGTGGGGACAGGGCATAACCTCACCTCCCAAAGAGGCACTGGCTTCTGAGGAGCCGCTGACGGGAAGGACGCGGTCCAAGATGGTGCCTGTCCCCAGGGACTAGGCAGGAGTAGATCTTACTGGGGCAAATCTGGGTCACAGTGGGAGATACATGAGCCAGCCTGAGAGGGCCCAGGAGGCAGCGCTCACCAGCTTACTGAGGAGTCCGAGCGAAGGAGATCAGCTTCTCTGGGTACCTGCCAGATCTCAGCCCCAGTGCCAGCCCAGGACAGCATCCCCTGGACCATCAGCATGGTCCCGCAAACAGTGCCAAGGCTCTGCCTCTGCCTGCACCGTGGCTTGTGTCCATTACTGGGTTAGGAAAACAGCGGGGGGGGGGAGGGGTGAGTAATGCCACTTTAAAAATAGCATGACTTCAAGATGAGGAAAGGTCAGAGAGCACGGCACGTGGGGAGGGTGAATATTGTTTTCTGGAAGTGTTAATTCTTTAATGTGTGTGCAACAGCATTTAGGAGATGGATTTCAATATCTTTCAGTATCAAATCTATATTACAAAGGATACTTTTTTTTTTTTTTAAGTCTTGGAGGCTCTGAATTAGGAGCACAGACTCTGAAATCAGACTCACTGTGGAACTTTTATTCTGTGTTCAGATTTCTCTGAGCCTCAGTTTCCCTCTCTGTAAGTTGGGGTTAATAATAGTGTCTGTCTATGTATAGGGTAAACAGCAGTGTGAAGTATATCATCGCTCACACCCATGCCCCTGAATCCTGTGTATAGCTCTATTTTCCTGTGTCACCAAGGTCTACTCAAGTGTCTCTTGAGTATGCTCTCTGGCCATGTAAATACTCTCAGCTGTCCAGGGGACAGTCAAATGCTACTTAACCATTTCCTTCCTCAACATCCTCACCCGTCAAATTGAGACAACCCTATTTCAAGCCTTCTTCATGGGTTGCAAAATAAATGCTTGAACTTGGAAAGGACTCCTATCTAGCATACATAGAGGACTTCCAAACAGTGAACACAAAGTATAGTAAATAACCCAGTTAGTAGATGGGCAAAGACACAGAGATATGTTTTACCACGGGCGAAGTACAGATAGCCAATAAGCAGAAAAAAATATGTTCAACAGCACAACTACCAGAGAAATAAGAAGACCACAGTAAATGCACTATACACATATCAGAACAGCTCAGGAAGCTACTGACCACACCGAATGCAGGCGGAGATGTGGAAACACTGAATTAACTAAGCATTTCCACATTGTTGGTGGGTGCCATGATGCTGGGAGACAGGTTGCCTTATTCTTCAAAAACTAAACATACCGTTAGCACGTATCCCAGTAATGACCCTCCTGGGTGTTTATCCTAGTGAAAGGAAGACTTAAAGACCTACACAAATGTTGACAGCAGCTTCACATGTTATAGCTAAGTGTAGATATGAGCCAGATGACCACTGACAAAACCATGACGTGTGGATGGTCCAGAGACCTACCGTATCTGCATGTCCCACCCCAAAATCATCTAGCTGTGTGCTGAAAATGTTCAGGGGAGAAAGGTTTATGTTGTGTGGATTTTTTCTTGTTATTCCTTAAACAGTACAGCATAGCACTTCCTTATATAGCATTTACATTAGACTAATAAGGTATTATAAGACATGCAAGATCACTTAAAGTATAAAGGAAATACAACCGGCTATAAGCAGTTACTCCAGAATTTTATATAACGGATTTGTTCTAATCTCGTTTCTGTGTCTGCGATAAAATAAGTCTGACAAAAAGCAACTTAAGGGAGAAAGTGTTTATTCATCTTACAATACCAAAACCTTCATTTCTGGGTGTAAAGGTAGCAACTCAAGCTGTTGGTCACAAGACATCTTTGCTCAAAAGCAAAGAGAAATCAATGCATGCAGCCCTAACTTAGTTGATTGCTTGACTGCTTTCAGCTAGCATTCTCTTCTCTTACACAACTCAGCACTCCTTGCCTAGGGAATGGTACCACCCATAATGGGCTGAGTCTTTCTACATCAACGAACAATCAAGACAGTCTTTCATAGACACACATACCCATAGGCCAAACTGACCTATACAAATCTTTATTAAAACTCTTTCGTGTGGTTCTAATTTGTGTCAGGTTAACAGTAAAAACTGATCTGCACAGAACTTGAGTGATTGATTTCTGCAGTGATTGATTTCTGAGGATGAACCTGCACCAATCCTTTGGGCTTTGATATTGGGGGACAATATCAATGGATCAGTATTGAACAGTAACAGAAGAATAGATTATTGATCTTCAGCTTGAATAAATCTTGGACATTCTGCTGAGTGGAAAGGGTCAGTACTAAAAGGTTACACTTTGACATTCTACTTAGCCATGTGGACATGAGAAAAGTTTTCAGATGGTACGAGAGGCCACAGCTCTGAGAGGCTGCCAGAACTCGGGATCAGGACCTAGCCCACTCAACACCAGAGAGGCTTCCTCAGGCAGCTGACGGGAGCAGGTGCAGAGACCCATACACAAGCATTAGGCAGAGCTTGGGGAACTCTCTTGAAGTTGGGGTGAAATGATTGTAGGAGCCAGGGTTTTGAGTCCCCCCCCACACCTGAACAGTGTCAAGGAATGAACTACACTGGGCTCATAGGGGCTCACAGAGGCTGAATTGGTAATCTCGGAGCCCACAAGGATCTGTGCTAGGTTACAAGCTGTGGTTGTTTAGCTTGAGGTGTTTGTGGGACTCCCTACAGCGGGAGAAGGAGTGTCTCTGATTCTTTTGCCTGCTCTTGGGACCCTTTCCCTCCTACTGGGATGCCTTTTTCCAGCCTGATATGAAGGTTTGTGCTTAATCTTACTGCATCTGGTTATGCTGAGTCCAGTTGGTATCCCTGAGAGGCCTCCTGTTCTTTTCTGAAGAAAAACAGAGGAGCAGCAGATATAGGGGAGGAGGGAGGAACTGAGGAAAATGGAGGGAAGAGAGGCTGGCAGTGGTTGCCAGGGGTGGAGGAGGGGAAAGAATATAGTGTGTGTGTGTGTGTGTGTGTGTGTGTGTGTGTGTGTGATACTAGAGGGCTGGCACAGGACAGCCCTGTGGAGATAGAGGTATTCTGTATTCTAGGCATATTCTGGTAGGTGATAACATGACACAGAAGAATCCCCACATGCTGAACCAATGTCAGGGTCCTAGGCTTACTATGGACTCTGTATGAGATGTAACCTGCAGAGAAACCTGGGAGAAAGGCACATGGCGTTTCTCTGTATTATAGTTGCAACTTCTTGCACAATTATTTCCAACACACTCAAAAGCATTCCAAGTGAACTGCTTTGAACTGCTTGGAAAGAGCTCAGAGCTGTGCTGTGAGCGCAGAATCAATATCCACTCTCTTTCCTACATCTGTTCTGTTACTACTTCATATAGGTCACAGTAAGACTGAGAGAAAGGGGACTTGGGTTCCTACTTTACAGGCAAGACTACTGAGACATAGGCCTATTAGAGAAACTGTCAAGGTTCCCACGCCCAGGAAGGCTTAGGAATCGAACACTGTATATTGTGCTGTAAAGATAAGTGAACTAAAGCCTTTGCCCTCTCTGGGCTCTGTGACAGAGGTGTTGGGGTAATATGAGCCCTAACTCACTGTCATGGGGACTGTCACATTTTCTCTGTGAGCTCTGAGGGAGGACGGGTCGACACTTCTAACCCAGGAGACCGAGGACACCGTCCTGGGAGAGAGAGCACTGGGGGTTGGTCTGGAGACCTGGTGAGGGTTTGGCAGCCCTGGAAGGTAGCGGTGCTGCAGGCAGCAGGAAGCTGACAGAGGGAGGATGTGCCAAGGCCAGGGTGGCTGGGGCAGCAGTGTGTGAGGAAGGGGAGACATAGAGGAGGAAAGGCAGAGGCAGTTAATGACAGGAGGGGTGAGGGATAGGGACGGACCCATGCCAACACTTCAGTGTGTCCCCCAAAGCTCATGTCCCAGAAACAGCCTTAGTGTGGCAGTGTTGGGAGACGGGGCTGGATAGGAAGTGATTAGATCAGGAGGACAGACACTGGGTTGAGAGTGCTTGGAATGGGTTAGCTGTGGGAAAAGTTGGCCCTGTTGGCCTTCCTACTCTTGTCTTTTCTTGATCTCCAACCTTCTATCCCACACAGCAGAGCATTACCAGATCCCAGGGCCAGCCTCTTGGACTCCCCAGGCTCCAGGATCATGAGCTAGATAAATCTATTTGTGTGTGTGTGTGTGTGTGTGTGTGTGTGTGTGTGTTGTTGTTGTTGTTGTTGTTGTTGTTGTTGTTTTAATCACTCGGCCTCTGGCACTATGTTATAGTAGTGGAACACAGGTCAGAACAGGCTTGCTCACTGTGGTCTCCACTGTCTGTGTTGGAGCTGAGTAGCTAGGAGCTGAAATGTAGCTGTAGTGAAGCTGGTGGGACACAGCAAGCGGCCGACCCTCTGTCCGTGCTGAAGAGCTGAGCAGAGCTCTACATGGAGCCCCGGGTTTCAGGACCTTTAAGAGAAGTTTTCCAAGGTTTTCCTACGGCCCTGCTCAAGCAGATTCTGAAGAATTATGTGGAGTTTTATGGGTTCGAGGACATCAGCCATTAACTGTAGGTCTCCACCTGTTAGACCTTATTTATTTATCGCATGGTCAGGTCCAGGGTCTGTCTGGGTCACTGTTGAATATAACTTGGAGTTGGCTACCAAGAGGGGACAGATCCAACTCTGTGCCAGGGTTAGGAACAGAATAATAAGCACAGGTGACCTGGGTGGACAGCGCACAGCACAGCAGCAGAGCCTGACCATCCAGAGACAAAAGGAGAAGAAACCGGCCTGTATTGCAGCCAGTCAACACGTTGCACGGCCTCTTTTAAGAACCTCAGAGATGGAGCCTCATTCTGAAGGAGTCCGGCCCCCAAGGGCTGTGGCATCCAGAAATCAGTCACGGGCTGAACTGGAACCCAGGCAAGGCTTTCATAGCAAAGGCATTGCAGTGGAGACTTTGAGACCCATAGGTTTGTTTGGCCTATGAGTGAAAACTCAACAATGATACAACTTTATGACTTAAAAGACATCAACCGATAGGTGGAGGAGCATATTCTTGGAGGCAGGGGGTGGGAGGACGGGTTGGGGGTTTTCGGGGAGGGGGGAAACCGGGAAGGGGTATAACATTTGAAATGTAAATGAAGAATATATTCAATAATGAAAAGACATCAACCAAAATAACCACCTTTTCTATGATTCACCTTCTGGGGCCTTAAAGTGAATTATTTGAAGAAATCAGAACCCAATTCCAGATGTGTAGTTCTGAAGTATGATACCAGGATCTTCATGCTCAGGTGGAAATGTCAGAGGACAGCTAAGCCAAAGGTAAAATCTGGGAGGTGGCCGTTGATACAGAATGGCTTCTTTTGGAAAGGGCAGTAGTCTGGGTCAATCCTCATTCAAACTCTGGAGAAGCCACGTGAGTAAAATTGGCCATTGAGCGAATCACAACATGGAAAATGCCTTAAAGCTTCATTGGCGGGAAAGGACGCAGAGGCGGCATGTGGGGGGCGGCTGCTCTTGCCGTCAGGGCTGTCACCTGGGCAGCTTTCTTGCTGTGGCCACTTTGGATTGCTTCAGCCTGACTGCCCCCCAGGGCCTGGCTCAGCTGATGCTAGGAAAACGGATTTGGCCTTGGAAAGGAGCTTTTCTAGATACGCGCTCAAGCTTTAAGAGGAAGAATTAGATTAGAAAGAGCAACTGTCAGGCTTATTGACGATGGTCTGAGACAATAGTCTGAAAGCCGACTTTTCTGAATTCTGAACGTTCCCCTGTACCCCCGGGGAAGGGGTGGCCACTAAGCTTGTTCAGCGCCGTTCCGGTTTGGGTGTGAGCTGTCCCCCGCAGGTCAAGCGTGTAAACATTTGTTCCTGGCTGGTGGGGTTGTTGGGGGAGACTGTAGAACCTGTGTGTGGCAGAGCCTCCTTGAGGAGGCAGCTTGGTGTGGGAAAGCCTTGAGGTGTAGAGCCGGCTTCTGGTCCTTTCTCTGGTTCTTGTTTCACTGAGGCGGGAGAAGCGGGAAGTCCTACCTGGAAGCTGCCACCGCCAGAGAGTCTCCAGTGCTGTGAGTTTTCTCACCACGACAGACTGTACACCTTCACACAGCGGGCTAATAAACCCTCCCTTCCTCAGGTCGCTTTGTCAGCAAGAAGAAAAGCAGCCAATAACACCTCAGCCAGTAGTGCTAATAATGATAATAGAAAACAGACATTTCGGGAGAAGCTTGTTGTGAGCCTTTGTTATGGGCTGAGTGGGTTAAAAGTGTTTGCCATGGTTTATCTCCTCTAATCCCCAAGCAACTCTGAAAAGGAGGCACTGTAATCATCTCCATTCAACAGAGGTGGCAGCAGGCACAGAGGTGAAAGGAGCGGATCCTATGAAGGTTGGTAATGGAGCCCAGCCTTGAGCTCAGCCAGCCCCTAGACTGTGATTTACTGTACAGTAAGTACTAAGGAAACTTAGAGAAAGACAGACTTGCCCGGCTCCTCTCTCAGGGGTCTGAGCAGGGTCCAGGCTGGCACTCAGCCTCCCCATTCCCTCCCGGCTGCCTCTTCCTCCTGATCTCCCCCTCTCCTCACTTCCTCCATCCTTCAGTTTGCCTTCTGGAACCTAATCACAAGTGTCTTTAAATAGACAATCCATAGTGACTGAGCATCTGCGCTCCCGAGCTGAGCCGCGGGAGACTGCTGTGTTGGGTGATGTGCTCAGGACTCTTGGTCTTTGTAGAACTAGGGCCATCTTGGCCTGGAGCCTCACTTCTGAGCCCCAGGTGTGGAAGTTGGGGGGTTCTTCAGTCTGTCCTTCCTGTCTATCCAGCCTCACCTGTATGTGTTTTGGGAAATATTAATAATTGACCTGCAACCCTCCACCCTTACTGTTGCAGAGAAGTAATGCTCATTCCTTTGTCTGTGCTGTTCCCTGGACTAGGAATTCCTGCTTTATGGATCCGGCACACTCATCATGGCCCCATCTCCAGGGCCCCAATGTCCTTAAAATCCTCCCTAAGGCAGAGGCAATGCCACCCTCCAAGCACCCTCCATAGCACAGCACAGATGGCTAACCACTGACTGACTCCATTTCTTTGATTGGCATGCAGGTGGTGACATTTTTTAGTTTACAAAAAATCAAGGAAATTCTCTAAGTCGGGCTTCTGTCTAATTTGGAAGCATTTCTTGCTTCTGGAAATGCTGCTATTAAACTGAGTTTCATCTCAGGGTCCAGGATGTATGGGACCTTTGTTTCCTTTCCAACGGTGAACCCAGTTGGGTAGGGAGCCATGACCTTTGTATCTCTGGACTCCAAACAACCAGCACAGTGGGTGCTCATAGTTACTAGTTGAGAGGTTTACTGGCTGGTTTTGTATCAACTTGACTCAAGCTAGAGTCATCAGAGAGGAAGGAGCCTCAGTTGAGGAAATGCTTCCATGGGACCGAGCTGTAGGGCACATTCTCAATTAGTGACCAAGGGGAAGGGCTCAGCCCATTGCAGTGGTGCTATCTCTGGGGTGTTGGCCCTGGATCCTATAAGAAGGTAGGCTGAGCAAGCCGTGAGGAGCAAGTCAGTCAGCAGCACCCTTCCGTGGCCTCTGCATTAGCTCCTGCCTCCAGGATCCTGCCCCACTTGAGTTCCTGTCCTGATTTCCTTCTGCTATGAACAGCATTCTAGAAGTATAAGCTGAATAAACCCTTTCCTCCCCAACTTGCTTTTTGGTCATGGTGATTTGTCGTAGCAATAAAAACCCTAAGACAAGAGGTAAGTCCTGGTACCTAGGGGCTAAAAGGTACTCTGTGCCCAGGTCTCCATGGGAGGCACCGTAGAGGAAAGGAGAGCCAGCAGCCACCTGCTATTTGTCCACTGGGTTCATGCCTACCCTATAACTGCAGGCATCTTCATTCTGCCTTATCTGGTACAACTGAGCAGGAAACAGACCCACCTAGGAGGATTCCAACTCACATCACCCCGCACTCTGCCTCTACTGCTGGCCTCCCCTCTCAGAAGTCCCGACAGCTGCTACAGTCTTGCTAGGCCATTGTTCTCCAACAGGTTTTCATCCCCTGGCCTTTCTCATTCTGGCCCTGGCCAGTGCCCAGGATCCTCCAGTTTTGGTCTCTACTGGCTGTCACTTATTACGTTTCTTCCTTGGGCATTATGCAAGGAAGTAGTCTATGAAGATCATAATCTAACATGTTCTGGGTGACTTTGCTCATCAATTCCTATCTCATTTATGGCAAGCTTTGCTAATCAACCACAGTGTGCTTCACTTTGGAGCCCAGCTCTGGGCTGCCATGCTCAAGTGTGTTGGTTCTGACTGGCTTGCTTCTGCTATTGTGGATTAGATGCTCTCTGAGTGGCTTCTCATGAGGAAGTCTATATACCAAACCCATGTGTCACAATGGCTTAGATAGTCTCACATTTGCATTTCATTCATTTATTTATTCATTTTGTGTTTTGAGCCAGGATCTCAGTAGCCATGGACTGTTCTTGAACTTGCCAAGTAGCTGACTCTGGTCTTCAATTCCTCAACCTTGTGCTTCTACCTTTTAATGCCACTATAAAGATTAATCCCACTTAGAACTTTTAAATTGCTCTTTGGTAAAAAGCAACTTATATGATGGATGTGTAACTGAAAGTGTCTGGTTCTCTGGAGGAACCCTGGGCTCTGAATTCAGCAGGCATGCCTTGGAATTGGCCTGGAGTCTCAGACAAGGGAATAGAACTGAGGAGCAAGATAGCCAGTCAGTCTTTATGTACATATTTACTGAGCACTTACTATGTGCTTAATGCTTCTCTGTGGGAGGGTGGGGATTCACAGTCAGAGATATTGACAGCCTTTGCAACCTCCTAGGTGGTATTCCACCATGCTTAATCTCTATGGCATCAGTTTGGTTCCATTTGTTGTTCTATAGAAAATATCCTTCAAAACCCATGTTACTCTTTTTCCTTAGTATGTTGGAGCTCAAGACTTAAGGAGTCTGGATTACTGAATAGTGGATAGAGAAGGCAATCCACCAAGAAAATTCGGTCATAGACTATGATGGGAAGGAGAACTACATTCTTTTCATTGGAATCTGGATGTGCCCCAGGCTTTTTGTGCTATAGAACTGCCTGTTAACCTTACTAACACTTGCTATGTGACATCAGGCTCCTTGACACACATGTCTAACACATCTTCATGGTTCCATGCCTGCCTTTTGAAAGAGTTCTTGTGGCTGGGGAGGTAAAATAGTTGCTATATGAACATGGGAATCTGTGTCTTGCTCCCTAGCGTGTATGTAAAAAGCTGGATGTGGAGGCATGTCCCTGGAGTCCCAGACAGGTGGATCCCATGAATTCATAGGTTGGCCAGTCTAGTCAAGTCAATGAGCTCCAGGTTCAGTGAGACTGCCTCAAAAATATGGGTGGAAAGTGAGAGCAGCTAAGGAAGAAACTTGATATCAACTCTGGCCTCCATACATGCATATACATGAACATGCACACATATACTGCACACACACACACACACACACACACACACGAACACACTCAATTCTTTAACTCATGTCCCCAGGGGAACCTTTCACCAGCTGGGGGCCAGTCTCACCTCCAAGTCAAATGCTTCCAATTTCCTTTCCTAATTTTTGAGACAGGATCTCACATGACTTGGGCTTATTTTAAACTCACTGTATAGCTAAGAATGGCCTTATCTCCTGAGCTTCTGCACCTGCCTCTTACATGCATGGGTTCATAGGAATGTGTCACTATGCCCAGCTTCATGGAGGAGTCTGCTGAGAGAACTAAAATGCTGCGATAAAACCAATTTTCCAAGTGTGGTGGTTTGAATACACTTGGCCCATAGGAAGTGGCACTATAAGGAAGTGTGGCCCTGCTAGAGGAACTGTGTCACTATGGAAGTGGGGCTTTGAGGTAGCATATATATATATATATATATATATATATATATATATATATATATATATGCTCAAGTCTAGCCAGTGTGACAGTCTTTTCCTGGCTGCCTTTGGATCAAGATGTTGAACTCTTGGCTTCTCCAGCACCATGTCTGCCTGGATGCTGGCACGCTTCCCACCATGACAATAATGAACTGAACCTTTGAAACTGTAGGCCAGCCCCAATTAAATGTTATAATTTATAAGAGTTGCTTTGGTCATGGTGTCTCTTCACAGCAATGAGACCCTAACTAAGACACCAAGTCTGATAGAAAGTCAGTACCTCCTCCATAAAACTCCAAGCACTGTCTACTTCCCTATAGCTCAGTGCACGCACAGGATAGTTCTCCAAGTGGCCAGAACCCCTCCATAGAGGTCTCAGCATGGATTAACCCCTAGCTTTCTGTGTACAAGTAGAGTAACACCCACTTGACACTGAGAAATTAACAAATAACAGAAACGTGGCTCCCATCCGGGTCAACAGCTCAAGTCAGCATGGCAAGACCCATTCAGAAATTTCCTAGATTTCAAAATCAGGCTATCTGTACACGAACAGAACACCCAAAACAGCCCAGGTAGAGCCAGAACCAGGAAAGTGCAGGTTTCTGAAGACACAGGTAGGTCTCAAGCCCCAGCATGGCTGGGCTGCCTTCCTGGGTTTCATTTAGTTCAACAACAGAGCAGAGGCCACTCAGGGCTTCCTGTTCTCAAGGCAGAACCTACCAGGGGTCTGGAGTCAGCCGAAATGAACTATTCCCATGCAAACTCAGAAAACTGTATTGAAAACAGACCCTCTGCAGGGAACAACAACTTACATCGACTGCTGTACACGGTTATCGGGTGGGGTCTGGTCCTAAATACACACTATACACTGTTGTATTTAATCTTTGTTACCTACTAGGAGGGCTCTGTTTCCCTCCCTTCTTCTATAAAAAGAAAGTGAGGTGTGGAGAGGGGGAGCCTACATACTCAAGGGTACATGGCTCAGTGAAGACCAGGGTCAAGGGTAGAGATTCCAATGCAGCTCTGCTATTCTAAAACACGCCAACATGTGTACACCATGTTTCAAGGACTCTCACTCTGTGCAGCCCCGTGAGCTGCTCTGGGAAGGACAAACGGCTGGAGCTCCCACAGGATATGCCATTATCAGTAGAGACCACCGAGGGGAGCCAGGTCTGGGAAAGCATCGTGGTGTTTCAAAAAATCAAAACTCCGAATCCCTACTGCTGGGTTTACAACCTTGGGTTCCCATGACACAACTCCCCGTGCTTACGCGCGGAATGTAACATTTGCGGAAAATTTTTGGCCTTTTAGAACAACAGGACTGGCACATATGTGAACCCAGGAAGACTGAGGGTCTGCATAGGTCTGCACCAGATGGGGTCCCGGAACTGGAAGGAGAAGTGGACAAGTGAACCCACCTTTAACCTGATTGAGTTATTTGCGAACGAAAGCTTAGTTTTCTCCAAGGGAATATCATGGGGAAACTACTCTTAAGGACAGGCTGCACAACACGAACTTAATGGTATCTTTGGAGATTCTTTGTCTCATAATGTTAGGTCAGAGCATTTTTTATAGGCCCTGTGTGTATATATTATGACTTCCAGTTTTGTGGTTTTATGAGATTCCTATGTGTGCGGATGTGTGTCTCTGGGTCTATATTTGTTTCTCGTGCTCCTTCTCTCTTTTGCTTGTTTGGTTGTTTTTGTCTTACTCCGAATTGTTTGGTTTATCTTATTTTTATTATCATTCCTTGCGTGCCTGTTTTCAAAGGAGAGACAGAAACCGTGTAGATCTGGATGCGGGAGGGAGGAAGTGGGGAGGAACTGGGATAAGTAGGGGGAGGGGAAACCATAATCAGCATATAATGAAGGAAAGAAATCTATTTTTCAATAAAAGAAAAAAAAAACCCAGTGTTTTATTTAAATTATGCCAAATCCTTGTAACGGCCCCACTACGTTATTATATCCATTTGACAGATGTGATGACTGTGACTCACAGACAGGAGGTTGTGAATCTGCCTCCATGATCCTCGCATAGAAATACACTGGGCAGCTTGCACAACTGCATGTACATTGTTGCGTGGCTTTACCTCTTGGGATGAACTTCTATTTTGTCAAAATCCTGCATTCTGGGGACATATACTATTGTCTCAGATGTTTGTGTGATCTTGAGCATGCCCCCGAGCCTTTGGGGGTGGGGGTGGGGGGGTGGGGGGTAGGGGGGGTGTGCACTCTGTTTCTGTTCTCACAGGATTTACTAGCCCGGATAGGGTTTAGCAATCTTGTTCCAGAAAGAGCCAGCCAGGAGAGATTTAGAGTTGGCAGCCATCTGGTCTCTGCTGAGGAACTACTCGCCTCCCAAGGAACCGATATGGTCACAGGCAGTGAGAAAAGCAGCACATCTGGCCAGATGTGACCCTCTAGCTTAAGGGCCCTGGTCCCAGATCTACAAGGCCCAAAATCTCCACAAATGTTACATTCCTTGTGTAAGTACGGAGGGCGGCGTCATGGGAACCTACGGCTGTAAATCCAGGACCTGAGTTCAGTCCTGATATCTCTGGACTCAATCCCCAAACCCAACTCGGACTCCTTGGGAAGTTCACAGTCCTTTTAAACCCTCAGTGGCAACTGGCCACACTCTGAGAGCAGACCTGGCTGTCTGCAGTGGCCTGCTGTGACCTCGGGGGGGGGGGGGGGGCTGGGAGGCTTCCACTGATGTCTTGCTGGATGTTTTCTCCTGCAACGTTGGCATCGGGCAGCACCTTCTGAAAGTGAGCTGTTAGGGCTAGCGGATGAAAATGAAAATCCCAGCCTGTGAGAGCTAATGGCACTGCAGTTCTGGGAGGGTACGTTCGTTCACTAAGCTTGAGATGAGGACGCTGCTGTGAGCATCTCTCTCGGCCACAAAAGGAAATGCTGGCCGAGGACTTGGGAGCAGGGCTGGCTGGCAGGGAAAGGGCATGTGCCGGGATTGAACAGCAGGGGTCTGAAGCATGTGTCTTATTGTAAGATAGATGTGTATTTGGGAGCAGAAATGCTCTCCCTCTGCGGGCATGAAAAGCCCAGAGCTAAATGAAATGCTGCCGATTTTTTGAGTCTATTTTGGGCGCCTGCCGCTAATTGTGTGTTTCCGAGCCCCCGTGCTCACGCTGCCTGCTCAAACGGTCCCGACAATGGAAATGGAATGAATGAGCATCTCCCCGCCGCCGTCAGAGCACGAGCAGTCCTAAGGCCAGCCAGGCCCAAGGCTGCCCCACTCTTCCCTCCCTAGATAGGTGCCCACACCCTCCCCGTCCCCACGGGCGCTTGCTGGAACGGAGCGAGGCTGCCTCCTCTGTGCCAGGAAGCTATTTACAAAGGAAATAACTCTGATAAAAGGGATAAAAATAGCTGGCAACGATGGAAAACATTTTGTCGAGCGATCCGTTGACACGAGGGGAAACGGAGCTGTGAACAAGATAGGTGGTGACAGACACAGAGGGAGAAGTAGCCAGGGCGTCATAACGCAGGAGTAGCTGGGACAGGCAGGTGGCGGGAGTGGCTCACGGGGATACTGAGCCCCAATCTCTGCCTCCAGCTTCTGCTCGTTCTCTAGCCTTAGAATCAGGAATGGGGGCCAGCCGCGAGCCCCTTCCCTGGAATCTGCATCTGCGGAGGGAAGCATGGGTCGTGCAGGAGGACACAAGGCTGTGCTTCTGGAGTGCGAGGCTACCAGTGTACCAGAGCCCTCGAGCTGTCACCCCATGACCTTGGGCTAGCTGCTTGACCTTTTCTGAGCCTCTGAGCCAACGGGTGACAAAGGAAAGGAAGCATCAGACCTGGAGCTGTGGAAATAATACGTGCACGCCGTCAGCGTGACATCGTTCAGGTTATCGGGTCCTTTACAAATAGAGGGCTTCCTGGGTGCAGGGCCCCACTGTGACGAAAGACATAATCTGTTCCAAGATGCTGCCATTTCTTAGGGAGAAACAGCCCTCCTTACATGACAGCCAGCTAGAAGTACCTCAGGGCACCTTTTCTGAGCCATGGAGACACCAGATCTATCCAGTTCTCTGGACCTACGATGGGTTGTGATGGAGAGGAGATTCTTAAAGTCACAGCCTGCCCTTCTGCCTCGCACAGGTACTGAAGAAGAGGCATAGCTCAGATCCAGGGTTTCCAGACCTTACATTGGGCAAACCTTTATAGCAAGTTAAATACGTGCAAACTAATCACACTTAGATACTTGCATAAATGAATAAGCAGTAAGTATATAGCATAGCGATTTAAACACAGTATCCCCGAGTGGCTATGCCAGTATACGGAAACGTGAACAGCAGCTATTCCTGGGGAGCAGAATTGTGGGAGGTTTGCATTCCCCCCCCAAATTTTCTACAATTAGTATACATTATGTATTTATTTATTTTTTTAATCAGAAAAGAAGCAGATGAGGTGAATAAGACGAGAGTTGCCTCAAAATATCACAGAGAAGAGAAACATGTGTGCTGACCTCAAATTCTGCTGAGCTCCTTCCTGGGACTAAGGACCTGAGAGTCACCAAGTTCCATGCCTACTTCGGTAAACGCTCAGGAAAAGAAAGAGAGAGAGAAGACAGGGAAGGAGGAAGAGAGGAAAGGAGGGAGTGAAGGTTGGGGGGAGGGAGGTAGATCGGTAGGTGAGGGGGGGAGAGAAAGGCAGGTGTGTGTGTGTGTGTGTGTGTGTGTGTGTGTGTGCGCGCGTTTACTCACTGGGTCCTAAGTGGTCACTTCCATCCCCAGTTTCGCTGCTTGGGAAGAGGGATCATTATGGAGCCCACAGAAAAATTCCAAGGCTGGCCCAGGGCTGTTGGACCTCCAAGGCAGGCATGGATTTACAGCCTGATGCATGATGGGTGGACGAGGAGGGGCCAGGGATGCAGCCTCTCCTGGGCCCCTGGCCTGTCTGCACCGCAGAGCCTCTCAAGCAGAGAAGAGTGAATAGTGAACTATCTCAGCACAAACCAGGGTTGATTTCGCACCCAGGGCTGTGGTTTGCCCGTTTCACCTACTTCTGCAGGAGGTGGGTGGAGTTTCCACTGACATCCAGTAGGGTTCAGGGACATTCTCAATTTCATGTAGTTAGTGGCCAGGCCAAGACAAGACTAAATTCCTGTCCCTCATCCTCCTGTGATGGAAACAACTTCACACACTGTCCCAAGGATTACATGGTCTCCCCTGGTACCCCAGGGCGTTGGTGAACCGAGCCCCACTGCCTGCTGTGGGCCTACCCAAATCTTTCAGACAGTCAGGGCACATCCACCAGCTGCTTGGCCATTAATTAGTCTGCCACCCCCGGGTGCTGAAAGCAAAGCAGACGCCTGACTCAGGCCCTTGCCAAGAGCCACCCCCACAGCAGGCAAGGTGAGGAGCGATGGGCCTTCCGGGCCTGCACGGTGCCAGCTCAGAAACCACCCAGGGTGGCCCCCTGACAGGCTGGAGGAGGGGAGGACAAAGATATCACGTTCTTGTCCTTGGGTTCTGCCGCCTGGAAGCTGGCGAGCAGGTGAGCCTTTTGGCCCCGCTGTGCTCCGGGGCCAATGAAACTGAAGTAACAAGCATTAGCCAAGGCTGGCGGGAGGGACAGCTCTGTACAGGTCAGTTGCTCCTACGGATGTCACCTGCAGCATGCAACTTCCAAAATCCAGGGCCATCCGCGAATACCCCCTCTCATATATGTAATATACAATCATTGAGACCTACTGTGCGCCTGGGGTGTTCTGTGCCTGGAGAAGAGGTAAAGAATCGAGTGTCCACGATCCTTGAGAGATTCTAGCAAGGGATAGGTAAGCAACCAAATAAATAAAGGAATGAATAAGAGTGTCAAATGAGGTGCTAAGATGCAGGTGGAGGGCGGGGAAGCTGGGCTCTTGAAAGGAGGGCTGTCATGCTTTGAATCTGAAATGGGCCCCAAATGCTGGCGTCTTTAAATGTTTGGTCTTCCTCCAGAGAATGTCAGACCTTCCTCCAAAAGTGAGGCTCTGAGACATTTATTCTGAGAAGACACCACGGCTGGCTCCTGGGACAGACCAGGGTAGTGCAGATAGCCGAGGGTGACCTTGCTGCTGCTGCTGCTGCTACTGGTGCTGGTGGCGGCATTCACACCCACGTCTGAGGGAGCAGCCAGGAGGCCATCTCACAGGAAAGCCACTTGACTGGTTAAAAGGCTTACCTTCCCTTTGCCTCAGTTTCTCTATCTTAAACAGGGACACTTGTGTTAAAAAACAAACAAACAACTGCCTCTAGAATTGAATATAAAACAAGGCCCAGTCTTAATAAATGATGCGCTAATTAGCCTAATTATCTGAGGAAATTGTGTGACTGGGCCGACCCTCACCAAGGGTAGCTCCCGGAACTGGCAAAGCACAGCACGGAACCAACATGGAACAACTGCTCACGGTTGCATCTGGATAGGATGCAATGCATCCGGATAGTATGTAATCTCCTCAGTGCCTTCTTTGGGGCATGCTTTGTCTCTGAGATTTCACGAGGATGCTGTTCTGCTCTGGGATCCGACGTGGGAATGTGCTCTTTTCTTTGCCGGGGAGGTAGCCCTCGCCATCCGGAAGTGTCTACGCAGCATAGCCCACCTCCCTCACTTCCCTTCTCTCGGGGCATCGCCTTGGTGAGCCCGCCGAGGGGCATCGCCTTGGTGAGCCCGCCGCTGGACAGCCGGCGGTGCTCGCGGTGGCATTGCTGGGACCAGATTGCCCATGGAAACAACTTAAAGCACAAAGACTCCTTCGGGCTCGCAGTTTCAGGATGCTCAGCCTGTGGTCGCTTGGCTAGTCCCAGCAGCTTCTTGGGGGATGCCCCACTCTCTCACCCTTCACCATAGTGGCTGTTCTCATTTACACCCCCAGTTTATCCCCCCCCCCAGTCCTGTATGAGCGTGTCTCCTCTTCTCTCTATTCCCGTGGCTGCGTGGCTGCGTGGCTGCGTGGCTGCGTGGCTGCGTGGCTGCGTGGCTGCGTGGCTGCGTGGCTGCGTGGCTGCGTGGCTGCGTGGCTGCGTGGCTGCGTGGCTGCGTGGCTGCGTGGCTGCGTGCCTGCTCTCTTCCTATTTGGCAATACCCATCCTTGCTGAAGCTAGAACAGTTCTCCTGTGGTTTTCATTTGCATTTGATGAGTGATCTTGAGCATGATTTTTCTTTCCTTCTTTCTGTTGGCCACTTGTATCCTCTTTTGAGAAAGATGTATTCAGGTCATTCTCTCATTTTTAATCAGATTATTATATGTTGGCTGTTGAGTTCTTTAAGAGCCACATAAACCCTGGGTATTAACCCCTTACCAGACACTTAGTCCACAAACCCCTCCTCCTATTCCCTCTCCAGCCTGGTGATTGGTTCCTTTGCTGTGGCGAGGCCTTCTAGTGTGACAGAATCCACCCATCTGCTTTTGGGTTTTGTTACCTGCACAGAGGGCACCGCATCCTTAAATTACTGTCCTAAAGCATTTCTCCGCTGATTCTGCAGAGGAGTTTCATGGTTTGGGAGCTTACATTTAAACCTTTGGCCATTTTGAGTTGATTCGTATATGGCTAGAGAACTGGGATCCGGTTTCTTTCTCTGTTCAGAGGTGACCCATTTTCTGAGCATCAGTGATCAAGATGGCTTCCCCTCAGAAGTAGGCACCCTGGCTGCCTCTGTTGAGCTCAGGACTTCAGGAGAAGGTACAGCCTGTGTCAAGGCAGCCCTGGGCCTCCGTGTGCTCCTGGGCCGCTAACCCTGGGCCTGAGACACTTGCCCCACTGCTGCCCACGGTTCATTGTCTACAGCATGGCTGTTTCTCAAAGGGCCACCTCATTGCAGAGCATAGATTCCAGATGATGTCTACAAGGGGGTAATCCTGGGGGAAAGGGGGAGAGGGAGGGGGAAGGAGGAAAGGGAGGGGAAGGAGACCCCACACGCCCACACTCCCCCCCCCCACATGAAGCCTGGCATTAAAATCAGTCTGTCCTCCAGGCTCACAGCACAGGGAAGCACTGAGATGCAGTGCTGTGCACTCTGAGGTAAACTGAGTCTGAGCCTTTGTGCTCAAGCCCACAACAAAATGCTTAGAGCCTGCAGTCTGTTATGGGCTGGCTCTCTGTGTGGGCTGCCGTATGAGAAGTTCCCAAGCCAACGGGAGAGAGACAATTGCCAAGGTGGGAGCTAGGAGGACTGCGGGGCCGAGAGGGACACTGGGAAGTCCAAGAGGAAATACCCATGGAGGCACTACGTCATTAGGTGTACAGGGTTACAGCCTCTCTGTTTTTCCTGTTCTCTATCTCTGCTTCAAATGTCTCAACGGAAACACCATCAGCCACCTACAGGCTTCACGCCTTCACCACAAGGAAGACTCTACCCCCCGGAACCACAGCCTAAATAAACCCTTTCATTGAGTTGCCGTTTGCCCATGGTATTTTATCACAGCAGCAGACAAAGTAAGCAGTACACCCATCCAGTAAGATACTTGCCTTGCAAGTCTGAGGACCTCACAGATCCTCAGAACCCATGTAAAAAGAGCCAGGCATGGCCCGTGCACCTGTAATCCCAGGGCTTGGGAGGCAGGGACAGGGGGATCCCTGGGGCTCAGGGCCCAGTTCTACTGAACAGACAGCTCTGGGTTCCGCAAGAGACCCAGAGCTCAAAAAGCAAAGTGGAGAGCGACTGAGGAAAGACACCCAAATCAACCCGTGGCCTCTGCCCCAGCCATGCCCCACACCCCCGGGGGTAAGGTAAGGAGCAGACAGTAAGACTCTTGCTCATGTTCCCCTTTGGGACCCAATGGGCCCGGGATGTGCTTGGGATCAAAGACTTGGCACCAGGGCTGCACTTGCAAAGTGGAGAAGATGTCAGTGCATAGAGAAGGAAAAGAACACTCTGGAACAAGAGCCCGGAGAAGGTAACCTTGGAGGTTACTCCCCCCGCCCCTTTTAAACAGATACTTGAAGAATTTTAAGGTGCAAAACAAGCAAAATCACCCCAGACATCAAGAGCAGGTGGAAGTTGAGCCATTTGACTTTCCTCAGCCTTACGCGACAGAGGGCGGAGCCTCGTTCTCCAGCCCCACGTGACAGAGGGCGGAGCCTCGTTCTCCACCTCTGCCTTTGACAGGGTGCTCAGGGCATCATGGCTGTCTGAAATGAGAATTGATGACTCCGGCTTAGCGGAAGGGGCCTTTAGCTTTGAGCGTGGCTGGGCTTAGGAAACCCATGTCTCACCACAGATTCGGGATCCAAGCCCCAGGCTGGCCGGCACTCCCTGGGACGCTGGGTAAGGCCCCGCCCTCCTTGATCTTTCCTCCTTTCCCTGGGTGACTTAGGAACAGTATTTGGGCTCTACCAAGACGTGTCTCCATCAGAACTCAGCGAAGCGAGCCCACAAAATGCTCATCGCACAGACAGCATTTGATGGAAAGGCCCTACTATGTGCTGAACTTGGGCTCAAACTCACCACCATTTGGCCCTTGCCTGGACTAAACTTGGGGTAGAGCTCAGCCCAGGGCCTGCCCTGCCTCCTACCCAGCTCTGCTCAGACTCTTCCCATAGAGCCTCCCTCAGTGCCACAGCTCTTCCGCCTGGCCCTAGTACTGCACCTTTTACTGATGCTCCCCTTTCTGGGACTCCTTGGCTCACACTTAAAGCCTCCTGGCCTTCAGAGAGGAGCTGATCAAACCAAACCAAACAACCAAACCAAACCAAACCAAACCAAACCTCACACTATAGCCTGAAGCATGGTGGTGGATGTGCCAGACCGAGCGAACCACAGGGGCACATTTACGTTGGTTTAGCCCATACTTTCAACTACTATGCATACACTGAGCACGCCCTGTGGCGCAGACACCGCCTAAGCCGCTGCTGTGAAGAAGCGCCTGCCCTCATGCTGCAGTCAGTGTGTGTAGGGGGCCGTGCGCAGACAATGATGTGAACACGGAGGTACAGTGCGCAGTGGGAGAGCGAGGGGTGTGGGGCTCTGAGGAGGTGTGAGGGGTGTGTGTGCTTGGGGTCTGAGGTGGGAGATCCTTCAGCAGTGGGGAGTCTCTGAGAGTAGGACCCTAGAGGGCCTGAGGGAGAGAGGGAAGGGGAGGGGGAACGGGGGGGAGGGGGAGAGAGAGAGGGAGAGGGAGAGGGCCCCGTGGGTAGTGAGTGACGGAGCGGGAGATGCCTTAGGGCCACAGCGAATGGCGGAAGTGTGACCTGGTCCACAGAGGGCCCAGCAGCCACAGGGCAGCCTCAGTAGTTCATCCCATGGGCCAGGAGGCAGGGCCCTCAGAACTGATGCCCTCTCCAGAGCCTGCTAGTCTCAAGCCAGGCATGTTACCCACCTGGCTGAGCCTGAGCGGAGCTGCCCCGGGTGAAGGGAACCCTTCTGGGAATGCAGGAATGGGTCTGCAGTCCAGGAGACAGGTTACTTCCCCCCAGCACCACGTGTGGAAGCCTTAGTTTGGCTCTCTGGGGTTGGGTCTCCCCCTGATCACGCTTGTTAGCACTTCCTCTCCCTTCCCAGCCCTGGCTCCGCCCTCCCCAGCAAGTCAATCAACTGGGTCATTTGGCGGCCTCTTCTCCAGCTGCAAGAAGCCCAGTCAAAATTAAAACAAAACAAAACAAAACAAAACAACAGTTGCCCCGGTCGCCCCGTTCCCTGTCCCTGGAGTGACTGGATGTTCAGGAGAAGGACCTTGGAAGCTGTCACCAGAGACAGGCTGGACCTGGATAGATAGAAGGGGAAATATTTATTTTGCAGGGATAAATATTAGAGAAAAAGACTTTCCATTCTCCCGGCTCTGACGTAGATTTTTTTTCTTTCTTACCAGGAAGGCATCCTCACTGCCTAAAGAGAGCGGCAGGAGAGCTCCCAGGTGCCTGTCCACAGTGTGGCTCCACAGACTAAATCAGCACACCCGTTACAGCTTGAATGCGAAGTGTCCTCCACAGGCTCAGGTGTGTGAACATTTGGTGTCACGCCCCCCCCCCCCAGGCCCTCGGGGGTGGGGTGGGGGTGGGGGGCGTCTGCTCCTCCTCTTTTGGATGTGTGTGGAAACTTTAGGAGGCGGAGCCTTCTGGAAGAGGAAGCACATGGCTAGGGGACAGCCTAAGGATTCTGAAACCTGACCCCACTTCCTGTCCCGCTCTGCTTCCTGTCTGTGGGTGCCGTGTGACCAAACTCCTGCTCCCTGCAGCCCCTGCTGTGACAGACTGTGTCACCTTATACTGTGAGCAGCAGGGAGTCCCTCCTCCCTCCAGCTGCCACTGTGCCAAAGTGAGCTGATGCAGCGCCTGTGTGGCATGTGGGGCGGGGCGTGTCCTCTCAGGAGGGATGAGAACGCACAGGGACTTGAGCCAGGGCAGCCCGGGTTAGCCCGAAGGTGACCATAGCAAGTTATCCTTTTCCAGGCTTTGCCCTGGCTCCGGGAAGGGCCTTAGGCGCAGGGACCAGGATGATGTCTCCCTGGTTCATCAAGAGAAAGTTTTCTTTCTCTTGCCATCCGCCCCACCCCCACCCCCAGCTAAATCTCCTCACGCCCAGGAGTTCTCAAACATTTCAGCCTGCCTGCCATGCCCACAGGGTGGCTGCCGAGGGGACAGGTAGCTCTTAGCAATGGAGGCTTTTCAGAGCTCCCAAGCTCATGGATAGACCTGAAGGTCAAGATGGATTCCAGCCCAGCCAGATTTTTATCTCAGGAAGATGTGTGGGCTAGAGTCCCCTTTCCTGCCCAAGATAAGGGCCGGCTCAAATGACCACCTTGGTTAGCCCACGAGGGAGTGACCAAGCCTCATCCACAGGCCACTTATCAGAGAACTCTGCAGTATGAGCAAGTCAAGTCCAGCACTCAGGGGAAGAAAAACAGCCACAAGGTTCTTCCTCAGCTACCGCGGGGCCCCGGGGCACCTGGAGTATTTCTTCAGGAGGGGGAGAGGCCCTCAGAAGGAAAGTGGCATGTCTGCAGGGTGCCACATGGACTGCATGACAAAGCAGGGCAAGCGTTTGCACACAGCCAAGGCCTATTAGGATGGGATCCCCAGGGCCGGGGTGGCGGGCGACATTCATTGCGGGAAGGAGAGGACAGCAGCACCTGGTCACTTTTGAACAATTTGCTTTTCTGAGCCCGACAGCCAGGTGAGAAGGGTAACCAGAGTGTCCCCACATCACGTTGGCACTGCTGGGACATCCAGCGAGGCACGCCCAGGTCTCCAGGACAGGCACTCTCCAGCTGGAGTGTCTGCCGGCCACCGCTGTCCCAGCTCCCACCAGGGCGCTGCTGAGTCCAGAGGGAATAAATGAGAATTTTAGTACTTTGGAAGGTGGGGGAAATGGAGACCAGCATTTTCCAGGACTGAGGCAGTGTGGAGCAGAAGGAAGGTGTCTTAGTCAGGGTTTCTCTTCCTGCACAAACATCATGACCAAGAAGCAAGTTGGGGAGGAAAGGGTTTATTCAGCTTATACTTCCACACTGCTGTTCATCACCAAAAGAAGACAGGACTGGAACTCAAGCAGGTCAGGAAGCAGGAGCTGATGTAGAGGCCATGGAGGGATGTTCCTTACTGGCTTGCTTCCCCTGGCTTGCTCAGCCTGCTCTGTTATAGAACCCAAGAATACCAGCCCAGAGATGGCACCACCCACAAGGGACCCCTCCCCCCTTGATCACTAATTGAGAAAATGCCCCACAGCTGGATCTCATGGAGGCATTTCCCCAACTGAAGCTCCTTTCTCTGTGATAACTCCAGCCTGTGTCAAGTTGACACACAAAACCAACCAGTACCAGCTTTGGGACACACAGAAGGGCTTTGGGACACACAGAAGGGCTTATTGAACTTACAGATAGGATCAAACATGGAATGAGTGCCTCTGCGCCCACAACCATGCTAGGCTCCCAATAGGTGGAAAATGTCATTATCACTATCATGGCTGTTCACTAGCTGTGTGGCTCTGGGCAAGCCACCTGACCTCTCTGAGCCTCGGGCTTCCCCTCTATGGGAGGTCTATGAAGCCCTGGGTGTCGGGCTAAGGAGCGCACAGCGGCTACTCCAGCCCTGGGCTACCTCATCCCCTCATTTAGAAAACCGACTGGGGAGCAGAGGGCGGGCGTGTCCACCCTGACACCCCACCCATTCTCACCCGCGCAGGCTTTCAGCTAAGAAAGTTCCCGAGAGCGCGCGCTTGGTGAAGCGCCTGCCACAGCTCTCCTTCAAACAGAACAGGAGGTCCCGCTCTGGAGCTGCGCCAAGAGCCTCCTCAGAAAGGCGCTACAGCCAGCACTCTGCCCACGGCCTGCCAGGACCAGACTGGGACCCGGCATGGAGTCGCTACCCGCTCTGCTCTGAAACTTGTGTTTATGCCGCCCTCTGCTGGTCAGAATTGTCACGGCACCCACCCAACCCACCCGCCTGCAGCAGTGGGGGAGGCAGACTTGAATGTCTAGTCTGCACATCCCCCTCGCAGGGGTGAGTGGATGCTGGGCTGGAAGGTTGGCTCCTGGACTCTGCCCTGCAGTAGCCTCATTGGTTTCCCTGTCGACCCTCAGGAACAGGGAATGCCTCCAAACAGCACAGTACCAGCTGATATTTATTTGCTTAATATTTCAGGATTGGTGACTACATAGCCTTAATTTATTTGTTTGTCTGCGTCTCTTTGTTTACTTAATATTTGCGGACAAGGTCTGTTTCCCCCATGCCAGTGCGTTTTCTCGATTTGCATGCCTCGACTCTCTTGTAGCCCTGAGGAGGTTTTACTTTCCCCGCAGCACGACAGAATGCAGGGCTGAAACATTCAGAAACCCTAGCCCCTGGCAGTGGGCGGGGCTAGGGTTGGAGGCCTTGGAAGCCTCGGGCCAGGCAGGCTGCACACATCTCACCGGTGGCTCTGTGACTTCAGCGCACGTGCAGATTGCTGATGGTGCTGGTTAAGATGCCGTTTCCAGGGCCCAGGGGGTCCGGGTCTGCGGTACGTCCTGGAATCTGCTCTGTAGCGCACACAGGGGTAATGCCGCCCTGGGTGGAGTGGCACCATGGGTGCCTTCTCAGGGATTCAGGGCACCTGGCTAGACCCAGGGATCAAGTGTGCAGAGGGCCGGGTGGGTAACTGGGTGGGTCTAGGAGGTCCCTCTGTGCCTGGATCCTGCCAGACTCTGCTGGTGGCAGCTCAGAGACTTATCGGGTGAGAGGAGGGGACCTCAGAGGTGATAGCAAGCAGGGACTCTGGCCAGACCGTGGGACTGTACAGGTCGCTTCTCTCTGGTCCTGCTTCATGCCCACACTGCGATCCTTTCCTTCTGCCCTTCCTTTTCCTCTCCCTCTTCTCTCCATCCCTGATGCCTAAGAATCCAGGGCATCCTGGATGCCTAGCGTCTCCCTTTCTGCTCTCTGATGCCCCCAGTTAGTGTCTCCTCTATGTAGGTAGAGCACGTCAGCAGGACTTGCTCCGAGTTCTCACCGGGACAGTATTTGGGGACTCAGGCTGATGAATTCCTGCCGGATCGGGCCCCTCACTGTTTCCCTTACAGATGTGATCTGGGACTCAGCTTCCCATGGTCCCTTCCTTCCTGAGACTTCTCAGGTCAGCCAACCCTGGGCTGGCCGTAGCCAGAGCACGCGCCTCCTCCTCCTCCTTGCATCCTGTCCCTGTTGCTGGTTTGTCACCCCCAATCCAGGTCCACAGAAATGTGGAGCTGAAAAAGAAGAACAGTGGTAAGCAGGAATCTAAGAAGTAAGATGAAGTCCATCATGGCTGGCAC
Organism: Apodemus agrarius; assembly: GCA_964023405.1. Taxonomy (NCBI): domain Eukaryota; kingdom Metazoa; phylum Chordata; class Mammalia; order Rodentia; family Muridae; genus Apodemus; species Apodemus agrarius. The sequence goes on along the minus strand of OZ030005.1, from coordinate 34,834,962 downwards.
AGTCAGAGACCGTGTTAAAGTCTTTGCTCTGTCTTAAAGACAGCCTGGACCCCAGAGATGTCCTAAAGACTGAGAAGGCCCTAGAGATGTCCTAAAGACTGAAAAGGCCCCAGAGATGTCCTAAAGACAGAGAGGGCCCCAGAAATGTACTAAAGACAGAGAGGACCCCAGAGATGTCCTAAAGACAGAGAGGGCCCCAGAAATGTCCTAAAGACAGAGAAGGCCCCAGAGATATCCTAAAGACAGAGAGGGCCCCAGAAATGTACTAAAGACAGAGAGGACCCCAGAGATGTCCTAAAAACAGAGAAGGCCCCAGAGATATCCTAAAGACAGAGAGGGCCCCAGAGAGGTCCTAGGACAATGGAGAGGGCCCCGAAGATGTCCTAAAAACTGTGAGGCCCCCGGAGATGTCCTAAAGACTGAGAAGGCCCCAGAGATATCCTAAAGCAGCCAGGGTCCCAGAGATGTCCCAAAGACAGCAAGGGCCCCAGAGATTTCCTAAAGCTTATAGGAAGACCCCAAGAGCTCTTCTGACTGCCAACGAGATTTCCCACCGTCCTAGAGGGCTGAGGGTTGTTGTTCTAATTCACCCTCACGGGCTTCCTGGGCACGGATGCTATGAGGCTGAGTGGACAGTAGAGAGGGGCTCGGTCCCGGCTCCATACCCATCACTGCTAACCTCTGTGCAGAAATCAGTACAATGGGCGCAACATTGCTGCTGTTGAGGGAAGGGCAGAGGCAGAGGCTTTCCTGGAGGCTGGGCGGCCCGCTCTGGGCGGGGCGGTCCTCTTCTCTGCAGGGCAAAGAGCAGTGGCAAGGAAAGCCCAGAGCAGGGACACATTAGAGACCTCAGATCACCTCTCCAGAAGTCCCTTTGTCCTCCTCCCCAGGGAGGACAGCCTGGGCAACGAGGAAGGGTCTCTAAGGGAACCCTGTGCCAACCTCAAGCCAGGCAGACTCACAGGTCGTAGGGTCTTCAAGTCTCCTAAGCTCTCCGATCCTAATGGGGCCCAAACAGGGTCTGGCGCAGAGTCCTCACCTCAGGACCTCCATGAGCGGTAGGCAGGGGGAGCGGGAGCTCCGGTGGCTTTGGGTAGCTCCAGACTTGGTCCCAGCAGATCAGCCCATATCCCAGGGCTTCTCTAGCATCTGTCTAAATTAAACAGGGTAGGGATGAGGGAGTGGCCCTTTAATGTCTGCCAGTGGCTGGTGCTCTTAAGCCACTGACTGACATGACAGAGGGAGAAAGTCCCCAAGTCTTTGGTGCTGATGGGAGCTGAGGTTTGCAGGATGCCCTGGATCCCTGAACCCCACATGCGTTACACCAAGGTTGGACTCAGTGGGCAGGAACCGGGGCAATCTCCTGACTTTTTCTAAATAAAAGAGGGTCCCAGAGTTGCCCTTTGCCCCGCTGTTCTGCCTGGTTCCCCTCTGCTGACACTCCAGCCATTCGGGGGTACCCACATGCAGATAGACATCTGACTAGGGCATGCTGTGAATCCCAGAAGTAGAATCAGACACAACTGTGGCCAGAGTGACCCATGAAGGATGAGCTCTGTGTTCCTGTCACCTCTCTGAAATGCCTCCCTGCCTGATCTTACGCTGAAGGTCGTGCTGTGAAAGTGGGATGGTGGGTGAGGCGCCTACCCAGAGTTTGCCTGCTATGCTGAGTGGAAAGGATCTGTGGTCAGAGAACTTTCCAGAAGCCCTCGCAGATGGCCTCGCCTGCCTGCTGATGCACCCCATGCAGCTGCACATTTTAAAGGCACCGAGGACTCCAGACTGAAGGGTTCCGTTGTTTTGCTTGACCTAATGTTTCAGCGACTTTCTTGGTCCTCGTGACCAAAATCCCTGGCAAAATGAACCTGGGGGAGGAGGAAGCTATTCTGACTCGTGGTTTCAGTCCACACGGGAAATTCAGTTTCCAGCAGTGACAGATGGCACTGAGGTGGCAGAGGCTGCTCACCTCAGAGTGGAACCGGAAGCAGAGAGCATGATGGGCAGTTTGGCCCTAGTATCATCTCTACAGGTCCCTCTTCATGGTTCTCTAGCCCATGGGCTGGTGACGGCTCTGCAGGTAAGGGCACGTGCTGCTGTTCCAGAGGACCCAACATTAGTTCCCTGCACCCATATTTGATAGCTCACGATTGTAACCAGCTAGCTCCAGAGGATCTGACACCCTTTTCTGGTTTCTGTTGCCATGGGAACACCTGTGGTGCCTGCCCATACGCATTTATAAACACACGTGCAAATAACAGTACAAAATACTGCCACCGGCGATGTGATAAAGCATCATCCTGGTAGGACATTTCTACATCTCAGATCAACCTGCAGCACTCAGTGTCCCAAACTCACTCAGTGTGGGAACATCCTTTTCAGTGAAGGCCCCTCCGTAGCAAGGATCCGGGCGACAGACCTACCTTCTGTCTGGCCCACATCTCTCATTTCCTAGTGTCTGAATATGCAAGGTAAGACAGGATGGCTGGCGTAAGGCCATATATATGGTCAGTATTCTTAACAGAATGAAGCTCGTGTTTACGTTGTAGCACATTCTCTCCACACACACATGCGCTTTCCCAGTGTGTCATCAACGACCTCGGCCATTAGCAATGTGGAGGATGCGCTGTGGAGATCACACTGTGCAGAACGCATGGGGTATCGGCAGGCGTTTTCTCTCAGCTGAGCTATCTCAGCTCACCTTCCAGGTCCGTATTTGGCTTGTTCGTCATGAAGACGACGACGACGACGACACCAAGGCTCAGAAAATCTTTGGTTCTAATCCAGGAAGTTGCCTTTAGAGCCCAATCTCGGCCACAGCGGCTCATTAGTTGGTCACGTTTTCCGGAAGCCGGGAGCAGGGGTTTGTGGCTGCAGAGCTGGTAAGGTCGGACCTCGGGGGGGGGGGGGGCTCCACAGCCTGTGGTTTCTAAAGGAAGGTCAGGTTTCTTTAGGAAGCACATTCTTGCTCTTTTTTTTTAAATCTCCATTTGACTTGAGGTTGGGGAAGCACAGGCGGCCAGCACAGCAAGGACACACATCTTACCCTAGGTGATTTTACCACCGCCAAATCTTGAGCAAAGCCACAAAAACCTGCCGTGACAGAGAGCCAATCAGGAAGTCATCACCCGGGGAAACCATGAGATACAGTTTTGATGGGAACCAATTTAATAAACAGACAGATTCTGTTAGTGCCGGGACAGAGCAGGCGTGAGGAGCTGAGGCACTGAGGAAGAGCCGGTTGGGGAATAGAGATTTCCAGAGGTGGATTCCAGGCGCCATGAGGCTTACTGGGAAGGGGTCCTGGGCACTCACCAGGACGGTAGCCTGGGAAAGGGAGAGTGGGCCGGAAGCTCCCAGGGGAAGTGTCTGAGTCTCCTCTGTGCTAGCAGGGTCCAGGGAGCTTCCTTAAAGCCCTGGAGAGAAGGGTCTGTCACACACTCACAGTAATGGCTGCCGCTGGAAGGCTTGCTGGTGGGCAGGGCATTGCGCTCCCTCCTGCTGCTCCCTTCCGTTACCCTAGCTTACCTAGAGCCAAGAGAGGTAAACACAAATGCAGATCCTCACAGCAAGAGACTGACTGGGGATAAAGGAGGCTCAGATGACAACCTCATCCAACCTGTGCTTCCATATCTCCTGTGAGTTAAGACTTCCTTCCCTGCGTTTTCTCCAGAGATCCTGGAGTGTAGTTCCGTACATCCCATTAAGAGAAGGGCCCTCCTGTCCTGGTCAGGAAAGCTGTCTTCTTCCCAAGCACACAGCTTCAGGATGGATGCACATGCAACGACAGGGGTGGGGGATGGGTGGGTGGGGGAGGGGACACACCCGCCTAGCCAGATCAGCTGACTCAGTCCTCGGTGGTCACAGGGTGACAGTACAGACAGCTGTCCCACACACCCACCGTGGGTGTTTCCCCACTGGTGTCTGAAAATCACCCTCATATTGTCTTCATGACACCTGCCGCTATCACAGGAGGCCCGTGAGGCTCAGAGCAGGTGAGTGCCCTGTGAGAGCTCACAGCTGGTAGTAGGGTGTGATGGGCTAATGGCCTTGGGCTTTTGAGAGGTGTGGGCTTCTATGACAGCCCCATTCCTTTCTATCTGTGCGACCTTGGGGATGTCCCTGCAGCAGAGGGAGGGCTCTGGGTCTCTTCCCCTATGGGGTGGGATACACTGATGGGCCCTGGGGTGCCTGGCTCAGGTCTGATTTGCTGCTCTGTTTACAGAGCCTGCCATGGCTGTTACAGTGGGACCCATCATCCCTCAGCTTGAGGCTGATCTGACCGCGAAGCTTGTTTTGGCTTGGAGAACGGAGCCATGCCAGACGCCAATGCAGGAGTTAAACCCTGACTTCTCTCTTCATTCTCTTAGCGTTCAGAGCTACGGGAAAGGCATTTTGCCATCCTTCTGGGGAGACCAACACCGTGGCCCCGAGCGGAGGACACACAGGCTGCCTGGGTCACCCACCCCATCTGATTCCCCAGCGCTGAAATCCACTGAAGACCAAATCGCCACAGCCCTGGTCCCTGTCCAAATCATGACCTGAAAGGACATTTGTGTGTGTGCTTGTTGTGCAGCAGTAAATGGCATGGGGGAATGTGTGTTAGTTGATTTGCTTTTTATATCAATGCAAGGAGAAACTGAGGCCTGGAAAGCTTAAGTTACACAATAAATAAAGTGCAGTTTGTTTGTTTGTTTGTTTGTTTGTTTGTTTCATGTGTGTGAGAGCTCTACCTGCATGTACACCTGCATGCCAGAAGAAAGGATCAGATGCCGTTACAGATGGTTGCGAACCTTCATATGGTTGCTGGGAATTGAACTCAGGACCTTTGGAAGAGCAGACATGGCTATTAACGGCTGAGCCATCTCTCCAGTCCCTAAAGTGTGGCTTTAAACAGTAGACTGACGCCAGAGTGCATACTGACAAGGCTGTTACAAGGCCCCTTTGCCAGGGACTAGCCATCCAGAGTCCCTCCTTCCTAAGGTTCCTCAGGCCCCGCCTCTCAGTCACACTGACTCAGTGCTGCCCCCATGTGGACATGGAGTGCCATTACTCTCTGGCATTGGCTCATTTGGGGCTGATGAAAACCTGTCATCCTCTCTTCGGAAACTCTGCTCCAACAGGAGCTGCAGTCTTGACTCTGATCTCTATGAACCAAAGCTTGATCTGACAAATGCTGGAGGAAAGCATCCCACCTCCCGATTCCCAGAGCTGTCAGAGTACCCACAGAAGCACAATGTCCCCACCAAGGCTGTCAGCAGATCCATGGTAACCAGAAAGCCCAGCTCTTACCCCAAGTCCAGATTACTGTCAACCTCCCGGGATGTACATAGGCCACACCCTGTCCAGCCAGAGACACTCATGCTGAGACTACATCCAGAAGACGAACAGCATCAAGCATGCAGACAAGGCAGCCAGCTTCCTCTTTTTACTGAAGGCACAAAGAAGCAGCACACAGACACCCACTGGTTTTATCATCTTGATAATTGCTTTTCATTACAATTGTTTTCTTTGAAAAAATCCTCCTGTTGTTCATGCCTTAAAAATGAATTACATAAGGGGAGACTTGTGTCCCTTGTCCATGATTCCAGAAGGAGGTGGAGGTGTAGGGGTCAGTAGATCAAGTCCATCCACATCTACATGGCAAGTCTGAGAGCAACCTGGGCTAGCTAAGACGCTGCGTATCTAATGGAGGGGGCTGGGGTGATGGCTTGGTGCTTAACAGTACTTCCTGCTCTTGTAGAAGAACCTGAGTTTGGTATGCAGTGGCTTACACCACTTATAGCCTCAGTTCCAGCGGGGGATCTGATACCCTCTCTTGGGGCCTTTGTGAGTACTTTTACGAGCACACACACACACACACACACACACACGCATGTACAGACACATACACATACATGTATACACACATGCATGCATGCATGCACACATAAATAAAAATAAATTAAATCTTTCAAAACTGAAACCTGGAACCTGTTCCCTGTGGGCTAAGAATGATGACAACCACTCAAGTCAAATAGCTTTGACTATAGAGGGAAATCTGTATCCAGATAATTGTGCCTACAATCCATTCCTTGGTGCCGCAGAACTGTCAACTCTTAGCTACTATGGAGGTAAAATCCCTCGGTGATGTGAGGGACTTTGAGCTCCAATGTCTAAAAATTGTTCTTATTTTGGGTTTGTACCACAGTAAGAGCCAAGATTTTAAGCTCTACTAAAAACAAACAAAAAGACTTTACCTTTTTATATTCATTTATGTCCATCATTTTTAATATATATATATGTATATATATATATATAGCTGAATATAATAAAAAATAAAAAAAAGATTGATATGGGCAGGCCCAGCCCATTGTGGACAGAGCCACCCTTGGGCAGGTGGTCTCTAGTGTATAAAAAACAAAACGGAGCCAGCCATGGGGAATGAGCCAGTGAACAGCCTGACTCCACGGCCTCTGTTTCAATCTCTGCCTCCAAGGGACCTGCCCTGCTCTAAAGTTCCTGCTTTGGCTCCTTTCAATAATAAACTATGATTGGGATGCATAAGCCTAATAAACCCTTTCCTCCCCCGCCCAAATGAAACCAACTCACACACAACAAAACAACTGACAGAGGTTGGTGGCACACTGCTGTGGCTCCGGACGAGCCCGCACACTGTCGATTTTGCTGCTGACTTCTGTAGGCTCACTTCTTATTCTCTCTGCTGCTGCAAACAGGTTGTGTGGTGTAATTTTGTAGAATGCGTTTTCTGTCCACCGTACACATGTCTGCACGCTGTTTCTTTCACACCTCACTGTTAGTGGCTACAGGCTGTCCGTTTGGTCCACGCACCGCAACTGTCCACGCCCCCTCTGGTTTCCCACCGAGAATGGTCTGACTCTGCTGCTTTTATATGTGATGTTGGCATTAGCATCTTCCCTGGGGAGGGGGGTCTTCCTTGTTTTAGAGAGTTTTCTACAGCTCCGTAGCATTGTTTCCGGGATACACGCTGCCTGGACTCTGCCGGATGCCTCTTTTGGTTCACAGGAAGCAAGACACATGGGAACGTGGGAGGGCGGATGAGAGAGGTCCATTTGAAAGAGGGAAAGAGGAAAGACGGAGAGGAGGAAGGCGATGGGTGAGCTAAGTTTGGTTTGAACTCATTTCGTCTCTGCTTCTCAGGCTTGAGCTGGAAGGGTGAGCCAGGGGGAGACCATCCAGGAAAAGAGTGGAACAGCAGAGGAATCCACATGTGTTCCTGGATTGGGGCATCTCTTTAGAATGCCGAGGCTATACCACACCACATCCTGAGAACACGTTAGATAGAAGAATCGACACCCCTACCGTGTGCGGCTAGACCTCAGCTCTGGAATGTAGAAATATCAGTGTGCAAGCCGTCTTGGCCTCTACCATACCCAGTGAAGACAGATCATCGCCTTGGAGAGGACTCGTGTGTGAAACTCCTGCAGGTTGTAGAGCATGGCTCTCGGTCCGTCCGTAAGCGTACAAGTCACAGCGGAGGACAAGGGCTCCCTCCCAATCACTGGTGTTCTCCCGAGGCTAGTCTCTCCTCTAGCCTGGCTGGTTGATGTGGGATAGGCTAGCCTGGTCTCCCTGTTAAGCAGAGGACACTGGGCATCTTTATCCAGCTCTGCACTGCCCAGGGACCAATTACAAATATATCACAGCCCTGCCTCTCTGTGTCACTGGCTATAGGTGGTACCAATGTCCTGTGCTATTTTCTACAACAAAGGCCATTTCTCAGGGAAATTTGACTCCCAAACAGTCACGTATCTTTCTTCCTTCAAATCCCAGAGAAGGACACAATAGGGAAAATACCTCAAGATACATGGACTGGCTAGGGTTTTCCAAACAGGACTCCAGTTACTTGGGACATAATGCTAACCATGACTAATGGGACCTCCTGAAGCTGGAAGGCAGAGGCACGGGAAACAGCTAGCCTAATGGGCTAAAGAACCTTTGCAAGCTACACAGCCATCAGAGGAGAATTAGCTGGATATGAAGGAGGAGGAGGAGGAGGAGGAGGGGGAGGGGCAGGGGGAGAGGGAGAAGGAGGAGGGGGAGGAGGAGGAGGAGGAGGAAGAGGAAGAAGAAGAAGAAGAAGAAGAAGAAGAAGAAGAAGAAGAAGAAGAAGAAGAAGAAGAAGAAGAAACCCAAACTAAAACCCAAATAAACTTCAAGAAACTAAACAAGGATCAAGTAAGCTGCCACTGAAGGAGCTGGTGAAGAGAGCAGAGTTCTCAAACGATGAAGGACAAATGTCCGTTAGACATGTGGAAGGCTGTCCAACCTCACTCACCCTCAGGAATGGAAATTAAAGTTACAGTGAGAACCCACCAGAGTGGCGGTCATTAGAAAAGCAAATGCTAGTGACAACGGATGCTGACGCAGAAGGAGGGAGGGGCTGGTGGGAACGGAAGCCGTGCCAGCCTCTGTGGAGATCAGTGTGCAAATTCCTCCCGAGCCCAGACTAGGCGATAGGGAGACGGCTCAGGGTCAAAGGTGTGGATTCACTGTGTAGAGGATCCACGTTCTGTTCCAGGCATCCATATTGGGCAGCTCACGACTGCCTGTAACTCCAGCTCCCGGGGACCTGACACCCTCTTCTGAACTCTCCAAGTGCCTGCCTGCATACATGCACACAGACAGATAACTCTAAAAAATAATAAAAATCTTCAGAAAATTAAAAACAGACCTACCACTCCAGTCAGCCATACAGATCATGGGAATGTATCCAAAGGATCGAAACAGACACTTCACAGAGACACTGGCACATCAGTGTTTACCGGACCTTCACGCATGAAGTTATAGGACCAACGTAGGTATCAAAGCACAGGGAACAGATAAGGAAGGCTGGTTTATATACACAACAGAAGTGACATCGGCCGTAGGGAGGGATGAAATGTTATCATTTATAGGGCAGTGAATGCAACCAGAGATCATTATAATAAATTAATTAGGCCATTCTCAGAAAAACGATGTTTTCTCTCTTACACGATTCCTAGACTTAATGTAGATATGTAAAGCCGTGCATGTATGTAATAAAGGTAGAGGTGACACTGTCTAGCGAGCAGGGGACCTAACTGAAGGGGGAAGAAGGTGGGGGTGGGGAGGAATATGCTCAGTGCATATTACATATGTATGTCAAAACGCACATATGTAATGGGCGCCAGATGCAAGGTATAGACAAAAGGAAAAAGTTAAATAACAATAACATAAACCCAACAGGAAAACAGAATTTAGTTGTAATGCTCTGGAAGAACTGTTTCAAATTAGAATTTAGGATAAATCGATAAATCGATTTATCCTAAATCTGAAAATCGATAAATCGATTTTCTACAGGTACAGAAAGGACCCGCATGCAGACTACAGGTCAGTTTGTAGAAGGCACTGATCTCTCTCTTACTGGTGCCCCCTCTTCCCCCCACCCTGACCAGCCACTTATCATCACTTATTCTGACCTTGGAGGACAATGTTTTAGAACAATCAGAGCTTTTTAACATGAAATGCTCCATTCTCCTTTTTACTGCCGGAAGACAGTGGAAAACCCTTTGGATTCCGGCAGAATTGTCATCAGTTGGGCCTTGGAGTCTGCCCTGCACACCCGCCGGCTCAGCCTGCATCGGCCAGCAGGGGGCAGCACCACTCTGCGGGATCCCCTCTGGGCTTTGCTGATCTGGTAAGTTCCCAGTTCCCGCTGGCTGGCTGACACCACCGAGTCAGGTGGGCACCCTTCTAGACCTCCAGCCTTGGAATGCTGGAGGTGTGTGTACCTTCAGGAGGGCGTGGCTAAACCAGCTGGCTAGACTCAGTTTGCAGTGCCCGAGTGTACCGGAAATGCACTTTGGCATTTCAAGCCAAACTGTCAAGGCTGTAGACTGAGACCACTTCAGGTTTGTTGGACACTTTACAGTCTGCTGAATGACATCTTGTTCCTTCTCTCATCCTTGGGAGCTGTGGGAAGCCAGTGCGCGCACGCGCGCGCGCACACACACACACACACACACACACGCCTGCTCCTAGTGTAGAAGAGTGCAGGGGCTTCATCAGGGTGAAGCTGGAGAAGGAGTTCTGCACCCACAGCTCTCTGCCCTGGGTCCAGGCACATTGGATACCACCTTCCCATAGACCACAGCACACTAATACACAGCCTTCTCTCCCTGTACCTCCTGGGGGCTGTCCCCTTTCCCTCATCCAACTGACTCTGAGCGTCAGAAGGGAGGGATTTTCTTAAACAAACAAACAAAAGACAGAAGAAAATAAATGCACTTTATTCCCTCCCGATCCCCAAATGGAGAGCTTGCATTGGGCAGTTTCATGGACAGGTGGCTTTCCTGGGTCCCTTCCAGTGATTCATGCAGTAGCAGGGACCGCTATTTTAGACCAAGGGGCCTGTCGCCACATAAATGTGCCCAGGGTCCAGGAAGAGCATGTGACGGCTATGCTGAACGCACAGGCAGCAAACCTCAAAGCCTGTGTCTCTCCTCTCCTCTCCTCTCCTCTCCTCTCCTCTCCTCTCCTCTCCTCTCCTCTCCTCTCCTCTCCTCTCCCCTCCCCTCCCCTCCTCTCCTCTCCTTTCCCTCCCTTCATCCCCCTTCTCTCTCCATTCTTTGCTTGCCTTGGACGTGACAGACAGCAGAAAGGATCTCTCCCTCCACGTTCATTTTGCTGCCGCGGGCAGGATGGCCTCAGCACTGCCGCCCCCTCCCCCCCCTCCCGTTACCCTGCCCCACACACTCACGCTGCAGCGTTAACACTAAAGAACTCGGAAATTCCTCTGCGGGCAGAACTGTGGCCCAGGAAACAGTCCTTCACAGACAGTGGGCTTTCAGGGGAAATGCCGCACAGCCTGCCGCCACTGGCCAATGAACACGCTCCAGCTTTCTCAAACGGCGCTGAAATCTGCTTCCCCCCCCCCATTTTTCTCTCCCAAATGCCAATGATATCTGTGAGCCCGAAAAAAAAAAAAAAAACATGCTGTTCTGCTTATCCTTCATGGCACAGAGCGGTTCCCACTCCGCCTGTGATGAACAGATCTCTGGTCCAAATGGGACCCAGACTAGACAGCTCTGCTCTGCCGGGGTGGCCCTGGGAGAGGCAGAGGGGGAGGAGGGGACCCAGTGTCCACTGAGAGAGGGGCAGCAGCCCTCGGCAGCCCCAGACAGAATGGCACACTGACCCAGTTTTCTGAGGATTGTGTCCAAAGAGGGCCCAAGGGAGGGCCTGAGGCCTCGGTAACTGGACACCGTGAATTCCCAGTGGACACCTTGTACCCTCTGATGGTTCCCTATGTCCCTGGATTTCTTTCACTCTGACTCTTGCCCTTGGGAACCCCTGGGGTGGGGGGCAAACAGCCACCCATTTTTTTCTCTGACCCTTCTTGCCACCTGCTCCCTACAGGACTCTGCCCTGTGCCCTGTGCTGCCTTCATCAAAATCTGGGCCGCTCTAACTCAGCCACAGGAGCAGGGCCCCTCATCAGTAACTCACTGGCCCCCTGCCTCCACGGACGTAGGGTCGGGGACCTGAAAAACCCAGAGGCTTCTGGACTGTGGGGCAGCAGAGTCCTGGATCACCATCCTCAGCAGAGGAGAGGAGAGGGGAGGGGAGGAAAGGAGAGGAGAGGGGAGGGGAGAGGGGAGGAGAAGAGAGGAGAAGGGAGGGGAGGGGAGAGGGGAGGGGAGGAGAGGAGAGGGGAGGGGAGGGGAGGGGAGAGGGGATGAGAGGAGAGGGAGAAGGGAGGGAAGGGAAGGGGAGGGGAGGAGAGGGGAGGGGAGGGGAGGAGAGGAGAGGAGAGGAGAGGAGAGGATTGGAGAGGAGAGGAGAGGAGAGGAGAGGAGAGGAGAGGAGAGGAGAGGAGAGGAGAGGAGAGGAGAGGAGAGGAGAGGAGAGGAGAGGAGAGGAGAGGAGAGGAGAGGAGAGGAGAGGAGAGGAGAGGAGAGGGAGAGGAGAGGGAGAGGGAGAGGAAAAGGTAAGGAAGGCAATGACCACAATCCAGAGTAATTCCGGAAGTTCAGAACACTTCGGGGGAGAAAGGCTCGGCTCTAAAGGATGGGTGTTTTCCCACCACTGCCTTACTGCAGAAACAAAGGCAGCAGGACCTGGCTGGCTTCACAGACGCCCTCTTCACAGCTTCTCATTCTGTTTCCACACGACATCTGCTAAAACTGCTATTCTTAAACCCTGTGTGCAACCTCTGACTTCCTGTAGCCAACACACGCGCAGGAAGCTGAGAACGTGCACACCTGGTGGGCGGTGGGGCCGGGAGGGAGGGAGGGTAGGTGTGGAGATGGGGGGACGTGCGAATGCACTCAGGTGGGGCCTGGCCTGGCGCGGCCACCTGAGGCTACACAGCAAAGCCAGGGGGACTTGCACGGCTAGGGCATGTCCTTCACAGAAAGGCCAGCCTGGCCTTCAGATGCCCACCTCTGGGGCATGTAGGGGGAGCTCTAAGAAGGTCCCTATGGTCCTTACCCCTGTGGTACCCAGAGTTTGGTTTACATGAGTAGAGAACTTGATTGCAATTCCAAATAAGCCCATTGGCCCCTCCCCATGTTCTGATAGCAATTGTAGCAAGAACAGTGATAGAAGTGGGTACTCCTACTCTCAGAGAAGCCATGGGGCCCTGTGGGAAGAAAGGCTCTTTATACAGGGGGCTTGAAGATGGGGTGCCTACTGATGGGGGTGCCTGAAGATGCATCAGTGAGTGGACAGGCAGTCTCAGCCCCTGAGCAGTAAGAGCTGCGTGTTCGAATCTCCGTCCCAGAATTTACCATGCACCCTCCACGTTGGCCCATTCAGCTGACCTCTGTGGGTCTAACCGCTCTCCTCACTGGGGAGGAAACGGACCGGGAAGAATGAGTGAGGTGTGAACATCAGGGGTCTAGCCTCGTCTGCACACAGTACGTGCTCGATAAATGTGTACTCCTCTGCCTCTTCATTCCAAGTCTTCCAGGGAGCTCGGGGAGGACTGGGGAGTTCTTAGCCCCCAACTTCCTTCACGGGGCCAGTTTTGGTGTATGCATTCTGGAAGCAGCAGTCTTCCTCCTTTACGGACCATGTGATAATCCCCTTCCTTGTTCCTAGGCGGGATCTCTAGCTGGGCCTGGGTTCTTCTTGGTTGAATTTAGGTCTGAGAACAATCTCACTTTGGGATACGGGATAAAAGTCCTCAATTTAGCCCAAAAGTTGGAGCTCCTGTTCAACCCTGTGAATACCTCTGTCACTGGTAGAGTTGCTGTCTGGGTGGCGGCAAACCGCCACCTGCAGCAGACCAGAAGGCTGGTCCGATGTCATGCTGTGTCCCCTCCTTTGGTTGTCCTGCTATAGCTTCTCCAGAGCAAAAGGCAGGGGTCAGCGGTCACCGGAGAAGGGCACATTTCATGGGTATAATCTTCCTACGCTCTGGTTTCCAATGGCCCCCAGCAGGACAGATGGCTTCAGGCTTGTGAAGTAGTTTGGGTGCTTGGGTATCTACAATGCAACTCTTGTGACTCAGGAAGGATCGTGGGACAGCCTCGTGCTTCTCGAGGCTGCTGCCAGATCAGATTGAATGCATTTCTGTGCCTAGAGAACCCTCAGCTGGCCAGGAAGCCTCCAAGGTGGGTCATCGCCAACTGGCTTGGCCTGGTCACCAGCCACTGTGCACTTTCCATCCTTTGACAGAAGATCGATCTTATGGTGCCTACTTTACTCCTTTGCTTCAGAGTTAGGAGTATCCCCTCTTGGCAAGGATGACAGGGGTAAGGACCATAGGGACCTTCTTAGATGACCACCATACTCTATCAATGCCAAGAGATAACTCAAGTTGGGGGAGGGGGTCTTACATGCTACCAAGGGTCCAGCAAGTTCTCACCCCGGAGTAAGATGAGACAGAGCCCAGGGTCTTACTCTAGAGTCCATATGGCCTCAAGCCCAAGAGCTTTGTGTGGAAGCCTTCGAAACGTCTGGGATTTCAGATGCGTGACACCACTCCTGGTTAAACAAGCTATCTTAAACTCCTGTACTCCTCAAACACAACAGAACGCCCCTCTCCCCAAAGTCTCCCATGTCTCTCTCAGCTGTTCTAGAAGCTTCTGCATACCTCCATTCTCACAATGCAACGCCCTGCAGGTGGGAGCCATGACTAGCCTTGGCTACCTCTTAGCCAGTCTGAAGAGAGTGGCTTTAGAAGGCAGAGCGATGTCTTTAGAAGGGAGACATTCATCCTCAGCTTTGGAGACTCAGCCCAAACTTCCAGAGGATAAGAAATGTCCCTCTTGGTGTCACCTGGAAGAGATCTAGGTTATCTTTCTTATCCGTGACCCCAGCTCAAATGAAGAGAAGGCAGGAGTAACTACCTTAATCTGAAACATTGCCTCTGAGGGGTGCACACAAAAGAGAAGGTTTAGCTTGGAGCACCACACTGACTCAAAACCCAGCACTCAAGAGGCCGAGGTCATACATTTGAGGTCACTTTGGGCTAAAAATGGAAAACTCTGGCACCTGTCTTAAAACAACCAACTGCGCAAGCCAACAACAGCAAACCCACAGGCAAAACAGAGAGTGTCTAGAACATTTGTAACTTCATTACCTGAGGAGACTGTGGTACACTCTGGCCATGGAGGGAGACCGTGGCCCAGGACGCTGAGATCCATGGCTTTTGTTTGTTTGAAAGGGGATCCGGACGTCCAGCCCCAACTGGCCTCAGACTTGCTCTGTAACTCAGGCTGGCCTTGAACTTGCTGGGATCTCCCTGCCTTTGCCTCTTAAAGGCTGAGGTTAGAGGCATGAGCCACTGTGCCTGGCCTCCCATGGGTCCTAAAGCCCCATTCCTTCAGTGGTGTTAGCTATGACCTAGAGGCAACGATTTGCTGTCTCGGCCACAGGGATGGTACCTGTAGGATGGGAATGGACGGTTCTCTCTCCCAGGCTGGACTCCTAGAAGAAGGAGGCTCATAGGAGGGTTTGCTGTTGGAGGTGAAGGGAAGTAACAGTTCTACAGCTGACTGATCTCCCTGGCAAACAGCATACACCATGGCTAAGTACACTCCGAACTGATACAGGAAAAACAGGAGACAGAGAGCCAGGTCCTGAGTTTGAGTCCCATCACTTCCTTAGTAAATAATGCCAAGGACAGGGGACATGGGATAAAAGCTCTGGAAGCCAAGCAAGCAGCAAAGACGGAAAGCAATTGGGAGCCCATGGCCTCCCCTCAGTGCCTGAGCGCCCCGTGCAAGATGCCTTGCAAGCAAAGAAAGGCCTAGAACAGCAGCACAAGAGCAGGGAAGGGGAAGGCTGGCTTTAAGGGGCGGATCCAGAGTTGGCAGGTGGAAAGCCCAGGGAGAAGCTGGTTCGTATCAGCAGCTCTGCATGTCATGGTCAGACCAGCTTTGGTGTGACAGATAGCCACTAACATCCATGTGGGAGTGGTCGTACGAGGACGGCGCGTGTCCTGGCATCTTCCCAGCTCTGTTTTCATGGATCTGCTTCTGGTTTCCATTGGTCTTGGCAGCTTCATTGTGACCTTGTCATCATGGGTCCTCATGGCTCTCAGTTAACCGGCCCTGGAGTGGCAGCGAGTTCTCCAGTTATCCTTGATGCTAGCACGTCAGGGAATAGGAAACTGCTGCTGGAAGTGGATATGCTAGGGCTGATGTCAGTCTGAAAGGCAGTAGGGTGCCATGGGTGCTGTGAGAGCCTGTCTCAGGTGTCCTATATCTGGAATGAACTATACACTCCAGGACCTGTGGTCCAGATCTTGAGGCAGGAAGGCATCATGCCTTCGATCTGGGTCTTGACTCAGTTTTTTTTTTTTTTTTTTTTTTTTTTGGTTTTTCGAGTCAGGGTTTCTCTGTGTAGTTCCGACTGTCCTGGAACTCACTCTGTAGACCAGGCTGGCCTTGAACTCAGAAATCCGCCTGCCTCTGCCTCCCAAGTGCTGGGATTAAAGGCGTGCGCCACCACCGCCCTGATCTGGGTCTTGAAGTTTGAGGACACAAGCTTTTGAACCAGATCGACACATGCCTTTAGTCCAGATCTTGAGACACACCTTTAATCTGAGCCATACCTTGTAATGGAGACCTATGTAAGGACAATGCTGGGTGTTTCCTCTTAGCATCTCTGGATAAATTGATTAAGGATAGAAATGAGCTGCATGAGAAAATTGACCAGCTCCAGATGTGAGCAAACAATCTAAAGCTTTCTAAGTATGCCCTTGAAGAAAATCTCTCCGGCAGTTGTACAACCAAAGTTGTAGAAAATCAAATCAAAGCCATCACTATAAGGTTGGATGAATAACAATGAAATTCAAGCATCAGAGGGTATCTATCGGCAAAGCAGTCCCCTAGAGGGGAGGTAGAGAGTGTGGTCCATGAGGAGTCCTGCTACATTACTAAAGAGCTTCATGACTGTGCTAATTCAGTCAAGCACAAGTCTGGGGAGTATGTGTGAGAATGGATTTTTAGGGTGTGGGATAATGGTGGAAGGAACATAAAACTAGATCAGGCTGATATTTATGTATATGGGCCCGCTGGGCAGAGTTTCTAGGTTTACTATGTAAGTTCACACAGTTAAAAAAGATTTCAAAAGTTTGTTTGACTGGTTGGTCGAAGTGTTCGTCAGAAGATGGCCTACCGAAAAGGAGTTAAAGATGGCGGATATTCCTTGGCTTAGTGTGGATGAAAGGATTTGAAGGCTCGGGGACATTGCAATGCTAGAGTGGGTACACTGTGTAAAACCTAATCCCCCACAATGGGAAGGCCCAGAAGATATGCCCTTCAGGAATCCTACAAGATGCAAACTGGTGAGAGGGGCACCAGCACATTTGGAGAGTTTTGTTGCTGCCCTTTTCCTTGTGCCAGACCTTAGGGTTGGAGATGCTGCTGCTCAACTGGATGAATTAAATGCAGTGGGTTTAATTGTTCCCCGAGGTAGCAAGGGCCGGGTGGCACCACTGAATTGTACTTATCACAATAGGCAGCACCGACCAAATAATGTTCTTAATAACCTAACCCAGGAAGGTCAGCACAGGCAAGGTGAATTTTATAATGGCATGACTCTTATGGACCTTTGGTACTGGCTAATCAATCATGGTGTTTCCAGGCATGAAATAAGAAGTCTACTACATTTCTGTTTGATCTGTATAAGCAGAAAAATTCTCAAACAAATGAAAGAAAGGCTACATTGGTTCATGGCAAAGGCAGTCTTGGCCAGTGAGTCAATATCTAGACTTGAGCCAGTTTACAGATCCAGAATCCTGTGAATGAAGGGGTGGCCAGGTTCCCCTGAGGAAGGACCTTGATAAGACCCCTAAAAAGTTTTGCTGTTAGCCTTTCTCCAGTCCTTTCCTGCAGAACCTACTGCTTTTTATAAGGATAACTGTATACTGGGGGAAAAGAAACAATCAGACTTTCTGGGGTTTATTGGATACTGGGTTTGAACTGATGTTGGTTTCAGGACATCCCAAGAAATATGGTGGCCCTCCAGTTAAAGTAAGGGCTTATGGGAGGCCAGGTGATTAAAGGAGTTTTAGCTGATGTCTGACCCACAGTAGGTCTAGTAAGTCTCCTATCTTATCCTGTGGTCATTTCCCTAGTTTCAGAATGTATAATTGGGATAGATATACTTAGAAGTTGGCAGAATTCTCCCATTGGTTCCCTGACCTGTGGAGTGAGGGCTATTATGGTTGGAAAGGCTAAATGGAAGCCTTTAGAGTTGCCTCTGCCAAAGAAAGTATTGAATCAAAACCAGTATCGTGTCCTTGGAGGAACTGCAGAAATTAGTGCCACTATCAAGGGCTTGAAAGATTCAGGGGTGGTGGTTCCCACCACATCTCCCTTTAACTCTCCTACCTGGCCAGTGCAGAAGACAGATGGATCATGGAGAATGACAGTTGACGACTGAAAACTAAATCAGGTAGTAACTGCGATTGCATCTGCTGTAACAGAAGTAGTTTCCTTACTTAAGCAAATTAACACATCTCCTGGTACCTGCTATGTAGCTATTGATCTAGCAAATGCCTTCTTCTCAGTACCTGTCCATAAGGACCACCAGAAGGAATTTTCTTTCAGTTGGCAAGGCCAACAGTATACCTTTACAGTTTTGCCTCAAGGATATACTAACTCCCCTGCCATGTGTTATAACTTAGAAGGGATCTTGATCGTCTGTCTCTTCCACAAAATGTCACACTGGTGCACATGACTGATGACATTTATGCTGACTGGACTAGGTGAGCAGGAGGTAGCAACCACTTTGGACTCATGGGTAACATTTATTCATTTCAGGATGGGAGATAAATCCAATCAAAATTCAGGAACTGTCTGTCTATCTCAATGAAATTAGGAATCCAGTGGTGTTGGGCATGTAGAGATATTTCTTCTAAGGGGAAAGATAAGTTATTGCACGTGGCCCCTCTCACCACCAAGAAAGAAGTACAATGTTTAATGGGACGATTTGGATTCTGGAGACAGCACATTCTTCATTTTGTGTTACTCAGGCCCATTTACCAAGTGACTCGGAAAGCTGCTAGATTTGTGTGGGGCCTGGAACCAGAGAAATCTCTTCAGTGGGTTCAACTGCTGAACAGGCTGCTTTACCACTTGTACCATCTGATCTAGGAGACCTGATAGTACTTGGTGTGTCAATGGCAGATAGGGATGCTGTTTGGAGCCAGAAATGGAGGGCACATTGTGATCCAGATCTTGAGGTAGGACAACACAAGTGTTTGATCAAAACACACCTTTAATCTACATCTTGAGGCACACCTTTAATCCGGGTCATACCTTCTGCTGGAGACTTACATGAGGACAATGGAGGAAGGAAGGGTTTGCTCTTCTTCACCTCTTAGCACTTCCTTGCCAGCACATCTATTAGAGCCTACTCCTTCAGGATTCCAGCTTATACAGAAGACCAGCTGATACCCAGCTGACCAGGTTGGGTTAGTTGGACTGAAGCTGTCATTCCAATAGATTCCATATATATTGACTGAAGATAGATAGATAAATAGATAGATAGATAGATAGATAGATAGATAGATAGACAGAGTTCTGTAAGTTCTGTGACTCTAAAGAACCCTGACTCATTCAGACGCCTTTCCCATGTACTTACATCACTTGTGTCTGTTGCCACACCTTCCACTCTGAACACCTGAACTTTCAAAGCCCACCCGTCCGTTATGACCTGTCTCAGCTAGCTTCCCAGATCCTGAACTGAAGGTGAGGCAGAAGTTCTCCTGATGGAAGTACATAGAAAATCTGCTACTGGGCCTTAGTGGAAATTGAACATTTGACAATGGGCCATTAAGTTACCACGCAACCTGAACTGGGTACATCATGAGCTGGGTGTTATTGGACGACGTGTCAAGCCATCAAGTAGGATGTGCACAGCAGCAATCTTTTATCAAATGGAAGTGGTATATATGTGATTGAGCCCAACCAGGTCCTGAAGCCACAAGTGAGTGTTGTTCCCTATGCTCAGTTGACTGAGTAAGAGAAACCTGGGCCCTGGATTACTGATGGCTCTGCACGTTATATAGGCACCACCCAGAAGCGGACAGCTGTAGCATTACAGCCTCTTTTGGGACACCCCTGAAAGATACTAGTGAAGGGAAATCTTCACAGTGGGCAGAACTTCGGGCAATACACATGACACTGCAGTTTGTTTAGGAGAAGAAATGGCCAGATGTATGATTGGTGACTGACTCATGGGCTATAGATGGTGGATTGACTGGATGGTCAGGGACTTGGAAAGAACATGATTGGAAAATTGACCAGAAAGACATCTGGGGGGAGAAGTATGTGGATAGATCTCTCCAAATAGGCAAAAGATGTGAAAATGTTTGTTTCCCATGTAAATGCTCGTCAAAAGTGACCTCAGCCAAAGAGGAGTTCAGAATCAAGTAGATAAGATGACCGTTTGTGGAGAGTCAACCTCTTTCCCCAGCCATCCTTGTCACTGCCCAATGAGCACATGAACAAAGTGGCCATGGTGGAGGAGACAGAGGTTATGCTTGGGCTCAGCAACACGGACTTCTACCCACCAAGGCTGACCTGGCTACAGCTGCTGCTGAGTGCCAGGTATGCCAACAGCAGAGACCAACACGGAGCCCTGGATATGGCATCCTTTCCACACGTGACCAGCCAGCAACCTGGTGACAGGTTGACTACACTGGACCACTTCCTCCATGGAAATGACAATGTTTTGTTCTTACTGGAGATACTTATTCTGGTTAGGGATTTGCCTTTCCTGCATGTAATGCTTCTGTCAAAGCCACCATTCATGGACTTTCAGAATGCCTTATTCACCATCATGGTATTCCAGAAACACACTATTGTTTCTGACCAAGGAACTCATTTCACAGCCAGAGAAGTGCAATGGAAAAGTTCTCCACCATCCTGAAGCAGCTGGCCCGATAGAAAGATGAAATAGCCTTTAAAACATACTTACAGGTGGCAGTAGCATGGAGGGCTGGGGCAGTATATGCTTTGAATCAGCATCTGATATATCATATGGTTTGTCCCATAACCTGAGTCCATGGTGGGTTCAGTAATCAAGGGGTGGAAAAGGGAACAGTTCCTCTTGCTATGATTCCTAGTGACCCATTAGGAAAGTTTTTGCTTCCTGTTACTGCAACCCTAAGTCCTGCTGGCCTAGAAGTTTCGGTTCCAGATGGGAGAGTGTGCTTGCCCTGGCACTGCAACAAACACTCCATTCAACTGGAAGCTTAGACTTCCCCCTAGTCATTGTGGGCTTCTAATGCCCTTAAACCAACAGTCTAAGAAATGACTAACAGTATTAGGAGGGCTGATATATCCAGATTACCATGGGGAAATTGGATTGCCTCTCTACAATGGAGGTAAGAAGGATTATGTCTGGAGTGCAGGAGATCTTTTAGCGAGCCTGTTAGGAGTACCATGTCCTGTGATTAAAGTCAATGGGAAACCAGAACGGCCTAACCTAAGTAGAATGACATAGGGCACAGACCCATCAGGAATGAAGGCATGGGTCTCTCCTCCAGGAAAAGAGCCAAGACTGGCTGAGGTGCTTGTGGAGGGTAGAGGAAATACAGAACTCATAATAGAGGAAGGCAGTTTTAAAAAGCCTCCTAAAGCCAGTTGCAGAAACAAGGATTATAATTGACATGAGTGCTTCTGTTTTATCTTGTTAAAAATGCATTTGTACAGATATTTGTGTTTTCTTTTGATTTCTTTAGCACCTTTAGCATTAAGAGAATATTAACAGCTATCATATTTAAGTTTGAGATACTAAAAGGATGTTGCCCAAGGGATACTGACCTATTCTAAACTTACAATATGTTTGCAGTTGTAGGAGAGATAGTTACATCATGTTAGGCATTATTAGGACCTGGTTATCATTTTCACTTGGACATGAGATATGATTTCTATCAAGTTGACAAGGGGTGGATTGTGATGGCTATTCTGAATTAAGTTGAATATATCTGGAATGAACTATATAATCCAGAAATGGAGGGCACACCAGTGATCCAGATCTTGAGGCAGGGCGACACAAGCTTCTGATCAGCACACGCCTTTACATCTTGAGGCACACCTTTAATCCGGGTCATACCTTCTGCTGGAGACCTACATGAGGACAATGGAGGAAGGAAGGGATCCCTCTTCTTCACCTCTTAGCACTTCCTTGCCAGCACATCTATTAGAGCCTACTCCTTCAGGATTCCAGCTTATACAGACGACCAGCTGATACCCAGCTGACCATGTTGGGTTAGTTGGACTGAAGCTGTCATTCCAATAGATTCCATATATATTGACTGAAGATAGATAGATGGATTTCCGTAAGTTCTGTGACTCTAAGGAACCCTGACTCATTCAGACGCCTTTCCCATGTGCTTACATCACTTGCCACACCTCCCACTCTGAACACCTGAGCTTTCAAAATCCAACCGTCCGTTATGACCTGTCTCAGCTAGCTTCCCAGATCCTGAACTGAAGGTGAGGCGGAAGTTCTCCTGATGGAAGGACATAGAGAATCTTCATTATGTCTGTAACCTGTCCCTCCCTCCATTTCCATGGTTACTATCCTCCAGGTGGCTGTGCAGAGCTGGGTCGCATCGCACGACAGTGCTCGGCTCCTGCCTGGTGGCTCAGTCTCTGTCATTGTGTTCCACATTGGGGCACCCCAGGATGGCCTTCCTGGGGAGCTCCACTATACAAGCAGCTGGACCCCAGTAGCCAGTTTTGTTCTTTGTAGGGTCCTAGTGACCATGACTCTGACTGAGAGTTGGGAGGACTTTTACAGAAGTCTTTCATGGCAGGTCAGATAATGGGGTTCACCTCCAACTATGCCTGCTTTTAAAGCCGGGGTTCCCTCTTCTAATTGCCTCTGCCTTCCCATCACTGTCTCCAGGTGGACAAGGTGACAGGGAACAGCCCAGGGTGAGGAATGGGATGAGTATTCACAGGAGATTCAGTTCCTCCAGTGAGCAGGTTTCCCAAATACACCAGGATTCAATAAGGCCTGCTTAAGCCTGGCCTAGCCTTTTAGGAAGACAAAATGCAGTTCAGGTCTTTGGTGCCTGCCTGCTACACTAGCATAGGAATCATAAGTCTTGGGAACTTGAGATTTGAACCTGGCCTGTATGAGCACCTGTGTCTACACTGTTACTCATAATCTTATCCTTTGCCCTGCTGCAAGTGTGCTTGTACACACACACACACACACACACATAAGATAAATGATGAATGAAAATGTAATGATATTATTTTAAGGTGGAGAGTATCTGAGGAAGACACCAGATGTTAACCTCTGGCCTCCACGCTCATATGCATGGCCACATGTGTGCACACAACAGCAAGCGGCGTATTATCAGAGACAGTGGTGATCACGTGTTGGTTGGCGCCAGTGCTTCCAGACATGGTTCCTGATTTCCCAGACTCCAGGAACATGAGGAGAGAACATGTAGAATGGAACAGAGACTTCTGGGAGGGGACCGTGTGGCCCTCTGGCCAGGTGGTCCTCACCAATGACTAGACACATACTTGGGCAGTGACAGGAAGCACTTACGAAAGAGGGGTGGCTTTCGTCCATGTCAGAGAGGCCCCCCGGCTGTTGGGGAGCCACAGAGTGAGCAGGAGCGTAAAGGAGGGCTCGGGCTCTAAGCCAGGCAGGCCTCCAGGCAGA
This sequence comes from Apodemus agrarius, assembly GCA_964023405.1. NCBI lineage: Eukaryota > Metazoa > Chordata > Mammalia > Rodentia > Muridae > Apodemus > Apodemus agrarius. The sequence goes on along the minus strand of OZ030005.1, from coordinate 34,811,830 downwards.
GCCACTGTCTAGCTCACAGTGAACAAAGCCTTGCGTTCCCAAGCCTCAATCTCTTCAACCACGGGAGCTCACCCTGAAGGTTTTAACCTTCATGAGCTTACTGCCACCTAGGTGGTTGGTCTGGTCCTTGTCTCTAACGTGGCTCTCATAAGAACTATTTCAGAGAAGAGACAGGATCTGTAAAACCCTCAGCACAATTCGCCTCCTAAGGAACAGCCCTAGGTGACTGCCTCTCTTAAACAAAGCTCAGGGCAAAATGCATAAGAGCTTGGGTCCCCGAGTAACCCTCATTGCAAAAATGCATTGCCTATGGAGCTGCTGATGCATTCCTTCACTCTCTGTGACTCCTTTTACTCCATCTACAAAATGGGTATAATCACAAGTCCTTCCGTGGAGGGTACACATGTGATAAAATGCTAAGCATGATGTGTGGCAGGTGGATTGCGTCCCTTAAAGTGCATCTATTCACCATTCCGTGTGGGGATGGACTTGCTAAGAGCTGGAGAGGGGCACATTAGCTTCAGAGTGGGACAGCCTGAGACCGCATGTCAAGGCTAGGCAGTAAAGATTCCCACACTAAGCCCTCCTCAGGCCTCGCTGGCCTCTGAGGCCCTGCCTGCTTTTTTCCCTGCCGTGTCTGTCTGGATTAATGGGGAAGACACTGATCTGTCACTATAGCAAATCCAAAGTGGAGAAATTACTTCCTAGCTTCATTTTAAAAATCAAAGTCCTCTTCCAGCCAGAGGCAATTACAGAGTGGCCCACAGGACGGCAGAGTATATTTCAATTGGAACATGGCATTTTTCTAGCCCTGGCCATATGGAGCCTGGACACCAGCTGGTCCAGGGATGAGACCAATCACAGAGTCCAATTGGAACGAAATAAAATGACCCCCTGGAGGAAATCGCTCTGGGGAGGCCCACAAATCCCCATGACGTGTCGTTTTAGCATGTCCCATGTCAGAATGGGCCTTGCATTCAGCCTGAAGCCTGAGGCCCCAGTCCTCTCGTCAGTGGGACAAGGAGATCTGGGGCCTCAGCTGTGAGACCATCTCTCAGCAGGGAAGGAGCTCAAGGGCACAGCTGAGGGGTCCTGCCCTCAGCCCGCTGCTGCTGTAGATAGCCCCGAGGACATCCAGGTTGCCAAGAGAAGCCTGACGTCAGCTTCCCTGTATTCCCCAAAGACGGGCGCGTGGCTGACACCCAAGTCTGTATTCACACTCCTACCCCTGCATTTCAGCCCCACTCCTGGACAAACACATATAAAACACACACACACACACACACACACACACACACACACACACCACATTTTGGGTCTAGAACAAGGCACAGTAGATGAGAGAGCATGGCACATCAGGCCCCGAGGAGGACTTAGCTCTGATACCTTATGTGTCTGCCTCCTGGTGTCCAGATTCTGCAGCTCTGTATTCTCCACCATTCCATTAGTCTTGTCTTATTTCATGGGGTGACTCTAATGGCTGCACAGAACTGCTTGGAGACTTTGGGGCTGAATGCACAGTGTATTAAAAAGAAAAAAATTTCAGTGTGCAGAAAGCCCAGTGCACAGGAATGGTTATATCATTTATTGCTGGCACCACTGTGAGTTCTTTGCAAAGAATGAAGGATCTGGCTGCTCGGCTGCCATGAAAACTCAGGTGACGGTCTTAGCACGGAGGTCCTTGGGCTTATTTCTAGGAGTAGCAAGGGGTTGAGAGGCCAGTCTTGGTGGGACTTCTGGAGCATTCTGTTCAGGGAAGGTGGGTGGGTGGCAGCCATGTAGTAGAGGAAGGCAGACTGAGTCGCCCAGTCTGCAACCTGACAAAGAAACAGCCTGAAGGGCTCAGCAAGGCCCTTTAGAGACGGCGCCTGGGCTGGGAATAGCCAATCGTGTTTGCCCACTCAGTTCCTGGGAACAAGTGTCCCTTTCTGTTGGCCTATTGTCTCTGGAGAAGCAGGCACATACCTTTCATTGACACTGATGGGATTATGCGCTCCTATCAGGAGGGGACCAGTGGGTCCCCCTTGGAGGTGGCTGTCTCAATATGGCCAGTGAATTGGTTGATTATCAGCAGAACACAGGGAGACCTCTTTCAAGAGAACCATTGGGGCCTGGGTGTTGTGTAGCCTGTCTGCTTGCCGATAACTTGTCAGAGAGGACCCTGATTGCATCATGTTCAGAAGCAGTGAAAAGGCTTCAAATGCCCATGACATTTGATCTTGAATCAAAATGGCAGGGGATAATGGCTTTCCACATGGCTGCATGTCTCCATGGGCGTCAATCCCTTTGCTCCCTTCCCCCAAAGAAGAAGGATAAAAAAGAAAAAAAATGTTTGAACTCTAAGCATCTTTCAAGCTCAGTAGCTAAACGTGCTCACCAGATTTGTGCCGAAAGTTTATGTCAAGAGACTGTAGAAAAGAGCACACGGTTTATAAAGTGAAAGAAAATTAAGATTAAATATAATTAGATTTTTTTATGATGTGACTGGAGAGAAGGACGTTTGAACCAACATAATTGAGTAAAGCACGCTAAACTGGAAAAAGAATAGATTTTTGTCCAATGTGGCTTGAAAACAAAACGAAACAAGAGAATAGTACTGAAAATGTTCCAAAAACCTTGAGGGGAATCAGCATTCCCTACCTGTACTATTTCCTCTAGGCCAGTCTTTTTATTTTTTCTTTTCTTAAAAAAAGATTTATTTTATTTATGCGAGTATGCTGTAGCTGTCTTCCTACAGACCAGAGGAGGGTACTAGATCCCATTATAGATGGCTGTGAGCCACCATGTGGTTCCTAGGAATTGAATTCAGAACCTCTGGAAGAGCAATCGGTGCTCTTAACCACTGAGCCATCTTTCCAGCCCCTTTAGGCTAGTCTTTGAGGCCCCAACACAAGCCAGAGGACTCAATCATCTTGCCTGTGACTGGAAATGACACTGGGTGAAACTTGAAAGCTCAGTGTATCTGAGGTTCCCTAGATTAGCGACAATGATCACTCTAAACCAGAGTGGGTTGTTTTTTTTTGTTGTTGTTGTTGTTGTTGTGGTTTTTGTTTGTTTGTTTTGTTTTGTTTTGTTGGTTTTTTTTGGTCCTTTGGCACCATGGCAATTTGAAACTCCTGAACAAATAAATCATCTAGTAAGATTCAGGGTGGAGGAGGGGTCTACTTTCTGTCACGTGGGAGAAGGCTCTGCTGGGAGTCTGTCTTAGATCAATTTTGCAAGAGTAGAAAATTAACCTGAGTATCTGGAAGCCGATTTCTTTTTTATATACACACCCCATGCACATAACCATGCACTCCTAGATTGTAAACCACTGCTCTACCAGACCTTAAGGAGACTCAGGTAGAGCCGAGCATGGTGGCACATGCCTGTAATCCCAGCACTTGGGAGGCAGAGGCAGGCGCATTTCTGAGTTTGAGGCCAGCCTGGTCTACAGAGTGAGTTCCAGGACAGCCAGGGCTACACAGAGAAACCCTGTCTCGAAAAACTAAAAAAAAAAAAAAAAAAAAAGAGAGAGAGAGAGAGAGAGAGACTCAGGTCAAAGGAATAAACAAACACTCTGTCACTCTGTGACAATGGAGAGTAAAGGCTACCTGGACAGCACAGCCTCAACAAGACATAGGGGAAGGGATGAAAGTGACACTGGGCTCTTGATTTCTATATTTATCCATGTTTATGTACTCATTAATTTGCTTATTTATGAATTTTTGCTTTTCTTCAGACAGGCCCTCACTCTATATCCCAAGTGATCCAGCAAGCATTTATTATTAAACACCACAGTATGTCAAACTTAGTTCTAAATGTTGGGATAAAGTCATCGATTCTAAAGAGTTTAAGCACTGATGGAATTTAACTTAAAAGAAAAAAGAACACACGATGCTTCCCACACATGTGTGTGTACAAAGCTGGCATGGTGGTACACACTTGCAATCCCAGGGTGGGAGGAGTCAGACACAGATCCAGAACTTACTGGTCAGCCCTCACACCCTGTCAGTCTAGTCTGATCAAGGGATCCCAAGCAGCCTGAGGAGTGAAGTTAATTCACATAGACAGCAAGCAACACGCACGCGCATGCGCACATGCACCCGCCGTGGCTGTACCTGTGATCTGTGCTCAGCACTAAGGACAGCCGAACTGGATACAGCCAGTTAAGGCTGCTCCCTCTCAATTTCCCTGAGCACTTGGTGGCTGCTGAGAGTTGGCTAGTCCCAAAGCCCGACGTTGAAATGGCTCAGCCAAGCGGGTGAGCAGCTTCAGCAGGACCATGAGCAGGCTCTGGGTAGCAGGTGGGCGTGGGGGTGTGCAGAGGAAGGGGTTTGAGAGCCTTGGCTGGGAACCCCGCCTCTGCTGCTCTTTAAGCAGGAAGCTTAGGACAAGGCTTTTCATTTCTCCTCCATTCAGAGGGAGTCGTAGTGACAGACCGTCCTTGGGAGGTGGCATAGGCCAGCTTAGACCACCCAGTGTGGGCAGCTTGTCCTGCTAGCTACTGCCGCCAGCATCATTCTCGTCAGTTGATGCTGCCGTAACCACAGGGCTGCAGGAAACACCATATGGGGCATCAGCTGTGTCTCATGGTTTCTGAACCTCTTTCTTTCTCTTCCTTCCTTCCCTCCCTCTCTCTCTCCCTTTCTTCCCCACTCCATCCTTCCCTTTCTTCTTCGTTCCCTCTTTCTTCCTTCCTTTCCTTCTCTTCTCTCTAAACAGAGATAAGGAGCCATTCCAGACCATCAGAGACCTTTTAATTTCATCTTATTTTCATTTATGTGTATGTACCTCTCTGTGTGTGTGTATATATATATATATATATATATATATATATATATATACACATATATATTCAGGAACAACACAGACAATGGTGTCAGAGTCCTTTCAGAATCTTAGGGCTGCAGTTACAGACATTTGTGTGCCCCTTGTCATGCCTGTTTTATAAATCTCCTTTATCCTGTGAGTCTCACAATCTGAAAGGCATTGTCCTAAACAAGTCCAGAGTCTGAAAAGTAATAACTGCACAGCTCTGTTTGGTTTTGTTTTTATTAATCAAAGGCATGTGTGATTGCCAATCCAACCCTTCACTATCCTAACTAACCAGCTACACTTTGGGCCTATGATAACTCTTGACAAAGGCAAAGATCTGTGTACCCAAGGATGTGCTCTACTGTGTGCTTGTGATAAAGTTAAAGGCATCTGCTAGTCACTTGGGCATTCTAAGACTGGCTCTGGGCTCCCATATCATCTCACCAAAGTCCCACAGCACCAACCTGGGAATATAGGATAATATTAACTTTCAGCTTCCAGAATCTAGCTCATGGCAGAGGTCACAGGCCTCATCTGCACCCTGCACTCTGCTAAGGCACATGCTAGCCGGTACTTACCCAAACTCAGATCTCCTGTCTGTTTTGCAAGCTTTAGTGAGTGTTGGCGCATCCTGGGACCTTGTCTAAGTATAGGGTCTGATTCATGAGTCTGTAGTGGGGTCTGGGCTCTGCATTTTAATATATACCCATGGGCTGATGCTGCTGGGCCTCAGAACACATACTCTTGACAGAAAGGACCTGATGTTGCCTCTAAATATGTTTTAGAGTTAGGGTAATAGGGTTCAAACTGGGACAGTGCAGTTTGAACACATTCAGCAAATGGAACCTAGGGCCTTGAAGTCCACAGTCTCAGCCTTAACTGTCAGATCGGCCTCTTTAACAGCTGGAGAGTGTAAGAAGGCTGATAAATTTCACCACAGCTGGTTTTGTCTTCTGGGGGGCTGGAGGAAAGCTATTTTAACCTTATTAGCTGGCTCAGAACATTGACTAGGACTGCGCACATAAGCCCACATAAGCTTTCCATGGTTCTCCAGCACTCGCTGCCTGGCTTTGTGATCCTGACAGAGGTACTGAGCTTTCTTGACTTTGGGTCAAAGATCAGCAGATTCTCAGGCTCCTTGGCTTCTAGCTCCTGGATCTGGGCCCGGACTGATCAGTTCGTGGCCACTGCCTTGGGTCTATCTGCCCAGTTTAGCAGCTACATCAAAAAGGTGTGTTTTCTAAAGGTGCCACCTTCAACTTCACAGGGGCACATGATAGCTTCTGGACCTGGATAGCCAGAAAAATGTCTCCATGTTGCTGGAACTTTCTGAGAACCCTAAATCTCAAGCCCCAAGTCGGATCTGCTTGGGCCCTCTGGTCCCCGACTGTCAGTGAGGGACAGAGTTTGTTTCGTGAATGATGAGACCCTGAGATCAAAAGAGGCAGAAGGAACTGCTTGGATATCATTTATTAATAAGGGATAAATAGAATGCTAATTAAGGCAGACCCTGCAAGAAGGCAAATTCCCCAAGTAAAACTTTATGGAATGCTCCAATGATTTCCATTTTAATTAAAAATGCATCACTCAGTACAAATGACGGGACACTCCTTCCCAGCATGGGAGCTGCCTGAGACGCAGGGCTGGCTCCGGCTTCCACGGATGCAGAAGTAATTGAGCTGGCAGGGGAACCCATGCTAGGCTGGGCGGTGCCTCCCCTTAGTCCCCGCACCTGGGTTACTGCTCCTTAACAGATCTGGGGCTCCCCTGACCTCTGTCCCCTTCGTCTTTACGGGTAAAGTACCCCCTGTGCCTCTTTTAATCAGGTTTCTACCATAGAGGCTCCAAGTCTGAGCTTGCCTAACTATTCCAGTGGTTTTCTAACTCTTTGCCTTGTTCTTTCCTCGCCTGCTGACCCCCTGGCCGCTGTCAAGTCACAGCCAACAGCATGACCGAGAGATCTAGCTTAAATTAAGCGTCTCCTACATCCTCTGCTGGTTCTGTGCAAACCACGCCAAGGACAGAAGCCACAATGACTCAACACTCATTAGCAAAGGTTTACCTACTTCCAAACTGAGGAAATGGGGCTCACGGACATAGAATTCCTGGGCCAGTTTTGTGATGGAAAAGTGCAGAGCGAAGGGGCTGGAGAGATGGCTCGGTGGACAAAAGCACTGGCTGTTCTTCCAGAGGACCCAGGTTCAGGTTCCAACATCCACGTGGCAGCTCGTTACCTATCATTAACTCCAGTTCTAGAAGATCCAAGCCACTTCTGCCCTCCATGGGCACTGCAAGCTCATGACACACAGATGTACATGTGGGCAAACACTCATACACATAAAATAAATGAACCAGCAAGTCTTTAAAAGAAAAGGAGTAGCAGAGTGAGCGTTGGGTGCTGGCCTGAGAGTCACTTTGGAGCGTCCTTCCTCAGCTATCATTGTGGACAGTCTTCATGGCTTCTTGTCTGTAAGGAATGAGATCTAGGTTCCTGCCATGGGGCAGTGTTCTCAAAGCTGGCCCCTTCCACTCCACACGCCCTTCCTGGGCTCCAGACAGTTGTTTTAGAACCCCTGCAGGCCCGAGCTTTGTCCCTTTGTCCCTTTCCCGTGGTCGGACACCATCTACAGTCTCTGTATTTATCCATGCTTCATCAGATGCTTGGCAATTCCCTTCCATACATTTGTCCCTCGCCTCCCTCCATGCTGGGCTGCCTCCGACCCTTCCTTCCTCGCTCCCATCTCTCAATTCCTTTTCTTCGTTGTCCTATGCCCTACCTTGCCTCCACCCCTATGAGGCATCAAGCTCTTAGGGCGCATGGGCTGTACCTTCTCCTTGACACTGTTTTCTCTACACATAGAGCCTGACCTGAAGTCAGGGCTTGAAGCATGCTCACCCAAGTCACTTGACCAACAATCAGCCACACACTGCACTCCACAGCAATGTCTGGCTGGTCTGAGCTTCTGTTCCCAGGGAGCATGTGCTTGAGTCAGGGAGTTGAGCAAGAATCAAACAGGCAAACAAATGGAGATGACACCAGAAGGTACCAGGACTCCTGGGTACCCACACAGAAGCACAATGGGGAGTCACTGGACACGCAAGCAGAGGAACCCATGGCTGGCATCCTGTGAATAAGAGTCCCAGATAGCATGAGGACAGCCACACAGAGGAGGGCCTGGCAGGTAAAATGTCCAAAGACAGAGATGCACCTTTTCCAAGGAGAAAAAGCATCTGCCTAGATGGGACGGAGCGGGGACAGAGTAGAAGTCTCTCAGAGCATTTAGCGTGTGTGTGTGTGTGTGTGTGTGTGTGTGTGTGTGTGTGTGTATGTGTGTGAGGGGTGGTGGCAGGGAGTTACAGGAACGTCCTGTCTCCAGTGTGGCCCAGCTCTCCCCTAGCTGTTTCAGCAGCAGTATAGAAGGAGCGTCATCTCATTACCCAGATGAGAACCTGTGATCAAGTGACTCTGCCCTGGGTCTCACCCCTCCCCTTACCCCATCCCCTCTGGAGCTGGAGACTAAGATTCATATTGCTGTGAATGCAGCCTCTGAAGATATACAAGATCACACCCCGGTTCCTCACTGGCTTGCTAAGGGACACGGGGCAAAGGACTCAACTCCTCTGAGAAGGAGCACCATGATGTTTCCTCTCACGACCAGTGAGAGGAAGAACTACATTTGTAAGTCTGAGGACGTTACCTTGTTTGCAGGAATAATGCGCACTACTAAGAGTGACAGCAGCAGTGCCACAGTGTGAGGGTCGGAGGAGTCGGTCCTCTCCTACCACTGTGTGGGTCCCCTGGACCAAACTCAGGCCAGCAGGCTTGCGGCAAGCACCTTCGCTTGCTAAGCCATCCTTCTAGTCTAGACTGCTTGGTTTTGATTGCCAACACTGAATTAGGGACTGTCTAGGGCACTGGTGAGCCTTGCCTTTGGACACATTGGCAATGTCATTGACTGAGACAGTTAACTGAGTGAAGGTGCTTCTATCCCATGGACTGGGGCCTCAGCCTGAACGAAGAGAGAAAAGGGAGAAAGGCATCTGAGCGCCAGCATTCATCGGCCTCGGCTTCCCGGATCACCACGATGTGAACACGCAGCCTCGCACACCCGCTGGCGCCTCACACCCCCACTGGCGTGCTTTCTTCCCTGTATCCTCTCAAACTGTGAGCCAAAACTTGCCCTAAGTTGCTGCTTGACAGGTCACAGTCCTAGTGGTGGCTGGCGTGCCTGACAGTGGTAGAATTAGGAATACAGGCTGAGCATTCTCAATCCAAAACTGATATCTGAATTGCTCCCAGGTCTGAGATGTACTGAGCATCTACGTGACACAGTAGAAAAGTTCACACCATGAAACTTTGTTGCATACACAAATTATTTAAAAAAACACTACATAGGATTACCCCCCAGTCTATGTGTATAAAATATTTTTGAAATATAAATTGATTTTGGGTCTGTTCATCACCTATCTTACCGTGCAATACAAACATTCCAAAATTTGATAAAAATAAAAACCTAAAAACCATTCGTGATCATCTTGATGAGGCTAGTGAGTCTCTAATATGGATTCTAGAAATGGAAATATCTCTGGATTCACTGGAGACAGAACACACTGTTCTCGTTTGAAAAATATTTACTCTATGCCTGAATAGATCATATTAGTAGAATATTCTTAAGTTTTACAAATAAAAATGGGGACTCTATTTCTAGTAAGGTTTGGAAGTCTGTGAGATGTGTGCTCGCATATTAGTAGAATCTTCTTAAGTTTTACAAATAAAAATGGGGACTCTACGTTTCTAGTAAGGTTTGGAAGTCTGTGAGATGTGTGCTCGCAAGTACTGGGAGGAGGAGTCACAGTCAGGTGGTGGGCTCCCAGGGGGACATCTCCCACCGAAGCCCCTGTCATCTGTACGTTTCAGCGATAGCTGTCTTGGGAGAGGGACAGGCAGTCATGCCTGAGTCTTCATGAAGTTTGATCATGTTTTTGTGTCCCAAGAGGAGACTGGATGTCTGCATTCTCCTTCAGCTATTATGGCCACAGGGTAACTAAAGACCGAGAGGACATGGGGACAGTGTGGGAACAGGGTCATGCATGGACACTGTCATCAGGATGCTGGGAGAGAATTAATGCTTTTCTCACGTCATGCTTTGCAGTGTCCACTACTCCCTCTTTGTACCTGTTGGCAAGGCAGGGATGTAAACAACAGAAAGCTGGTGTTAGCCCTCAGGTATTCACCTAGCATGGCCTTAGGTCCTCTACTGTCCAACTGCCCACGAGGTCCAAGAACATACTTTCTGGACCACCGTCCTTCCAAGAGCAGCCGCAGGAGGTCTCTAGATACAAGCTAGGGCTATGTTTCAGCAAGGGAGAAGAAGGTGACATCTCCAGGCAAGGGCAGGGCAGGGCAGGGCAGGGCAGGGTAGGGTAGGGATGATCCCAGGGAGCCCTTCCCTGTTCATTGCTGGATGAGAGGAGCAGGTGACAGCAGGCTTTTCCTTGATGGCTTGGAGATCTCCAAAGCCACTAATTTCAAGGAAGCAAGACCCTCTTCTTTGTCTGCAGTCCCAGAAGTGCCACTGTTGTGGTTCTCCCTGAGGCTGCCTCACACTTGAGGGACTTCCCAGCCTGGTTCCCCGTGTACATAGACTTGTTGGCACCTCCTTAAACAAGATGTATAATTTCCACATCACTAAGAACAGACAGCAGGATTCACCTCCCTGGTCTGAAGCTCTCTCTTCTGTTTCACTTGGATGGAGATGCGGATAGCTGAGAAGGAATCAGCCCCAACTCCAACTCTGCTGAGAGAATGTATGCCTGAATGGCTGTGGTGGGAACATGGCAGAGCCTGCACATTTCTGCTGATCTGAAACATTCAGAGGAAAAGAGGCCACTAGAGGCCATCATGAGGCTTCATCTTGGCTGTCCCACTGCCCCTCTGGGGTTCCCATTGTGGCCAAGTTAAGATTTAGCACTGATGGACTCAATACTGTGTTGTTCATGCTGGCACTGGGTACTGTACTTTGCTTTAAATTTATGGCCCAGGAAGAGATATGAATGCTAACTTTGTATTTCTTTTATGGAGAAGCCAGTATCATTCACAGAGTAATAACCAGCCAGTCAGTTCATACCAGAGGCTAACAGGAAGTAGGAGGGGCTAACAGGAAGTGGGAGGAGCTAACAGAAACTGGGAGGGGCTAACAGGAAGTGGGGAGGGGCTAACAGAAAGTGGGTAAGGTATCACTATTCTTGTATAATGCCAGACACTAATCCTAATTGTCTGCTAAGTGAGCCTAGACATGACAATTTTGAGTAATAACTGAAAACCCAGAACTGTCTGTGGACTTGTGAGGATGCCATTGTCCGAGGCTTAGGGGTGTCCTTAATGTTGGAGACTTTGAAGGTAGGATTCTGGAACCTCCTACCATAAATTCCAGATAAAAATAAAATTAAATAGTATAACACAACATCAAACAAAACGTCTCCTATATTAGAATAGAGATGGTCTACTTTGCCCAGTCATCCTAGGAGACTGTGATATGGCCTGGCCCTTTTAGGCCCAGCCTCCACTGCCGGCACTGATGTCATCTGGCTGGCTCCACAGCAGCACCCTTAGAGATGGACTCTAGATCAATGAAAGCATCTACCATGCCAGACATGTCTGCCCTGCTCCGGGCCTGCTGCGGAGCCAAGGTTCAGGCTCGGTGCCGGGCCATCTGTCATTCGGCGCTGCTGTTAATTACTGTGCTGATGAACAAGGTTTGAACTTGAAGCAGAAAATGGACATATAGATGTAGACACAGCCTTGAAGCGCTGTCCCCTGTCCCCTTACAAACTAACACACCCTCTAGACCACAAAGGTAACAGTGGCCAAGTCACACCCAGCCACAGAAGGTGCTTGTCCTAATGGGCGGATGCTTCAAAGAGTCAAGAAGGTCTCCATCCAGAGGTGGCCCAGTCCTTGAGGTCACAGCCAAATAGGGTAGGTAGATAGATGACAGGGACAGCAAGTACTCTGTGGTGGGGTCTGGGTAAGAAGGCAGTCTTGAGACTGTGCAAACATGGAGGTGGGGGATCTGGTCAGCCTGGGGTATCTACAAACTCCCTGGGGGAGCCCAGAAAGCCCGAGTTAAATGTTAAACTATATGAAGTGCAGAAGCTCTTCAGGGAAAGATCAGGACAGGGTGGTATGGCAGAGGGATCTGGACAGAGACACACAGACTGCTGCAGGGTCCAGGGAGGTGAGTGTGGGAGGCTGAGAATGAAGCCGGGAGGCGTGGCTACAGCGAGTAAGGATGCTACAGAAGGAGGCAGGTGAGGCTAGGACCACTGAAGAGAAATAGCTCCATAGAACATGACCAAGCTTTGCTAAACATAAGATACAGCACATAAGATACAGCATTAGGTCAGTGTGGGGCCCTCGCCCTTATGGGTCTTGAGAAGAAGGGACGAGGGAGGTGGCCCCAAGTGTGGCCAATGTGTTAACCACCGTGTTAGAGGAGACTGGTTCCAGATGGGCACAGGGCAGGGCCTCCAGCCTCAGGCAGGGCAGGACTGGTGTTCTGACTCATCAAGCAACAAGGTCCTGGCATCTCTCCATTTTCTGGGGGGAAGGGAACTTTAGCAGTTCGAGAGGCGAGAAAGGGCAGAGCTCAGATGCAGGTCCTCGTGAGCCTGACTCAGACCCCGTGACACACACATCACGGGAGGCTGTTTCCGTCCTGGTAGAGGGAGCAGCCTGAGCACGCGTGAGGAAGGAGGATGTCGGAAAGCACGGAAAGGGCAGGCGTGAGTGGTTTCCACTGGTCAGGAGTGTGTGTGGGCTCACGGAGGACCGTGGTCTGGGTGTGACTGTTACTTGTGTGTTCTAGAGGGTGTGTTAGTTCAAAGGGTGACAGGACAGTACTTCAAGTCTGTGTCTACCTCAAGCTTGGGGTGACAGTCTACAGAATGACACAGGTCCAACAAGCTTTGGTGCCCAAAAGCCTGTGGACAAGTGTTACCTTCCCAGGCTTCAGTTTTTCTCATGAAAACTGTATTCTAGCACCTTTCTGTGAATGGCGATACATTCATAAAGACAGATGGTGAACAGTGAGACCCCAGAGGTAGGTTGGTTGAATCAGTTTACAAGGATATGGTTAAGTAGCCAGAAGACAGCCAATCTCCACTTTTGCTCTGGATGGCCCAGTACCCATTATGTGTCACCCATGACAGCCCTCTTGCCTCAGCCTCCCGGATGCTGACATTGAAAGCATGTACCACCATGGTCAGCTCTGACCCTGATCTTGTCACCGTCAGGGGATCACCATGAAGTAACATGCAGATAATCAGTCTCCCTTCTTCAAAAAACAAAACAAAACAACAAGACACAACTCTCTCGCCAGAGGTTTCATGAGGTTTCATGATTTTTCTCCGATTCAGGGGAAAGAAACAAAGTATTTTTAGTGCCTAAAATCAAAGGCTGTGGTTGCGAATGGGTGACCGTGTCTGTCAGAGGCTGGACATACACTCTGAGAAGCTGGGAGCCTAAGAGGCTCCTGCCAGGGCCCGGGCCATCCAGAGCAAAAGTGGAGATTGGCTGTCTTCTGGCTACTTAACCATATCCGTGTAAACTGATTCAACCAACCTACCTCTGGGGTCTCAGGGTCCCAGCTGCGAGGAAGGCAAGAAGCTGGCGTCACCACTGCGGATGTCCCCTTCCTGATGAACCCTGTCAACTTCACGAGGAGGATGCCGCATCCTTCCCATCACTCATCAGCCAATTAGAAGCCTCTGGAGGCCACGCGCCTTTAATCAAAGAAACAGGAGCTCTCTGGACCAGTTCTCCCTTTACCGCGTGGATGAGGAGTGGGCATGGAGACTGCAGGGGAGAGGCAGGCCTTTCCGAGGGTCTGCTGCGGCCTGTGGCCTCTGAAGGCTGCTGTGTGGCTGTGCCTGAATTGTACTGTCCACTTGAGCTGAGGATCCTGCATGTTCCCAAGTCCCAGGACACTCTGAGACCGCTCTGTGAAGGAGACCTCACTCGCCAGACTGGGGAGCTGGGGGCCCAAGAGGGCACAGAGTTATCCAAACCATTCAGCGAGGAGGGTACTGTATAAACCCTGAAACGCCAGCTTTACCCCTGCCCCACTCTGCCTCACATAACAGGGGTGAGAGAGGTGACAGTTGACTGGGGCTTTCCCCCCCCAAATGACCAGATGGTAATGGACAAAGAGAAAGGAAGACTTGAGCTGACCCCCAAGCACAAGGCTGGGCAGAACAGCCCAGGTTTGCATCTTTGCTGGGACACCTTCAGATAGGGGGTTTCTATCCCTGGTCCCTGCCCTTACTCCCTCTGGAGGGCCTGCCTGCAGGGTGTGGTAGAGAGCAGAGACAAAGTGTGGAGCCCAGCCGTCCCAGGCACTCACTGCTCTAAGTACTGGTCACTACTGCAGAGCTGCGCCCACCATCACATAAAAAGAAAGGGCAGGAGGGGAGCTGGGCAGGTGAGGAAACCCTTAGGAATGGAGGCTGAGAAGCATCCTGTACCAGACACACTCGGATGCAGTTTAACGTCATCATTCTGTTCCCCCCAGAGAGGTGAATATTATTCTCAAACATTACAGCTGAGGAAGTAGAGACCCAGAGACCAAGTGGCCACAGCTAGTGACCCAGGTCCTCCTTTTCAGTAGATTCAGGACTTTGGTCTATGTAGCTTGGTGACCTAGGCTGGGCCCTGGGCAGCAAACCTTCAGAGAGTCAGCTGAGTCAGCCAGTCATCCCTTTTGGCCACAGGCTCCCTGACAGGTAGTGTGATTGACTTACACTGAGGATGTCAGTAGGGCCTGGGAGAAAGAAAGGCAAGGACCCCACCCCTCCCTCCCAGAGTCACGTAGAGAGCAAACTGCACAAGCCAGGGGGTCTTGAAGGGATTCTGTGGCTGGCCTGCAATTCCCCACCTCTGAGGTACAGCCATCGCTCACGGGGAGGGCCTGGGGAACTGTAAAATCCCATTTGCCACAATTAGCAGGTGATTAATGAAACTCGGCAGCAGCAGTCTCTGCTCCCTGGAGGCCCACACCTCTGTCTCCTGCCAGCACCAGCTTGGGACGGGGAAGCAGCCAAGCACCTGGTACCCAGGGCACCTGGGGACATGCCACCGGTCCTGCTGGGGAGGAGGCATTTTCCTGCTCTGCTTTCTTGAGATGCCTTTGTGTTTGATATTACTGGCCCGCTCGTGGCCTCTCCAAGGAGCGGCACATGGTCTGTAGAGAAAAGTGAAATGGGGAGGGGCCCTGAAGGATGGGGAAGGAGAGAAGGGGGGGACACTGAAGGTCTGGAGGCAGCATGGAGTGGGCAGCACAGGGAGAAGGCCGTGTGGCTAGCTCAGAGGCATGGGATCAGGTCTGAGTGGACAGCTGAGGCAGACAGTCAGGTCGGCCTTGTAGAACGGCCGTGGCATGGATTTTTACCACGGGCTTGGTGTGACTCCTTCCCTTCTGCACCAGAGGCCTCTTAACACTTTGTTAGACTTCAGCAGCACTTTAAAAATTCACCCGTAGCTAGCAAGATGCCCCTGAACAGGGGCTAGGGGTACTTTCAACTACAGTCTGCCAAAATGCCAGTGGCTGCTGGTATAAGGACACATCACACAGAACCAGCCCAGTCCTCGCCATGCTCCACAGAGCCTGGAGGATTATGGTGGAGAGCCAAGCTCCTGGTGTCCTTTGGTGCAGCAAAAATAAAAGGACCTCTGGGTCCGCAGGCCCAGAGAGAAGAGTAGAAGAGCTCTCAGCCAGGTTCCCTCTGGCTCAGCTAGCCAAATGTGCTTTATGTCACTCAAAATAAATGCAAGCCCCATTAGCAGGCTTGTGGTGCCGCTGATGATCCGGTGTGTATTCCAGACTCCAGCATCAGCATTCCCCCAAGGGCCCAGTGTCCCCCTGAGAGGTCCCTGGGCGTCTCTGGACTCATCAAGCCTTCGGTGCCCATGCAGCTAACTTGATCCTTCGTGGGACCATGTGATTCAGAACATTCTTTTCCAGACCTGGTCATTCCTGAGTCAATAGACTGCATCCCCACCCCGGGTCTGCTAATATAAGATAGGAAGGGGCACAGAGAGCATCTGTGTGCTGGGCTGACGGTCTGCAGTATAGGACCAGCCAGGGGGACCTCTCCTGGATGCTGGAATTAGTCTCACAATTCTAGAGGCTGAGGTCCCAGAGTGGGGTGTTGGCACCAGCAGGTTCTGGGGCTGCCTTGCAGATAGATTTCTCTACTGGATTCTCATGAGACAACTGGGAAATGGAAGAGCTTTGTAGAGTCTCTCCCCCTTTTTCTTTTTTGTTTTGTTTTTTAATTGGTTATTTTATTTATTTACATTTCAAATGTTGTCGCCCTTCCTGGTCTCCTTTCCACAACCCCCTCCCTGTCCTATCCCTCCTACTCTTTACCCCTATGAGGGTGCTCCTCCACCCGCCCATTCACTCCCGCCTCACCGCTGTAGCATCCCCTGTGCTGGAGCATGAAGCCTCCACAGGACCGAGGGCCTCCCCTCGCACTGATGCCTGATAAGACAGTCCTTTGCCACATATATAGCTGGAGCCATGAGTCTCTCCATGTGCACTATTTGGTTGGTGGATTAGTTCCTGGGAGCTCTGGGGGGGGGTCCAGTTAGTTGATATTATTGTACTTCCCATGGGGTTGTGATCCCCCAGCTTCTTCATTCCTTCCCCTAACTCTTCTCTTGGGGTCCCCAGGCTCAGTCCGTTAGTTAGTTGGCTGTTAGAGTCCCTTTTCATTGTCTCATCGCCTGGGGGGGGGAAGGTTGGGAGTTAGGATCTGGATGTGTTAACGTGGTACAGAGTGCAAACTTCCCGCCCATTGTCATCGTGATGGCTAAAACAGCACCTATTCTCCTGTCGTGAAAAGTACTCGGTGGGTAAGTCAGGTGAGACCGCTGATTACATCAGGTGTACCATTTGTCAGGAGAGGAATGTTAAACCGCTAAATGTTTGTTGAAAGATCAAACAAATGAGCTACTTACAAGATTAATAACTGCTGCGAAGGAAATGCCCAACCAAGGGGAGGAGGGGCATCTGCCACAACCAGACATTCACACACACACACACACACACACACACACACACACACCACTCTAAGACAGACCAGGAGTTGAAGGGCTGGTGTGCTCCAAGGTAGACCAGAGCCATGGGGTTTGATCAGAAAGAGACCGGTCAGGGGAGCTTCTCAAGACAAGCCCTTCAGCAGAGGTGAAGTCATCCTCCTGGGGTGACAGGCTGGAGGATGGTGGGAGTGTGAAGAGCAGTTGGGCAGGGTGTGAGAGGTTGAGAGAGGTCACTGGCTGCTGTGAGTCCCCAGCACAGGAGTGGTAGGGTCAGAAGGTAGGGCAGCGTTAGTGCAGGAGATCTGGGTCGGTCCCCACTGCACAGTTCTGCACGCGCAGCCTTGCAGGGTCTGGGGAGAGGCTGTTCTTCCTCCTGGCCTTAGCCGTGTTGGGAGTGATAGCAGGTCTTCCTCCCGAGGCTTAGGGTGAGCCTGTGTGCCGAGCCTTCTGGCATGTGTGTGAGCTTGCACCCTGCCAGCTTGCCCGAAGCCTCTAGCCACTGTGTCCCCTCTCAGGGTGCTTAACGTCCTTTGCGTTATTCTTTGCCTGGCTTCCCTGGCAGCCTGAGCGAGTTCTCCAAGCTTCTGGAAAGCAGTGAGATGCTTTTCTTCTGACTCCCTGTGACTCCTCAGCGCCGAGCGTGGGGTGCGATGTCGCAGAGCATTAACTATAGGGAAGGAATGGAACTGGGATGGCCTGAAGAATGACATGCTTGTTAGAAGCTAACCTGCTATCAGAGCTGAGGCCTCACGGGGGTGGGGGTGGGGGTGGGGGTGGGGGGTGGGGGTGGGAGTAGCTGCTGGAGACAAGAGGGTCTCCTAAAACCTGGATCAGGTTGATACGGAGAACCAGCCTGGGAGATAAGAAGTTGTCTGGGAACCCAGCCTGCTACCCAGGACCCTTTTTGCTCTCTGACTCCTTGTGAGGTGGGTGGGACGTGCAGAACTGAGGAGCATGTCCCTTGCAAACACAAGGTCCTAGAGACAAAAGGGAGTGGGTGGTAGACCTCAGCCACAGGGAAGGTGAACTCTGACCGTGCTGTCTTCTTCTTGGTGGGACGACAGAGCTCAGGGCCTCTTGAGGCCATTACAGGGGAGATCTGCTAAAAGCAGCAGTGGGTGGCTATCTTGTGATAAATTTGAGAGGCCAGCAGTCCTAAGCTTAGGTGGCCACTCGGAGGTACCTTTGCCTTGTCCTAACTTCTGCTGTCCTTGTCCTTGATACTGCTTGGTTTACAGCAGTATCAGGCCCAGTCTCCACCTTCTTGTCACAGGGACACTGGTGATCGTTGGTAAGGGCTGGCCTGGTTTTAAACGATTACAGGTGTGATAGCCCTGTTTCCAAGTGAGATCAAATCCGAAGCAACAGGAAGTAGGATCTCAATTTACCTCGGGACACACAATTAAACAGAAAAGTTGGTGAGGAAAAAAAAAATCCCAGCCCTCCCAAATAATGTTACAAGCCAGAGAGGGATCTAGGTAATGTATCTGTTTGTATCCAGTGTCACCGGCGCACTAACTGGCCCATGGGTGACTTTTTTCATTCATAAGGCTCCTGTTCTACTCCTCGGGAGCGGGAGCACCTGCTTGTCTCACCTGTAGAGGCTCTGTGGTGGAGGACAAAATGAGAGCACATGGCTACCCCCGGGGTGCCACCACTCTGGGATTTGACTTAGCATCAGGAGGCTTTCTCCAGGGGCATAAGCTCTCCACGTAAATAAACTTCCTGACGTGACTCCAGGTGTCACACGGTTCACTGGTTCTAAGAGCCTCTCTGGTTCACCCTGATGTGACTCTGGCTGTCACACACTTCACTGCTTCTAAGACCCTCTCTGGTCTCAGCCTCTTCTGTTAGGATAACACTCCTTTTGATATAACACCATGGAGGACGGCACAGAACGGAAAGAGGCGTGAAAGTCAGGAAGCGAGTCAGTGGTAATGACAGCCGTGTCATTGCTGCACGGTGAGGACCAGGTCTCACCTTTCCGATAAAAGTGCCTGATTAGCAGACGTGTCATGCTCTGTCTATAAAAAGCACCCTCAGAAACCACGAGGCCCAGCTCTTTGGCCCGCGCCCAGTTGGCGGTGTGAGTGGAACTATTTCTGACCCTTTCTGCACTCCGGATTTTCAAGCAAAGCTGTCACCTATTACAAGGTGACCCAAGAGACTTTTTTACTTTTCATGGACTCCAGGTTGTCCCCATTTACAGGTGGCACTGTTCTGGGGTCCTGACACCTGTATCTACTTACTGAGCTTCTTAGTATGACAGAAGTTTGGTGGCAGTTAATCAAGGACTCTGGGGACCATTGGTCCCAAGGCACACAAGTGGCTACTTGTCTTCAGCATGGTCAAACAGGAGACCTAGGCATGTCCCGCAGGCTTTGTGTTTTGCTTCCTGGCAAAAGGTGAAATATAAGAGTTGCTTGTACCTATCTTGGAGCTGTTTATCAGTTCAAATGAGCTGTGTTACCCCAGCTGAACTAATCAGGCTTCTTAAAGTAAAATGTGAGTCTAGGTACTCAACGGGTGATTTTAGCTTCCTGTAGGCCTGGATGCTGTCCCTTTGCCTTCCTTCTTCTCTTTCTGCTCTATACACAGCCACTGGGCTGTTCAGGGAAGGCATCTCTGTCCTCCAGGTGTCCCTACTTCCCAGTGTCTTCCCCAGGACAGCTCATTCCAGCCTCAGAGTCTTCTTGTTTCTCCTCTTTGGGAGAAATCACTCCCACTGTTTCACTAACAATGAACAGCAGAATAGGCTATTTCCCCTGGAGCCCATGGGCCCCTCTCAGCAGACCAGACACCCTTCCCTCTCCATCCCTTGGGAAGGGTACCATCTCTGTCTCCCAAGAGAACTTTGTAGGGACAGGGCTCTCCAGGGAGCGCAGTGACTTTGGTGATGGAGAGGAAAACAGTTTGTCTATTTCTCTTGGAATCTGCCCAGGTGATACAATGTCATTGACTGGGCTGGGGTTCAAAAGGCATTCGGCAGAGACCCCAGAGGGCGGTGTGTATAGTCCTGGCCACAGACTCCAGAATATGTTGTTACTGGCTACATCCATTCTTACTTGGCAAGGGGTCTTTGGACCAAATTTTGTTTTTCAGTCTGGGCTTAATGTGCAAAGCACCCTGGGTCAGAATCAAAGGCTGGTATCTGGCCAGATGGCAGGGCTTGAAGTTAGGAAGGGACTTCACAGCTCTACAGGATCTATAGTGGTGAGGACAGCCGGGGGAGTTAGCACCGAGGAACCCAGAGCTGAGTGACAGAGGGAAATGGTACCCTAGTGATAGAGTCCCCTCTGGTGCCACATGCCAGGCCTGCACAGAAGTGGGGATGGAACCTGGCAAGGAACAGCAACATTGCTTGTTGAGAAAGAAGCAGCACCTACTTCCTGAGGCCCTATGGACTAGAAAGCTGCAGGGCCAGGTTCTCACCCCTCAGCCCAGGGTCCTCCTAGGACCAGCTTGCCTTAACAACAATACTATCAGCTTTATGTTGCATAAGTCTCAGGCCATTCTATGTAAGGTGTATGAGTCAATGTTTTTTTTTTTTTTTAATTTTCAGTCTGTAGGCATCGTCACCATCAATTGTAAAATATATTTATTACCTTCTCTCCCCCAACTCTGTACCCTGAGTGCTCACAAGCCTTTATTCCTCTCTGCTCCCTAAATCTGGGCACCTTGGTAGAGCTCCTTTCTGTCTCAACAGGCTGGCCTGCTGGGCCTTCACAGCGCTCCTGGAGTATGGTTTTGGCATCCTAGTACCTGTCCATGAGGGCCATGGTGTAGCTGGGTGTCTGGGAAGTTGGATGAGTACACAGGTCTATAGCATTGTTGACTCCTGATCAGTACCAATCTCATCCTCCCCCACCCCTCAGTGTCCTGTTTGTTCTATGATGGTACCTCTAGATCAACAGAATCCATGAACATAGAGGCCAGGGTCAGGGTGGCTTTGCCAGTTCCTTGCTGTGGGACCTCAACAAGTCTCTAAGCCCTCGTGGATCGATCTGTTCCTCAGGTACAAACTAAGATCCCTCCAGGAAGTCTTCCTCATAGCCTTGCGTGGGACTCAGCCAAGATAGATGTGTCAACACAGGGCCACGTGCCCCTGACCTACTTAGAACCCCAACTTTTTTAAGTCCGTCAAACAATGACAAGCTCGTTCTCTTACCATACTAACCCCAAGCCCTCGCTCTGCTCAGCTGTAGCCTCAATGTCTTCCCATGGGTGTCTAGCTCCAGAGTTGAAGAGACACCGTCATAAATCTCCAGAGAGGATTGACCCTCCCCACAGTTCCCAACAAAAGAGAAAACCAACCAATCGACCCTGGGCTGGGCACAACGACATCCATAGTGTAGCACTTCTGTCACATGATGTACTCTAAGTTGCCTGGACCCCCCTGAGATAAGTGGGCGGGGGGGGGGATTCTCCTCAGTGAAGGGCTGGCTCTGCTACACCACCTTTGCTGGCACAGTTCACCCTCCTGTTCACCAGTGTCTCCCCTTGCACAATCTATAACCAGAAGGAGACAGCACTGGGGCTGCCTGAGACGAGGCCTAGGATAAGCAGTAATGCTTCATGTCACATGGATTCTTGGCTGGCTTCAAATTCGTTGTGTGATCCAGTTTGACCTTGAAATTCTGATTTTTCCTGCTACCATCTCCCCAGTGCTAGAGTTAAAGGTGTGCGCCACCGTGCCCTTAAAAAAAAATATATTATTGGCTACTGTCAGAGAGGGGCACAACGCTTCGGTAAAGGGCACTGGTGTCTGCCGGGCTCCACTGCCTCTCTGTTCCTCAGTTTCCTCATGCTAAAAAATAAACCTAAAATAATGTCAAGTTCACGGTGTAGCCAGGGAGTAATGAGCCCATGCTCTGAGCAGTGCCTGGGGGGGGGGGGGATCGGAACCATAGACCCAGTCCTGGCATGCCTGAGCTGCTTTCTAGGAACCTTCCCAGTCACCAATCACTGCTGCTTATCTTCCTTCTGCTTTCCTCCTTGTCTGCTTCCCATTCTGTTATTTCTCAGACTTACAAAGTAGCCTCCTGCTTTCTTCCAGGCAACAGATTGCAACTGCAGAAGTTAAGGACTTGAGAGCCGGACGGTATCTCCGAGGTAGGATGCTTGCCCGATACACACAAAGCCCTGGGCTCCATTCCCAGCACAGCATACCCAGTTCTCCTCCTCCTCCTCCTCCTCCTCCTCCTCCTCCTCCTCCTCCTCCTTCTTCTTTTTTTTTTTTGAAAAAGTGAAATCACTCCTCCTTCTGTAGAATGCAAATGTTCAGGAGAAGGATGAGACCCGGGAGATGAGAAAAGAGCAGGGACTCATTCCCCAGGGTAGTTCTCTGCCTGCAGGACCCAGCTTACCACATTTCTTTCTTGTTGGATGTTTCAGGCAAGATGAAAGCAACCCCAGTGAATGTCGGCGACCCCATTGCCTGGTGCCTGGAATAGAATTCCGTCTCTGCCTTTGAGTTTTAGGAGCAGTGATTCCAAGGCTTCGGGGTGGGTGGGGGGGGAATCACAGATGAAATACAAAGAGCCAGGGAAGGGAGGTGGGGCGGCCCATCATCTCCCGGCTCGCCCGTGGCTGCTGAGCGTGTTATCATTTATCACAGTCTCTGCCTTTGCCTTGGAAAAGCATCTGGTGACAGTGAGTTGAATAAATATCCCAGCCAGCCCTGGGAACAGCCTGGCTCAGCCATCTAGAAAATACATTTGCATACAGTTCCTTCTCGATCTTTACTGTGGACCGGCACAGAGGCTGAGTGAGGTGATGCAGCATCTCCCCAACCCCCTCCGCACCCCCCCCCCGCCCCCAGGTACATGGGACAGGACATCTGAGCCCAAACTCCTGATATTTACATTCCTGATAGTACATTATTACCAAGGGCTGCTTACTTCATCCGGGAGCCTGAAGCTGCAGCCTCGGCTAATGACACAGCTCTTGTCGAGAGGATTCTGCGCACCAGCAGTCAGGCATGCAGAAGCACACTCGAACAGCAGGAGTCCAGACCTCAGGAAGAGGATGACCAAGTTGGAAGTAACTTTAAGGGTTGTCTGACCCACTTGCTCCTACTCTCGTTTGACAGAAGAAACTGGGACACCCACGGTAAGGAACAGGTGTGCACGAACGTCCACCCTGACTCTTGTTTCTCTCCGTTGTCAAATGCACGAAGAGGCCCTCATTGAGAACTTCACGTGAGATCCTGGCCCCGAGGCACAGTAGCTTTTTAGCCATCCTTTCCCTGCTTCCCTCCCACACTGCCATGCGATCCTTTTGTTTGTTGGTGCTCTCCTGAACACTTAGTGGGACCACAGTCCCCTGTAACAAACACCAAAGAGAATGGAATGGCCAGGGGCCCAGATTCCCTAGTGCACAGGGCGGGGCTGTAGGTCCTTACTTATTCATGTATTCAACAAATGTGGCCAGCCATTGTTGGAGGCATTTGTTGATTCAAGAGTGAATAAAACATTCATGAGAAAAGACTGATCTGAGCCAATCATTATATTCACAATTGGTTAATGCAAATCCCAGCAAGGGACTAGCCCAGCAGATACGTACCGGTTGGTAACAGGCAGGCTTAACACCTAGGATGGGGTGGTCAGGATGACTTCCTTGAAAAAGGACACAGAAGGATGGGGAATTTCATCAGTGATGCGTGAGTGGAGCTAAGAGTGCCGGGTAGGGAGAGCAGCCCAGGTGACATTTGCAAAGGCCCAAGCCGCTTGCCATATTCCAGGAAGTCCAAAGGATTAGCTAGACGTCTAAGGAGCTGGTTTCGTGCCTGTGCTTGTTTCTTGTAGTTGTTCAGTTTTCAGGAGGACAAGGTGGGTAAACTCAGAGTCCTGGGAGGAAGTACCACTGCAGTGAGTAGCAAGCCAGTCAGGCTGTGTATACAGACCCTCGTCCCAAGTTATCCTGAATGTAGATCTAGCCCACAGATCAGACAAAGGTCAGAGTTATTGCAGCTCCAGAGGAGTCAGTGGGATGGGCTTTAATGTGACCTCTGGCCCTTGCACAGCCACACCAGTATTGCCCATTAAAACACCAGCCCCTCCAGCCTGCCTCCCCAGTGCTCTGTCAGGGGAGTCTGTTGGTTGTTTCATCATGGATGGAGCTTCCAGAGTCAATGGGAAGACCTGAAGACTGTGTATCTCTTAGCCTCCATGTCACTGTTAATCTCCCTCCCAGGGGCTCTCGGCATGACGGGTCAGAGCTCCAGAGACAGACTGCCTTTTTCAGAATCCAGACATTGTCGTCTCCTAGCTGGGTGACCTCAGGCAAGTCTCTCAAACTCTCTGTGTCCTGTTTATAAGATGGGGACAGCAGTGTTCTCACTGCTGGGTTGGTCTATGGACTACATGAGCCAATGCGTATGTATACGGAGCCCTGGGTGAAGCCTACGAGCGTAATCAAGCTCATTTCTTCAATATTAGCGGCATCATGACATTGTTACACCCACATGCCTGCTCTGGAAGCTGAGCCAAGCCTTCCTTACACTTCATGCCTAAGCGTCCATGAATCTGACTTACCGATTCCCATTTCTAAATGAGGAAACAGGCTCTCAGGAATTCAACAAAATAGCTATTCAGTGACTGACTGAGGATTCAGCCTTGCTCTCTCGAAGCAGACTCCCTCCAGATTCCCACCGCCAATTAGCCGCTTCTCAGCAGAATCCCCTAAAACCATGCTATTCACGGCAAACAGGAGCTTGGCATCCACCACCTGCCCTTGGTTCACAGCCTTCTCAATAGCTTGTCTTGCCCCTGGAGAACTCTCCAGGGGAGCTTCATTAGCATACAATTCTTTGGGGGGAAATGAGACAACAGCTGGCCCTGCCAATCTCCATGGCAACACTCCAGTAACTACAGACTCCAGTCAACAGGAAACATTTATAGATACACACAAGCGCGATAGGTACACTTAACTGCAATATTACACATCCAGAGCCTTCTTGTTGATGAGTTTCTGGGGTTCAAAAATCTCCGCTCCTCGTTGGATGTGTCAAAGACAGCAGTAAACTGGCGCCAAGAAGGAAGAGTGCACGCCCGAGAGAATATTTCACGGTGGCCTCAAGCATTTCTCTCTGTCGGTGAGCTAGCGAGGAGCCAGGCCAGCCTTGCAGACACGTGACCTGTGTCAGCGATCACCTGGGCTTTGTGGAAGGAAAGGCTGGACTTAGTTCTCACTGGTACCATCTTGACATTCTGAATGCTGTTTGAACAGGAGGTTTGCATGTCCACTTGTAGTGTGCCCCACAATTCATGGCCAGCCCTGGGCGAGAAGGGACAATGGAGGGACCCGTATGCCTCTGCTCCTGGTTTGTGTCACCTTTTCTTCTCCTCTCCCTTTGAGCTTCCGTCAAGTCACCCAGTGTTCCAGCTCAAGAGGTCCACGTTGTCCAAACTCAATGTTCTTTCCCTCTTGTGGTCTTCCACAGGTTGATGCTTTTTTAACACTTGGTACCCAGCTGGGGGCATTGTTTTGGAAGGTTGGAAAGATTTGGAACCTCTAGGAGGTGGAACCTTGCTAGAGGAAGTTGGTCACTGGGGGAGGGATCTGAGGATCTACAGCCCTGTCCAACTTCCTGTCTGCTGATTACTGATACAATGTGACCAGCCCTCATGTATCACCACTGAGCCTCACCTGTCATGGGGGACTATATTCTTTTGTGGGGCAGTGGGCTGTGATAGGCAGCCTGGTCCCCGGTTGAGCACAGGCTTGAAACCCCGGGGATCCTGCAGGGGATAACCCTGCAAGGGATGGTAGGCATTTTGCCACGTTCCTGGGCTCCTGGCTCCCGGCATTAGGCCATAGGCCCCTTCACAGGTAGAGGACTTGACCATAGGTCATATAGCCTCAAGACAGAGCTCCATTTTAATGAGGCACCTAAAGGCCTGGAGGTTTAGCCAATTAAACTTTCCTTCCTAGATGTTCCTCCCTGCAAAAGGTATTTAACCTCAGGCCTGCCCTGAGAAAGAGGGGTATGTATGGTTTTACGCATCACCATTCTTTACCACGACAATAAATGCTTTAAAACCATGGACTGTCTCTTTTCGTTGGGATCCGCCATGGGGAGCAATGGAGCAGGCCTTCCTCTAAAGAGCCGGTGCCTAGTCTCCTGCAGGAGGCGTCTCAGTGCTCCCAGCCACAGCCTCCACCAAGCCAAGCCACTGCCAAACAAGCCAAGGACCCTCCCCGTGGGACGTAGCTGGAGCTTCCCTCTTTTCCCCTTTAGTACCAGGCTAGATCCAACCCGAGGGCCCCACGAGGGCCTCCATGAGGGTCCCACTCCCTTCTCAGCTCTGCAGCCCCCAGCAGCACCAGGGTGCCCAAGAGCCTAAGAACCAGATGGCCCCAGCCTCCCTGCAGGGATCCCTGGGCCAGCTCTGGCAGTCTGCTGCACTCCCCGACCCCCAGAGTGGTGTCCCGTGGCTTTGCTTAGCCTGACACCCAGCTGGCACAGCACAGGGTAAGAACAGACAAACTCCCAAGTCCTGCCTCCACCATGGCTCGAGCTCTATGGTGGGGTAGATGTGGTGGTGGGGGGTGACACCGATAACCCCACATTCCTTCTTATACTCTGAGCCACACTTAACTCTTTTTTCCTTAAATTTCATTTGTCATGTGTTTTGTTAGAGTAATGAGAAAAGTCGCTAAGATATCCCCGAAGAAATATAGTTATGTCAATGTCACCAGAATCACGTGTGAACTCTCCCTGCACTCTATCAGAACTGAAATTGTTTCCAATATGGATGATGACGGACAGGTACTGACAGCCTTGTTTCACAGCTGGAGACAATGAAGCTCAGAGAGATTCAGTGCTTGTGTAAGGTTGCCCAGCACATCAGATACAAACCTGAAGAACCTCTTTAAAGGGTCTGGACCCACTTCCAAACCTCTGCTCATCAGCCCAGGCTGTTGCTGTGCTTGGCCCCAGCCCAGCATCCTTCATGACATCCAGTCTGCTGTCTTCCCATTACCACCCCACTTACGCATGGCTAGGACAACTTGGGAGCAGGTGATGCCATGGTTTCTGTGAAGCATGCAAAGTTCTCTTCAGCATGAAAAAGGCCTATCATCACCACAGGAGAGTCGTAGTCAGGAAGAGCCAGAGGGGAGTTCTAGCATGGCGTCGGCTTTCTCTTCCCAAGCATGGTCCCTCTTTGTGCTAACTCGGTATCTTTCCACAGAATGTCCCTAGTTGCCTAGTCTGTCCTAACATGCTTTGGCCAGTTTGCAACCAAAGGAGGCCCAGCTAGCTTAGTGTAGGCCCAGCAGGGAAGCTAGAGTGGGAACCAGCCAGATGCTGAGTTTTGAGACTAGACAGAGAGATATGAACCTTGAACTTTGCCATGTTTGACCTACAGACTAGGGCAAGCAACTTAACCCTTTCAAACCTTGGGTTCCTATTTAAGAAGTTGGAGAATCGATGTATCTCTCAAGACAGGCCTGTGGATCTAATGAGATGTGTGTACAGATGCTGAGCCTACTCTGCACTGAGCAGTTGCTAAAAGGTTGACTCAATCCCCTTCTTTAATATAGGAGGGAGGGACTACCTGCCAAGACAGGCTTCCGCTCAGCTCCTCACCATGATTGGCTGGTCACAAAGCGCTGCTGTTCACTCTTCCTTCCAAGCCCTTGGGTAAAGAAAATAAAACCTAAAAGGTTCACCCCAGAAATCAAAACTCCAAGAACTCTTATCCCTCAAGGATAGCGCAGATGGCACAGCTCAGCTTTTGCACTCTGGACCCTTTCAAAGAAGGGATTCCTCTAGGATGTGAAGATGCACAGACAGGAAGTTTGCATCTTCTCAAGTGCAGGATCAAACCCCTGACTGCCCTTACATGTTATCCATCAGAGGCCAAGGAAATATATGTGAACCCATCATAGCTTATCACCACAACTGACTTTAGGCAATGCCTAGTGTTCATTCTACTGAGCCTTGCTTGAGCCTGAACTCCCAGTGTGTGTGTGTGTGTATATGTATGTGTGTATATGTATATATATATATATGTGTGTATGTATATATGTATATGGGTATATGTATGTCTATGTATGTATATGTTGTATATGTATGTAGTTGAGAGTTACAATAATGGTATATATAATATATGTGTGTGTGTATGTATATACATATATATGTGTATGTATATATGTATATGCGTATATGTATGTATATGTTGTATATGTATATGCATGTAATGGTATAGGTATATAATTCAAATCATGGGTATGTGGTGTGGGTATGTGCATGAGTACAGGTGTCCACAAAAGTCTGAAAAGGGCAACAGATCCTTTGGAGCTGGGGTATAGGTATATAATTCAAATCATGGGTATGTGGTGTGGGTATGTGCATGAGTACAGGTGTCCACAAAAGTCTGAAAAGGGCAACAGATCCTTTGGAGCTGGGGTATAGGTATATAATTCAAATCATGGGTATGTGGTGTGGGTATGTGCATGAGTACAGGTGTCCACAAAAGTCTGAAAAGGGCAACAGATCCTTTGGAGCTGGGGTTTCAATGATAAGTTGTTCAATGTGGGTACTGAACGAAACCTAGGTCCTCCGCAAGAGCAGTACACATTACTAAGCTCTCTCTCTACTCCCAAATCATGATTATTTTAAGCTGCAATATTTTGAGGGTGCCTCCTTCTTATGTAATAACTTTGCATTTAGCAACTGTTATTATTTGTGACAGACAAGGAAATCATTAAATCAAGGGAAATGACTTGTCCAAACAGCTGGGCAGTGGGACTGGGACCCAAGACTTAGTTTTAGTCTTTCTCTTTTTTCCTTTCAACACAGTGAAAACTTGTAATCGTTAGCAAAGGGAGCCAACTATTAGTCTTAATTCTCTTCAGGGGGTAGAACAGGGGTTCACATAGCCCAAGAAGCCCTTGGGTTCTTACGTAACTGAGGATGAGGTTGAATTCCTGATTCTCCTGCCTCTGTCTCATGAGTACTGGTGTTGCACACATACCACTACCCACATGTTATGTGGTACTGAGGATGGAACCCAGGCCTTGGTGCATGCTAGAAACATGCTTTGTCACTTGAGCTTCCTAGCCCTATTTTAATTTTAACTACAGTGACATGATCTGGCCCTTCCAGTAGTAGCCCGGAGCCAGCAGAACTCTTGGGTTCTATCCTAAGTATTCCGTTGCCTTATTCAATCCTCACAACAACCTGGCAAAGTAGATGCTATACTGGTATCTTATTTATAAGTAGGGAAACCGAGGCAGGGATTGAGTAAGACTATGTCTAAAGCCACATAGCTAGGTAGGAGAAACGGAGTTTGAACCCAGGTATTGTGTGTCCTGAGGCCATGTTCTCAATGTGAGGCTGGGTGTTACCAGTGGCTTCTGTCGTGAACTCTTTAGTCTGAAAAGGCCCCAGAAGCTCCTGGGAGAAGGGAGAGCCACCCATGGGTCACTTACAACACACAGAGACGCTAAAGGTACATAGATGCCTCCTATGTAATTTGGTGAAGGAAAGCAGCTTTTTTTGTCTGCTGAATCCCTGCCCAGAGCAGCCAGGGCCACCCAAAGCATGCCACAATTAATTTCCCAGTGTGCGACATCGCCTGTGGGGGGAAGAGGCGTCAGCTCATTCCTTATTCATGAAGTCACACTGCCTGGCTTCATTTGCATGAGGCAATTTCTGTGGCTGCGAATCCACCATAAAATAAATCCATTTCTCCTCCAGGATCTGCGCTTCCACCAAGAGAGATGAGTAAGCAGCGTGTGCTAGGGACACACCCTCCGGACCATTTTAATCAGGAACTTGTCTGCAGCTAACGAGAACTTGATTTCACAGGAGCCCGAAACAGCTTAGTTTCAACATATTCAAATGCGACACTGCTACAAGATCTGTTTTGGGGAGCGTGTAGAACTTCTTTCTGCTGAGCGAAACACTGAGATTTTACACACAGTGGCGTTGTGGCACTGTAGCCACTTCACTGGGGTGGAGGGAGGCGGGGGGGGGGAACCTAAGAAGAAAGGGGATTGGCCGCCTACATCCCCACTGGAGGAGGTATTGGAAATGTGCATGACCTTTTGTGGCAAAAAAGTATTCTCATGAAGATGTCTTACCACGGTCAATGGAACTATAAACACACAAAAGACTTTTCAAATGTAATTAAGATTTATGACCTTGAGATAGTTCTGGCATACTGGGTTATCCCAACGAGCCAGACCTAATCGTATGATGCCTTAGAAGTAAAGAAACTGCCGATTGCAGGGCTAGGGAGATGGCTCGGTTAGTGAAGTGCTTTGCTGTGCAAACCTGAGGACTTGAGTCTGACTCTTAGAACCCACAAATAAAAATGCTGGGCGTTAGCCGGGCCTGGTGGCACACGCCTGTAATCCCAGCACTTGGGAGGCAGAGGCAGGCGGATTTCTGAGTTCGAGGCCAGCCTGGTCTACAGAGTGAGTTCCAGGACAGCCAGGGCTACACAGAGAAACCCTGTCTCGAAAAACCAAAAAAAAAAAAAAAGTGCTGGGCGTGGTGGTATATACTTGTAATCCCAGCAGGTTGTGGAAGGGAGGGGAGACCAATACGAGCAGATCTCTGGGGCTGATCTAACTTGCTTGGTAAGTTACAGGCCAGTCACAAAAAGATCCAAGTAATGGCTCATGAGGAACCACACACAAGGTTGATCTCTGGCCTCGTGATAAAACATATACATGTGCAATGAACAAGACTACACACACACACACACACACACACACACACACACCACACGCCCACACACATACATACACACCTTACTCATACACATGCATACTTATACATACATATGGATACACACATACACAGATGTACCCTCATACAAATGTATACACATATGTGCATGTACACCTACAACATACATGTACACATATACATGCAAACTTATACACACATACATGTACCTATACAAGTATACATATACATATATGCACACATATGACACACATGCACACACCATACACACATGCTTATAAACACATATGCATACATATACAAATGCACACACATGTACAAATGCACACACACACATACATACACACATGCACATACAAGCACCACTCAGAACGTTTGCAGACTGCAGTTGGCAGAGAGCTGGGAGGACTTTCAGAGAAATGCCACTTTGCTGGCCTTGAAGATGAAAGAAGGAAGTTTTTTTGTTGTTGCTGTTTTTTGTTTTATTTTTGGACTACGTGACAAGATACCTTAGACCCGGGAATCTGTAGACAATAGGAATTCATTTTTTACTGTTCTGGGGGCTGGGGACTCCAACGGACTTATAGCCACTTGAGAGATGGTGTCTTCGTGACTCATTTACACTAGCGGAAGGGACAGGGGAGTTCTCTGGAGATTCTTTCTAAGGTTACTGACCTCATTCATGGTAGGGGGCACTTGTGGCATAATCATAACTTGTTAAAACATACCACACTGGGTATGAGGCTGCCATATATGAATGAAGGGAAGGGGGCACAAACATTGAGACCACAGCAGGGTTATGGCTTGAGGCAGATGGGCAACCCATGGAAGCTGAAAAATGTCCCATGGCCTCCAGAAAGAGACGCCTCGGTCCTTACACCCCGATGTCAGCCGATAATCCCCACAGACCTCTGATGCATGCATCCCCACGGCGCCACTTATGTCATTAGATGCTCCAAGTCTGTGACAATGTCAGGCAGGAAGACAGGGAACGAGTATGTCTTGTCTGCCCTTATTTACCAGCTGTAAACTACCTCACCAGGACGACCAGAGTGGGCCAGACCAACTGGCAGTAGCTTTCAGTAAATCCTAGCATGCAACCTGGGCAGAACTGTCACAGATAACCAACTGCACAGGAGACACAGCCCAGCAGGGGCGACTGGGACTTTTCAGGTCACAGTCACAAGTCTGTCTGTCTGTCTGCCTGCCTGCCTGTCTGTCTGTCTCTGTGTGTGTCTGTCTGTCCGTGTGTCTATGTCTGTGTGTGTATCTGTCTGTCTGTCTCTGTGTGCTTGTCTGCCTCTGTCTCTCCCTCTCCCCTCCCCCTCCCCCGTTTGTGTGTAAACATGGAGGCCAAAGATCCACATTAAGTGTCTTCTATCCCACATCACCTTATTTTTTGAGACAGTTTCTTACTGAACTTCGAGGCTGCTGATTCAGCAAAACCAGCTTGTCACAGAGCCCCCAGAACTCTCCCTGTCTCTGCATCCTCAGCACTTGGAAGACAGGAACATGCCACTTACTCCTGGCTTTGGACGTGGGTGCCGGGAATCATGCTTACTCAGCGACCACTTTGTTGACCGAGCTCTCTCTCCCCAGTACCAGGTCATGATTCCCAATGACCATTTAAGCAGTCGGTGCCTGCTTGATCCCAACACACATGTACTCTATGTGATCAAAAGGGAGAAGAACAGCAGGGATGAGGAAAAGTGCTTCGTCACTTCTCAGGCCACTTTCCGAGCTTCATCGCAGATGGCGATTGCAGCTGGTGATGTCCGCAGTTTGTTGTCGTAATAATCCCACAGGACAAACCGCCCTGAAACTTGCCGCTGAAAGTGGCAAGCATTTCTTTGGCGCATGCACCTGTAAGTATGCAATTAGGATAAGCTTGCTGGGTGGAGCTTGCAGGGGCTCTGCTCACTCATGACCAGTGGGAAGAAGACGGCCTCTCATCTCTTGGTCCGCCATATTGGAATGGCGTTTCCTTGGGGCTGTGGGTAGCAGCCATGAGGTGAGTAGGAATGTGTGAAGCCTCTCGTGTGAGTCATGTCTCCTGAGACACCTAAGACACTGGGCGGAAACATGTCACCCGGCCAGACTTAGGACCAAGTGACTCGTCAGAGGAAGTAAATGCGAAGCAGTGAGTAAAGGTGCAGGCAGGAAGAAAGAGTGTGAGAGAGTGTGGGTGCACGTGAGTGTGGACGCAAATATGTGTGAGGGCGCAAATATTTGTGAATGTGGGTGCTGTGCGTGCATGCGTGCGTTTGTGTGTGTGTGTGTGTGTGTGTGTGTGTGTGTGTAGAATGGGGTTATTGAGGCAGTTAATCTAATATAGAAAAACAAAGTAGAAGAAACCAGAGGATCTTCATTGGAGATTTGGTAAGTACCTACATACAGAATACCTGGATCTTACACAAGGGACATGGAGCTAACCATTCCCCACCTTATGCAGGAACCGCCTCAAACAGGATGTATGCCATGAATGCTTATGGGCAAACGTGCTTATGGGATGCTCTTCTCCAATGGGCCAGGCTTGGCCTGGTACTGAGGGGACACCAGAAAGCATTACTGGGCGTTCGCGCCACACAGTAACCTTCTGCCGATGGTGAATCAGTGCTCAGCCCTGTCGAACGTATGGGAAAGCCAGGGCTCGGCAGGGCTCAGCTGTGTGCATGCCTGGTCTCAAGATACCAGGCTCCATCTAACACTAGGACCCTGTGCATTCTGCAGATCCACATTGCATTTATTCTCTGGTTCCCCCAGTGTTGACATGTGCCGGGTCTCCTATGTGCCAAGCAGAGCACACATCTTAGAGATGATTCATGAAAGCCCTGTGTCACCGTCTATCATACGCACCGACTCCCCATGCCTTCTGACCTTTGCCCTGGCATGAGGTCATTACAGTTGACGACACTAACTAGCTCCTTTAAACAATGCCGGCGATGACAGGCTCGCACCTCCAAGGCCTCTTCATCTTCATTACCGAAGCCTCTGCTTCGCCTCAGCCGTGGATTCCCGGGGCCTTTTACTTACCTTCGCAGAGGTTTCATGCCATTAGCTGCTCACTCTTCTGGCCAATTACACGAGGTTAGCACTCCTGCAGGCAGCACCCTCCCCAGATGCCGAAACAGCTGAGGCTGCCCAAGGTGCTGGCTCTGCCCGCTAAGAAGCCATCCAGGAGGGGAGGAGGCAAGAGCGGGGCAGGAGGCTGGCTGTGCGGCTCACATGAAAGGAATGAGCAGCGGACAGACGTCGACTGTGGATTCCTTTCAATAAATCATGCTTGAGCACGACGAGAGGTTAAACCAATGGTTTAATGGTGGCACCTCGCTGAGAGGGAGAGCAAACGTTGGGGAAAGCTGTTTCAGTAACGCGGATGTCACTTAAGGGGTGAAACCCCGAGCATCCACGCTGGTGCATTGGCTGGACCAGGATTCTGAGCTTGCTGAGAGCAAAGACATTGCTTGCTCCAGCAGCATCCGAATGAGTCAGCGCACAGGCGGCAGGACGGCGATACGAGGAGCTATGGACGGGGTGGACTGGTTGAATAAATAACGGGCTCTCCGTGGTTTGGCTTGCTTGCCAGGCCGGTGAGGACAGGCTCCTTTGGTGGCATGTCTGTTGGTCATGTGTCTAGTCTTTCAATCGCATCTAATTTTTCTCGACTCAGCCTAATCATTCTCCATAGAGAGAAAGACACCACAATATGGAGACATTGTTCAGGGAATCAAGCCAGAAAACAGGGTTCAAACCAAAGGCTTCCACTTTTGGAGAAAAACGTCCTTCTTCTGATAGAGAGGAAAGGGATGTAGGGAGAAGGATGATTTAACCACACGAGTGGGACTGTGCGTGGACAGGACAAGGGAGCTGGGTGCAGCTGTCCTTTTCTCTGTAGGAGTCACCAGATGAATGAGTGGAGGGGTGTGTGTGTGTGTGTGTGTGTGTGTGTGTGTGTGTGTGGCCTGGAGAACCTGGAGGCACCAGGCAGTGTCTGAGCTCAGCTCTGAAGTATGACCCCATTGGGATTCCACAGCCTCTGGTGAGCATGGATCACGTCTGTCTCAGACTACGCTACTCAGAACTCTGGTACCTTTTCCTGCAGAGTCTGCTGACCCCGGCCTGGGTGACGTTCAATGCTTCCAACTCACACATCTGCAGGTTCAGCATCTCACTGAGAAGAAGGTGTCTTTAGAGGACTCCCCCTCCCAAATGATTGCTGTGCTAGAGCAGGATGAACGAACCAAAGTAGTCTGAAGGACAATCAGTTCACAAGAGCAGGTAAGAGACTTGCGACGACACCCCCCTCCCACCCGGGGTTCATGATGGCTGAAAGTGCAGCTCTCTGTGAACCCTGGGGCCAAGGGTGAAGCTTTCTAACTACTGAAAAGTCAAGACAAACCATCAAACCTCTTGGGGAGTCAGAGGCTCGTGAAGATACATGGGTTAGAACACTCATCAGAACACCCCACGGAGGCTCCCGGAACCCAGGGAAGAGACCACCCTCTCCATCAGGTTCTGATGCCTCCAGTCTCTGTAGCGAGACAGAAGCTTGGATGCAGGGAGGAAGGACAACCATCTTGAATACCTTCTGTATACTGAGGCTGCACGGGGCATTTGTGTGGCACTCACTGGGCGCAAACCCAGGGTTACGTCAGACATCCGAGAAGTCAACTCACTTAGACCCCAGAGCACTTGTCCAGGGGCAAGGAAGCACAGAGGGGTTGCAGAAACTCACTCAGCGACAAACAGCCAAAGTTCAGGCTCCCATCCATGTTTTGGGTTGACTCGCTGCAAGTGGCCCAGTCTGTAATTTGCCAGCAGTGGGGAAGGTGGCTGTTACCTCTCTCTGTCTTACAGGTGGGTGATCTGAGACGCGGAAAGATGCAGTGACAGATCTAAGCACAGCGGGGAGGTCTTGAGTGAACGCTGGTATAGACGAACTCTCTCAATGAGACAAGGAAAACGCAAACGGATAAAACCAGCTTTCCTTGGTGAAGTGGCTAATGGCTGTTTACAGGGACCTCCACGGAAAGACTCAAGAAGGAGAAAAGACTGCACTTCAGCAAGGGGTGTGGAGCTCTGCCCACAGCGGCCTGTGGCACTCCAGAGGGGTTGCCTCGGACAGGCTTATTGAATGTAAACTGAGTCTTTGGGTTGATCACTCCCAGTGATCAAGAGCTGGATCATGCACTTTGCACAATGTCTGGCAAGCTTAGTACAAAAATTACAGTTGATATTTAATTCGGGGACAGAGTGAGTGGCCAGGCAGTGGTGGGCAGAGAGGTGTTAACTTCCCCACAGTGGCCCTACATGCACTCCCATGCACACACACACACTCCCATGCCAAGTCCTTGATCTCCGCAGCTTACTGTAATGGGTGGAGCAAGGGTTCTGCGGAACATCTCAGCTCCCTTAAAGAGAGAGTGTCTGCTCACACCGGGGACAGTACGGAGGTGTGCCAGCATTCTGGTGGACCTCCCTATCACTGCACACTTTGCCATATCGGGCTGACCTCCTGCCCTCTGGAGACTTTGCGCAGCCTGTCCGTACATCCCTAGTTTGTGATGCCCTCGGGGGAGAGCAAGGCTGTGCGTCCAGTGTGGCTCATGCTCACTCAGCCCGGAGGCTAAGCTTTTCCTTCCGTCGCCATCAACTCGCCGCCTCCACTTCCCTGGGTTCCCAGCCACTGTTTCTGCTCTGGCTCTTTTGCAAGAAAACGGAACCTTCCCAATCCATGGGAATCAGTAATCTGGCTTTGCAGAGATGCCCACTATGGTTGAGGGCTCAGTCCTGGGCAATGATTCAGCATGTGCTCTCAGTTTAGAACAGGATTTGGAAGATGAACACTGGTGGGTCAGAGGGCCCCCAAGGGATTTTGATCTTGGGACTGACCCTGGAGTCAAGATCTGTGCCTCCAAAGCTCCATGGAGCTGGGCTTCAGTGTTCTCTCTGTGAAATGGGAGGTACAGTGAAGCTTGTCTTCCCAGAGTATTGGAAAAGTGTAATTTGGATTATAATAAATGTATCATTCTGGGCATAGTACTTATATGGAACAGTCTTTTCATACATGGATAAATACATCTAAAAATCACAAATATATGTAGTCAGTATCCAGTCCTATGGAACCCATCAAGGATCTCCTTCTCAAGCCAGATGTCTTAGTTAGAGTTTTACTGGTGTGAACAGACACCATGACCAAGACAACTCTTATAAGGATGACATTTAATTGGGGCCAGCTTACAGGTTCATAGGTTCAGTCTATTATCACCAATGTGAGAACATGGCAGCATCCAGGCAGGCATAGTGCAGGAGAAGCTGAGAGTTCTATATCTTCATCTGAAGGCTGCTAGCAGATGGGTTCCAGGCAGCTGGGATGAGGGTCTTAAAGCCTACACCCACAGAGACACTGTACCTACTCCAACAAGACCACACCTTCTAATAGCGCCACTCCCTGGGTCGAGCATATACAAACCATAACACCAGACCTCCTATGAATTTTCCAAATGCTTTGTGATAGTATCACCAAAGGCCATACTAAGGGTGATGTATGAAAGCCAAATATAATAGACCATTTACCATGTTCTGAGTCTGCTCTAAAGATCGTACCTGGATTACTACATTCAGTCTTTATGTTAACCTCCTGCAAGTGGCTGTAACCCCATCTATTGGTGGGAAAGGAGAGTTTCTGACAAATAAGAAAATCCACCTACTAATGGTAGGGACTGGGTCCTGTCTTTCTTTCCAGAATGCCTTAGCCCTGCTTACATATTTGGTAGGAGACAATTACATGGTGACTCTAGCATTTGAGGGCTTTTACAGATCAGTGATATCATGGCCATACCTGATCTCACTGAGTGACAATCATGTGTCAGGGATGTCTCTCCAAGAATTTGCTCCTTCCTGCCAGGCTGTGGTGGCACACCCCTTTAATCCCAGCACTTGGAAGGCGGAGGCAGGCAGATTTCTGAGTTCGAGGCCAGCCTGGTCTACAGAGTGAGTTCCAGGACAGCCAAGGCTACACAGAGAAACCCTGTCTCAATTAAAAAAAAAAAAAAAAGAATTTGCTCCTTCCTGCAGAGCCTTTGGGCTGGTTTTCAGTCCACAGTTTAGAAGCCCCTTACTCTACAGGACCAGAGGGTCCTCTGGTTCTTGTTTCTTCTGGAAGCCAATGGATAACAAACGATTCCTGGCCCTCTAGTACAGATGCCAGGAGCTAGAGATTCCCCAGGGTACCTTGGGGAGGACTAGGGTGGT
This sequence comes from Apodemus agrarius, assembly GCA_964023405.1. Taxonomy (NCBI): domain Eukaryota; kingdom Metazoa; phylum Chordata; class Mammalia; order Rodentia; family Muridae; genus Apodemus; species Apodemus agrarius. Next base: position 34,773,968 of record OZ030005.1, on the reverse strand, counting down.
AGTGATCTGATTGGCCAGTGAGGCACCAATTGAAACTAGCACTGAGATCTATCCCCTGCAAGCTTGTCACTAGTTATCTGTCCAGGCTGCAGCTGCTGCAAGTCCCAAGGCTGAGTCCATGAAGGCCATCTGCTCTGCCCCCCTCATCCCTAATCCACCTGCAGAAGGCACAATTGCACAGTGAGCAGCCCAAGGAGAAGATCCAGAGAGGGAAAGACAGACTGACAAAGCCCAGAGCAGCTGCAGGTCTGGGCTGCTGTCCTCTAATCTGAGCTCCTACAGCCAGTAGGGGAGAGATGCCTACGATTTACATGACAAGGGCCGAAGGAGGGAATTATGGCAAATCAATTCTGCGGGAAGAGATAAAGCCCGGGGTTTAATGTATGCGGTGAAAGGTGGAAATTCAATTCTCATAATGTTGGATGATGCTGATGAAGCCTGGCAATCGTTATTAGTGTCATGCTTTTTCCTGCTCTTCTTGGACCCCAGAAACACACAGCACATAAGGACAGGGTTGTTGAACACCATTGTAAACAGGCGGCTGAATAAAGCCAGGGCTGTGGGAGCTGCCCAGGATGCACCTGCTAGCAGCTCTGGCTGGAGATAGCAAAGACACACTGCCCAGAGCTACCTCGGAAAGCTCCAGTAGCGCCTGCCTATCTGGTCCTAGTCAGCCACACAACAGTTTACTTCCTTTGACCCATTACCTTCCTCTACAAATTTGTCTTCCTGAAGGATGTCCCACTTGTCTTGAATAAGCATTAAGAAAAAGGGAAGCCATTTTTTAGTAGGTCAGAGGGTGGCTATATATTTATCTAGATTTTAGTAATTCATGTTGGTGTCTTAAAGAAAGAGTCTGAGAAGTCATACAGGGAAGAAACCTGCTTATTTGTTTAACCTTGGATTTCTTTAGGCTAGAAAATGTCCTTGGTTTTGTTGGTGGTGTGTGGTGTTTCAGTTTGTTTGTATCTGTTTGTTTGAGATAGAGTCTTGCTATGTAGCTCAGGCTGAACCCAAACTCCTAATCCACCTGTCTTAACCTCCCAAATGATGTGGTTACAGGCATGTACCACCACATCGGAAAGGCTACTTTGTCCTACCTTAGGCCCAATAGGGAGGACTTTTGACTTGGTGGGCTGTCTTTTGCATATTCTATTGTTGCAGTACAAAGGTAGCCAGAGATGTTGTATAAATTGCCTGCCTTCTAATAAAGCTATATTTAAAGGAACATTGAGATACCCATAGTTTGCCAGTCTTTGTCCTAGACTATGCCCGCCCTGGCCACGGTCTTCCTATCTATGGGAGTCAAGCACCCAGACTATTGAGAGGAGGCAGGAGAAGAGGGCAGGTCCAAACTCCAGGCTTGCCACTCGGCGAGTCAATCCTTGGGTGGACTATGTAAGCCATGTTACGGTCCCCAGCACATAGCTGTCTCTTTCTTGAGTGGTGAGGACCAAACCGAGTTTATTGAGAGAACACACATAATGCTCATAGCACAGCTTGGCCCCTAGTGTTCAACAGCAACTCATGCCTGCTCAGAGCAGACTGGTTCTCATTAACATTATCACCCAACAGCTGTGCATCCCTTAAGCACTTAGCAGAAGCAATCCCAGGAAGGCCTTCAGTGCTCGAGTCTGAAGAGTGGCAAAGTGATTCCATGCAAGAGCTCCCTGGCAGAGCCTCTATCCGAGTGCCTACACGCTCATCATCGACTTCATCAAGGTTCATTCTCCTAACCTCTCTGTCAGAGAAGTTTCTTTAGCCTTTCTTTCAGTTCGGGGAATGATGCTTGACACCATTCAGTTGACCACCAGCTGAACTGCAGCTCAACTCTCAGTCACCCTCCAGACATAGCCCCAGCCATCCAGCCAATGACCTGGAGTGCACCTCCACCCCAGCTCCAAGGGCTCAGCGCTGAGGTCTTGGCAACTTGGAAGCATGCTGAGAATGTGCACCTGTTCTGGGTAATGCACAAAGCATCTCCGAGATGCCAGGCAAATCTCCTGTTTAATTACCTCATTACAGGAAAGCCTTGTTTCTAGAGTAGACATTGTATTTGCCTCTGAACTTATGACCTGACTAGAAAAGGGGACTAGTCTTGAGTCAGGGGGAGCAGAGTTGGTAGCGTCTCCAGAGGCTGCAGGAATTAGAGGCTGGGAGAAGCATGTATATCAGATATGCCCGGGGCACGCACAGCCATAGGGAGTAGGGCCAAGGTCCTTTGTCTTGCTTGGTCGAGGCTTAGACTGGGCAGTGCCTCCTTGTCTTGCTCTTTGAGCCATGCTTGACACAGCACGGTCACTCAGTGAGTGTCCACAGGCTGAGTGTGATATTTGATAAACCGATGAGCGTGAGTCTATGTCCCCTTACCTTCGTCTCTGCTTTGTTCTACTCATCTCTCACTGCTTGCCTGGTCAGATTCTGGGCTGTCGTGCTCTGCACATTGCTTTGACATCGACCTTGAGCAGCCCTTCCCCCTACCGTCATTCATATTAAAAACCCTCCATGGGGGTAGGGGGGTGCTGAGGAGTTAGCTCCTCGGGTGACGCATTCACTGCACATGCGCATAAGAACTGAGTTAGCATTCCCAGATCCTGGTAAAGCTAGCCATGGTAGCATGCCTCTGCAATCTCAGCGTGCCTACAGAAGGCGGAGACAGGAGAATTCCTAGAAGTTCATGGGCCGACTAGCCTGGTAGATGCTATGCTGCATGGCAGCCAAAACAACTAAAGAGACCCTTCCTCAAACAAGGTGGCAGGTGAGAACTGACACCTGAGGTTGTCCTTGGACCTATCGGTGCACACTATGGCACATGCACACACACACACACACAGACACACACAGACACACACACAGACACACACACATGGCACATGTATACACACACGCCACACACACACACACACACACACACACGCCACACACACACACACACACACACACACACACACCTTCCATCAGACATTCTAGCTACGGACCCGCCTGTCCCCTTACTCTGGGTAGCAGGTTTCCCCTTGGCATTGCTTGGCGTGGTTGTTCAGTTTCCTCCACCCTTCTCCCCTCCCCACCTTCTCTAATTGACCTTAGACATCCTTCAGCCTGGCTCCACTTTTTCTTAATGCCACATAGAAGATTGCCCTTTGAGATTCTCCAAGGGTGGTGGTGGCGGGGTGATCTAGGATTCCTTTCTATTGGCCCTGGCTCCTATTCTCTTGTTTAGAGCTATCAGTGACGAATTAGTCCTGATGCTTACTGACTGACATTTGCACTGACTGGTCACTGCAGCATGGCAAAGCCTGCAACAGGAGATACCCCGACGTGCTGAAGGCTGTACACGGCACAGAACCCCAGGATCAAATCTGAGGCTTGGTTCTTCCTTAGAAAATGTCAGACAAGACCCTCACCCTCTCTGAGTTTCTGGGTTTTTGTCTATAAGATGTAGTTGTGCCATCCTGGCTTTGGATGTCTAATTCTGTGCCTGGGAAATGGCCACGAGAGTGTCGTGAGGAGAATGGGCTCAAAAGGAAGCCCAGACTGACCGTCAGTCACCACAAGAAAAACAATTTCCTGTAGGGAGTTGTCAGGTGTCAGAAGCCATCCTGGGGACTCCCGGGAAGGGAATTTCAGTGCATGCTGTTGGTGTTGCAGATGAGGAAACAGACACTTGGAGAGAATGGATATCACGGAGGAGGCCGTGTGAGCACATAAACCCAGGTCTGTCTTGACTGTGAAGTTCTACTTTCTGCTCTGCCGTGAGATGTGCATTTTATTATTTATATGCCTGGAAGGCAGGCACCATCTCCCAGGGGTTGCTGCCCCCCTCAACAAATTCTTCTTGATCGACCATTTGAACGTGTAAGATGTAATAAATAACGTAAGGGAAGTGGATGCAGCCCCGGAGCCTTCTATGAGGCTTTGGTGCGAGGCAAGCAACAAACATTGCACGCAGGAGACGGAGAACAAGAGGACAGGCACAAAGGGCTCACAAGCACGACAGACCTCATAGTAAAGCCCTCATTGGTAATCCCTGGCTAGCAAGGATGGGGGGGGGGGCAGGTGCGGTCTGAGCGCCTGGCTTGCCTTAGGATGACCTTTGATGTCTTTCCCATTCCATTGTAACCCAAGCCGGGCGGTGGTGGCGCACGCCTTTAATCCCAGCACTTGGGAGGCAGAGGCAGGCGGATTTCTGAGTTCGAGGCCAGCCTGGTCTACAGAGCGAGTTCCAGGACAGCCAGGACTACACAGAGAAACCGTGTCTCGAAAACAACAACAACAACAACAACAACAACAACAACAACAACAACACCACCATCGTAACCCAAGACTGGCCACACTGGTCTCTTTATTGACCTGGTTTGAAGACAAAAGATGGCCAAGAACACAACATGACAGGAGTGGATGGATTTCCCATTCAAGAACCTCCTGATATCATGGAGGGGCTTGATGAGGTAAAGCCAAACGGGGTGGAAGAAGTGAGATGGAAAGGTGACAGCTCCTGGCACTGTTGGGGCTGACCTGCGGTTGAGGACAGGAGGGTAACACTGGCCACTGGAGCGTCATGCTAGCCAGGAACTTGACCCCCAGATGCCTCCTAGCCAAGCCATATGTCCCACCAAGAGGCTCTCCTATCGAGATCACCGAAGCTAACACCTCCTGTAGAGCTACGGTCTCGTGAGATGTACCTTGGGAGAAATGACCTATTTCTGTTTTTAAAAATAAGGACACCGGATAGTGGGGCCCAAAGTAGGAAGGTAGGAGGGAAGTTAACTAAGAATACTTGACGAGGCATCGAGACCTGTAGCAGGCCAGTGGCGGGCCAGTGGCAACATGGATACCTATAGCAATAAAGCAGGCAGACAGGAAGTGGTGGGAGGGGCAAAGGGAAAAGCAAAGGGAAGGAGAGGATAGGGGACTAGAGGAGGAGGGGAGGGAAGGAGAGAGGAGGGAAGAGAGGAGGACTAGGGAGGGAAGGAAACACAGTGTAATGGAGAAAGTTAGAGGAGAGGACCGGACTAGCTAGATGCAGCCCGGGCTTAGAGCTTCCATTGTAAGTGCAGGGTGTGTGCAGTGGTACTTCCTGACCAGAAGGTAAACAACAGCGTGAGAGTGTTATACTCTCAATGGGGGCGGCAACTGGCACTCAGCCTCAGGCAGCCATGTGGAGTGCTCAGACCCGGTGCATGCTAACTGGCATGCCTTGGGATGCCATGCAGCAGGCGCCTCCTGGCTCACTCCACGGGAGTGCGCTCGTTGAATGCAGCTAGCGTTCATATTTCTCAAGAGAGAGCGGGCCAGACCGAAGTGTGACAGCCTGCCTCTTGAAGAGCCATTCTGGTTTAGGGCTGAGTTTCATCCCTGTACCTTCCATGTCTCTGGGCTACAACCTTTCCTCTTTCTTCCAACCCTTTGGGCCTTTCTTCCCCGTGGCTGGTCAGCAGGGGGCGGAGGTTTCCCCAGGCCAGCCTGCCTTGCATTGAGGGATTCCCCGCAGGGATAAATTGGGACAACAGGGTTTCACAAACAGCAGTTCTTGACATAAATATTGCCAGGCTTGGGCTAATGTGATATCATGGGCCTGTAATCCAAACAAAATAGACCATTGTCCTGTGATTATTTCTGCTCTGGACAAAAGCCTGTGAACACTTGGCTTCCCATTTTTTTTTTCTAACCTCTGTATTTATGGGCCATGTTAATTTAATTCAGCAGGCCCGCCTTCACTGCCTTCAAAAGCAGCCTTTATTTGCATTGCATGATTGCCCGCCTTGCTGGTCCGCTGCTTTTCACTGAGAAGGAAAGCTTTGTCCTCCCAGTTCTAAGAAAGGAGAGGAGAGGAGAGGAAAAATCCACCCCAGACCCTTTAACTTGTCACAAAACCTCGCCAGCAGCTACACAGGCTCACAGCTCCTGTCCCAGAAGCACACATCAGATCTCAGAATACCCAGAGTGGTCCAGGGCAGACCCCTGTCCTCATCCTGGAAGATGCAGGTGTAACCAGGGAACCCAGACACTTCTTCTCCTCCGCGCTAACCCAGCTGACTGTTAACCGAGCTGCTGGCCTGGCCTGCTGAAGCAGGTGTTCACTTGACTGGCAGGTCTCCAGGAAGCCGAGCCAGGCTGTGTCTCCCGGAAGCTGGGCCCTCTGAGACGCCTCCTTCCCCAACTCCTGAGTGACCCTGGGCTTGCAGTTTTGTCAGCTTTACCTCCTTTCTACTTACTGACGTGTGAGAAGGGATCTGGATCTCTTTTCAGTGATGGAGAAACTGAGGCTTGGAGAGGCAGAGGATCCCCCCCAACCCCCACCCGGGGTCTGGAGCTCTCTAGAAATGGCAACAGGGGTTCTCTTTGGAGATCAAAGCTTAGAACATGACTTTGATGTTTAGTCTCAAGAGTGACAGTGGATTTCTAGCTGAAGTGTACAAATGATCTATGAATCTATTATTTTGAAAACATTAGAGTGGAGGCTAGGGCTGTACCTCAGTGGTGGAATGCTTGCTTAGCCCAGTGCTGTCTGGCTTCATAGCTCGCACCACAAACACCGACAACTCAACACAATGCAGGCTGAAAGCAGCCTGGCTCACATCCCAGCTGCCAACATTTTGCCAAGTATTTTACCAGCTGTGTGTTTCCCATTGGCGCATGCACACGTGCACACACACACACACACACACACACACACACACACACACACAGTCTGGTGCTTTTAGTTCAGCGGTTGTCACACTCCACATCTGTCATAGTTTCTGTTCGATGCTTGGTGATCTCTGGTGGGACAAAGAACTTAGAAGTCTAGCCTGGTGTAGCCTTCGCTCAGCTGGTGCTCAGTCGTCAGCCTTGTGCACCCAGCCAGGCTTCATTCAGTGTGGGACTCTGCTTGCTTGGTGCATCTGCAAGCCTTTGCTCTGAGCAGATACGAGGAGTGGGCAGGCGACTGGGACTACATGTATCCATAGCCTTTCACCGCTGCTATCCCACACGGCCTCCCTCTCTTAGTTAGGGTTCCTTGCGGTGCTCTGACACAGACAATATAGGCAGCTCCCTGGGGTGGCTACTGTGTAAAAAAAAAAAAGGGGGGGCAGGGGGAGAGAACATTAGACAGAGAGGTGTATGTCTCTAGGAATGGTGAGTTTTTCTAATCTGTGGGAGAAAAAGAGAAAGCGGGAGGGTGGGGGCCTAGCTTCTAAGCCCCAGGCTGTCCATACCCCTCACCTTACCCCATCCACCCTCAGGATGGATGGGAGAGGTTGCAGCTAAACCCCAAAGAGATAGATGCTCCATCGTCCCCCGTCACCCTGAGTCGTGTCTCGGGCTGCTTTTCGACTCACATCTCTACGAGGGCATCCTTGGGGTCAAAACCAGAGCTGAGGAAGCAGCCCACAATGTGTGAGGAGGTGGTGTGTTTTCTGGAAAGGACCTGGGCGCCACAGTAACACGAAGATTGCTCCTGGCCACTTGGGAAAAAGATGACTTAAGTTTACATGGCATGTCACATAGCAGGGAGATGACACAATCTTATTTATCTAATTCTCCTGAGGACGTCCCACAGTTCTATGCATTAAGACTGGTCCTCCTCCCGTATTTGACAGGTCCATTGTTTGACATTGGTTAACAGGGGACTCAAACCTCAGCTGTTTGTCTACAAAATCTCTGCATTTACATCATGAGAGATCTGTCTTTTGTGAACCCCATTTGCATTGCAATTTCCCCCATCTAAGATGTAGAGGACAAAACACTGCCTTAGGAAAGTATCGTGGTCAAAGCCATGCGCAGCAGCAGCAGCCGGAGCGTTGAAAACCTGGCCCTGCAGGACGAGGCTTTTCGTTTAATCCTTCTAAACCCTTAAAGGTTGAACTGTGAACTTGAAAAGATACGTGGGAAGTAGCAGCAATATTTGGAATGTAAATAAATTTTAAAAAATCACAAGTGGCTTTTTTTTAAGTTCATGGATTTTAACCCACTTCTAGAAATCTTGCCTAAGGAAATGACTAGAGAGTCCATCTGAGATGTTCGTATAAACCAATTAAAATATTGCTGTAAAAAATTGAAGCTGGCCTGTCAGTTAAGTTCCTAAAGTCTCAGAGGAAACACACTTTACTGAGTAGTTATATAATGGTTCTATTGATTTGAATATAATACTTGGCATAGTAAAAAATATTCATTCAAAGGAAAATGGCCCAACAGTAATATAACAAGTTATAACAACTTTATATTAACAACTGATTATTTAAATCCAGATCATATATGCACGCTGTGTTTGCCTCAGTTCTCCCTTCCCACTCTAAGCCCTTCGGAAGCATCATCCGTCCCTTTTCCCTCTCAAATACACGGCTTCCTTTTAAAAATTGTCGTTCATACATATGCATCAACAATATGTATTTATTCACATACATATGACTAAATGTCAAAAAGAAAGAGATTGCGATGGTGGGATGTGTGAAGCTATGAAGGTGAAGCCTGTGTCACAGTGGAGACCCCGGGAAGACGGAGATGCCAGGATGACGGACGGGACATCCGTCAGTGGGAGCGCAGGCCCGGAGTAGACCTGGGTCAACAGAGAGGCTGAGCATGCTGCGGGTGGTCGAGCTGGAGGGCCCGGCTTCTCGAGGCTGCTGGAGCCTGGCTGATTCAGCACACGCCCTGTGAGTTACAGAGCCCCAGAGTTCGGTGTGTGGCCTCCTCGTGGGGTCTCGGTCTTGCTCTGTCCCCTCTCCCCTTGACACTTTCCCCATCCCTCCCTTTAACTGCAGTCAGAATGTAATAGATTAGAGTTTGAAAAAACTTTGGGAAAAAAAAAGTTGTTCCTCCTATGCCATAGTGTATCGGAAGTGTGTAGCTTACGCGTTGCTGCACAAGGGCTTGCAGGTAAGAGCTTGCCCAGCATCTCAGAAGAGACTCGGGACTTTTGGACAGTGCTGAGACTATTGAAGGCTGCAGGGACTTTTTAGAAAGGAACCGAATGCATTTTGCATTAGGAGATGAAAATGAGACTTTACAGGTCAGAGGTGGGAGTGTTAGGATTGAAGAGGACGTGTTTGGGTACCCAGTTGATGAGGGCTTGGAGTTGCCGTGATTGGTTTTGATCGTCACCTTGGTTAGGCTGGAATCGCTATAGAAACCCGCCTCTGGGAGTTATCTGTAAGCATTTCCAAGAAGGTTTAACTGAGAAGGCTTCTCACTGTAGGTGTGGATGGTGCCACGCCGTGGCTGGGGTCCTACACTGAGTAACAAGGAGAAAGCAGGGACACCAGAATTCATCTCCCTGCATCCTGACTGTGACGCACAACAACCACCCGCCTCACGCTCCTGTAGACTCCCGACGGCCTCCTCACCTCAATTGGATGTGATTCTTAAACCTCGAGTCAATATGGACCCATCCTTCTTGACGTTGCTTGTACTGCAGACGTGAGACAAAGAGCTGGCGCCGGGAGTAACACTTTCATAACTGGAGGAAAGCACGGCTGAGGAGCCATGTCTGCCCTGCTAGGCACTCATGCACACCCCTCCCCCCTCCCAACCCCTATCTATCAACAACACCTGTCCTCAGACCCCACCGGTCTCTTCCCCTGGCTTATGGTCAGCTCTCATACACGGCTCCCTCCAGGGCTCTGTGTAGCTATAGACCAAACAAGCGTCAGTAATGCTGCATCCAGAAAGCCAAATCCTGGTGACAGGGAATGAACAGGTTCCCGGAATCGTCTCTGTACTCCACCAGCAGCCCATAGTCTGGGACTAGTTCCAAGACTGGGACTGTCTGCTCTGAGCTGCAGCTGGCGGCTTCTGCACCTATTCACCTCTTAACCACTCCCAGCCTTTCAGAGGGAAGAGTAAAGGGGGACTAGTCTGCCATTGGTCCTACAATGGCAGGAGATGACCCTTCCTGGGTGTGCGGCCACCAGCCACATCTCAGAGATGAGACCAAGGACAGTTTTGGTAGAAGTGGGGGACTGTGGACAACATGCATGGAATTGGGTCACTCCACTGGGGTAGCAGGAGGGGAAACCCCGTAAGAGCAGAGGAATGGGATATCTGAACCCGGCATGTTGACTCACCTGCCAGTGGTGTCTACCTTGCCGCCTGGTGTGTGTGGCTGCAAGGTGGGCAAACTACTAAGGGCGGCGGCATCATTCATCATCACAAAGACAGCGCCAACCTCGCTACACTCTCCCCACTCTTGTGGGAGAAGAAATTCAGCTAAATAATTGTCTGTTGTGGGCTGCATTTTGATGAAATACATCGGCGTGTGTCTGCAGGTTTCTCTTCGGGAAAAGGGCACACACTGGAGGGACGAGGAGGACACTCCCTTCAGGCCAGCACGCCCTGTTGGCCCGCTCTCTACTCTTAACCTTTCAGGATTCATCCAATTAAATAGGATCATCTCTAATTTAGAGGTATGGAGATAATTAAAGGAATTGGCCACTAGGTTTAAGTTTAGTCTCTGCCACTGATTAATTAAGCCCAGCTTCCCTTACTGCATGAGAGAGATGTAAATGCACTGGTGACTTTGACAACAGCCGGGGACACCAGGTTTAAACGGCCCGAAGTGGCCCCTCTGGTGAGTATGCCTTATGTGATGTCAGCTTCCACTCTTGGGCTCCGACTGGACGTTTGGTTTGATCACCTTCCCTCTCAAGCCCAGCCTGCCATGCAAGTCTCCAGCCCTCCGAGTTTTCCCCGAACACAACAGTCCAACTTCATTTCTTAGACTTTCTAATAATTCTGAGAGTACAGAGAGGGCTTCTTTAAAGCTGATTAATTAAAAATAGATTTATTTAATAACGGTTGGGATGATTAAAATCTGGTAGGGAGATAATAGTTACTTAACCCACAGATATTCTCCTATAAAAAAAAATTAAAAATCGATGATTGTACTGTACTTGGGTATAACTTGAAATAGAAACACCGACGCACTCGTGGCTGTCATAGCAGGCCAAGCCTCTCTTCCATCAGGGGATTCCTCTTTCTTTGGGCAGTCAGAAGCACACTGACCTTGCCACCAATGTCGACTCAGTGAGGAGAAAGAAAATACACAGATGGTTCTCTGAGCTTAGGTCACTGCAAATTGGTCCTTCCAGAAAGCAGGACTCTCCTAGAGCAATTCAGTGAATCAAGACTATCACAGCCTGGCGATCTGAGCAAGGACTGTTACAGAATTTCCACCTCCCCTTACACAGATGAGAAAGCCAAGGGCCAGAGAGAGGAAGGTCCTTTCCCAGTGTACAGCTACTCGCTGCAGCCAGCATTCTGAAGGGCCAGTGCGTCGCATTCTGTGCCATCCCAGGGGCACGCTCCTTCATCCACTTTCATTTCCTCCATTTGCCCTTCACTCTAAAGCTTATTTCCTACAACAGAAATTCAAAGCCAATCACTCCCAAGAGTGTTGCTTTAAATATTGTCTGGAGCACCAGCCTCTTTCATGGTAGCCGTGGAGCCCGGGCTCAGAGAAAGGGATGTTCTTTGAAAGCAGGGATGACATTTTTTCTCCCACAAACGACCCCATTAGATTATAGCCTGCAGCCAGCCTAGGATGGAGATGGGTGCTTTGGGCCGTTTTGGCCCAGTGTTAAACAGGTTTGGGGCTTGGTCCTGGGGGTCTCAGACAGTACACCTAAAATGGCGAAAGGCCTACCTTAGGCTGCAAACCTTTCTCTGGATTCAGGCATTTCACAGTGGGGAGGAGTGCTGCTTGCCTGTTGGCCTCTTTTCTCCAGGTGAATTCTTCTCTGTTGGGCTTCTCTGTGGTGCTGTGTAGCTGGCCACAGTCATGGGAGGACACCCCAATCTTGTCTCCCCTTCTCCTGAAGCCTCAGCTCTTGCAGTATCCTTTCCCCCACAGAGGTTCCTTCCCCCTCCTGCTTCTAGAATCTTCTATACATGTTCTCCTTCCTAACCTAGGCTATCTTTCTCCTTGTCTCCACTCCTCCTTTAAATCTTGTGAACTCGTTTGTTCAACTCATCCTGGAAGCTTTACTCACCAGGGCCTTTCCGTGGAATTCAGCGGTCGTGCCCTGGCTCCTGGAGGGCCTCTGTTGTCCCCTGTTGTGGTGCTGAACACACACTAAAACACACTAAAGAAGTTGTCCATTTCCGGGACTCACTCTCTAAGCAAGAGGGAGCAAAGTGGACTAAGCTTCCTCCATAGGCGGGGCAGTGCTGCCCGAACCGCTGTCAGGGTCAGGGAAGGACGCTAACACAGCACAGCGAGCTTGGTGCAGAAAGGCACAATGATCAACTTTAGTGTCTGTTCCAGGCATAGGCTGAGAGCTGCACAAGGTATCCCAGCAGTGCCGTCAGCCGTGAGCCTGTGCGCGTAGTAGGACATCCAAAACACCAGAATACTCAGTAAAGACTGTGAGTGGATGGATGCACAGTGTAATTCCTATGACACTGGGTACCAAGGGCCATGCTAAAGTATTTTGCATGTGTCGCCGAATCCTCAGAAAACTCCTACGAGAGTGTAGGCACTTTGAGTCTTCTACCAAAGACGGCATTTGGGCCGGTGAGATGGCTCAGTGGGGAGAGTCACTGGTTGGCAAGCCAGAAGACCTGAGCTCAATACCTGGAAACTACGTGGTCAAAGGAGAAAACCGGTTCTTGCAAGTTGTATGTATGCATGCACACATAAACACACAAATAAATATGTTTTTTAAAAAAAGGTGGCATACATGACTTGAGAGAGTTGGATATGGTTTTGGATCACAGAACAGCAGACCTGGGCCCGGGATGTATCCTGGGTGTGTCTGTCCTGAAGCAATGTTCTTCTGTCCTCAGTGTCCCAGGCTAGGAAGCCTCTATTCGACTGCCACCCTTCTAGGGACAGAACTCATGCGTTGCCAGATACTGGGGCTCTCTCCCAGCCCTAGTGTCCTCCAGAAACCAAGTCATACATGTAGCAAGGGTCTGGCTGAGAGCCAAGCATGGGGGCGTCTGTGGGGAGGAGAATAAAGAAGCCACGGGGTGGAGGAGGCCCCTGTCTGGCCCCGCCTCTAGCCCACACAGCTCAGAAGCGGTCTGATGTGCATCTCACTCAGCACCCTGAGTGTTAGTGCATTATCAAAATAAGGGGCTTTGGCTTGTAAGTACCAATTGTTCTTATCTCAGCCTGAATGTGTGATTTTTTAAGACGAAATGCAAAAAAACTTTTTTTTTTTTTTTTTTTTACACAAAATACACAGTGAGGAATGGTTGCCAGATGTACTCATTAGAGACAGATTATTCCAGACACCAAAGAAAGCGCAGCAAGGTTTGGAGTTTTGGAGTCAGACAGATTGGGCCTGCCTCCTAGCACTCCAGCCGCAGCAGCTGCTGAGTGTGATCAGCGTCTCCCTTTCTGAATCTCATCTGCGACGAGGCAGGGGAACCAGCCAGAGGTTTGCAGTGTGGTCTGGGACTGGTGGCATTAATATCACCCAAGAGCTTGTGGGCCCTATGGAGACTGGTGTAGTTTGAACACAAAGTGTCCGTCCACCACGGGCTCGCATGTGGCATGCTTGGTCTCTAGCTGGGGGCACTGTGTTGGGAGGCTGTGCAGACTTTAGGAGGTGGGCTTTGGTTGGAAGCAGTAGGTCCCTGGGGGTATGCCTTTGAAGGTTATTCCAGCAGTCTCTGCTCCTGCGCCTCTCCCTCCTTTCCTCCCTCCCTCTTCCCACCCACCCGCCTCCCAGCCTCCCACACCTCAGCCAGGAGGGGCTTTCCTGCTTTATTGTTTTTTTTTTCCTCTGAGCTCTGGGGATGGTCATTCCCTGGGCTCTGACAGGCTTTTGTGGTTATCTCTGATGCCCACTCGGGTCTGAGAAACATGAATTAGCACGGTGGCTTTCAAATCATTGTCCTCGCCTCCCAGTGTAAGACTTTTTTTTTTTTTTTTTTTTTTTTTACAAAAATCAAAAGCTAGAGGCTGGAGAGATGGCTCAGCAGTTGTTGGGGCTCACTGCTCTGAGGGGGACTCAGTTTGGGTTCTAGCACCCACAGCAGGTGGCTCATAACCATCTTCCACTCCAGGGCATCCAACACCTTCTCCTGACCTACACAGGACCAGGCACACACACTCCCCTCCCACACATAACTTTTAAAAATTATTAATTTTTTCTCGAATTAGTACTCACACCTATGCTCGGACTCAGGCCCTAGAAAGGGGCGCCATTTCTTCCTCTTGCTTCTCAGAATGCTCTGCGATATTTGCTCTTTGACTACATTCCGCATCATTTTGACCTGTTTGTTGTAGATGTTAGATCGGACCCATTTGTGGTTATCTGAAATAAATGTGTTCCCCTTTCATCCTGCTCCCCACATGTTGGTTGGTGGTGTTTGGATAGGTTTAGGAGGTGTGGCCTTGCTGGAGAAAGTATGTGGGGGTGGGGGGTTGGGGGTGAGGGTGGCTTTGGGAGTTTAAAGACTCTCATCATTCCTGGTACCCTCCATGGTTTGTGCTTGTGGTTAACGACGAGGACCAGTCTCCTGCTCCCCGCATGCCTGCTGTCTGCCACCCCCGCCCTGCCATCATGGACTCTCCCAGCTCTCTAGACCTGTAAGCCCAAATAAACTTTCCTCTGTGGGTTACCTTGGTCATTGTGTTTTATCACAGCAGCAGGAAAACAACCAATAGCACCATCCAAAAGATTACACAACCCATTCATGGGTCATCATCTCCGGTGTGAAAACTCATGAGTCTGAATGAGTTGGGCTGACCAGAATGGTGTCTGTAAAATACCAAATGCATTTCAGACTTCATTATTGCCACCACACTATTTGTAATCTCGGAGACTTGGGAAAAGTTAGCCCCTCTGAAACGGCTTTTTTTCCCCTTAGGTAAAGGCTTCTGCCATCATTGCTGTAATTATTAACACATTCGGCGGCAGATAGAAGCTTATCATTGTAAGTGAAATGTGACCCTCACACCTCCCTTTTGCCATGTGCCGGTGTACTAACTTCAGTTCATCTTTCCCACAGGCTGTAATGAAACAGCCAGGCCACTGGAAAGCCCTCCTGGAGGTGCGCTAACAAAGGCGTGTGAGAGGAGAAGTTGGCGGGACTGAGTGTTTTGTGGGTCTGAGGAGACCTAGGAGGTCTGTGGGACCCTCCTAGGGATGCTGAGCTCTGATGGGTAAATCTCAAGGCTTCTGTGGAATTTTCTTAGCATCACAGTTGACACCCTGTAGCTTTCCACTAAGAAGACCAGCACGTGGGAAGGGGCCGGGGGCAAACTGCAGCCCCAGTGCCTGAGGTCTGCTTCTGTGCTAATCTCGCGCTCTGAGAAGTCAGACCTGAACTGAAGGCTAAGGGCCAGAGAGACTGAAACCTGCCTGCAGTGCGCTATAACTCTCCACTCTCTCTGTCCCTTAGGGAAAAAATAAGAAAAGGACAGGAACTCGCTTGCTACATAAGGGGATTTTCTCTGAGGGCGAAACAAGGTAATCATTTTTATGGTATGCCCCTCCATACTAAGGACATTTTTTAAGTCACTTTTTCTCGTTCTCTCTCTCTCTCTCTCTCTCTCTCCTTTTTCCCCCCAAGACAGGGTTTCTCTGCATTACTGCACTGGCTATCCTGGAACTCACTCTGTAGCCCAGGCTGACCTCGAACTTCCAGGGATCTGCCTGCCTCTGCATCCTGAGTGCTGGGATTAAAGGCGTGCACCACCATGACCAGCCCACTTTTTTTTTTTTAATTGTGTGTGAGAGGGTTATACATAGGCTGCTGTGTGCCTGTCGAAGTCAAAGGACAACTTGCAGGAGCTTGCCCTCTCGTTAAACCCTGTGGGGGTTCCCCAGAACCAAACCCCGGTCCTCAGGTGTGGCAGCAAGTGCCTGTACCCGATGAGGCATCTTGCTGACCTTCCAGGACATTTCTAAATAACGGTTTTTCTAGTAACTACTTTTGCGGGGAGGACTCACACAACATAGCATATGCTGGACTGGTAAAGTGCTATTGTAATGAAGTTCTTCAGATGCAAGGAGTGGCTCCCAGAGAGACTGACCTGGCCCCGCGGCAGAGATGCTCGGATCCTACCACTGTGACCAGCAGGAGCCAGGGAGCCGTGGCACGTTCCCGAATAAGCTGCCAAGCCTTTTGCAGATGACCCCCACCTACTGTTTTCAGACGTGAGGGGCACGGGTCCCCCGGGGGGCCAGTGTCAGCTGGCTGGTGCCCGGCCCGTGTGTGCTGCCTACGCTGTGTCGCTGGGTGGTGACAGAAACGGGGCATGAGCCACTCTGGTTGTCAGCTCTGGGCGCCTGTCCAAAAGGCCACCGCAAGTCCCTCCGCCGAGGGAGCTGCCGCCTCCCAGATGCTCCTGTCTGGCTGGGCTTGGGGACCCGCGTGAGAAGAATGCCAAGCACACAGGTGCTGGCACACAACAGCCTGCTGCTGGCCTGGCATGGGGAGAGACACCGATGGGGCCGAGAGGCCAGAGAAGGGACAGGCAGCAGCCAGAGGGCCTGCAAGGGGGGGGGGACAACCAGCACGGGAGGCCAACCAGGGAGAGAGAGAGGTATGGCATCAGAGAAGGGACGGGCGGTATCAGGAGGGCCTAGAAAGGAAGAAACTACAGGTGCATCTGCAAAGCCTTGCCCTGAGAGCCACTCCCTCCAAGCCATTATGATTGTTAACTGGGGTTGTTGCAGTTTAGATAGGAAGTATCCCCCAAAGGCTGGTGTACTGAGTGTTTGGTTCCCAGATGGCGGACCAGTTCGAGAAGTTTAAAAAAGTTTAAGAGGTGGAATTTCACACAAGGAAGAGGGTCTTGGTAGGCAGGTTCTTAGGGACATACTGTCTATCCTTGGCCCACTCCTGACGCTTTCTCCCTGCTTCCTGGCCACCAGGGCATGAAGTGCTGTGTTCCACCACTCTCTCCTGCCAGCATGGGCTGATACCTCTGACACCATGAGCCCAAGGAAATCCTCCCTCCCCCAAGCTGCCGCCTGCCGCGGCCAAATGTTTGCTCACAGAGATCATGACGCTGGCTAACCCAAGGGTGAACAGGAGTCCGTAGCTACCCTGTGAAATTCCTTCTCACATACAGCCCTGTCCTTCCCTAGCCAGGACAGTCCTCCCCCAGCACTGGTGACAGGCGCCGCTCCTCTTCATGTACCTGTGGTACCCTAGGCCAGCACTCACTGCAGCTGGGAGGACAAGACAGTGGAGGGGTGGGCCCTGTGTCCCTCCTCCCTGCCGCCCTGAGCTCATCCTTCAGGTCACTGCTCCCAGCTGGACAGGTCTGGCTTCCTAGCTTTGTATGGGACTTAGCATGAGTTTGAACTCCTCACCTGGATGCTTTACCGGCTCTCCTGGGTCACCTTCCCCAGGCAGGCTGGCGTCCTCTGCTTCTCAGCATCTGTGCTGGCTGTACCTTCTCATTTGCTGTCCTCCGGTTCCCTCTGGTCTCCGAGTCCCTCCCAAGTGTGAGTCTCTGATCATCTAGCTGGAAGTTGCCTGCCACACTCGCACTTTCTGTCTCTCTCTCTCTCTCCAGGTGTCTCAGCAGTGTTTAACATCACCCCGTGCAGCGTGGCCAGCCTCTTCTTGCCTCAGATTTGCTCGTGGATTTTGTAGCCCTCGGTGCTGAGGGTAGAAAACAGCGTGTCTCATTTCCTGTCTAACCCCAGAGCCTCGGGCAGGGCATGGTACAAAGTAAAAACTCAGTAAGTGAGTGTTTTTAGGTAAACGAAAGGTACTAACAAGTTAGCTAATGTCTCTCCTCTTTAAGGACACACCGGAGAAGACCTGAGTCCTTTGAGGGGAAAGAAAGGGACGTGCTGGGTCTAAGGGATGGCTTGGCTTTGGGACTTTGGGACTGTTTTCCAGCTCCCCAACCTGTTCAATATAAAATAGAATGCAGCGTGGGGGGGGGGGAGCTAAGCCAGCCTTGGAGAGCAAACCAAGGGAAGAACACAGAGTGGGGCAGAGCCCGTGAGCTGTGGAGACAGAGACCCAGGCTCCGGTCCCACCTGAGACACTTCCACCTGGGATGTTGGGTGTTTGCTCCCAAGCCTTGGTGATTCCGTCCATCAAGGCTGCTTCGCTGCTGTTCCACACAAAGGCTTTTCAGGGTGAACAGTCCTTCTCCTGGCCTCAGAGACTGCTCAGGGAGTGAGGAAATGGTGTGCAGCCCTGGCATATGGCCTGGCTCACAGTAGTGCTCTTTAGATGGCTGCTACACCTGAAGATGGTATGCAGGAGTACCCCAGGAGTACCCAGGACAGCTCAGGTGCCCTGTAGTGCATGATCTTTAACTCTTCTCTTGCCGGCTGTGAAACCCAAGTCCTTTGATTTTTTTTTTTTTTTTTTTTGTTTGTTTGTTTTTAAGAGCTGGATCCTCACCTGATTGGAAGGAAGAGGTGAAAGTAATGTGGCCCGCACACAGGACACCATGCTGAGGGCCATAGCATCTGAGGTGCAGACACAGCTGGCAGCCAGGGCTACCTGACTTGCCTTCCTTCCCTCCCCCTCTCCAGCGCTAGCCCCACCATGAATATGCACACTCAGGTTTCAGGCAGCCTGAAAGGTTGGTCTGCCTTCTAGAGGTCAAATACCATGGTAACTGAGCAGGCCAAACTCTCCTGGCCTTCTGATATAATGGGCTCTGGTGAGACACACAAAGGGACTGTCTCCAGATACAGACATTACCCTGGAGTCCCACTGACAGCTTTTCTTAAACAGCACAAAGATAACAGGATGAAAGAAGGGCAGCCTGAACCCTGGAGAGAGTAGTTTAGGATTCCAGTCTCGAGGTCCCAGGACAACTTTCTCCCTCTTGCCCTGGTTCGTCTTCTGTAAGCTGTGGTGGCAACAGAGCCCAGCCGCTGTGATGCTGGGGTTAGACTCCACTGTCCATTTAACTGAGCCTATCCACCGAGGCCCACGTGCCGCTGGGCATTGCACTTGGAACCTATCCTCGCCTTGGAGAAGTTAGAGAAGAGCGTGAGGGACATCATTCATTCTGCACAGTTCCTTTAATATTTGAGTGTGGTGTGTGTCATATTGCTAAATTATCAGATGCTATTTCTGTTTGATAAAGTAGACTCTGGCAGAGAGAGGAAGGCTTGTCCTGCCTCTAACACTCCCTGTCCTAGGACAAGCTGGTGCCCTTACTAAAAAGGAAAACAAAAGAAAACCAAAACAACCCCACAGCTCAGAGTATTAAAAACGTCGTGGTACATTCTCCAGAACATCTCCAGGGGGAAGATAAATGATTTCTGAGGTTACCATTGTCCTTTATTCCAGGACACAGGAACGCCTCTAGCGGGAACAGCAAGGCAGAAGCTCACCCACAGGGAGCTCTCAGGGTCTCCTTCAGGGACTCAGCTGCCCTAGCTGGTTTCTGCTGGATGTTGTAGGCCCTGGTGTGATGATAACTGATGTCTCTCTTTGCTGTTATCTGCTCTTATACTTGGAAGCTTTCACCTGATACAACACTCTGCTCTGCCCTGTCCAGGACTCTTGAGCAAGAACTCCAGATGGCTGCCTCAAACAGCCTTCCACAGTCAACTTCTGCCTTTCGTTTGTTTTCTCGACTGTGCTAATCCAATCATCTCTTCTGGATGTCTTGGGGCCCCTGATTTGATGATATTCGGATATCTCTCCTCGTTTGCTTTCTGTGGCTAGGATAACACCAAGACCAAATGCGACTTGGGGAGGAAAATATTTGCTTTATATAAAAGGGGATGGTAAGACAGGAACTCAAGGAGAAAACTTGGGGCAGAAGCCACTTCTGGATCCAAATAATGCTGCTTGCTGCCTCACACTCTCTTCTATAGTCCAGACTCTCCTGCCTTGGGATGGCACCTTCTGCAGTAGGCTAGACCGTACTATATCAATTGACAATCAAGAAGATACCCCACAGGCATGCCCACAGGCCAATGATGATGAAGGCAATTTCTCAGTTAAGTTCCCTCTTCCTGGGTGTGTTAAAGTTGACACCCATGGTTAGCGATCACAGGATCTCTCTCCCACCTCTCTCTATTGGCTACCCTCTGTTAATAGTTTTACCTGTGCTTGCTGTGCACGTCATAAACACTCCCATACAGAGTCTGGGAGCACAGATCAGCCTCGGGACTGTACGGAATGCTCGCAGTTGCCAGGAATGAAGTGCAGAGTGCTGGGGCAGCCCCAGATGCTCTGAACTGTGGTTCCTGTGCCAGTCCATACTGACCCAGGCCGGATGTGCAGCTCAGTGGCAAAGTACTTGGTCTCACATGTGCAAGAGTCTGAGCTGGATGTGAGAAAATGTTCTACCTCATCTACCATCAGATAAATCCAAACCAAGACACACTGGGATTCCACCTCACCCCATTCAGAGCGACAATCATGGAAAGGTCAACCACAGATACTGGCAGTGATGTGGGCAAAAGGAGTCATTGTACACTGCCGGCAGGAGTATAAACTATTCCAGCCACTGTGCAAATTAGTATAGAGGTTTCTTAAAACAAAAAACAAAAAACCCTCACAGGTCTATCACATGACCCTGCTATAGCGCTCCTGGGATCGAGGTCAACACCGCACAGAGATAATTGCACATCAACATGTCCTGCAGGACACTCACATCATGGAGCCAAGCTAGTGTCCATCAGCAGGGGACTGGCGAGTGACAGTGGGTGTACGTGTTTGAATGTCAGTGTGTGTGTGTGTGTGTGTGTGTGTGTGTGTGTGTGTGTAAAAGTCCCAGGGGTCCTCCTGTCTCTGCTTTCCTGGTGTTGAGATTACAGGCATGTGCACCATGCCTGTAACCATATATAGGATGTGGTACATACATACAAGGGGGTGTTTCCATCCCTAAAGAAGAATGAACTTAGGCTGTTTCTAGGAACATGGAAGCAATTGAAGGCAATCTTATTAAGCAAATGAAGCCAGGCTTGGGAATACAGATGCCATGTTTTCTCTCATCTATGTTTCTAAAATTTTGCACTTTTATAGTATTTTTGTATTTGTTCCAAAAAGTTCTGTCTGGTATATAAAATGAAAGTGTCCAGGGGAACAAATGAGACAAATAGGGGAGAAGAGATGCGGGAGGGGAGGTTTGCTCACGGTATAATATACACCTGCTTAAAAGATTTTAAATTTACTGCACACCAACATAATGCACTGAGGGTCAAGGGAGCCAGGGAGGTGGTGACTGTGGTCCCAGCTGGCCTTCCCCTTCCGAAGCTCACCCTATCTTCACTCCAGGCAGCAGCTATAAATATTTGTAAAGTAGAAACCACATCACACTGTGTAAGAGCTTTCCAGTTGCACCGTAATGCTAACTGTGTCAATGGGGGGACTTAGGAGAGTAGCTGGCACGTGAGCACGAGCACCTGATCTTGGGTCCCGGCATGCATATGTGAAGCTTGACATGGTGACACATGCCTGTAATCTCAACACTAGGAAAGCAGAGACAGGAGGACCCCTGGGACTTTCATACACACACACACACACACACACACACACACACTGACATTCAAACAAGTACATGCACACATACATGTGCACACACACATGCACACATATGTGCATCCTCCCCAACATTCAAACACGAACATGCACACACACATGTACATACATGCACAGATGCATGTGCATGCATATACACACACATACACACACACACATACACACACACACACACACACACACACACCCTGACATTCAAACGAGTACATGCACACATACATGTGCACACACACATGCACACATATGTGCATCCTCCCCAACATTCAAACACAAACATGCACACACACATGTACATACATGCACAGATGCATGTGCATGCATATACACACACATACACACACACACACACACACATACACACACACACACACACATACACACACACACACACGCACATACTAATCCAAATTTGTTATTGATGCTTTACTGGCTTTCTTTGGCTTTCTTAACTCTTAGGCAAATTAGAGAAAGTGCGCTGGTCTTCAAAGCCCTGACCCCACATGAAGAGTCTGACTCAGTTAGCCTAGGATAGACTTAACCATGCACACTTCTAGGCTGTTCTTGGATTTCAATGGTGCTGTCAGCCTAGACACCCACTTTGGAGCCCCAGGTCTTTCTTTTTGTTCTCTGCCTCAGGACCCTTGTGTGGGCTACTCTTTGTTGGGATATCAGCCCCCTCTCCTTCTACCTCCCTTCTGTCTGGCTTCTCTTTAAACTGATTTCTCTTTTCTTAAAAATGTCACTCTCAGCTGTCTGCCTCTTCCGCTATTGGTTATGTATACATTGATTTGGGATCATCGTCCACGGTCTGTGTCCATCTGCCACCTGGCTTGGGAATCCAATGTGCAAGTCTATTTTTCGATATTACTCCACACAGTGCTGGGCACGTGGTGAGCAAAGAGGAGGTTCAGAGCGGAGACAGCTGTAGAGGAACGAGGCGGCTGACATTAGGGGCCTTCCAGTCTAGGATGCCAAACCCAGGGCCCAGAACAAGACGGCTCCTGTTAGCATCCACTCCTGGGCGGCAGCCTGCACCCACAGCCAGCCTCCTTCAAGGGCAGCTAAGCAGCGGGTGCTCAGAGCTCACCTGAGTCCTGCTTCCCCAGCCAGCGCCCTGGCAGCTATTGGCGGCTGTCTTTGCCTGTTCTCCTTAGAGCCCGGACCCACTGCCTTCCTTCTGCAGATACAGCTACTGCTCCAGGCCACTGCCTCACCCCCAGCCGCGGCTGGAGAGGCAATCCCTCCTTTGGCTTTGTTTTGGATCCTGCAACAGTGCGATCCAGCTCTTAGCCTCTTTGTGCTCCGACTGGCAGTGCGTTGGGAGCAAGCGAGATTCATTTCCAGATGCTCAACCCATTTTTTTTTTTTGTTTCTATTCCTCATATTCCATGAAAAGAATCCGTGTCCCAGGCAGTCGCAGATGATCACATCCAAAACTGCCTAAGAAGGCCGTTCGGAGGCCTAAGTGGACGAGCAGTTAATAAGAAAGCTGATAGCAGCGGTCTTGCCCCGCATAAATAAGTTCAATTAAGGCCCAATGGTAATGGGAAGTCAACCGTTGGCTGTATATGGGCTCTCGCCGGCCTTTTCTGAATGGCTGGTTCTGGCCTTGGGCAGGGGATGTGATATATGGCAGTTGCACACAAGGGCAAAGAGTTTCTTAGTGAAGGGTTTAGATCGGTGGCTGGAAGGATGGCTGGAGGAGAGAGCTCTGCGGGGATCCGAGGGTGCACAAAGCTCCGGCCTCTGCTCGCAGGCTGGTCAGATGGGGGCCTCATGCCACTTTGGGAGTGTCTCACACCAATAGGAGGGAGTAATGTGACTACGGGCCGACAGGGAGTGTAGGCTGGGCCGTCCTGGTAGATCTGGGAAGAAGCCTCCCTAAGAGCCCCGGGGGAGGAAGGCAGGGCTCCTACCTGGGCTCTGCTGCAGTTCAGGGCTTTCTGGGTTGAGCGACAATTCCCAGCAAGCTTTGGTGGGATCAGCATGGCTGACTCTCAGCTCAGACAAGGCCTGAGGTTTCCCATCGATAACAGACATTTCAGGGTGATGCAGGCTGCTCCTGGGGGTGTCCGGAGATATCAGGTTTGATACCCACATTCCAGAAGGCATTTGCACGGAGGGGGTCCTGACAATATTTATATAGCATATCACTGATATATACCAGTTTCCTTATCTTAGAATTTCAGTGCACACCACAGTTCTGCTAGAGACCTACCCATTAGCCCCATTTGAGGGTTTTCCAGCCTATTCAGGCCTCCAGTCCCAGAGGTTTTCTTGCGCCCCAGCCCCACATGGGTTACCTAACATCTTACTTTGCCTTTCTTTATCACCAGCCAGCTCTTCACGCTTTTATTCTGAAGATTGGTGAGGGAACACACCCTGAAAGGTGGGAATACACCTGGTGGATGCTCTCCAAACCTGGACTGGCATTAATACAATAAGCAGCTGAGCTTGAACAGTGTGACCCAGCAGTTATGAGCTATCTCTGGACTCAGGGCTCAAACTCTGGCTATGAGCAAGGCATGTTGTTCCCTCTCGCCCCCACACTGCAATAATCCCAGTAATTGGCAGGTTGAGGCAGGAGGATCTGGAGATTGAGATCAGCCTAAGCTACAGAGTAAGCACCTGTTACTTGTTCCTTCCAGAGCAGAGGGAAACAGAGGGCTGGGACAGGAATAAGGGGCAGGCAGAGCCAGGTGTCTCTGTCCTCTTAGCTCCTCGCGGGCCGAGCTACCCAAGGGGAAGCTGAAGCTGCGAAGTCTGTTCACGGAATGGAGACTAGAGAAGACCTTACGAAGTGACAGTGACTGCTCCTGTCACAGATCTTCAAGTTGTTTGACCTTGACTCCAAACCTCCACCCCGCTGAGCCTACTACAGCCGCCCCTGCCTGCGTGAAGTGGGGTTGCCCACGCGGTCACACAGGCCTCTGAGAAGGGAGAATCCAGCTACCTGAGGATGCCCGCCCCTGGCCACGCCCCTGCCCACACCCACCCTGATGAAGCCGAGCCAGTGCTTGGTTTAGCTGTGAGGAATGGGGCTGTATGGCATATGCAGGGAAATCTCGTTAACTCAAAACTCAGGAGACTGGATGTTAATTCCTAAGTCAAAACAAAAGCGGGAATGGGCTGGTTTCAGATGTTTTTATTAACAGAGCGTTTTGTCAGCTGGGAAATAGCAAAGGTTCTGAATTATGCACTGTTTGAGGAAGCCATTAGTGGAACAGGATCAGGAGAGGGTTTTTTGTTGTTGTTGTTTGTTTGTTTGTTTTGTTTTGTTTTTTCCATTTATGCTGCAGGACATAACAAATGACTCCAGGGCTTAACACTCTATTTGCTTGAGCTACTCTGGCTGGAGAAGGATGGACCGAGCCTGTTTCCTGCTATCAAATGATCGCCTTTAGCCCATGACTTTGGTCTTAGATGCCAAGCAAGAGGGGAAGGGGAGATCGGCCAGCTGTGTAGGGTGGGTGCTGCCGAGGACTCCCGCTGGCCTTCTGCATGGAGAATCAGGTGCTGGGCGAAGCTGTGAGAAGTCAGAGGAAATTCTGCAAAACCCCCACGTCCCGTTCCTGCTGGTCTCACAGCTCCAACAAGCTGTGGTCTTCTCGGCTCCCTGTCCCAACCGTTTCTGTCAGCTGAGAATGTCCCCTTTCTCCCTGTCAGCATATTGACAGCTGTGTTTGTTCTCACAAAGTCCCAGAGGACAACTGGAAATGGCGCCATTTTGAGGGCCACATCTCCTTCCATGCTTTTCTCTGGCGAAGTGAATAGAAGCTCTCTGATACCCTTTGCTATGCTGTCTGTGGTATGTGGTATGTGGTATGTAGTATGTTTTATGTATGTAGTTTGTTGAACACAGTACAACTTAAGATGCCGGGCTGAAGTTTGCAGGAGAAAGGAGGGGACTTTTTCAGTCTTCAGTTCTATCTCAGCCACGGTCTTGTTCTGGACCAGGCACTGGGGACACGGACAGCACACGCCCAGCCCTTGCCTCAGAAGTGTGCATGGCCTCCCAGCAGGCAGACATGGAGAGAGCGTGTGACAGTAGAGATTTACAGTGGCATCCACTCGCCCACGAGTGTGCCCTCCCTTACACACGTGCCTTCCTTGACTCCATTCGTCCTTCTCTGTAAGTCAGCACTGGGAAGGGGCTCTCCCTGCTTCGGGAGGGGAGTCACTTTCAGTGGAAGATACTTCGCTGAGCTCACAAGCTCTCTCTGTGTGGCATCCTGCACATAGTATCTCCTGACCCCCACCTTTCTAGCCAGCTCTCCATAGACCCCGGAAGCCTCCCCTCAGAAGATGTCTCAAGAGCCTTCCAATCCACTTACACTCTCAGGCAAGGCCGTATGCCTTTCCTCAGCCCAAAGTCCAGCTGGGGACCAAACTGGGGACAAAGTCTCCAGTGACTTATTAGGTTCATGGCTGGAGGACAGAGGCAGGAGAACCAAAAGTAATCGCTCAATTTCAGGCCTGCTCGGAGCTAAGTGAATTTAATAATCCATAGATCATGTTATACAAATTGCATTTCACAGTTTTACCAGAGTACCCCACACTGTGCACAGTCCTGGGTGGCTTATTTCACAAATAAATAGCCGGAATCTAAACAGCTCTATTTCCTTAGCAATCACTCTCGGAGAACAGAGAGCTTCCGCCGCTCCCTCTCCCTCTTTTGCAGACCAAGAGTTTACTGCCAAAGAGGCTTGACTTATAAAACTAATTTTTATGGGAACAAAGGAAAAATGATGTCATTTATTGAGTGCCGGCTACATGGCAGGCCACAGGCAGTGTGTTCTATATACATGATGCGTTTGGCACTAACAGTATGAAGCAAAAGGCCATTATGCCATTTTACAGATGGAGAACCTAAGCTTTGGCCCGGTCCTGGGTGTAACCGAAGTCATGTAACTGGTACCCATAGCCCAGACTCCATAAAACAAATGTCAGTTACATAAAAGTGCCCTCTGCGAGGAGATCCCTGTGCCAACATCCTAGCATAAACCGGATTTGGGCTGGAGGATAGACCCTTCAGTGTGTCCTGGCACTAGAATGCAACCCCTGTGATAACCTTTTGTCTTTGTGAACCACCTCTGAGGACACTGCATATATTCTGATGCATGAAATGGGATGGCCAGGCCTGGTGGGAATGCTTGAGTCATGCCCGGTTATGGAGACTGCCTTTAACCACTCACCCACTGGTGGATCAGGGTGTCAGGCTATCCGGCCAGCTTCAAGAGAGGGAGGCAGAGTAGTCTGGATAGTGTGTTCTGAATGGCTCATCTGAACTCATCTGAATTGGGGTGGGGGTAGGAGGTCTGATCTCTTATGTCTCACTGCCAGAACCCGTACTGATACTCATAGCCCAGACTCCATAAAAGGAAATGCCAATTACATTTTTTTAAAAAAGTACCATACACAAGGCAATCCATGTCCCAGCATCCTTGCGCAAAGTGGATTTGGAACAGAAGTCCCTGGAGCATGTAGGCAATGAAGGCAGAAGATACACTCTTCCCAGATGCTTTACATATCAGCCCAGAAAGAACCCTTCCTATCTTCCTCTATAGCAAGGGAAAGAGGTGATCAGATACCCATGAGATAAACTCTCATTCTAAGTCAGGGCTGCCTAATGTCTACCCTCGCTGTTTCCCAGGACCATGGGGAGCCGATGCTAATGATGGCAGAGCTACAGAAATCCTGGTGCCCTAGAATGGGATTTCAGTGTTTGCTTCCCCCGCACCCCTGGGTAGCAAGACAACACCTGATTGTTCGGGCAGCCGGGGTTGGTTAACAGCCTTTGCTTTGCTGTCTCAGCTAGGAAGTGGTGGAGCTGGAATTGAAAGCCACTCCACTAGACTCCAAAGCTTAGACTTAGCTTACACTAGGAACTCACACATCTGTTCACAGCCACGAGAGAAGAATGGGAGAAGGGAAGCAGATTAGGAGAGAAGGCATCCATCCTTTCTTCATAGGCCTTCTCAGTGGACGTGTGGCTTGGTGTCCTAAATAGCCCAGTGAGTGGTACCCAGGCTTTTTGGATTCAGGGAGAAGAAACCCAGGACTTCATCAGGCCAGCCTGAAGTAGTCCCACTGCCTGCCTCACTGGTGCTGGGTTCTCTGTTCTGTCTTCATGTCTATCGTCAGGAAGTAGCTGGCTCACAGGTCTTTGGAGGGCATTCCTGGTTCTCAGGAGGCCAGGATGGTGAGGGCTCTACCTTTATTAGGCCCTTGCTGTAGGGACATCTGTTCAGACAGGTCTCCATACAGACCACGTCAGGAAACACTATGAAAGAGCACTGGCCCTTAAGCCAGCCTTATTCTCTGTCCCTCCCAACTCTGGCTCCCAGAGCCCTGAGCCATCACCAGCTCAGCTTTCTGCAGTAATGAGAACTCTGGTGGGCAGGCAGGCAGTGTCTGACATGCAGTCCATGTTCTTGTCACCGAAGCCCTAAGGCACAGTGCTATCCCCTGGCAGGCTGGAAACAGTTCATTAAGAGGCGGAAAAAAAAAAATGCCCCTTGAATGTCCCAAACTCTCTGCCCCGGAGAGCTGCCTACTGGAGCAGATACACCCAGACTTGCATCAACTTTCATTGAAACCAAACAACCCCTGGCCCTGCTTTCTGGACTGGCTGGGCCCTGGCTAATGACACAGAGACAGCAGAAGACCCGGCAGGGAACAGAAGAAGGCAAAAGTGCCATCGATACTGGGCTTCCCTCGCCTTTCGAAAAGCTGGGGGAAACAGAGAACCAGAGCTGTGATTCTAAGGTGTGTGTGTGTGTGTGTGTGTGTGTGTGTGTGTGTGTGTGTGTGTGGCGGGGGAGGGGAGGGCTTAGCCAGGAGAGCTCAGATCCTGGTCCTTCCCTGGAGCCTTATCAAGCCATCTCCACCATCTCTCCTAAGGAGAGGAGAGGCAGAGAGAGAGAGAGAAATAACCAAATTGTCATTTTCTTGGCAGTAACCTGAAGAGATCTGACTGAGGGGCCTGAGTAGGTTAAGCTGGGAAAAAGTCCTAAAGAGGCACTGGAGTAAGGCCTGGCTTTACATTACAGGACACTTTGCCACATCCACAAAGAGGTCCTGGGCCAAGGGACCAATTCCCCCTTTGTGTTTCAGTATTCCTCATCTGTAAAATGGGACAACAGCCTTACCTAGCTTGTAGGTCCCTGGAGAGATGGCATGCTGTAGTGGTTCTGTTTAAACAACCCTGAGGTACTTGTCTCGGGTGGCCTTCCTCCATCTTTCTTTCCCTCATAGTTTGGAAGAGAAAACGTTTCAGAAATGCAGCCGTCTTTGAGACTTGAACCGGGCTGTGGAGCCAGCTACTGAAAACTAGCATCAGGCTGTGGAGCTAGTGGGTGGTGAAGGGAGGATGAGGCTCTGTCTGCTGACGCTTCCTGCCTCCCTCTCTACACACAGAAACTCTCTCACTCTGTAGGGAGGATGTGGATCGGTTTAGATTCAAATCCTAGCACACAACTTACTGCAAGAATCTGTGTGTGTTCCACCAGGAAACTTCCATTGGCTTCTTGCTTTGTGACCTGGGGGACATAGCAAGGGCAGCGGTGTGGGAAGAAGCACTCTGGGACACAGACCGCGGTGTCCTCAGGATACCCGTGACTCATCCCTCGCTCCCCAAACACTTTATTTCTCTTGCTCATTTAACCAAGGGGACTGTGACACACAATTGAAGATGGCCTCCAAGAGGAGAGGTGAGATGCTTTGTGTAGTTCATGGGTGTGCCCACTGGAAAGGTAGGGCTCTCATGCCTAACAACGAAAGGGAGGCTGATCTAAGATCCTATAGCCAGCTGGTGGCAGGGTGGTCCCGAGAGTCCTTGGCCCTTTCTAGGAGGCCATCTCGCCATGTCCCTCCAGGTTTCTACAGAGGATCCCTTCCTTGGCTCTTTATTCTACCCAGCCTTCCCATGCTTATGTTTGCCTGGCAGCAGCAGACCCAATGACCTCGAGGTATCCGAGACTCGCACATCCTTTCCGGCCATTCCTGCCCACTTTTCCAGGGGAAGGCCTTTCTGCGGTGAGTGCGCTAGTTTACCTTTGGTTCTGAGCGACTCCAAACCCACAGCTATAATTATCCTTGTTATCGGTGGGTCTAATCCCCAGAAGGCAGCAGCCTGCCCAGACTTCCCACAGAAACCAGATCAGAGCCAGGGGTCACTTGGAAAGCTCAAACAATGAACAGGGGCAACAGGAATGGAGCCCAGCCTCCCCACCAGCCAGCCTTCCCTCAACCCATTAGCATTCCTGAGGGGCCCCTTGGGAGATGAGGAGGGGGAAAGCACCGATACCATGGAGGTAGCTCCCCCCCCAAGGTGTCCTCTTACCCTCAGAGGCCACTGCTCTAGCCATGACAGCTCTGTTTGTGAAACTGGAGAACCCCTGAGAGGAGGAAGCGGCAGCATTGTGGGTATTTTCCCAAGTGGCAATGCTTCCTCTCTAAGCCATTAGCAGAAAGTGAGATGACAGGCGTCAGGGAATCCACAAGGAGGCCTCAGGCCTGCACGGCACTCTCTCTGCGGATAGCATGAACAATGTAATTTAACAGCTCATCATTAATGGGGGATATGAGATAAGAACTAGCTTCACTGCCCAAAGGAGAGCTCGCAGGCCGGACTGAGTACGTGCTGATGTTTGCTTTCGAGCCAAAGGCTGACAGAGGGAGGATTCCATTCTTGCCCCACCGTGCACCCCAAGTCCTCTTAGACAATAGGAG
This sequence comes from Apodemus agrarius, assembly GCA_964023405.1. NCBI lineage: Eukaryota > Metazoa > Chordata > Mammalia > Rodentia > Muridae > Apodemus > Apodemus agrarius. The sequence goes on along the minus strand of OZ030005.1, from coordinate 34,743,815 downwards.
CTACTAAACTATTTGCTGATCCACATCCTGGCTAGAGAACACTGGCCTCGAGAGAAGTACCGGGCTCGTCGTTTCACAGAATATGGTAAACATCATGAAGCACATTTCTAGGTCCCATCTTAATGGAAGAACGGTCATTTCAGAAAGCTTGGAAGAAATAATGTGGTTGGCATCTGCCATTTTATAATTGTATCTGCTTCCTGTTGACATGGCTGCCTATGCACAAGGCATTAACAGCCATTGGAGGACATGTGTGTGCGTGTGTATTTATGTATGTATACATATATATGTACACATGTTTATGTATGTTAGTATGTGTGTATACATATGTATTACATATGTACAAGTATGCATGTGTATGTAAGTGTATGTGTATATATGTATGCATGTGCATATAAGTATATTAATATATGTATGTGAACATCTAGGTGTGTGCATGAGTGTGTACATGGATGTGTGTATGTGTATATACATGTGTGTATGCATGCATATATGTATGTATACATGTATATATGCATGCCTGTGTCCCTTCTTGCTTTCTTGCTTCTCTTCAAAAATTCTCCTCACAGAAAGCCAGTGTAATCTGATCACATTTCTCCCCCGTTTACAAACCTTTTGACGACTCCCAATTTCTCTTTGTCACGAGATGAACATCTCTAAAGTGACAGACACCTCTCAGGATTCTGGGCTCCCTCTAGCCTTCTCATCTAATCTCTGTGGCCCAGCCACACTCGAACATGCTGCGCTCCCCGCTGATCTCAGAGCCTGTGTAGCCTGTGTAGCTGCCCTTCTCTCCGAATACCTGGGACATCCTTCTCCGTGTGTCGTGTGCCCCCACCCTCCGTGCCGCTCCTCGTTCAAACATCAGCTTTCTTAGAAAGTCTTCCTGGGTCCCTTCACGTCCCCCTGACACCATCTCACACATCTTGCAGTGCATGCCATCATTTCAAATTACGACACGTAATTATTTGTGCGGCTAGTTATTTAACACTTGCCGTCCACATTGTGCTGCGAGTTCTGTGACAGCAAGGTCAAATCGCATCTGTCCCATGCCGGTTGCCAGGACACTCTGTCAGAAGATTCACTTGCTTTGTGATGAGACAGAGATGTGTTCAGAGGCCTGTCATCCAGACTAAGGAAACTGGCACGAAGAGCTGGCAGATGGGGAAAGTGAGGCAGGTTCTCTTGATTCGTGCCGTCAGTCACCTGGTGTTTATTGTCTATCTGCTTCCTGCAGGAGCATGAGGCTCGACACTCAGGATGCAGCCTAACAAGACAGACACTCTCTCTCTGTGTTCTCTTCCTCTCTCACCTCTGCCGTGCTTGATTTACCCTTCCAGGACTGTCTCTTCCATCTGACTGTGTAGACCCAGGGCTGTCTCCTCCATCTGACTATGTGGATCTCAAGGCCCAGGGCTATAACTTGCTTACTATATATATGAGGCACCTAATAGTTGGTATCCCCAGCATCCATGATGCCAAATATCTGTCCACTGGAGGAATGAATGACTGGAGCTATATAGTTCTCCCTAGACAATCAGCCTGAGCTATGACTTGGCCCTCTCTTCTCCTTTCTCTATGCCCCTCCTCCTCTGCTGTCCCAACCACACTAGGCTCAGAACTTTGCCCAACACCAGATATGCTTACCCAGAACCTTCCCTACACAAATCTTCCTTACCTGCTTCTGACCTATCCTGCATTTGTGGATGGTGTCTTTTCTTCCAGAATGACTTACCTACCTGGGTATTATTACCCCAAGTCTCAGATGCAGGCCAGGCCTAGAGTTTTACTACAGCTTCTCACAATTCCAAGAATTCCCAGTAATTCTTTTCTTCCCCACTAGACAGTAACTTCCTGTGGAAGGCAGCCATGCTTAGCATGGGATGCCAGATCGTTGCCTGGCATGTACCGGGATTTAAGTGAATATTTTTCAAGTAAATTATAAAGTGGGTATTGGAGGGACAACTGCCTGGCTTTAGGTTTCATACCTTTAACCATACAGGCGATTTACTGAAAACCCAAGCAAAAAAGGTAAATCATTTAAAAACTGCTTGCATTTCCAACTAATTATTGAGATGGATCCACTTGCCATTCCCCGATGCCCCGCCTCCTTCCTGGCTCTACCTGCAGCCTCTGGTAACAAGAAGTGGTGTTCGGAACAAGCAGGAGATTAAATCATGCTCACCGCGTGTGAGAAAAATGAATTCTGGCATTTCCTAAGGATTTTTAAACAAGGGTTGGAACAAAAGAGATTTGTAATTAACCTCCACTTACCTAGGAAATTGCATCTAGTACAGCATCTATTCACACAGAAGTATTCCTTGATCACGTAGTCTATGAATGGCCACCCTGGGGAAGGGGATAAACACTGGGCACTGCGCTCACCCCATCCTGCAGGTCATGTTGTCCAACTGTGAGCCCATGAGCCCATCTGTGAGCTCAGTGGCCCCTCTACACACTTACAGCCCACTTTGTCCTGGGCCCTGGCACATGGCTTCAGGATTCCTTGGGGTTCTCTGAGTGATAATGATAGAGGACTATATTCTGGGGTCCATAACAAGCCAGTTCAGCTCTACCCAAATTTCTACCAAGGAGGGCCCATCTGAGCGCTCCTGGACAGGGACTATTTGACAGAGGATCCAGTCCTGTGATTACAGGGTTGACACTTACTTACATCTTGACCCTGTGACCCCGGGGAGGGAAGACAGCTTTGAGAATGAGTCAGTGGGTGAATGGATAATTATTTAATCAATCATGCCTGCTTAATGAGGTCCCTGTAAGACACCCTAAATGACGGGGTTTGAGAAGACTACAGGTTAGTGACCGGAGAGTGACACTCTCTACATCTAGGGCAGAAGTTCCTTCATCGAGGATATGTCTAACCAGTGGTTCTCAGCCTGTAGGTTCCAACTTGGGCTTTGAACGACCCTTAAGACCACCAGAAAACACAGATATTTGCATTATTATTCACAACAGTAGCAAAAGTACAGTTATGAAGTATCAACAAAATAGTTTTATGGCTGGGGGTCACCACAACATGAGGAACTGTATTAAAGGGTCACAACATTAGGAAGGTTGAGAGCCGCTGCTCTAGACATTGCCTGAGTACCACTGCACCTAGGTAGTTATCTGAATCCTTTGCTATCAGCCTCTAAGTGCAAGGAAAATGTCTTCCCAGTCTCAGAGCCATTACCATAGCAGATTATCGAACCTGGGGAAGCAGTTGTGGGAGCCAGTAATTTATAGCCAGTTGGTCAGTGACATTAACTCCATCCAGGCAGTTAGTGTCAGAATCCAATTGAGTCACTAGATACCTAGTTGGTATCTGGAGAGCTGAAGGATTGATTTTTGGTGTGGGAACTGCACACATTTGGTGCCAGAAGTAAAATTGAATAGCCGGTGTCTGGGAAAATAGTAAAACAGGATGGTTTCTCCAGGATGGCAATGCTGAAGAGAGCAGAGGCAGGATTTGGGTTCAGGCCTGTATAGATAGGGCCTGTGCCTTATACAGGAGGGTTGATTATCCTGGGAAGGATGTTCAGTGATGTCCATATTAAAACACATTGAAGACAAGAAAACAGAGTTCAAACCGGAATCCTACCACAGTGTCCCAGGCTCTATTTCACTTTGAAAGACCCTGTTTTCCTCTTCCTGTGGGAACAAGGGTGCCTGTTTCTCAGGGTTGCTACCAGCATCTGAGATAATCCGTATGGGGCATCTAATGATGAGACCACAGTGATGTATCACTTAACCTCCAAGAGCCAAACGGCTCCGCTGCAGTTGTTAAATGATAGAGAATATTGAGTCAAAAGTCAGGTGATGGGCTGGAGAGATGATCCACCTTCAAGAGCATTTGCTGGTCACACATGAGGACCGGAGTTCAGATCCTAGGACCCGTGTCGAGGGGCTCATGAACTCCTGTAACTCCAGTTCCAAGGGTTCGGACACCCTCTCCCGGCTTCTGTAGGCATCTGCACACACGTGTGTGGAGACACTATATTGGCACATACACATAGACATGTGCATACACACATAAATAAAATAAAATAAAATAAAATAAAATAAAATAAAATAAAATAAAATAAAATAAAATAAAATAAAATAAAGGAAGAAAACTCAAATGACACAGGAGTAAAAGTAAGTTCCCAGGCTGGCAATGCCATTCCACAGAGCTCTTATCTAGCTTGCTTGCGATCCCTCTGGGTTCTTCCATTCTCAATATGATAGATAGATAGATAGATAGATAGATAGATAGATAGACAGATAGACAGATAGATAGACAGACAGAGAAGCTTTCTTTCTTTTATGAAATTTCCAAGGAGACCTCTTGGAACTGAGCACCACTAAGGATTTCTCAATAGTTTTTTTTTCCCCCTGGGGGTGGAGTGGAGACTAATTTTAGAGATGCTAAATGCCCAGTGCTTATCCTGGCACTGAGAATGATGGTATATGGGGAAGCACACATATCAATGGCCCAGAGAGAGAGAGAGAGACTGAGACCTCAGTATCTAAGTGGGCATTTCAGAATCTTATTCTATTCATTGTGCCTATATCCTCTATCTGCAACATAGAAAAGCATAACTAATTTAATGTAAAGAGAAAACAGTAAATGACCCAAGGAATCATGTCATCATCAGTCACCATGTCACAAGTTAATTGTCAGCAATTCTTTTCCCTGAGTCGTGCATAGATCACAGGAATTCCACGGCCAGATGACATTTGAGACCGGATGGACTTCGTCAGTTCACTTACAAACACATTTCGATGAACGACCGTTGGTTAAGCCTACAAAGTGAATCACTGTCATCTGCTCACAACATTCCCTAAAAAGAGGAAGGAAATGGAAAAGAAAAACAAAACAGAGCCCTGGGGTACGAGAAGCAGATCTTGTGATGAACCTGGTGGGGATGAATATTTAATGAATGGCCTCCTGGTGACCGTGAAGCCTTCAGTGCCCCAGCCAAGAGTCTACTGTGCTCAGTCTGTACACCTGGGAACACGGATTGCACCTGTGGGTTTTGAATTATACCGACAATGTTCCTAGGACAGAGACAAAAGGTTTGTTTGTAGCCCAAAGAACCAGAAACAATTGGATGATTGACAGTCTAAGTCTGGGATGAGGGTGGCGGTGACTCACCCATGCTCGTGTCTGCATGACTGTTCACCTCCCGCCTTCATCATATTACCATCAAGATAAAGAGCTGAGAACTCGTGTGGGAAATGAAGCGGAGTCTAGGAGTGTAGGGTGCATCTTTGTAGAAAGAGGGTTAGCAAGCATCCCCATGTCTCTCGGCTTCTTTCCTATGCTGCTCGCTACTGTAAACGTGTGAGGGGTTCGAACACCAGCCAACATTTATTTCTACGGAGAAGCTTAGTGAACGTTTGCTTGCTATCCGAAGGCTCAGTACTAGCAAAGACAAAGTCTTGGACCCCATCTCCTCACAATCTGATTTGATTTGGCAACACAATGTCTTGGGGCCTGATACAACAGTTCTTAACTCCTAAAAGAGATAGGGAAATGGACCTGGGGTTGTTTGAATGAGAAATGTCCTCTACAGTCTCAGGCATTAGATACCTGGTCCCCAGGCATTGGTCCCCAGTAGGGCGCACTGTTTGGAGAGGTGTGTAGGTGGTGTAGCCTTGCTGGAAGAAGGACTTCAGTGGGCATGGACACCAAGATTAAAAAGCCTTCCCTCCTTCTGTTTCCTGCTTGCCTTTGAAGATGTGAGTGCTCAGCTTCTTCCTCATGCCCACCCACTGCCTGCTGCCACGGCTCCCCGTCAAGATGGACCCTTAACTGTCTGGAGCAATAAACCCAAAGAAACTCTTTCTCATCTAAGTTGCCTTGGCTCATGGTGTTTCATCATAGTAACCAAAATGCGCTCAACCCCAGGGTCAACCCACCAGGATATACCCATTTTTCGGTAACTTTCCCAGGCACAGAGACAAGCAATTGCTAACTTGGTTCCCAGCCCCAGACTTCCAGTAGGAACCCAGATGCCTTCTTCTTCCCAAGATTGTCTGCAAGCTCCATACCTTTCTGCTTCTAATTAGCCTTTTCCTAACTCTCAGTAACAACTATCCTCAATGTTAGCTTTTCTCTGAAAAATATTTCATTTACCCGTATACCAAGCAGCCCCCCCCCAAATGCCTCCCTCCACAGCTGCGCTCTCCTTAGGAGCCAAGGTGCTGTAGCATCTTCAAAACCCACGTCAGCCACAGCCTCTGAACAAGGCCCATGTACCAGCCTGAGCTCCAGCTTGAAGTTCACAAGAGACTTGTGGAAGCCGTCTCTTGAGACCCATGCAAAGGTCTCTCTTCTGTATCCTGGGACTCAGGTTTCCTGTTTTTGCCAATATCTGAGGTCTCCTTTCATGAATAGCTCATCCTTTGGGCCCCTGTCATCTCATGGAAACCTTCAGTATAGTTTGTCCTGACAGAGGGAAGGCAACATGACCAATATTGTGTCCAAGCGTGGTACCTGACTTCCTGCATCATAATTGGGACCCCTTTTCATTTGCTCTGCTTAAGACCCAGTAAAAGGACACTGAAGCTTTGTGTGGTATATTTGACAGAATGGTTGTGAGACAGAAGACGCCTGGGTCCCTGACTGTTGGAACAGAGCAGGGCTTCTTTTGACCCATTTTAAGTCATGGATGGCATCAACAATCAATCTCCCTTTTCGTATCAACCCATGGAAGTTGGAAGACCCATCTCTCACAGCAGATCACCTTATGGTGGCTGACTGTAATGAACATGTCTTTTGGTGCTTTTTGCTAGTGCAGGTTCTCTTTGTACATGTGGTGGTTTTTGCATCTCGATGGTGCTGAGACTTTTTAAAGTTCAGCACTCTTGTCTTTAAGTTGGGGGTTCGGAGGGCAGTTGTGATTTGATCATGGTGACTACAACTGCCGGGACTTCATCTAAAGAGCCCTATTAGATTTGGGGGTCTAATGGGGCATCCCCGTGGAGTACACACACTTCAACAAGTAAGCCTGTTGCTGGCTCACCAAATGCTCGGTCCACATCATTGCCTTTCAGAGGAGCAGATGGGAGTTTTGATATAAATTGTGCTGGCATGTGCTGCTCTGAAAATAGATTTGCTTTTTGCCTGCCTCTAAATTCAGTTTTAAAAAGCCAACAGTCAACAAACTACATTTCCCCCTTTAGGCAGGTCAGTGGTCGGACAAGACCTTGTTTCCTAGAAGAAACCACTGGAACATTGGGTCAGGCCAGAGAGGAGGCCCAGGGCCCCAGCGATCTCAGAGGCATTTCATGTGGAGCGCCTGGCTTGTGTGAGCTTTCTCTATTTGATGAGGGCTCAGCGCTTGGGGAAGAGACACATTCTAGCACAGACTATTGTCAATTAGTAAACGCAGACTGACCTCTACAAAGATCCAGTTCTTTAGTCCCTCATCTGCCCAGTTCAGTTATCTACATATGGATCTTCCCAGCATGCAAAAGGCACGCATAGCCCCAAGTCTTTCTTTTCCATATCTCTGACCAAAGTCCTCTCTTCTTCACATGACAGAGTCCCTGGGGCCCTTTCTTAGATATTCTCCAGCCTGTCACTGCGTAATAGAAGCTGAGTCGGCAGGGACCAGCCACACATGAACAGTACGGAGAGGAAAGGTCAACACCCAGTATCATCAGGACACTACGGGCACTGGATGAACAGTGGCCTCAGAGGGCCCGGTGCCTTTCCTCAGCTCCAGCGAGGCTTGTGCAGACGTCTGCATAAGAACTTGTGTCTCGGGCTGAAGAGATGGCTCAGCGGTTAAGGGCACTGACTGCTCTTCCGAAGGTCCTGAGTTCAATTCCCAGCAACCACATGGTGGCTCACAACCATCTGTAAATGAGATCTGATGCCCTCATCTGGCGTGTCTGAAGATAGCTACAGTGTACTTACATATAATAATAAATAAATAATTAATTAAAAAAAACAAAAAACAAAAAAACCTTGTGTCTCTCCAGAGGCCTCTAACAGGTTGGAATGGTGGTGTGCCTGGGAAACTGCAGGGTGATTCAGGATCCAAAGAACTTCTCACAAGATCTTTAACATCCCCCAGGAACCCCAGAAGCATCCTATTTCAGCTTCAGATGCCGTCATCTCCCCATCCTCTCATCCGTCTACTCTTCTTAGAAGCTGTTTACCTTCTTTACCTACCCAGATACCTCTCGGCACACCTGCCTGCTTATGAGGCATCATTTCCCCCAAAATATTCTTAATGACTTGAATTTGAGACTTCTACAGGGAAGAGCCTGCTCTCTTCACTTAATCACCATCAGCCCACTCAACCACTCAAGCAACGTCTGGCACCGGTTTGCCCTAGCTGAGGCTGGCCAGCCAACAGAGTCTGTCTCAGCTCCCCTCCTGCCCAGTCCACAGCGGTGATCGAGTGAATGGCTGCAGAACTGGGTATTGGCAGTTCCTACAGGATCAGTCTGGGCTGGGCTTTTAGCAGAGTAGAGTTGATCTTACTTGCTGGAGAGACTTGACTGTAACCATTCACAGATCTAGGCTTCCATGCTGTGATGGCCACATCATACTAAGTCCCTAGTTAAGGCCATTCCCCTAGGTTATTTTTTTTCCTTATTGCTGGTAACCTGCTTCTATGCTGCAAATAAATGTGTGTAATCCTTTGCCTGACTCAACTCTTCATGGTGGGCCACGGGAGATCCTACGGGTCTGTTCTTATTCCCACCTCTATCTACGACACCGAGCATGCTCCCTTCATCTCTGTCTTATAAATCTCAAAGGTCTCTTAGCTCTGTTAGAACCAGGAAGACAGGAAACCTAGCAGAAGTCAACATCCAACTCTAGGCTTGCTTTGGCCAGAAAAACTCAATAACACGCTGGAATTCCAGGTAAGACCTTCTGGAACCAAAATAAGATCAGGAAACTGTGGAGACAGCCTGGCCTTTGTCACTACTGTGCTCAGCAGCTGGTCCCATTTCCCCTGAGCCTCCTCCCAGGCAGGTTGAGGTGGTCACCTCCATCCCCACCCCGCAACACGCACAGCTCCAGCAGTCATTAGTGTGGTGCAGAGCCTGTTACACATGGCACCTGACCTGCCTGTTCTGGGGAGCCATGGCCGACTGTACTGTTTTCCACCCAAGGCTTCAGCTAGCCCCACGCAGCCTGGCTCCAGAAAGGAAGCAGTATCTCTCCAACAGTGAGACCTGGCTGAGAGATAGCAGAGGACACAGGCAGCTGGCAGCGTCCGCGCAGAAGGTGAGATGCCCATGTGTATTCGTGTTGCTTTTAATAAAGCTCAACAGAGCAGAAACACCTTGTAAAACTTTAACAGGCTATGAAGATGGTTTTCCTGTCCTATTTTAATCCTGGCTTGAGCCCCAAGCTAGAGATAATGGGTAGCAGGGATCACGGGTCACTGAGAGATGCTCTACGTAGCTATGCAATTCTGGAAGATAGCCCAGCTTCTCCTCAGACTCCATCAGAGGAGGATGCAGGAGGAGTCGGACCTTCTGAGGACATCTGTAGAGAAATGGGACAAAGAAAGCAGGCCATGTCATATCCCATGTCTTATCAGCCTTAGGCCACACTGTGAGAAACACAGAAGTTGGAGAGCCTGGAAGAGGAGGAGCCTGGAAGGACACGTAAGGACATGTAATGACATGCAAGCACATGCATGAGTTCCGAAGACTTATAGAAACAATCCCTTCTGTTCGTGGGACAGACCAAGCCGGAAGTGTGGGACCTTGAGGTGCCTCCAGGATTTGGGAGCATATGTGAACAGATACAACTGCCCATGCGTGTGATGGTGGGGCGAGAGGGTGGGGCCAGTGCTAGGCCAGCTGCAGGGCAAGCATGCAAATATTGTCTAGACCAGCCATGCACTGTCAGGGAACTCAGCCCATGCAGGCTGTGCGGGAGGGGCGGCAGGTAGAGAGCAGAAACTGCGATAGGGAAGGAACCGAGTGGAGGATCTCAAAGAGTGTTCCAGGTATCTCATTTGATGGAGTGACCTTCGGACACCGCCCTGACAACAATAATCCAAAGGGAATGAGACGCGTGCTGAGGACTCTGTCCCTTCCTTTGTTTCCTGACCGGTCCCAATGAGCCAGGGCTTAGGGACTCAGAGAACAGATGGGTAGGAAGGAACAACGGAGTAAGAGATGGGTGGGGCAGACCGATCTCCCTCAACTGTGCTATGCTTGGAGAGATGAAGCTGTGAAGTGACTGTGAAATTCAAGTTTCAGTTAGGTGGGCTGGCCCCTCCAATGCCTCAAGCTGAGGGCGCTGCTACTGTTGCTGCTGCTACTGTTGCTGCTGCTACTGCTGCTGCTGCTGCCGTTGCTTTTCCTGAAGGGGTCCTGAAATGGTACACACAACAGGAAGAGGGTTGGGAAAAAGGCAGTGTGTGCCTTCCTTACAGACCCTGCTGAATTGGGGCTACTTGAGAACCTGGTCAAAGGAGCTCAGAACCCAGTGTTCCCAAGCCTCAGATATTATCTCTTGTGTTAAAAAAAAGTGTAGTTCCTACCTCCTGGAGAAGTTTTAGAAAACATGATATCCATGTGTAAAAGTATCTGGAATGTGGCTGTGTCCAGCCCATGGTATTCCCACCTCCAGGAGCCATCACTGTGCAAGGCCACCTTTTGTAACCTCAGAGTTAAGAGATTTCTACAACAGCAGAACTGAAGAGATTGGAGAGTTATGACCCAGCATCCTCATGAGAGAGTACGAGACCAGAATCGAGGAACAGAAAGACTGGAGTCTAATGCTGGGCTGACAGTAGGGTCACAACTGGAACCCAAATCTGCTGGCCTCTGGTCTGTAGGAACTTCTGTTGGTGTTGGAGTGACCAGGGGCTGCTACAAGGACCTGGTACCCATGGTGGTGCCAAGAGCTGCCAGATTTCAAAAACTGCATTATTACCCATACCCTCACTCACCCAGTGGGAGCCTTGTACCAGGAACTTGGAATAGAGCAGGAACCTAGAGCCCCACCTCTCTGTTCTTACCCAGTTCCTAATAGCTTGGGATAGAGACTATAGAGATTCTGGGAAACAAACTCAAGCCCTCGTCGAGAGCATCCAGTACTCTTAACCACTAAGCCACACCAACACCTGGGTTCTAAAGAAGAATCAGAAATTTTGTCTAGATCTAAGTTGATATCCAACCTAAATACATCATTCTTCTATAATTAAAATAAGTGTCTAGTTACCAGTGTCCTCAGTAACCCCAGAAGCTGCAGGAGAGAGGAGCCAGGAGCCATACAGAGCCTTATGTGCAATACTAGGATCTCAGTGGACCCTAGCTAAGTCTAAACACACTGCCATTCCATTTTTTATAAACTTCCTTTTTTTTTCTTTTCTTTTCTTTTCTTTTCTTTTCTTTTCTTTTCTTTTCTTTTCTTTTCTTTTCTTTTCTTTTCTTCTCTTCTCTTCTCTTCTCTTCTCTTCTCTTCTCTTCTCCTCTCCTCTCCTCTCCTCTCCTCTCCTCTCCTCTCCTCTCCTCTCCTCTCCTCTCCTCTCCTCTCCTCTCCTCTCCTCTCCTCTCCTCTCCTCTCCTCTCTTTTCCTCTCTTTCCAAATAGGCTCCACATACACAGCCTAGGCTGGCCTTGAACTAGTAAACGTGCTGTTTTGGTCTCAGAGCTGAGAATACAGGCATGCCCCATCATGCTTAATTGCCATCCCCTTGTTGTAGGAGAGGAATAAGAGTGGCCACCCATGCAACAAGACTTCTTCCACAGACGGGATGGGGGAGACTGGGACAGAGGAACCCCAGCTTGGGTTGCCTTAGGTCAGTGTCTCTCAACCTGTGGGTCACAAGCTCTGTGGTGCGTCATATTTCAGATAGCTTGCATATTGGATATTTAAATTATGGTGTATAACAGTAGAAAATTACAGCTGTGCAGAAGCCACAAAATAATTTTATAATTAGGGGGGTGGTCATGACAAAATGAGGAACTGCATTAAAGAGTGACAACCTTGGAAAGGTTGAGGACCATGGCTTTAGACTGTCTTGTCTTAGATTGTTTGTGTCGACTTCATCAAAGGAAGTTCAGAAGTGGGCGTGGGGGTGGGGGATGTCCTGGTAGGAGGCTGGCTTAGGCTAGCTGACTCAGCAACCCTATAGCAAGCTCATGCCAGGGAGTTAATTTGTGTTTTCCTTTAATCCTCAGATCCAGTGAGACTGATGCCCAAAGCAGCCTTGCATCGTTTTCGATTTTTAGTTTGTCTTTAGAGTCTCATGTAACCCAGCCTGGCCTCGAACCCCTGCTCCTCTTGCCTCCACCTCTCAAATGGTGGGTTATGGCCTGTGCCTCCACACTGGGCTCTAAACCAGTCTTAACCAGCTGCTCTGTGTGGAGCGGCAGTGAACTCACCAAGGTCTGCTGCCCCCACTGATCAGAGGAGAAAGTATGACTGGCCCTTTGCACTGAGTCAATCATCCGATTTCTGAATAAGGGGGGAGGAGGGGCACGGCCCTCAGGAGGGACATGGAGGTCCTGCTGATAGCACAGTTGGAAGAAGACTGAACAAATTAATGAGAGAACAAAAAGCGATTAGGCCGTCCACGCTGAGGCTGCAAAGAGCTTCTCGGTCTCTCTGCTCCTCCCCCACCCCCTTCCCGAATCACAGTCCTTTCTTGGGGCAGTTTATTGTGAGGGATGCTACAATCCAGCTGACCAGCCCCGTCTGTTGTTGTCCTTGGCAGAGAACGCTGCTGAAAGCCAGGGATTAGAGCAAGGAGGTCAATTGTCTTTTCTATCAAGGCGAATCCTGATTGATTTATTCAGAGTCCCTCAGACACGGCTGGCCACAGGGTCAGCATCCCAGCTCCTACTTTGAGAACCCTGTGGGCTCTTTGGGGGTGGGGGTAGAACAACCTCTAACTCTAGATCTGGGGATAGTCAACTCAGTTCCATGGAATGGATGCAGTGAGGCCTGGAGATGCCAAACCGGAAGCGGCAAGTTCTGCTGAAGAGCGCATTGCTGGAGCCAGCCAGACCCGTCTGTGCTGCTTCTCATCGCTTACTCAAGAGTCTCTGAGCTGGAGTCATCAAAACAGCACACGTCTCTGAAACAAAGCGACTTCAGCTCATCAGGCCTAGCTGAGTCTAAGTTCTCGGTGACTTCGTGGAGAAGCTCTCTATGGCCCTGGCTTTCTCTTTTCAAGAGACACAAAAGCCTGAAAGACAAAGAAACCAGTCTCACCCAGGACTTAGGGTGGTAATTTTCGGGAGACTTCATGAACTTGACTGTCTTGGGAACTGAGGTTCAGGCTTACGGGCCTGGTGTGCCTTGATATTCTCAATCATCAAAAGGGGATTTGACAGGGATCTTATGCCGACTCCATCAAGAGGGAAGAATAAATCAGACTCGAGAGAGGTCGAAGCAAAGAGATTTCCTGCATAAACTTCCATTATCCAGACTCATCCCCGTTGCCAACCTCGGCACGTCCTGCTAGTTGCACCTCCATGCTCCACTGCTGAGGCACAATTCTTAGCGACTCTGGGACGTAACGGAGCCTCGATGCACAGGATGCACCCAAGACCTGACCCGAGGAGGCCTGGCTGCCACAAAGACTCTTCTGGGTCCCAGCCTTGCCACTGTCAGGCATGCTGGCTGATTGGCATAGGACACCTGGACGGAAGGCATGGAGGTGACAGGCAATAAGACACCCATCCGGCTGGAGGAAAGAAAAGCTGTTGGTCACTTTCCTTGGATTTGGTGACCCTGTCTGCATTTTTTTCTTTCTGCGGGAATGGCTACCATTTCCTTTATATCTAAAATCCCATTCATCCATAAAGATCTAGCTCAAAAGTCTCCCTTTTGCAACTCTGCTGTGAATGATGTCGTTGGTGATGAGTCTGGTGTGGATTGGTAGCTCTGCTTGAGACTCGCCTCTGTTCTTGGATTCAACACTTCCCCCTGGATGGCTGCCTCCCAGATCAGGCGTACATCATATCTGTGCATCAGAGATGCTCAAATAGGGATAGCACATCTACCTCAAGAAAGGATGGGACTGGGCAGGATCCAGGTATCTAGGCTTAGCATGCCGCACAAATATTTTAAATAGCTTCATTTTGGGAACCTTCTTCAGGCCTTCTCATAACACTATTTGAACTAACCACGTTCCAGAGTCTGTTGCTCATGCGGTTACAGACTCTGCATTTGTCCACTTCTTAGAACTGGAAGTAAACTCTACCTTCTGCCAGCTCAGTCTTGGATGAGTCCGGCGTGCGAGAAGATGGGCCTTCTCGTTGCTCCCAAATAAATGCCGGTGACATTTCAACCCAAGTGTGCTGGGGAAATTTAATTACTCTCTTCTATGCCTCCCAAAAGAAGTCAGAAAGTAATACTTAGAAGAGAGTCAGTAATCTTTATTCAACCTAAATAAAGGGAAAAACAATACCCCTGGCTCCTAAAAGCCATCTGCTAGCCACACTGCAGGAAGTAGCTCATTGATATTAATATGCTTACAGCTTATTACATGAAAATTAATTAAAAATTGAATAAGATCAGAGCTCAAGATTCTGCATGTCTAATTTGCCACCAAAGCATCTCAGAATGAATAGCTGAGATCCTACGAGCAGTAGCCTATTACATTGTGGGATGTAACCCCTTTTCAGGTCATTCTCCCCCCCCTCCAAAAAAAAAAAAAAAAAGAATGGACTTTCCATGGTTTTAGAGGGCCCTTATCCACATGACATCTTTGGAGAAGGTACCAGGTCACAATAAGAATGGTACTATCCAGACATTGTCAGCTCAAGCCTCAGACTCTAGAGAAACACCCAGCTACTTACAGACCACAAATGGTCCATCACAGGCAAGAAGGAGAGCAAAAGTTGTCTCTGGACCCATACATCTCTGCAAACTCGTGGGTGACTCCGGGGTGGAGGCTGTGCAGAGCTTGGCCAGGCAGGCTAAACTTACTCCTGACTGTCTGCTCCCATACTGGAGCAGCTGGAGACAACAGGAAGATAAAGTCTGGAGCTAAGCAGAAGTTACCAGCAGCATTCCATCTTTGAGCTCCTCTCCTAAGACCTGACTTCCAAAGATGTGTCTAAGAGCTAACCAAGACAGCATGAACTGCGCCTGGTACAGACCAGACACCCGATTCCTGTTCCTGCCACTTAAAACAAAGTCAAAAGTCAAAGTCAAAAGTTCCAGTCCAAAAATGTAGCGGCTCAATTACATTTCCCCTTACAACACAAAACATTCTCCAGCCTCTTACCCAATAATATTCTGGGTGGTAAATTCCTCAGAGCAAGGCTGTGTTTCCTCCATCTCTGTATTCCCTGGGTCCACTGGGTTCAGCACAGGCCATGAGTGTTTACAGAACAAATGAGTGGAAAGATTGGAAAAGTATCCCAGCCATCTCCAGTGTGATAACATATAATCCTAGCACTCAGGATGCCAAGACAGGAGCATCACAAGTTTGAGGCCACCACTGACTACAGAGAGAATACCAATTGAGTCTAAGCTGACCAAAGGAACAAACATCTCCAATTCCCAGCAGCAAGTGGCTTAAAAACAAAACAAAACAAAACAAAACAAACAAACAAACCAAACAAAACCTTTCAGGCGTTCTGTTGTGCCTTAGAGTCTATTCTCATCCCTAGATTTTTGTCTCTCTTCCAAGCCCTTCCCCCAGGGCCTTGCTCACCTGTCTGATCCTCCAGCAGACCGAGGAAGGCACTCTCTGCTGAGCAGAAGGTGTTGGAATACACAAGCTCTGTTGTCCCTTAAATTTGAAATGCCGTCGACTGACCAGTTTCAAAACTAAGTTTGTCAACAAAATGGAAACTCTTCCCCAGTGTGGTCCATGAGGCAACTGAGCCAAGGCCACCCCGTAACTCGAATACAGTGAGAGGCAGGACTGTTGTGAAGACTCTGCTGCTGGAGGCTGGAGTCTCAGGATGAATTGAGGACACCAGTTTGACTTTGGCAAATGCACTTTACAGATGTGTTTTAACTATTTGGGATTCCCTGCACCTAAGCATACCAGCCGTCCGTTTGTTCATAAATTAGACTCATGACCCATCATTGATCTATCCATCTGTTTAGCAAGCAGTTATTGAATCCCTTTCTCTGCAGTCATGGACAAACTTTGGAGATTACAGAAATGAGCCAGAATCAATAATCCTTGCCCTCAAGAAAATGGCAACCAATGCAAGCATCGCTATTATACATCACTGTGGATTTTCAGTTACCAGACAGCCTTATCTCCTGTCCCATATTATCTACAGCTATGTTTGGCATGAAATATTGCTAAGAGGTGTTAGAGATGTAGTTCAGTAAAGTGTTGGCCATATAGGCATGAAGACTGCAATTCTCAGAAGCCATTTTTAAAACTGAGGCATCATGGGAACCTTGGAATCCCAGTGCTGGGCAGGCACAGACAGGTCCCTGTGGCTCCAAGGCCAGCCAGACTAGCCTATTCAGCAGTCTATAGCCAGGTAGAGACCCTGTTTCAAGAACAAATCAAGGTGGATGGCTTCTGAGAAATGACACCAGAGGTTGACCTTGTACACCCACATATAACATATGTGCACCCATATGAACACAAGCCAACATGCACACAAACATACAGAAGGTATAAACATAAAGTATTGCTAAGATAGAGCCGATTTATGTTTAGAATCTGAATCCCTGGATCCTAAAGGATTCACACTCTGTTATTCTAGTGTTTTTCTGTTTTATTCTTTTCCTTTCCTGTTGGATTGAGCAGAAGGACCTGGAGTTTCACCTGCTGTGGCCTCTTCCTCCTGCCAACTAGAGTGCGGAGGGTAGAGCAGGCGATTGCTGGGCTGACCTCCTTTCTCGGTGGTCCTGATGTGTGCCCCCCAGGTGGGAAACAAGCCCTGCCCACGCTCCAGCGAGAGCCAGATTGGAGATCCCTCTGTGTTTGACACATTTCTCCACTTACTAATTGTACACAGCCGTTCTCTGCAGAGAGCGTTTGAGGAGGCTCACCTGTGATGCCTGGCTTCCAAAGATAATAACCAAGCTGTAAATGACTGCCAAGCGTGGGATGTCAACAAAATTGGCAAGGACTGCAGAAGAGGCAGGGAAGCTCACAGACAAGGCCATGAAGAAGGGGAAGGGGGACCCAAATGCCAGCACGAGGTCACCTAGGGCCAATGACCCCAAACCATCAGGACACAACTCCCCCTTCTTCATGTATCTGCACCAACTGCTGTAGAAACATGAACACTTTCTGGACTTCTACTGTGTGTAGACTCCAGTGTAGGGTCCCTTGTCTTCCTTACAGCTCAAAGGTGTTCATCCATCCTGTCTTCAAAGCATCTATTCCTGGGATTCACACTCAGCTCACTGCCTATTGCTACTGATGATAGCCAGGCCCCCATCCTCCTCCTGTGGTCCTGTCTCCACAGTGGACACTCCCCAGTCCAGCAGACACAAATCCCTTTCGTGGTTTTGAGTGCCCCTTCCAGAATTCCCAGTATCTGTCAATGCTCTGCCAGGCCCACAGGAAATCGGCTACTGCCTCCCCTTCCCGCCTCGCCTCTGCCCGTTTCTCCCATGGCTTTTTATTCCAGACAACACTTTTTCAGCAAACATGTAAACCTCATGAAAGCTGAGAGAAAAGTGTAGTCCATGTGGTATAAGCTTCACGGCACCATCATGTGGTGCGCTTACCCCACTGATGACTCCTCTGGGTAGCAAGTCCCAGGGGCTGTCAACTTCCTGAAAACAGGCACAATGGACATCTCACCTGTTGCCCATCTTCACCCCTTGCTAACGAGGAACACCCATAGACTGAAGGCAGGTGAGCAGTTATGACAACTACTTGGTTTCTAACGCTGAACTCAGTGTTGGGATGTTAAAAGGTCTTGGAGCAGACACAGGTCCTTTCCATGCTTAGGAAAGAGCTATAACCTAATGACCTCAGGTGCATGACTTCTCACTGTCCTTAGTTCTACTGTTATGAGCACAGTAGCGGTATCTGCCCTTCTGACTGCATAGATGCCTCACCAAGTAATGGGGTCCCAATTATGAGGAAGAGTAAAGATGCCTTCAGCAGATAGGACCCAACACAAGGCCATGCTCATGACTAGTGACCTCAGTGCTCTCTCCCCTCCAGAGGGAGGCTCTATGGATTCTTTCCCTAGTCTCTATCCAGTAGAACAACCTCAGAGCACCCTGACATTAACCCAAGAGCCTTCCAATACATAATAAATGTGAAAGCAGAAAGAGACAGAAGATACCCCAGCCACAAAAAATAAAAAGGAACCCTTAGTCTCCCCATCTCTGGGGTCTGTTAATGAAGGAGGCTGGAGAGTTGAATCCCAGGAACAAGGGGATAGGACTATTCCTGATGGCATTCAGCGAAGAATATATTCTGGCAGCTTAGAAAGTCTTCTAACCCCCTGTAACTCAGGGGCTTCAAGGACCTACAGAGGTGTAAGTCCATCTCAGGCAACACCATTCCCTAGGCTTGAGATCCTTACCTATATGAGTAGAGAAACTGAGTGAGCACCAGCATGTGTGTGTTACCTCATTGCTCTCTTTTCTGACTATGAATGTAATGCGACTAGCTGTTCCAGTTTCCTGCTGCTTTGACTACCCTGCAAGAAATGACTGTAACCTGGAATCATGGACCAAACACACCCTTTCCCAACCTCAGGTGCCATTCTTAGGGTATTTTTAACAAAGTAATGGGAAAGAAGCCAGGATGCCTCTAGGCATCTTGAATGCCTCTAGGAAGTGGACATAAGGGAATTCAGTTGCTTAAGTTAAGCTGATCACTTGAATTTTAATGGTGACTGCTGATCCTTGGATAAAATATCACCCGACTGTTTCATCAGGTGTATCAGGGACAGAAATATAGTCTGATAGTCAGTGTGAGCACAGGGCTCTGGGGACAATGTGCTGGGCATTTTGGGACATGTGTTGCTCTGCTCAAGTCAGGCGGGGAAGGCATCTTGATAGAAAGACTCCACATGGAACTAGAAACATGGATGGAGGTGGTGAGGTGGCTAGGCCACTGATGGATGGTCTGAGTTTCCAAACAGCAACTTGGTACAAAATAAGTTGCGAATGAGTAGATCGTAGGCCACAAGGAACCCAACACCAGGTTCTCCTTAGACAGAACATTGTGGACAGAGTTCTTGGTCAGCAGAATGAGAGTGGAGCTTGCCTGAGTGGAGCACCCCACTTTCATTCCATCACACCATTTGTTAAGAACTAGTCCACCTGTCTATACCTCTGGAAAATCAGAATTATTCATTACTGACCCTGTCTAGAGGCAGCAGCAGCAGCATTTCGATGCTGCACCATGTTAAAAGGAGAACAGAGAGCTACATCTTGATATGAGACAACCCCACTGTACTGATGAAGAATCCAAGGCTGAGATGATGGCATGTGGTGGAGCCTGGTTCAAGCACACTGAGTGTGGAGTGGAAGCTGCTCTCTCACTGACTAGGCTCTACTGCCTCCTCACTTCCACCCCACATGGACCCTCTTTCGCTCCCCTACTCTCTGTTGTGACACTCCTCAAATGCATCTCTGCAGAAACCCCTACCCTAGAATGGTTTATACTGGGTGACTAGTGGGACACATCCAGTGATTTGTTGATGGACAAGGCCCTCCTGTGTTGGGCATCTTGGAGGCAGGCTCCATCCTGCAATTTGCAGGTCAGGGGAAGAATGGTCCAGGGTACTCTCCACCCAACAGCAGCTCTGCTCCCCATTGTCCCACCTGTTGTCTGCCTTTAAGCATCTAATTGCCTTCCTTCCTTTCTCTCTCTCTTTCTTTCTCTCTTTCTCTCTCTCTCTCTCTCTCTCTCTCTCTCTCTCTCTCTCTCTCTCTCTTTCTTTCTTTCTCTCTTTCTTTCTTTAACAGAAGGAACACTGAAAATTACCCAACTGAGAGTGACTGGAAACATTGGCATGGGGCTGTGGCCAGGGTAGAAGATGTTGGATCTCGAGCCTTAGGTTTTCATCCCAGCTCAACCATAAGGCTCTGTGGCCTTATGTAGGTTGGTCAACCTCTCTGGGAGTCTATTCACTTACTACTGCGATAGGGATAATAAGATTTCCCCGAGGGAGTTGGTATGAGGAGATAATGTATTTCAAGTGCTTCACGTCACGCCTGGCACACTTGACTCTGGTTAGACATGTTGCATGTACAATGAGGCCAGTCGGAAATGGAACTCATTCGTGGGTCAGGCCAAGGTTCTGATGTCCCCAAATGAAAAGGAAAATGACGTGGAGAGGGGACCCAGATGAGGGGTGCAGGGCCAGTCAAGTCAGCTTTATTAGAAGCCATGGCTGTCTCCTCCTGCTGAATAGCTCTGGAAAGCTCCTCTTTACTGAGGAAGATTCCCCTTCTGAATGTATGTACTCCTTCTGAACCAAAGCAAGACAGTGTCGGTGGAGAAGCCAGCCCTGTGCAGAGGGTTCTGGGGCAGGGGATTCCATCCTGGGGCCTTTCTCTGTAGGTCCTTGTTTCCCATGCAGCCGAATAGGAGGGCTTCCTGGTAGAGCCCAGCCAGCCTCCTCTTTCCATCTCCCAGGTCAGGCCTGAGCACTCATCCCTTTCCTCCTCCCCAGTCCAGTCAACATACCAAGTTGATTTGGGAGCTGACCTGCGGCCACTGCTGTGTGTGCTCTTGAGCGAGTGGCCCCTCTGGGGTTCTGCCTCCCAGGATTTGGAGAAAAGTAAATTAAGTAGTAAAGGTCAGTGCTGGGACAGGAGCCCAGAGTACAGGGTACCACAGGGATTCTGGATAGGATGGGAAGATGGAAGGAAAGAGGAGGGAGGGAGGGAGGGAGGGAGGGAGGGAGGGAGGGAGGACAGGCTACCCGGACACAAGGAGTGTCAGCTGCTCTCTGGGCTGCACTGTTCACAGCTCCCACGATGCCATTTAGGCAGGGGGAGCCATACACCTCACCTCTGCTTTTCCTCTGAACCCTTCCCGGGCCCTCCAGGCAACCAAGAGCCAGTCAAGTCCACGAGGCACAATGGGGCTTCCTGACTTCAGCCACCACCACCTTGAACTGCAGGGAAAAAGAGGAGACCAAAGAAAAGCAGGACCCCCTGCTCAAGAGCCACGGGAGTGACAAGGCCTTACGGTCTGCCTGTCTGCTTGCTTTGTTAAGTTTAGAAGCCTTAAGCAAGAAAACACCAGAGAGCTATCTTTCCTTCTTTCCTTCCTTCCTTCCTTCCTTCCTTCCTTCCTTCCTTCCTTCCTTCCTTTCTCCCCCCTCCTTTTCTTCCTTTTATTTAACCTCTCCAGTCCCGTTGGGCCTGGTGTATTTGCAGAATGAACCCATCTCCTGAGCTTCCCAGAGGCCCAGCTGATGCAGGCTGGGCCAAGGATTTGCTCACCCAGGGAAGCGATGTCCCAGAGGGAGAGAGGAAGACACGTGATTTACATGGCTTAATGTACTCATTAAGGGTTTAATTGGAGTCACTTTGCCACTGATCCTCCAAGAACCCCTTATTTTCTCTGTGTAATTAACGAAGCAACCTTTAGCTTCACGAGGCATAAATAAGAGACCATCAGGGAACTTCCCAGCCACGTCTCTGACCAGATCCCACTAGACGGCTTAAAGCCCAGGGGCGCTGGGGCTTTGGGGATGCTCATCTTCAGTTTGGGGGGAATTAACGTTCTCAGAGACTAGGCTGTGTGGGCAGCCTCAGCAAGGCTTGGCCTCAATTCCCATCTCTGCCCCTCCCCCCTTCCTTTGGATGGAGCATTAATGCCTTTGAGTCTCAGTTTCTCCTCCTGTGAAATGGGGATGAGCTGGGTATATTCCCAGGGTTCTGGAATTCATAGGCAGGTACCATATGTTCCGTAGCATCCAAGAAAGGATGTGCAATTTGCCAAAGTTGCAAGGACGGAGGGCCAATGAGTTTTAGACAGCAGGAGGAACTGAAGTGTCCAAAGGGCTCCCCAAACAGGGACAGAACGCTGTTTTGTTTTGTTTTTTTTTTTTAATCTCGTGGGAACACAGAACGGTTTACAGGAAATCGCATCACACATTCTAGTTGGCATCAGAGCAAGGACACACTCTTCTCCATACCGAACCAAGGTCCAGGATATCTTGGTTGCTTGCCATCCTCTGGGTTGGTCCACTAGCCCTTTTCAGCCTCTCTTCCTCCTGCCATTTTTTTTTTCTGCCTGCTTGCAACATGAAACATAAATAATTAATACTATCCAATTACCCAAGCCAAAAAAAATAAAAAATAAATAAATAAACAAAGCGTCAAGGGTGTGTTGGCTTTCCCCCTGAACTCACCATCGGGAGGAGGCCGAGTCCCCGGTGCAGATGTCTGGCTCTCGAAAGCCATTTGTGTGGGGCTGCTCGGTGGGTACCAGGGTTAGTTAAAGCTCGCTTCATTACAGCGGTGGCGTGGGGGCAGATGGGAGCTGATGGCACCGGGGCTGTTTTCATAGGGAAATGTGCGCAGAGTCCCAGGTCAGCTCAGTGATAAATGGGCTTGCCGACAATTTGCTCGGAGCGCGCATCTTGGGGGACTCCTGAGGTCATGAGATGTCTGCTGCGAGCCTACACAATTTTCTTTACTTATCAGTCCCCACCGCATCACAGACACATACTTGAACAATGAAACAAAGGACAGCATGCATTATCGTGTCCCAGCCGGGAGACCCGGGAGCTTCGCTGAGCCAGACCGTGCTGATTGGACAGCGCTGGGACAGTAAAAAAAAAAAAAAAAAAAAAAAAAAAATCGCCAGTCACAGATGCAGATGGAGGACGGTGACCGTGAGCTAAACTAGTGAGCTGGAAGGTGCGCTGAGGGATGCAGGGGGATGGAACATTGAACTGGGAGTCGAAGTCCCAGCACCGTGCAGCTGGCTTCACAACCACACAGCAGTGTCAGGATCTCTCTGAGAAGCAAGCCTCCAGGTCCATTGAAGAAAGTCAAACTCCTCATCAGGTGCGTGTGTTTTGGAACCATCTGACTCCTCTCCACGCCTCACTTCACTCCTCCCCGGTGGGTTTCCAGCCTAACCCATACCTGGCTAACGGCAGCTGCTCTTTGTACCTGCTGCCCTCGCCACTTTTCTCGACCCCCTTCATCTAAGGCCGGGGCATGCCGGTGTCTCAGATGAGATGGAGGTCTTCCTGAACCACTCTCCAGTGGATTTCTGGTATGCCTTCCAGATTCTCATGGTATATCCCTGTTTGTCCAGACTATCAGTGCTTCATTACCCATCCAGACTATAGCTCTTCTGCAACACAAGGAGGCAGGGAACACCTGGTGGTACTTCCGATATCGCACATTGTGTGTGTCTGGCACAGAGTAGTTGCCCAGTGCTGCTTATGACCCAATAAATGAGCAGAAGTAATATTTTGTACCTGTAGAAATAGCAATACACACACACACACACACACACACACACACACACACACACTCGTGTACTGAGGCACATGCCCTGCCAAGCAGGATGAGGACCTCCGTCTCCTCTCCTGCCTTCATCCAAATGAGCCTCCATCTGGCACTAGGAAACAGACACCGAGCTATGGAAGCTGAAACACACAACCTCGAAAACAAAATCCCTGCAGGAGAATTTGGAAGTTAACCTCAAATAGGTGAGAAGACGTGGATAGGAGTTCATCACACGCTTTAGAAATTTGCGGAAGGGCAAGGCATGGCTTGGTGAAAGTGATTCGGAGGAATGCCCTTGTCCATCAGGGACGTGTGCAGACACTTCCTTGGGTGGGTGTTGGGGCAGGAACGAAGCAGCCTGCCCGGTTAGAGGGAACTCCGGAGAGAAGGAGTAGTAACTGCAAAACTCAGCAGGAACAAAAAGCCTACTAGTGGGAAAGGATCAATAGGTGGGGAGAAAGAGATCTGTGGTAACAGGAGGCAACGGGCCAGTTGATGAATGGGGAATCCTGGGAAGTTCCAGGAAGCATGTGGGGGGCAGGCCAGCCTGGACCAGAGTGGCTCCTGCTCCATCTGCCCTGCGACTCTGAGCCATCTACCAGCTGTCTTCCCTTTCCTTTTCTGCAAAGCACCGCCCCCTCCTCCATGGGGCCTTAGCATCCTGCAGTTCTTCAGGGGCTTCTCCATTCACATCCAGGAGCCTTCCCGAGTGCTATTGGATAGGAGTCGCATTTCACGGACTGTGGTCCAGCAAGGAGAGGGACCGGTCTAAGCCTACTTAGCTAGTTAGCGGTGGCCACGCTCTTTCAAATCCCACGCGAGACAAAGACTGCGCGGCTCCCTCAAGCTCAGCAGTGACCCCCTCCACAAAAGATCAGGCTGGATCTAGACTCCTGTCAGATCCAGCTGACCTCAGAAGTTAGTAAAGTATGTTCCACCTCTCCGTCACACAGGTGCCTAGTAGGCCTTTCCTTGAATTTCTTTCTCTACATTTATCAAGCTGCATAACTCTCCTCCCCGAAGGCCAGGCTCCTCCCACTCTGACCCCACGACCTTGACTTGTTTATCTCCTGGGCCTGTCTCTGGATTAGGGTAGATGATAACAGTCACCTGCCATTTCTCCTCCACAGCACCTAGGCACATTTAGGGCCTCTTTCCTCGGCAGCCTAATAAAACCAGGGTAATGAGAACAGACGTTGCTGCTCCTCAGAACTCCTACTCCGCACTAAGCTTTTGCTCAGACATTTTAAATATAAAAATAGAATCTGCCATTTTCAGGGGCAGGAGGGAACTGGGGCTCAGGAAGCGTAATTTCCCCAGTGTCACAGTCAGAAAGTGGCAGAACAAAGCTGTCACCCAAGCCACCTGTCCCATGGACACTGCGCTTTGTGGTCTTTCCACACGGTGGGTACAGGGGTCAGTGGAGTCAGGGTGGTCGGGTGGCATGCAGAGGGAGGGATTGCCAGGACAGGTGGACTTTATGACAGCCTCCACATCATCCCTTCACAGGTAAAGCACGCCAGGAAAAGAGCAGCATCAGAAGGGATCCAGGTGGGAATGGAGCAGGGGAGGGGCCAGCCCAACGTCAGGATTTGTGAGGAAAGTCATCAAGATGCTGGCAGGCTCCTCCCACGCATCTGTTTTTTTTGGGGGGGTGGGGGTGGGGCAAGGTCTGGGATGACTGGTGGTCTAAACCAAGCAGCCTTCAGAGGACAAATCTGGTTTGCTTGTTTGTTTGTTTGTATGTTTGTTTGTTTTCGTAAGTATTCAGGGGCACCAAGATTCTGGGTTTTCAGGACAACGAACAAACACCACTCCTGTATGCTCAGACGAAGGGCAACATATTTATGACAGACAGTTACCCAGTGTGACCTCTGTCCTGGTGCCTGCTCTGAATTCTGCTTCATAAGTCTGCAGAAGCTCCCTGCAATGTGTGGGGAGGGGAGGAAGGAGGGCACAGCCCAGATGCTCTGCCTAGAGTTCTGAGGACCAGACAGAGAGCATTTTTGAACTCAGCTTACAATTTAAGGAAAAGGGGGAAAAAAGAGCATTTTCCCCTTCATTCTGTGACTGCCTACTGACTAGGCTCACGAGTTCAAAATTTAATCATAAATCCATTGGAAGGAAATAAATCACAGAGCACTGTTTTAAGTGCAAAATCTCTAAATTCTCGGGCTATAATCACTTGATTTAGCATAAAAATTAGGAGCTAGTATTTTCCAAGAGTGGAGACAGGCACTTTTGAAATTTGCCCAAGTGACAGATGCCATTAATTTTTTAAAAAATAATCTGATTAGCAATGCAGCCTGCGCTATGAAAATGTCGCTGCTCAAACTGCAGCAGTGATGTCTGTGCAGGTTGGCTTCCAGCCTGCACCCTCCTGGGTTTACGTGGACCGTAACTCTGGGGCCTCAGCTTCCACTGCACAAGGCACCAGCGCTCTCAACAGGGAGGGCGTGTGACTTCCCTATAGATTTTAAGCAGTCTGCAGAGGCCTGGCTCAGTGCATGCATAAAAACTGTTTGCTGACTGGCAAATAAATGGCTGTCGTAGTAATGATGTCATGTATGTGTGTGTGTGTGTGCATGTGCATATGTATGTATTCATGTGGAGGCCAGAGGTTGACTTAGTGTATTCCCCTCTCTTTTATTTTTTGAGACAAGGTCTCTTAGGAAACCTGGAATTCACGGATGTAGCTAGACTGGGTGACCCTTGAGCCCCTGTTTCTACTTCCCCAGTGAGTGGACTACAAGTGTGCACTGCCGTGCTGGGCACTTCTCACAGGTGTTGGCAGTCTGAACTGGGGTCCTCAGGCGTGTATACGCAACAAGCACTTACTGCCCAAGCCTCGGCACTCATCTGCCCATCACTCCTGCAGAGAGATTAACCCTTCATCGCTAGAATGCCCTAGAAGGGACTGATATGACCCTATATTGCAGATGTGGGATATACATAGAGAGTGAAAGAAGTTGCCGCAAGTCTGTGCAAGGGGTGTGTGTGTGTGTGTGTGTGTGTGTGTGTGTGTGTGTGGCTGAGTGGGACCTGCACCCACTCTACAGCCTGGGGTCCTACCACGCCATCACATTAGTAAGGAATGAATGAAGGCCGTGCATCCGACCTGACCATTCTGCTTCCTTGGACTCCCCCTTCTTTCCGTGTGTGCTCCCTCTCTCTCTCTCTCTCTCTCTCTCTCGCTCACTCTTGCTCCATATAAACTCTCATGCATTCGTTTAATAAGGGCTCGAGGACCTCTGCCGTGCCGGGCCCTGCGCCTACGGGTGGAGCTGGCAACAGCGGCAGAGAGACACTATTCCAGCTCACGGGTCTGCGTGGATGAACGACACCATAAGTCACTCACTCATTTATCTAGCACAGATGGCTGTGTGGCAAACGCCAGGGTGTGCCGGAAGCCACCTCGGGCGATGGGATAAAGCAGCCACTGTTTATTCTCCAATGGACCACAAATAAAACAGTAAACAGTCAAGGTGGTTTCAAGTTCTATACATTGCATTGTAAAAGTAATGAAGGAAAGAAAGAGGCATGGCATGGGGTATACCAGGCGTGGCACAGACCCTGGTCTCTCCATCCAATAATGGGACTCAAACTGCCGTGTTCCAACGCCCCCAGGCCCTCTCGGGTCAGCCCACTCATCGCAGAAGCCAGCCCCGTGAAGGAGGGGCTGATGCTGCTCCCATTTTATATAGGAAAAGTTTCAGCCTAGAAAGGTGGATAGCTCGCTCAGTATCAACCACCGGACATAACAAATGTCGATTTAATCTGGTGCCCTGTACTGAGGACACATGGCCGTATACCTTAATAACAAACTGCTGTGTTCCCTTGAAATATCTTCCTACCACTAGAGAGATAGCCTTGGGATGCTGTCTCAGGAGCTTAGTGACCTTGAGAGGGCCAACACTTGAACTTCTGAATCTGAAGATGACTGGACAGATTGGACACCCTAAACGTCTTACACTGGGAAGGAAGGCTCCTCTGATATCCCAGGAAGAAGTCTGTCCATGAATGACTGTGGTCACATTTCCTTAGTATAACATCACGGTTTAGATTACATTTTTTTCCAGAGGCCTGTGGCCTCCGCCAAAGTGCAGTAAATTATTCCTTCTAAAAGTTAGTGATCTATAAGACACCAAGAAACAAATCGTGTATACTCTTTTATAGGACACACCGTGCTTGTGCCCAGAATACAAATGCATCTGCGGTCCTCGTCGAATAGAGGGACACATCCTGAGCTGATCCTAAATGGTTTTCGCTGTGTCTTCCAGATTTGCCTTTTGATTTGTGAGCTCTCCTCCCTCCACCGCCTGCCCCTGAATGTTGAAGATTCAGACAGCTCTCCCTGGCCCTTGAGTCATTAAGGTCAAATAAAGCTGAGCCTCACAGTGTGATTTCATAAACGTGCTCAGTAAACCTGACAGTAAAACATTTTATTAGGTGGGGAACGCCACGTGTAAGCTATTTATTTGCCTATTGAAACATGAATGGAAAACTTGCTTTTACAAGCAGACAGGGGGATTCTGTGACCATTGACTCATGTCGTCAGTGGGACTGGGTTTTTGTCTTTACGTTTTATGTTGCTCTTCCAAATTAAAATAGATTCGCATCTTCCAGGCATGGGTCTTAAGCTACTTAACATTATATGTAGTTTTCAATGGCACATTAACATATAAAATGTATCCTTAAAGACAAACAGGAAGAATGAATATTTCATGGGCTGCAGCTCGAAACCCCATCAGCAGTGCTGATAACATTGATTGTTTCTCTTGACCCATTAGGCTCTGTTTGGATCTCTAGTGGCTGGAGGCAGGCTGCACTGTGGGAAGAGATAGTTTGGCCAAAGAATAATCTAGGACCCACTTTCCATGACCTTCACCTTCTGACAGGGAGGGCCAAAGAGGCTCTAATAAGACCTGGCCCCGACCCAGCCCTGCCTGTCACTGTGATTACCTGCTAGCTAGTGGGATTACGCCACCCTCCTGTGAAGAACCGAGTTCATCAGGATCACGCTGCTTCGACTAGCCCACCCAAGGCCAGAGCCATTGGCATCCAGGTGACCGCCATAATTACATTAGCAACTGCTCTCATCTGCGAAAATGGAGAATGTGCAACCTACATCATCCTAGAGGCAGGAAGATGGTTGTAAAGCGTCCCGAGGGAGGAGTGCCTTTTCCTGGCTCCAACTCCCCCAGGGGCACTATGAGATCTGGTGACAGCTTTGTACTCCCAGATCAGGCTGAGTAGAAATCTGTATTTGAAGAAGTGCATCTCTGCCACTGATCTACTGCTGCACCACAAGCCAGGGTGATGGTGAGACTCGCCTTGGCTTCGGATCAACAATATCCCCTGATCTGGGCTGACAGCACCCAGCTGGCCAGTCAGGGGAACTGACAGGACTCCAGGAGACCATGCTTACTCTCCAGACAGACAGAACCTTGTTTTCTAGCAAATCCTATCTCCAAAGGCTCCATCTGGAACAGGACAGAGAAACAGACATCCATTGCACAGATGAAGGTAATTGAGCCGCCTCTTCCTCGTGACTCCAACTGAAAAAGTCCTGACATGTCTGAGTGCCCTTCCTTTAAGAGCAACTCTATTAGAAGCCTTGAACTGTTCATTTTTCTTTCTAGTGGTGGTAAGGACACAGAACGTAAGCCCAACCCTCTTAGCAAACATTGTATAGCATTGTTAACCTGTAGACTCAGTGTTCCTCAGATCTCCAAAAGAGGAAATGCTGCAATAGGGGATGACAGGATGAGCCCTGGACATTGTGTATGCAGATTAAGCTGGCCACAGATGCAAGTGCTTCCTGGTTTCACTCCGTGAGGCACTTAAAATCGGATTCATAAAAGCCAAGATTGGAATAGTAGATAGGGTGTTCTTGAAGACCTCTGAGCATTCTCCAGCAGAGCTGTCAAAGAGTGACAACCCTTTGTGTATTGCACACACACACACACACACACACACACACACACACACAATGCATTAGAGTGCCATA
This sequence comes from Apodemus agrarius, assembly GCA_964023405.1. Taxonomy (NCBI): domain Eukaryota; kingdom Metazoa; phylum Chordata; class Mammalia; order Rodentia; family Muridae; genus Apodemus; species Apodemus agrarius. Next base: position 34,714,443 of record OZ030005.1, on the reverse strand, counting down.
CAGACTGCAGTCCTGCTAGTCCAACCATGACTGTCCAACAATAGAAAGTCCAAGAAACCAGTAGTTGTTCAATCCATGAGGCTGGATGTCTCAGCTGATCTTTAGGATATGCTGGAATCCCAAAGAAGGAGGCTCAGGGCTAGGATGGATTCGTCAGCAAGAGAGCAAACAAAGAGTAAAGAACTTCCGTCTCCCATGTCCTTTGCATAAGCTGCCAGTAGAAGGCATGACCTCAATTGTAGGTGGACTTTCCCACCTCAAAAGATCCATATTAAAGGTAGTTTTTCCTACTTCAAATAGTTTAATTACGGATCTATCGCGGGTGTGCCTGGCAGCTTTGGTTTCAGTTAATTCCAGATGGAGTCAAGTTAGCACCCTTTGAGGCCTTGCAAAAGCCCAGTGTCTCCCTCTCCTGTTTGTATATGCAGCCTGGGTCTTCTTGTTGGAGAAGAATAACTTCAGAGAGTTGGTATCTCTTGAGCTTTCTAAGAGAACTCATTTTTCATCACAGAGAATGCAGGACAGTAGATGACCTTCACTAAGCATGGTGCTGGGCATGTATGAAATGCATACTTGGTCTCAACAAACACAGGGAACTTGGACCTATCTGAGTAACTGCGGCCCAGGGCTCTTGAGTGATTGGCACATGGTCAGACAAATAACTGTGATCCAATATGGAACTTGAACCCAGACCAAGCCTCTTATTCTTTCGAGGACCCCAGGCTGCGTCCTAGGCTAACACCAAGTTATGACTTCTTCATGCTGATATTTTCAGTTGAAGCCAAATCCGTTCTGTTACCAGCCGCCAGCAGCCACCAAGGAGCTGCTTCCTTCACTGTTCCCCAAAACATCGGCAGACTTCACATATGTCTCTGCTGAGAGCAGACCTTAGTTCAGATTCAAAGCTGAAAGATGCCCATATGTTCTTGCTTTGCTGTTCATGATGTAGACATGCTCAGCCTTTCTTCCCACTCATGAGCAAACTCTGTCATCTTAACCATTAAGAGTGCCCTGAGGAGGCTGCTGGCCATCTGAATTCTAGTCCTGACTCCCCTTGGCCTTCTGGGGGGTCCCCAAAGTCACTCAGGACTTTGACTGGGGCTAGCATTCTGCATCTCTGAATATTCTGGGACGTAATTTTAGGTAAGCCCTGAAAAAGATCCATCTTTGTAAGGTATGTCTGAAGTGGGAAGCCTGAAATGGGGAATGGACAGAGACAGCAAACAAGTCAAGTCTGTCTAACATCTTATATCTCCGCCCACCTTCCTGGCCATTTCATCTACATCCTTGACTGGTGTTCTACATTCTCCCGCCATCTTGGTTCTTAGCCTTCGGCATCCACATGCCTGCTCGCTGTCTCGGGATGGAAGTTGGGCTGCCCTTTCTCCCCATCCGCATCCGGACCTCACCTTCCCATGTTGCCCCTGACGGTTGCCGCATCACTGCCAGGACATATTCTCAACTTCACTCTTCAAGCTTGCTCAGGTCAGAACCTCAAGACTCTTCAGAACTTGCATAACCAAGGAGGATTGCATCAGTAAATACCATGCATCCTATTTTGTGTACTCCACACAGTTCCAGACCCAAAGCCCTTCTCTCATCATCATGGCTACAACCACAATTCCAGTCACCCTCGCCAGTGGCATGGACCTGTTGTTTGCTTCCGCCCCCTACTCCCTAAACCTGAACCCCCAAGTGCATTCTTCCCAGTGCAAATCAGAGCCTGCCTTCCTCCACCAACACCATTGGTCATCTGGATTGTCTGTCAAGATTGTTCCCATGTCCCCTGCCCCATCTTTGCTCCAGATGCATGGGCTTCTTGTTAGTATTGAAGAACACCAAACACATTCTCTCTGCAAAACCACTGCATTTGCTATCCCCTTTGCCCCAGAACCTCATGTCTTTCTCCCACCTCAGGACTCTGTTGAGATCTGCCTGACCTATGGGCCAGTCCCACATCATCACCCACTGCTGTGTCTGTTCTCAGCATCACATTTTATTTGTATCCACAGTGAGGATAACCATCTGTCACGCTCCATGTTTCCCATATTCTTGTCTTATTTTTGATGATTGCTTTCCTCTCCCCTCCCCCTTTTTCTAGAGCACCTGCTCCATCAGGGCAGGACTTACTTCCTGTTTTGTCTAGTGTACATCTCCAGCACCTAGAACAGTGTCTGGTGCACAAGAAGCAAAGGGAGATTTGTTTCCCAGTGAGCGAGTGTTTGAATAGATGACAGCAGTGGGAATGCTGAGAGACCCAGGTTGCCCACCAAAGAGACCTCCCAGACTGAAGATGTCCTGCCCCACACAGTCTGTCAATCCTATGTCTTCTCTCAGTGATAGTGGGAGGGGCTTGATAACTGCTCTGGAGGTGGTGATCTGTAGGTATAAAGTATATGTCCCGAGGCAACTGCAGCTGGATCAGGAAGATCTCTTCTGAGTTCTGTCTGTTATGAGGTAAAAGGCTGCAATGGGGGATTTTACTACAGGGACTCAGAGGGAAAATTCTAGAGACCTGAGGCTTATGCTTCCTGGTCCGTGAGAAAGAAGAAACCCTTCTTTCCACACGTGGTTCTGCTGTTTCCTTGCAAGAAAGCCCACTACACTAACAGGGCCTCAAGCAAGGCAGTGTGTATCCCCTTCTTTAGGTGGGCTCCGTGTCTGATACAGAAATGAGTGGGAAGAATAACAGAGAAAGAGGGAGTGAGGGGTGTAGAGAAACAGGGGCAGGGGGTCTTTGGGATGCTCTACACACCGGTCTCCAGAGTTCTGACACTGCCTGCATCCATCGTCGCTACTGGACTTAATTGTACAACATCCACACCTTTCTTCAAGTAAACCTTTCTTCGAAGAAACAGGCACGTAACCAGCTTGCTCAGGCTCCAGCATGTTATATTCCTGCAAACAGAACTCTCACTTTCAGATACAGGACCGTAGGAAATGCCCCATTGGCTATGGCTTCTGCCAACCGTGAGCGGCAAGGGCCTGATGCCTTCCCTGGAGTGGTCCACGGGTATGGCATGTTCCCCGAGGCAGCTCCAGTTTTACTATTGATTTGGATCTGTGAGTCTGTGAAGAACCATTCATAGGATCATCTCCTGAATCCTGAGCCTGAACCTTCTCTAGGTGGACCGTACCGTGGTAAAGGGCATTAAAGACCATGGAGTAAGGGAGACTGCGGGGCATGTGGACCAACCTACCAGACAGGCATAAGAACTGGTAAGGTTAAATAGTTCAAACCCTGGGAATCTCAGAGATCTGAGAAGAGCAGGAGTGGAGACACTCCCTACCTGTCTCTCTACCTTCTCTGAAACAGGTAACCATGGCATCCCACTGAGAAGACCATGGGCATCCAGTCACATAGCATAGTGTCTGGAGTTCTTCTCCGTGCTGATGGGTTATCTAGACAACCTTGAGCCTTCAGCCAATGACCTTCCCTTTCTGGGTATTCCCTCCTCCAAGAGATATCTAATCTCTGGTTTACCCCCAAATAAAGTGTATGTACCCACATCCACTGTCAATAGAGCTGCTTCATTCATGATCACCAAGGGGGAAGGCCTTAGGCATCTTTGACACTCCTAAGACTCTCAAAGAAAGTGTTCTCTCCTCCACCCCTCTGGCACTCGCTCCCAACCAGACCATCCTATTCGTCTCCAAGTTCACCTTCCCCATAGATTCCCTGAGGGAAAATGTAGGCCATGGTCCTTCCTCTTCCTGGCTTCCATGGCATGTCAGTGGCATCTGGGCAGCACCTAGCAGAAAGGAACCACTGTGGACTTTGCTCTGCCTCCTGCCGGTGGTGCCTGGGCACCCCAGGTGGAGAGGCATAATGCAGTAGGAAGGCAGACCATGTTCTAGGCTCAGTGGCAAAACACACACACACACACACACACACACACACACACACACACACAGAGGCTTTCTAGGTATTTTGATAATTCTAAGCCTCAGTTTCCTCATCATACATGGAATCATGTATGGTTCCTGATCATAACGCCTGCTGCTTAGAATCAGTGAAATGTGTACATAAAATATTTGGTTGGCTTCCAACATCTCAGCAGCACACTGAGGGAATGAATGGACTGCATCTTTCAGACTGTTTCCTTCCACCGGGGTCTGGGGGTAAGCGTCTTGCCTTGTTCCTCTTTGTTCCCTGGCCGGTTTCCCTTGGTTTGCACAGAGAGAGCCAATGCTTGAGGATTTGCTGAGCCCCTGGGAACCTTCTATTATGAGGAAAGGCACCCCTGTTGCTGCTGTGGAGATTACCATTCTGGAGATGTCAGAGCAGAAATGAAGGGTTGTGACTATCAGAGCCTCACTTCCGGTGAAGGTGGCAGGCATACATCACAGGGGAGGGAGTTCTGAGATATATATGTATGTATATATATTGTCCTTACAAAATTCATCACAAACACTCAGCCCAAGACACAGGGGAAACAGAACTGTGTTTTGACTTCTAATTTATCTTTCTAATATCCACTTCCCCGTGCCCTGGAACAGAGCCAATGAGTCTCAGAGATCACATTTCACCAGCGACCTTGAAAGTGTGATTCAACATCTCTTTTTGCAGTAATAAGATCTTTTAACCCAAACTGTCCGTTTTATGAGACTGATGTAGGGCGGAGAACCAATAGGCAAGCTGAAACCGGGGTTATTAAAACCCTGGGGGTGGGGGGGGAAACAGCATGCTCTGAAGCCAGCAAGCAGCTGCAACTTAAGCAATGATGACCTGGAGTTCAGAAGGGGAGTTTGCCAGGGATCGAGGCTGCAGACAGAGGCACCCACCCACTAGGAGCCTGTCTCAGAGGGACAGACAGCTGGCATTCTGGGGAGTAGAGGCTGCCTCTCAGGAGAGGGGCAGAGCCCCTGTTAATCCCAAAGTGTGGGTCTATCCAGAGCTCAGGGTAGCAGGGGTGGTGGATTTTGGTAAGCTAGGGACAGGCAGGGTGGAAAAAGACCAAGAGGGATGAGAAGTTCAGGAGCAAGAAGGCAGAGGGGCTGAGTGGAGCCCAGAGAGGCTGCTGTGTGCGATCACAGGGTGCTGTAAGCTCTACAGACAGGCCTCGCCAGCTCTCTGGATGGAAGAGGCTCAGTGCTGTGAAAGCCAGTTAGAACCATGGCAGTGATTCTCAACCTGTGGGTCACGACTCCTTCGGGGTTGACTGACCCCTTCACAGGGGTTACCTAAGACCATCAGAAAACAGATATTTCCACTATGATTCATAACAGCAACAACATTGCAGTTATGATACAGCAGTGAAAATAATGTTATGCTCGGGGATCACCACAACATGAGGACCTTTATGAAAGGGCCACAGCATTAGGAAGGTTGCGAACCAAAGTACTAAGGGCTAGACTGTGGGGGAGGTGAAACATCACATCTCCCAGGCCTGATTCTCCAGGAGTGGCCCTCTAGCATCAGAGGCTTCCTGGAGCACCACTTACTCAGCTCTAGGTAGAAGAGGTCAAGTAGAGTCTGGATTGACACCCCTCCTTTGGCTGTTATCACCTCCTGCCCCATCACGGGTGCAGAACTGTCACCCATTCTATTCTCCCTGTCTCCCTCCCCATGTGTCCCTGTGTCCCAGACAGAAGCAGAGCTGCCTGGGGCCGCGCCTAGCATGTGCCACGCAGACCTCCCATTTTGCAGATGGGGAACAGAAGGCCTGGAGTGGAGTTGTACCACATGAAGAGATGAGCCATGCTAAGGCGAGACTCTGGGCCTCTCAACCTGATCTCCCCTCTGCGACAGACAGATCAGAGGCCAGGTTAGTTCAAGATCAATTTTTTCTTTTAACTTATACAATTAATATTTACCTGTTATAAAAATACAAACTAGTACACATACAGAACTAAAATCACCCACCAACATACACAGCAGAAATGACTACTGTAACTGTGTGTGTGTGTGTGTGTGTGTGTGTTGCTCAGGTGTTTGCCCACTTGAGACCAGTAAGAAGGACAGCTCCCACACCAAATCCTATGGCTCATGGCCTCTAGTCCTTGCATTGGGGAGGCTAAAGCAGGAGACTAGCCTGTCTCAAAAGTGACAAAGGAAACAGTATTCATAATGCATACGTGTACACACGTATACACACACACACACACACACACACACACACACACACACATCATATCTTCCCTCCAGCAGCACTGCCATGTCTTCCTTGTGACCCTGCAGGGCTGAGGAAACTTGTTACCCTGGAGTCTGTCACCCGCCTAGGACCACTCTGGTATCCAGAAAGTCGAGAGTTCCTCACTTTGGTGGCTCTTGTCTATTCCTAACCCAAGTTTAAGGCTTTTGTTATTCAAGCTTATCTGTCCCCTCTTGTTTATAGCAGCCTTTGAGTATCTATGTATAACACCTAGACATACACACACACACACTTCTACACACACTTTCCATACATAAACTCACACACACACACAAATGCACACACATACATATACATACATACAAATATATATATGTATATGTATATATACATGTATATGTATATATATACATACATACATACATACATACATACAGGCAGACAGACATATACACACACAAACATATATACAATTCACACACAAACACACACACACACACACAAACACACACTGAGTCCTCTCACTAGGCTACACATGCTACTGGGCTCTCATAGCACAGGCTGCACTAGGGTCCCAAGTCATAGAATACCTTGAGAGAGAAACAAACTTTCCTCCACCCCTCAGTTCCTCCTGTTAAAAAGACTCAGAAGCACTCACAGTGACTGCATGTTAGCCCCACTTTAAGAAAACCCAGACCCCCGCGCCCCCCGAGTTTACAAAGAACCACCCAACTTAGGGAAGGAATGCCTGCAGCATGCCCTGAGTCCCTTTGCAGAGTGGAGGTTCTTAACAGAGAGCCAGGAGCTGCACAGCAGTCTCTCACAGAGGGCCTGGCCTTGGATGAACTGGAGAAGAATCACAGTTGTCATACTTCCAACTTTGAATAAGTGATATAAGTAAGCTAAAGTTAAAGAATAAACAGCAAGAGACAGACAGACAGACAGACAGACAGACAGACAGACAGACAGGAAAACACCCAATCAGCTGTTCACAACATTCAACAGAAGTTATTCAGTGAAGCTGAGGCAGAGGGCTAGGTTTCCTCCCCGTGGCTGAACTTTCCCTTCTGACCGCACTGCAGGCACTTTTACACTGTGGGATGCATGCCAGGCGCCAATGCTCTGAATGGTTTTCCTTAGCTGTTCTCGGGGATGCAGCGCTTTTGCCGCTTGGTGGTCACAGAGCTGATGGAGGAGCAGGTAGATTGTCCTTAGCTCATAGTTCTGCAGCTTGTACGCAGCCTGGCCCTCTGTTCATCTCAGAGAAAAGCAGCTTTCCTGAAGCCATCTAAGTCCTATGCACACACACTGGCCCCCCTGCCTGTCCCACCTCTGAGCTAGGACCTTCTTCCCAGCACCCAGCTTCCCCAGGCCCATACCTCGGCCTCCCAGGGTCAATTCTGTTTCTGCTTCCTGGGATGCTCCTCCCTCACCTTCCCCTGAGTCACCCTGCCTCTGCCTGCAGGTCACAAAGGGACATAGCGGTCTTATCTCTAGACTCCTCCTGGGTCATCTCTTCCTCCATGTCTCTCTATCCGTGTTTGATCTGTCACTCCATGTCTGTGAGCCTCTAGGATTGCTGTTGTGGCTGGCATAAAACACGAAGCTCTGGGACAATGGGCACATACGGCTATGCTATGTCTAGCATGACATTAGGGTCAAAGAGCTTGCCCCAAAGGAAACTAATTTAAGGTACAAATGAATGAATGAATGAATGCCCACCAATCCTGGGAAAGAACAGTCATTCCAAATAGTAAGTTGAGGGATCTCCTTTTAAAATCAAAGCCTTTATTTCCCATCATAAAAGCACCACAGACCTCTTATAGTAAAGCAGAAGTGGAGAGAATCCTCTTTCTTAGCACCTAAACGTCTCCCTCAACACCCAGATCACAAGCCCCCACAGCAGACACATCTGGAGTGCGAAGGAGCCTAAGCCCTTTCCCAGCTGTTGTGTGGCCTATAGGCTGAGAACCCCTGTACAGCTCAGCTTCCAGAAGGGACCAAGGGCATACTCTGCCAGGAAGTGTTCCTGGTTTACAGTCCAACTTTAAAAAAAATGTTTTAATTATAAATTCTTTAAAAAAAAAAAAACAATGAATAATTTGGAACCAAAGGACCTGCGATCCAGTATGTCTCATATTTAAAGCAAGTAAATTGCTACTAGGAAAAGAAATAACCAGGCAGAGAAGGCAGCAAAAAGAGAAAGAGAATCCAGATTAAACAGCCTGGGGGTGTGGCCCAATTACACTGTCTTCTTCCCCAGCGTTTTGTCTGCAGAAGGTACCTTTTTTTTTTCCTCCCTCTTCAAGGAGGAGGAATAAATTTTAATGTGACAGCTGCTATGATCTCCACTGCAAAATTAAAACACATTTTGTCAGATTTTTTATATTTTATTGACACATATATAATTTCGTACTGCAAATACAGCTCATATTTTACAAGCCCTGTAAACAGACAAAGAGATACACACCTTCCCTCTAAATCAATGGGGCACAGCACTGGGAGTGGGGAGGGTCTTAAAGCTACAGATGAGCCTAATGTAGATAACGGCTAGAGTGCTGGACAGAAGGTTCCAAAGCAAGCCAGGGGCCCATAGGAGCCGGCCCCTCCTCCCGAGGAGTGCTGGACAGCGCAGGGTGGGCTGCGACCCTCGGGCTGCAGCACACCTTTATTGAAGACCTCAGGACAATGACTCAAGAAGAATAAAGTTCCTACTTCTACTGTGTGACCCCTGAAACTGGGTGCCTAAGACATATAGCCAAAGGTCGCATTCCATGAGAAGACTGGGGAGAGGGAAACCACTGGGCACTGAATTAGAGCTAGACACAGCAAGGAGAAGGTCAGGAAGTGCTCCAGCGCAGCAGGGCGCGAGGCTGGTGTGTGGAGGTGGCTGAGTAATCCCAAAAGCCAGAAAGAAGGGCTTGGGAAGCTTTTGGCATGAAGAGATGAGAAGCCTTGACGCTCATGGGTGTGTTTAACTTTGTTTAAATATTATGTGGCATAGGCATGTATCAAAAAACACCATCGCATGTTCCCCAATATTGCCTCAAAATAAGTTTAAGCGAGAAGTAAGCAAACTATCCTAGCCCCCCACCCAAAGAGCCTAGCGCCACCTTTCCAGGAGAAAGCGGGGTACCCCATGCTGTACCGATCCGATTATTCTACCCCCAACTCCTTGTATCAGTGGCTGGGGTAGCTCACATGCAGCAGTGCACTGGCACTTGCCACTTGCTAGAGTCTGGGAGCATCGTGGAAAGGCCTCCCCCCCCCAAGCATCGAGGAGGGTCCCTGCAGCTCACATGGGACCTCTCAGCACTTCTGTCTCCTCAACTACAGGACAGAGATCTAACCTAACATACCTCCAAAGGCTGCCAGTTTATGTCCATGCCAGGCACCATGCCTACCTTTGAGTACAAGATCACACCGGACTTCAGGCTGGTTATGCACCACCCCTCCTTTGTAAAGGCAGATCCTAGGCTGGGGTGGGGGTGGATATCAGTGGTAGAACACTTGTCTTGCATGTGCAGGTCCTGGACTTGACCCCCGGTCAAAAAAGAAAAGAGGGGGAGGAGAGGAAGGGAGGGAGGGAGGGAAAGTAGATTGTAACTTTTCTCACTTTTAGGTGGGTCAGCTTTCTATGCTCACTTGTAAGAAGATGGGGATCGCTGGGGTGAATCCTCACACCTTCGCACATGGAAGGAAGGGCCCCCACAGGTCACCTCACCCGGCCTGGAGTTAACCCCCCGCCACAACCTGTGAATTTGGACATTCTGCATCTCAAAGGAGGCTGGGTAGTTTTGACCCTCGTGACCTGCATGGGGGCATATTCACAGTGTTCACTTGCAAGTCTCAGGAATGGGGAACTTGGATCCAAACTGCGGTGCTGCCAATGACATCCCGGTAAGAAAGTCACAGAACTGGGAAAGAGGGAGTGGCCGTCCTGAAGAGCCAAGCTTCAAGTTGTCTCAGCGGTGCCGGGTAGACAGTGACACACCCGCTGAACTGCCCAGAACATGGGGCCGCGAGCAAGACAACATGGCTGCCCCAAGTCTCCGTGTTGGTTCATTACACAGGTTATTGATATTCAGATGAGAACGTCGGGCCTTAGATGGTCTCTAAAAAGACCACGTCACTTTTCTCACAGCTTACAGAGGTACCACCAAGACTCAAAAACAGCTGGCAAGGTAATGCTCATGCCCACCACCCCACGTTAACTTCCCAGCCTCATCCAGCGTCTCAGGAGCAGAGGTTTATGGGCAGACCAGCTGTCTAACCCTCGGTTAGGAAACACTAGAGCAAACTCCACCCCCTGGCATTCTGATTAAGAATTTAATATATTCCTGCCTTCATGATTATCTGTGCCCATTACTTATTTTTAGCCTCATTTAAATATCATTTTCTCAACGAGCGCAACGTTAAAATAAACTCCTAGCAGGAGACCTTCTGGGGATGGAGGACCATGGCGGATGATGGGAACACCAGAAGGAACAGCGGCAGCATCTACCTACACAGCGCTGGGCTCCAGGGCTGCCGCTTGTTGTCCTAGAGGCACTGAGGGAAACCAACTGAGAAAGAGAAGCCATGGATGGTGGGGACTTAACTCTGAAACTCAGGCTAGAATCCCCCACTCCCTCTGCCCCCCTTCCCTCGGCCCTGCCACCCACAGATAGGTGTTAACATGTCCATTACTTTCTTACTGTGATGCCATTTACAACACCCAAATCCATAACCACATCCCACTGTTTCTGCTCCTGTTGCTTTCCATCCACACTGAATGCTTTGCCCATCCCCGGGGCCCGGATGCAAGGCTCCCTTTTTGAATGCAGGTTACAGAATGGGAGAAAATCTTTGCTAGCTATTCTTCAGACAAGGGGTTAATGTCTAGGATATAAAATGAACCATACAACAGCAGCAGCAGCAGCAGCAGCAGCAACAACAACAACACACTTCTCTTTGGCTTTTTGAGGCAGAATCTCCCTGTGTAGTCCAGGCTGGCCTCTAGCTCATAATCCTCCTGCCTCAACCTGAAGAGCATTAGAGAGTTAATTCTAAAAGCAAGCAAACAGAACCCATTCATTTATTGCGTTTACACGTATGGGTACACAAGTGTGGAGGCCAAAGGACAATTTGGGGGAGGTCAGTTTTTTCCTCCACTGTGTGGTTTTTATTTGGGGGCGGGGGGATTGACTTCTGATTGTCAGGGTTGGAGGCGTGCACCTTTTACCCATCATGCCATCTTGCTAGCCCTGAAAGGATTGCTCCTGACATCAGCAATAAGGTTTAAAATAGCTGACCTTTCTGAGACACGGAGTATCTGGATTCATAGACGGATAAGTTCAAAGGTGGGGATGGGGGCATCTGTGAGGGCGTCAGAGGAAAACACCAGGCAAAGGTGAGCGGTGCTGCAGGATAAGCCAGAGGCCACCATTGCATCTCTAGGAGGTGAGACTGGGAGGCGTGTCTTCTGAGGGGACAGCCACAGTGGAGAGCTGAGGCCGGAGAGGAGGCAGAGTTTGTTCAGAACGGCAGAGGGGCCTGAAGGGAGGCAGGACCTAAAGAGTCCCAGAGAACAAAGGCCCCAGTCACAGTCACGGCAAATCCTGTGAAATGCAGGGACTGTCACAATGGTCTCGAAAACATTTAAATATCTTAGAATAAATCTAACAAAGGAAGCGAAAGACCCCAACAATGAAAACTTTAAGCTCTTGAAGAAAGACATTGGAAAAGATCTCCCACGCTCATGGGTTAGGACTAATATCATGGAAATGCCCCCCTCCCCTCCCCCAACCGGGAGCCATCTCCAAGATTCAGCGCAATCCTCTTCAAAATTTCCAACCCAATTCCTCACATACATTGGAACAAGGAATCTTAAATTCCACATGGACACACAAAAGACACAGGGTAGCTGAAGCCATCTTGAATGGTCACTGTGTGCTACACTGTGCCCTCTCACATTCACACACTGCGTGTAGTTCGTGGGCCCATTTTGAGAGATGCATCCTTGATGTGAGGTCACACTGGGACTCAGCAGAGGTACTCAGCCTCGAAGATTAGGAGAGAGCGCTGTGCTTGTTGCCTAGTTCCCTGCACCTGCAGGTCCTACCGTAGTAGCAACCTCTACCTCCCAGAGCTCAGAGCCCTGCCTTGGGGGCATCGGAGCTATTTATCAAATGTCGCTCTAATTGAGTGTCTGGTGGACTGACTGCCTTCAGACTGCACGCAGAGCAGGCCAGTCTCTGCTCGCCCTCTGTTCACAGAAGCTCCTAGATTAGCAGCCTGGATTCCAACGTCAGCTTTTATGGCCTTGGGCTTGGGTTGGAGACCATCAGTGTCCTCACCTGTAAAAGGGAATAGTGTTGCCCACCTTGTCAGGTTCCTGAAGGAATTGTAAAAGGAAAAAAAAAATGTGTGGAGTGTCTGTGGCACACAGTAGGCATTTCATAAATGGGTATTGTGAATTTTAAGAATGATATCTAGGATGGGATACAATCTCATACTTTCCCACTAATATTTCCACGTACGCTCCAGAGAAGCTACCTTCTGTCATTACACATAATACAAGTTGGCCCCCCCCTCGAATCCATCATTGACACGCTCTGCCCGCCCACACTTCCTCTCTGCCCCCAATCTATACTCATCTTCTTCTATAATCTTTCTGTGAGGTGATCTTACAGGAAGTTTAGAAAAATGGGACCCTGAGCCCCTACAAAGCTCCAGGGCGGTGCACGCCCAGGTTGGAGACTCACGAGGAAGTCGGCGGCTAGAAACCCAGACACCCAGGGTTCATGGAGAGGAACTGAGTGCAGTGGTTTCCTCTCCACTGAGCTATTTTTGCTATAAATAGAACTCTTAAATTAGGCTTGAGAATTAAGGAACGCCATTTAAATCAAATTACAGTAAAGAGGAAGATTTAGAGAAAATCAATCACTTCGAGGTTATTACACTGAACTGGGCGCGCTGATGAGAAAGGCCTCTGTCTTCTCCTCGTTGTCTCAGGGGTGCTCTGGCCCAAGGCTTGCCCTCCACCACCCCTTTCCAGGCAGGGAAGACAGCTTGGGAGCCTGGACGGTTCCTCAAGGCTCACAAACTACCCATGAAGGCTCTGCTTGAGGAAGAAGATGCCTTTCTATTCCACTCAGATGAGGAGATTGAGGAGGGAAAAGAAAGCATTTTGTGAAGGGGAAGTTCCAGCTGCACCGTGGCTTCTCAGTCTCCCTCCAGCAGCCCAGCACACAGGCTGTTTCTCCCACACCACACTTCTTGGGACTCCATGCGCTCCCCATTCCCGACTGTCCCTCTGCCCTGGCCACCTCTCTGTGCAGTGTGCTGCTCTCCCACGACCGCCTTGACCTAAGTGGATTTGGAGGGATGGGGTGAACTCTGAGACATCGTTGATCAGGCAGGGTCTGATCAGGCACTGTCCTGAGCCCTCTCCCACCACCCCATGAGCCTTTGCCTACATTCCGCCCCAAAGAAAGTCCCACCCACTGTCCATCACCGAGTTGGGGGATCTCTACTTCTCTCTCTACCTTGATCTTTCCCCAGAAGGTATTAATGAGAAGAAGTATGTATCTGCCCTCATCTAATTTTTTTTTTTTTTTTTAACTCTGGACCTACTGTCAAGGAAATAACAGCTTCGGGCTTGTTTTCAATGCTCATTTTCATCTGCGTAAGTCACATTTTCTGTTCCTCAAACTAAGGTTAAAGTTAACGATGTGCTTCCTGGTGTGCTGTGGCTCAATGAAGACTTGAAAAACCCTCGACCAGACGTAACTCAAAATGCTGCGCCAGCCCACATGTGCTCTAGATGATGGTCCCTGCCGTCTCCTGTCTCTGAAAATCTCTTTAAGCGCTGTGTCAAACCTGTGTCTACCCCGAGGATCAGGTTCAACTGCTGAGCGCTGAGATCATGCTCATGTGGGACTTTTAAATTACTTATTAATTTCTCATATGTATTATTGTATGTGCATGTGTGTGTGTGCATTGTATACATGTATGCACAGATACACATATGCATGTGTGTACACAGGTATATGTGGAAGCTGAAAAGACACTCTTGGGTATCATGCCCCAGGTGCTTTCATCTGTGTTGTTTGAAACAGCGTCCCTCGCTGCCATGTGACTCACCCAGGTAGACTATTCAGCCAGAGAGTCCCCGGGACCTGCCTTCCCAGCGCTGGGATTACAAGTCCATGCTGACACACACAGCTTTTCCTTGGGTTCTGGGGGATCGAACTCAGGTCTTCACACCCACACAGTAAGCACTCTGCCGACTGAACTGTGTTCCCAATCCTGTTTTTTTATTTGGCTTGGTTTTTTATTTCTTTGTTTGCGAGACAGGTTCTCAGGTAGCCCAGGCTGATTGCCAGCTCTCTCTGTCAGCAAGGCTGGCCTTGAACTCTTTGACTGTCCTGTTTCTATTTTCCAAGTGCTAAGATCATGGGTGTGCACCGCTTTGGTTCACTCACATCAACTAGTAAATCATGCACTATTGCATCCGTTCCACTCAGGAGAAGGCAGATGCTGGGGACAGTAAGGAGTCGTGCCCAGGATCACACAGCAAAATGCTCCAGGGTCACAGCTGAGCCATGTGGCCAACTTCAAGCTTCAACCTCTTATAAAACCATACTGGTTTCTTCTGCCAGAGTCCTGACTATGGTCCCTGGTTCAAGTCTGGTCACGTATTTATTTGATAAATGGATTTATCATTGCCTTGTGATCAAAGTCAAATCAACTTATAATTTAAACAGTTATTTAAATAATTATTAAATTTTAATTAATAGTTAAATATATTTTAATTGGGTATCAAATATAACTGTATTTAAGGAAGACTGTGATAAAACACTTCAACATGGAGATGAAAATCATTATCCACAGATTCACATTCATATGGATTTCTTTGCAAATACCTAATTGTAGACACAAAGGCAATAGGTTAAAAGTGTCTTTTCTGGAAAGCTAGGGTTAGCATAAAACACAGAAAACAGAAAACAGCCATGGGCATCTCTATTTTGGCTACGTGTGCTTTCTTGTTACTTTTCAGATTTGTTTTGAAGATCGTGTATTTATAGCTAAGAATTAAGGCAATACTATAAATAATGTTTAGTGGCAACTTAATAGGACCTTTTTGCAAGCTGTCTACCTGTCCCTGGGAGCTTTATACAACACGAACTGTAAGTATATAATAGTTGGGTAAATATATCAGCAATCATATTTACACAGAAACTGTTTTTCAAACCACTCAGACCATTTAAATGGTTTTTTTCCTTATGAGTAGAAAGTTAAACAGATTTCAAAGCAGCCTTGAACAGAGATCCTGGCTGTTCTCACCCTTGCCCAGCACTGAGAACTGTCTACTTTCTTTTGGTCATGCTGTTGGGAATGACAGATTTCCCCTGTGGCTAGGAGATGCGCTTTCCTGGCCACTGTGATGTGAAAGTGCTTTTCATGTGCTTGGTGGTCATTCTACATCCACCTCCTAGAAATCTGTGCTGGGGCATTTTGCTCACTGTTTACTGAGTTGTCCTTTTTAGGAACTCTTGACATATTCTGGATTTGAATACTTTATCATATGCGCACACTGTAAATATTCTCTCCTAGACTGTGACTCACTTATTCTTTCGAAAGCGTCTTTTTGGCAAGCTTGACGACAAATTCAGGTTCACCCATCAAAACCCCCAGGATCTGAGATGGTTTCACCCAACACTTCAGTATGGGTGCTGCTTCAGATCAAAGCTGAGTTTCCAGTTTTCTTCTCGTGGTCCTCACCTGGTCTAGAGTAGCTCACATCCACCAGGCATCTGGACAGTGCCTTAGTACATGTGGCCCCATCAAGAAGGAATTCACAGTGGAAATAGAACCTGATGTGGAGGAAAGTCTCTGTGCACAGGGTCCAAGCTACACCCACAACACTATCTAAGTACCAGGCACTAACCTGAGCGTCCAAGTCCCGTCATCCTAAACACGGAACAAGCATCACTCAGTGCAACCACTGATGGCCTCTGCTAGAGAGTGCCACAGACTGCCTGGGGCCAGTGAGCATCTGTCTGTGTCGCTCATGCTGCCCGAGTCAACAGTCACACCGCACAGGTGAAGGAAGATGTTCAATGCCATATCTAAGGAAGGCAGGAAAGGTCGAAACATAAAATTCTATGAACTAGGTTATTCTTTTCTTTCCAAAGTAATGCCTGCATTTTGGAAATCTGGAAAATGCAGATCTGGAAGAAGCCCACTCTGTAGAGATAAACACTTTAATATTATATTTCTATTTTTGTTTTTAAAATGAATAAATGGGAATTCGTAATTTTATAACTCTGTCTCGGTCTCTCTGTATTTGTGTGTGTGCACGTGTGTGTGTGTGTGTGTGTGTGTGTGTGTGTGTGTGTGTGTGTCGTAGCGAGGTCTTCTGTTCTCCACTGTTAGACGGCTGGCTGCTTCTCAATTGGATAGCTGCACCTCGGTTTATTTAACCAATTTGCTGCTGCTGTACTTTTAGCTTGTTTTCCATTTTTCACTGAAACGCATCCCTGGGATAAACATACCGACATCTGGGTCTCTGGTTGTCCGACAAAAAGTTCTTCCAATAAACTGGAAGTGGAGTAGCTGGGTCAGAAGCAGCACAGTCCTTAGGGCTGGCCCAGCTGGCAGAACTGACGCTGAGCTGGGGTGTGGCTCTGGGGCGGAGCCCTCACCTCCCAGGCTGGAGGCAGCCCCAGGGTTCTGCTCTCAGCACCTCTAAGATCAAAGAGACGTCCTCCACATGTGTAGACTATGTTCTCAGAGGTGCTGCATTATTACTTTTCAATTAGCCAAGGCAATGTGAGGATTTGTTTGGGTTCACAGTGTGGGGCACAGTCCACTGGGGCTGAGAAGCCAAGGCAGCAGGACCCTGAGGCAGCTGGTCGCCATTTGTCTACGGTCAGGAGGCGGAGGAGACACACACTGGTGTTCAGCTCAGTTTCTCCTTTTCACTCAGTCTGGGACCCCAACCTAGGAGCTGGCCCTGTGTGCAGTCAGGGTGGGCCTGCCCACTCCAGTTAACCCAATCTAGAGACTCCCTTTGCCAAGGCATTTGTTTTCTAGGTCATTCTAGGTTCTGTTAGGTTGATGATGATGATGATGAGTCATGGCCAGTGCTGTCTGAGGGACATGAGCTGTTCTGGCTTATTCCTCAACACACAGCCTTGTAGGTGCTATGTGGTTCTCACAGAAGAGGCCCTGGGTTCAGCGAGGTCCGGGCAAATTAGAGTCTGCATTGCTAGGCCCAGGGTGCTGGTTGCTGTGACTTTTTTTTTTTTTTCTCCCATCATGATCTGATGCTGGAGTGGAGCAGGAGGCCTAGTTCCACGAAGTCACCCCGGTACCCAGGCTCTTCATGTTATGACTCTCCTTGAAGCCCATAGACCCTTGGGTGGGAGAGTTATTTTGGTAGTGTTTAGGGCAAACCAGGGTCTTCTTCAACTCAAAGTCCATTGGCGGGAAAGCATCGCTGCCACTGAACTAGATACACAGGAGACAGGGGTGCGCGAGGTGCTGGGAGCCCAAGGAGCAGCGCGGGTGGCCAGTGTAGCACCGCCTATCACAGGGTGGACGATAAAAGCGCGTTCTACCCCTCGGGTAACTGGAAATACCCACGAACCATCTCTGAGCTTGATGTAAAGGCCCAACCGAAGTACCTCAGGGCCGGCATCCAGTACTCCGCACCAGCATTAATGCCACAAGCTCTACATCTTTGCTGAGAGAGTAAAAGCCACGAGCTGCAGTGAGCTTTCACCATTCACGAGGTGGCATGGTGAATAGCTAGGCACTCAAACACAAGTGTCGAGCTACCTTAGCGCAGCGCTGTCGCTGACAGCCGCTTGCCAGTTACGTGACTGTGGGCAAGCGATTTAACGTGCCTGCTTTAATTCCCTCTTCTGTAAAATAAAGCCGCTTGTGGAAGCCAGGCTGTAGCTGGCTTTCTACCTGGCCCGCTTCAACGCTTCAACCGCTGTTCTTGGAATGCTGGGCCAGGCATTGTGCTCACTGCTTTGAAGCCGGTTGGCTTCCAGAGGCCAGTTTCTGCCCTCATGGAAAGGGGGGAAGATCATTCTATCCAAAAGGCTGTTGTTAAAGAAAGCCAAGCATCTGGCTGGAGGGGGGTGGGTGGGGGGAGCTGCTTGGAGCAGCTGAGCTGCTAGCTTCCCCCAGCGTTCAATTCATCAAGGTCGGCCTCACCCTGGGCTCCCGCCACCGAAGGTCACTGTGACAATCCCAGCCTCTCACTCGGTGTGGACCAAGGGAGAAGGAATTCTATGAGCAGCGTGGCCTCCCGTGCACACCCACCCCCCTACCCATTGTGCGAGGGGCATGGAGTTGCATGCACATTACTCACTCCGAGGTCACCATGCCCTTCCCCCTCGGGCTCCATTCAGAGCAGATTAAAAGGCACTGGCTTTCCCAGCTGCTGTTCAGGAGAGTCCGTCCACAGAGATCCCAGTGCGTAAGGCAAGCCCTGGGAAGATGCCCAGGTACTTCGCTTTCTAGCTGTGGCCCAGTTAGGGCTCAGGCAGTTCTGGCCACCCCAAGCATCTATTGTCCATGGGGACCTTATATCTTTAGGTCTTACCTACTGCTGTCTCATCCTGTCCTGCCCTGAGCAGTGTAGGGAGGGGCCTCTATGAAAAGCACCTCCTGAGTTCTGCACCCTGGTCACCTTTTTGCACCCTCTGCCTTCCTTTCCCTAGTTCCAGCCCCCGTTTGAATGACTGAGTTCCAAGCGTCTCCTGGCACCAAAGCCAACGGGATACAATACCTTCACGCTATCATCAGTCCTTTCATTCCCAGTATGATCCGTGTGGCCCGCTCCTCTCCTGATCCCACACCCCCAGACTGCGGTGTCTACCAAGCCTTGGCCTGCTAGCACCTCTCCCTTCGTGTTTTTTCTCACCTCCAACCCCACCACCCCTGAACGGGGCATTTCATGGAGAAGTGATTCTCCCCCACCTTGCCTCAGGGAAGACCTCTGGTCTCCCAATCTCAAGAACCACACTCCATTCTGGCCTTTCAACCACAGGCACACACACACAAGGTTTCAGAGCCACCAACAGCCATCCTGCAGTTTCTCATTTGCACTTCCATCTGCTTGCGGACTGAAATATTTATATAATTGAATCTTTAAATGTTGACTGCATGGCGTATCTACCCACTGTTCTGGGAAAGCAAAGTGTGAAGAAAACACCTGTGCCTGCCTTCACAAAGCTTCCCGTCCAGTGGGAGAAAGAAACAAGACAGACCAAGAAACAGGTGTGGGGGTGTGTATAGCAATCGCTGACCCACGAGGAGATGGGTAAACACAAAGGACAGAGACTGCCCTACTAGGAACTGAGCAATGGCTTCCGAGGAGGGGTGAGGCCTTGACGAACCTTACGGAATGCAGGGACTCAGCCATAACAACCAGGAGTCAGGGTGGGCTTCTAGACCACAGAGAGCAGAAGGGTGAGTGTCAGCAGGGACCTTCTGCCACCACTGTGGGTCACTAGAGCTATTGTTCGAGGTGGGAAGCAGGAGACGGGCTGAGGAGGGTTGGGCCGTGTCACTGGAGCTGAGCTGGACAGCTGAGGCCAGCATACACAGACCTTCCCAATCTCAGCAGTGAGAGTCCTGCATCCCCGGAACCCTCTTGGTCCTGGACAAGGCGGGATGAATGACCACCCTATAGGACTTCATGATGCTTTGGGCCCCTAACACTGCACAAAGATGGTGAGAGTCAGTAGAAGACTGAGTTTGTATGTGTAATGTATGCAGAGTACCTAGTCCCTGCTTCTAAGACCCTGTGTACATGCTGCAGGACTCACAATGGCTCAGAGTGCCCTGGATACCAGTGCTTTGCCAGGTAATTGAATGTCTTGCTGCACCCTGCTCTCTCCAGGAAGGCTCCCCAGAAATGGGAGATGTGCCTTTCTGCACGGCCCCTCCTCGTGGAAGGCTACTCAGAAGCACACACTCTTTGGCAGCCATGAGATTACAGGACATGGAGAACCCAGAACTAGCTCTGTCATGCCGTGACTTTCCTGGATTAGTGACTTTTCCTAGTCAGTGCCTTCCAGATCTTCAGGACACAAAGAATCCACAAGGAACAGCTGTAGACTATGGAAATCTAATACAGGGAGAAACCCACCCCACGAGCTTGACAGATACCCCCGCCTTGACTTGCTGTGGTCAAATCTCAGATGTTGCCAGAATGAAGCGAAGGTGTTCACTATTACCGATTCATTTGCATAAAAGATTTTTACTCACATGACTAACTGCAAACAGCACAGAAACTGTAGGGAGTAGGGATGTTTAGAAAAAATGGATACTTTTTAAAGGATCCTGAAAAGTAGTACGCGATGTTAATTATATAAGTTTATTAAGTGTAGACAAGAAAGCTCTGGCAACCTTTCTTCAGTCTGCTTGGGGGATGGCTTATTAGTGACTCGGAAGGGTGGGGAGGAGGGGGTATTATATGCTCAGTGCTGGTGGACACGGAAATAATATGGAAGCGCAGTCAACAGCTATGTAGGCGTGGCATGGCTGGGCTCCGCACACAGTCAGGGGAGTCATAAGCAGGATGTGGGCTAGATTCCCAGTGGGTCTCAGAGGAGCAGCCGGGAAAGACAGAAAGACTGAGAACAACCTTCTGAGAGGTTGTCGCAGGATTCTCTGGCTCCCCAGAGACAGAGGTGCTCAAAGTGGTGCCTTGAAGGGAAGAGTAGGGGCAACTGAAGTGGTTAGCCTGGAGAGTGTGAGTCCCCCCTCACCCTCCCCAGCCTGCCCCTGTCTCCAAAGTGGCCATTCAGGAGCTTGCTTCAGAATGCAGCTAGGAGGTGTGTGGGGGGGGAGGGGGAGGAAGATAGAGAAGATGGACCCTTTCCAGTGGGTGGCTGTAAAAGACAGAAAGACTGAGAACAACCTTCTGAGACTTATTTTTAATTTTCACCTGCGAGTTTTTTTGTTTTGTTTTTTCTCACTGCTGACATTGTTTCATGGCACACTCTCCAGAATCATCTTCCCCACACTAAAAACCTCAGCCAGGTGTGGTGGCACACTCCTGAAGCAAGAGGATCATAAATTCACTCAAGGCTAGCCTGGGCTACACGCAAGACCTTAACTCAAAAACAAAACGAAACAAAACAAAACCTCTCCGGTGTCCTTGGCTTTTTCACAGTATCTGTTTCCAGGGTGGCTCCACGCCCAACCACCAGGGTCAGTGTTCTCGCTTTCTGATCCACCCAGCTGAGCTCTCTGGGGACCACTGCCCCTCCCACCCACAGCTACCTACAGAGCCAAAGATGTGACTCAGCCTCTCCTTCTTCTCCTTCTCCTCTCAGGTGCTGCCTGCACAGATGCACGGTCCTACAACTGTCACCGGGGAGGTGAGCAAAGAGAGGCTGATTAATTTTCCCAAGACCACACAGCAAATAAGGGGCAAGGCCATGGCTAGAAGTCAGGGCTATGGCTCTCTCCAAAGGTCTGGCACTGGGCCTGGGCTGGGAAAACTGGATCAATACAACTGAACTCCTCCAGGAGCCTAGAGTCTGGAAGACGCCTCCCTTCTGGACGTGGGTGTCTGGGAGGACAGGTTCCTTTAGCAGTACCTGGGGTGGGCCGGATCATTACCTATTTTTTTGATTTATACCTGTCCTCTGCTGGACACTCAAGGCACTTATCAAAAGACCTTAGAAGGGGCTTCTCTGCTATTCCACCCCCCTGAACCCAGCTCCGCACCTGCCATCCCAAAGCCATCCCAATGAGAACTTGATCATTCATCCTATAACTGCGAACAGTGGAGGCTCTGGGCTTCATTAAAGTGATTCTGCCAGCACGCCTATCAGGGATCCAGGGTGTGCATGGGGCGTGGCCACTTTGAGTCTGCTAGAGAACTGATAAGGTGTCTCACTTAGGGCTTTGGGGAGCAGCAGCATTGGGATCGGCCCACTGAGCTTGGGACACATTGCCGAGGAATAGACTCAGAGCTGAGGAAACAGAGAGCCCTAGACAGTTTGGGGGGGGGGGGAACTAGTCATGAGAAGGAGGTAGGCACCTCACTCCCCAAAGCCTCTGTTTTCCAACGGCCAGAAAGAGTTCACTGCAACTCCTATCAAAGGATAAGTGGCAGCGTGTGGAGGAGGGGCTGTGCTGCTGAGCCGACGACGGGGAGAAGTGTGTTTGCGGTCCACATCACTTCACCGCGAACGGAGCTTGTCTCATACATGCTCAGTGAAGCCTGGATCCTCTCTCCAGAGAGGAGTTGTTTGCTCAGGCCCCAGACAGCTCCACCTTGTCAAACCCTGCCTGCTCTGATCTTCCGCCTGCCAGGGCCTCCCAGCCTTGCCTCTCTCCCTAATCCATTCGAAAGGCTGAGACCCTAATCAACTGTCAAGCCTTCCGCATCACTCCTAAGTGGAGTGGGGCTAGTCCACCCTAGCTCCCGTTTCTCTACGTCAGCACACAGGCCTCTTCTGCTTGTCCAAAAAAAAAAAAAAAGAAAGAAAGAAAGAAAGAAAGAAAAAAGAAAGAAAGAAAGAAAGAAAAAGAAAAGAAAAGAAAAGAAAAGAAAAGAAAAGAAAAGAAAAGAAAAGAGAAGATGAGGGAGGAAGAGGAGGAAAGAAAGATGAAGATGAAGAGAGGAGGAAGAAAGGAAATAAAATTCTGGGAACCTTGGTGGGTAGGCAGAACTGTTGACCTGGGAAGGGGGGGGGGCGCTGTCCTGTCCTTTTAGGATGCTGTTTTACCTTTCCAGGCAAAATCTGGATAACAGACAAGAAAGCAGTTGATTCTGAGTATTCTAGATCCAGTCAAGCCCATGACCCTCATCCATTCGCCTGCATTATACCATGCATCTCCCAAGGAGCCCATGGCTCAGAGATGAATCCGGTTTGCAAACACCCAAACCCAGTAGCAGGGGCAACAATGTTACAGACTAAGGCTCTGAAGGAGCCGAGCAGGACTGTGTATCAGCCCGAGAGACAAAGAACAGAACTGGAGACAGGGTGGGGGTGAGTAGTGGGTATCTCAGGCAAAGACCAAGAGAAACTGGTGTGAGGGCACCAGGCTGTGGTGAAACCTTTCATCCGGGCCACCCTCACCGGGAGCCCGCTCCCTCCTCCAGCTGGCCTCACTCCATTGCTCGCTTGACGGTGGAGCTCAGCTGGCGATGGCATAATGGGACATCCAGAAAGTGGTGCGTAAAATACTGATAACACCCAGAAGAATAAGTGCTGGCTCCACGTGCACATATCCTGTCAAGATCTGGTTCCGGTGTCACTTCCTCCAGGAGGCTTTCCCTGACCAGTGTCCCAAGCCCCGTAAGTGTCCCTCCATTTTTCTAACTGAGCCTGAGCGCTGACACGTCAGCCCTGGCCACCAGTCATCCTAACTATCCGTTCACTTGCTTTCTTCCCTGCCAGACTAGACGCTCTAGACAGTGTCTGGTATACAGGAAGTCCTCAACTGAGAGTTTTAAGTGGATTATGGGGTGGGTAGGTAGATGGGGTGGTAGACAAATGGACAGTAAAATTAATGAACCGACTTGTCTCCTTAAGAAACAATACCACGGTGTAGGACTGGTTTGATATGGGTGAACTCGGGTGCCAGTGCCAGTGCCAGTGCTCTGGTCCCAGTCTGATAGCAGCTGGGTTGCATGACCCTCTGAGCTCTGTCGTTGGCTGCTGCAGATGTGTCTAGGGTGCCTGTCTCAGGGTTCTCATGACGCTGGAATGTGGTAGCCAAGGTGACTGTACTTTGTATGTTGCCAAATATGGAGAGGTCGTGTGTATTTTCCAGTCTGGGTGCTTCATAAGCAAGCACAGGAAATTTGCCAACCCTGCTTTAACAGTAAGGAAGTGCACTGGGTCAGAGATACAACAATAAGGAAAAAAAAACCTGTCAACTGACAACTGCCAGAGAACAAGCCGATTGCATTAGGAGCGTGGCCACTGAGACACTACCCATAATGCAGTGGGTATTCTAACACACACATACACACATGCAGCACTAAAGGGAGACAGTGGGTTTTAAAGTGGATACACAAAGTTGGGAGGGAAAGGTGATGGGTTAATAGAGGAGGGGCTGAAAAGGAGGGGGACATGGACATTTCTGGCTTTTTTGGAGACTCGATTATGTCATGCGATGTTTTGCTGAGGCAGACAGGTGAGAAGATGTCGTGCTGAAGCAGGCACGTGAGAGGACACGTGATGTTTATGACCCCGCAGACAGAGTGACAGGCTCTTACGCTGGTTCCCATCGCACTGTGCTGCTGATCTCGGCTTGTCGGAACTTTGTGGAGAGTAACTGACCGGCCAAAGAACTGCTCATAATCCAGCTGCTTCTTGCTGCGTCCGAGGATTCCCGCCTTGTGCTTTCTTCTGGATCGGGCATCTGCTACTGATTCATGCTTGGTATTTGTCAGTTAGACTGGATCGCTGCTATTGTTTCGTGTTTGATGTTTTGGACTGGACTGCTGATATCCTAACAACGAAGACTGGAGTCTCCCCCAAAGAACTACTTCTAAACAGGTCAACAACCCCTATTTCCCATCTACCTTTCTTTTCCCCTACCGCTGGTGAGTGGGCTAGAAGGGAGTTTGGAGTTAAGGAACACTAATTAAAGTAGGTTTTGAAAAGTCTAAGCCTACAGAGGGGATGGGTAGATTTGATCAGAGTGTACGAGCACACACACACACACACACACACACACACACACACACACATGAAATTCTCAAAGAAAAGCCCTTCACATTCTCCAAGAGAAAAAAGAAAAGAAATTTTCTGAGCAGTAAACAGCTAGCTAGCAGATTTATTCTAAATAGGATGTTTATCTTTAAAGAGTCTCATTATCTAAGAGTAATGGCAAATGCCTCTAATCCCACACTCAGGAGGCTAAGATGGGAGGACCACAAATTCAAGGCTAGCCTGGGCTACACAGCAATATTCTAATAGTCTCTCTAACCTTGCCTTTCCCCCTGTGATATGTCTCAG
Source organism: Apodemus agrarius (assembly GCA_964023405.1). NCBI lineage: Eukaryota > Metazoa > Chordata > Mammalia > Rodentia > Muridae > Apodemus > Apodemus agrarius. The sequence continues at coordinate 34,689,350 of OZ030005.1, read as the reverse complement.
TTTAAACCAGCATTCACTGGGCTCCTCCAACCCATCTGGAGTTGAGAAGATGAAATCTGCCTTGAAGAAAAAAAAAGGCTCTTATGATATTGTAGTCATTTGTCTGAGCAGCAGCCTGCATCTATAGATAGTCTGTCATTTTACCTAGTTGCTTTCAAAATCCCTTTCAACTGCCCTACCAAGATATTTAGAGTGATATTTGTGTTTTTGATAAAAGAGGATCTTGTGAAGAGAAGTAATAAAATGATGGTACACACACACACCTACACCAGAAGATAAAAAATGAAAACATTATCTGAGTACCAAGTGATAACAGCACGGAATTCTTTGGCTGAGGTCTCTGGAGGTCATTTAGTGTCTTCTGAGCAATGTTACAGGACCTGGAAAACCGGTGCAGGTGAAGGCAAGAGGCTCTAGTGTACATGAAGTCGGGTCCATCCACGCCACAGCATCCAGCAGTTGATACGGAGACCTCAACTGGTTCCCTGAGCAGGCAGGAGAGGCTGAGAGAGCAGCACATGTGGGCAGACTGAGGAGAGAGCCATGATCCTCAACGAGGACAGATTTGAAACCCAAGATGAATGGCCGTTTCTGGTTTTGCAAAAACACAGGAGGGGAAATACCAGCATGTTCCACTAACATTTTACCAGTTCTCTTGCGATGACTTTCCTGTTTCCCAGTCTGTGACACCAGGAAGTAGAATCATTGTATGTAACCCTACAATGTCATCTCAGGCAGGACAAGTGATGTGGGCCAAAGGCAAGAAAGAACAAGATAAAGGGCTAGACTCTGGGCGGCAGGGTCCTTCGCAATGGCTAGCTTGGGTGACACAGTTGGCAGAGGTCTTTCTAGGAGGAGGCATGGGTGAAGAATGCGACTATCATGAGAACCCTTCCCAAGTGGAGGCAAAGGTCATGGGCAGGGGATAGGTGGCAACCTCGGGGAGCAGCAAGAGGGTGGATGTGACCTTTTAGACACCCAGATAGTGTATGAGTGTGGATATCTGTGTGAATAGCGGCACCCAGAATCTCCTCCCATTTGGGATCTTTGAGAAAGGTATAAGGCAAAAAAATCAAAGGGACACAATTACATTCAAAGACTAAGAAAGAAAGGCAGAACTATGGCCTGAGCCTGGACGGCCATCGATGAGAAAGTGAGCCATCCTCAGAGACCACAAAGGAGAAACTGTCACTCTAGGAAAGAGAGCGTGTGAGCATGCGTGGAGAGAGGTAAGCGCGTGTGAGCATGCGGGGGGGGGGGGGGGGAGAGAGAGAGAGAGAGAGAGAGAGAGAGAGAGAGAGAGGTAAGAGCGAGATGGGGGGTGGGATGCAGGTGAGCACGCATGGGGGGAATTCTATTTTTTAGGAAATGACGTGACTATGTCTGTGGAAGGCTGAGATTTCCCCAGCGAGGAATAATATTTGGCTCTCTGAGCCCTCAGGGAACAGTAAAGTATTTAAATTAAGGAGAAGTGATAGCAGGGTAGAGAACAAAGCAACATTCCCTCTACTCGGATAAAACTGGCTAAGGTCAAAATTAACTTCCTTCCTGGAAATCCTAGCAGCCATTACAGCCATATGTTTTGGAAGTTTCAGCAAGTTGAATTGATGGGGACTGGACTCTTGGAACCTGATCCCTGTGGCTGTTGTGTGTGTGTATGTGTGTTTTCTCATGTGGGATCATATATGTGTGTGGGTCAATATATGTGTGTGCAAAATTGACATTAGGGGGTCTTCCTTGATCGCTTTTACTTTACTGAGGCTTGGCACTTGCTGAGCCCAGGACTTGCCAAGACTGACTAGACTAGTTGGCCAGCTGAGTCCAGGGAATCCTGTCTCGGCCTGCCTGTGTGAGGATTGGCGTTTAAGCAGGTTCTACTTCTCACACTTGTGTTGTAAGTGCTTTTTCCCCACTATTTGTCTCCCCAGCCTCCATGGCTGTTTTCCAGCTGTAATTTTCACTACACCCTTTCTGGTCCTGTTTCTCCCCGTCTCCTGCACAGGGAGCAGGGTTTTAGAGCCAGAGTGAGCCTGCCTGTATGAAGCCAGGATTCTCTACATGCACCCCTCGACCATGGAGGGCTGAGGACTTAGTGGGGCGGGGGGGCTGGGTGCTCCCCTCCACAGGCACCCACGTGCTCCTAGACGGAGCATTCTCATCCTGGCTCTGTTGTCCTCCTGAGCTAGCCGGAAGAGAGGCCTTGCTGACAACCACTTAATAACCAGGCCATTTGCCATCTCAAGAAAGTGCAAACCCAGCTGTCATTTAACTCACGACAAATGTGGATCCCCAGTGCCGAGTAGAGGGAGGAATGGAGGAAGCTCTCAGACCTGAAGGATGAAGGGACCCAATGGAAGGAACCAGAAGAACACCCACGCAACAGTTTTCAGCCCGGGAAGGGGGGGGGGGCTACTTCCAAAGATGCTCGGGCAGGAACAGGGATGCCGGCGTTGAAATCGAGACATCAGGAGTGATGGGACAACCTAAGAAGGCAGGAAACACTTCTGGTATAAGGATTAAAGACATGGAAACATGTATGCCTGAATCTTCTGAGCAGAATCAGGCAAATCAACTTTTAGAACTGGGTGGCTTCTGCTCAAATCATAACTCCTGAGCAGGGAAGAGGAGGAGGAGGAAGGTAAGGAGGATTTACTCTTCATCTCCCCAGCCCTCTGCTGCCTCTTAGAGTAGCGCCTACCTCCACCTGGTATCACGGTAACAATGTAACAAGGGGATGCAGTGTATGTAGCCCACTTCCTGTCATGTAATTCATGCTTAGAAAGGCTAGTGGTTTTTAGTAGCAATAATAATATTGTTCAAAGATCATGTGAGGGCAGTGGCCTTGGACAAACTGCTCTTCTATGGGGACGTCAGGTATCCCCATCTGAAAATCAAAGGGGGGGGATTAGAATCAGCCTGGAACTGGGGGATTGCGAAGACTCTAAATGGGGACTTCAAAGGCTGCATTCCCCCAGTTTTGAAGTTTTTGTCTTTTACTGTCTATTGTAATGCTAAGTGCCGGTCCCCAAGACCTGGGATCTGCACTTAACCTCTGGGAATTCTGATAGGTGAATAAAGATGTCGATAGCCAATAGCTGGGCAGAAAAGACGTGGGCGGGGTTAAGGTTTTGTGGACTTGGGAGAAGCAGAGACAAGGCTCCATGGAATAGAAGAACTTGCAGGAGAGGAGAAAGAGAACCACCATAGGTTAGCTGAGACATAAGAAGTGTGGCCGTGTGGGCTGGCCACTCGGAGCCAAGAGCAGCCCAGATGAAACACTGGTTTATCTATAGGAAGGTCGATTCTAACAGCATGGAGGGTAGACAGTTGCCCGGGCTACTGCGCTGCCTGAGGCATTTTTAAAAATATAAAGGCTGTATGTCTTTCATCCGGGAACATAAATGGTCTAAGGCGGGGAAGAAAACCCGTGCCTGGATTTTTAATATTATTTACTACACCCCAGTTTTTAATCTCAGAACTGCATTTTCTCCCTGAGAAGATGGAGATAAAAACCAGTGTTAACCTGTTTTTTTTTTTTTTTTCCTGGCGATTATGTGGCATGACCTATGTCACACAGGTCCTGGTTCACAATAAATACTTGATGATGTTTGTTACTGGAAGTCTCTTTTCCTGAAATTATTTTCTAGTGATAGCAAAAATGACAGAGGCCAACTTGCTCTGTGGCATGACTCAAGCCCCTTGCTGTCTGAAACTCACGGTGTCCCTTCCTGTCAAGTGGGAGCCTGGACGAGAAGGTCTCACAGGATCCCCAATCTCTTCTGCCGATGTAAGTATGAGGTGAAGGGCAGCTCAGAGAAACCAGCCAAGGAGACACACATTTTGCAGGACATCAGAGCGTCCTCCCAGGACTCCAAGGACAGCTAGCTGCCTGGTGCCTGGTGCACAAGCTTCGAAGCTCTATCTCCCCGTGTGTATGTCCTTAATGTAGACTGCCAGCAAAGCTGACCTTCAAAGCAGCTACGAATGATGAATCTCTGCACAACGAGGAGCCACCAAACATGGGTGCCGTGTTCTCTGTGGTTGGGCAACTCCGAGCTAATCTGTACAGTTCTCGTTTCACATATGCCCAAGTTGTTTTAGGACACAAACACAAAAGAGAACTGATCCCTTTCCTTCTTGCCTATCTGCCTGCCTGCCTCCTTCCTTCCTTCCTTCCTTCCTTTCTTCCTTCCTTCCTTCCTTCCTCCCTCCCTCCCTTCCTCCTTCCCTCCCTTCCTTCCTTCCCTCCCTTCCTTCCTTCCCTCCTCTATTCCTTCCTAAATATCCCAACCTTACACCACAATTATGATCCAAAATATTTAGCGTGAACCTTTGTCTGGGCAAGCATGTGCCAGAAAGCAGCACGCAATAGGTTCCTTACTGCTTGGTCTCCAGGCATCAGGTGACGCTCTCACCTGCACGGGAACTGACTATAAGTCATTAGAATCGGATTCTGCTGTGGGGTTGGAGGGAAACTCGCTGAACAAAGGTTACATCGTGGCCTTTTCTCCCATCTCCATCTCCCCCAGGCCAGCTGGAGAAAGGGCTTATCCAGCATGAAGATCTTACGTGGTCCTCATTACCTGTTCTTTCACCCGTTTGGGCCAAATTGGATTTTGATGCAACGAGGAAATGTGTCCAGTGTGTTATTAATCAGGCCCAGCAAGGGAAAGGTCAAGGGGTGACTTGGAGCAATTATGGGTTGTGGGCAGCAGGCCAATCAGAGAACAAGTTGGGGAGAGGGGAGATCGATGGCTATGAAATCATGGAAGGTTATGAGCCATTGGGCATAACCTGAAGGCAGTGCTCCCCGCAAATCCAGCACAGCTGAGGCTTCTATCTTCAGCAATCCTCAACTCTTCATTACTATGGAAATCTATTGCCTCTGAGCTACTGTACTGGCTGGTGTTTTGTGTCAACGTGACACAGGCTGGAGTTATCACAGAGAAAGGAGTTTCAGTTGGGAAAGTGCCTCCATGAGATCCAGCTGCGGGGCATTTTCACAATTAGTAATCAAGGGGGAGAGGGCCCATTGTGGGTGGTGCCATCTCTGGGCTGGTAGTCTTGGGTTCTATAAGAAAGCAAGCTGAGAAAGCCAGGGGAAGCAAGCCAGTAAGGAACATCCCTCCATGGCCTCTGCATCAGCTCCTGCTTCCTGACCTGCTTGAGTTCCAGTCCTGACTTCCTTTAGTGATGAACAGCAGTGTAGAAGTGTAAGCTCAATGAACCCTTTCCTCCCCAACTTGCTTCTTGGCCATGTTTGTGCAGGAATAGAAACCCTGACTAAGACAGGTACCCAGTGCAGGAACACAAACCCAGAAGCCTGCTCATGTCTTAGGAATAAGAGTCACTTGATTTTGTAGATTCACTTGGAAGTTTTTCAGACTAGTTGGAGCTCCAGCAAGGAGAGATGCCCAGTGTCCCCCCAAAGAAAACTAGACTTGTAATTTCTGACTTCCTGGTATCTCAGTAGTCTGAAAAGAACCTGGATTCCCAGATACTATTCTAGAATAGACGATACTGAGTAAGAAAAGAGCCCCGAATTGCATCAGTCAGTCATTGATCCTCTACATCAATATGGATTAGATGGCAGGGAACCTTCTAGAAGCTATCTCTACATCACAGAGCGCAAAGGAAATCTTCAAAGAAGTCATAAAGTTTGCAGAGAATATCGGGCCACAAACTGCAGAGCCTCAGACCCTTAATTCCCATGAGGAGGCCTGCTCAAGAGATCCTTTCTGAGGACAATTGCATTAGGCCCCAAATGCAGATACACGAGGCCCCATCTTACTTCTCCAACAGTGTAGACCAGGCAGAGATAAAGTTGTGGACGTTTTATAAGGGTTTTTAGATTAATAACCTGAATCACCGTTTCATTAAACGGTACCCTAGGAATTGATTTGCAATGAGTTGTTCATTGTGCCGTACAAAGGTGCTGCCGACCAGTCAGTCATGGAGTGCTCCCTGAAGAGTACAGACGCGAGATGCCAGCATCTGTTGAGTTTGCTCAAAAACATATGCTCTCCTCGTTTTCCTCTCCTAAGAACTAGAGTTGCATCCTGCTGAACCCACCAAGGAGCCCGCTAACTGCCTTTGTGTTACAGCATCCGCTCCCCACTTAGGAGGTTCAGCTCCGATGCTCAGGTCCGTGCCGCAGTCTGCTCGCCCCTCCACCACACTTTCTTAGCCTCAGTCTGCAAACGGCCCTCCCCTTTCCTTCTCGAGAAGGCTCAAGCTTGAGGAAGTGAGCCTTGCAATGTGCTCGTGGGTCCGTGGTGGATCCAGGAAGCTGGAGGCAAAAGGGACATTAGCAAAACTCCCGGCCCCGTTTCTCAAGTTCAGCTAGGACCACTAAATGTTGGCGAGGAGAGGGACCTGCCTGATGCCACACAGCTAAAATCTAAAAGTATTTGAGTAAAAGTAATGAGAAGTGTGGACTCGTCGAGCCAGACAATTCATTCATGCAATGCAGTAGCTCTGCGACTTGGTGCAAAGTGCGTCAGTTCCCTGAGACACAGCCCCGTGTTTACGTGACACGAAGTGTAACAGTACCCAGTGTGTAACAGGGATTGATGAGCTTGCCATCTTCACAGACAGGACCTTGTCTGATTCTCTTAACAGTCTTACCAGGAGGAAAGGACTCATACCACAGCCTTGGGTGGCAAACGGATGAAAAACAGCCTCTTGGTGTTGAGGGGCTCTGTGGGGGCATTTAGACCCAATTCTAGCTTCTCACAGTCCTGCTGAGGTGCATGGTAGCTTGGATCCCCTCGCTGTTCCGCCATCTTGCCTTAGTTTATCCATCCAACACTCATCAGGGAGAATAGAGAGAGCTTGATTTTTTTTTTTTCTACACATAAACAAATTAGTATGACTGCCATGCTTAAGACTGTGACTCCTGCGGAGCCTTTTGTCCTAACCAGCTGTTCTCTGCCTAATGGGGGGTGGGGAGGAGTAAGAGGGCAGCCATATTGCCAACGCTGCCCCCGGATATTGGGGACCCATGTGTGTATGGAGTGGCGGTCTATTACTTTAGGATTCTGCTGTGTATTTGAAAGCCGGCATCCCAGCACTTGTCAGTGCTCCGTCAGCCTGCCCTCTTGACCCCCAAATATGGCCTCTGGGAAAATCTAATTGCCTGCTCAGAGTGACACTGGAGCCACGAGAGTGATAAAGTTGTAGACAGTCACTTTGTGATTATGGGCCCTAATGGAAGGGAACCGGGCTGAATGAATGTATGAGTGAATGAATGAACCCACACTGGGGTCATTTATTCAGGGCTCTGGGGGCGAAGCAGTGATGTCTTCATTAAAGCATCTCTGGGGTCTCAGTCTCTGTAAGGATGCCAGACACGGACAGAGCCAAGAAAATAGCAAAAGTTATACTTCATACAGAACCCCCCAATCTCAGACTCTGGGGGTGTCACTGAGGAAGACTTCCTAATCCCCATGTCCTCAAGGATGCACACATACCTGGGATGGTGCTGGCTGCTGTGTGGACTCCCAAGAAAGTGAGACCGTAGCAATGGAAAGCGAACATTTCTGAAAGCCATGGGCGGGCTCCGCTGTCCTGTTAACAGAGTTGGTAGCGGCCTCTTTGGAAAAGCCACCATCATAAGCATCTTACACCCTGTCTGTTTGCTTGTGCATTCTTTTATTCTCTGGTGAATACCTCTTGGAGAACTCACAGTGTGTCGGGCGTGACCATAGAAACACAAAAATAGATGAAGACTTAGCCTGAGACCTTGACAAGCTCATTGTCACACTGCTGTGTGACAAGTGCCACCACAGAGGTCAACTCAGGCAGGTGAACAGGCCAGCAGATGGCAAATGGGATTCCTGGCAGAAGGAAGGAGTGGTTCAGTGGTTCGGAGGGGCCGAGGGAGTGACAAAGGTCCTGTGTGCTTTGGATGGAGGGCCAGGTCTGGGTTCAAGGACTGGAGGAACAACGGTGCTTTGTCTATAGGATGATGACTGTGAATTTAAAGATCTTTGGATCAAAGGGAAGTTGCCCTGCCCAGTCCCCGGGGCAAAGTGAGGAGCAATCGCAAGCCCTGGGAAGACATGCCAGCGGATGCTGGGCTGCAGCTTGCAGCCTCAGCAGCTACAGTCTAGTTACACGGAGGAGGAAAGGGGTAGGGTTGATCTCATCCTCATCTCTCCTCTCTGTGGTCCATTCCCGGGGTTCTCTCTGGGGCTCTCGGCTGTCCCCACGGCTGGAAGGTGCTGTCGTCCCTTGCTCTATTGGGTGAGCTTATTGAGGCTGGAAAGCACGCGGGCCTGATGTCAGGAGATGTCTGGACGTACACAGGCCTTGTATCGAAGCTGAGTTCTCCAGGAAGACAAACATGAATAGGTGGTCCTTTTGCTAGTCACTGACCAGTCCTTCTGTAAACTGGGTTTAAGTACCAGTCAAAAAGGTAAATGGATTTAAATGTCATTTGGATAAAGCAGGCAGGGGATGGACGCATACTTCCGAATCCTGCTTAAGTTCCATTCCATTTAGCTCTAACAGGGCATTCCCCTGCCTTGCTCCTCTGAAATACTTAGTCTGTTCGCCTCCTAGCCTCATGGTTTCCTCCAGTCACACCGGAGGTTTCTGGCACACCGGAGCTGCAAACTGTTCTCCTGGGCAAGCTGAACAGCTGGGCAGGGAAGGGGCAGTCAGGGGAAGCCATGCCTCCGCGCACTCTCCTACCTACTTGGATTCAGGACCAGAGAGGCCTCTGCAGGAGGGCACGGGCCATCCTTGGGCAAGCTGTGCCTCGGTATCTGTTCCCTTCGGCAGCGTGGGGGCTCGTGTGAGCCACCCTGACATCATTCTGACTAGACTGGTAACCTGACCCGTGGTGACAGCTCCCTCTTCCCCCAGCTGGGCCCATCATGCTGGTTCAGGGCAAAGGTCATCCCCCCGGGGAAGGGGCAGCTGGAGCTCTTTCGAGTGGCTGTGAAAGGGAGATAATTTTGATGACTGACACCTCCCATCCTCAGCTGCCCCTAGATTTCCTTCACTGGCTGCTTCAGCAAGCGCTGATCAGTGGTGACGACACCCCTTTTGGGCTTAAGTTCATCACTGGAGGTAATTAGTTGGCCGTACACAGGCCTTGTATCGAAGCTGAGTTCTCCAGGAAGACAAACATGAATAGGTGGTCCTTTTGCTAGTCACTGACCAGTCCTTCTGTAAACTGGGTTTAAGTACCAGTCAAAAAGGTAAATGGATTTAAATGTCATTTGGATAAAGCAGGCAGGGGATGGACGCATACTTCCGAATCCTGCTTAAGCCCACTGGATAGCTACAGGGCACTGCTGTCCTTCAGCATAACATCAGCACTTGGGGGCAGAAACCAGCCTTGAGCCATTTCTGCCTGCCTTGAAGCCTACCCAGGAGCACAGACCCGGCTGCCAAGGCCACCATTCCTGGTCACCCTCTCAACGACATGGCCACTGCCTCCCGGCCCTCACTCAGTTTTACTTCACACTGACCCTCCAGCGAAGGCCAGAACCAAATATACTTGGTTATTCCCACATAAAAAAACGAGGGAAGCTGAGTCACACAGAGAGGTAGGGTGACCTTCTGAAGATCGCTGAGCCGGATCGCCGAGCCGGGGTTTCTGTCATTTCCACTCCACAGCTAGCATGCTTAGCCTGCAAGTGGTTCAGCAAAACCTTGTTGCAGTTAGAAAAATAAAAAAAAGAATACAGTGCAGAAAGAGAGGCTGACGGGAATCAGAGAAGAAAGGACGGGAGAGGAAACAGAGGCTTTCGAGCAAAAGCGTGAGCTACATCTTGCAGAGTGGCTAGGGGCAGCTGGGTGGAGGGGAGTGGGCTGGGTGCAGGGCAAGCCAGGGCTGCTTGCTTCACAGATACGCAAGCACAGCTATGGCTGTCCCCCGAGGCCCTGAGCACACCTGACAAAAACCTCAGTTGGCCTCATGTGTCTCTTGTTCTCCCCCCCCTGAAGAGAAATAGTTGTGTTTCTTGCCCTACAAAGAAAGCTCCAGGGTCACAAATGATAATAACATTTTGCCCAAATATCTCCCTGGGAAAATGGCGACTAAAAAGCCAGACTTGCCATGTGGGGGAAAACTAGCTTCCCACAGAGAACAACTTCATGAAGGTAACAAGTAGTGACAGTTTCTTTGTGAAGTCACTTAAGAGAAGTCCACGGTGACATAACCAATAGCGTAAATCTCTGTTTTATATGATTAATAACAGGTCCTCAGCTCCTGAGACTTGAACACTTGGGAATCCATGATTGAACCTGGTTCTCATATTCTCACAGCGACATCTGTTTGCTTGGTCACTGTGGACTCTCTGTGGTTCTCTGCTCCAGTAAATATGGACCTCCCTTCTGCATGCTGGGACTCCTGGGCTCTGGGAAGACAGTGTGGAGGACACAGATATTATGACGAGGTACAACTGATGAACTCCCCCATTCACACATGACTAGAATCCAGTGAGGGTTATGGGGACAGGTACAGTGACACTAACTGCTCTCTGGTAGCCAGGCAAGGCATAGGTGGTCTAAGATGATGATTAAGCACGGGCCACATGCCTGAGTGGCCGTGCAACTCTTGCAGAAAGCGGTCTTTCTTCCAGGAGGCGGTAATCAGGGTGCCAGCTCTGGCTTTTGTGGTTTGCCCTATCCCTGGTTCCTAGCAGAGAGGATCTCAAAAAGCATGGCCAACTTCCTAGGCGATGGGATGAAAGGAGTGTCTGCTGTTATTATTATTATTATGTAACTGTTGTTTGTACTTTGCTATTTCTTTATTTATATTTTGTTATTTAATAAGGAGATGACTATCGGTTTACCCCCGGCTACCTCTGGGGCGAGCCTGGCTGCCAGAGGGACCGATCACACCATCATTTTCCAACCTCTAAGGAGGGGAGAATGGCTAGAGATGGAGGGAATGGCCAGTGGTTTAACTAATGTTTTCTAACATGGAACTTCTATCAAAACTATTAACAGCAGGGGACAGAGCCCAGGGTGGTAAGCATGCGAGGTACTGAGAGGGCTGTATGTCTACAGAGAACTGTGCTCTCTCCCGTCTCCCTCACCCTCTGTACTTCTTCCAGAGTTCTGTAAACCACTGTAGGATGTGATAAAACCCAAAGAGATTATGGTCATGGAAACCCCTGACTCGTCAGAAAGATGGGGTGACCGGGACCTGGAATTGACACCTGCAGTACAGTTTGTAGATCTGAGTCGTCATCATCTCATGGGATCTAATGAAAGTTTCTGGTAGAAAATTCCAGAACTAAATTGAAACTCAGGACATCTGGCATTAGAGGATCGCCCAGGCTGGGGAGGGGAGGCAGTCTGGATGGTAGATGTTCAAAGGGCACTATGGGTAGAAAATCAATTATAGTAGTAGGACCGCAGAGCACCTGGGTCTGAATATTAGTTTGACCTTGTGTTCACTTGGAAGCTTCAAGGGAAATTCTACCTAGGTGTTCTAGATGAAGATGACCACGTCATGGACTGTTGCAATGATAAAACAGGAACTGTCACACTGTGTATTCAGTATTGTCAGACATAACAGAAGTGGATAGATGGATGGGTGAATGGGTGGATGGGTGGGTGGGTGGGTGGGTGGGTGGATGGGTGGGTAGGTGGGTGGATGGGTGGGTGGGTGGGTGGATGGGTGGGTGGGTGGATGGGTGGGTAGGTGGGTAGGTGGGTAGGTGGGTGGATGGATAGATAGATGAGTGGGTGGGTGGATGGGTGGGTAGGTGGGTGGATGGGTGGGTAGGTAGGTGGATTGATAGATAGATGAGTATATGGGTGGGTGGATGGACAGGTTAATAAATGCCAATGCTTACTGTTGGATAGAAGGAAAGGGTATGTTTATAGAAAATAAGATGTGATAACATTCACTTTCAGAATGACTGTATAATCATGTATAACCATGGCTATATCTATGGTGCAGCCTGGAGGTAGGAGAGCATTAGGAGACACCGTAGGCAATCATGACGGCGCCGTAAATGGACTCAGACCCTTCAATTCAGTCGTTTCTACTCAAGATGCTGAGTACAAAGGGAATGTCTGCCTCCTCTAAGTTTTCTCAGGGCAGCTGCAAGCTCCATACCACAACCCAGTCTATGAGCTGGACGTCAGAAGGGCACTGATAAAGACTAGCAATAGTTCAAGGTTGCTTGGGATCTGGGAGGAAGGGAGGGGATCGGAGCTGCAGTTCTGAGAGAAGGAGATGGAGAGTATGCTAGGCCACAGCACACCTTTTCAGCAGTCTGTCCCACAGAGAGGGCTGCAGGCCTACAGCCTGACTTCTGAGAAAGCACAGCAGCTACAGTCTGTGTTCTCACACTCACACTATGCTCACATGCACCAGACACACTTCAAGGGCTGTGGGTTTATCTCAAGCTCAGACCAACTCCAGAAGGGAGATACACCACTATTTATTTCACCAACAAGGAAACCGAGGCACAGGGGATCTGGCCAAGCCAGTCCCGATCACATGTCAGGAAAGTGGCAGATTTTGAATCTCAGGCTTGGGAGCCTGTGGTCTGTGCGCTCTGATGCTTCTTGCAGTGCTCGGCACATAGTACTGCTCAGTTTTTTAGATAAAACGCTACCATAGTTGCCGTTAGTTCTCACAGCCCAAGCAGCTCCAGCGGGAGCCTCCCTTCCACCTCCTCAGATGTGCTGATAAGATTTGGAGACGCCACAGGAATCCGACGGGGAAGATGCTCCGGGGATGCAGCGGAGATGAGATATCTTTCAATTACCATAGGCACCCGGCTTCACGTGGTTCTAGTAATGCAAACTGCCTATTTGCTGTTTCCTTCTCGCTGCCCGATCTGCTCCCTGCCAATGATTGATGGCCGCGGGAGGGGAGAAGACACGCATCCACCACTCGCCTCGTCAAGCCCCCTCGATTTCTATCTACAGAGGGAGTTGCCTCCCTCGGCTCGCCGCAATAACTCAAAATCAAGGGAGGTGTCTGGAGCAAAAGACATTCCAGCTGTAACCTGCCACATCTCCCAGGCAGAAGGGTCCCCCTGAAAGTGACCTATATCCCAAATTCCAGCAAAAAGCTAAAACAGTGTCAGAGTGGAATCAGAAGGATCAAGGTCAAGAAGTGACTAACGAGTCGTGACTGTACCGATGGGAGGTCACAGGCTGAGCGTAGCACAAAGTGGGACCCACAGGACCTCAACAGCAAAGTGCAGTTTGTCAGAGCTCAGTGTGAGCTAAGATACATATAGAAGCAAGGTCCCCGGGGAACCGTGCTAAGTCCTTTACATATACAAGTTATTCATAAGGATGCTGTCAGGATTTCCATTTTGCAGGTGAGGCTGTGAGCTTCAGAGAGCTCAAGGAACTTCCCTAAGATTAAAACAAATTGATAAGGTCCAAACTCAGACTTCTGACTGCTCAAGGTCTCCTCACCACCCATCCTCTACTATGTTCTCCACTGTGGAGAATTCTGCCTTTCTGGTATATTCTTCTTGTCAGCTTGTAGAACCTAAATAGATGATGGGTGGACCATTCATTCGAGTGATGCTGGGTGTGTCATGTGGAACCCAAGTAGCTGTCGGGTTGATGGTCATTCATGTCATGTCTTTCACTCATGTGATGTCATGCTGTGAGCTGAGTGAGGGCAGGGATGCTCCAGTGAGGAAGGTATTCACAGGACAGTTTCTGGACTGCTCACTACCAAGCATGCCTCTCCTGCCCCCCTTACGTCAAATCTTACCCAACCGAATAGAGATGCTCATCACTGCTCATCTGGGCATGCGCCTTTCTGGAGTGGTTCCTCCTCAAGGGTAAGGTTCCACACCTGACATTGGCCATAGATGAATAGCCAGAGCACAGACACAGAACCTCCACAGTAGCCCATCCGAAGGCTGACTTATCTCTCTAGATCACCTTTTTTTAAAAAAAAAAAAAAAAAAAAAAAAAAAAGATGTGAATATCCTGGGCTATCACGATGGCTCGATAGTTAAAAACACTGACTGCTCTTGAAGAGGATCTGGGTTCAGTCTTCAGTATCTTCCTGACAGCTCATAACTATCTGCAACTCCCATTCCAGGGCACCCGGGCCGCTCTGGATGCCAGGCATGCACAGAGACAAACACTCAAAATAAATATAAGGAAACCTTGTCTTTAAATGTAAGTGTTCTGATACTTGTTAAAAAGAACAAAGAGAGTTTAGTCAAGACTATGGCGAGAGAGAACTTGAAACAGGGGGAGAGACAGGGTTTAACTCTAAACCCTGAAGAGAGAGCTGGGAACTTAGATGGCCGAAGCGGAGTGAGTGGGCTGAGAAAGGGACGTTTGTCTTTTTTTTCATGTTTCTGTTTGTTTGTTTGTTTTGAGACTAGATCTGATTGAATAGCTTAGGCTAGCCTCAATCTTCCTGCCTCAGCCTCTCAAGGGTGAGGATTACAGGCATGTTCTATGCTGGCTCTGACAGGAGCATTCTTGGTAAGGCTGGGTTGGACAGGCTTCCGGCAGAACGGGGGTCAAGACTGGATCAACAGACAGAGCCTGACTAGGGCTAAGAAGGAAGTCGGGGTCGGCGTTCTCTGGGCTCGCCTAGGAAGCAGGCACTGAAGGTGGAGCAGATGAGGGCCGGCCCTAAGAGCAGTAGAGAAAGGGTGTTGGAGAGAAGGGACAGGGTGGGGCCGTGACTGAGGCAGTGAGCTGTAGAGGAGTGGACCCCACACCACAGAGGCGTGAGAAGCCAGCCCTTCAAGCTGCCGGGTTGCGGGCACTTCCCGAGTGTGTCTGACACAGGAACGACCTGAAATTGGTTTCTTTGCTCAGAATGGTTCTCTTGAATGCTATTCTCATTTTCTGGGATGGAGAGAGGGCACCACAAACCTAGCTCCGCAGACTCCTCTAGGAGAGCTTAGGTGTTTCTTTACCAACAGCTACATCATCCGTCTGCATTTCTGACAATTTGTCCTACAATATAGAAGGGGGTATTTTGCACCGATTTCTTCAATGTGCCCCATTTGGGGGTACATCTGAGCCACTGTTCTCCCTCTGGTTGTACCCCTAAATAGTCAACCCACGGAGCCATCCACCTTCTAGGTTATCATCACCACAGATACAGGGAAGCTCGGGAAGAAAGGGGCATCTGCGCCAGTAGCAGAGGAATGCCAGATTGCACGACAGTTCAGGGTTCTCTCGTGTGCAAAGACTCATGAATGCAAGACAGCACACCTAAGCAGTGTCCCCAGACCCGATGCCTCCCTCAGTTCATACATGCAGGCCTCCGGAACTTTCTCCGTTCCCATCTGCTCTTGTTTTGACACCAACTCTAGATCACAATCAAAGTGGAGCCCCAAAGTCGAGGCTTCCTTTTGCCGGTTCCCCATTCAGAGTGTCTACTGTTACTCATTCCTTCCACAAGCATCTCCTGACCCTCTGCAACGAGGCAACCGCTCTACTACATATCCTGATATAGAAACCACTGCGATGCCTAAGGACTCAGGCAAGGGTGAGCCCAAACAGCCGTGGCAGGCGGGCTGCACCGCGTTAAGATGCACAGGGTCTGGGAGCTACGGGTGCCCCGTTCTACTTTGTAGCTTCCGGTGAGGTCTGCTCACGTGACTGAGGAAGTTTGCTTATTGGATTTTTTAAAATTAGAACCACAATGGAAAAGAGAGAAATATTTTGACATGCACTTAGAATCTCCCAGGGAGCCTCTCATCTCATCCCAACCCACCTTTTCAGAAGGAGCCTCCCCCTCCCGCCTCTGAAGCCTGAGGTTCCCGGACAGCCAGGTTGTTGTCTCTGTGGTAAGGCTACAAGGCCCCCTGTCAAGTCCTCTATGGAATGTGGATCCTAGGGACAACCAAGGCTTTGAGAAGCTTGGTTTTGCTCATTCAGCTTAGCAAAAAGTCCCATGATCACCTGAAAGGCTTTCTCAGTCTCCTTCTCTAGCTCATAGGCACGGCTCTGGTCCCAGGTCCCTGTGAGGAGCCACCCTGGCCGGTCCCTCTTGCCACCTACCCTGGGCCCAGTCCTTTGTCCCTGCAAAGGATTCTGCCTGCAGCCACCAGTCCTCAGAGTGGCTTCCTGGTTTTGGCAGATGCTGCTGCTGCCTTGCAGAAACCTCCCACTTGGCCTCTGCTACCCACTTCTCCTCCCGGTTCGCTCCCCAGCCCCCATGACTCCCTCCCTCCCTCTCTTTCTAATTATCCCAGAGAGAAGGAAGATTAAAATTTAATGCCCCAAGGCTAGGAGTCAGAGATGTCATTATTTTGATTCAAACCCCAGGCATGCAAGAATTTGATCTAAGCTACAGGAGAAAGTAACCTCGGTAGCTCTGGAGAACATTGATGAATCCAAATGGACCCCCAGGTAACCAGACTGTCCCTGTGACTTGGCTCTTAGGGTATGCTACAAAGCACACTGCAGCAAAAAATTTGAATTACAAGGGGTCTCTTGGACCTGAGCAGACGCCTACAGCCCCCATGCAAGAGGCAAGCAGAATGATGGGGTAAAGGGTGTTCCTATAAGAATGTCACACAAAGAAGAGTCTGGCCACGAACTTGCTTCCAGAAAGATGCACAGCAGATGAGGTTTAAATCAGAGGGAATTTTGTGTCACCACAATTAACCCAAAGCAACCCCCCAGAACCAGAAGTATTCCCAGTTACCCTGCCAATATGCTACTGATAGGGTTTCCCCCGAGTTTAGGGACGTTCAAGCCTGAAAGTTCTGATGGCTTTCATTCAATACTTAAGTGCTGTGCTAAGTACTGCCAATGACAGCTTTCATTCAGTACACAAGTGCTGTGCTAAGTACTGCCAACGAAACTTTCATTAAGTACTTAAGTGCTGTGCTAAGTACTGCCAATGACAGCTTTCATTCAGTACTTAAGTGCTAACTATGGCCAGTGCAGTGTCTCAGTGTTCTCCCAAGGCTGGCTTCCTAGATTCCTAAATTTCGCCTTGAAGAAGGATGCTGGAAAGGTTATAAAACTCCCACAGCTATGTAAGCAAGAACACCGAACAACCCCGGTGGCTTTGCCTTGGTTTCCCTTCTCATTTAAAACGCTGCTGAAGCTCGGTTAAAGTGGGAACCAAGGGGAAAGCGAGTTCTAAGGAAGGCCTGATGGACACGCCAGCCCCGGACACCAGCTGAGGATGCGGAGATGCGGCTCTGCTCACTGCGTCCTCATCACCGGTCCCCTGCCCTCCTCCATCCTAAGAACTCTGCACCTTGGCTTCTGCAAGTCGGTGTGGGCAGAACAGAAAGGCAAGAGGGAACCCAGTGCTGATGTGCCAGGGGTCCCCAGGGGACTCCTGTGAGCTGTAAATAAGGGAGCGGTCCTGTGCGAGGGGCCTGCGCTACGGTCCAACTTACAGCGCCAAGCAGATTTTCTGCTGCCTTCCAAGTGAGATCTCCAAAAAAACCCACCAAATCCTCTTCCCTCAGGGAGAATGTAGCTGAAGTGATAAAGTACAAACTCTCATATCTACTGAGATGAAAGTCTGAAAGGAAGGCTGTCACACTCCCAGGAAAGTAACTATAAATGGGAAAAGAAAAGGGGGGCTGCCTACTTTTGATTATAATGTACCACGTGATCTTTGGCTAGTCATGTATCTGTCTGCAGCTCTTGTACGCCAGTCACCAAGTAGAGATAGCATCAGATGCTTTCCGGTGACAGGTGCGGGTGCAGGTCACAGCATACCCCAAAGGCATTAGAAAAACACAACCCAGAGCCCAGAGCAGTGACTCAAGTGGTCTTACAAGCATGAGGACCCCAGAACACACACACACACACACACACACACACACACACACACACACAAGACCTAGTTGGCATAGGCTTACAATCTGAGCACTGGGAAAGCAGAAACAGGGGGTTCTTTGGGTTCACTGGCCAGCAAACTTGGCCTACTTGGTGAATCCCAGGCCAGTGAGAGATCCTGTCTCCAAGGCATGGGGTGTCATTTTTGAGGATGTTATCTGAGGTTCTCTGTGCCAGGCTATCAGTCATTATCCTCCTTGATGCGGAGGTAAGTTCTAGACCCTGGAACACGAATAGACCACACCCAGATCCTGTAAATCCTCTACCTTGGACTGTTACCTTGTCTCTGGGCCTGCTCTCCTCTTCCCTCTGTCCTCACCTACATTAGAAACCTGTTACCAAATGCTGGATTCCAGGACCTCCTACTGTGTTCCAGGGACGCCACGCTGTCATGGGGGACACATCAGCCCTGGCAAGTGTCCTCAGGGAACTTCCAGAACAGGCCGTTATGGCCAGATTACCTTTAACTTGCCCTCTTAACTCTTCAGCTGGCGTTAGCTGCCACGACAAAACTCCACACACTGGACAGCTTAACCAGGCACAGTGCCTCAAAGGTCCGCAGTCTGGAGACGAGGCGAGGGTACAAGAGCTCGCCTTGTCCAGCTTCTCCCCTCCCTCACATGGCCTTGCTCTTTGCCTGCATCCCCGGGGACTCAGATCCTATTGGAGTAGGTCCACAGCCTTAGGACCTTGCCTGAACCTTAACTGCCTTCTTAAAGGTCTTATCTCCAATGAGTGTCACATTGGATGGGGGTGGTGGAGCTAGGGTTTCAACACAGGAATTCTGGCAGGGCAGATTCTATCGATAACGGTGGCACCCCAGCTACAACCCCGCCAGAGAGCAACCCCTGTCCTGGAAACTGCTTGCTTAGTCCCCCGTCTCCCACCATGCTTTTCACTCAGTTACTTCCACATAGATCTTGGGTCACTTATCCTCCAAGGAGACTCTCTTGGCTTCTCCAAACCGGATGGACATTTGCCTAATATCCCTGACACTGCTGTTTGAACTGGCACAACCTCCATGACATCAATACCGAATACAGACAGCAGGTACTCAATAAACGTCGAACGGATGGGTAGTGATGATTAGGGATGAGGGCAGGTACCAAGCCTATTGCTCTTCAGCTCCCCCCCCCCTGCCCAGCACCTAAGAAAACTATACCAATAGCACCTCCACTGGTGGCGGAAGATTCCTCTACAGAAGGTCCGCGTTGTCACCAAGCCTGCAACTCACCTCGAGAAGGTCGGTGGCTAGTGAACCTGACTTACAGAGTGCTGTGGGCGTGGTCTTGGATGAGTGATACCTAGATGATGTCATGAAGGCCAGTCCCATTACAGAGCGTGCATGCATGCATGCATGCTACACAACAGCAAAAAGAAATGAAAATGATCACATTAAAAGTGTAGGCCTAGAAACTTAACAAAGAGGTGAGATTTCAGTGAAGTCCTGGAGCCTGACAGGGCAAAGCTGTGGAATTCTTAACCTAGGTTTCGCCTCTATAAAGAGGATTATGAAAACTTAGTACGAAGGGGACTGATTGGGTAGACAGTTCAGTGCTAGGGTGTCTGTCATGCACAATGGTTGGTGTTTGATCGCTAGCACTAGAAAACAAGACAAACACATTTAAAACTCCTACACAAGGGTCTGAGGGAGAACTGAGAGAGTGAAGTAGAAGAAACTCCGGGTAGCTCCCAGACCCAGAGTGAGTGTGTGACACATTAGTTACGCTCCTTGTTCTTGGCCTGTTGATATAATTTTTCAATACTTTCAGCAAAGCTCACTAAACGTGGCCGTCTATTCTCAGGAAGATTGGCACACTGGGGGGGTCTCGTGTCCCTCTGTGAGAAGCGTGAGAAGGCGTCACTTAGTCCCCCTTAGTCACTTAAGACGCTCCGTCCACAGCTCGACATCTCCGTCCCGTACCACTGCTCCCTCCAGCCCCGGAAGCAATGGTGCTTGCCCGTGCGCTTCAGGACGTCTGCTTAGAGACCACTCTCTCCCTAGACCCCCTCTGGTCTACTCTACCAGATGTCTCTGGTCCTCCACAGACCCCACCCCCCGGAACGTCTGCTTGAATCCTATTTTCTCCCTTCTATCCATGAGTGGAAACATATTACGTCTAGAAGGACCAAACTCAACTTTATCATCAAAGGGAAAGAGGATCCAAAACAACACGCACCCTTCAACCTTTTAAGTAAGTTGTATTCAGAGCCGCCTGCGCTCTAGGAGGGAAAGTGATGGACAAGATCAGTGACTTCCCTTAAAGACTCAACTGTCTGGCTTGGAGGCTGTGATGTGAGAAAGCATCCAGGACCCAGGAGGCTACCTCGCTGCTCCTGAGCAAGGTAAATACTAGGATGGATGATCCATTCTTTGTGAGAAAGGGAGGAGTGGCCTGGGAGCTGAAGTCTTTGTGGGGCAGGGTGAGCTATGCCATATAAGAAAAAGACTGTGGGGGTCAATATGAGGACTGTTGAGAAAAATCATCAGAGTCTAGAAAGGAGAGATGCGTAGAGAGAATGGAAGAACTTAGTCACAGCAACCTCTATATACTGCTTACGCTGTGACTAGCGTGGTGTTGATATCTTATAAACTATGCATAAATACCACCAAGGACACAACTGCGTAATGTCACCAAGTCCTTCCAGGTTTAGACGGAGGCCAAAAGATTCTAGCAGGGTTTCAGCCTCAGTCAGGGAACACTAAAGGATAGACGTAGTATAATGAAGTGGTTGGGGCTGGGGACGGTAGCCTCAGGGGAGGGACAAGCGGGGGAAATCACTGATTGGGATGGTGGCAGCTAGTCTCTGGGAGAGCTGTCTGGCCAGGGCCAGTGGGATGGTGAAGTATGGGAGAGAATTAACCACAATGCCGTGCCACTCTCCGGACATGACGTCAGAGGAGACAAGGAGGCCAGGCCAACTGTGGCTTAGAAGGGGTGACTGGGTGAAAAAGGGAGTGGCCTTGTGGGGTGGAATGATTGTAAGCTGCAGCCACAGGTGACAGGACAGTCCGGGTTGTGGTTATACCAAATACAAGGAGAAGTTGGCAAGGTAGCCTGGTGATGCATACCCCCGTGGCAGGGCACTGATTGGCAATCTAGAGCGGTTCAGCCAACCCTACAAATTTTAATTACACAAAGCCCGAGTCTACCCTCTCCACAGTCATTTTAAAAAACTGGCTCTGGGAAGCTTTCATGCTGAGAAGGTGACAGCCCGGAGAATATTCAAACTAAACTATCAAGCACCTTTGAAGTGCCAGAAACACAGCTTATTGTCCAGCATTCACACTCCATGGGCAAGCTTGCTGGGGAGGCCACCGTCCTGTGCAGAAGTAGAAGAGGAAAAAAAAATCAATTCAAAAGTCCTCCCCCCTCCCCCCACCGGCAGATCAATAGCTGTCTGTCAGGAAGTCTGACTTCTCCCATCTGTGCTGGGTAAGTGGACTCTCAGCGCGCAGCCATACTCCCTGACTGGATTTCTGTCGGTGGTGATTTGCAGCCCCGGGGCCTCTCTGCCTTGTTCCTGACTCAGCACAGGATTTGAATTTGACCGAGAGGCGAGAGGCAGAGGGATCTGCTATTTGTAGGTGGTGTCAAGGGATGTCGCCAAAGTAGGAGGGATGGGCTTTGTGAGCTCTGAATGACACCTGCCCCCAGTACAGGCTCCGCACCTGTGACTCTGTGACTGCAGCTGCCTCCAGATGTTCTCATGGCCAGCTGCTGCTCACCATTAGGGCTCCACCACAAAGAACCTGCCTGCCTTGGAGTGACAGTCCCGTATGCCCAACTCATCCATAGGCCCAGAGCAAGAGATGTTACATGTGTTGGGCTGAAGAGGTGGCTCGGTGGTTAAGAGCACTTGTTGCTCTTACAGAGGACCTGAGTTGAGTTCTCAGCCCCACATGGTAGTTCGTGGCCATCCATTACTCCATTTTTAAGGGATCCGATATCGTCTTCTGAAACCCATGGGTACCAGGCATGCACACAGTACACATAAATCCATGCAGGCAAAACACTCACGGGCATTTAAAAGGTTAACTGATTTTTAAAAAGAGACATCAGATATCTTTAGTTTGTGAGCTGTCTACGCCGATATATAAGATGCCTAAATATCCACCAGTCTGAAATTTCAGAAACCTGTGCTTTACTGGATCTAACATACCTTTCCTGAAAAGGAAGTTTTAAAATGATCACAAAATTGAAGTCTATTGCTCCCTCACATCACCCCTTTGCCCATCCCCCTTCACTCCCCCCCCCTTTTTTTTAGCAGAGACCACAGTGTACAAATAGACAATGCTATCTGATGGTTGTCTACTGCTCAGAAAGCCACTTCCCAACATAGTAGCCACTAAGGCCATGTGGCTGCTCCATCTATGTAGACAGAAATGATCAGAATTGAAAGCCCAGGTCTTCAGCCCCACTGGTCACATTCATAGTTTTCCACAGTCAGCTGTGGCTACTGGCCAACGATACGTACAGTGGACAGCAAGATACACCTATCACGGCAGGAAGTAACATCGGAGAGTACAGGCTCCACATGTAAACTTCAGAGAGGAAGAGGTCACAGCTGTCTAGCTTATCCTGAGCCTGGGACCATGCTTGCTGTGTAGAGACCCCTCTTTGATCCTTGAGGAATACATGAATGATAAAATAATGGAGCTTTGTAACACCAAGCAAAACCCCAGAGCTGGAAACACTCTACAGGCCACACGCATGAGGAATGTTAGCATGCCCTTAGCCATCTATAAACAAACAGGTTATGTGTGCAGGGAGCCAAATGTGAACACTATGTTAAGAAAGCAAGCTTCCTAAAATGTTATACAGCGAGCTTTTGTTTCATGAAGGAACACAAGCCACCACCAACTGTTTATAAAGAAATGTTTTGAAACCCCAGGTGTAACTGAGGGCTGGCTGTCCAGCATTGTGACACCGTGACAATGACATTAAAGTGTACAGGGCTGCATCATTCCTTCCTTGGGACACATGTGATCCCTTGGTTACAGGTAGGACACCTGAACAGATCAAACTGTTGACTGTCATCACTCCTGGCTAGAACTGGGGAAAAAGAATCCTCTACTCTATATGTTTCTGTAATATTTAAATTTGAATATGTAAGTGCAGCTTGAATATTTCGAATTCAATCTCGAGTAGACCTTGAGTAATCCAATGTTTCAACCCATCCCAAGGACAGACAGCACCCTTTTCAAATACCCGCCGACAACAAACTCATTAGTTTACTTCATTTGATCTCGACACTAACCCTGTAATTAGATATTGCTGGACTCTGTTAGATCAGAGAGGGTCAAGTGGCGAGGGCAAAGCGGCATTGGCATGTGAGCCCAGCTTTTTCCTTTCGCAGTTCACGGCACTCTGCATCCACAGAATGTGGGTCCCCACAGACTAAATCCCAGATGGGCTCTGAACCAGCTGCTCCATCCACAGAGAACCCACAGGCAGAATGGAGCTACCACCAAGCAGAGGAGGAGCATCTTTTGCTGCTCAAGATAGTCGGGAATCCAGCAAAAGTTAAGCTTGCTAGCCCTCCGCAGTGCCTAAATCATTCATCCCACAAAGGTCCACTGGTAACCCGTGCATTCCACTGGAGGCTCCCGGGCTCACCGGCTCCCTGGCTCTCCGGCTCTCCAGCAGATGCATTTGTGGGATTTTCAGCCAGTCCCCCCCAAAAGAGGAGTTCTCAGCTCACATGAGCTAGGAGCCAAAACCCTGCAGAGTTGCCTTTCGGCTCTGTGGACAAGACATTCCAGGTTGCACGCTGGGAGGCTTGTTTAGCTTCACACTTGATGCAAATGGGGCATGTGTTTACCCACAAACACACACTCACACATGAACACAACAGAAGCTGCTGCTGCCAACAGAAGCGGCTGCAGTGGCAGGATTCTGGAAAGCCCAGACTGACTCTGATCACAATGCCTATCAGAGAAAACAATCTAATTCCTCCTAAGCCAAGTTTCAACCTCTGCCCAGAAAATTCGGTAGAAAATGAAATGTAATACTCTATTAAGCTTTATTTTCTCAGCACAAGCGAGGGCTCACCCAAGCATGGAGAGCCATTAAAATGGATCTTACATATATCATTATAAATTTAATAATCACCATGACGGCTAGAGTTCAAGTTAAAATGAATGTCAGCTGAGCATGACCAATTGATGTCACCCCAGCTGCTGCTGAGCCCCACTCGGGGTCGCCTTCTCCTTCCAGAGGCTCCGTGGTACGTGGGGACCAACCCAGGCCAAGCCAAGAACAGATGGGAAACGCAAGCGGCTACACCTAGCCAAGGAAGAGCCATCATAATTGCACATTATCTTGCTGTAGCAGCCCAATTAACATTTTCTATGGTGTCAGAGGTCTCAACTGTTCCTGGGCTAAGTGTCTGGATCCCAAACTTGGCTGACACTCAGTCGAACACAGGCATTCCTCCGACCACTCACTGTAATCAATTTTCCCTCTACCTCTGGGAAAGCTCCGATAGAAACTGGAGCTGAAGGCCAAGCAGGCTCCACACTTGGCAAGCCAGACACCAAAAAACAAGTCCCACTTCCCCAGCTGCCTGAGATGGGGCATTCTTCCTGAGTCACAAGAGGTCCAGGCTCAGGGGTGGTTTTATTTTTGTTTTGTTTGGTTTTCTTTTTCTTTTTCTTTTTTCTTTTTAGGAATGGAGTCAGTGTTTGTGTTTTTATTTTTTTTTTAATTTTTTTTTTGTTTTGTTTTTTTGGATTTGGTTTTTTTGAGACAGGGTTTCTCTTTATAGCCCTGGCTGTCCTGGAACTCACTCTGTAGACCAGGCTGGCCTGGAACTCAGAAATCTGCCTGCCTCTGCCTCCCAGAGTGCTGGGATTACAGGCATGCACTGCCACCACCCGGTATGTCTGTGTTTTTTAAATGTATTTCAATTTATTTTCATTCTGTGAAAGACAGCGTAAAACCCAATATGAAAGCATATACACACACACACACACACACACACACACACGCACAGAGAGAGAGAGAGAGAGAGAGAGAGAGAGAGAGAGAGAGAAGGCAAAGGTGCTAAAATATAATATTTTAGTGAGTCAATAAGCCATGCATATTACACACTGAGAAACTTGATCTTTGAAATTCACAAGAGGAGGGGATAGATACTTCATCACCTGATGGAACGCCACAAGTTTAGGCACCATTCTAATGCTTCAATGGAAACACAGGGATCATCGTTTGCAGACAAACACAGACTCTGGTCCTACATGAACACGTTTAGCCCTTGATTAGCTCCTGGTCACAGCCTTTGCCGGTGGATGAAGACCCAGCCTCAGCTTCCTTCCCGAACAATTAGCTACAGCACGTCATTCCCCAGTGAGTCTCGCTTTTGAAGAAGAGATGAAGTTTAGCTGACAGACACAACTCCCGGGTGAATGAGGCTTTCAGACCAATCACAGCCAGTGGCCCTGCACTCAATGGGCCGCTTCAAACGACAAGAGCGTCTACCCACGGGGTGCGGTTTTGATCCATGTTACACAAGAGTCATCAGACAACACAGAAAAGTCCTTAGACAAACCCAGCTCCGTCGGGAGCGCCATTCCCAGAAAGGCTAACCGTGTACGCTGCCCAGAGCGAGGGAAGTACAGAGGAGCCCAGAACTTTTGGTTAATGTCTGTACGCTGTATATAAGCCTTTGCCTTCCTAGGTCCTGGCACTAACGTATTCCTTTCTTTCATTTATCTCACACGCTAAGCACCAACAACCCAAAGCAGAAAGCACAGCACTAGGACACAGGAGTCAGGAGCAGCCACATCTCTTCCTCAGCAGAGAAACACAGACGGGTCTGGCCCATGAACACCATTCTCAGAGCACCCAGTTCTTACTCCGTATAACAACTTTAGCTCCAGACAGCAAACAACAAACAAAGTTCCACCACTTACCCTCTTTTGATCTTCCAGTCCGTGAGTGACTGGCTTCCTCTTCTGCTGTTGACTCGACTCAGAAATCGATTCCATTTCCCAGGCATAAAGTCTTCTTCAGCGATAGTTTAAATCCACAGCAGAACCAAGTGCCCCAAACGACGGGCGACCTGAGCACACCGCCAGACGAGGCCCCACCAGAGAGGAGACTGTGCTAGCTCTTCAAAGCGCTTGCCATCTTCTTGAAAGCCACTTGGGAACCTGACTAGCCACGGGTGCCTTGGGGACGAAGGAGGCTGTCGCCGACATGTCGAGGATGAGGGTGAGGACCAGGGGTTCACTTCAGGGTTGAAACTCACTTAACAAGAGCCCCATGGATGTGTTTGGGCAAAGAAGAGTCCATATCCTGGGGTGTGCGCCCCATCCCTGCCCAAGGAATCCTTTTCCTCACTGTCTGCTTGGTACGGATAATTTATATATCAGTAACAATGTAAATGGGCATTTAATCCACCGAGCTGATAACATCCACATCCCTCTTGGCAGCCCTTGGCTCCTATAAATCACCACAAACGCCTCTCTGCCAGCCGCTCCTCACAGCCCCTGTGTTTGTCTCCGCGGCAGCTCCCCTCCCGGCAGTCATCTTCCTTCGTGCAGAGGGACCCAGACCTGAAACGAGAACGCTCAGTGGTCAGATTTGTCTGTGGCGAAGTGTGGTGTTTGAGCTGTCTTCCTTGCCCTCTGGAGCCACACAGCAAAGCCTGGGCGCAGCAGCAGCCAGAAGTCTTTCTCCGAAGCCAGCACTGATCACATCCATGGGTAAGCAACCTGGCGGGGTGGGGGCTGGCGGTGGTGGAGCTCACGGACTCCCCACTCGTCCTGTTCTTGAAATAGCAGGGCAGCACTGGAAAGGAGTCATCTTTCCAAACCCATGTAGGGCTCACAGTCACAGTAGCAATAAGGCATCGTGGGATGATGAGAAAAGGGGAATGATTCCTGAGGCCGGAAGCAACAATGTCTCCCCCTTCTCCCCATCCCACCCCCACTCCCCCGCTGCCGCTTATGGCTATAGGAGATGTGTGTGGCAGGTGAGACTCCCTGGCCATCAGAAGGGGAAAGTGCACTGTCAATCTGACAGACATCTGTGGCAAAGTAACTCTGCCACAGAACTAGCTGCATTCCCTGCTGGAACCAGCAGGTAGAGTAGACACCAGTCACCTCCTGCCGGACGGACGTCACAGAAGCTCTGAGAGCCATGGAAGGAGGAGAGAGGAAGAACACCTGTGCTCGGAACATTCTCACTGGGTGTATCCTTCCCTGCGTGGTTTGAGAGGCGGAGTCAGGTCTGAGAAGCATCATAAGGATGCTTCAATCGATAGTCTCAAAGATCTCTCCTTGCAACATCAGCACCTCAGGAGACAAAGGCTGAAAGGGCAGGTGGGGTGGGATGGGGTGGGGTGGGGTGGAGCTGGGGAACCTTACTAAAAAGTTTCCCACCAACATTTCTTACCAAACAACAATTTAGTCAGTGCAAACCTCTGGGAGAGCTGTGGTCAGATCCAGCCAGAGTGAGCCTAAGACAGAAGCTCCCCCCCCCCAGAATCTTCCTTGCAGCGGTCCTGAGCTGCAGGAGCCACTTTGAAATGAGTCAGAAGTCACCCCGTGTCACCACACTCTGTCAGGTTTCTGTGCAGCTCGGTGCCAAATCAGGTTGAAAGGCAGAGATGAGCGCTGGTAACAGAGCTCTCCCAAGAACAGGAAGACCGGAGTGTGTGTGTGTGTGTGTGTGTGTGTGTGTGTGTGTGTGTGTGGTGTGTGATGCTTAGGAGAGATGCTTTAGAAGGAAGTGTGGCTTTCCAGATGCACCCCTGACAAGTGTGGCTTGTCCCACGCCACACTCTTGGCCAGCACAGAGTTCAGCCAGCCACACTGCCCCTTCTGATTTGGATTAAGAATTGATGAGGAGCGGAAAGTCCAGAAAAGACTTCCCCAGAACAAGATTTCAGACGTTCTTTGCGGACCCAGGAAACAGCTAAGCACCCGTGTGCTGCCTACTAGCACCCTGGACATCGTCCCTCCAAGAGATCTCCAGCAAAGGCGAGCCTCCAAGCCTTTAGCTCCAGAGCACAATCTGAAGAAATTAACAAACTGCCCCTCAGGTAAATGTTCAGCTGAGACCTAAATAGAAGACTCGAGCAGATGTAGCCGAGTTTGAGTCTCTGCAACTGCCTCACTGTGTGACTTCCACCGAGTATCCTAGCATCTCTGAGCCCCAGCCCTCTCAGCTCATAAGTGCAGAAGATGCTAATGACTAAAGGAAAATGTTCGTTTCATATGTGACCTGCTAAGGTCGTCGAATGCCTTCTATGCCTCTGGTGCTATCCACTGACACACACAGCCATGGGTTCAGCAAATCCCTTCGTCACGTGCCGGTCAGCTTACCTCAGGCCGAAGACTGCACAAGAGCAGCCAGGCAACTTTCCCTGAAACAAAAGACAGCTAGGAAGCCATGTGTCTGGAATCTGAACTCAAGTCTGGCTCGAAAATCCTCACCTGTGTGGAAACTGCTCTGGAAAGAACCCGTACCATTTGTCTAGTTCAGACTCTCTACTTACAGCTCCTGCCTGTGCTCATGAATAATAATGGAAAGAAGAAAGAAAAAAAGAAAAAAAAAAGCGCAGTGCCCAGAAGGATCTCCTCCAGCCCTGGGCTCTGCTTGTGTCTGAGAACAGCCCTGGCTCCTCCACCAGGCTCGAGCCAGCCCTCTCCCCGGTGAGACCCTGTCACATCCCATCACACCTACAGAAGCATACACCCTGAAAGCACACGGAGGACAGACACTGTCACCACAGAAGTAGCCTCCCTGCCAGCGGGGAGTGGAAGCTGTGCCACACCTCCTGCAAGCCTTTTGTGTTCTCTAGAAGGCCGGCTGCTGCTGGGTTCTGGGGCTGGGCGGCGGGGGTGGGTGGGGGGTGGGGGTGGCACTGCTTTCCTGTGCCAGGGCAGGCACAGAGTGCTGATGGGGATGCTGCTCTCAGTTCAGTGCCCCGTCCGATGTGGATTCTGACAGCGAAGTCTCCAGAAGTTTCAGTGTGCTTGTAGGCGGAGGCCAGGAGGAGGAGGAGGAGGTACGACTAAGAGAACGTTAATTGGATCGTTAGAAAGTGAACAGGCCTGTTGGATTGATCCTGAAATGTAGCCATTCGGCGCTAGCACCTCTGTGTCATAAGCCAGCGTCTGTAAGGGGGTGGAGGGTGGGAAGGGCACGCAGGAGGAGACGCCTAGAGCAGGAGGTGCCATCAGGTAAGCTGGGGAGGCTTGTGGGCCAGCTCCAAGAGCTAGAAGTCCCGAAGCTTTGTCATATTGCAGATAATTCAAACACACTGCCAAGGGTTCTGGACCCAAAATAGATTCTGTAAGGGCTTCAATTTCCCATTACGCACCTGCCCCTACTTCTTCTTCTTGGACAATCGAAATAGAGGTATTGAGGACCATTGATTCTCTCAGAGAACTACTGAGGTCCTTTACTGTAGGAAGCCCCAGTCCCTGTGAACGGCCAATGGGATTCCAGTGCTGAAGAGCAGCAAGTTAAGGCTTTTCCAGTCGGGACTCACTCCTGCCGAGATGTTAAAGCCCGTGTTTATTTTCCACAGTTTTGCTTGATTCTCCTACACTTTCAAAATTGGGGAACTACCCCGATTTGATCTCCTGCCTCCCTGCAGTGGCTCTCTCTCGCTCCTGACTTCCAGCCAGCACTGAAGGCGGAGGGATGTGAAAGGGATGCCCGCCCCATGCCATTTTATAAGTGGAGCACATCCCTAAGTCAGCATTTGCTTCCTCATGCTAATAGGAAAACCGGGGTAGGGGGTAAGGGGTGGGGGCAGGGGTGCTTCGTGCAGACCCAGCCCTTTATCAACTGAGTGCTAGACAAGTTGCATGAGGTGTGTGAAAGAGTACCAAGGAGGTACAGTGGGCTTGAGACTTAGGGTGCAGGGCCGGATGCTCCTCAGAAGTCTGTGAGGCAAGCACTTCTGCCTGAAGATTGACCCAGCCGCCCACTCCCCGTGCCTTTATCTGGGCAAGCCAGCGAGCAGAGCGTGGTCTTGCCTCTTTCTCAAGAAAAGAAAGGATCTCGCACACAAAAATAAGTCACCAGGGCCCCAGCTGGGCGGTGCAGGCAGCCTCTGCTGCCGCCACTGAAGTCCCTTTGCCTGCAAGAAAAGAGCTGGCTAGGCGAATGTACCCCCACAGGGTCTGGGCTCCAGTGCTGGGGCACCTCCCCCTCCCCGCCCCCTCTGCTAGCAGCTGCCAGGAGTGTGAGAGAGAGAACCACAGTACATAGCCTGGCTTAGTGTCCCAGCTCAGGCTCCTATCAACCTACCCCCATTCTCTTGCTGACCCGGGAAGACTCAGTTAGAAGGCAGAGGAGAGACACAAGACATATACAGGCATTGCACACACACACACACACACACACACACACACACGCCTACCGCAGCTCAGATCACACACAGGAACACACACATCCCCAGAGAGAGAGAGAGAGAGAGAGAGAGAGAGAGAGAGAGAGACGGGCAGATGAGTGCCAGACCTATCTATATTCAGAGACAAATTTGGCCAGAAACAGAGGCACCGATGTAAAACCCCCCCACAAACATACCCCGAAACCAGCACACAGAAAGGACACACAGAGAAAACACAGACCATGACAGAAAAAGCCAGGAACAGTGATCCTCAGTCCCCCAGAGAGTACTGCAGGCACCCACACAAATGTAACGAATACGAAGGGACCCAGACGCCTGCACACACCCTGAGACACAATCATAGAGTAGGGACAGAGACACGCAGAGCACTCAGAAACACAAGAACACGCACAAGGAGATGGGAAGCTGCTTTGGACGCTTACACTGAGAGGGGCACACGCCCACTCCGGATAGGGGTGTGCACAATTTCGCCAGAGGCCTGAGAAAGTGCACAGCGGAGCTCATAACCAAGGTCTGACAGGCGCGGCGCAGCTAGCCCGGCATCTGCTGGGGAAGTTTCTCAGATCATCTCTGAACAAGGGTGGAGAGACTGGCCGGCCTGCTTGTGTGGTGGCTGAGCGTCCTCCTGTGAGGGTCTCTGTGATGCAATTCGGTTCCTTCCCTGGCTCATCGCCCCTACTTCAAGGTCCTGGAGTAAGGGTGCGGTCTCTTAGCCTAGCCCCGACCCCTTCTCAACCCCACCCTGCCTAGACCTCCAAGCCCACCCAGAGCATCCTCAAGTCCTCTTCTTTTTGCAAATCCAACTGGGCAGCAAACTTTCCCCAGGCCGGTCCTAGCGGGCAGCCCGACCAGGCTTGACCCCTGGGAAGCAGCGCAGGGTCCTACCTGTGCCCACGCCGGCCTCTGAAGCCACAGCCTCCAGCCAGTCTTGCTCTGTATCGCTCTGTACTCGGACCGGCGCTCCTCAGCCCCAGCGCTGCCACTACAGCCGCTCCTTGCCCTCCCGTTACCCGGGAAACCGCCTCCTCCTCCTCCCTTCCCCCAGCCAACCAGCGCAGTTCACATGGTGCCTCACGACCAATGAGCAGCCTCGCCATTCTGGTCCCCTTTCAGGGTCCGGAGTCTCCCCCCACCCCACCCCTCCCCGCTCCTCCGGGACTGGAAAGATAGACAAGGCCCCTCTGGAGATGGGGTGGGTGGGGTCTTCTGTCAGCACCTGTATGCGAGCAGATGTACTTGACAATTCAAGAAAGAGAGAGACCGGAGAACCGGAAGAGGGAACGAGCTCTCAGAGCACCCAGTCAGCGCCTTCCAAATTCGAAAATTCCCCAGGCAGGAGCCCGCCAGGGAGCTGTCCAGATTGTGTGAAGTCTCCCTCAAGGCGGAGCTATTCAGTTGCCACAGAGTGTTTCAGCACCTTCCTGAAGCAAATTCCCGAGCACCTCCGGCGGTTTGGAGAGCGCTTCCCAACGTCAAACTCGAATCTTTATGCCAGGACCCGTGTCTGCTTCCTTGGACCCACAGAAAGGGGGTGCACGGGCTATTTATCAGCCGGGCCTTCAGAAACCAGAAAAGGACACGTCTTTCCCCTGAGTCACGAATCTGGGGGATGATTCTAGTGTCTTGTTTCCCCCCAGTTATTATCTTGAAACTGAAGTAGCTTTGCCCAGCTTGTCTCCCTTTTGCAGAGCGGCTTGGTACCTTGCTGCCAAGCGGAAGGATGTAACTGGAACTGACAAACAAAAATTTCTCACCTCAGTCCGATCCCAAGACATGGAGTAAAGGGAAAGACCGGACCTGTCCAGATAGCAGGAGTGGAGTGGGCATGTTCATTCATTCATTTGTTCATTCATTCATTTATTCATTATCGCCTCTCCATTTCTCCTAGCTCTCCACTTCCTCCTTACCTCCCCCACTCAAACACACATACCGAAATCTCAAGTGGGAGCATGAAGTCCCCATGCCCACTGCCTACCAAAGGACTTCCACCAGCAAAATTTACTAATATTTGCTAAGAAGTTATACCCAACTATCTATTTGAATCTAAATGCTCAATCTGCCCATGTCAGCCAAGCTGGAATGCTGAACTTTCCCAGACATGAAAAATCCAGGGTCGGGCATGACTAGGTCTCCCCTGTTCTAAGACTGTCAGTTGGGAGACCGTAGCAGCACCCCAAATGCGGCTTCACCACCAGTCTGTCCACACCGTTCCACAAATGTTCTATACAGATTGGCGTGTGACTCTGGAATCGGATTCTGTGTCTCAAGAGAGATTATGGTTGGTTATTGACCTGGGAGTCAAGTCAGATGCCGATGAGAGGTAGTAACTAAGAGAGGGACTTTTGCATGGGCAGGTAAATGCGCAGAGTAAAGAGGGTGAGCACGGGTACCTGGTTCAGCTTCTAATGTCTGAACCCAAGGCTCTCACACCTCCATGTTGTCTTCAAATCCATGCAAGCTGTTTCATTGAGAAATGTCAAGAAAGGAAGCAGGGAGTAACCTTGAGGTGGTGGTCCAGAATAGGACAGGGGCAACGACAATTACGGTCAAGATAAATGGATGGGATGAAGACAGACTTTGGAGTTAGAAGCAAGAAAACTTTCTGAAGGTTTGTTTAGCAAAAGGATCATGTGTATCCAGACTTTTTACTTGAGTTACAAGAGGCATTTTTTTTTTTGCTATAAGAATTTTCTCATAGTCTTCTTAAGCTCTGTACATAGGAAAGAATGGAGTATATGAATTCTCAGTCAACATTTGGCTGGTTGGGCAGGTGGGTAGGTGGGTGGATGGATTGATGGATGGGATGGGATGGGATGGGATGGGATGGGATGGGTGGCTGGGTGAGTTGGTGGATAAGTAGATGGGTGGGCGGATGAATAGATAGACAGGTAGGTTAGTGGCTGAGTTGATGTGTGAATAGTGGGTGGCTGCTGTGGGCATAGGAGTAGATGTCTTAGAAATGTCTTGCTCAGTGGTTGAGTATACACTGCTTTTGCAGACCAGAGCTCTGTTACCAGCAACCACATCAAGTGGATCACAACTACCTGAAACTCCTGCTCCAGAGGGTCCCATGCCTCTGGCTTCCAAGGGCACCAACACCCATGTGTATGTTCCCATACACAGACACATACCAATAAAAAATATGATAAATTCTTTTTTAAAAAATGAAACAGAAGCAGCACCACCTTGTTCACATCAGCCTGGGGAAGCAAGCCTGGGGGATAACAGGTCTCCTGTTTTCATACCCTACAGGATACCAACGCTACCACCCCAGACATTCCTTAATTTTCCTTT
The DNA here is from genome assembly GCA_964023405.1 of Apodemus agrarius. NCBI lineage: Eukaryota > Metazoa > Chordata > Mammalia > Rodentia > Muridae > Apodemus > Apodemus agrarius. Next base: position 34,655,888 of record OZ030005.1, on the reverse strand, counting down.
CCTCTCCTCTCTCCTCTTTTCTTCTTTCCTATCCAACTTCCTCTTTCTTTTCCCTCCCAATTGCCAGCCTAGCCCCACTCAGTATTCCTTCTCTTCATTCTTTCCCTCTTTGAGATTTTTAAATCCACCTGATTCTGCTTTCTTGTGCATTTTAGGGGTGCCTTTATATGTGAATATCTGTTTACGGGTCTGATTTAAATTTCAAAAGAATTAGGAGTCCTGAGAAGTCGAAAGAGATGGCTAAGAAATTGGCCCCTCTCTGGTCCTCCTCACTCTCAGCCTGCTTGACCACCCCTTGTGGCTTCAATAGAGCTGGCTCTTGACTTTGCAAACCTGTGAAAAATCGAAAGAGCACACTCGCTCTGCCAGTGTGAGCTGACAGATATCAGGCTAAGAGACCACAACCTGGCAGCTAGACTGGAGACAACAAAACCCATGAGAAGCAGCACAGAGGGTCTGAGCGCAGGCAGAAGACCCGTGTGGGGTTTTACACCGGCTCACTGGGAAACAGTCACAGGAAAGAGATATCTCCTGAGGTGAGGAAGAGCTCCTTAACGAGCGGGCAATCCATTTCGCACATCCAATCCACTCGTTAAGGACGCTGCTGTGGCTCGTCAGAATGCTGACTCGGAGTTTAATGATGGTCTTACAGAGCAGGGGAGAGTTTAGCACGCTAGTTAGTCCTGTGAATTGGCTAAGTGGGTTCAAATGGACAGGCCTAGGTCTAGCCAGAGGTTCAACTGTCTAAAATGTCTCCAATTCTAGACAGCAATTATTTTATGCTTACAGAACTCTTCATCTTAATTTATCAGGCAACTCTAAGGCATGCCAGTCAATCTAAATACTTGGCGTTACTTAAACCCTCAATAACTATAAATAGCTTCTGTTCGTCATCACGCTCTGAAGGAGCAAAGAGGAGACTCAGAGGGGTTGACTAACCTGTCTTTGGTCACAACACTTGTTGGTGGCAGATCATTTACAACCCAACTTAACACCAGAGCATAGACTATATTCCTTTGTTTTATTCCTTGGGTATCAAGGAATTCTTCAAAGGAGGGTTAGGAGTTTATCACCACAACCCCCTTATCACCACAACCCCCTTGCCTGGGCAACTAGATAGGCATGGAGATGCATCTGAGAGGAAGCTTGGCAGACCTGTCCTCTGGGAAGCTACGTGGAGAACTGGTAGATTTATTCCAAACCTTCAAAAACATCAATTCAGTGCGATGACATTACATTGCAATTATGGATCTTTTGGAATCAGCTGGAGTTTCACTCTCGAAAGAATAAGCTCTATATGATGGTGAAGCCAGAGGCTGGCTGTGAGGGAAAGCCAATACGCCACCTCCATTGTCACCAGGAAGCCTACGGTACCCATCTTTGGATGCCATCCTTCCTCAGCTTGGTGAAGGTGACTAAGTGCGTGTAGTTTATCTCTGGGCTCCAACATCTTCAGCCATGGTGTGTACAGACAGGATGATGGGAGGGGAAATGGCCTGTAGCATCCTGGGGTCTCCCTGCCCTCTCCCAGATGGGTTCTGCTCAACCATGTATCTCATGATCTTGACACTGTATCATTGCATCTGAGCAGCGAGGGCGGGCAGGAAGAGCCATTTGCCTAGCTGACGCTGGATTGAGACAGCAGCAGCAGGGTCTGAAACAGACAGTGCTGTGGGAGTTTTCCGTCAGCTGCAGAGGGTGGAAGGAGAGGGTGGACGGCTACATGGCCTTCACTCTGGGACAACTCTGAGCATGGGAGGACGCTGTAAACACAGCCTGCCGAGAAACGCCCACATCAGCTGGTGGCAGGGGAGTCAAATCTCAGCAAAGATGCTCCTCAGAGGGGAGTATTCCGTGGAGGCTGGGATGGGTACCGATATAATCTCTTCATGCACTGCAGTGGGTACTTTGTTTTCCAAGATACTGTAAGAAAGAGTGGGTGTGCGGCAAAGTGCCCCATCCTCCCAGGATTTTGTATCCTAGCAGTGGAGCCAATCAGTGCAGAGAAACAAATGGACACTTCGGTGTCATCATTCCAGATGGTGGCAGAAGGGCATGCACTGGGGGAAGGGGTGATGAACAGGGACTACAGGTAAGGAGATGGACACCTTGTAAAATGACAAGAAGACCCTGCTCTGAATTATACCTGAAGGAACTGGCCATGTAAAACTCTTTGGGGAGAAAGAAATGGCAAAGCACACGTGGCTAAGACCCCGGCGCCACAGTGAGTTAGAGGTAGTCAGGAGACAGGTGGAACCAGAGTGTGGTGAAATGACATGAGCGTGAGGTATGTCAGTCAGGGAGGTCTGTTCCAGAAGCCATGGAGGTTTTTAAAGGACAGTTCCCAAAGGTTCTCTTGGCTACATTGTTGAAAAGAGGCAGAGACATCAGCAAAAGGTGACAGATATCAGCGGGCTTGGAGAGGAAGATGGGAAGGACAATTCAGTCCCTATGGAAAGAGGGAGCAGGAAAGATAGGAGAGGGAGTCAGTGGGGCCTGCCTGGCAATGGGAACTATCTGCCCTGTCTGAACCTTGGCCTCTGTCTGATCATCCTGCCCTTCGCTCTCCAGGATTCTGCATTCACACACTGAGCTACCCTGGGCCTCATTGTCTCCCATCCAGGACACATCTGGTCATCGTGCACGCTAACGGGCCTGCCCCCATCCAGGCACCACTAGGGAACATCTTATCTTTCACCTTTGCTCACATGTAGAGCAGCTGGGAGAGTCTGGTGCATTTTTAGAGGCAGGACCACAGAGGCCATAACCATTCCAGCGGGCCAGCGTTTCTCAAAGGGATTGTCCCTGAGAATGACAGTGGGTGGGCGCCACAGGCAATCTTAGCTCACACCCCTCCATCCATGTTTCCTAATGTGCACTATGTGTCATCTTAGTGTGCATTATGTGTAATTATGTGTAAACTTAGTCCTCACAATTATCTTGTGATATAGATATTATCCCTGTTTTGCTGCAAAGGAATCAGACCTCAAGAGGTTAAAGTTGTTTGTTTGTTTGTTTGTTTGTTTGTTAAGGTAAAAAAGTTAGGTATGAAGTTGTCATCCAAATCCACATAGCATGGGCATGTAGGTCATGTGCAACATTTGACGGCTGAGAGCCTTTCTAAACACCAGCTCAGGCATCTCTGTAAAGGGACCTTGAATGAGGGTGTTGGACACTTGTAATTGGAGTCTCTGCAGCCTCCGCTGTTCCATAGAGGGAAGTGGGGAGGAGTCGCTCCCACCCTCAGCGCTCAGCTCCAGTACTGCCTCTGCTGCTCCCGCTTCTGTGACCTGGGGGAGTAAGTGTAACCTTGTAGAGCCCTGAGTTTCTCTTCTGATATCCGCCATGCTGCATCGTCTTGCTGTTGGTGTGTTGGTAAAGCAAGGATTAGGAAGCCGGAGTTTTAGGTGCAAAGGAGAGACCACAAATCAGAAAGGAGATCTGCTACACCAAAGAACAGGATGACCGGAGGAAGGATTAGAACCTGGTGACAAAGACCTGGAGATCGGGGAAGTCTCCTGCTTCCATGCTTCGTGAGTTCTTAGCTGCCTCTATCCCGGAGTCCCCTGACACACACAGGGCATCGTACCCACAATGCTCTACAGCCTGCTCCCAGCATGCACTCCTGGAAGGCATCTTTGAAGTCTGCAGATGCCACCTCTCTGTGTTGCTGCCTCCTCCCTGGGGGATGACTGTTAGAAGCCTATGTAGTCTATGTCTTCAAAGAACATTTCAAAACACTGTCTTCTTTCTGGGTCACTGGGTTAGCTTAGTGTAAAGTAACCAAAGATGCATTAGTGGGGGAACTTGGCACAAAGTCCCACCTCTCACTGAAGACATACTTGTGATAGCTCCTGGGAAAGTCAGCTTTCTTCCAGTGGAGAGACACTGTATATATGGGGCAGGCCCCATGCTTGGCAGTAGATGGCCAACACCCATCACACTCCAAGGCTGGTGGTGGTGTTGTTTTGGCTTTGTTTTTGTTTTGAGAAAAAAAGAATATGAACTTGGGAAGGTAGAGGTAGAAGTTGGGAGGAGTTGGGAAAGGGAAAAGAATATGATGGAAATACGATGTAATGGCATTCTCAAAATTAAATGAAAACAAAATAAAATTAACCTGACAACCACAAAAAGAGGAGGAAGACAAGAAGTCGATGGAGGAGGGGGAAGAAGAGAAGAAAGAGGAGGAGCCCTGCTAGAGCTGAAGAGAAGACTCTGGGATTAGCAATAGAATAAGGCCCCAGTCTTCATTCCCAGCACACATATTAAGTGGCTTAAACTGCCTATAACCCAGCCTCAGGGGAGTTCCATGCCTTTGGCCTTCAGGGCACCTGCAATGGCATACACATACGTCTACACAGATACACATGCATACACATAACCTAAAATCATAAAATTAAATCTTCAAAAGAGAGACTCTATTCTAGCCAAATGAAATGGCACATATCTGTAATCCCAGCCCCGCCCGGGGAGGCAGAGACAGGAGCATCAAGGCAAGGTTGAAGGCAGTCTAAGCTACAAAACCCATACACTATCTCAGAAACCAGAGTAAAATGACAGGTAAGGACAGAGAGCTGAGGAGATTGTTCTGTGATAGGTGTGTTTATACCACAAGCATGGAGAAGCTGAGCTCAAACCCCCGGAGTCCACACTAAAAGGCCGGACATGGTCAGATGCATACCTGCAAGGCCAGAGCTGTGGAGTCAGAGATGGGAGAGGAGGCTTGCCGGGACTTGCTGGCTGCTCTCAGTAGCTCAGTGTCCTCGCTGCCTTTGGAAGAAGTTACTTCTCTGGCCCAACTGGTGCCAGTGAGCAAGAGCTGCAGAATACTAGACAGGACCTGGTGTGATGGTTTGTATATGTTTGGCTCAAGGAACGTCACTATTAGAGGGTGTGGTCCTGTTGGAGTAGGTGTGTCACTGTGGATGTGGGCTTTAAGACCCCTCACCCTAGCTGCCTGGAAGCCAGTCTTCTGCTAGCGACCCTCGGATGAAGATGTAGAGCTCTCGGCTCCTCCTGCACCATGCCTGCCTGGATGCTGCCATGTTTCTAGCATGTTCTGATGATAATGGACTGAACCTCTGAACCTGTAAGCCAGCCCCAATTAAATGTTGTCCTTCTAAGAGTTGCCTTGATCAAGATATCTGTTTACAGCAATAAAACCCTAACTCAGACACCTGAATTGAAGAGCAGACACCATATATCCAGGAAGGCCCGAGGGTGAAGCAGGCAAGAAGCCCAGGGCAAGGAGGGACAGGGAGGCGGAGAATGGCTACCAGGGTGAGACCCAGCTTTGTAGCACTGAGGTAAAGTCTGAGAGTGCTTCACAGAGTCTCCCTAGGGAATGGGCCTGGCAGGGGTCAATGACACTGGATCATAAGAACTTCTTCACCTTTGCAAACCTCCCAGCCCCCGAAGAGTGGTGAAACACCAAGGGGCAGGGGTGGGGGGGTGGGGGTGGGGCGGTAAGTCAGCTTGCTTGCCTTTCTTCCTGCCGATCTGTAGATGTCAGTACGAACAAACCCCAAGTTGTTAGCTTACACTTCGTTATCTCCCTAATCCTTCCTCAGACTCTTGGGAGTAAAGGCAGAGAAGGTGACCCAGGTCCCGGCATCCACCTCTATGAAAATGCTCTTCCAAGACAGGGTGAAGAGAAGCTGAAGAGACCCATTCCTCGATACGTATGGAGCTTTTAATGACCTGTCACCAATGTCTGGACCCAAGTCTGAGGGGACTCCTCGGGCCTCATTGCCCAACTCACAAAGCATGATGAGTTATTCAGAAACTCCGGTGGCCTCTGAGAGAAGGGTATGAGGGAGAAGAGAGGTACCAGTCTGGAGAGGAATTGGGGTGAGAGGGCCAGGTTCTCCCAGATGGTCTAAGAATGTGTCAGAGCCTGGGGTGAATGTGCACAACCCCCAAAAGGGAGAGCAGGCCTGCTCTTCTTGTCACTATGCCCACACATCTAGGAAACACCCACTGGCTAGTTGCTTGTCCACTCTCAGATCTGATCATAACCTGTAGGGACCCCTGCCTCTGCTCTCCGCACAGGGAACTCTATTTCCCAGACTTCTTTTGCACACTTGTGTCTAGGTGGGGCTAGCACTGAGCACTGTGTGTGAGAGAGATGCCCAGCTCCCACTCTTCTTCCTGGCCGATATCTCCTTTGTGATTTTGGTCTTATAACACCGGCTCTCTGGTCTCTGCTTCAGTCTCAGTAAAAGTATAGATGCACAACTGTCATCTCCCTATGCCCCTGCAGGCATCATGGAAATGAACACTAATTACTGGTCTGTCAGACTTCTCAGGCTTTCTGTGGACAGATCCAATCTCCAACACTGCACAGGGCTTCTGGTTCTTCTAGGCAACTGTAACTAACAGGCTCAGAAGATTCCAGCCCCAACCTGAGATCTGCCTAGAATCTATCACAGGGGTGGGAGGTTAGAGTGTCCTCAATTAACTGAACGCACTATTCCAAAGGCCTTGCAAACTCAGCTGATTGTGAGCCTATAGAATTGATTAAAGTAGGTTGAAGACTTCTGGTTATTTGTTTCCAATGCTTGTTTTTTGTTTTGTCCATCCAATTTAGGAAGTTCATACTAGAGTCAAAACTAAAGAAGACTAAGACAGCTACTGTGTGCTTCAATATATGCTGTGAAATTCCTATGCACAACACTAAATGCAAATGTTAAGTGATTGTATGCCATTATTTTGACTGAGCAGTCTGAATGTAGGTGAAGAGAGGAAATGAAAAACAAATGTCTTAGATGAGATAGGATGAGGGTCTCAATAGCTCAGGCTGGCCCCAAACTCTCGACGTCACTGAGGATGACCTTGAACTTCTTATCTTCCTACCTGTACTTCCTAAATGCTGAGGTTATGCATGTCCACCATCATGTCCAAATGATGTGATGCTGGGGACCAAACCCAGGCCTTTGGGAATGCTAGGCAACCACTCCACCAACAGACGCGCCTGTACCTACCCAACGCAAACTCAGCAGAGAGTGAGTCTATAGAATTGATGAAAGTAGGTTGGATACTTCTGTATCAACACCTTTCAAAGATATTTTTCACGATAGGCTAACTCTTAAGGGTCACCTGGGCCTCCGTGGAACAGGTATCTCCTCTGCCTCAGCGTGCAAGAGGCAGGAAAGCTCAAATGCCCTTCCTCTGTGCAGCCACCGCCTACCATTTTAACGATAGAGTTCACAGAAGCCAAGGTGTAAAGCTAAAAATACGAGGAAGCAGGAAAGACTGGCAGAGGTGTTGCCACACTGCATCTGAAGCAAGGGTTGAACTTTCCCGAAGCCACGGCATAACCCAACTAGGTCAGATGCAAAACTCTGACTGCACGGGGCTGAGCAGCAGTGCAGGGCCGAGGCACACTGAGAAAGGAAATGAGAGGGGCTTGTTCCACTTGGGGTCGCCTACGGGGGTTAAATATCATGGCCCTGGTTTCTCACAAAGCAGTTCTTGGAACTCCCTTGAGCAAATCACCTTGGACTAGAGGGGCCAACAGATATCTCATGTCCTCGTAGCACTAGTAGAAGTGCATGGTTTTTACAGAGAAGATTGCCAAGGAGACAGGTAGGAAATGAGGGGTTGAGCAGGTTTTGATCTGTAATCCCAGCTCTTGGGCAGCTGAGGTGGGAGAACCACCAGTTCCATGCCAGCTTGGGCTACATGGGGGACCCTGTCCTGTCATACACACACAGGGAGAACGAGAGCAAGCAAAGGAACCCACAGGAGTTAGTGCTTCTGAGCCTGGACTTGGCGCCTCACTGACATGGGTATTATCATCACTGAGCACACAGAAGCTATGTGACCTCGATGACTTGGGGCGTCTGTCGCCCCGCCTGTATCACTGGGGTGATAAGAGGCTCTCCTAGAGAGTCCGTAAGGACAGCAAACGAGCTGGTTGGCAGCCTAGGAGGGCACTTTCAGTATCCTCTACTGCCATTTTACGGAATTCAGTTCCTAAGTCTTGAGAGTGTTGTCGTTCGGTCGTTCGGTTGAATCTCCCAGAATAATCTAAAACTGCCACTCACTGGGCTGCAGAGCTCATAACAATGACCAAGTGCGGCTGTGCAGCGCGCATGCCCGTGTTGACCCTCCTGTGTTCGCACTGAGGGAGGAGCTGCAGGGTGAGGGCACAGCCGGGCCAGGGCTGGCATCAGGGCCACAGCTGTGCTGTGTTCAGGGGACTTCAGCATCATGAGCGTCCGGAGTTCCCTGGTTGGGCTCCACTTAGGTTGGAAGCTGGTTCCCGTAACATGAAGGTAAATAGGACTCATTTACCCCGCGCTCTTTCTTGTTCATTGCTGACATAGAAGGCCCCTCTTAGAGGAGTGTACCACCTGATTCCACTTGCTCCCAAGGCCCTATGCTGTCAGACTGCACCCAACGATTTGGATAGGCTGAAAGGAAGGGACTGCAGAGCACGCCGGTAAATAGAAGGGCAGACCCGACCCTGATGTCTCAGTCTCACGCCTCATCCTGCGGTTCTATTACCACTGCCAAGGCCAGTACCTCAAGCCTCCTTTAAACTTGAGTGGTTTCCCCTGGGGTGGAGGGATGTCCCCATGCAGATACATCTTCTAGTGAGCATCGTATCTGTCTCAGGGCATTTGTGAACCTGCATGAACTTCTAGTCTAAAGTCGAGCGAGGCAATTGGTTTCATGACATGACTTTTGAGCCCTTGAATAGAAACATTCTAGTTAGCCCATGTAGAATAAATGATCATTTGAAACAAACAAACAAACAAACAAACAAACAAAGCCAAATGCTCTCTGCAGCAAAGTCCAGCTGACCCTCCCCCGACCCCCGACCCCCCACCCCCCCAGTGCCTTGTTGCTTTAGTGTGACCTGTAACCTGGGGTGTAATCTGTGAGGATAGATCCCAGGGGCTTCCGTGCTGACACCCCACCTCCACTCACCTTCCGGAATTCAACGCCACCCTCATGGAACGGAACAGTTTGCCGCCTGTGACATCCCTAAGGCCTTCCCCAGTTGTCCCTCATAACCAGCTGGGCAGTCGAGGCAAGCCCCATTGCAGAGCTGTCAAGACAAAGGCGAGAGGTTACATAATTCCAATTAGCAGAAGCCCCACCGACTCCAAACAGCCCCTCACCACTTCATCATCTCTCTCTCGGAGGAAATCATCACAATTGCCACCAACATCCTAGACACAAAAGGTGACAGAACAAACACAGGGCTTTCAGGCAGACCCCAGGATTAAAATGTAATCTCAAAATAAAGTCTAATAACTTTCCCCCTTTTGAACACACTTGGAATAAAATTAGCATATAAATCAAAGCTTAATTAGGACATTGTAACAAGAATCAGTACCGGCTGCTACGAGGGGTTTCAGGCCTGCTATAATGCACCAAATAAACACCATAATTAGAGAACAAAATCAAGGCGGTCTCTTGGCAATCAATCACCCAGCCAGGCTCGAGCCTCTCGGCTGAGGGTCACCTCTGTTTGCTATCTTGTGCATCTTGCCTCCCAGCCAATCTCTCTTGAGACACCACACACGCTTTCCGGGCTGGGTTGGTGGCACATGTTTGAGGGTCCCAGCACTCATGAGGAGTCCTCGCACCCAGCAAAGGTTGGGGAAATTTACAAGAGTCTGAGGGCTTCTAGTAGACATATTTCTTATTCCAGCTGTCCTAGGTCCAACGTTTTTACCTAATCCAGAAATCTTGCCTTGGACTCGAAAAGTTCTCATTTCTCTCATTTCATTATTCGGTGGCCATGCAGCTAGCCTGTGCGTGCTCTCTCTCTCTCTCTCTCTCTCTCTCTCTCTCTCTCTCTCCCTCCCTCCCTCCCTCCCTCCCTCTCTCTCTCTCTCTCTCTCTCTCTCTCACACACACACACACACACACAGACATACACACAGAGAGACAGACATAGACACACACAGACACACAGGCACACACACACACAGACACACACACACACACACACACACACCTCAGAACCTTTGCACATGCATTCCCCCTTCTACCAATATTTTGTTGTTTGTTATTGTTTTCTGCATGGCTTTCTCCTTTCTCTCTACAAATAGTTCATCAGAGTAATCTTCCTCAATTCCCTTACCTCACATAACAAGTCCCATCATTTTAACTCCCTTTGCTGGGGAGCTGGAGGGGCCATAGAATTGTACTATCCACCCCTTTGGTACGGATCCAATAGCAGAATGAGAGAGGAGAGAGAGAGAGAGAGAGAGAGAGAGAGAGAGAGACAGAGACAGAGACAGAGACAGAGAGACAGAGAGAGAGAGACAGAGAGACAGAGAGAAAAAGACAGACAGAGACAGACAGTGCAAAGAGGGCTGGTAGAAGCTGCTCAGTCTGTGATGTGCTTGTTGTGCAAGCATGAGAACCTGGGTTTAATCTGCAGCACCCACCACAGAAAGAAAGAAAGAAAGAAAGAGAGAGAGAGAGAGAGAGAGAGAGAGAGAGAGAGAAAGAAAGAAAGAAAGAAAGAAAGAAAGAAAGAAAGGAAAGGCCAGGGCTAAGGGTTGGAGAGATGGCTGAGCAGTTAAGAGTCCCTACTGCTTTAGCAGTAGACCTGAGTTCAATTCCCAGTACCAAGTTTGGGGGTGCTTAGAACCACCTGTAACTCCCAATCCTTCTGCTTCCTGGGACACCTGTACTCACCTGCACACCACTCACACCCACCCACCCACACATACATACATACATGCATACATACATTCAGGTATGCATATACACACATACAGACACGAACACAAACATAATTCAAAATAACAATATTTTAAATGTGTAGGACCAGTGGTGCATGACTATAATCAAGTTAAGTGGAGCCAGGAGGATTCCTTAGGCTTTCTAGGCAGCCAGTCTAGCCTGGTGAGGTCCAGGTTCAGTGAAACACTGAATCGCTGAAAAAAAAACACCCAGTTTGGGTCTCTGGCTTCCACATACACATATATACTGCGCGCGCGCACACACACACACACACACACACACACACACACACACACTTAGCATTCGCCAGAGACCAGGAACCAACAAATAAGAAGACAGAAAGCAAAGAGTCTCAGAGAGAACACATGACATGAGGTCTGGCCAGCCCCGTGAAGTATAAACCACCAAATGCACAGGTGGGCTGTCTAAGGCTTCTCTGTGAGAGAGGAAAATGAGTTCATCAAATAGTATGAGCTAATGCTATGATCTGGCATTTATTCTTAATTTCCGTAGCTCTGCTTGAAGGACGTCCTGACTTCCAATTCCTGCTTTCTATAGTGAAAAAGTCAAGGTAGAAAGAGGAAATGCTTTGCCCAAGTTCATATTGTTTGTGGGTGGCTGAGCAGAAATGGAAACAGAGCAAGGGCTTGTCTCTACTCAAAACAAACACTGTGTACAACTGGCTACAGAATAACACTGCAGCAACACCGCCGGGAAAGGCAGGGAAACCAGATGGCAGGGAAACTTGATGTGGCCGGGGAGGAAAGGAGGGACAGCCTGGCAATGCTCTTCAGTGACCTTTGACCTAGGGCTTTCTGGATAAGCGGTTTACTTGGCCAGCCTATAAGTTGAGCCAGCAACTGGGACCCTTTCCACATAGAGGGACCAAGCTTGCAGGAGCCTGGAGGCTCTGGGAGTGGGGGGGGGGGGCAGAGAAAGGTGGTGAGAGGCAGGTGGTAGGGTGGAAGATAGCAGTCAGATTTCCATGACAATAGAATTTATCCTTGGGCCAGCTGGAAGGCCTCCAGCTCCCAAAGAAATGTCCCAATGATGAACAGCCATCGTGGGTGTGAAATGTGCTCTAAGTACAGAAGGGCTGGCCCTTCACACCCTTCACCCACTCAATAGCTGCAAGATACTGACTGAGTGGGTGTCATGGGTGTCAGGAACATGGTGATCGCCCTTGTGTGCAGTGGGGGTGGGGGAAGAGAGGGTACAGGGAGAAGTCTTAGCCAGACGCAATGTCAGGTGCTCTGTTGAATGGTTCTCTGTCTGTTTAGTGAGAAACTGAAGTCACATTCCCAAATTACAAGTCGTCCCAGTGACCAAAACATCAAGCGCCACTTAAGACTTCATCAGATCTGAAAGCTTTCTCAGGAAGCCAGCACGGGAGAAATCACAAGGGCCACTCACTCTACAGTGTAAACTTTGCTAATTGAATCAAGGGCGATGAAATGATCGGCTACGGACCTGTGGTTTATTCTGTATATTGACATGGTCTACTGCGTGAAAACTTGTCAAATGAGTGCAGTCAGCGGAACGAGGCTCAAAGAGGCAAACTGGAAGATTGCTTTCAAATGGACTTTAGAAGCATTTTCAAAACAGTTTCCTTTGCCTCCAGATATTTTTTTTAAAGATTTATTTATTATATGCAAGTACACTGTAACTGTCTTCAGACACTCCAGAAGAGGGCGTCAGATCTCATTACAGATGGTTGTGAGCCACCATGTGGTTGCTGGGATTTGAACTCGGGACCTTTGGAAGAGCAGTCAGTGCTCTAAACTGCTGAGCCATCTCTCCAGCCTACCTCCAGTTATTTTTTTCCCCACTTTTCCCTCCCGTAGGACAATTGTAGATAGTATTCAAACTCCCCCTAGCTAATTTCTCCAAACCAGACTTTTTTGTGCAACTCAAGAATGCCTAACTTGCTCTGTCTGAGAGGCTTCCGTCCTCCTATTCTCCTGCATTACTATTCCTTCCGATGCTCACACGGCTGCCTGCGATCCTCACTAATACCAATATTCAGATGTCATCTCCCAGGAGAGGTGGTTTTGGCTGGTTACATAAGGTGACAGACACTCTTGTGGTGTGTGTGTGTGCAGAGCATGCTGGGAGAAGCCTTAAACAGCCCACCTGTGCATCTGTTGGTGTATACTGCGTGGGGCCAGCCAGACCCTGTGTCAGGTGCTCTTGGGGTTAGTGAGAAACTGAAGACACATTCCCAAGTTACAGCTAGATCCCACGACCTAAACAACAACAAATGATCATTCTCTGAGATCTGCTTGGTTTCCTCCTCTGTTTTCCCTTACTAAAATGAAATCACCACCCAGCAAAAGGCTTGTGTTTTATCTCCCCAGCCTGTAGCCCAGCAGAGAGCACACTGAAGATCATGCCTGAGATATCTAGGGCTTTTCCCAAACATGCTCCGGATACACGCAGGATGGAGATGCTGTCCCTCACACCTACTCAGTCAATATCTTGCAATAATCAAATCGGTGAAGGGCGAGCTTTTCTGTATTTTTGACATTTTATCTACACTGTAGCTGTTCATCATTGTGGGGTCCTTAGCATGGCATTTCTTTGGAAATCAGAGGCCTTCCAGCGGGGCCAAGGATGAAGACTGTTGTCATGGCGATATGGTGTTGCTGTGTGTCCCACTTCAACCTTGGAAGCTCCATGAAGAAGACACAAAATCCAGGTCTGGAATCACTGGAGGAAAGCTTCTGGTCAATCACCTCGCTGGCGTTTCCAGTGAGATTTGAGTGCTACCTGTGGTGTCAGTAATATTTCCTTAACACACCCAAAAGGAAATACTTACTGACACCATAGGTGGCCAGTTTCTCCGAAGCTTTTACAGTTTAGATTTGCATCACTGTCTGCTGCTGGAGTCATGAATATTTCTTCTGAGTCTGTAGCTCATCTTTTAACTTTCTATAGCTGTCTTTTGTTCCATAGACATGCAGAATTTGTACCTAATCAAATCTGCCAGCCTCAGGTTTTGTTATACACTAAGAAAGAACTCCTCTATCTCAAGATTACAAAATAACATGCTCTAATACTTCGTTGGAGTTCTTTTCTTTTTCTTCTAAGTGGATCACTAATTGTCACAATATTTCAACTGCCTATTGTTGCTGGTGATAGAAAAGGTTACATTCTGCTGTGTTTCTATGTGTTCTCTACTCTGTTGGTGGAGATAGCTTCACCTGCCCCAGGGTCATATTTTTTTGAGGGGACAGTCTCTGGAGCATTATAGTTTATGCTAATAATATAATTATCCTTATATTATGGTTTTATCCCTCAGGTTTTGACTGTTTATTCACATTTATTCTTTCAGATTAATTCTAGAGAAAATTAGGCTCTCACCAAAAACATCCTGGTGTTTTGTTTACTACACTGTGCTTATGAGCTAATTTGAGAAATATTGCCTTTATAATAATGAGCCTACCATAGAGAAACACTGCTTATTGCTTATTCTTCTTTTTGCTTGCTATAATAAAGATTAGGATTTTTTTTTACATTGGCTGTCTTTGTTTCATGTTGTTATAACAAAATACTTAAGGCTGAATAATTTATAAGAAGAGGTTTGTTTAGGTCAAAGTTTTGGAGAGTAAAAGCCTAAGATTGGGCAACTTTAACCTGCTCAGCCTGTCATGTGGCCCTTCTGGCTGTGTTACAGGTCCCTGGAGCATCTGAGGCAGGGACACTTAGGAGAGAGATCATGTGGTGAATGAGGAACTCTTCCCTAAGGCGCAGCTTTTGACACCAGCACACTAAGTTTTGGTTGGGAAAGATGATGACAGCAGCCCTGACATTGTCCATCTGTGGTTATTCTCAGGGGTGATATGGAACTTGCAGTTGTAAGAATTCTCCCTGGTGGCTGCTACCAGAGTTTGGATGCAGAATGTCTCTCATATGTGCCCTGTGTTAAAGGTTTGGTCTCTAGTCCATGGTGATGAGATGGAGCCTGGAGGGAGGCCTTCTGGTAGGTTCGCCACCCTTGAGTGAGATACTGGGAGTCCAGCCCTTCCTCTTCTGAGGTGAGGGATTTGTCACATACTTTTATCACAGGGAGCCCTCTAACCACAAGCCCAAAGCAGAGCAGAGACTGAAGGAAAGGCCACCCAGAGACTGTCCCACCTGGGGATTCATCCCAGATACAGTCACCAAACTCTGACACTATTGTGGATGCTGAGGCTGACTGGCTCAAAGGAGCCTGATATGGCTGTCTCCTGAGAGGCCCTGCCAGAGCCTTACAAATACACAGGCAGATGCTCACAGCCAACCATTGCACTGAGTACGGGGTCCCCAATGGAGGAGTTAGAGAAAGGACTGAAGGAGCTGAAGGGGTTTGCAACCCCATAGGAAGAACAACAATATCAACCAACCAGATGCCCCAGAGCTCCCAGGAACTAAGCCATCAACCAAGGAGTACACATGGCTCTGGCTGCATATGTAGCAGAGGATGGCCTTGTCAGGTATCAATGGGAGGAGAGGTCCTTGGTCCAATGAAGGTTTGATAGATGTCTCAGTGTAGGGGAATTGAGGGTGGGGAGGTGGGAGTAGGTGGGTGGGTGGTTGGAGGAACACCCTCATAGAAGTAGGGGGAGGGGGAATAGGCGAAGGGGTTTCCAGGAGAGGGGGAAACCAGGTAAGGGGATAACACTTGAAATGTAAATAAATTAAAATAAAACAAATTCTGTGTCTCTTTTCATTCCTCATTTTGATTGTGCTTTATAGCTTTCAGAACTCAGTAAGTTTTAATTAAGAAACAATGTTTAGTTTTGTAAAAATGTGCATTCAACAGTCACAGGGATGGCCACATGGCTTCTCTCCTTTAACCTATTAGTAGAGTGGAATTGTGAACAGATTTCCTAATGTTGAACCACACTTTCATGGGATGAGGCCTTAGTTCTTCATGGCGTGTCTTACTTTCAATGCTTTTCTGGATCATATTTGCTAATGCTATGTATAGAATTTCTTTTCAGCTACATTCATGACCATGTTGATGTTTGAGGACACTTCCCTCGGAGCCTGAAAACCTGATGTGGAATGTTACGGATCTTCATGAATTAAGCGGCTAACTGAAAAGATACACGGCATAAAGAAACGGTTTTGCGAGGCGTCTCTAGAGCTAGCGGCTAAGCCCTCTACTTGTTCACTTTCTATAAAGTGCATCACTGCATCCTATTGATCTTCTGGAGCAATGCTTCTTAACGCATAGGTCATGATCCCCTAAGGGTCGCACATCAGATATCCTGCCTATCAGAAAGTTACAATATGATTCGCAACAGTAGCACAATTACAGTTATGAAGTAGCAACAAAATAATTTTGTGGTTGGGGGAGGCTCACCATAACATGAGGAACTGTGGAGAGGGTCACAGCATTGGGAAGGTTGAGATCCGCGGCTCTGGAGTTAAAAATGAAACCCGGGGCATAGGGAGAGCCAGAGGGCCAGTTCAAGCTCTTCCCGGAGGATGATGTTGACACCAGAAAGACAACAGTTGTGAAGTGCCACTTGACAGGCGAGTTTGAAAAGAAGTTGTGTAGTCACTCTGGGTGTGGAGTTGTGCCCTGGTGTTCCACACCGACAAAGAACCCATCAGCATGTGAGCCGTGGCCGACCAGACAAAATTCAGGGACCTGCAGGATGGCTACTGTAATGGCCCAGTAGCCCCGTTGGCTATTAACAATGTTTGATGTAACATCAAGGGTTACTTACAAGGATGCGCCTACTGGCATGGAGACCTGGTTTACATGTGTGAAAACATCCACGCAACATTTGTTGCGTGGCAACAAAGTGGAAATTAAGGACAGGATACTGCAGGCAAAACCTATTGTCTTCCACCAAGGAAAGAATCTGCAGTGCTATGACATTTCTGCCCAAAGCCACAAGTTTAGAAAAGCCTTTCCTCTAACTTGCCAGACGCGCACTGGAGCACCTAACTTAGACTTGATGGCCGTGCCTGCTCTTGCCCCGCCTGGGGTGGCCACGGACCCAGCTTTGGCAGCATGGCGTCAGCATGATTTAGAGGTTGCTCAAACAACGTCCCTCCCAGGTGAGGAGGAGCAGTGAGAAAGTGGAGCTGGGCTCCTGTGTCAGAAGTCTAGCTTTTCTTTCTTTTCTTTTCTTTTCTTTTCTTTTCTTTTCTTTTCTTTTCTTTTCTTTTCTTTTCTTTTCTTTTCTTTTCTTTTCTTTTCTCTCTCTCTCTCTCTCTCTCTCTCTCTCTCTTTCTTTTTTTTGGTTTTTTTTTTCCAGTCAGGGTTTCTCTGTGTAGCCCTGGCTGTCCTGGAACTCACTCTGTAGACCAGGCTGGCCTCAAACTCAGAAATTCGCCTGCCTCTGCCTCCCAAGTGCTGGGATTAAAGGCGTGCGCTTTTACAGGTCACTGGCCTGTGATGTCAGTGAATGTGACACCTGGTTTAGCCAAGCAGAACGTGTGCTTTTATGGGATACTGAATGAATGAGTGAGTGAGTGAGTGAGAGAACAAATGAACAGATGGGAGATGAATGGGCTTCCAAGTGAAAGCAGCAGTTAAAACATACCTTAGGTTTTGTGGGGGCATGGGTGGAACTTGCGTATTTAGCTGTTTGGAACATGGTTGTTTCCTTCCTGAATTTCAAAGATAAGGCTGCTACGCTCACATTGCAATACTCAGTGGTGAGATCTTGTTTGTAACTGTCAGTCTCTTTCTCTTGTTTAGAATTAGAAAAAAAAGTTGTATTTCAAATAATACAAAAAATAATAAAAAAATAAAAAATGGAACCTGGTGCGGTGGAACACGCCTTTAATCCCAGCAGATCTCCATGAGTTTGAGGCTAGCCTAATCTACAGAGTGAATTCTCTGGCAGCCAGAGCAAATGGTGAAACCCTGTCTCAAAAGAAAAAAAGAAAAAGAAAAGAAGAAAACAAAATAAACTGGAATATAGAGAGGATGGTTTAAGTTTTGTTGGATTTAGAAGATGCTAAAGAGGCTTCAAAGCTTTTAATAAATGATCATAGAAGAGGCAGACTCTGACTGCACCTACACATCTGGGTGAAACCTCTCTGGCCCCCGATAGGCAGAAAAGGAAGTCAAGAGGAAGATTCCGTGGGTATTTTTACTCAGGATTTTACAAACAGCAGGGATCGATTGCAACATCTGAATCTTCAGTAGCGTCTCCATAAAGGAAAGGAGTTCACATTTTCATTTAGAATGCTTGTTTTGTTCCCAGCTGGGGGCGCTGTTTAGGAAGGTTGTGGAACCTCTGGAGACTTACAGATGGAAGTGGGTCACTGGGCCAGCCCTGAGGCTTGATAGCCCTGCCCCATTTCCTGTCTGCTCTCTGCTTTGTGAGTGCAGTTACACCGTAAGCTGCTGACTAGTATTTCCACCATCGTGCCTTCCCCACCAAACTCTCAAGCAAAGTTAAGTCTTGTTCTCTTACATCAGTCTTACCAGGGTTTTGGTCACTTAACATAAAAAAGTAATTATTTTTTGCATGAGAACAGACAACATTGCAGATCATCTCCTGAGACAGAAAACATAAAAACATAGGTTGAATGACATGCAATTTCCCAGCATGGTCTTGAAAGAGAGCAGTGGCTCTCAACCTGTGGGTCGCTACCCCTTTGGGGACCAACCCTTCTGCAGAGGTTGTTGTCTAAGAGTATTGGAAAACACAGATTTTTATTTACATTGTGTTTCATAACAGAGGCAAAATTACAGTTATGAAGTAGCAACAGAATATTTTTATGGTGTGGGGGGGGGAAGCTCACAATAAGAGGAACTATATTAAAGGGTCTTGGCATTAGGAAGGTAGATAACCACTGGGAGAGAGAGACCTCCAGCTGAGAACTGCCTTCTGCCCGGCCAGTTCTAGTGGGACAGTGGAGAGTTTCAGGTGAGCAGCCCCACTGCAGTGTGGTCAGCGCCTTTCTGATGACGGGATGACCGGGGCTTGCTGCTGAGCCCAGTGAAGTGAGCCAGCACAAATTCCAGGAAGGCAACGCAGAGCCAGGGAACGCTTAGCTCTTGTACTCACTAACCTGGCTTCTCCCTGATGTCTTCAAAGGCCAAAGGCTATGTGGCCTTGGCGGGCTGATGACTTCTCACCTCCAAATGCAAAGTCCAGCCTGCACGAAAAACGTCCCGGGCTTACTTTCTCTCCACTAAGTCTGTTCTTACAGGGGGCAGGAGGGGAGCAGGCAGGACATGATTTCACAATCTATCCTGCAGCTCTTAATACTCAGAGACCCTTGAGAGAGTCTACACTTCCATCTCAAGAGAGCTTGCCCTTCTCAAGATTTAGATTTTTATCAGGAAAGGAAGTGGAAGAGGACTCTTCAGAATATAAGCCAGATGCTCCCTGCAGCCGTTTCGAGGCCTCCCCTCGTGTAGAGCCTCGCACAAGTGTGAATCCAGGTGTGTGAGATTCTCATGCATCTGTGTCTGAATAGCACACGTGTCTCCGGTTGCATGAGAACTGTCCACGCTCCAGCTGAGGGACCCAACATCTCTAACCACAACAGAATGGAAGCAGGGCTGGTGGTGCCCAGGCGCGCCTTACCCACAGCCCACATCAGCCCTTGGGAGTGCTTTGTGGGTTTCATCCTTCACAAGCCCCAGGATGTTGATCTTCCTCTTGGTGGGATGACTTGTGTTAATGTCTATTTAGCTGGCTAAAGAAGTTCCTTATGAAGTTATTTTCTGAAGGCGGCCTCCATCTTTGCTCCTCTAAGAGCATAAATCTTCTTTTTCGCACTCTAGGATTGGTGTCGTGTATAGTTGATGTCAGAGAAAGCCTCTTTCTCTGTTACTGGTTTATTTTTCTTGTTAAAGATGGTGCTGGATTTTTCTACTTGCTTTGTGTGTGTGTGTGTGTGTGTGTGTGTGTGTGTGTGTATGTGTGTGTGTGTGTGTGTGTGTGTATGTGTTGTGTATTAGGGGAAATATTAGACAGCCTTTAATATATATGTGAATATGAAGTCTCAATTTTATATATTATATGAAATTATAATATTTATACACATACATATATATAACTTGATAAAATGATATAGTTACTAATAAAATGGAGACTTTAATATTCACAGTCACATATTTCTTTTTTTTTTAAAGTGTTTATATGAGTACACTGCAACTGCCTTCAGACACACCAAAAGAGTGCATCAGATCCCATTACAGAGAGTTGTGAGCCACCATGTGGTTGCTGGGATTTGAACTCAGGACCTTCAGAAGAGCAGTCAGTGCTCTTAACCACTGAGCCATCTCTCCAGCCCCACATATTTCTTTTGTTTAACATTTTCCCCTTGACTGCTATTTCTTTACTCATTCTGGTTTCTGTTTGTCATCCTCATGAAGATCTTGGACAGACTAGCTCTGTTTAAAATTATTATTCTCATAATTTCTACTTCTTCTGGCTTGTTTTGTTGGATTTTGTCCTATATCCTGGGGAGTTCTTCTAATTCACAGATCCTATTTTCATCCATATGCCTTTGTAAGAGTTGCTGTATCTTGATTTTTTTTTTCCTTATTTGATTTTTTTTTCTTCAAACTGGTACCTGTTGCCTGGTTGCCCCCTATTTCTATCACTTTCTTGGTTTGGTATCTTTAGATTACCTCAGACTATCCACTAGGCATTTAATTATCTTCTGTCCCCTGCATCAGCCCCGCTGCAGTCGGATGTACTTGCTCTCCGTTCTTGCTGCCCCTTGCCGTGAGCTGCTGGCTCTCCTCACAGCCACGTAGTGCCCCGGCCTCCCCGTGGCTCTCGGCCTGTGCTGATGCGACCCCGATTCCATCAGCTTCCATGAGAGATCAGTCTGCATTCCCCCACAACACTCAATGGATGGCTAGGGGTGGGTTAAGAGGGCCTTGCTTTCCACCTACAAGCTTCATGAGGCGACAGGGGAAACCTGGTCCCACGGATCCCTTCAGGCCCATGGTTGGCATCAGCAATGCCCAAACAAGCCAGTCTGTGACTCATCCATCCTGCATCCTGGGGGCAAAGTTATGATCAGAGTTCCTAGATTTCCTCTTACCGGGCTGTTCTCACTACATTATAGCACCCCCACTCCCCACCTCCTAGACCTAATCCTACCCTGAATTGTATGGGTACCACCATATTACCCTTGGTGAGTAGACCACATGTGGTGACTGGAAGCTTGAGGAGGGAGGAGGGAGATCGTATAGAGATGCTGTGATTTCTGGCCAGGATACGTGTGTGTGTGTGTGTGTGTGTGTGTGTGTGTGTGTGTGTGTTACCAGTCTGTGAACCTTTGAAGAACAAAGGTTGAATCTGTTACCCTTTCTACATTCAGCACTTTCCAAGCGTTTCCAAGCACCCAGGCTGCTATTCAAATGTGATGTTGCTCCGCAAGTCCTTCCAGTCTCCACAGCGGCTCACCTCCATACCCAGGCTCAGCCATCTTCCACGTGGCATCAGCTCCAGCATCACTCAAAAAGAGCCCCTCTGCCCTTGTCCTGTGTCCCTAGACCCCACTGGCATCAGTTGCACATGGTAACGTTTTTGCTGTAGATAGTAAGAGATGTGGGTACAAACAAATATACGAATAAATTGACCCTTCAACTTAATTGTAAGGTTGAGGCAGAAATCAACTCCTATTCAAGTCCATGTCACTGGTCCCTACTACATGTGTCATGTGACACAAAGCAGCCAAACACTACACACCTGAAATGAATAATATACAGGGAGGATTGCTCCCAGACTGGAGCAGTTCCATATTATTGTAACTGTTGAGGCGTGAGCACCATAATAGTCCTGGAGTCAGAAAGAATAAGGAAAAAAAATTTATTATCAGATTCCAAAGATGTGCCAGGTACTATACCAGGGGCTATCTCAGCATCAAAGGGGGGGGCCTTCTCTATCAATAAGTAATGCTTTACACATGAAGTTGAACCTTGCAGTACTGAGGTGGACACTGAAGTTTACTTTCCTTAAGGCGTAAGCTAGCCGATGCAACACCGCAGAGCTTGTGAGTGGCAGAGCTAGATTTGAACCCAGGCACCTTGAGCCTGGAGACAAGACTCCCAGCGTTCGGGTATGCCAGGGTATAGACTGTGTCCATACCAGGCCAGTTCAGTAGGTATTCAAGGAACTGAGGCTCCCCCAAAGCACATGATTAGAACCAAGCCATTAAGCAGCAATTTCCTTGCTCTTAGAAATCATTTGAGTGGTTGTTGGTTTTGTTGTTGTTGTTGTTGTTTGGAATTTTGCACATGCGACAACCCTTGGGATCTGGCCTCAAGAGACCATAATGGTCCCGAGTGACCAAAAGTCCTCATGAACAGGCCCCAAGGAGTTAATAAAAGACCTCAGTCATTTGGAATAGAGTTGAGAGAAGCCACCAACAGTTGGAGGACAAAACAGAAGGAGTCACAAGTCCCACCTGGCCCACAAGTCCCCCCTATGCCCAGGGTATAGACTGCTCCAGCAAGGTCCCCTGTTACAACTACTCTCAGTGGTGCCGCTTACCCTGGGCCACATGCATTGCTCTGTGCCAGTCCGAGAGACCTATGAGAGCATGCCTCCTGTCGCCTTGTCAGCTGCCCTACCGTAAAGCTCTTCTCTTCCTCTTTGCAAAAACTGGTGCCGTGGTCCGAGCATCCATGGACCCAGGCAGTGAGCCTTTCTGAATATTAATCTCTCTTCTCAGACAGTGGCTACACCACGGGCATGAGGTTAAATCTTGGTACACGCCCTCAGAATCAGAAGCCAGCGTTGCATCGCCTCTACAGTCATTCTTCCTCTCCACACGCATGGCCTACCTTCCTGGCCTCGCTTGAAATGGGGTTGCAGAGGGAAGCATTCCGGCCACACCACACTCCCTAGATGCATCTATGAGACTGTGAAGTAGAGGAAAGTGGGGATGTCTATGACACCCCTACGTGCCTGGGTGTCCGGCGCAGATGGGAAGCCTGGACATCCAGATTCTTGAACTCCAGCAAGCAAAGTTTGGGCTCAGATGGTCCCCACTGTCATCTGTGGATGGAGATGTTAATTTAGTCTTCATATCTCTTTAGTCTCTCACAACCACACGGGAGAGCTGTTAGCCTCGGTTTTCTCTGCAGAGAAGATGAAGCTTCTGCCTTCTGAGCAGTCAGTGGCAGAACGAAGCTCTGCTCTCGGGTGCGTGTATACCGGGCATCCCAGTCCGAGATTGCTGCTGACAAGTTTGGCTCCAATTTCACCTTTGCCCCATATGCATGTCCCTACGGACCCGGGTTACTGCTGCCAAGCTTATGGGCGATAAAAAGAACAGGGGAAGGAAGAATGAGGGCACCCTGGGCCAGGAATAGGGAGAGGTGGGGAGGGGCAGGGAAGAAGCATGTGCCCCCTGCCTGGGAGAGAAGGATGAGAACCAGGAATCTAAGGAAACTGTGTCAGGGGGCCTTAAATGCATAGCTAACGAGGCTGGGCCTGGGGGAGAGCTCAGTATCACCAAGTCACCTTTTAGACCTTTGTTCCAGCAGCAGGCATAAGATCAAAGGACCCTAGATGTCTAAGCTTCCAGCCCCAGCCTGAATATGTGCCACAAGCACAGTCTGTTTCTGGTCAAAGGTACTATTTGGAGTAGAGAGTAGTGGCATATTTGGGATGTCACTGGTCAGTGGGTCTGCCCTGGCTGGGACTTTGGCTCCTCCTCTCCTCTAATCACACAATCACAGCTGTGCAGCATGGCCTTAAAGCAGACCAAATAAATCTTCTTCTGCATCCAGGACAAAGAAGAAAATGAGTTCCGTTCTTCCCAAAGAAAAGCCATTCTCCAAAGAGTCCTCTCTCGCTCTTGGGGCAGATAGATGCTGACCAGCTTTGGAGCAGGCGATTCCTCCCTAGTGATCACCTGGTGCAAAGCCTGTTTAAGATCTGCAGAGGGTGATGGAGAAGCAGTTTGGAAAAGGACCCAGTACAGGAACATTTACCCTGCCTTGGAGAAATGTACAAATCTCAACAAGAACAAAACCCAGAAGAAAAGATGCCTCTTAAAGCTGGGGAGAGACAGCTTAGTTAGTAAAGTGCTTGTCACAGAAACTTAAGAACCTGCGTTTAATCCCCAGAACCATGCAAAGGGTAGGCATGGTGGCACATGCCTGGAAGTCCAACACTGGGGAGGCAGGGAGAGGTGGCTCTCCAGAGCTCACTGGCAGGCCAGCTTGGGTGAGCCGCATGTCAGTGAGACACCTTGTCTCAACAAGCAGAGCAGGTAGATCCTAAGGAACAACACCCAAGGTTGCCCTCCAGCCTGCGCATGCATGAACACGCATATGTACCTGCACACCTGTGCACCCAAATATAAATATGCACACATCCAAAAAGGTTCTTCTATTAATGTCCATCTGTCACCATTAGTCCCCATTGTATCATCTGCAATTAAAATAAGACGGCAGAGACAGCCACCGGGTGGTGATGGCTCAGGTTTTTGTCTTGAGACATGATTGCCATAACACTCACGAGCTCTCCTGTTGTTAGGACAGCAAACAGAACGAAGCCACGTGTTACCAAGTGCCCTGTTGATCAAGAGATGGTAAGCCACGTCCAGAACTCCTAAAACTTAGGATTCTAAAATAAGAATACTCGAAAGCTGATCTCACCTTCCAAACTTGAAGCGAATTGCATTCCAAGGGATGAAATGCCTGACAGTGTTTGAAGAGAGTGTACCCTCGACAGTCAGGTCCAGGTAGGACATGGGAAAAATCTTTCAGTCTAGACAAACCAGGGCATAAACGCATACATAGGAGCTCCCAAAAGCCCCAGGTAAGAGTAGACACCAGAATAATGTGTATCTGCTAGCCTTGGCCACAGAAGCCAGGGGCCGGAGGCCGGAGGCCGGAGGCCTGCAAAGGCTGCCCAGCAGTCCTGGCCCCAACCTGCTCCAGGTGGTACACGCAGATCTCAGAGGGAGTAGAGAATTGGGGCAAACCCAGGGAGGTCTTGAGAGGGCAACTGGGTGCCCAGAGGACTCAGCTGCACCTCAGTGTGACTTTAAACAAAATCACTGCCTCGCTGAACCTCAGTTTTATCCCCTGTGGGAAAGAGGATATAGAGGGCACCTGTGTCTTTACCCATCTAAGGGTATCCCTTTGGTAACCTGAAGGCTATGAATATCCTTGATAGAAGAAAAGTCTCCATGTGTAGCCTAAAATCGGCTATTTCCATCACCACCTGTTTGGTTGGAATCCCTGCTTGCCCCTGCGCAAGCTGGGAAACCCCATGCCACCACTCCCATGTCTCTGTATTTCCAGCCACCCACCCAAGAGTTCCCACCTTGGGCTCAGTTTTTTACCATATGTGGGCACAATCCTAGCTCCTAGCTGACACGTCATCATTCCTTGTCTAAGCGCTATAAAAAGCCCCTTGCTTTAGCCCAGGTGCACGATTATTCCACTAACCTCCTGCTCTGAGATCGGTGAACCCATCTGAGAGAGCCATCTCTCGATAAACCTGCCTCTATATTCTTGGTCTGGCTTGAATTAGCTTACCCTATCCACAGAGAAAACCTATTACCATCTGCTCCTCCCCCAAACCACCTAAGGCCCCAGAGAACAACCCACAGGCTAAAAGATTTCTAAGCATCCCTTTCAAGTTGGACAGGTAGGAAAGGTTCTGTCCGTAGGAAAGTGTCGGATGTCAGGGTCCAGTGGGGTGCAGAATGAATGCCACAAAGGCAGTGAGCAAAGGGTTAGTGTCAGAGATCCTCACTACTCAAGTTCTGTCTCCCTCTCTGAAGGTCTAGAAACAAAGAAATCTGGTTGACTCTGAGAGCACACCCCGAAGCCAGATCTAGCAGAAACGACACAGTGGCCCACTTCCCTGGAGAAGGAACAAAGCAAGCCCATGTCAAAATCTCTCTGGACTCACAGCAGATGAGAGCTTCACACGCCTTAGACACAAGATGCTTTTTTCGTTCTCTGGAATCCATACCCATATGCTTACCTGTAAGTCCTGCCCAGGAGACATCTGCCACCAGCCCTAGTCCAAGCTGCCAGGTGGCCTCAAGGGTTGGAACAAAACCAACCCTTGCAGACCTTGCTGACATTGGAATTAGGTCGGCCATCTTCTGGTTACCACATCACGTCGTAGCTAAGGACTATCTAAGAGATCTCTCGTCTCTCCTTTGGGGTTGGAGTCGAGGAATGAATTGCAAGAACGAACTGCAAGAGACGAGGTTAAAGGGTCTCCAGCAGTTCTATCACTGGCTGCATTGGTTGTCCCAGAGGAGGTGGAACTAGATTGCTTTCCGCTGGGGGCCGGTTTTTCCCAGGTGAGGCCAAGGAGCGCAGAACCACACCTATAGGTGCGACACTCTGAGCATTCACTTCCCCAGCTCAGGCCTCTTAACAAGGAAATCGTGCAAAATAGTGGGTGTTGAATCCATGTATGCACACACAATGCCCAAGGAACAAAAGCATAACTATGGCACGGGGAGCTTTTCCGGAAAAGCTCTCAGAAGTTGGGCTCTGAAGGCAGCAGAGCCTGTGGAAGCAGCGTGGAGGGGGAGGTGGTACAGCCAGAGAGCAGCTTGAGTAGACATCCAGAGGCTGAAGACCCTGCGGACACCGCAGGACGTGTGCTCTCGGGATCTTCAAATGAATGTTAAAACACCCATCTAAACTGCAAGCAAAAGAGGGGCTCCTGCATGCTCTGAGCCTGCTTAATAATTCTCCTGACAGTCCATGGGCAAGAACCAGTCCCTGATACCATGAATGATAACTCCGTTCTGCTTGCAGACAGGAGCCCAGCATATCTGTCCTCTGAGAGGTTCCACCCAGCAGCTAATGGAAACAGATGCGGAGTCCCACAGGCAAACAGTGGACGGAGCTCAGGGACTCTAATGGAAGAGTTGGGGGAAGGACTGAGGGCCTCAGAAGTGATAGAAACGTCACATGAAGACCAAGAGTCCACTAACTTGGACCCTTGGGGGTTCCAAGAGACGGAACCACCAACCAAAGAGCAAGCATGGGCTGGACCCAGGCCCCCTGCATGTATACAGCAGATTGCAGCATGCTCTTCATGCAGCTTCCCCAAAAGATGGAAAGTGGGCATTCCCTGAATCTGTTGCCTGCCTGTGAATCCCGTTCCCCTAACTGGGCTGCCTTGTCTGGCCTCAGCGGAGAGGATGCACCTAGTTTTGCAGTGACTTGATGTGCCAGGGTGGGGTGATATCTAAGGGGACCTCCCCCTTCCTCAGAGGAGGAGGGAATGGAGGGGCTGTGTGAGGGGGGACTGGGGGGGCTGCTATCAGGATGTAAAGTTAATATGTAAATTAATAATAATAATAATAATAATAATAATAATAAAAACCTGTGTTCCTGACTTTGCCCTTAATTCTATGTTCTGGTAAAGGAGCATCCTGCAGCTGGACCTGGAAATGAAAGGGGTGGGGGATGGGCATCTAAAGAACTGTAACAGACTTTCCACACAATTCTTTAAAACACTTCCCAGAAAATTGCCTCTGGGAGGAGGACAAAAGAAAAGTAGCCACTTTTTTTTTTTTTTTTTTTTTTTAAGGACAGAGACAAAGGCCTCTGCCCACTACCACACAAGTGGGCACCATCAAAGCAATCTCTTACCAATTTTGCCGACTCTGGGCAGCCTGCCCTTCAGGACGGAGCTGGCCAGCTGGCTCCCTCAGCACTTTGGATGGAGAAACCCCAGCACTACTGCCAGACCAGAGAGGGCAGGGCCATAGTCGCCACGGGCCACTAGGCATTCAAATCTGTTCATTTGACCAGGAGCAAGAAACTAGGAAAGCAAACAAAGACAAGGTCTGGGCCTTGTCATCGCTTGATAAATGGAAAATCAATTTAGTCTCTATAATCCTCCTGTGCCCCAAACTGCAGGGACAGTCACCACATGCTTTATTGCCTTGCAGAGTGTATTATCTGGCATTTAAAGTGAAGCGTTTTAAAGAATTTTCACTACATTTGTATTAGCTGGTTAGACTTTTTATTACCGTGACAGAAATCCCCCAAGAAAACAACTTAAGGAGGCAGGATTAATTTCGACTCATAGCTTTGGGGACTCCTGTCTGTGATAGGATGGGCCCATCTTCCTAGTCCTGTAAGGAGGCAATCTATCACTGTGGAAGTCTGGGGTGAAATAGATCAACTCACCGCAGACAGGAGGCAAAGGGAGGAAGAGAGGGAGGGGCCCAAGACAAGACACAGCCCCCAAGGACATCTCCCCAAAGGTCTGCTTCTTCTAGGTAAGGCCCCACCTTATAAAGTTTCCAGAACCTCCCAAAATGGTACCACCAGCTGACAAAGCCTTCCGCAATCAGGCCTCTCAGCAGATACTTCTTATCCAAACCATGGTAACCCCTTCTATAGGGTTACTTAAAATTATACGTGCATTTAAACATTCCAAATTAGTACATTTACTCTGAATTCACAGCATGAATTACTATCTCGGGCATTGCTGAGTCGTCAGTGAGTATCTAGAGAAGCCCCTTAGCTGTCCCAGTGCTCGCCCAGCAGACCTGAGGCTCTGGGCTCTATCCCCAGCACCATATAAGTTGGGTGTGATGGTGCAGAGTTGTGATGCCAGCACTAAGGAGGTGGGGGCAGGAGGGATAGTATCTCAAGGCCATTCTTAGCTGCAAATCAGATACCAGCCTAGGCTACAGGAAGCCCCCGTCTTAAAAAGACAAAGATTACCAGGCGACAACTCACAAACTCAGTTGAGGAGGAGACCCTGTGTGAAGCTGTGACAAGTGCAGACTGGGGAAAGGAATCCCAGGAGGAAGACGGGGGTGTGTCTCTCCTTTATGCTTTTTTGTATTTTTCCAACATCGCTGGCTGTTCCTGGTGTGACCTTCTCCCTCCTAGGGCAGGCAGTTCTATCAGTGACTTTCAGGAGTCCTGGGGTGTTCAAAGGAGTTTCTTTTCAGACCTTTTCTGGGCTGCCTTTGCTATGATCCTATTCTTCGGCTGATAGATGGATAGTTTAGAAAATTGAGACTAGAAGAAATGGATGCGTGCGGTGAAGGATATAAGAGCTAGTGAGACTCTCGTGGGGCACAGGAAGGAATGGGGTGCTAGTCAAAGGTGGGCCAGGGCCAGGCACTTCCCCGCACTCTGCGCCCACCTAGCTGGGCAGATGTGCTTGAGTTTGGACAGCCCAGGAGGGCATCTGTAGTGGTCAGGAGAGAGGAAGCTGTCCCAGGAAAGCCATTGCCTTCTCCCCCACCCACAGAACTGCCCCCAGCAATAGCCTAAAGCCAGATCCACTTTCCTGTCCCCTTCCCGGAAGGGCTCCAGAGTCCAAGCCCCTCTTCAGTGATAAGATCTTGGTCACGACATTTAAGCCCTCTGGGTCCTATTTCTTCATCTGTTCCTTTGAAAGGATGGACAGAAAGAACATCTACAAAACCTGGGACTCTATAGGCTCCCTGCTACTCTCTCTCTCTCTCTCTCTCTCTCTCTCTCTCTCTCTCTCTCTCTCTCTCTCTCTCTCTCTCCTTAAAGTAGTGAACTACTTAACAAAGGTCTTTCTTCCCCTGACTCCCAGCGGAAAGTCTTCCTCTGCCAGTCTGGGGTCTTTCTGTGCCCTGAGGCCACACCCTTCTGTGAAGACAGTAGTGTCAAGAATTTGAGCTTGCAAGAGTCACAGGCTGCCCAGCCATGGTGCTGGTCCAGAAGAGTTGAAGAGACACACAAAGATGAAATCTGTTTGGGGCTAGGGCTGCCCAAGGTGGCCTGGTTCAGGCCTGCTCTCTGCCGCCCCCTGTTAGTTCAATGCTTGAAGAGCTACTTTGCTATTTACTAGGCATGTTGTGGAAATGAGGTCATAGAGATAGCTCAAAGTAGGATCTGTAGCCTTCCCAGAGCCTGTGCTACTCTGTTATGATTCTGCTTTGGGATGCTAACGGATCAAATCGGGCGCCTCTGTAATCTCAGGCTCCATCCAAACAGAAAAATTAGGCTCTCAAATCCAGCTTTGGGAGGGAGGGACAGCAACAAGACAGGCAGGCAGCTGGATGGCACTGTTTTTCCTTCAGACCCCTTTGCAACTGGACACATGTTGGAAGGTGATGCTCACTCCAAAATAGGGTCTTCTCTCAGCTACTCTTCCTTAGAAAGACCCCCCACAGACCTATCCAGAGGCGTGTCTCCTAATTAACTATAGACCTCTCCATGTCAACTCTCTGAGATTGAGACCACTATGGGCGCTTGCTGCATTTTTAGATGGATTTGAAGATGTTCTAGAGGAACTCAGCAGGAACACTACCCTTTCCCCACCTCCAGACCCCGGCTAAGCACTGATGTTCATCGTTCCTTCCCAGTGAGCACGGCCTACCCTCCCAAGCCTTTTCCACAAAGTCTGTTCCACGAAGAGGGTCCCAGTGTTGCTGCCCAAGGTGAACTCTGTGCGTCTTGGGCATTTGAAGCACCTGCCTTGGAGCCTACAGCCAGAGCGGGGAAGTGGAAATCAGCATCCAGCTCTATATCTGATTCTGTGTCAGATCTTTCCAAGAGGTCTTGATATGTGGTGGTTTCAATGAGAATGGCCCCCCCAAAGGCTCAGCTCAGTTCCCATCTGGTAGAACTTTTGGGGAAGGATTAGGGTCGGGGGTCTTGTTGGAGGAGGTGTGTCATAGGGTCAAGCTTTGAGGCTTCAAAATCCTCCCAGCATCCCCAGCGCACTCTTGGCCCCCTGCTCGAGGCTTTGGGAGGTGAGCTCACAGCTGCTCCTGCCACCATGCCTTCATTCCGCCACCATGGACTCACCCTCAAACACCACGAGCCCCAAATAAACTTTTTCATCTCTAAGTTGCTTTGTTTGTGGTATGTTATCACAGCAATGGAGAACTCACTAAGACAGGCAGGGTGCTAGTTGTAACAGGCAAGTCAAAGCTGTGGGTTTCCCTCTCTCGAATTATACAGTTAGGCTAATTTTGGAGTTCCACGAAGAGGAGGAATCATTGCTCAGAAGCATCCCTAAGGCAATGGAAGCTGGTGGTGAGGAGTGGGAGGGGGTGGTTCTTAAATGTGAAGGTTGTTGACACAAAGGACTCCTGCCAAGCCAGGGGACAGCAGACAAGTAGGCACAGGGGTGACATTAACTGATGTCTTCCTTAGGATTTCTACTGCTGTGATAAAACAAAACAAAACAAAAAAACCACCATGACCAAAAAAAGCAATTTGGAGAGAAAGGGGTTAAATTTCATCTTACAGCTTCACATCACAGTGAAGATCACTGAGAGTAGCCAGAGGAACAACTCATGCCAGGCAGGAACCTGGAGGCAGGAACTGAAGCAGAGGTCATGGAGGAATGTTGCCTATTGGCTTGCTCCCCATGGCTTGCTCAGCCTGCTTTCTTATAGAACCCAGGACCACCAGCCCAGAGATGGCACTGTCCCTCTCCCACATCCATCGTTACCTGGAAAATGTACCACAGGCCAATCTTTTGGCACTTTTCTCATTTTCTCAATGTAGGGACATTTTCCCAATTGAAGTTCTCTCTTCCAAATGACTCTAGGTGGTGTCAAGTTGACATAAATCTGACCAGTTCAACTGGTGTCTTTTCCTCCGGTGTTGTCTGAGGCCACATCAAAGCGGCTGAACTGGACCCCGAGGTTCCAGGATGATAGCAGAGCAAAAAAGAAACAAAGATCCAGATCCTTGAGCTACGCCAGAAAGCCTTCCAAAGTTCTCCTTGCCAGGTCTGGACATAGGAGTGTCAGACCCTGAGGTTGTCTGCTTAGAGTTCATACTGTCAATAGCAGACCTGAAAGGAACTGGGACTAGTCTGAGTCCCCTCTTACCTCCCCGCTAAGGAAGTCAGATACGCTGTGGTGAGCAGGAGGGACAGGCATGACAGAAATGTCAGATGTGGGGAGATCCCTGGGCAGGGGTCCGACACCTGCTCCACATGCACCCAACTCTGGCCAGGCAAGCTAGACATCCCAGAAGGAGATCACTTAAGAGTGGTTTCTAGGCAATGTCCAGGCAAGTGAAAATCTGCCTGAATTCCTCCTCTGGAATCTAGCAGACAAATAAAGACCAGTAGATGCTATGGCCAAAAAAATGTAATGTGTATGTTTTTAACATCAGAAAGGCAGAAACCTACCTCAGTCACCTCAGTGAGATTTTATTGAGTCTGGAATATCACTCTTCTTCTGGGTGGTATTTGTCCTCTTTAATCAGCTTGCGAGCACTCAGGCAGGCAGAGAGGACTCTGTTTTCAATTATCACTGTCTTTTTGTCTTCTACTGAGATGTTCCTCATCTAGTCTTTGGGTCCAATTCACAAATATCTGCTCACAGCAACTGTGAATTAAGAATTCTGACTCTTGGGCTGGAGAGATGGCTCAGCAGTTAAGACTGCTCTTTCGAAGATCCAGAGTTCAAATCCCAGCAACCACATGGTGGCTGAAAACCATCTGTAATGAGATCTGACACCCTCTTCTGAGGTGTCTGAAGATAACCACAGCGATTGGCCCAGAGCGAGTGGGGCTGGAGCAAGAACTGGAGAGTTGGCTCAGTGGTTAAGAGCACTGACTGCTCTTCCAAGGGTCCTGAGTTCAAATCTCAGCAACCCCACAGTGGCTCACAAAACATCCATAATAAGATCGAATGCCCTCTCCGGTATGTCTGAGAACAGCTACAGTGTACACAATAAACAAACAAACAAATAAATAAATAAATCTTTAAAAAAGAATTCTGAATCTCCATCTTTTGGGATATAGAAATTTCTATTAATTTCCATAGTGCATCTTCTCTCTCTCTCTCTCTCTCTCTCTCTCTCTCTCTCTCTCTCTCTCTGTGTGTGTGTGTGTGTGTGTGTGTGTGTCTCTCTCTGTGTGTGTGTGTGTGTGTGTGTGTGTGTGTACAAGTGAATCTGGGAGGCTCCTACCTGATGCTAGCCTACAGGCAGTGTAAGCCCAGGAAAAATCTCTATACGCTCTCTCCTTGACTCAACTGCCTCTCCTGTACAATGGGCAGAGCAAGAGTACTTGCCTCACAGGGTTGCCATGGGAATTAGGTGAGCTCGCGCAGACTAAGCACCTAGAACACTACAGACGTTTCTGACATTTCCATTCTTTGCTATTATAAGGAGTGAACATGAGAGTGGGGTCTGCTGACAAATTCCAGGCATTTCCTGTTTAGCACAACTCTTCTGCTTTGTCTTCCTGATAAGGAGAGACAGAGGAGGGCTATAGCCAGGGCATTGGGGGCAGGACCACTGGAATGTGCTGATGTGAGATC
The DNA here is from genome assembly GCA_964023405.1 of Apodemus agrarius. Taxonomy (NCBI): domain Eukaryota; kingdom Metazoa; phylum Chordata; class Mammalia; order Rodentia; family Muridae; genus Apodemus; species Apodemus agrarius. The sequence goes on along the minus strand of OZ030005.1, from coordinate 34,622,963 downwards.
CCACAGAGCAGTCCTGGAGGCCACATCTGTGCCAGCTATGGCCCTACCAGTTGGATGGTATGGACAACGTTCTTAACGGGGTAGACAAAGAGTGCTAGGTACTGGTAGACATCACACCCTGCCCCACTTTGGTCTTTTAACAGCCAGTGTTGCCTCCCCTCCCTGGCCCTGGGGAATGCCCATGGGAAGTCCCGGCATGAGAACGTCACTGTCACGATGTTATCCGCCAACATGGATTGCAGGAAGAGCAGCTGCTTGTGGGAGCAGCCTTGGCTGCTGGCCTGACTATGCAAAGTGCAAAATAGTTGGGGTGTCTATTGCTTCAATAAAACACCAGGAAGTTGAGGAGGAAGGGGTTTTATTTGCCTTACACATCAACAGCACTGTTCATCAACAAAGGAAGTCAGGACAGAAACTCAAATAGGACAGGAAATCTGGAGTCAGGACCTGATGTTGAGGCCATGAGGGATGCTGCTTACAGGCTTGCTCTCCCATGCTTTCTTATAAAATCCGGGACCACCATCTCAGGGGAGGTGCCACTCCCCACGGACTGAGGCTTCCCCTTCAATCACTAATTGAGAAAATGTCCTATAGCCAGATCGTATGGAGGGATTGTCTCATTTGAGGCTCTGTCCTTTCAGATAACTCTATCTTTCATCAAGTTGGCATAAAACCACCCAGCAAACAAAGCTACCTTGCATATTCTCTGTCACCTTTCCTGGAAAGTAAACTCTGGGAACGGAGCTTCGTCCTAGCCCTAGCCCTGACTGAACTGATGGTTTTAGTCACCTCTACAGCTCCTGGGTTCTACAGCTCTGTCTGGTGCTCAAGGGGCGTCACTGGTTAAGCCTTCTGTACCCTAGGTTCTGTCTGCAATTATCCCTTGAGTGACATCTGCTTCTCTTGCAATGTACCAGCTCAAGGAAGGAAAACAGGACTTAACTGCAATGACAATTTAGACTGGTTGGCCATGTCTGGCTAGAATGAAGTACCTGGAAAATAGCCATTAAACATTGACTACTATAAGTTCAGGGCAAAGATATAACAAATTTATGGTATGTATATTGGCTGATACTATTCCGGGCCCATCAGCCTAAATATGGAGTCTTTAGCATCTATAAGAAAATATTCTCTATAGGAAAAATCCCTCAGATTTGACTTCCTAGGGTTCCAAGAAACTGCCAAACTCAGGTTTCCCAAATTGGAAAGCAATCCCCACAGACTCCTGGGGGAACCACTAAAAACGTACAAGGTGGTGACCTTGTGGGTGCCTAGCCCCCAGAGGCCTTAAAGGCAGCTGCTAAATTGTCCCGACTGGCCTGAGATGTTTCAGTTTGAGCACAGAAGACCGCACCTCCCAGGGAACACCAGTCCCGTACAGTTTGTGATGGCTGTCGACAATACTGACAGCGGGTGTAACTAGCCAACCTCCCCGGGTGGAGGAAGTGTGCCTGACGGTCCTCATTGACTGAACTCGGCAGCTCATCTGAGAGATGTCTGACCCCAGGGACTTCCCATCCTGTGGTGCATCCATGGGGTGAGGCTGAAGCAGGAAGATGGTGGAGAGAGAGATCCAGAGAGCTCCACCTGGAGCCAGGGACTCAGTAGCTCTCACTGGCCTCAGAAAGTGAGTTCTAGGAGACTGTTCACGGGCTGTCTGCTAGTCACTCGCTAATCACAGGAATGCGTGGAATCCGGCAAATCTTCCTTCCTCTGTGGTTAAGTACCACCCATCCCCATCCCCTAACATCCAAGAACTGCTGATCTGGAGCATGCAAGAAACACCGTTTCCATGTTCCAAAGCACCCACTTCTTTGAAACCCAGAGAAAAAGAAAATAGGCTTCATTGTTTATTGTTGCAAAGTTACTGCACAGCAAGGGGGGAAAACTGAAGCAAATGAAAGCAAAGGAAAAATCATTTGCCTCATTTCAAACGTCCGTAGGCACCCATCCAAACGAAAGCAGGAAAATGAAATTAACTGTGTTCCTTGAGTTGTGTGCTTCTGCCTGGATTCGCTAAGAAAAACCCACTCTTGCCCACAGCCACGTCTGCTCCTTGTGACATCTGTCAGCCAGAGAGTTTAATTGTTGGTAAAAGCATGCCCCCGTTATTTGAGCACCACACAAATAGCGTAAATACAATTTAACCACCATTTCCAGAAATCACAAACCTGTGTGTCGTGCGCACCAAGTGCTAAGGCTGATTAGCGCAGAATTTAATTTTCGTTAATATCAGCCCAAGAGAAGTGGAGCATGAAATTACCCTGATATGTTGATATTATGCTCCCTAGTTCCAACTGTGTCCTGTAGACTCCCGTTGCTGGAGACAGGCGCCGCCCTGTGTGGGGAAGAACCCCCGGCAAGGAGCAAGGCTGGATGGGAAAGCAAAATGATTGGGTCTGAGGACACGGGGCAGCACTCCTGCAACCGCAGGGGCTCAAGGCCTGTGTGGTAATGACGCCAAAGGACACTGAGTGGCAATTAGAGATGATGGTAGAAATTATGGACTCGTTGACTATGAGGTACTTTCTAAGAGCCTGGGGGTCTGGGATTTTAAATCTTACAGTAAACTTCCACAGGTCAGGTGCTACTGCCTAAATACATCACCGCCCAAGCAAGAGCATTTTTGGCTACTACTTACCCCTAAAGCTAAGAATCATCTGTATGTCTTCATGTGTTTGGAGGGAGGAGGTCAAAAGAAGATATTATAATGTGAAGATTTTATGAAATTCGAACTTCTGGTGTCCACATAGTGTGTCCAGAGCATTTGGTGACTGGAACCCAGGCATGACTCCTGCCTGGTCTTGTTGGCAGCTGCTCTGGGCTACCGGAGCAGACACGTAAACTGTCAAGTCCTAAATATTTACTTTTTTGCCTCCTTCCTAGGAATGCTTGCCAACCTCTGAGCTGAGACACTACTGGTTTTCAAATGAGCTCTCTGGAGGAGGGGCCAGGAGGCAAAGGGAGCAGAGGGGCATTTGGAGTGAGGCAGGCATCTTTGTGTCCTTTACACACAATACACTTTTGTTTCGAAAGCCAAACTGCTCTGAGATCTGAACAATGGATTGAAAAGTGCCTCCTCTTTGGTGATTTCCACTTGGCCTTGGAATGGTGGGCTATAGACTGGCTCCAGGAAAGCCAATGCTAGCCCCAAACACGGCTCAAACAATAACAGGGTGTGTGTACTAGAACACAAGCGTTTATCCAACCAAGGGGTCTGGAGCAAGCACAGGAGGAAACGTTAAAATCCCCAACGGAGCCCATGGCAGGAACTCTCCCATGTACTGCCTTCTCTTCCCTGCATGTCATGTCTTTTAAGACAAGTTTGTGTGTGTTATTGATTCCAGAATTTGCGCTATACTAATATTTTTGTTAATCCCTGGAATGATTCCCTCCCGAGGGGAAGGGTCTTTGTAGCTAAGAATAAGTCAAGGAAGGCTCTTCAAATGACATTATCCTGGGTTTCTAAGTAGTCCAGCGATATTCTAATCCCAGGGTTTCTGTTCATTGCTCTGTATTGAATATTCATGTGTCACTTAAAAAATCCTGTTTGTGGTGTAAATACTCCCCCCTCAACCCCGGGCCATCCCAAGTATCCTAATAAGATGGACACACAGACTAGAAGGCCCACAAAAGGGGTACGATGCACGGGCTGAGATGGAAGGGCATGGCCACAGATTCAAGAATGCCAGGACAGTCACCATTCACAGAAGGGAGCAAATGCATTCTTCTCAATTTTGTATTTCTGGACTTCAGAACTGAGAACCGATTCCTGTTGCATTACACTTCAAAGTCTATGGCAACTTGTGGTGTGAGGTTCCAAAAATTAATGCCAGTTACAAAAGGTTTTATCGTTCAAAAAAAAAAAAAATCCACAGTCCCAATGATTCTGCTCATTGCTCCGTAGTGATTACTCATGTGTCACTTAAAAACCCCTATTTATGGTGCAAATACTACCCACCCCCAGACCCAACCCTGACTTCCAACATAGCATCTGTTAAACAGGAAGGTGAAGAAAGAACATACTATTTCATAATAGTTTTTACTCCATAGTTGATTATTTATATTCAGACTGGGTACAGTTAACTATGTGTTGGCTTTTATCTTTGTGTCTTGTGTGTGTGTGTGTGTGTGTGTGTGTGTGCATGTGCATGAACATATATGTGCGAATATACATGTGGAAGTCAGAAGTTGAAGTCCGTTATCTTCCTCAATTAGAATATATCTTTGTTTAGACAAGGTCTCTCACTGCAACTGAAGCTCTTGTGTTGGCTAGACTGGCCGGTCGGTGAGCTTCAGAGTTCCTCCTACTCTAACTCTCTAGTCTGGGATTCCAGACGTGTGCTGCTGTGCCTGGCTTGCTATGTGGGTGCTGGGAACATGAACTCACGTCCCGATGCTTACACAGCAAACATGATACGTGTTCCTTTATGGACTCGGCCACCTTCTTGGCCCATTTACCTTTCTTTTAAATTTATGTTTCTATATATTGAGTTTTCAAATATTACTGGTGCTTAAGAGCTGGCTTGCAAAAATTCTGAAGGTTTAATAATCGGCTGCCCCAATCTGGTACTTCTTCTCCGAGGCAGATGCCCACTGGCTGGTCATGTCCAGCCTTCCCTGTGCCAGCATGGCACCCTCTCTGTGTGAAACCCAGCTGTCTACCCCTGAAGCCAGTGCCCCAATCACATATGAACAGCACACACTCTACAATGACAGGCTCTGTTCAGTCTTCTGAAGATTTTGGTTGATGATATCCCAACCCATGGGAAAGGACTTGCCACCACCATATCTTCCCAAAGGAGCTGTGGCTTTTTGTGTAGAGAGTTTTCTTGGTGTTTTGATTTTGTCTAACAGCCCAGCCAGCACAAGCAAGAATGCAATGTGGTAAGTGTTCACAGGAGCTTCTGATTGGCTGAAGGGCCCCTGGATCAAAACTCCCACACTGTATCAGGGCTCTTTCCACATGCCCAGCATGCTAGACAGCAGAGCCGCATGATTACGGGACGGTAAAGCTGATGGAGGACGTTTGTGAAGCACTTACTACGTACGATTCTTTTCCATGTGCTTTATGTGAACAAACCAAATTCATCCTGTGCTAGGTACCATGCTGTTGTTGTCCTAAAGCCACAGAGAAGAAAAAGAAGAAAGGCTCAGAACAAATAGAAACCTAAGATTAACCTCATCAAATCTAGCATCCAACTCAAGAAGCCACACTCTGAGTCATCAAGTGTCTCACCAGAGTCAGGCAGGGGCCTGGCCACACAAGTAAGCTGAGAAGATGTGAGGGGGGGGTGGCGGGGTTGCATGTAAGCTCACTAGAGTCAGAGAAGAGAGGAGAGATAGAGTTTATCAGAGTCATGGCTTCTAGGCTGTTTCCCGATACCGTAGGTTACCCACCCCTAAGCCACCCCCTTTCTAATGTTGCTCCAAATCCACAATCATAGGAGGATCCTCGGAGCTGGACCCTGAGCTCTGCGTGCCGAAGCGCTGGTGAGCTGGGCTGTTAGTGTCTGTGTATGTCTCAGAGCTGTGCTAAAGGGGGTGCGGGAGTCTTCCTCCCAGATCTATAACCCACAGTCTAATGACCAACCCCACAGGCTCAAATTAAGGGATGTCAGTGCTGTTCAAGGTGTCACGGCTAAAGAAAGACAGAGACTGAGACTGAGATGGAACACACACACACCCCACCCCTGCCACGTGCAGTGTGGAGTCCCAGGTAGAATCCAGAAGAGGATGGTGAGGTAGGCACAGAGGCTGGAGTTTAGTACCAGCAACGTTCAAGTTGTGGAAGGTGCCCTGATGACACAGAGGCTAACGCCGGGGAAAACAAGGACCTGGCTACCAGTAGAGTTTCCTCATACCCTGACAATATGACCCAGTTGTCTAGAACATTGGTGGTGGTAGTAGTATATGCTCTCCTGCCTCCTTCTGAATGGTGTCCCGAGAAGTAAAGGAGAGGTTTTCCTTACAATCAGGATAATCAAATTTTGGGTGAAAGACAGTAACCCTCTTTTTGGACTCACAGATGACCACGCATGGCACCCCAATGGTGACTCACAAGTTCCTCTCACCAGAGCTCCTGCCTTCACCCAAGCTGGTGGCAGCACCTGGTTCCTAGAGTCAGTAAAGCCAACAGGGTCACATTGGGACCCACCCAATGGTCAGACTCAAGGTCGGAAGGCAAGGGCTGCTCTTAAAGCCAGACTAGCTGGGTCTGTTGGACCTGCTTAAGGGTAGATTGCAAAAGATCATCTCACCTGAGGCCAAGTGTGTCTCACGCATGTGTGTGTGTGTGTGTGTGTGTGTGTGTGTGTGTGTGTGTAAGAGAGGCAAGTGAGAGGGAGAGGAAGAAGAAGAGAGGAAAGAGGGCAAAAGGGGAGGAAAAAGGAAAGAGAAAAGGAGAGGCAAACAGACAGAGGGAAGGGAGTTGAGGGGGGATGGGATCCTGAGTCTGAATGAGGAGGTCTGGAAATACCCCAGCAGGGAGGCGAGAGTCCTTTTGGAAACCACCAGAGCAGGAAAGTGCTGTTGACCTACCTATTGTGCCTGCCCTCTCATTATCAGCAGGTAAGGCAGGGGCTGAAGGCATCCCTCAGTGCCCAGGCTAATAGTCTCTGACTCCTGTCCTCCTCCTCCTCCTCCTCCTCCTCCTCCTCCTCCTCCTCCTCCTCCTCCTCCCCCTCCACTCCATTCTGTCATCTTTGGATACCAACTTTCTACCTTTGCTCTGTCAGTGATATCTGCACGCAAGTTTCTCTCTCGGCTTTTACTTGACAGTCCCCAAGACCTCTGGTCTTTCTTTCTCCACCTGGCTTTAGTCCTTCTCTCTCTCTTCTCTCATTCTCACAGGACTGACTATTCTGTTTCCAAAATCAATCACTTGATGCGATGCTTTTTAGCCCTGCCTGTGTCCGTGGTGGCACCCACAGCCCCAAGGCACAGCCACTAGGTGCCAGGCCTCCAGGGCATCTTCTGGGCCTGGGATGTGGTCGGTCGAGTGCAGCAGTGAGTCAGTGCAGGGCCAGGGGACCAGCAAAGCATCCACATCCTTCCTTCAGAGCAAAGTTTGCTCTTAACATTCCTTTCTCTGCTGGCTCACTCGAACAGAGTGAAGTTTGGACAGAATATCAAAGAAAGCGTTGTCAGGAAATGGAAACCACATCAGGAATTTTTAGAGATTATTTGACCTGAATAGTTTTTCACCAGGAACCAAACAAAGAGGATGCTGGAGCTGCAGGGAGACAGGTACAAAGTGAGCACGGGCCTCTTGTGGGAAAGGATGCTCCCAGCCAGCCGGGGTGTCTTGAGAATGCTCTGAGAGTGTGTGTAGGGGTGGGGAGAATGGAGCCAGAGCTACAATACTCTCTCTGACATGAGAGGTCACTGCCAAGGTGAAGCATCAGGGCCTGAGTGACAGGGAGGGTCAGAGGGTCTGCCCAGGTGACCAAGGGATGGGGTGACGAGAGGCTGGGATGATGATGGTGGTGACCAGAAACAAACAGGAAGGAACACATACCCTCTCCTGCTTCCACAGCAGGTAAGTCACCCCAGGGTGTGTAAGCCAACACTCAGGCAATGGAGGCAGGAGCAGGCGCGCCCGGCGGGCCGATACAGGCTGCACAGCACGTCTGAGGCTAGCAGAGGCTATAGAGCGCTGCCTCAGAGAAGAATAAGATTAAAAATAAAACAAGCCGTGAAACGGAAGCTTAGTACCCTGCAAGGGGGCAATGGAAATAGAAAGGGGAAAGGCATACACTTACGACTTACCAAGTGACTGTCGCAGCAATAAACTATGAGCATGTATAGCCGTGCGTAAATGATGTGTGTGTGTCCCCACACGTGTGTGTGTGTGTGTGTGTGTGTGTGTGTGTGTGTGTCTGTGTGTGAAATGCTAGCTTTCAATTTCTAACAACAGCTAATGTTTATTAAGACAAAAAACCCTAATTCATCACTCGTAAAGACCCAAGGAGGTTCACACCCAGAGAATCTTCATCTCGAAGATCCAAGCAGTGAAGATTGCAGACGTCAAGGGGGCTGCTTGCGATGCCCACAGTAAAAGGCCAGAGATCAGGCCCCATAGAGCTCATGTGCAGCCTCAGCACCCCTTGTCTGCTAAACACCACAGTTAGGAGTCTACTCTCCCTTCCCACGCTCCCAAGACCCCCCTCCGGAGACCATTGCATTCCTTTCTGCTGTCCGCCCACGTGCAGCAAATAGCTCTAGGTCTGAGTTTCATCCAAGCACCACATTAAGCACCGCAACAGCCAAAGGGAAAGCAGAGAAAAGGGCTTACAAATTAGCGCAGCGGTACAATTCGCAGCCAGTGCGACTGTGCCGTAGATAGAAGCGATAACCCGGAAAGATAACAAGAAGTAACATCTAATTACAGGGCCATGTGCTGGGCGCGGCACTGAGGTCTATTGTCTCTTTAACATACTTTACAGTCATAAGAACCTAACCTCGAGGATCTTATCGCTGACAGCTCCACTTCACAGAGGAGGAGTCCAGGACACCTGAGAAGCTGTAAAACTCCAGGTGGGAGTGCTGTTCGCTGCTCAGTGACAGGATCGCATCTGGCGCAGAATCGCTGGGCGCAGCGCATAGGCCATGCACTATACTACCTCACTCCAGGAGAGTGAGAGACCCTCACGGTATTTAAGTCACAAAGATGGGGGTCTCTAAATTAGTGTATATATTCTACATTGTGCATACAGTGTGAAAAAAATATGGCATATATACCATATATACATATGTATATATGGTGTATATACCTCTGTGTGTGTGTGTGTGTGTGTGTGTGTGAGAGAGAGAGAGAGAGAGAGAGAGAGAGTATGTGAGTGTGTGTATGTGTGTGTCTGTTTAATTTCAGTCCATGGGAGAAAGTCTGGGAGGGCTTAGGATACTAATAAAGGTTAACTCAGGGAGGTGATTGATATTTTTAGGTAACTATATGGTTTTTTTACACTAAAGTTTTCATAATGACATTCTAAAGAGTCTTGAAGAGATGAGTGTTTCCTTGAGCAAGCAGTCTGTCACTTGGAACAACTGTAATATGTGGGGTGAGAAGGAGAGGATACTTGTGTCCCTGGTAGGCAAGCACAGCAGAAATGAGACTCCCAAGTGTGCGTGCGTCACCTGAACGAGACAATGAGCTGCTCTGACAGCCCCCGCCCCTTACCCACGGATAAACCAGGAGCCACAGCCTGGGCCCCGTTGTCAGCCTGCTCACATGAAGAAAGGTCTTCAGGTTTACTGAATGGGAACGTGACCACTGTGCTTCGAAACTCAAGCCTCCCCAGCCCTAATCATGAGGCAGCTGGGTCCCGCTGGAGACTGACATCTGTATCCAGTGGATACATTGTATCTGTGGATAGCATTGTCTGCTGGCTGGCTGTTATCCTCTGCATCGGGAATATTCTCCGATTTCCCCCAAGCCATGTGTTGCCTTGGAAACATCATGATTCTCACAGAGATCTAAGCAAAGAGAAATAATAAAAATAATAAAGTCTCACACTTAAAAGTCTAGTTTTCGTGCCACCAAGGTATCTCGCTAACCTCTTCCTCGGGATGAAAGGACAGGCAGGCAGCAAGGCTCGCACTGAGAGGCACCTGGATAATTACTAATTAGAGAAAACACACTGTTCTCTGTTCTCTGGGTAATTCGGGTCAAAGTGGAATGAGGCAGACTGCAGAGGCCAGCGCTTCTGTGAACAGATTCCGCCCCACATCTAATACTGAGACGAGAGCCACAGCTCTTCATAAGAAACCATGAAACAGCTTACCATCACCATGCCAACTGACACGGAAGGAAGGATGTCCAGGGATCTCCCCTCTGAGTGACTGGCCACAAACGTGTTTTGTAAAAAGCCAGATGTGGAATACCCCAGCTTCGCAGGACCCACGGACTTCGGCAGAACCACTCAGCTATACTGTAGATGATATGTAAGAAGGGAACATCTGAATAAAACTTTATGCGTAAAAACAGACCATGCCATGTTTGACCCACGGGCAGTCATTTGCTGAGCTTTCTCTAGAACGCAGGCTGGGGATTCCCTGTGGTGCTCAGGGACGAGGCTGAGGAAAACAGGCAGGTTGGTAACGCTGTCCTCACTGGCTTCTTGTATCCTGTAAGGCTGGCTCTGGCCTAAGCACAAAGTGAACTCCCTGGGGTTTATACTTAGGGAGGCATAGTAGACAAGCGAGAACATTTCTAGTAAAGATATGTGATGTAAAGATGATAGATTAATGCAGTGGGGGAGGGGAGACAGTTTGTTCAGTACAGTCAGTGACCACTCCTATTCGAACTACCCACTAATGTGAGAGTAAAGAACAGTTGTGGCAAACATGGATATTTAGTTATCAAGCGTCAAAAATCCAAGCGCAGAGCCTCAGGCAGGGGCCTGGTGAGTACCTCTACAGAACAGCGAAACCAGTCTGGCTGGAATGAATATAACAAACAAGGAGATTCCGTCAAGGGTTACTGCTGATGAGACCTTCCAAGTCGGAGGACAATTCTTTGACCTCACCTGGCTTCCATGGGACCCTCACCTGGAGCTCTCAGGGGCTCTGGCTCTTGCTTGATGGTCCCTGTACCAAGTATGGTCAGTTCTGGGGGCACATTCTGTCAAATAAACACAAGAGCTTTCTCTTCAGGCAATTGAACGTGCATTTAAGTAAAATAAATTGACTTGGGGATAAAATTTGAGGTTCATATCACTAGTTATCTTATTGTCTCCCTTGATGGAAATCAATGTTGAGACCAGGAAGAAACTAGCTTCCTGGTTCAGGGTCATGCTCACAGAATGAAAAAGAAAGAAAGAGAGAAAGAGAGAAAAGAAAGAAAGAAAAAGAAAGAAAGGAAGGAAGGAAGGAAGGAAGGAAGGAAGAAAGAAAGAAAGAAAGAAAGAAAGAAAGAAAGAAAGGGAGGAAGTAAAAAAAGAAAGGAAGGAAGGAAGGAAGAAAGAAAGGAAGAAAGAAAGATCTGCTCCTATCTCCTTCTTCAGTTTCAATTTTCACTGCCAAAGCAATCATCTTCAAAGTAGAAAACATGGAATATACAGGATCAGAGTTCACTGAAACCTAGGTAAGATTGTCTTAGGCTATGTACATGAGAATACCATGTCAGGTCCACACCATGGCTAACCCCAGGCAAAAAGGATGTTGGCCATCCACGTTAGAACTGTGAGAACAGAAGAGGGGTCTGAACAGGTGATGCTGTTTTCAAAAAGGATAATGGGGCAGATTCCAAAACCACCACCTACAAGTTGACCATCCCTCTCCAGGCGAATGAGAAAGTACCCGAATGACTTTTAAAACTCAACGTTTAATGAGTGGTAGGGAAGCTTGCTCACGGCAGGCAAGCAGTTCAGTTAATGGGGACGAAACTCTCAAGGTCACTCCATCACGATTTTGAAGGAGTGTCATGTTCAACAGAAGCTGGCAGGCCTGGTGTTGAGCTTGAGCACCAGGTTACCCACTGCACAAGGCACACACACTGTCTGCCTTCATTAGTTCCGAGAGAAGTCTTAGGCACATGCCACCTGCTCTCCCCTTGGTCCTGCTCAATCCCAAGTTTCTCCCACTTTTTATCAGTGAGCTAGATAAAGACTCGGGATTCCTACCCAATTCTACGTTGTGTGATGAGGTCTGGGTTTGGCTGAAACTAACAGATAGATAGTCACTGTTTCACAAGTTAACTCTAAAAGTATAAGTGCTTAAAAACAGTCAGCTGGGCTGGTGCATGCTTTTAATCCTAGTGTGCTTGGGAGGTAGAGGCAGGAAAATCTCTGTGGATCGAGGGCAGCCTGGTCTACATAGTGAGTTCCAAGCTAATTAGGGTACATATTAAGACCTGTCTCAAGATAGATAGATAGATAGATAGATAGATAGATAGATAGTTAACTAGCCACAGATGTTGATCTTTCTTCCTTTTCAGGAAAAAAGAATTGAGAAGGGGCTATCTATGGATATGAGATTTTAATAATTGATTGCCTGTCCAGCCCTGGAAGCTTGGCAAAAATTAAAATTTGATCAAAGCAGCCATGTGGACAGTCAGACAGAGCCAACCCAGGAGCCCTGAGCTGTCTTTCTTACTGGACATGCAGAATGCAGCAGCTAAATACTTTACTGCTGCCCCTGTCACCACCCTTCCCCACGGGAAATTCTTTTCTGAAGAAATTGAACAATTCCAAACAAAAGAACGATAGTGAACGCTGAGTTTCACCAAGTGCCAACTGCCCAAGACTGAGGGCCGCCACAAGACAAACCATGGTGACAGGCAAAATCCACAGTGTGATGCCATATTTTATATACAGAAGGACAACCTGGAAACTCTTTGAAAAGAGTCAACGTGAAAAAGAGATGATGCTAAACCGACAGAAAGAAGGCAGGTGAAGATTGTGGATACAACGAAGGAGTAAGAATCGGAGGGAAAAGTACAGCCAGTAATTTCCTTTTAAGAAAAACAAAACTAAACAAACAAACAAACAAACAAACAATACATTACAGTCAGGCACACACTTCTAATCCCAGCACTGAGAGGCAGAGGCAAGTAGAATTCTATGAGTTCAAGGCCAGCCTTGTTTATACAGTGAGCTCCTGTCTCAATCTATCCATCCATCCATCCATGCATCCATGCATCAAACAAACAGCTATTGTGTGTCCAAAGGGGCAGAACACTATATAGGAAAAAGGATCAGAGAGAGAGAGAGAGAGAGAGAGAGAGAGAGAGAGAGAGAGAGAGAAGAGGAGAGGAGAGGAGAGGAGAGGAGAGGAGAGGAGAGGAGAGGAGAGGAGAGGAGAGGAGAGGAGAGGAGAGGAGAGGAGAGGAGAGGAGAGGAGAGGAGAGATTTTAGAATTAAACATATGACACAAACAGCTGGTGAATAAAGTTGACATCTAAGAAGAAAAGAAGTAACAAACACCGAGGACCCAGCAGAGAACTCAACAAGGGGTGAGAAGGACCAGTGGCTAACGAGAATTCCTGAAGAGGAGATCAGACATTAAAGGGATGTGTAGGAGGGACAGTGACTCAGTGATGAACCACCTGGATGGAGGAGCCACACGGTCCCATCCCTGGGATCACAAAAGACCCCACCAAGGCTTTGAAGTCCTTGTATTCAAAACCAACCCCTAAAAAAGCTTGGAAAAAAAAACCCAGGAAACTACTTATAAGAACCAAGCTGAGTGGGCAAAGACTCAAGAACAAAGTCGTGTCTTCAAGACAGTAGTTTTCATCCTACATCCAAGGATGTGGCCAAGGACCAGACTCTGCTCCCAGCCTGCCAGAGAGTGCTACAAAACAGAATACAGACAGAGAGACCAACACCAAAGAATTACTAGCAAAAACAAATTCAGAGAAGATGCATACCTTAAAAGCCCACAGTCATACCATCAGTCTCAGTAGCCAAAATAAAAAAGGACTCAATCAAATTAACCTAAAAAGTTTTCAACATTTCTGCTTCTGTACTCCCCACAGCAGATAGAGGGCATACAGCTGACAGACGGAGCCTGGGCCGAGGGCCACTCTGAGCAGCGTGTGGGAGCAGAAACATCTACAAAGATGCATTTCAAGATTCTAGTTCTCCACCCAGAGTTCTGGACTCGGAGGATGGTTCGAATTGATCAGAGCAGAAAGAAAGTATGCTGAGTTTCAAACTAGCGTAAGCCATTCATGGCTCTTCTCTCAGGACGCTACTAAGAGATATGCCAGCACAACAAAAGGGGAAAAATCAAAAGTTGGCGACAAGCACAGGTTAGAGGCAGATGAACTGATGAACTGAGGAATCCAACTGCCCAGTTGTGTAGGCCTAAGTGGCAGGTGTGAGGCCCGCCCTGTCCCCAGTGCAAGCTTTCTACCTTTCGTCTGTGCAACCTCTCTCCAAAGCCACGAGTGTAAGTCTGTGCTGAGGCTTAGAGAAATTAAGATGGTCCTGTGAGCAAGGTATCAGAAAGAGGCCTATCTGTCTCCGCCTTCGAGGGGCCCTCCCTGGTGGATGAGGCTCATTCATTCTCAGGTTCAGTATCAAGGCTGTCCCTCTCAGACTTCTGGAGGGCAAAGGCACAGGTGGCAGAGAGTGGGAAGGCTTGGTGCCTGTTCTCCCGAAGGTTGCTCTGTCTTCCCCTCTTTGCACACACTAGTGGTCCTACGAACAATAAAAACCAGAAAATATTTAGATTCCATTCAAGTGAACGCCATATTTTCTCTAATTATCCCTGCTGCTAAAATCATTTTGTTGTATGCTTTTTGAGCAGGAGCGGGGGGTGGGGGGTGGGGGGTGGCGGGGGGGTTGGAGAACCAAATTAATTCCTTGGCAACAAAAACCTAATTAATCAAAGCCAGTTCTCATCCATTCGGAGCCTCTGTAGCCTGTGGAAGCAGCAACCAAAAGGGAAGAGGAACATTTAACTTGACAGAAAATGAAGACAGGTGTGTCCTGGGATACTGGTTTCTCGAGATATTCAGTGGAGGCGGGGCAGTGGCGCCTTAAAGAGAAGAGGGTGTCCTGAGACTGCCTGGGATAGGCTGGAGCCCCACATTGATGAGGCCTGGATGCATGACTTTGACCAAGTCTGGTTACCCATCTTTAGTAGATAATCTTCCCTGTCGATTGATTGGGTTTAGAATTACCATGGAAACAGATGCCCGGGTGTTTCCAGAGAGCTTTAACTAAGGTGGGAAGAATCATCCCGAATTCAGGCAACGCTGTCCCTTAGGCTGGAGTCCCAGGGCTGTATAAAGAGAAGAAAGTGAGTGGATTAGCAGCTTCCATCTCTCTGCCTCCTATCTGCAGATGCAATGAGACCAGCTGCCTTGAATTCCTGCAGCCATCTTCTCTACCATGAGGGGGCTTGGATGTCCTTGAGCTATGCGTAGAAAAAAAAATCCTTCCCTAAGATGATTCCTGTCTGCTATTTGGTCCCAGCATCAAGAAGTGCAACTGATTTACCACTCCCTACTGCCCATTTATAAATCAGGAACAGCAGCACGCTCTCCTGGTGTCTGCCGATTAGCAGAGAGGTGTCAGCGGCACCTTTCTGGTGATTGACACATTTCAAGCCCGGTGCTGGTGATCATTGCTATTTACCTGCAAATCTGGCCGGAGTTATAGAAGTTGGCTATTTTGAGAATATTTTAAAGGTTTTCCAGGAGCCTTTTCTTTTAATTCCTTATGTTTTTAGACACATACTCTGAAGAAATCAAAACAGATGCACAAAGAGATCAAGCCGAAGGAAGCTTTGCCATGCGGCTCACTGTAACTGAAGCAAGAGAGGAAATCATCCAAGTGCCGTAAACAGGACCAGGCAAGACCCATCATGCTGCCCCCACGGCGAGCGAGCGCTCCTCGCTCCTCCCATCCCTGCCAGGCTGGGGTGTTTACTGATGAGATGTGTTCCTTGTGTCTAAGCAAGGATGCACAGCCAGCCAGCCCCCAGCCCCCAAAGCACAGCTCCCATTTATTTTATCAAGTATCTCCTACCTGTACACACACAATGGGAGAAAACTTCGGGAAGGGAGACTGTCTTGTTTTGCTTTGTTCTCTGGTATCTGTGTGGTTTCCCTTTCACTCGATACTTTTAAACTTCCCTGTAATGAGCACAGTCTTTATGGCTTGGGTTTCGACATATGAATGTTGCCAAAAGAGACCTGAGCACTCGTGGAAGGGGTAGGCATTCAATGTCACCAGGCCTGCTTTATGAGGGTGCTTCCTGCCTGGCCTCTAGAATACTGACTTTTCAAGCCCTCTCTTCAGGATCCTGACGGCCAGTGAAGACTTCCTCACACATGAGGAAGCTTAAAGATCTCCCTACAGCGCCCTTCCAGTAAAGGCCTTGGCCATTTGTGCAGGAACCTGGTCCTGATGCCGGCTCCCTCCTGTCCGCACGACTGAGAAGTATACCTAGTAAACTTTCTTTTTTCTTCCTGTGCCCACATCTCCCCTCTCCCTTCTCTGACACTCTCTCTTCTCTCCCTCCCTTCCCTCCTCTTCATTCTCAAGGTCCCACGGTCAGTTAGGCAAGGTATCAAGGTGGCGGTGGCCTGGTGGCTTATCATTATCACCTTCCACTTTCCTGACATCATAGAACACCACGGAGCTGCTAAGAGTTGCAGAAACCCTCTCTTATCTCGTTCTATCTTCACAGCAACTCTGAGAGAGAGAGAGAGAGAGAGAGAGAGAGAGAGAGAGAGACAGAGACAGAGACAGAGAGACAGAGAGACAGAGAGAGACAGAGAGACAGAGACAGAGAGACAGAGGGACAGAGAGAGACAGAGAGACAGAGACAGAGACAGAGAGAGACAGAGAGACAGAGAGACAGAGAGACAGAGACAGCGCTGTCCCTACACTCCACACATGACCGATGTGAAGCGAGGCTCGGGAGGTGATGCACAGTCTTTATCCCAGCTCGGCTGTAGCTGGGTGCAGGCTCTTCCCCTCAAACTGGGCTGCAGGTCAGAGTTCCTGAGGCAGCAACCTGAGCAGGAAGTGAGGTCTAAACTGCAATCATTCTCATACCTGAGGAATGCTTGGGAATGCAGAGCGGCACAGAAGAGCAGAGCTGTGAATGAAGAGAACGGGGAGAAAGGAAAGAGAAAGGAGGAAACAGAAAACACACATATAAGCCACAGGTCACTACTGAAGCTCTGCCCACGTTTCTCTATGTGACTGGAGCCTAAAGTAATCCTGTGATTAAGCCTTGAGAATACAGTTTCAGGACAGCATGGTGGCACAGGCTTTTTATCCTAGGACTTGGAAGGCACATGCAGGCAGGTCTCCGTGAGTTTGAAGCCAGCTAAGGCTATATAGTAAGACCTGTCTCAATCATCATCATCATCATCATCATCATCATCATCATCATTATCATCATCATCATCATCATTTTAATCACCACCACCACCACCACCATCCAGTTTTAAGATCCCCTGAATCTCCATGAAGAGTTCATGGAAAGTTCCAGAAAAAAAAATGTAAAAACCAAGATTTGAGCATAGCTAGACAAAGCAGAGAGGGCAATAATGTCCTAGGAATTTCTGGCTCTGATGGGGGCTTCTAAGCCATGCCTGAGAGTCTTTCTAGTGTGCTTCCACAGACTTGTGCCAGGTAAGAAGCAGACGTTGATGGTAGGATGCCATTTCTGTTTGGCGATGCTGAGAACCCAACCGTACTTTACACAAGGTGGGATGTTCTATCTCTAAGAGTAAGAGAGAAGAGAGTAAGAGGTCAGAAGAATAACCACAGAGCCCTCAGGTCAGTTACACTCAGTTATTCTACATTTATCCATTTGATTCAACAAATCCTGCATGGATTTCAGAGTGCTGAGTGATAGATAGATAGATAGATAGATAGATAGATAGATAGATAGATAGATAGATAGATCATGTTATGGCCGGGCTGGACTCATGAGCTCACCCTCCAGCCATAAGGTTCCCCCACGTGGTATATCAGAGTTCCTGGAAGTGTCCAGCCATAGCAATAGTTCAGGCTACAGATCTTTCCAAGCTCTGCTGCTCTTCTGTCCAGACAGCTCTCTCTCTCGTTTTGGCTCCAGGTGAGGAGATGACAGATGAGTAGAGCCCCCGTGGAACTGATGCTTCCTGCCTTCTGGAGCTGAGAGATTGAGGAGGACCGGACATCCGGTTTCCTTTGGGGATCCCATCACTCACAGGTGGGAAGGAAACACAAATGAGTCCATGCAGAGAGACCCCTTGGAAAGGCCGGTATAAAAAGGAATGAGGGGGGCTGGAGAGATGGCTCAGTGGTTAAGAACACTGCATTATTTTCTGGGGCTGGAGAGATGGCTCGGTGGTTAAGAGTACTGACTGCTCTTCTAAAGGTCCTGAGTTCAAATCCCAGCAACCACATGGTGGCTCACAACCATCTGTAATGGGATCTGATGCCCTCTTCTGGTGTGTCTGAAGACAGCTACAAGTGTACTTACATATATGAAATAAATAAATCTTTTAAAAAAAAAGGGAATGAGGGCCCCCAGTCCCAAGCCAGCCTCAGATGCTAGACACGGGAGTAAATGAATTATCAGGTGTCATGGATCTTGTAAAGAGGCTGGACACTGGGGATTGGACATGGGTCTTTCTTCCTATGCCTTCTCTGTGACCCATGGAGTCTGTAAGACTGATCAGTGAATTGCCCCTAGGTCCCTAAGTTGTGGGGTTATTTGTTACTCAGCAATGGGAACTGTTACATCTTGGTTCTTGAACAGAATGTGGTGTCGTAGAGCTCTAAGACCGCATTTTAAATCCTGGCCCTACCGGTTCCCAGCTTCAAGGTCCTAGCAAAGTTACTTCACTGGCCTAAGCCTCACTTTTCCTTTCTGTAGGAAGTAACATTAGTAAGTATAACATTAACCTCACATGGCTGATTTAGGAAAAATCACCACCCTGTGCATTATGCAGCAAGGCCAGAGCTGTGGGAACAGAAGTTGCTGTGGGTAGCCTGGGGATACTCTGCTCAGTCATGGCCACTGAAGTTGTCAGTTAAGCATTTTTGAAGCAATGAGATAGATGGGCCTGTCTTCACTCAGGCCAGACCAGCAAAAGGAAGTCCTGGAGGTCAGTGGGCCTACAGGACTTCTACCCTGTGAGTTCTTCATGCCAAGGCCAGGTCTGCACGGGGCAGCCTTCTCTCTGCTTCACATACCAGCAGCATTGTCTGGGGGCTACTTAGGGTCATCTGGAGTCTCTTCTCTGCTCTGGAAACCATCCTGTCCCAGTGACCTAATTTCTGTCCACTCCAATGACCTAGAAGGGTCATTTGGAGTCTCTTCTTTGCTCTGGAAACCATCCTGTCCCAGTGACCTAATTTCTGTCCACTCCAATGTCCTAGAAGACAGCCCATCAAGACAGCTCTGAGAACCCAGGAAAAGACCAGGTCATAGCCTAGGGACTCTGCCCACACCTCTGGCCCCATAGCCCCCTAGACTCAGCTTTTCCAGACAACCATTCTCATATCTGTATCTCTGTGTCTTCCAGGTTGCCTTAGCCTGAGCTGCAGTGTTCTCTGATGCCTCGCTCTGGTTTGCCATCCGGTGGGTCCTTATACCTGACCTCAACCAAACTCTAGCATCGATAGGCAGCTACCACGTGTCAATCACCCGTGCCAGACACATTCTGCATTATCTCATGTAAACCCCACAAGCCTCTGAAGTTGGAATGATTGGTCCTGCTCAGGAGGAAGAACAGATGCTACTTAGAGGAGGAAGATCATCAGATGACCTCAGCAGCAAGCTGATGGGGAAAATGCCAAAAGCAGCACATTCTTACTGTGTGTTTCTTTGTGGGCTTAGGGGGTATTTTTGTTTTGTTTTGAGACAGGGTCTTGTGTAGCTCATGATGTCCGTCAACTCTCTGTATAGCCAAAGTTGTCCTTGAACTCCTGATCTTCCCAGATGTTCTGATTACAGGCATGCAGCACACCCAGCTTGCTCAGGACATTCCTAACTCTGCTTTCTTACAATGAGCATGAGCACCGTACCCACCCCCACCCTCACCCCCCATCTCCACAGACACCACAGTCTCAGTTATCATCATGCTTAGTCTACTTCTCTCTGGCCTAGGGTCTTTCTCAAGAACTTTCAGAGAGCTGTCTGGCCATAGGCCTCTCCAGTGTTGCCTTCGTGACCTTAGCTCCCTGTGTAGACACGGCCAGGACATCCCCAATCCCAGGGGCCAGGCTCCCTAGGATGATGTAGATACTTGAAGCAGATCAGCTACAGGTAATAGGAATAAGACAAGCTACAGTGAGAGAATTTACAGCATCCAAAAAGCACAGAGGCAAGCCCTGGGATGGCTTTCTTAGCTCTGGCCTTACTGTGGTGTGCCTGGTCATGAGTTAGATCCATAGATAAGGCCCTAGCCCTGAAGCTCTTTAGTTTCTAAGGTAGATAGTGTGAAAAAAGAATGTTATTTCCCAGCAGTAAATCTTTCCACTTACTGCTGCTAATTATCAAAGCAATTGCCAAGCCCTCCCTTTCAGTGCATCTGGGAAGAATGTATCTCCACGTGTCATGGATCTAACCTAACCAGATAAGGTAACACTGTAGGTGCTAAATAAGCACACACCCACGAATGCATGTGTGCACACTCTAGCTCAGTATGTGCTCCGTGAGGAAGGACCCGGTCTGAGTTATCTGTCAATATTCTCTTGAAGCCTGGCATTACTCCTTGCATAAAACTCCCCTTTCTCTTCGTACTTGGACCCTCTCCATAGTCTCTGCATGCTCCTGTGCTGCTAATATCCCTAGCGCATCACGCCACGCCTTTCACTCCCACGGCAAGGCCTTCTGTTGGCTGAATGTAGCCACCGAACGCCAGCTAAGCTTCTTCATCTCCAGGCGGAACATGCCCGACTCCCAGCACCCCTGCCCATGCTGGGGATTTCCTCTCCCCTCTCCACTGACTTCAATTATCACCTCTGTAGAAGGGTCCCCAGAGGATGGTTTCTTGTTTAGCTAGCTCTAGACATTGTCTTGTGGCGATACTGCCAGTCCCCTGGGATGGGGAATATTATGGTCTTGGGGTGATCTGATGGGAGTGCCGTTCTGGAACGTGACAGAAGGAAAGATACCCTTGAGAAGAAAACCTTGGTGGACTGGACGACAGGTTTGCTTAGAAAGTAGAGAAGAGAGGACGGTTCCATATGGTCCTGTGCTTAGGCTCAAAGTAGACTCTGACCCATCAGATAAAGGACAGGAGAAGATGGCGTCTAGAAAAGGCTCAGACCTGCTGTCAGGCCTGAACGGATGGCTTTTAGGCAGGAGGAAAGGCGAAGGCAGGAAAGTGGAAAGGTATGTTGTACCTAAGAGATACTTAACGGTATTGTCACAGGACAATGTCTAGCAGAAGCCACAGAAGCCACTCTCTGGGGAAGGCTCTACAAAGGCCACTGGAGAGAAGAGAGGAAATCCCCAGAGCTGGGGGGGGGGATACTAGGGAGGTGGGCATGTTTAACCTAGAAATGCCTCAGATGGCATCTGACAGCCACTTACAGTCAACAGAGGGGCTTGCCATGTGAGAGAAGACTGGCATCATGCAGCGGGGACACCAGCACGGTAAGGCATTAGGTAGCACATCTGACTGGGATACAGATGCCCAACAGTCCAGAGGGAAGAACCGGGGCCAACGATGTACAGTCTCAGGGGTCAGTTGGCAGTCCAGCAGCAAACATTTTCTTCTAGATATGAAACAGAGTGACAGAGATATGGATTGCTTATCGCCAAGAAGAAATACTGATCTCAGCAAAACTTCATCATCTGGTGTGATCACCCCCTCACCAGCCACCCCAACTTCCAGTTACCTATCACCCTCACAACAACCAGCGGCACCTTGTCACCAACTAGCTCTTCCTTCTTTGTGTATTAACTCATCATCATCATCTCTCTCTCCTACCCTTATCCCTATATTATTATCAATTATCACAAAACCAGACTTTATGGACACTGTACTGTATCCCTAAACTCACATGTGGAAGTTCCGATTCCTATGTGATGCCCGTGGAGATGGGGCCTGTTTGATCCCAGGTAGAGTCTCAGGGACAGGATTGGCATCTTGAGAAGAGAAAGAAGCTGGGACTCCTGTTTTCCCCGTATGTGAGGAAGCCAGAAGGCACCGTCTGATCTGGCACAGGGACCTTGGACTTCTCCGCCTCTAGAACATGAGAAATGTGTGTCTCAGTGGTACGGCCTGCAGTGTTCTGCTTCAGCACCCCGGGCTGGCTATGGAGAACACTCCGTGGCTCACAATGTCTGGAGCAGGAATCCAGGAGATGCCAGCTGGGTCTCTCTCAGCCGTGAGTCTCACAGGCTGTGCTGGAGAGATTCTGGCTGGGGTGACTGTCCCCCAAAGGGTAACTAGGGGAACCTTCTTCATGCTCTATCCCTGGGATTATTGTAACAGTGATCCTCTGCTTTGCCACAGCCTGCTAGTCAGAAGCCGCCACCGGCTGCTGGTGCATCCGTTTTCCAGCCCAGACTGTTCTCCTCCATGCCAACTGTTTCATCAGAACAAGTGAGAGCCAAAGAAAGCGAGTAAGAAGAAAAGATGCACCCCACGTCTTCCCATCAGAAGGGGTATCCTTCCGCTCTGTGCCTAGTGAGTCACCAGGTCTGGACCACAACAGAAAGCAGGGGATTATATTAGGCTGAGGTCGCAGCACACCTCTGAGCCATGCTATGAGCACCTGCACACTCTTTGCCTCATCGTCTCCAAATACAAGCTTTCTGGCGGCACTTCAAGCAACAGGGGCCCCTGCCGTGCAGACAAGGGCTGCAGTGAGCTCGCGATGTCTCCTTTCCTTCCCTATGCAAGTGCCTGACACAGTGTATGTCCGAGAAACATTGAAGGAAACAAAGTAAGCTATAAGACCCTCATACCATACCCTAAAAACATATGTTTGGCTTCTTTATTTTTACTTTTAACTGAGAAATAATCAAATATACTTTGGGGGGTAAATGTCATGTTTCAATATATGTGTTAACATGTAATTATTAAATCAAGACAATTAATATATCCACAACCCCATATACTCAACATTTTTGGCAAAGAGAAACATTTTAAAATCTCCCTTATATTAAAAAAAAAGTTTGTGTTTAATTACATGTGTGTGTGTGTGTGTGTGTGTGTGTGTACAGTATCTACATAGGCAAGAAGAGGGAGCTGGAGTCACAGACTGTTGTGAGTTACCCTATAAGCTAGGATCCTCTGCACGTGCAGTACATGCTCTTGACAGCTGGGCCATTTATTTCTTCAGCCTCTGCACCTTAGAGGTTTTGAAATATATGCCTTATCACATGCTCGTTGGACGAATGAGTGCCCGTTAGGGAATATTGTACTGATGCAATACCTAAGCCACTATAAAACAATTTACACAGCTGAGTGAGTGGCTTTGTGACTGCCACAAACAAACAACCCCCCAAAACAAACAAAAAACCCACAAAACAACAATAACACCCAAGAAACTTTAAGCAACTTAACCCCAAGTCCTGTTTCCCAACCATGTGTCCATGGGCCACGTTGCAGAAGCTTAAATAATTTAGGAATCCCCCTAGATCTGTGTGCTGTCCCTGGAAAAAGAGATAGAAAGCAAACCTTTATCCTCTCCCAGGCTGGGGGGAGAGGGGGCTCCAGAGAATTTAAAATTTAAATCTGAATAATTGTTTCCCCTTGACTGGCTCCCCCTACCCTGCTCGTGCCGATGTCCTAGAAATGCATTTCCTGGTGACAAGCATATTGTCAGTGTAGATGAGATCTGTGCACTGCAGCACGCTGATTGGCAGGCCTATTTAAAAAAAAAAAAAAAAAAAAAGACAAAGAGCACCCAAAATGAGCAACTTTGGGGATCAAAATGGGGAAGCTGTAAGAACACACCCCAGCCTTCTCCCACCCCAGCCCAGGCTATTAACTGTGAGGCAGTGCGTCTGGATAAATTATATGGAACAGATAAACAACTTGAGCTGTGTTTATTAAAAGAATAGCGAGTGGCTCAGGCCTTCCTGGCTAAGCCTCGCTGTGATCACTGTATTTATTTCATCTCCAAAAAGCCTGTCTGGGTTTCTTTTAAGCCTGATAAACTCATTATGTTAAGTTTCAGACTCCATAAGAATGAAGGCTTTTCTATATGTTAATTTATTTTAGTAAATAATTATTCTGTTTGGGTGAGGGAATACATGTCTCTATAATTTAATAATTGGGAGGCTATTAACGTGTGATTAATAGGAGTCATAAATGAACACTGATAGTTTAAAATTACTTTTTTCACTCTGAATCAATGTGATAAAGAGGGCTGGTGGGGTGAGAGAGTTTCCTCCCTCCGCCTCTCACTCCGGAGAACAGAATATATTATTTCTTCTTGGTGTGAGAGCTGACTCTGACACCTACTGTGCTTCTCTTCAGAGGTGTGCATGTGTGTGCATGTTTGTATGTATGTGTATATGTGGGGGTGTATGTGTGTGTTTGTATATGTGTATGTGTGTGTGTCTCTGTGTGTTTGTGTGTGCATATGTATGTGTGTAGGGGTGTATGTGTGTGTGTCTGTGTGTGCATATGTATGTGTGTTTGTATGTATGTGTATACATGGGGGTGTATGTGTGTGTTTGTATATGTGTATGTGTGTGTTTCTGTGTGTTTGTGTGTGCATATGTATGTGTGTAGGGGTATATGTGTGTGTGTTTGTGTGTACATGTGTATGTGTGTGGGGGGTGCATGTATGTGTGTGTTTGTTGTATGTATATGTGTGTCTGTGTGTATGTGTGTTTGTGTGTACATGTGTATGTGTGTGGGGATGTGGGGATGTGTGTGTTTGTGTGTATGTATGTGTGTTTGTGTGTTTGTGCATATGTTTGTGTGTGCATGTGTATGTGTGTGTATGTATGTATGCGTGTTTGTGTGTGCATGTGTATATGTGTGTGTTTGTGTGTGTGTGTATGTGTGTGTACATACTAAGAAAGAGAAGGGCTAAAGAAAAATAACAAGGTGGTAGTTTACACAGAATGGCCCGATCTTTCTAGGCTAGAGATACACACACACACACACACACACACACACACACATACACACACATACACACACACACACACACACACACACACACACACATCTCACCCCCATGCCCATCAGAACTTGTTGCCCTGGCGCTGATGAAAACTAACAAGAAAATGGCAAATACTGGTAAGGATATGGAGAGCCAGGATCCCTCATGTGCCCTTGGCGGACAATGAGTCAGCGCAGCCGTAATAGCGTGGAGTGGACATCCCTCAGAAAACTAAACTACGATGCTCGTAAGACTCACTACTCAGCCACTGTGGAGCCAAAGGAGATGAAAGCAGTGTATCAGAGAAACCCACACCCTGGCACCACAGCTCTAGTCACAGCAGCTACAGTGTGAAATCAGGGACCAGTGTGGCTCAGCAAGTAACCTGCTTGCTGTGCAAGTGCAAGGACCCGAGTTTGAATCCCCAGTGTCTACTTAAAGGTGCTCGTCTGAAGTCCCAGAGCTGGGGCAGGTCGGGGGTGTGTCTAGACAGAGAGCTAGCTGAGGAAGAAAGGTTCATTTGGCTTACACGTCTAAGTCACGGTTCCTGACTGAGGAAAAGCAAGGCAGGAGCTCAGCCGGAAGTGACGAAGCGGAAACCCCAGAGCAGCCCGCTGACCGGCTTTCCTGTTTCATCCCATGCTCAGCCTGCTCCCCTTGACACCTGGGCCCGCCTGTCCAGGGGTGGGCCGGGCCCTTCCATATCAATCAGCAATCAAGAGAATGTCTCAGAGACATGCCAGAGGCCAATCTGATGGAGGCAGTTTCTTAACAGAGATGACTCTAGCTTGTATTGGGTTGACAATAAAAAAAAAAACAAACAAACAACAACAACAAAAAAACAGTATAGTATGTGATATCACAAAGCCTGTGGTCAGGTGACAAACAAGCTTGCAGAGAGCTATACAATACCCCAGGTGACAGCCCTCCTATACCGGAGCAGGATACAGAGCAGTTGCAGCAGCGTTAGGGAGGGCTCCCTGCAGGAGGTATCTTCGTGGGGACTCTTACTGCATTCTCTGCCTTTCTTGTTTACTAGTAGATATACTTATTTTCGGCACTTAGATGTGGGTGTCACACCCCTACACGGAGGAGAGACACACACAATCTATTATTAACCATGTCTGGTTCGCTGCTAAACTAAACAGAAAAACCAGGTGCAAAGCTGGCATTAATCTCTCATGTAATTCTTCCTCCTCACAGACCAAGGCACTGAACGAGTCTCCAGTGACATTACGGACCCGGGGACACCATTTTTACTGAACATTTAGTATGTTTTTAGTTAGTGACGTGAGTAAATGAAGTTCATTTCAAACACTGAAAGGATGGGGCCAGGAGCCTCAACAGCCAAATAGAAACCCAACCCCTAGCACTGCACCTGTGACTGCACAGGAAAGGCAGTGGAGCACTGAGTCTCTACATAGCAACTAGCCAGGAGCCATGCTGCAAGAAAGCTGTCATAGTGCGCTAGAGGAGGGGGCTTAGACCTTTTGGTCCCACCTAGTCTGGGGGTGAGGGGGGGCAGCACATTCACCAGCCAGTGGCCCAAATGGCTCTGAATGAAAAGATCAGGCTTGCACAACTGCGCAGAAAGCACAGAACACACCCAAGGAAGAGTCACTGTGGCTTTAGAAAAAGAGGCAGAAAGAGAAGAAGGCAGACAGACGTGGACTCTGTTCATATTCACAACCCAGATAAGCCCCCCACCCCAGGAAACAGGATGGTAGTGACTCAGTCATGTATTTATCCCATGAGAACTAAGAGAGAGGTGCCGCTCCAGGAGAGAACTCAGTCCCGGGAGAACTCATAAGAGGCAAGGCATAGCCGAGCCTGGGAGTTCAGGTGGTACAGGTGGGGCCCCTGTAGTCTCATCTGCTTAAGAGGCTGAGGAGGGAAGATGACAAATTCAAGACCCACCTGGGCTATTGGGTACGTTCAAGAGTAGCCAGAGAAACTCAGCAAGACCCTGTCTCAAAAAACAAGAAGTAAAAATGATGGGGATGGGAGCAGAGAAGATATGTCCAAAGGTGGGGCAATTTACTGCGTGGAGATCCCAGCTTAAAGAGAGAGGTGGGGGGAGAGGGAGAGGGGGAGGGGAGGAAGAGACGGAGGGGAGGGGCAAGGGGAGGGAGAGGGAAAGGGAAAGGGAGAGGGAGAGAGAGAGGAGGAGGGAGAGGGGAGGGAGAGGAGGAGGGAGAGGAGGAGGGAGAGGGGGAGGGAGAGGGGGAGGGAGAGGGGGAAGGAAAGGAGGAGGGGGAGGGAGAGGGGGAGGGAGAGGGAGGAGAGGAGAGAGATACAATGTTGCAATATACAGTGTTAACTGTAGCATTGTAGTAGCTATCAGCAATACATCCAGATGAATCACGGTTGCACCTACCAAGTAAACTGGATTCTCCAATCCACTCGTTTCCCCTACAATGATCATAGACTTCGGGCAGACAGGAGGCGGAGAACCCAAACCAAACCCCTTTTATACCACAGAAAGGACCCTGATCTGACCGAAAGATCATCCTCTGAGGAGCCAGCCGCAGGACCTTGGGAAACTGGCCTTGGCTTCTGAGTTGCTGTTTTCTGCTCTTGTACTGCTGGGGCCATTCCAACCGGCTTCAACCTGGGTTTTGTCCTTTAAGCTGTTGCTGCATATATAAGAAGAGCCTTAGTATTTCTTGGGTGCAAATCTTGCTGGTGCTTAGTAACAACAGCCCGTAGGGATGCTGCAAGACACTGGGAAGGCTACTAAGTGATGTGAGGATGCAGAGGAGGATGTCGCAGCTGCTTCTATCTTTATCAGGTGAAGAAGAGGTCCCAAGCGCCCAAGTTATCAGCAAACAGGAAACGGGCCGAGAACGCCTGACTCCTCACTCTGCTAACCCATGCTACTCGCACCGCAAGAGCGTTGAGCGTTAAAGGTCTGACTGGCACTCAGGAACGGCGTCCTGAAGGGATGTATTATGGATGCTGGGAAAACACACGAAGCTGGGACCCTTTGCCAAGCTTTGTTCTCAGTTCTCTTCACATACTCACTTGTTTTGCCCATGTGGCACGCCAATGCGACAAGGAAATGAGGTTGCCATCCTGATCTCTGCAAAGGAGGAAACTGAGGCAAGGGCTACGAGAGCTGCCCGAGTCCACGCATCCAGTGAGCGGCTGCTGTCTTCTCATGCAAGCCATCAGCTTGAGAACTGGGCTTTAACTGTTCTCAGACAACGGCAGCAGATGGACCTGGCTATGTTACCCGGAGGAAGAAGAAGTCACCTTCAAGGGTGTAGAGGAAGCGTGACCTCTGCTTACACACATCACGGTTTCCACTGATTTGAAACAAATCCTGTGATCTATTTTGTGGTCTAGGACCTCTTTGATCCTATTTTCCTCTCCAAAAGATCAGCCAAAATTTTGCCCTGGAAACAAGAAGAAACATTGTTACATTTTGATTGCTGCAGCAAAACACCCTGACCAGGGCAACTTACAGCAGGAAGGCATTATTTTTGGCTTACTGAGGAATCAATACGTGGTGGTGGGGCAGAGGCGTGGCGGCAAGCTGCAGACACGTCAGCAGGGGCAAGAACCTCCGAGAGCTCGCAGCTTCAAACACAAGCATGAAACAGAGAGGGCAGACTGGAAGTGGGGCAAGGCTTTGTTAATCCCAGAGTCTAACCCCATGATGTCCTAGCAAGGCCACATCTCCTAAACATCCTCAGACAGCACCACCAACTGTAAGCACGTGTCTGAATACCTGAGTGTAAGGGGGGCACACCAGTCAAACTGCTACACACATCCACCCTCACCTGGAGTCCAGAAACACTTGACAGGGTTAGAGAGCCCTTTGGTCTACCAAAAGGAGTACCAGGACTCTTTCAAATCCTGAGATATGATGCTGACAAGTATGGAAGAAAACTAACACCCCTCTACAGTCATTGCCAGTGGACTTCTGTGGCGGAACATTTGGCCCTGAGTAGTCAATTTTTATAATTCTGGTTACCTGTTTTCCATAAGGCCTCCAACCATAATTCAGAACCACTGCTGAAGTCCAAGGTTAGGATCCTGACAGGTTCCAAAGCCTCTGGTCATATTTTCATCTGCCAATCGATACATAACCCTGTTTGATGTGTTTCTGTTCGAGGCACCTTATTCTATATACGCCTTCATTAAAATCGATCCTCCTCTAACGGCATCGTACCGCAGAGCAGAGCTGAACCGAACCTGTCAAACACCGAGCTCCTCGGTCAAGCACACAGCTTGTTACGCTTAGGACCGCTGGAGAGCATGCAGCCCGTTCAGGAATGTTTCAAACAGCAGACTCGAGCATGCACAAGTATGGGGGGAAGAAATCCAAAAGGCACTGCACTAAGTCGATCACACAAAAGGCGCTTGTTTGCGACAACTGAAGCACAAAGGAAGCCGTCGCCTGGCTTCACATCCGCCCTGGGAACGCTCCTGAAGAGTGACTCGAGTTTTTTTTTTTTTTTTTTTTTTTTCTGCTGCTGTGTACATGTCTAAAACTGGCCGGAAAGCACAATCAACATTGATTTACTGCGGGTGACAAATGCACTCCAGCAAGTGAGTACACCCACGGATTCAGACGCCATAGCACTCGAGGGTCCGATGCGTACCTATAGACCCCCTCGCCAGTCACTCGTGTTGAAACCAACTCGCGGGGGTTGGTTTCGTGAGACTGAACGGGGATTCTGTCTTCAAAAATGATGCGTCTGACACCCACAGAGAGGTGGACACTCTCAGAGCCACTGTGCGTCTCAAGCTAAGCACTGTGGGAAGGAGAGTTAAAGGTCTCATACTTAGACCTGAGGAGAAGCCATCCCGGGTCCTCCAGCTCCGTTGTCCTGCCAGTCTCCTGGGAGGAAGTGCCGCTAAGTTCAAGCCCTCCTGCAGCGTGCGCTGAGCCCCTGGCTCTGCAGTTGGCCAAGGAGCCAAAGCTCCCTCCCCCCTGCCTCATCCCTGCCTCTCTTCCTGCTCCGACTCGCTCCTGACCTGCTGGCCTCCTTGATGCTTCCTGGAACACCCCAAGCAAGGACAGTCCCTCTTAGCGTCTTTGCCCCTGCTGCCTGCTCTACCAAGAGCACGCCTGGATGGCTGCCTCCTTTCCTCGCTGCCCCACCCCACCTCCCCACTCCCTATTTTGCCCCAGTCGCACCTATTGCTACCTGTTACAGTACCACTCTCTTCGTTTATTATCTCCTGCCAACAAAATGGGGGTGAAGTTGGACTTTTTAAAAACGGTTCCTGTGTTGCTCATTTTCGAGCCAGTAAGTTCTCAAAGCCGTACCAGGTAGTACCACCGCGCTCACTGCATCCGAGGAGACCAGGGTCCTGGGGTCCATCGTGCGATTTAGTTGG
Source organism: Apodemus agrarius (assembly GCA_964023405.1). Taxonomy (NCBI): domain Eukaryota; kingdom Metazoa; phylum Chordata; class Mammalia; order Rodentia; family Muridae; genus Apodemus; species Apodemus agrarius. The sequence continues at coordinate 34,593,069 of OZ030005.1, read as the reverse complement.
GCATCGAGGTGGAGGCTGGCCTTTCCTCACTCGAGAGTCACCACACCGGTGCTTTATTGTGATGAACCCGTAGTGTCGACTCTTCTCCTCCTCTTCCTCTTCATCCCTCCTTCTCCTCCTCTTGCTTTTCTTCCTCCTCTGGTAATTGAGATTGGTAAAAGAAAGATAACGCAGAAGAACATTCCAGAACAAGATCCATGCCCATGATGCCGTGGCAGCATTAAGGTGCTCTATCTGTCCATACCGACTGCCCTGAAGAGGCGGGAGCCACTGAGGGCGCAGGCTTTCGTTGAGCAGCTCCGCCCCAAACCTAAAGCACTGAATTGTCCTGGGTGGGCTGGATTGGAATGGATGGGTCAGGAGAAACGTTTGGGGGAACGTGAAATCCTTTCGCTCTTGGTGCTGTAGAGGGTAAGTCTCCTCTCTTCATTTTTAGGTAAGAAAATGTATTCTTCCTCTATCTAGAATGTGGCTTCGTGGCATCTCATGGAGTGACTCCTGGTGAGCTGTGGGGTCTCCTCCCTAGAGTGACCTCCCTAAGCATCCTATCACTGCCAGCCTGTCACCACCATGTTACCTATCACTACCACAAATAGATAGCCCTCTGTCTCTCTCTCCCTCCCCCTCCCTCCTTCCCTTCTTCCTTGTCTCTCCCTCCCTCTCCCTCTCCTTCTCCCTCTCTCTCTCTCTCTCTCTCTCTCTCTCTCTCTCTCTCTCTCTGTGTCATGTGTTTGTGTGCATGCGTGTGTATGTGGTGTGTGTATGGTGTGTATATGTGTGGTATGTATGTGTATGTGTGGTGTGTATGTGTATGTGTGGTGTGTGTGGTGTGTATTGTGGTATGTATATATGGTGTGTGGTTGTGTGTGTGGTGTGTGTTTGTGTGTGTGTATGTGTGTGGTGAGTGTGTGATATGTGTATCTGTATGTGTGGTGTGTGTGTGTGGTGTGTGGTGTGTGTGTATGTGTGGTGTGTATGTATATGTGTGGTATGTATATGTGGTGTATGTTTGTGTGTGTGTGGTATGTGTATGTGTGGTGTGTGTTTGTGTGTGTGTATGTGTGTGGTGAGTGTGTGATATGTGTATCTGTATGTGTGGTGTGTGTGTGTGTGGTGTGTGTGTGTGTGTGTGTGTGTGGTGTGTGTGTGTGTGTGTGTGTGGTGTGTGGGGTGTGTGGGGTATGTGTGTATGTGTGGTATGTGTGGGGAGGGTGTGGGGTGTGTGTGAATGTGTGGTGTGTGTATAGTACATGTAGTGTGTGGTGTATGTGTATGTGTGGTTGTATGGTGTGTGTATATGTGGTGTGTGTTTGTGTGTGTGTGGTGTGTATGTGTGGTGTGTGGTGTGTGTTTGGTGTGTGGTATGTGTTTGTGTGTGTTTGGTGTGCATGTGTGGAATGTGTGTTTAGTGTGTGGTGTGTGTTTGTGTGGTATGTGTATGTGTGGTGTGTGTCTATGTATATGTGTGGTATGTATATGTGTGGTATGTGTTTTTGTGTGTGTGTGTGTGTATGTGTGTGGTGGATGTGTGAAATGTGTATCTGTATATGTGGTGTGTGTGTGTGTGTGTGTGTGGTGTGTGATGTGTGTGTATGTGTGGTTGTATGGTGTGTGTATGTGTGGTGTGTGGTGTGTGTATGTGTAGTGTGTGTTTGTGTGTGTGTGGTGTGTATGTATGGTGTGTGGTGTGTGTTTGGTGTGTGGTGCGTGGTGTGGATTTGTGTGTATGTGGTGTGTGTGTGGAATGTGTGTTTGGTGTCTGGTGTGTGTTTGTGTGGTGTGTGTATGAAATGTGTATGTGGTATGTGTGTGGGGGTGTGTGTGGTATGTGTATTGTGGTGTGTGTGTATGTGTGTGGGGTGTGTGTGTGTGTGTGTGTACGTGTACATGTAAGCATGAACTGCAATTGCAGGGCCTCTCACGTGCTAGACAAGCCTTATGCTGTTGAGCTGCATCTCAAGCGAGGATACTTTGTTTCTACTTGCTTTCTTCCCCGACTCACTGGGTCTCCTCTACCTACATCTAGGACCATGCTGTCTCTGCAGGGCTGGATGGGAGAATGCGGCGAGGAAGCTGAAGAAGAAAGAGGGAAGCTCACCTGAGATCGCGGCCGGAAAGGGTCCATGCTGGACACCAGGTCCACGCAGTGCTCAGCAGATGCGGCGAGCTTCTCTCCTCCGCTCAGCTGCCAAGCTGGGTGCCTGGGCAGGTGGGGAAAGCAAGCTCCTCCCACCTGCGTGTCCCAGCGCAGCTCAGACAGGCTTGGTCCTCCTTGTCTTCTAGTCCTTTCTTGTCACCTGCACATTTTCCCACCCACAAACACTCTCATGTGACTCTGCTGTCATGTGAGTGGATGACACCTGCTCCTGAGGCCTCCAGGAACACGCAGAGGAGCAGGACACGGACGGAAGGGACTAGTAGGACTTCCGAGTTGTGCTAAGAAATTAATCTATTGCTTGTCAGAAACCCAAAGGGAACGGAGCCTTTTTCTTTTCCTTCTCTTCCCTGTTTTCCTCAGTTCTAGCAACTCCATTTTAAGAGAAAACTGGGTCATTGAGAACAAAACAAAGAAACAACCCCCCCCCCAAAAAAACCTAAAATAGAAACAAATCTGCCGCAAAGCTCAGCTGAGGAGTGATACCACCCCCCCAAATGAAGCCAGAGAACGTGCATAAGCCCCGCCCACTATTGAGCAATGGACCACAATGTGTGAGCTGGTGTACCTGTCTTCTGCTGCTCTCTATTCCCGCGTCAAAGGCTCCGGTGCTGCTAGGCCCAAGCCAACCCACCACGGCGACCAGAACGTGTTCCACCCATGTCTGGAACACTGTTTGGTACTGGAGTGTCTCTGGCCTCCAGCAAGAAATGACATTCCACATATTTCGTCATTTTAGTGCTTCTGTTTATAAAGACTCTAACTTGCAAGGTTCGAGTCTTGGAGCACTGGCTCGGAGCTCAGGAGCACCGGCTGCTCTTTCAGAGACCCCAAACGCGATTCCCAGCTCCCAGACAGAAGCTCACAACAGTGTAACTCCAGTTCCTGGGGATCGGAAACTGCCCTTTTCTACCCTCTAAGGGCGCCAGACGTGCATATGTGAGCACACAGACACACATGCAGGCAAACACACAGGCAAAGTGTCCTTTCCCCGCCCTAAATCAGATGAGCATAAAAAATAAATTAAAACCATCAGGAGTCCCACCCTGAGCCGATAGCTACCATCCTTCCAGGTCTTTCCCAGACAGTGTCAGCTCCTCACAGCATCTGGTAATGCCGTTCACTGGAGGTGCTAACGTATTTAGGAGGCTAATTTCCTGGCCTGAGCCTTTCACTTACCAGGAAGCCATAACACAACCAGATTTAATTTGTCCATTTATTTGAAAAGCATGGAACAATTAACATCACTAAATGGAATTAAAATAAAATTTAATGCAGCTTTTCAATGTGTCTTAGAATTTGATTTTAGGCACAGTAATGGATATGAAAATGAAAGCTTTGGACTGTATAAAAGGTTGGATCGGCTGGAAACCTGAGCGCCACCTACTGGCCACGGTCTGCAGTGACATGCCGCCTTTCCACTCTGAGATGGGGCTTTCTGAAAGCCGGAGCCAGGGCGGCCCCCTTTCCTGTGTGGATGTGTATACTCTCCCAAAAGCTTTCCAAACCCTCCTTTTCCCCCCTTGCATTTCACAGTTCCTAGAACACAGGAGTGAATTAATAAATGTTAGCTGAGTGAAAGCAAAATGGATGGATGGATGGATGGATGGACGGACAGATCGACGGAGGGACGGATGGATGAACACCTTTGTCCCTTATTGTTCCTTATGAGAAATAAGGGAATAATTCCTGCCCTCCCCGTTTTACAGGGTTTCCTGGAAGGGATGAGTGCTTGCCACTGATAATCGGACCTTCTATTGTGACATGGCACTATGACAGAACAGTGTGAGGATGTACCAGAGTCAAATGGCCAGGGCAAGCACGAGTCTGCCCAAAGAGGTTTCTATGTTAAACACAAGAAACAGGGACAAGGGTGCAGCGTCTCCAGCCAGGCTCTGAGTAGGTGCCTGGCAATGGACAGGTGGCTCTCCTGCCCTTCCCCCACTTCACAGATCCGTCCCGATATCTAAAGCATAGAGACGTGCCTCTCCTGGGCTCACTCAGAGGGAAAGTGATATGCAGTGCTTGTTGTCAGTTCTGAAAGGGTCACTGTGCTCTGGGATGGGAAGCTGGCCCATCATGTGCTCTCCCCTCGAGTTAGGAAAAGTGATGTTTTGAACCATGACCGTCAGCCAAGCTGGCAGCGAGGTGCCCATCTGAACACACCCACCATCGATGACGTTGCTTGACAAGGGTAGTTCCAGTTTTGCTTTTAGATCCTGCCACCAGGAGCTGTGGTCTGAACAAAAGCAACACGATGTGGCAGAGGGGGGACCGGCATGGGGTCAGAGGGCTGAGCTCCGTCACTTACTGCCTGGGTGACCTTGAACAAGTCAGCTTGTCCTTGACCAGACACAAACCATTTCAGTAGGATGATGGAACAGGAAAACGACCATGAAAATCTTTTGTAAAATAGAGCTTGGGGTTCGGGGTAAGATATAGCTACCAGTTCCCCAAGCAAACAACATGCTGGGGTGTTGACCCCATGCAAAGGCTACAGAGAGATCCCTATATATGCACGGACCTGCTTTCTTATGGAATCTGACCCCATTCTATAGCTGGGTGAAGAATTCAGCCCTGACCCACTATGTCCTCCCCTGCTGGCTTTTTAAATAGGCTTACGTTTTATTTATTCTTTGATTTGTCTTTAACTTAAATGTAGACTTTAGGTTGCATTTCCACTAGATTTTGTGTATACACACACACACACACACACACACACACACACACACTTCCTTCTGGTTTTTATGAGGCAGTTTCATTATGTAACACCGTAGACCAGGCTGGCCTTGAACTTTTCGTGCACCTTCCTGCCTCTGTCTCCTAAGTGTTAGGATCAAAGGTGTGATCCCACATCCAGCTATTAGAGTACCGCAAAACTTCTTTGTCTGGTCCACATGTCATCTCAGCCTGCAGACATGGTGAGGACTGAACAAGTCACCAGCATCAAAACCACTGTGGAGGTATTCCTGTATCTAGAATTTATCTCGATCTGGCCTGGACTAGAAGCCAGGAGACACTAACGGCATGTCTACGTGACAGAGGGCAGAGAGTTCCTGGACAGAGGCACACCAACTGCTAATGTGAGAGCGTGGGTGCATATCCAGTGACAAACACATGGGTTTCCCAGCTCAGAGGGTGTGGCAGAGGCTAACATCCAAACATCCAGTTTATTTGTTTTGGATACTTGCATGTATATGTGCACGTGTTTGTGTGCATATGTGCATACAACTGCATGTGCACATGGACCTAGGGGCCAGAAGTTCCTTGAGTACCCTTGCTCATACGTGGTCTGCCTTGTTCAGTTTGTTCATTTGTTTGTTTGTTTTTTTCACCAAGGTCTCTCGTTGGTCTGGAACCCTGTGGACCTATCAGTTTCCACCCAGCCAGCACTGAGATTATACATGCTTGCTTCCAGCCAGGGTAGCAAGGAGTTCCGGGGATCAAACTAGGGTCCTCCTGCCCGCAAGGTAACCACCTTACTTACTGAGCTGTCCCCCCAGTCCCTGCACACCTCGGGACTGCTTTTTCTGCCCACAGTGGCTCTTAATACTTCCCTTGCTGACCTTGCTTTCTGAGAAAACAAACAAACAAACAAAAAACAAGCAAAAAGAAGTCCATAGCAAAAGGTGTCACATATCCACATATCTTCCCTGGTACGGGAACTTCAGGCGCCAGCAGCTAGGTTGCTAATGCCATTTTAAAAAAAAACACATTATTTTAATTAAAATATGACATCATTTGGACTTCCTGATGCCCTGTCTAAAGCACATGTTCACCCACTAGGTAACGTCCCTGCAATTGGCCAGGTACTACAGCAGGCTCCAGCGCATGTCTTAAATCAGCAGTGCAGAACCTCCTTCCCAGGGCGTGGTGACTTCTCTATCTTGGTGGATCCTTCTTCACTGACCAGTGTATGTCTCAGTCAAGATCAAGGCTTGAACCTCTGCATCTCTCCACTCTGGGCTGTCCTGGGTGTTCCAAACACTGACAAGCTGCTGAGGCACAGAGTCAGGGAAAACCTGGGCCACTGGATTGTCCACGAGGTCACTGCGGTGACCCAAGCCTGGGGCCAAGAGGCATGGACTCCAGTCCAGGGATTGTAGTTCAACGAATCTGCAAATTTTAATAAACCCCTTCTGAGCCTATTATTAAAAAGCCCAATAAAGAAGTAAGCTGAGGAAGTCTCATCTGAGATTCACGTCAGCACAATATTCTATGGAGTAGGGCTTCTGTTCTCTTCTAACCTACCTTCCCGGAACAGCAAGAAAAATTCACCGAGGGGTTGGGGGGAAGGAAGAGGAAAGAACGCAGCCTGCCTTACAATGACACATCTGCCGGCAATGAACAGCCCGGAGCCTTAAACAGTAACTGAATGATACAATTTCAAGAGTATCCTGGGACCCTTCCTGGCCTGTCACCTGATTTCTTTTAGACCCAGACTAATCTTGTCCAGACTCAAGCTCCGAGTTAATTGTCAGGCCCCATTTGAATTATTCATGAGTCTTCATACTGAGACGTGTGAGCGCTGTTCCCCGCAGATGTGCTCATCCTTCCACGTCTTCCGTGACTGCTAATGGTGAGCCGTTTGGAGACGCGAAAACCCTTTGACATCCTTGTTTGAGTTTCTTCACTACACAGGAAGACGGCTCCTCCCTTACCTTTGACTCTAGAAGACCTTTTAGGTATGTGGCTGCACATGCCTCGAGCTGAGACTCTACATGCAGCTCACGACCAACAGAGAAATCACACAGACAGTTCAAAAGAAAATAATGAAGGCTGCCATGTGATGATTACGCTCAAAAGGAATTATGCAATTAGCAAAGGACGTTGATCATACAACATGTGAGTCTAATTGCAGTGCCGGAAAATCTTGCTAAATTAGATAAAGACAGGGTTCGCGGTCGCTCTGGTTCGCAGATTGAGTTGTAAAGTTGAGGGAAATATAAAAGTTAATTATAAGACAGGAGTGATAGGCACAGGGTGTGTGCACACACGGGGAGGATTAGGATTATTAACCAAAGGTGCCAACTCATGCCAAAGGTGAAGAATGATAAACACGCCAAGCCCGAAATCTGAGTACTGCGTAATAGAGACAGGACACTTTATAGGATTCGGGAAATGTGTTTCACCTTCACACAGCACCTGCCATCCCGGGAAAACACCAAGCAGGCCGTGCTGGGCTCACGAATCTGCGTGCAGATAAAGCACATCTCAGGTTGGTCCACATGCTTCCTTTCTGCCCTTCTTACCCAAATCCAATCTTGCAGAGATCCCACGGTTGTTATTCTAGCTCTGTGCATTTCCTTGATCTTGTACATTTGTTGCCGTGGTCCCAAGCTGACAGGTGTATGCTGGTACCCGGAGTCTATGAAGTAGCCATTTTGAGAGCAGGTCTATCAATGTGCTGGGCTTTTCTATGCAGAGGCAGAGAGCCCCAGGAAAGGTGGTGAGACGTTTAATCTTCACGGCCAGCTTCGCTTCATTTGGAGTCACCTAGGAGACACACCTGTGGGGCGGGGCTTGGTCTGGGAAGGAAAAACTCACTGGGATTGTGGGCAGCACGTTTCTGGACTGAGGCCCTACTGAAGAGAAGAGAGAGCGCGAGTGTTCACGCCCTGCTTGCTAACTGCGCACACAGTGTGACTAGATGCTCACATTCCCACTCCCGGGCCTTCCTTGGACTATTCCCTCACTCAGACCAGGAGCCAGAATAACGTCTTCCTCCCCCAAGTTCTCTCTGGTCAGGTACTTGGTTACAACAATAAGAAAAGTAACAGAGATAGCCACAGTGGAACCCGGGGTTCTGGGGGCAGAAGACCTGGACTTGAACCCCAAGCCCATCACTAGTCCCTTGACTATTTATGCAGAGGAGACATAGAACCACCCACCTGTCAAGGCTGCCGCAAGTGAGTGATGCCTGCTACGAGGACTTTCTTAGTCACGGTCGGCAATGGGAATCGCTCGTGGCGTTGTGACTGTTCCTCACTACCGTGTTTCAGCCATTAGTTCAATCATTTCAAAGGGGCCCACCGTCTTCTTTGCACCATGACAATGATCAGACTGGTCCACACGCACAAACACACAGATACACACAGACACAGACACAGACACAGACACAGACACACACACACACACACACACACACACACACACACACAAGCCAGAGATACACAAAAACTGGGGAACACATCCGCTGGGACACACACACACACACACACACACACACACTCACACACTGGGATATACACACACCTCATATTCACTTTGAGATAAACTCCGGCATACACTGAAGCAGCGTGTAAGGTGTACTGCTTACATATTACAAAATGCTGAAGGAAGATGATTCCCCTAAAGCAGCTACAGGAAGCTTCTCTAGAGCGGTGGCTGTCAACCTTCCTAACGCTGTGACCCTTTAATACAGTTCTTCATGTTGTGGTGACCCCCCAAGCATAAAATTATTTTTGTTGCCACTTCATAATTAATTATGCTTCTGCTATAAAACATAATGTAAATCTATGATATGGGACTCTTGTGAAATGGTTGTTCCACCTTCCAAAGGGATCACGACCCACAGGAGATTCTGAACAGAGAAGGCTGTGGGGCAGGAGGGTGTGTAACAGTTTAAGAAAGGATACCGCATAAGCAAAAGATTCCAAAATAAAAAACAAACAAACAAACAAACAAACAAAACCACCACTAACAACCAAAAAATAAATAAACATTTTTTAAAAAAAAAAACCACCAACAAAACAAAGGCAACTATAAATTATCAGAGATAGGGATGGGAAAACCTGAAAACGCTCAGAGATCGTGAGGACATGGGAGAGTCCACATCGAGGCTTCATGCTAGGTCCAGTGTGCCTGGCACATGCAGGTTATAGGAAGATTGATCTGACCAGGCTGGGTGGGGTGGGGCGCGGGACAGGATGGAGAGCCTGGTGACAAAGGGAACGGGCTGCTGCACTGGCCCAAAGTGTGCTAGTGAGGTTAAGAGTGAGGACAGGATGTAGGGACACTGAGACCAACGGATGTGACTCAGGAACCAGATGTCTGTACAGGGAAAGACAGCCTCGGCCTGGTGCTACATACCTACAAGTCCAGTATTCCGGAGTCTGAGGGAGGAGGATTGCTGTGAGTTCAAGGCCAGTCTGAGCCACACGGATTTAAGCCACACTGGACCTATAACAAACTCTATAACCTCTCCCTGGAGCTTAGGGGTGGGGCTGCAGCAAGACACTGCCTGGGGGTGGGGGAAGACTGTGTGATTTTGAACCTGGCCTTCTTTTCTTCCTAGGGGAGGAGGCCAGCTGCTCCCTCCCCAGGTTCTAACCTCCCAGAGCTACCCACCTTCTCTGGGGCAAATGAGAGCAAATGGAGCCAGCTGGAGCAGACGTGACGTGCCCGTGGCAGGGTCTGCCACGTAAAACACCGCTCAGGAACGTTTGAAGAGGATGTCTTAAAATGCAGAATACCAAAAGTATAACAACAGCTAAAGTTGCCCTGTTCCTGCCTGTTCATGTTTTGATGACTCAGAGGATTTTCCGGGGCCATCAGCACTGTCACCCCTGCTTAAGTCTTAAAGAAACACTTCTTTGGGCCATCATGAAATAAGCCAGATGACTGTGCAGACCTGCAGGCAGAACTTGGGGTGGGGGCGGCTGGCAGCAACCCCTGTGGGAATGGGTCGGCAGCTCTGGGTAGGTTTTTGCTGTGTTCTCATCTGTCTGTCATTCTTTCCCAACTCCTCCAGCAAAGCTTCCTCCCACAGGCCTTCTACGAACGCTCGTAACCGAGTTTGTGGTGACGGTCCCGGGGGCTGCTGACCAGTCATCCGGTGTGCGTGTGGACTTCAAAGGCCTGTTGACACAGCTGCACACCCGAGCCTGGGGTCAGAACAGCCCGAAAGGTGGCTGCTGCTCCTCCCTTAGTGCAGCAGAGCCCACCCAAGGGGGCCGGTGCTCTACCCCAGCTCTCAGAGCTTTGTGGTTTAGTCACTGGAAATTCCATACGAGCGAGGGACCTACCACAGAATCTGGAAATTACGGACGAGAATCCCGACCGGATACTTTCCAATTTTTCTTTGTCGCTTGGAGACTTTTGTCCCCAAGCTGATCTCTCATTGCAGGCAACTTCCCACTTGAATTGAACAGCTGCTAGTCGAGACATCCATGGACATACCACACTGCATAAGGAAAAGCCCACGAGCTTCCAATATTATACAAAGAAGTACAGGCAACTGAATAAAACTAGAAGAGAGAGAGGTGACCCTCCTCGGGGAAATGCATGCCAACTGGTTGTCTGGCAAATGGTGAGCCCTGAAACATATGTACAAGTAACATTAGATAAGCCCAGTGGGTTACGTTTGGGAATATGTATGTATAAATGCAAATACCTAGGTAATAACGATCGATGAAAGACAGCATGGATTTGCAGGAGAGCAGAGAGGAGTGTATGAGGGAGCTAAGAAGATTTCAAACTGCAATCTCAAAAATAAACAAAACCGTCAAGAACAGTCTGAGGCAATCCTCTACCGGCCTGAAGGGTGTCCATCTGTAAGGCACGGTGGATCCCGATTGTCAGGCCTAGCGTGTTCCGGTCCCCAAGGGAGCCTGACACCAGAACCGAATTGAACAAGGTCCAGGGATTTAACCCATCAGTCTTGCTCGAGTCAGAGGCAGACAACCGCAGCTCAGTGGGGTCTAAGATCACGCAAACGCTAGCTCCTTCTGTGGAACTAATGAGCTAGGAAGGGACTTGATCAGACTGCTAAGATTATTTCCTTATCGTCAAACAACAACTAAGGCTTCCAAACAGTGATTTCCTCCACCCCCGCCCCCCACTGTCTGCTTGATTCCCACCCTGCCGATGAAAGCTGCCTTCACAGAGAAGAGAGCTGAGGCTCAGAGGGGTCTGGCGCTTTCCTGAGGTCCTAGACCTGGTAGGTGCTGAGGCGAAGTTGGGAGCAGGGGCCTTTGGATTCTGAGCCATTTAGTAAGTAGTCATGGACTCCAACTCCCTGGCCAGAGTTGTGCTTGCAGCGTTTAAGTGTCTGTGTTCTGGGAGCAAGGACAGAACCACACCCAAGAGAGGAGGATACCGACTGACACACAAACGAGCCAGGCAAGATCAACCCACTCGCTAACTCTGGTAAGAACACGTTATCTTAAAGCGTTCTTCAGCCTATCTTTCTGAGGCCTTCCTAGATATTAAGTCCTTCAGACGTGTAACGAAAGCCCCTGGGCGCCAGGCTTTGAGACACTGGACATCCTCCCACAACGGGGTACCTACAGCAGACAAGACAGAGGGAGGTAGGGAAGGGGCAGAGGGTGCTGAGGCAGCCAATCAGAAGAAAGGGTTTCTGGGCCAAATCCCCATGGACATGATCTATCTGGTTACAAGGAATCTCGCTGTGGTGATTAGAAAAAAAAAGACAAATCCAGATATGCACATGTATGGATTGTTTTGGATTAGATTACACATGGCAATATATAACGGCTTTCTTTGAGTGTTTAGCATATGCTAAAAACTACTGTTTTTCATGCACTAACTCAGTGTTTCCTTGTAAGGCCCCCTCAGGGGTATATTTTAATTTCTCTCTTAGTATATGTGTATGGGGATTGTTGAGAAAGCATTCAAGTTTGCAAAGTTGCAATATTATTATGGGGCTTTACACGCAAGGTCTGTTGGACTCCAAATCCTACACTTTGTCTTTTAATTGTGTATATGTGTGTGGTGGGGGCTAGGTCCATGCTAGTGACTTTGGAAGGCAGAAGCAGTTGATCCTCCAGAGCTGGAGTTCTTGGGAATTGAACCCAGGCAAACATCTTCCTCTATGAATAAAATTATTATTTTGGTGCTGGGGATGGAGCCCACATGCAGTCTCATGCATGCTATGCAAGCACTCTGCCCCTGATCTATCCTACCCCAGCCATCTTGCATATAGTTTATGCAATCAAATGGTGCAGTTTGTTCCAAAGATTGAATTTGTAATAAAGCACAGCCCATTCCAAAAGCACACGGGCAAACCCAGATGCAGCTCATTTCTAACTGGCTGCGAGACCATCCGTTTACTCCCAACCAGTTTCCATGTTGACCAACCCTTTGAGCTTTCACTGAACATCAGCTAGCATGCAGAGCATGGCCGTGAGCCATGTCTACAGAAGGAAGGGTAGAACCTGTTCTGTTAACCGTTTGACAAAGTGACACGGTGTAGAGTAAATCTCTGTAACACACCTGAGCATTTGGGAGATGATGGGCAAATTAGATCTTCAAACTCATACCAAAAAGGGCTATTCAGAAGGGTTGGGGAGTGAGCGAGAGACCTGCTCAGGGCTCAGGAATAGGTTGTTGAAGCTCTTGGTGAATGCCTAGAACCTCATTTGGGAAGGGCCATGATCATCAGAGCCATCAGAGCTGCCACCCTCCCCCGCACCCCATCCCCCCCATCCATCCCCCCATCCCCCCACTCCCCCAACCCTGCAGCATTCAGGTCCAAGGCCAGAGAGAACACGCTCAGGTTCAACAGCCTCATTTGTGTCAATGCTAGCTACCACTTCTGGGGGCGGGGAGAGGGGCGGGAGGGAGGGGCACAGCAGCCTCCAGCGAAGCGGAAGCCACAGTTCTGAAGAACCCGAACAAGCCACCTATTTGTACAACACAGGTTCACATCCCCAGGAAAGAAAAGAGGAAGGGGAGGCTGGTGAGTAAGTGGAGCTGGATCTGGTGTTGGGATCCAAGGGAAGCCAGTTCATCCTGAAGCGGATGCTGAACACAGATATGTTTTAGTGAGTCAATGAGAAGCACCTAGCTAAAGTGTCTGTGTGCGCACGTGGACGCTCTCTCTAGCGTTGTTTTTTTTTTTTTTTTTTTTTTTTTTTTTTTTTTTTAAATCAGGTCATTATGAGAGCCACTTTTCTCACTGTGCTGAGCCCTTGGTGTGTGCTCACAATTGCACTTGATCCTTCGGGCAGTGAGACGAAGGGGGAAGAAGAGCATCCTCGCTGCTTGACAGGATAACATTCTATGGTAGAACCTTAACCAACTGGTGCTCACCGAGCCCTTTTCTCGGGCAGGGCTAGATGCTGGGAAGACCAAGTGAGGACAAAGTCCTCTCTCCTATTCTCTGGGAGCGCACAGTGGGGTCAGAGGGAGGAATCCATAGTAAAAAGGCCAAGTACAGGATAGGGATTCTGACAGGATGTGAGGCATCTGCCTGCAGGGGATCTACACAGATGACCCTCCCACCATGCTTTAAGCAAAAGCAGCAGTGGCTCATGGGGAGGTTACGGGGATTCTGCTCTGATTAGGGATTTTTTTGTGGTGACCAATCCCCACCCCTACTCCTCCCCAGAACCTGTACACATACTTCTGCAGTATCCTGGCACAAGAGGACGTGACCTCAGTTCTATAACCGTTTTAGATTCTACGCACACTCACACAAAGACAGAATTCAGACTCCAGTTCTGCAAAAGGGCCTTTAGAGTTTTATGTCGTTTCCTTGAGGCGTCTTAAAACTCCAGGGGCAGTCATGGCCCAATAAACAGCAGCAATGGCAGTCTCTAGCTGCAGATATGTGCCCAGGCCCAGGGGGGAGCTGCCCACAGCCAGTATAATGGGCAGGTTGTCAGCTCTAGCTGGGGCAAACTTTGACCAAGCCCTGTTTCCACAGCCAGCAGGATCAGTGCCAGCTCCCGCATACCCCGGGTCCCTTGTCCCTGTGCCTTGTCTCGGAACACTTTCAGTCTGAGTCTGACACCATTTACTCACAGATTAGCCATTTTTGTTCAAGGAACAAGGGAGTGCTGAGGTCTGGTTGTGAAGAGCCATGATTTGTGATAATTTAATGCTCCCAACAGCTGGCTTTGGGTGGATATGCCAGTGGGTATGGCAAAGGCTAAACCCCAATCTCTACACAAAGCCGGAAATACCTATGACTAGTCACTGAAGGACCTGGGAGGAAGGGACTGTGAAAAAGAGAGGTCTCAGAGCCCACCAATAGAAAACCATTTCCTTAGCCTTTCGTCCTATCCTGGCCATGGGGGAGGGCTTACCTGCCCCTCTCCCACCCATGATGATGAGAAGGAACAGGATTCAGAAACCCCAAAGGTTACCTTTGAATCTAGGTGCCTTAGATGACATCCATCATCCCCCTACCTTTGATATCCTTGTTTCCCCCATAATACCTTATTTATTGTTGAATATGTTACACAACCTTCTGAGTTGAGCAGCCCAGAAGAGTGACAGGGGTTTGGAAAAGCTGGCCCAACTCAGCGAGATACAAGCTATTGTGCAACTCAAGACAACCAAACACAAAGGCATGGGAATCTTCTTGGGTTATATAATCAATAACAGAAAAATAAGATTTGAAGGGAAAGTAAGAAAGACGACTTCAAGCTTCTCCCCCAACCCTTCGTTTGCACAATAAGCACGAGGTTTTCCGTGATCATCGTTCCTTTAGAGTCACACCAAACTTCAATTTGACACACCGTAATTGCGTAGGATGCTGGAGATGACCCCTAGGGCCTTACGCCTGTTAAGTAATCCCTCTGCCCTGAGCTAAATCCCAAGATTCTTGCTTCCTTTTCAAGGTCTCGTGACTTCAAACTTCTCTTCGAAGCACCGCATTTCGTTTTGCATCCTGTTCCACGACTTTGATTACAACCAAGGGTAGCGACTATTAAACAAAAATCTTTTCTCCCACCTCCCTTCCCATGTTGGGGGGGGGCGGCTTGAGACGACCGTGACCCGGGACAACAAGTCACTGACTTGGCTGTCCTGAGAATTGTCTGAGGCAAGACACTAGGATAGATGAAGTGACAAGGGTGGAGGTTGGCGACTGGGTGGAGGTCCTGAGTTCTGGCTCTAGGTATAAGCTGCGCACTACTTAATCCTTTGGAGCGCTAAGCACTGATAGGGGAAAGTTTTGACAGGTAACCCGACAGTGGCTTAGACAGAAGCCCACACCCTACTTCTTGGTGATATATTTAAACTTAGTGCCTACTCCGTACAGATTTATCTGTCCTTTGAGCATCCTGTCCTGCCTCATGACCAGGCTTTATTTTACATCCGATGCCACAGCCAGTCAGCCCCTTGTGCACAGCACCTGAACGTTCATTCAGGTCCAATCCTAGTCTTGGGGAGCACACGGGTGACCCTGAGCACCCGAGCTTCTGACAGCTACTAGAACTGAACAGAGACACGAAGAAGAAGAAGAAGTGGCAGCATCTTGGAAGCTACCCTCAGGAAGAAGACCCTGCCTCATCACCCAGACCTCCCGCCCAGTGCCCAGTGTGCAGCCCTTTGCACCTGGGTCCCGCGGCGGTGTTATGGCATTCACGCCCTAACCACCGCCAGGAAAACACAGTATCTCGCTTGGAGTCAGCAATGGATAGTTTACTGATGGCCAGGCTCCTCGAACGGCATGGCCCCAAGCCCTTCTGGAGGCTGAAGGCACAAAGTTTAAAGCAGGAAGAGCCCAAACCACAATCTTAGATGTAAGCGGGTTGGGCAACATGCGGTCCAGGCGACCTCAGGAGTGATCAGAAAAGGGGAAATGTTGTACAAGGCAAAGGCGGGTGCAAAAGAACCCGAGCACGGAAAGGCAGAGCTGAGGTGCCGAGCTTCGTTTTCCACTTCTGCAAAATGAGGGTTTTGGACGAGATGGTCTCCTCACTCTAAAGTTCTCTAGATCTGTTCGATATACCAGGCCGATGTCAGAGGCTCATAAAAGGAAAAGGAAGAAAAGCGGGAAAGAGGAAAGAGAAGGGATCGGAAGACTCAGGACACTAGGGACAGGCTTGGCGGGTTTTCTGAATTTCTCTGCCTCCTCCCACACCTGCATGTTCAGAGATCCGCCAACACCCCGCATCCGTGGGCTTCGGACAACGAAGCTTTCTCCTCGCGTTTTTTCCCCCCTGGAAACCGTGGGGCAGAAGCTGCTGAGGCAGTCATGCAAAGGTTGGCAGAGGGAAGGGTATCTCTAGGGTCCAGAGGGCAGGTGAGCAGACCCGGTTGACGTGGCACCAAGCAGGGGATGGCGGGGAGCCCTCGAGTCCCAGCCAGGCAGCCCTGGACAAGCCAAATTTCATTCCCCTCAACTTCGGTCTCGGATAAAGGGTGTTTGCAAAAGGAAAAAAGAAAAAAGAAAGAGGGGAAAAAAAAGGAAAAGTTTTTGAGGACTTTTCCCCAAGTCTGGCTGTAGGCGGGGTCGGGGGGTGGTGCCTACAGCCTGATTCGCCGCGGAGGCAGTGCAGAGGCGCGGATTGGCGCGCGGGGGCCCCGGGAGAGCGGGCGTGGGGGGAGGGGAGGCTCCGCGCCCGCGGGAGCCGCTCGCGCCGGGAGCGGGTTAATTTCAAATCGGGGGCTCGACTGCTCCTGGACGGCCACGCTCCCGCGACCCGCCAGCCGGCCCCCACAGCCCCGGTCCCGGTGCCGCCCCCGGCACCCACCTCTGCGCGGCGGGGCTAAGCGAGTCTCCCTGAGACGCGCTGGCTCCCTGAGACGCGCAGCCAGGATTCGGGGCCACCCGGAATCGTCAGCCCTGGAAGAGGATTGACAGGTGAGCGGGAAGCAGACTGTCGCGGCGGGACTGCGGGATCCCGGGAAGGCCAGAGTGAAGGCGGCCGTTTCCCGCCTCCCGCCCCGCCGGGGCCCGTGGGGAGGAGCCGAGCTCCTGAGCAGAGGGCGGGGGAGGGGCTCGCCCGCGCTCCAGCCCCGCGCATTCGGGGGCGGTACCAGCTACGGTCCGGCTTTCCGCGCCAAATTTTTAAATCGAAGGCGGAAGGTCCGGCCCCGCCTCGGGGACCTCTAGCCAATCGCAGGCCTTCGCTGGGCTTACTGATTGGCTGGGGGCCGTCGCCCTGGAAACCGTGAGATGCTGTCTGGCGGCCCCCGGGGGCGGTGCAGTTGGCGGAGAGGAGGAGCCAGTGCTTGCGCCCGGCGGGAAGCAGGCTACTGCAGGGGACTGTACCTGGGACCCGGAGCGCAGCTTACCGTGCGCTTTGGCGTCGCGGTGATTTCGGTACCTAGGGAATCCCTTCCCTCGTCCCAGTCCTTCGCGTATTGAGAGAAGCCTGAAAAAAGGGGTCAAAATCCCAAAGCTCTCTGTAAATGCCCGGTCGTGCGCTTAGAGCGCAGAGGCTGAGTTGGAGGGTTGTTCTCCCGCTACTTCACAAGTCCTTCCTTCTGAGCCTGTGCACGTGTGTGTCAGGCGAGAAACTTCAGCATCTACCCCGATGCAAGCTTGGTGTGTGCTCCATCGGAACCCGGGCTCGTGCGCTCCGTCCGCAGCCCGGATCAGTGCACAGGTGGGTGCTTGTTACAGCCATCTCTGAACATGAGAGAGGACTGTCACTGCAAAGTCTGTGTTTGCTTCAAGTCTCGTGACAGAAGGGTTTGATGGAGGAATTTACTGCTGTCTGTTGGCGCGGTCTGCCTAGAGGCGCTGCCTGTCCTCCTCGAGGGGGTAAAAATAAACCTGGTTTGTCATTTTTTTTTTTGTTGTTTGTTTCTTTGTTTCCGGGGGCTCTTGTGTATGCGAATCATTTTCATCAGCTCCTAATTCTCGCTTTACTCTTTTTTCCTTTTAAGGATAGTAAAAAGATTTAATCGATTGGACTACTTAAACCACTGGAATCTGGGGAGGAACTTCGGGTTTTTCGTTTTTAAAGACACACTAAATGTATGAGGAATTGACAAAATGGAGAACCAAAAGGTATTTTTTAAAAGTTCAGTCTATACTGTTGCAATGTCAAATGAAGTATCATCCTGAATTTTTCGTTAATAAGTTTTCATTAAGTTTTTCGTTTTATAGTTATTAATGCTGTATCCTTTTGGTTAACTTTTACAGAAATCCAGAAGGAAATTTTAATTTTTGAAGAGGAATAGGGCTGCCCAGGGTTAAAGTAATTGTTTCGTTTTAAAAGTTTAGTATAAATTTCATATAGATGGGAGAAGTTAGGTTTTTTTTTTTTTTTTTTTAAGTACTTAAAACAAAAAACCAAGCATGTATATGTTATTTACATGATCCACTGGAATTCAGAAAGTTCATAATTTGGTAATGGATTTCTTTGTAAGATAACATTCAAAAATGTCAGCCTTTTGACCTACTGGGCCTCAGGCTGCTGTTTGACAAACCCCCCGGAAGCATGTACATGTTAGCTAAATACTGTCCTTGGCAGTTCTCACTGAGACCCCATCTTTGGGTCAGCACCTCCTGAGGGCAATATACTGAGCTGAAAATTCAGGTGCCAGTTCCGTGTGACCTCCCTCTGCCCGGGGTCCTCTTCTGCTGAGTAGTAGATTCAGCAGAAATACACACTGGGAAACCCTTGGTGAGCCCTGAGTTTCGTAGATGGAATAGAGGATGGTTAGCCCATGCTCCTAAAGTTACTGAGAAAAGCAGTGGGTATCTCTGTTCTCTGAGTTGTTGCCTTCCAAGTTCGTTTCGTTAAGTATGGTGCGCTGTCTGGTGTCTAAGAGTGAAAGGGGCCCAGTCTCTACCAGCCTTAAGGACTGCTATTAACTTACCATTGTAGCTAACTTACCACAGCAGGAACTAGCTCTGGGGCCTTAAATGCCTAACTTTACTAACCTTGGTCCCATTGTCTGCATCTGTACCTCAAGAGTTGGTGTTGAAAGCAGATTTTTCTGGTCAGATGTCCTGCTGGTAGGCAGGAGGCACTAACCATGAGGGCGCCCTCCCCTCGTCTGTTTGAGCCTGTTCCTGGTCATTGGTATGTCAGCGAGCGTCCGCTGCACACAGCCACTGCCCTGGGTGGAGCATGGTTTGGGTCGTGAAAGCCTTGACATGGTGTACCATCAGTAGAGGCTGCTTCTAGGAATTTAAAGTGATGAGTTACTTGGAGTGGTTGGTTCCAGTAAGGAAAGGGAGTGAGCTCTAAGCTATCTGTGCAACCCTCCTTTCTCAAAATAGAATTTAGAAATAAAGCCTGGAGTTAATGTGATTTATTCATTTAAATTTCTTAGATCAGAGGGTGAAGACATTTAGATCCACAGTTTCTGCCAAGTTAAAAAAGTGGGAAGTTTAACTATTAAATAGACAGTAGTAGCAAGGTATAGTGGGACATGCGTGTAATCACAACACTCTAGAGGCTGAGGCAGGAGGATTGTTCCAGACTGGTTGGAATGGATAGTTGAGACCTTGTCTCAAGCAAAAAAGGAAAATACTGTCTAGAGATCGCTGTGATATTCTTTTTTTTTGTTTGTTTGTTTTGTTTTTTGTTTTTTTCAAGACAGGGTTTCTCTGTGTAGTCCTGGCTGTCCTGGAACTCACTCTGTAGACCAGACTGGCCTCGAACTCAGAAATCCACCTGCCTCTGCCTCCCAAGTGCTGAGATTAAAAGTGTGTGCCACCACCGCCCGGCCGCTGTGATATTCTTAACCTACTTGATCAATATTAAAGGCAGAAAGCTTTCTGATAGGTTCCGTTTTACAATGAAACTCAATTACTAATTCCTTCTAAACCAGGAAAACCTCTTTTCTGAGCCACATAAAAGGGGACTGATGAGAAGCCCCCTGCAAGAGTCCTCGAAGGCCAACGTGGTGTTGGCCGAGATCCAGCCCGACTTGGGCCCTTTAACCACACCGACCAAGCCCAAGGAAGTCTCCCAAGGAGAGCCATGGACACCCACAGCCAACCTGAAAATGCTTATCAGCGCCGTGAGCCCAGAGATCCGAAGTAGAGATCAGAAAAGGGGCCTGTCTGACAACCGAAGCGGATTACCTGAAGCCAGAGACTGTTTGCACGTAGGTTTATGGGGAGGGGGGCGGAGCTGGGGGCTTGTAGAGGAGGTCAATAGAGAACCCAGAGCCATTTGGAAAGCGGCTGTTGACAACCTGCTGAACACGGGGGGGGGGGGGGGGGGGGGAGTTTGTACCTTTGGAGCACAGCACTGGGAATCGTAGATTCTATGAATGAGTGATCTTTATCCCAGGCTTCCTTTAAGAGCCTTCTTGTCCCCCTCCCACTCGGTTGCAGCTGTTCAGACCATGTGCATGTGTGGGTCAGAGGAGTTCGCCATCTAGCACAGATGCCCCCCGCCCCCCTTAAATCTGTCCAACTCTCGTTTCAGAACGAGACGTTGTTTACCTCTTCCTCTGCAGGAACACTTATCTGGAGACGAATTTGAGAAATCCCAGCCGAGTCGCAAGGAGAAGAGCTTGGGATTGCTGTGCCACAAATTCTTAGCGAGGTACCCCAAGTACCCCAACCCTGCCGTGAATAACGACATCTGCCTAGACGAGGTGGCCGAGGAGCTCAGTACGTATGCCAGCTGCTGGGGCGGTTAATGATTAGAGTGAGTCTGTGGACTTAACTCTTTAGAATCTGACGGGGATCACAGAGTCAGTCACATTATCGCAGATCCAGATAAGGCCGCGTGGAAATGAGAAACCTCGCAAGCCCCGTTAATTTGAGAGTAACTCAGCCTCAGAAGCAAACAAATGTCGGTGGAGAGTTTCTGGGTTCAGGCTGTCCCTGAAGCTGTACAGGAAGGAAATGGTGTTTTACGACTTGTTTCACAAACAGCTGTGGCTCTGACGTTCACCTTGACCCTGTGCGTGAGGAACTAGTGCATCCACAGTTGCATAAAGGGATGATGGTTTCTGTGACTCTGCCTCTCTGCTGTTTGAGACTGAGGATGGGATAGTTAGGTGGTTATTCTGTCTTTGACATAAGTTATGGGCCTTCTAGCTTTACCACTCTGCGAGGACTTGATTCTAGAGCTAAAAAGGAGTCTAGCAGGTAGAAAGTAGCTTTGACGTCATTAAAATACATTCTTGTGTGCATGTGTAAGTATGGGTGTCTATGTGTGCCCCTGTGTGTGCACACGGCCAGAGGGCAACTTTGGGTATCTTTTCCTCAGGAACCTTGGTTTCTGAGAACAGGGGTCTCCCTGGGACTGGGGCTCACCAGTTAATCGAGGTTGGCTTTTCAATTGGGTGTCGGGGAATCAGACTCAGGCTAGCCCTTTCCCAGGGGAGCCATCTCCCCAGCCTGAAAGTATCTTAGTATTCAGGATAGTGAATTAATGTGTAGTTGTCAGTCCATAAAAAAAAGACCGCCTTTCTAAGCTGGAGCGTTAATTCATGACTTAAGAGTATGCCACTTGGATCCACCTGCCCTCCACATACACTGTCTGGCTAGGCGGCGCGTCTGCTCTCTGACTACTCAGCAGAAGCTTGTCTAGATCCGTAAACCGAAAGTGCAAAATTCCCGTTTCAGTAGAACCTATCTTCAGTGGAACAATGGTTACCGAGGAAAGGACACATGCGTGTCAGGCAATATATGTTACAGAAAAGGAGGGGGGTTATTTAGAACGTCATAAAAGGGCCAGGCGTGTGGGAGCGGTGCTTTCTGACCATAAACTGAAGGCTCAGATCAGGCCTGGCTATAATGCAGACATGCGGTCCAGGCCTTGTAAGAAGAGAAGCAGGGGCCTGTGAGGACTGGTAGGGAAGGGCGCTTGTGGGGCAAGGACCAGCCCAGGAAAGAACCCTTTATGCTGGTTCTCAACTGGCAGTCACCAGGAACAGCAAGAGGCCACTAGGGGGAGCTCTATCAAACACATTTCCAGAAAGCTAAGATTCTGTTCAGTAATGAAATGGAATCGATAGTAAAGGTAAATTTCTGAAATAAGGAGACTCTCACCATGCAGAACACTGAAACCCCCTCTGGCTTTACAAGAGCCATAGAACTGCTAATCTCAGCATCCCTGGTGGTAGGTAGAACGTGGGCCAGGTTAGACCCCAAAGAAAGGTACCTTTCCGCTCTTTCATTGAGGTTTTGAAGAAATGGCATCATGGATTTTATACTTTTTTTGAAATCTCAGCCCTTTTAAAAAAAGAAGTGTGTGTGTGTGTGTGTGTGTGTGTGCGCGTGCGTGCGTGCGTGCGTGTGTGTGTGTGTGTGTGTGTGTGTGTGTTTGGTCTTGGAGACCAGAAAAAGTGTTGAATCCCTTGTAGCTGGAGTTACAGGTGGCTGTGAGAGCCACCCACTACGGTGCTAGGAACTGAACTCTGGTCTCCTGGTATAGCAGCAAATGCTCTTAACCATCGAGCCATCTCTCCCGCCTCAAATCTCAGCGCTTTGCGCCTGTGATATGGTTATAGCAGGCAGGTGTGTGGGTACTAGCAAGGGAATAAAGGAATGGGCTCAAGATTGTGGTGGTTAGACTATGAGAGGCCTGGTCTTCCCTCTCCCTAGCTATCGCTGAGACAAGTCTGGACTTCTGTGTCTTCACAGAAGTAAAATACAAGTAACAATGGTCACCACTCATGTTAGAATGCGATTGTCCTGGATGCTGCCATTTAGATCCATCCGTAGACGGTGACTTTAAGTGAGCTCATTTCTGTGAGAGAGCCAGAGCCGTGCCTTTCCTGCCTCCGCCGCGCGCATTGTACTACTGTGTTGTTCAGATGCGCCCGCCAACTAGTAGGAAGGGCGGTTCCGTTGTGAACGAACGCACAGTGAAAACCTGTGCCTCCTTGGCAGATGTCGAGCGCCGGCGGATTTACGACATCGTGAATGTACTCGAGAGCCTGCACATGGTGAGCCGCCTCGCCAAAAACAGGTACACTTGGCACGGCCGGCACAATCTCACCAAAACCCTCGGGACGCTGAAGAGCGTCGGGGAAGAGAACAAGTACGCGGAGCAGATCATGATGATCAAGAGGAAGGAGCATGAGCAAGAGTTCGATTTTATTAAGAGCTGCGGCATCGAGGACCACGTGATCAAGTCAAACGCCGGCCAGAATGGGCACTCAGACATGTGCTTCGTAGAACTCCCTGGAGTGGAATTCCGGGCAGGTGAGAGGCCATATTGCACGGTGCTCCTCGCAGGCTGAAAAAAAAAAAAAAAAAAAAAAGATGCCGTGGAGACTCCGGGCAGCTGCTCTGCAGCTACCATAACTTGTTTTGGGGTTAGGTTGGATTTGAGGAGACTGTTGTCTCTGTACTCCGGTCTGGCCTTGAGTTCCTGATGGTCCATTTCCCCAGCTCTGGGGATCTGGGCATGTGCCACCATGCCTAGCTACCCCTGCAGCTGTCGTGAGTCCAGTGGTGCTATTTTTAAGCCTTGTTACTCTTCCCTCCTTGAATGTTAATTCTCTAATCCCCGTCTGTCCTTCTCCAAAGCTTCCGTAAACAGCCGCAAAGACAAGTCCTTACGCGTGATGAGCCAGAAGTTTGTGATGCTGTTCTTGGTGTCGACGCCTCAGACAGTGAGCCTGGAAATTGCTGCCAAGATTCTAATTGGGGAGGACCACGTGGAAGATCTGGATAAAAGCAAGTTTAAAAGTAAGTGTCACGACTTCCTCGCGAGGCTCGGGGACCCCTCATGAACAGCAGAGCTTCTCCTAGTGTTTGATCGGGCACCGAGCAGATTTCTGGGTATTTAGGTCTATGTTCCATCACTGCCCACCTACCTCACCCTACCCACATCATCATCCCCACCCCTCCAGCGGTGCTACTGCTGACCAGTGGAATTCGGCAAGACATACAACCTTCTTACTGTCTGACACTTTGGTGCCGTCTGATACTGCAACTGTCCCCCATTTTATGTGGTTAGAAGCTCCCAGGACTTAAATGAGCAGATTGTAAAGTAGATTCAGCTCCTGGATCTCATCTCTCCGCTAATGCTGATACGCGAGGGTGCACGTAGTAATTCCCACCAAATCGTCCCCTGATGGCCTTGCAACACAGATGGCTCGTTACTCGGAAAGAGTTCTAGCCAGATGGCTGCCGTGGATTTAGCTGGTTTCTAACCAGCTCTGTTCCCCCTGGTTATGGCAGGCACCGAAGGAACCTCCCCAGAAAAGGTGTGGGAAAATGCTGAGCAGACAGGAGGGAGCTTTCACATGCTTGTATCCACGGAAAGATAACACAGACATAGCTACCAGGGAATCAATAAAGCAGAGCTGTCCTGAGAGAGCTTGTAGGTTGTCCGGGTCCTTGCCCTGAGATGCCATGTCCTGTAAAGCACTACTAGTGTGTAGAAGCAAGTCCGGACATCCCTGGGTTGGTAGTTCATCTACAAGACGGAATTAAGTGGAGAGTACGGCACTAATACTGGCGGGGCTTGGAAAAAGTGTAATCTGAGGAGACACATCCTGACACTGCCAATGGGTCCCCTGCTTTTCTGAGTCACCAGGAGCTTTTCAGCTCCACACTGCCACTGCCACAGTCACAGCCTTGGAAGCTGTTCCAAGAACTACAGATGTGCCATTTGCCGAATCCTTGGGGGAAATAAATACAGAACCCTCTGGCAGGGCTGTGAGGCAGGAGACTCAGTTTGTAACCCCGTACTCTGGACACTGACATAAAGGCAGACTTGTTTAAAGGCAAAGGCAAAGTTTTTTACGATCAGTGAGGTATGTGGAGTCTTTGCATTATCTTTCAGGGTTAGTATATGGGTTTGTGGTATAGACTTTGCAAGTCTATGATACTGTGTAAATTTCACTTTAAACTATCATGGTTAGAAAAGCCATATGTTTCCAACTGCTCTGTTTCTGATTCTTCCCATTCTGACTCATGAGAAGACACCTAGGAACATGACATTTCACAAACAGGATCATCTCATCAAGACTCAGAAAAGCAGGGGACCCATTGGCAGTATCAGGATGTGTCTCCTCAACGGAAACCTGGACCACCGCCCTTTCAAAACTCAAGTCCAGCAGTCACCCCTGAAATATTTGAAACTCCTTTTTTGTTTGTTTGTTTTAATTCAAGCATTGTTGCTAGAAGTTAGTGTGTGTGTGTGTGTGTGTGTGTATATATATATATATATATATGTATATATATATATGTATATATATATATATACATATATATATACATATATATATATATATATATATATATATATATAATGTTACAGTTATTGTTAGACTAACTTGAAAGGAGTCAAGAGCTACCCTGATGCTGGCAGGGTAGCCCTTGGATATACCTGACTTTCTTAGGAGAAAAAATCCTGTGGTCTTTCATTATTCTGTTTAATGCTATATATGCTTTTGTTTTTCCTCCAGCAAAGATTAGGAGGCTGTATGATATTGCTAATGTTCTGAGTAGCTTGGACCTTATCAAGAAAGTTCATGTTACAGAAGAAAGAGGTCGAAAGCCGGCTTTTAAATGGACGGGCCCGGAAATCAGCCCAAACAACAGTGGTGTGTATGCTGTTGCTGTTGTTGTTGTTGCTTTCATTAGTTGTTTTCTCTCCCCTCCTTCCTATGTAACCCCACACGTGGGAAGACCATACATAGATAATTGGAAAAGCAGTTCAAGATAAATACTCCTATAGAAAGGTGGCTACTGTGACTTTGGACAGATTTTCAGGGAGAGGTCCTTCAGTGCAGGAATTTGGAATGAAGGCTCTGGATCTATAGTGACGGCTGCGTAACCCAGGCCTGAGATATTTTCATAAAAGTGTATCCTTGGCCAGTGTCTTCTCTGGCTGTGCCCACGGATGTATTGTGGAGTGCATTTCTTAAGAGGGGCCTCCCAAGTAGCACAGCCATGAGGGTCCACCAGCTTCCACCAGCTCTCACATTCCCCTGAAGAGAAAATAAACAAGATTTTTATACATCACAAGAGAGGACAATCAATAGTGAATGCACACTGGCCTTTCTCTGGTCTTGAGATACAGTCAACTCTCCATAGCCACATGCTTAATATTGAAGGGCTCAACCATGGGACGAAAATATTTTTTTTTCCCATCTGCACTGAACATGTGTGCAAATGTTTTCGGGTCACTGTTCCCTAAAGAATATGTACTGACAACTCTTTGTAAACATGGGCATTATATTAGGTATTTCAAGTCACCAGGAGAAGATTCAGCATAGACTGGAGGCTGTGTTTGGCTTCCGTGCCATTGTATGTGAAGGGCTTGCACTTCCATGACTCTTGGCACGTAAGAGGCGTTCTGGGACACATCCTCCCTCCGATGTGGAGGACCAGCTGTGCAGGGCAGGGTCAGAGATGGAACATGGAGAACTGTCTCTAACAGAGGTTCCCGACGCAGAGCGTTGAGAGCAGTGGGCACCCCATGCTGTTCCCCTCTGCTGCGCTTTGATTTCCTCTGTTACAGGGAAAGCAGGGTCAACTGTGCTTTCACACACCGGCCTCTTCCATTTCAGGCTCCAGCCCAGTCATGCCTCTTACTGCCTCCTTTGAGGCCGAGCAGTCTGCGAAAGAGAACTGTGCCAAAAACCTCTTTTCTACCCGGGGGAAGCCCAGCTTTACCCGACACCCGTCCCTTATCAAATTGGTAAAGAGCATAGAAAGCGACCGGAGGAAGATCAGTTCCGCTCCCAGCAGCCCAGTCAAGAGCAGCAAAGGTACGTTTTCCCGGACAGTCGAGGCTCCACTCAGTATCGCCTCCGATCTGCTTTCTTTCAGCCTGCTCGATCCCTCATACATACGATTTAAGGGCAAAAAGCGCTTTGTGGGGTTTTAACTGCCGGGCGTCTAGGTGGTGGATGCATGCTTTCTGTTGCCTCGACGCCCGGGTTTTCTTCCACGCGACTACTCCTCTGTCTTTACCATTGTCCATTCTCTCCCTTCTCTATTTTACCAGCTGAGAGTTCTCAAAATTCTCCACCCGTCCCAAACAAAATGGCTCAGCTCGCTGCTATTTGCAAGATGCAGCTGGAAGAGCAGTCAAGGTAGGCCGGCGCCGCGGCTGGAGGCGAGATGCATCGCCATCTTGGGTGTGGTCTTAGATGGGATCGCTTTCCACAAGCGTAGGCGTTACCCTTGGAAACGGGAGAGACGGCCTGTACAGTGTCTGTCCTCAAGGCAATGCAGACCACAAAGTGGCTGCCATTGGCATGAAAGTGTGGCTTTAACTGGGGCGAAAAGTGGTAGGATGCGGCGGGGTTTGGGAAATGGTTTGGCGGGGAAAGGTGCCTGGTGCTCAAATGTGAGGAGCCGGGAGTTGAGATCTCCGATGCTCCCGTAAAAGGCCTGGCAGGGCAGCACCCGTCTCTAATCACACAGCAAAGGTGTGGCCACTGGGGGCGCCATTGGGTTCATTATCCAGCCACCTCAGCTGAACTGATAGCCACACCCATCTTTAGCTCCCACTGTGGGGTGATGGCCACTGAAGGGTCCTCGGAGCTCATTGGCTGGCCAGTCCAGCTAAACTGATGAACTCCAGGCTTACCGAGAAGCTGAGAGTCGCTAAGGAAGACATCTCATGTCAACCTCTGGCCTCCACATGCCTGCACGTTCACACACATCCAGACAAGAACGCTTAGGAGCAGTCTGGTTCCATGACGTTCCGTAAATCTTCTCTTTCAGTGAACCCAGGAAGAAAGTAAAAGTAAACCTAGCAAGATCTGGGCACTATAAACCGCTGGCTCCCCTGGACCCTGCAGTGAACACTGAGCTGGAGCTGCTTGCACCGTCCCTTATCCAGCCCCTGGGCGTGGTCCCCCTGATCCCTAGCCCACTGTCATCTGCAGTGCCTGTGATCCTACCTCAGGCCCCTTCGGGCCCATCCTATGCCATCTACTTGCAACCCGCCCAACCCCAAATGGTGACGTCACCCCATGGCCCGAGCCCGACAGTCTGCCCCACCCAGTCCTCTAATGCTACTGGATCCAAAGACCCTACCGACGCCCCCACCGAGAAGACCACCACAGATGCCACAAAGTCCAGTGCCTCCTGCAGACCTGGAAACTTGCAGCCAGCACCAGAAAGACAAGGTGCTAAGAATCGAAGCAAGGAGGCAACTGGAGATTGGGGCACCAAGAGGACGATGGCCGCGGAGGACAGTGGGCCCGGTTCCCTAAAGAAACCTAAAGAGGACCTGAAAGCGCTCGAGAGCATCCCCACCCCCACGGTGAGTATCGCCTCAGATGGGGTGGTGCCTGTATTAAGTTCTAGTGATCCCAAGGCTGACTCCACGAGAATTTGGTGGCTTGTGAAGTTTTACCAGAGCAAAGAACGGGTCTGAAGGCAGAGGATTGTCCCTTAACATCCCCTATCCAAGTGAGGTCCCAAACAGCTAATCCTCACACGGATGACAGCAGGGACCATTTTTAAACCTCCGAGAGGAAAAGCTGACTTACTCTCTTTTTAAAGCGTCACAAGTGGCTGCCCCTAAGTCCGCGTCTCCGTTCCCACACTGGAACACTAAACACCTGTCGTGAGAGTCATAAATAGTTTATAAGCAGTTGTCAGCACAACTGTGCTGCGGGGACACACAGGCCTCCCTCCCGTAACTCACGCCTTCTGAGTCATTCATTCCTCAACGTTTGCTTGATGTCATGTACCTGGCATCCGCTGGCCAGAAGAGAATTCGCCTACCCCATCTCTCTCTTCCTCAAATTCACCGTATGTTTTGTGTAAGTTGAAAGGTCAAGCTGTTCTTGTCAACCCAAAAGGTACAGTGGGCGCCTTGGCTTCTAGATATGTTGGCTCTCTAGGTGATTTTTCTTCCGTAAGATTAGATCAGGAAAGAATATTTATTGTCCGACTACCCACACATTGTGTGTCGTAGACTTGAGAGTCTTACTCAGAAGTCCCCCTTGGGTCACAGGACAATGGCCCATGAAACGAAGTACCCTGAACAGAAGAAACTCAGCACAGAAGCAGAACTCAGTCTCTTCTTTTGCCCCTGCTGTTAAGTTATTTGGCTTCTCCACATCTTGTTTTTCTTTATCTGTCATGAGTTTATTCCTCTAACACACCCCCCATCCCTCCCTGCCATTAGAAGAAGTTGCCCCAGATCAAGTCTAACCCAGCACCCTCCTTTGATATCTGCTTCTGTGTCCTCACCCCAGGTTTTGTGGGACTAGGTGAATTTATTATATGAAGAGATAGACAAAGGGCTTTGTGATCCCTTTAGGACGCCGTATTGGCAGGATGGCATTGTCTGCCACTGCTTGTTGAGGCAGCTTGAGTCTGGAATCTTCCCCAAGGATAGCCTCATGGGAAGCATTCAAATCATCAGCTATCTCACGTATTATCTTGTACTTAATGGACGTGCTAGGAGGTGTGCCTCGGCCCTGGCTTGACTCCAGATTGATACCTTGATTGATATTCCGGAAGGGCCATAATCTCTCTCGGCCAGCGTGTGTGATTTTTGCAATGCTTTCCTGGTGTTCCCTGGGTACCCCAGATCAGAGGTTTTAGATTTTCTCATGTCTCCCAGTTCCCATCTCTGTTGAATTCATTTTGGTTCTTTAGTGTGGACTGAACAGGAAACGAAAATGATCCGGGTGCTAAATTCATCCAATAAGCATGTTTCTGAGACCCCAGACCTGTAGGGGGTGGAGCAGAGCCGGTATGCAAATAAATGCAACCATATCTGATAGTAGGGTCATAAAGACCGAGGAAACAAAGCAGGATAAGAGATCAGGAGACAGGGGTGCAGAAGGCTGTAAGAGGCGACATTCAAGAGGAAAATCAAAACCCATTCTGCTAACTTCAAGAAATGGTATTATAGGCTAAAAGAATTATAAATGTAATTTGTTGAAATCGAGTAAATCAGTAACCACAGTAACTTGTCCATCAGAGAGGATAACTGTCAGTGACATTAGCAGCCCCGTGAAATGCCCAAACCCAGCCATTACGAGTTGTCAGTGCCTGCATCTTTAAAGGCACCAGCTCCTGATGACTTTGAACAATACCCGAGAAACAGTTTGCATCTTTCAGCACTGGATTCTGAGTTCGCTGGTTCCCAAGGAAAAGACTGATCAAGAGCTAGGGATCAAAGTGTTGTTTTGACAACAGAGAGAAGAAGGATCTGAAGGAGGATGAAAGGAGGTCCCTGCATCTAAGAGAGGCTTTTAGAGTCCCCAGTCTCAGCACAGGAGGTGGGGGCAGACTTTGGGGGCGCTCCAGCCACCCACACACCCTTCGTGTTGAGGAATGTGTAGGAGTTAAATCAACAACCACAGTAGTTAGAGGCTTGTGCCTATTGGCCTCTGGGCCTCTAATATGTACCAATTGGTGCTTCTTTTCTGCCTGTCAGCTTTGGCCCCTGACGCAGTTTGTTTTCCACGTGAGGAGACTGCTGGGTCAGTCCTTGTAAATATTTTCCTTGTAAAAAAAATACAAGGAATAGCCTGTTTGTACAGTTCTTTAGCTCTACAGCAGGAGTCCGAAAACCTGGAAGGCCGGCTAGTGCATGTGCTTGATTCCCTAGGATGTAGGTTTTCGTTTGACTCTGTCCCTGTTGGGGTACAAACAACCCCTATACAAAGGGCGTGGCTGCATTCCAATGAAGCCTGGGGGTGGGGGGAGGATGGTCAGACAAGGTCTTGGGCTATATTCAGTCACTCCTTTTACTAAAGACCCCATGTTCTTCTAGTGTGCATGTGTGTGAGATAAATGCTTTCTCCTGATTTTGTAGACCCTGTTCCCATCAGGATACCTCATCCCTCTTACTCAGTGCTCATCCCTGGGGCCAGACTCTGTGCTGTCTAACACAGAAAACTCAGGTACACCCTCCCCAAACCACAGGATCTACGGCTCCCCAATTGCAGGTGAGTAGATGCCATATCACCATTAAGACACGAGCAGTTCACGACGTCGCACGACGTCAGCTTCCTGAACGAAATGCCCGCTCTAAGATGTCACCTCTGCCCTCTGTCTTTCCCAGGTGTGATCCCGGTGGCATCGTCTGAACTCACTGCTGTGAATTTTCCCCCGTTCCACGTGACACCTCTGAAACTTATGGTCTCCCCAACGTCTGTGGCAGCCGTCCCTGTTGGGAACAGCCCGGCTCTCAGCTCCAGCCACCCTGCTCCCGCCCAGAACCCAAGCTCAGCCATTGTAAACTTCACCTTGCAGCACTTGGGACTCATCTCCCCCGGCGTGCAGGTGTCTGCCAGCCCGGGGCCTGGAGCTGGCACGGTCCCTGTGTCCCCACGCGTAGAAGCAGCTAGCATCATACCAGATAACTTGAGCTCTCGGCAAGGGAGGGCCACCAACCATGACTCGCCAGTCCCGGGCCAGAGCCAACTAAATGCACAACCAGTTGCTGGGACAGGGGCGCAGCAGGTAAAGGTATTGGGATATTAAGCCTAAACCTTGAAGATGACCTTGACCTTTTGAACCTCCGGCTCCTGCCTCCCAAGTTGCTGGGGCTGCCATTTAATTTGATTATCTGTATCATGGGAGAGCTCATGTTTGCCTCCTTTCATTGGAGAGGGAATTACGGCAGGATGAGTGACTGAGGGCAAACCTTCCTTCCAGACCCAAGAATGCCCGAGGAATCCATACTACTAGGCTGTCCACAAGATTTTTGTCTCTTAGCAATAGTAATTGAGAATTCAAAGAAATGCACTGAAGCTCACCTTGCGCAGATAGGATATATTAGTCTGCCAGCAATCCAGATATCATCCAGCCCTGTCTTGTGTCTTCTGGAGAGCATGGGTCACCATGGGTCTGATACCTTTTTTCCTTGTTCTCTCCAATCAGCCTGTTCCCGTGACACCCAAAGGCTCCCAGTTGGTGGCTGAAAGCTTCTTCCGTACCCCAGGTGGACCAACCAAGCCTACCAGCTCATCCTACATGGATTTCGATGGTGCTAACAAAACCTCCTTTGGAACCCTCTTTGTCCCACAGCGCAAACTGGAAGTCTCAACTGAGGATGTCCACTGATTGACAGATGGTGGTCTAATTTAATTTTCTAAAGAGCTATTTCATGAGACGATATACACATACAGATGGAGAGAAGACCACCTTTAAAAATACTGTAAATATTTGGGGTTTTACTCAATATCACAGCAGATATTTGTCATGCTTGCACACGCGCGTGCAAGCACACACACACACACACGCACACGCGCACATACATCTAACATGCACACACATTAGTATAAGGCCAAATTCAGCCTTCAGTACTATAAAAATGTTGGACTAAGGTACATTAACTTCTGGGGGGGGGTCATCTTTTCACCTGTGCCTCTATTATTATGCAAAGTAACTTTATTAAAGTTTACTTTCCTTTCAGCAAATGTTTGACTTACCTAACACAGCACCCGCTGAGACTTTTTGCACAAAGGAAATGCTGTGTGATGTATAATGTATTTTTACGTAGGGAGGCGATAGCTATATATTTTTTTTTTTGTAATTTCTTTAATCCTTTGCTGTTGCAGTCTGTCTTTTTGTAGAGTTTACAACCCTCCTCAATCAAGTCTATGGAAAAAAATTATTTATAAAATGTATTTTTAATCATAAGTTGTTGAAATTAAAACTCTTCTAAAATGCAGTTAACATTTTCATTTGGCCACGCAGGGCCACTCTCTGTTGGGAGAAACTGACTTCTCCCAGAGGCGGGTTCTCGGGAAGGGCTTCCTTGGGTACTCGGGGGTCATAGGAAGGTTTCACATTCCCCTGCCACGATCCGGAGCATTGTCAGCATGGTGAACGCCGTGGAGAGGAGAGGCTAAGAGAGCAGGTGAGCGGCAGGAGGAGCTAAGGTAGGCCCGGCTCTGCCCAGCTCCCATCGCAGGCAGGCCTACTCTGCAGAGAAGAGGGGCGGCCATTGTCCTCTGCCTTCTCTGTGGCCCAGCTCTAGGGAGGGAGGAGCAGTAAGGAGTCTTTCCTCTTGGCAGGGAACCAATACATACTACACCCCTGTGGGCTGTAGGAGGAAGACTAAGCTACAGTGTGCGCTCAAGGTGCATCTTCTTGATCCCTTAAGGGACAGGCTGCCTACTGAGAGGACAAGAGCAGCCTCTGGCCGGGGACTTTCAGGAACATACCTGTTTCCTAAGTGCTAATGTTAGGAACCACAGACATTTGGATTGGTGTGTTATGAGCCCAGATCACAAGGCCACTGAGAACTTAAGGCAGCAAGTGCATAGTCATTGCTAGGACTTCAGTCTTCCCATCTGTAGTGGCTATTCCTGGTTGTCAACTTGACTCTATCTGGAATGAACTACAATCTAGAATTGGAAGGCTCACCTAATCTGGAGGCTTAGAGATAGAAGTTTCTGACCTGGATCTTGAAGCATAGTGGCTATGAATTCCAGAAGATTAAAACAAGGAGAGCTCCGAGTTCAAGATCATCTGGGATTAAAGGAATGGAGACACATGCCTTTAATCTGGACCACACCCTCTGCTGGAGACCTATAGCCTTTAATCTAGGCTACACCCTCTGCTAGAGACATATATAAGGACATTGGAAGAAGGAAGACTCATTCTTCCTTGCCTGCTTGCCTCGTGGGACTGAGCAACTGCTAGATCCCTGGACTTCCATCCACAGCTGCTGCTGACCATTGTTGGAAAGTTGGACTACAGGCTGTAAGTCATCGACAAATTCCCTATATAGAGACTGCCCATATGTTCTGTGACTCTAGAGAACCCGGACTAATACACCATCCATCTCGGTGAATCCGAACAGCTGTGGGAGGCTCTGCACTGCTTTGTACATTCATAGGGTCACCCGTCTTTAGATATATACTCTGTACGGCCCAGGTAAGATGGAAGATTTTCCTGTTGGTCTCGAGAGCCTTCCTCTGTGCTAGAGAACCAGTGTAAGGAATTTCCTCCAAGAAGCTTAACCTTTGCTTCTCTATCTGCAGAACTCGCAAATGATCCTGTAAAAATGACCCCTACTTTTAAAGCACTTGAATGCATACCTGAGAAAGACATAGATCTATAAAGCATTTCCATGCAGTAGAGTTTCCACTGGAGATATGGAGGAAATAGTCACACAAAGGCAACTAGACTCAACTGCATACACAGCACAGGCACCAACCTGGATAGACACTGGCGCTCATGGGGTTGGGGCTTCCTACATTCCCTTCCTTGGCAGCCCATGTAAGACAGGGTGGAAACCGATGTTCTGCACTGATCTTGTTATCCTCCATGTGAAGAAACTCCCTGGAAAAATCAGATGCCTGGGTAAAAAAGAGGTATGCTCAATGATATCAAGATAGCTCTAGGAACAGAATCTCTCAGTTGTGTCACTCACAGAATTGTGAGACTTCCCCCTTCCACCACCGCCTCCTGGTCTCTGCACCCTTCTCCTTGAGTGTGGGCAGGTCCTCTGCCTTGCTTCCAATCAAGAAGTCCCTGAATGAGTGGGGTGGATGTAGGCATGTGTGTGGTTATCTGCTCCTATTGGACTAGTTCACGTCTTAAATCTTTCCCATTTGCTGGCTTTGAGGACTTAACTACAAGAGTCCAACACTGCGAAGAAGTAGGGGCGGCCTCATGGACCTAAAGGTGGCCGACAGCTAACACAACCAGAAGGAAACAACACCAGTTCTGCCGGGGAGCCACAAAGAACTGAATTCTGCCAGCAGCCTGACGGGGTATGAAGGGCATCCCGAAGGCTCACGTGTTGAAGGCTTGGTCCCCTGTGCACCGGCGTGTGGAGGGAGGGATCTAGCAGATGAGCTGGAGCGTGAATGGTTAAACCTTTGACGAATTCATAAATTGATGAAATATGAGGAAGTGGAAGAAACCTTAGGAGGTGGGGCCTGTTTAAAGAAAGTGGTTCTTTGTAGGGCTGGGAGGGGGGTGTGAATGCGGTCCTTCAAAGGTACACCTGGTCCCGGCTCCTTCAGCAATCCTTGACCCATGGCCGCCATGCAGAGAGCAGTGTTGCACCAGACAGCCTCCTCTACCCCCCTTCTCCCAAAATATAATAGTCAGCCAGGCAGTGGTGGCGCACACCTTTAATGCCAACACACGGGAGGTAGAGACAGGCAGATTTCTGTGTTCAAGGCCAGCTGGGCTTAAAGAGTGAGTTCCAGGATAGCCAGGGGTACACAGTGAAACCCTGTCTTCAAAAACCAAAACAAAAACCAAAACAAAACAAAACAAAAAACAAGTCAAATGGCCATGTACAGGGACCGCCGAAGCTCTTAATATCTTTAGATTTTTTTTTATCTGAGATATTTTGTCACCGAAATAGAAAGCGGGCAAGAATCAGTCCACGGGGGAGCCTGCAAAGCACCCTGGGCCTAACTGCCGCCACCTTGGCTGCAGCCTTGAACACCCAACAGAGGTCCCTGGGCCCTGCCAGGCGACTGGCACACTGACAGATGGTCCGTGGGTGCTGTTCTAAGATACTGAGTTTGTGGTAACTCCGTTGGACAGCAACAGATATGTGCAGCCACAGAGCCTGCCAGCGCCCCTAAACACCCTCTTCCTGTGAGAGGATGGCCATTGTCTTATGGGCCCTTGCAGAAGGAAATGTGACTCTGGGCTTCTCTAGGAGCACACTCCATTTCCTCGCCTGGGAACAACTGTCAAGATACGAGGCACTACACTAATAAAACTTCTCTGAACAACATTTTCCCCCTAAACTACCCTCCTCTCTCTCTCCCCATTCTCCCCTTTTGAGACAGGGTTTAATATAAGTCTAGGTTGGCCTCAAACTCACTATATGACCTTGCACTGCTGATTCTTCGGCTTCTACCTCCTGAGTGCTGAGCTTACAGGCCTGTCAGCACGCCTCCTTTATGCAGTGCTAGGGATTGAACCCAGGGCCTAGCGTATGCTAACCTAGCACTCTACCAACTGAACTGTAGCCCCAGATCGTTTCCCCTTAAGGGATTTTATTTCCTTAGGGATGGAGCCCAGTGGGCCATAGCTGGAGGCCGCCTCATGCCTAACCAAGAGTGAGTCAGACATCCAGCCTACTCTGAACCGGAGTAGGCTGCTGTTTCTACCAGTCGCCCTGCCAGTTTGACTCCTTGGTTCACCCTGGCTGCCTCTGCAAGTTCACTTGTCTCCCCGTCGGCAAAGGCTCCCACCTGTGTGTAAATCTGAGCTGCAGCCATCTGCCAACCCTGAGCCTTTGTCATCTGTCTAGTCAGGATCTCTTGCTCAGAGCCAGAAAGTGACTGGAAAAAAAAACCAAAGGACACCAGATCACAGAGAGAAAACACAGCTAAGGACTTCAGAATACCTACCTCACCAGGACTTTGTCACAATGGTCAACTTGTAGAGAAGCAGGTAGGAAGCCACATCCTGCTCCAGCCAAGACATCTGAAGTATGCTTAGATACTGTAGACTGTCCCTGGTTGGTGCTTTGCATTATGACTGTGGGACTTCACTATAGCATAACAGTGGTAGGCATTCATCGGAAACAGGGCTTTAGGTTTTTGAATTTTGATCATGTCCTGGACTAGTGATAGCCCTTGCAGTGGTCTCTTGTTCTGGGCAGTGCTTGCTGCTCCTTTCAGGCTCCTGGGATTGCGAAGGAATCCAGATGTTTTTCCCCAGAGCATTGCTCTGCTGATCGATGAGGCTGTTAGAAGCTTTAATGCATTGCTTATTTTCATCTTAGGCTAGGATGGTCTACCAGGATATAAGCAGAGGCATCTGTCTGTGCAACTTTTTAAAGTCTGCATTCGACTTTACACATAGACATTTTGGTCCTGTTGTACAAAACTCGTTTATTCTGTTGTTTCATACAACATTCTCTATGTGAAAATTCTTCTCGAGTTTTATCATGGATGGCAATCTTCAGCGCTGGGGAAGTACCTTAGTAGTCTTGTGCTTGGCTGGTATGCACAAAGCTCTGGGTCTGATTCCCAGTCCTGCAGAAAAAAGAAATGGGGGTACATATTTGTAACCCCAACACTTATGAAGTCCAGGGGAGGGGAGGGTCAGAAGTTTAAATACTTCTGATGGTGAGCTGGAGGCCACCTTCAGCTAACAAAACACAAGAGAAGAAGAAACATGTTTAGATACAATAGATTGGGATCTTTCTAAAATGATAATGTAGTCCCTGGATTCCTAAAGAAGACTGCAACACAGCTTAACCTTCTCTTCACTGCTCCTAGGCTCCTGGCTACTATTGAGGAACACAGATGCAATGAACAACACGTAGACAACTGAAAATACAGAAGTCATTAATTGGGCAAATGAGCATCCTTCTGAGATTTACAGCCCAGGATTTTATGCTTTTCTAGTTCTATATTTTAATTTTTTATTATGTGTGTTTACTTATTAATTAACTGATTGATTTACTTATTGTGTCTGTGTGTCCTCGCTATAGCATACTTGTGTTCAGAAGACAGCTTGCAGAATCAGCTCTCTCCTACCACCATGCGGGAGCTGGGATTTGAACTCAAGTCAGGCTAGGTGGCAAGTGCCTTTACCTGCTGAGCCATCGACTGGCCCGTTGGTCCATGTATGAGAGTTCTTGGTCTCCAGCTTTGATGTCAGCTTCTACTTGCTCTGCTCTTCTTGATGGATATCTTTCCTGACCCAGAAAATCTGAAGACATCCCAGAGAACTCATGTTATCAAATTTGCTTTTATAAACCACTTCAAGAGGGGGGACTGGAGAGATGGCTCAGCAGTTAAGAACACCGATTGCTCTTCCAGGGGTCCTGAGTTCAATTCCCAGCAACCACACAGTGGCTCACAACTGTCTGTAAATGGAATCCAAAGGCCTCTTCTGGGGTGTCTGAAGAGAGCAAGGGTGTACTCATATACATAAAATAAATGAACCACTTCAAGCTAGTAGATTCCTTTCTGACCCCTTAGGGAGGCTCTTTTCCTCTCTGGTAGGGGCAGAACCAGACCTTAGGTGAGACTTCCGCTGACAATCAGTGGTCTTTTTCTTTATTCCAGAGGCCCAAATGTGTTAACACTGGAAAGCTATAAACCTCAGTAGGACTGTAAGTATGCCAAATAATAATTATGTATCTATATTCACTACCAGTTCAACCCTCGGACAGGACAGTCATGTCGGCATAGAGACATTCTGAAAAAAAAAGTTTTAGAAGCACTGGGCAGAAGTGAGGTTGGAAGTTGTAAGAAATAAATGTTGTTGGGCTCCTGCTGGTAGCCAGCCTGAGAGCAGCTTCGCAAGATCATTATTATCAAGCCCATTTTCAGAAAGCTAATTTTGGAAAGGTAAAGGTGCTAGTCTCCCCACTCCACCAGGGGCCTGGTGACAACATCTGCACTGAGCCCACCTGTGGAGAAATAGTCCGACTCCAAGTTGCTGGTGACAGATGAGAACAGCGCTGAACGTGCATTACCCCCGACGGAAGGCAGCCATCGCTGCTAGCTCAGGCTCCCCAGCAGTGGCCGTTTACTCTGTATCAAGTTACTTACTCCAGAACGTTCCCTCAAATTTTCTTATGCTATGGCTGATGTTTGAGTTGGTCCAAATGAGGATTTGCACAAGATGTTGGAACCAGAAACAAAGTCACCATTGCTCTCTGAAGGTCACAGACATTTAATTCAGTGACAGACTTGAAGGTATCCAGGGGCTCCAACTTGCTGTCCTCTACTTCTTCAAGGTGCCGGGTTCTGCTTGGAGCAATGGCTTCCACCTAGCACCAGAAATGTGTTGTTTCCCTATCACTGGCCCTCTCGCTATTCTCCTCAGTGCCTGGACATCCTCAGCTTCTCAGACCAGCATGTAGGTATGGTTTCACTGATCAAAGCAACCTGACATTTCAAACCTCTACCTCCTTCTCTCCTCCCCTGTGATCAGGTCTACTTCCCTTAAGAAGTTATTTCTAACTCACAGTAGTTCTTCTTTCCTTACTAAGTCCCAAATATATCATGTGGGACTTACAGAGGAAATGGGTTGGAGTCAAAGACTACAGGAGGGTGTCCGCTTCCCTCAGCCCAGAGAATAGGATGTACCTACCAGTTACAACTTGGCAAGCTGTGGGCCATTTTACTGGCCAGTACTTTCAAAGCTGCAAATCCCAGAGCTGACGCGTTCTTAGATCAAAGGGCCCTTTACAAATGCATCACATGGGGTTTAGTCACCTCCCAGCAGCCTCCGACACAGCTGGTGGAAATGCCTGGAACTCCCTGACCCAAGAGATGTTTGGCCTAGGAGCTGAAGTCCGGTTTCTTGTGCTGCTTGGTGCCCTGAGTAAGGAAGTTAACCTCTCAGAACGGTTGTTCTCCCCGGAAAGCAACCTCAGTGAAGCTCACTGCCCTCCACCCCAAAAGGCATGAACATAGAAGGGGACTAGTTAAGGGGACGGGCATCAGTGGAGTAATTGGGGTGTTGGATGGTGAAAACATGATACACGTGTCTGAAAATACAACAAAAGTCACTATCGTGCATGATTACCATATGCATAATAGTTGGGTGGTTTAAAACAAAACAAAACAAAACAAAAAATTCCAGAAAACGAAAATAAATCATCATGACTTTTAAAAAGTATCTCCGGCCGGAGTGAGCAGGGGTGGGGGGTGGGGGTCGGAGCGAGCCAGAGCAAGAGGGAGAAGGGAAACGGGGGGGGGGAAGGAATAAATAAATAAAAATTAAAAAGTATCTCAAGGAGTTGTTTTTGAGGTCCTTTATGGAAAGCAAATGTATTCAAACTCACTAGTGATTCAGGCTACATAAGCAGAAAGAGCACTCAGGCAATGGCGCCAAGCTGATGAGAAAGGGCCCGTCCTAAGGAGGAAAGGGGGCTCCAGGGAAACCACTAATCCTCAGACTTCAGCACACAGGGCGTTCCTCTTGGCTAATACCACAGAGAGCAGATTTAGAGCTGACGGGCTGCTACTATTGCAGGAAGTGGCTACTTCCACGAAAGAATTCTGACACACAGAGATCCCTTTCATAAGGTTTACGCCTTAGCTTTACTTCTTAGTCCTAGGCCTGCCTGCCCTCTTTGTCGTGCCGTTTGTGTTGTGACCCTGTCTGTAATCTAGAGCTTTAGATGGGGATTGAAAGGAGTCAGCAGCCTGGCACTTGGAGAACAAGAAGCTGTGTGAGTTGTTCTGGGTCATAGGGTCCTTCAGGTTTTGGAGATCCAGCTTTGAATTGTCCAAAAGCTTCCTATTTCAACCTTAATTTTGGGTCCCCCAAACCAGTGCTAGATTGGTTGTATCAAAACCACCTAGAAGGCGTAAGATGTGGCCTACATTTGGGGAGGGGGGGTGGGGGGGAAGATCTTTTTCCTTAGGCAAGTATAGAGTTCTTGAACCTATGGGTTTTTTTTTTGTTTATTTGTTTTATTTAATTTTTATTTGTTTCTTTTTTAAGATTTCTAGGTAATTCTGTTATGTTGGTAGCTATGAAGACTAATACCTAGGAAAACCTTCCAGTGTCCAAATTGTCACTGAAGACTTCTGATATTATCAAGACAGAGTAAAACCCCATGACAGGCTCTCTCCATGGACTGATTGCAAATATAGCTACCTGAAAGTCTGAGCAGTGTGCCATGAGCTGGGTGGATCTTTGTCTCTCGCCTAGGACACTGGGGCCTCCACCCTCAGAAGGGGAGACATCGGGTTGATTGGTGCCAAAACACACAACAAGCAAAGCAATGTCCACTAGAAGATTTTTAATGGATCATAGATTTTGTACATAATATTCAAAGTTGCTGGGTATATCTGGAAATTAATTAGCCAACATAGAGGTAAAAGAGAAACAAAACTAGAGGAAAGGCTGGCCAGTTCTGACAGGAAGAGATAATCAACAGACACCAAACTGAATTGCAAAACATTTTTGAAGTGAATGGCTATGATGATGCCTTTTCCAATAAAGATGAATTCTCCCGAACTGATGGAAACAGCCTTTCTTCAGAATAATAAAACTCTAAGAAAAGAAACAGTGGGAATTTAGACTTTAAGATGTACCTGAAAAAAATTGTCCAACTGGGGCTCAACAGGACAAATAGGCTAATGTATTATTTTCCAGAGATATTATTAGTCTGGCTCAGAGCCAGTAGATTGGACTAGAGAGTTTACAGTAACTGCAGTCAGTTGGTCAGTGTAGCACTTCAGGGGAGGAGGGGCGGTGCCTGTCATCAAGTAGGGATAGAACTCTTGGTAGACACGCACTGGAAAGTATGATCCCCCCATCTTCACCTTACAGCCTGCAAAAGTCTGTTCCATGTAGACACAGGCATAAGTATAAAATATAAACTTACCCAACATTTAGGAGACATGCTACATTGGGTTGAGTAAAAATGTTTATGTACAACCCCAAAAGTATGACCTATGAAACTGGACTTATATAGCGTATAACCTGGATTTCAAAATGAATTTTAAAATGCTCATAAAAGATATTGTTTAAAAAAGAAAAAGGAAAAGCCAGGCAGTGGTGGCACATATCTTTAATCCCAGCACTTAGGAGGCAGAGGCAGGTGGATTTCTGAGTTTGAGGCCAGTCTGGACTACAGAGTGAGTTCCAGGACAGCCAGGGCTATATAGAGAAACCCTGTCTCAGAAAAAAAAAAGGGGGGGGGACTTGAGCCAAAAGGCTGGCCTGTTGTAAAATCTGATTTATATGAAAATCTGGAAAGGGCAAAAGTTTGGGGTGGACAACAGATTAGTGGTTACAGGTGATTAGGAGCAAAAGTAGATGTGACCGTAGAGGAAATCACAGGACAATCTGGGGATCTATTAGGGTTTCTTAGAGGAGCAGAACTAAAAGAATAAATAAACAAATTCAAAGAGAATTTATTAGATTGGCCTAATGATACGGTCTGGTCTTCCAACAACGGCTGTCTCACACTGAAGAGAATCCAACAGTTTCTTAGTACACAAGACTGGTTGCCCCTGCACTCTCAGACCGGTGCTGAATGCTCAGAGACTTCTTGGAGAGCGACTGGTCTTTATTACAATATAATACAGTATCAGTACAGAAATGCAACAGTAGCAGCCAGCAGGATAGAGGAACTCCCTAGTAAGATTAGAGGAAGACAAGCAGGCAAAAATCCACATTTTCCGGTTCTGTCTCCCTTTTATGAGGCAGAAGGGACCACCCACGTCTAGGGTGGGCCCTCTCACTTCAAATAATCCAATCTGGGAAATTCGTCCCAGACCTTTCCAGCAGCTTGTGTTTTAGTTGATTCCAGATCTAATCAAGTCAACCAGAGTTAATCATCACCGGGGTGGTGATGGTCACCTGGGTCTATGCATTCATTAGAAATCATAAAAATTGATTAGAAATCATCAAAAGGCACATGCAGTTAGATGTATTTTTAAAGTTGCTGTGCCATACCCTGGGTTATTACCAAACCTTACCTGAAGGTTTCCTGTGATAAAGCATATTCACTGATTTTGAAGATCATGGATCCCACTAAAGTAGGAACTGCCGGAAATGGGTTACAGGTTCCCAAGCTGTCTGTCCTTCCAGCCTCTGGCAGGTGGAAGCCACTGCACTGCCCTCCCACAGTGGGCTGTAAGAAGTGTTTCATTTTCTACCACTGTTACAGAGTGGGGAAACAAACCATTAACCTGTAAAATAGCTTACCATTTTTCTTCTATGTTAAAATAAAATCAACTCATTAGCTACTCTGTACTCAATGGTTTTAGTTTTATTTTGTTTTCCCCTGAAACAGAGTTTCTCTGTGTAACATTAGCAATCTGTAACCCATTTCCTGCCATCTGAGAACAGGTTCGGTAGACCAGGCTGGTCTTGAACTCAGAGATCCACCTACTTCTGCCTCCTGAGTTCTGGGATTAAAGGTTTGGGGCACCACCTCTTTCCAGTTTTCTTCCCTTTTCCCTTAGGTTAATTTGTTTATGCGTTTTATGTATGCGTGCTCTGTCTGCATGTACACATGCATACCAGAAGGGGGTGTCAAATCCCATTATAGAAGTTCATGAGCCACCATGTGGGAATTGAACTTGGGATCTCTGGAAGGTTTTTGTTCCTTCAGCTATTTTCTTTCAGCTAATTCTCTCCAACTCCACTTTCTTGAAAGAAATTGATTCCTTCCTTTATATGATATTTCATCATATATTTGCAGATTTCCTGTAGGCTTCATCTCCAGGTCGTCTCTGAGTATATGTATCTGGTTCTTCCAGCTTTTCCTCTGCGATTGTCTAAGATCATCACTTCCCAGAGTATGGCCTTCATTTTCAATATTTCTTCCCAATCACCATAGTAAACTATGGATATCTAATTTCCAATTAGCTTCTACTTTACAAAGATAGCCTTGGTTATTGAAATGGATCCCATAGTCTCTGATTTCACATGTCCAGTAGAGAAATGCATAATGAAACCTTTTTTGCAGGAGGCCAGCATTAAGGGTCAATGTTTGTGGTCGGCCCCCCTACTGGCTCCATAACCTCTGGGAATTCTTAAAGAGCTTGGAAAGGCTAGGACTGGGAGACAACCCACAATCCAAAGGAATTCATAGACCTTGAAACATTACCAAACAAATCAACGAAAACTACCACTCCACTCCTATCACCGTATCTCAGCAGCTATAAAAGAATCCACAGCTATAAAATGATCTGCAGCTGTCAGCGCATGCTCAGCCTCTCTGGCCGTGATCCGTGATTGACATGACCA
Organism: Apodemus agrarius; assembly: GCA_964023405.1. Taxonomy (NCBI): domain Eukaryota; kingdom Metazoa; phylum Chordata; class Mammalia; order Rodentia; family Muridae; genus Apodemus; species Apodemus agrarius. Next base: position 34,549,681 of record OZ030005.1, on the reverse strand, counting down.
CTTTCTTTCAAATACTAAGGAGGCAAACTCATCTTGCAGAAACCAGGATGTCTTTCTTACATCCCAGCTGATCTCAGAACAGCGGTTACTCGCTGGCATAGCTTCTGACTGTCTTGGCAGTCACACCATAGCTGATAAACACTGCACTCATTAAGAAATCCATTTTCTGGGCACGGGGTCCCCAATGGAGGAGTTAGAGAAAGGAATGAAGGAGCTGAAGGGGTTTGCAACCCCATAGAAGAACAACAATATCAACCAACCAGATCCCTCAGAGCTCCCCAGGACTAAGCCACCAATCAGAGAGTACACATGGAGGGACCCATGACTCTGGCTGCATATGTAGCAGAGGATTGCCTTGTCAGGCATCAAGGGGAAGAGAGGCCCTTGGTCCTATGAAGGCTCGATGCCGAAGTGTAGGGGAATCGAGAGCAGGAATGTGGGTGTGGGTGGGTGGGTGAACACCCTCGTAGAAGCAGGGGGAGGGAGGATGGGATAGGGTTTTTCCGGGAGGGAGGGAAACCAGGAAAAGGGACATTTGAAATGTAAATAAAGAAAATATCCAATTAAAAAAAAAGGAAATCCATGTTCCCTTCTTGGTTGATGGAACATCAGTTGAAATCCTTTGGCCTATGACCTAAGACACAGCAAAATAGTTCAGAAACAGGTTTGAAGTCTGCCCTCCCCACGATATCTGGTTCTCAGCGAACTTTGGCAACACATTGAATTTGATCACAACTGGTTTCTTTTAGGCTTTCTAATTCCCAAGTCAAGGAAATACAAACAAAACAAAGCCCAATTTTACTAGGACTGGTGGCTCATGCCTTAGCCCTAGCATCTGGGAAGCCAAAGTAGGAGGATTACAATAAAATCAAGGACAGCTTGAGCAATGTTTGACGTAAGCCCGAGCTACAGAGGAAAACTCTGTCTCTAAAATAAAACAAAACAGAAACAAAACAAAGACTAGACATGTGGCTCAGTTGGAGGAGTATTTACCTAGCATGCAAGGGGTCTTGGGTTTGATCCCTACCACCGCATAAACCCGGAAATGATGGCACAAGTCTGTGATCCCAGGATTTTTTTTTGAGGTAGAGGGAGGTGAATTATATGTTCAAAGTTATCTTCAGCTACATAGGGAGTTCCAGGCTAGCATGGGAAACATGAGACCCTGTCTCCAAAGGAAAACAGGCAAAACAAAAGAAGACAGAACTTACAGGATATGAGAATATCCCTGGGTGAGGTTTCTATAGGGCACTTGGACCTTGCCACTGGAGAAACAGGCATGAGACTGGTGAGGTGGAACATGCTCAAACCCCAGAACCCTCAGGGTTTGAGGCAGCAGAAGTAGAGCTGACTCCCTCTCTATTTTCATGCCTGCTTTGGGGCACATAACCTTGCCTGCCAACTAGATGATCACAGGCAATCAATTACGTAATGTCGCCCCGGAAATTCTCCCCCTTGCAAGTAGAGCATCACCAGCATCGTAGTCTCAGCCAATGGAATGTATTTACCCCCCCAAGCCCCATCCCACTCTCCAACGTTCATATAGTCCCTGTCCACGTGGAATAAAACCCACAATTTATTTCACCAAGGATCATCCAAAACTGGCTGTTCACTCATTCTCTCCCAAGGGGGATGGGGATTGGGGTGAGGGGGTGGGAGGTGGGGTGGAGGGAGGGGAAGGAATGAATGTGTATCCATACTCATCAGGGGTATATGGAAACCCTGTGACTTCTACCCAGTTTTGCTGTGAATCCCAATATTTACTAAAACACAAGGACTACTTTTAAGAAATAGAAACATCAGGCATCCTTTTTATTTTTATGGAAAGACTGTCACGGTATCTATCCATTTGGAGCCAGACACAGTGTTTCATAACACTTTGAATGTTTCAGCTTTAACTGGGCTAGTGTCAATCTCAGGCAGCTTTTTAGAAGGACCTGCATTTTAAACTCAACATCCAATAATCTTCTGTTTCATCTTCAAGTGCTTATCAGGTGTGGCAGGTGTAGACTGTCCTCCATTTTTATTACCTAATTTTTATTTGTTTGCTTGTTTATTGACATGCTCTTACTCATAGCCCTCAGATGGCCTGGAAGTCACCTTGAAGATTAGATTGGCATTGAATTTATGGCAATCTTTCTGCCTCTGCCTCCCGGGAACTGCCGTGAGCCACACACTCACCACAGTTGAGCTATTTCTGAAGTCTTTTCTTCTCCTTGGGTTGCTACCATCCAGCCCTGAAGTAGAAGAGGCTACTCTAGCAATACCAGAAACTGCCGTGGGGGGCAGGGGCGGCTCTGGATTTTACTTCTTTCCACATCTAGAGCTCTTACTCCATAAAATACCCTGTGCCTGTCCTAACACCGCATTTGATTAATAGGGCCACCAAAGACAAATGACAATGTAGATTGAGCACTCCTGTTGAGAAAGATCATTCACAGTCAGAGGGAAGTGAAGGCTTAGCTTACATGGCTGGAAAACAAGGATGATCAAACTATAGACTTAGAGGTCTTTTCATCTATCATGCACATCCCACAGATACAAAACTAGAAAGATGTATGTCTAACAATAGTGAAGCTATAACTAGAAACCCATAGCTGAGGAGCTAGGGGTGTAGTCAGTGGGAGAACACTTACCCAATGCATACAAGGCTATAGGTTCTGTACCCAGCATGGAAAAGCACACACACTCACTCATACACACACACTCACACACACACACACATACACACACACACACACACACACACACACACACAAATGTCTATTCTAATCCAGTGTTCTTGTACCATCAACACAATAAACTTAAGTAAAGCCAATACAAGCCCTCCAGCTGCTGTGAAAGCTCATTTTACCATTATTTTAGTATTTTAAATGAAATGATTATATCCTTAAGTAATGTTTTTGACTGAATTTTTTTTACATTATCGGTTGCTGCTCATCTTAGAGATGGTGGGTATTTGGCTCCTTCAGATCACTCAAAATCAAGCCCGTGAGATGGGCCAGCAGCTAAGCTGTTTGCCACACAAGCTTTATGAGTGGTAGAAGGAGAGAATTGACTCCTTAAAAGTCCTCTGATCTCCACATGTACGTAAGTGCACACATACATACATCTCACACATAGAAATAATAGAAATTAACTTAAAATATTAACGAAAGCATTCAGTTATACAAATACATTTATTATGCTTTTTTTTTTTTTTTTTTTTTTTTTTTTTTTTGGCCAGGGAGGTACAAAGTACAAAGCCCTGGCTAGCCTCAAGTTGCCATTCCTTCTGCTTTGGCCTCTTGAATGTTGAGGGTTTAAAAACAACATCCACAACAAAAAGTCCAAACAAAAAATCTCTAAAAACATGCTAGGGATCAAAACCAAGAACTCATAGGTCACTAAGATCCTAACTAGCCCTTAACAAGCTCATTGAAAAATGTACCCAAAGAGGCACATCCTGCCTAGAACTGGGAGGTGTAAAGGCCTTGGGGAGAAAGAATCATGTGAGTCGCTTTCTGAAGGATGAGGAAGCACGATCCCAGGGACGACGTGAAGGTGGAGGACATTCCAGGCAGAGCACAGAACATGAGCAAAGCGGAGAGGCATGAAAGCCCTGGCTATTTTGGGAGCACAGCGATTAGACTGGAGAGGCTGAAAGATAGGCTAACGGAGGGGCCGAGGAAGCTGGAAAGCTGGTTTGGAGTAAGACGAAGAAACCCAAATGCCATGTCAAAGTTTTGAACATGACCTCATCGTAGGGGACACCAACAGAGGCCTTCCAGTTCAAAGTAGCCATGGTCATATCTGCTCCAGGTGACCCTGGTGATCATACCAGATAAGAGGAAGATTGGAAAGATCTGTGAGGGCTTCTAGAAAAGTCTATCAAGACATCTTAGTGAAGGCAGAGAGAGGAGCCACGGGAAGAGAAAGAAGGAATGGATTCAGAAGACATTGAACCTTTTTATTGGCATAGGTGACCAATGCTTATTCAGTCTATGGAAGTATCCCCCAAGACAGTTTCACAGACGGAATGATGTTCACATGATTTGCCTTGGTCAGTTTGCTGGCCTGTGGTAGCCACTTCAGGGACTGTATTGCTCAAGGGTTTCAATATAGAAGCAGCCTCTCCTGACCACGAAAGACGGATTAAATAAAGCTTTGCTAATTTCTAATGTAAGCTGGTTAAGTTTGTACTTCCTCTGTGCAGGCATCAGACCTAGAGTCCTCCAAGACATTGGTGTAATAACACTGTAGTGCAAGTTTCCTTGGAGCCGTGGCCTTTGGGGTGGCGGTCCTGGTCCAAGCCTTGACTTACTAGGAATATGCTTGAGCATCTCAAGCCAGCATCTTCGTCTGCAAAGAGGGGGTGATGGCACCTATATTTCCCCTCTGCTTCAGAGAGAGAAAAACAGACCTAGAATGACGGAGAGACAGAGATGAACCCAAGAGAACCCATTGCAACAGAGATCTCTGCCGTTGAAGACCATTGTGTAAGAACACTGTTACCACAGAACTGACCAATCAAAAATGCCCAAGAGATGTGAACCATTGAGCTATTTTCTTTTCCTAGTCTCATTTCCTTTCAGGAAAATGGACAATATTGTTACCCAGCTTTGGTAGAAACAGCCATTATAACACACTCAGGTGTCCGTCTGTCCATTTCTACGCCTTCCACAGACAGGACACAGGGCCAGGATCAACCTCTGAGTGGAAGGCTAGAGTTAATTCTCTTTTTGAAAGGAGAACCAAAGGCAAATATCGGACCACTGGTGCATAGAGACAGCCTCAAGCCCTAGTTACTTTAAGAATGCTGCTGACATCGAATACATCAGGGCCCAATTATGTTTCCTTTCAGAGGCGACTGGATTTGTGGATGGAAGCAGACTCCTTGTTGCCAGATTCTTCGTTAAAATATTCCTTCTTTTGTGCGCCACCGTTCAGAGCGGTGATTTCTAAAGCCAGGAATTGTGAGCAGCAACCAGGGGGACGTGTGAGATAATGCAGAATGAGAAAAGGAATTAGAGATGCTATTTCATCTCCTTCCTTCCCAGTGCATAGCTTTAACATGCCTCATAACATGCATATTATAGGGATGTGTTAATAGCTTAGATATACATAATATATATGTAAATGTGAATGTTCGAATATGCAATGTTGGTGTGTTGTTCAAAAATGCTTGCTGAACAGACCAAGATCAAGCTAACATAAGGACCATTGTATCAAGGGCTTTGGAGTTAGATCGCCTTTGTCCCTTTGTGACTGATGTGTTCCAATGACTTGCTAAGGCTTAGCTACTTCGGGGACACCCAGGAGGGGAAGATGTGAATTCTCAGCCCAAGGCTGCTGGACTCACATGAGTTGCAGGACTGACCGCCTTAAGGAGCTGCATCTTCATTGCTCACCAATGCAGTGGAAGGAATAATAATACCTTGTTGGCAAAGTTATTGTGTGCATTAAATAAAGACCTTATGACAGAACGTGCTCCCCCCCCTTCTGATTCCTAGTAAGACACATTTCTCTTGGTGGCTCACTCTCTCACGGGCCTCTGTGGGGATCTTAGCATTTCCACTCACTCACTCCTGTCAACGTTAGTTCCTGTTGTCCGGGTGCCTTGTTGTATATCCTAGGCAGGCTGCATATTCCTTTTTCCCTATTGAATCTCAAACAGCACTTCTGCATTCTTCACATGGAGAAGTTCTACAGCAGAGCAGCCCAATAGAACTTTCTATAGAGATGGGACTTTCCTCTCTATGTTACCCTCTGTGTGTAGGCACCTGACACATGATCTGCAAGGACTATGAAATCTCACTTTTTTTTTTTTTTTTTTTTTTTTTTTTTGCATTTTCGAGACAGGGTTTCTCTGTGTAGCCCTAGCTGTCCTGGAACTCACTCTGTAGACCAGGCTGACCACGAACTCAGAAATCCACCTGCCTCTGTCTCCCTAGTGCTGGGATTAAAGGTGTGCGCCACCCTCACCCCCACCCCACCACCCCCCTACTCTCACCCCAGCACGAAATCTGACATCTTATTTCAGTTTAAAATATTTCAATCTGAATGGCCAAATGTGGCTACTGGTTACCCTGTTGAAGAACATAATTTAAAGTCTATGGGATTCCAGGAAGCAATTTAATATGAAAACAAAACAAAACAAAACAAAACAAAACAAAATGTAGGTCATAGTTGAAAACGGAGAGTGTCCATTAGAAGGCGAGAAATGCAGAAAATAGAAGCTGTGGATTGCTGGGGAAAGAGGCCCAAGCACAGGGCGGAGCCCAGTGCTGAGGGGGAGGGCTGCTCTGGGGATATTTCAAATGGAATCGGTAGAAATATAGGAGAGAAACTGTGAGGAGCATCATCACAGTGAGCAAGGAAACAGGTCAAGGGCCAGTGTGGCCCAAGCTGAGGTATTAGGATGCCTGGAGAGATTCACAGAGAACTAGTGACCTTGAGAGGTGCTGGAAATTTCCACTCCAAACCTAGATGACATAGCACAGCACTGTTCAGCATGATCCATCCCTGCTCCGCAATTGAAGGAAAATCCCATCAATTGGAAATGCTGTCTACCAGGAAAACAAACAAACAAACAAAGAAAGAAAACACCCAGGACTTCTCAGAATTATAAACAGACAACCAAGAGTCCTGAATACATTAGAATGCCAGCATTATAAGGAACCCTAAAGTCAAGTCAACAAAAGAAAGAATAACCAAGAAATCAGAGTAGAGAAAATAGCCTGGTCACTAACATCTGTAGAGACTGAGGATGATATGCTAACCATTAAACAAGAGTGGGCTGGGTAAAAAAAAAAAAAAAAAAAAAGATGTGCTCACAATTATATAGAGCCAAGTGCAATCACACTAACACTCTGAGTTCAAGATCCAGCTGGGCTATGCGGTGAGGAAAAATTCTGAAAAACTTAGAAATGGAATTATTTTTAAATTAGCAAATGAATAAGTGGGTGGATAGACTCGGGTGTAATGCAGATTTATTCCAGGTCACTGGCTCTCAGCCTTCCTAAGGTTGTAGCCCTTCAATACAGTTCCTCGTGTGGTGGTAACCAGCAATCATAAAATTACTTTTGTTGCTGCTTCATATCTGTAACTTTGCTACTTTTATTAATCAAAATGTAAATATCTTTGGGTTTTTTTTCCTTTGATGGTCTCATGTGACCCCTGTGAAAGGATCATTCAGTTCAAAGGGGGTCACTACCCATAGGTTGAGAACCACTGTTCCAGTCAATGTTCAGCTAAGAAAATTTTGAGTAAATACAAAAAAGACAGTGTCCTAATTTCTAATGGTCATTAGAGGGAAAGAATTAATTTAAAACATTAAAATTTTCCAAAGCTTTTAAAAAAAAAAAAAAAACCAACCAAACAAACAAAAACTAGAGTTTCCAGACTGAATGACCCTCAAAATTTCAAATGATATATACTTCTTTTAAAAGACAAAAAATAAAACAAAACAAGAAACCCCATGAAATTCAAGAGGTCCTAAAAGTTTCCAAAGGAAACAGATTAAGTTAATGAGGAACCCGAATAAACTGACACCATCACCGTTGGCCACGACAACCCTCCTGGGCTATTACAGACAGTTCCTTCCCAGTTCTGACTAAAGGTCATTTTGAATGTAGATTATCAGATGTAAGCACGATAATAGCCCAAGTGCAGATTGAATTGGGCCCCTCTAAAATACACATTTACACCCTTCAGGCCTTGGCATCTCAGAATGTGGTACTGTATCTGGAAATAGGAGCTTCAGAGAAGGAACTGGGTCATATGAGGAGGCTCTTAGTATAACTGGTATCCTCATAAGAAAACATGAGACTGACCACATGTACATGCAGGAAGACATACAAGAGAAGACTTACCTACATGCCTGTGGTTTCAGAGAAACCAATCCTGTGAAATGATCACCGGGAACACTTAGATTTGTCACAGCTGAGATGCTTTCAGTTATGTAAGAATTTGGTAAAGTTTGTACAGACTCTCTTAATGAATTGACTTGAAACATTCTAATGCTCAGATTTTAAAATGTAACATTAAAAAGTTTCATTTTTAATTTTGTTTTATTGACTTTATGTGTTGATGCCCCATTTAACATTAATTATGTAAAAAAAATATTGGGGTCAAAAGCACACACAATTTTGAAGGGTTTTTTGTTTTATTTCAAAAAATTTGTTATGTTCTTTTTTTTTTTTTTTTTGAGGCAGAGTCTTATGTAGTCCTGGCTGGTTTTGAACATGTTTTGTGGCTGAAAAGGTAACTTCCAATTCATTCTCTCTCTCTCTCTCTCTCTCTCTCTCTCTCTCTCTCTCTCTCTCTCTCTCTCTCTCTCCTCTTTTATCCTACAAGAATTCTTAAGATCTCCCAATCTTGTAGGGCCATCATCACTGCTTTATTTCTCAGACAAACAAGCTAAGCTTTTTCGATAACATGGACCGAGTATATTTCATATAAAGCAATGCTATGCCCATCTTTGTGAAGTTACCACAAGCCCTGATCTAAACCGTGAAACAGTCCCTTAATCAATAAAGTGACTCAAACCTTGAGAGAAAACATTTCTTCGTCGGATACACAGGCCTTTGATGATTAGCTGATGTCAACCCCACCTCTCCTGCATGCCTCCTTGAAGAGATTAGCTAAGTGTGCGCCAGGCCCCCATCACTCTTATTTTTAGCTCCGAGTTCTCACAGTGCAGTGACCTGGGTCTTGGAATTCCAAAGGGCTCCCAGGCATGGCTCATAATCCATTTGCAGGTAGCCTGCACTGATTTCCAGAACAGACAGGGCACGGACGTGTGGGGGTGTGGGGAGAGGGGGAGTAGGGGGGGACTGGGGAGGGGGTGCCGTGTTGCTGAAATGATTTTAAATATAAAACCCTTTGTACAAGTCTAAGTCTTCAGTCAGAAGCTGTACACTTCACAAATGCATCCCTTGGTGCCTTAGGCAAATGGCAATTAAAATAGAACCCAACTGATATTGTTCTCCGGGAGGCTCCCGGCTGGCATGGGGCGGGGGGCGGGGAACACAACTAAGGGCTTTGGTCACGGGCTATTTTTGGCAATTGTGTTACTCGTGTCTTATTCACCCCCCTCTCCTCAGCCTCCCCCACTGCCCTTCCCTCAGCGAGCCAAGGCTGGTGACAGCCTCTATATATTTAAAGAGGACAAGAGTCCCCTTACTCAGTCGAGCTGACAGAGACCACACAGGCAGGTAAGTGGATCAAAACAGGCATTTGGGTGGGATGGTTGCCTGGCTGGGTGACTGGATGGGATGTTATGGAGTCCTATAGTGTGGAGGCATTTGGGTGGGATGGTTGACTGACTGGGTGACTGGATGGGGTGTTATGGAGTCCTGTAGTGTGGAGGCATTCATATCTTACAACCAAGTCCCAGCACCCACTGTGGCTACATAGGAGGAAGATCAAGCTATATCCTTGACCCATATGTGGATCTAGCAGTTGTTTTGAACTTCCTGAAAGCATGATTGAGCCTGGGTGGCGGGGCTTGGGGAGCATTGTGAAGGTTTGCATACGATTTCCTGGCGCCCTAAAAACCAAACATAACAAAAACATTGGGAGCAATGGGCATGGGTTAATCTGGATCTAAAGGTGGAACAGCCTCCTCTTCTGAGTCAGACGGCAGGAAAGCAGAGGAAAATGAAGTTCAGACGTACACTGCAGTCTCAGATCGGCCACGCAAGACACAGGAATGGCTCTAAGGAGGGTCTTGGTCACTTTTTCTCCAAGGGTTTGGTACAAGCATAGCGACACTTCTTAAACTCCACAGTGCTATAGGTTCCAAGGCCAAGTGTCAGAGATCTGATTGCATGGAAGAGAACTTTTCCCACCTCAGTTCCTAAAGCGTTGCTGCTCTCAAGGTGCGGGGGATACATGAGATCCCAGATTGTTTTAAAATAGATACACACCGAAGACGTTCAACCACAGGCATGCTTTTAGCCATTTAAAAGTAATCAAAACCGGTCCTTAAAAAAGACGTCGTGATGCTGAAAATTCATTAAAACCTCTTAGTTAATGGGAAGATGAATTCATTGCCCCAGATGAGGGTGATTCCCAGTATTTTCTCCAGGTCTCAGTCAAGGGTTTCTTTCTTTTCAACATTCAGTCAATGAGGACAAGACATGATTTTAAGCGATGGTCTGGATGCTGTGCACATCAAAGCTGCCACCTCTGATGTCTGTTCTGGCCCTTAGGCAGGGCGGTGACTCCTCCATGGAGGAGCTGGGTGACCATGAAAGAGGCTCGTCTAATTGTAGTGTGGTCCAGTGTCAGTTGATAAGCAGTAGGACTGCCTCCTAACTCAGGGCTGGGGCCGATGGCGGTATAAGTCATGATGTAGGGTAGGGGCGTGTGGGTGGTCTGCGTCCTCAGTTTGCTTTGGGAACCGAGGGTTGTGTGTAAAACTGCCTTAGGTCCCAGAATATGTGTAGTTTTTTTTCCCCCTGATTTGGCTTTGGTTTATTTCTGAATGACTCTCTCATCGGTGCCTGGCGTTAGTGCCCCCCCCACACCCTCGCCCCCCCACCCCGGGTTAGGAGGAGTTATAGCTGGGCCAGGGCTTAGTGTCTGCCTGGACATACAAAATATCTGTCAGAGGCTAGAGAGCACAATGGAGAGGGTGAGAGGCTGGATGGGGCAGAGGCAGTCTGGGGGCAGAGGCTGCATGGGGGCAGAGGCTGCATGGGGGCAGAGGCTGCATGGGGGCAGAGGCTGCATGGGGCAGAGGCAGCCTGGGGGCAGAGGCTGCATGGGGGCAGAGGCAGCCTGGGGGCAGAGGTTGGATGGGGGCAGAGGCTGCATGGGGCAGAGGCTGCATGGGGCAGAGGCTGGATGGGGCAGAGGCAGCCTGGGGGCAGAGGCTGCATGGGGCAGAGGCAGCCTGGGGGCAGAGGTTGGATGGGGGCAGAGGCTGCATGGGGCAGAGGCTGCATGGGGCAGAGGCTGGATGGGGGCAGAGGCTGGATGGGGGCAGAGGCTGCATGGGGCAGAGGCTGCATGGGGTAGAGGCTGCATGGGGGCAGAGGCTGCATGGGGCAGAGGCAGCCTGGGGGCAGAGGCTGCATGGGGCAGAGGTTGTATGGGGGCAGAGGCTACATGGGGCAGAGGCTGCATGGGGCAGAGGCTGGATGGGGCAGAGGCTGCATGGAATGACAGGCAGCCTGGGGACAGAGTGAGAGGAACAAGTGGCAGCATGCAACCGGCGACCCAGAAGGGGCTCTCCCAGAAAATGGAGACAGAACCATGATAGATGCAAACTCTTGGGGACCATAGGAAGGAGAGCGGAGTGAGCAGAGTCAAAGGCTCAAATCCTAACTCTGAATACCTCTTAGCTCCCCAGTTTTCACTTTCAGAAGAGAGAAGTGTCAGGGTGGCCACCGGTCTCCAGGAGACTCATGTGGGCTAACTAAGATTCAGGGAAGTACTTTATGGATTCAGTATGGCCGTAGGCACAAATGAAGCCTTTCAGAGAGGGCACAGGACCTCCTCCTCTGCGTTAGGAAGGATGGCCTGTGAAGTATGAGATGATGACAAAGTCTGGCGGTCAGAGCGGCTAACAAGCTGGTCAGTGGTGAAAAGCGGTTGATGTGTTTGTCAAGAGAGTAGACACAGGCCCAGGAGTATCGTACACAGGAAATACAAGGCAAGGCAGGCAGCCTTCCAAACACAAGCACGCTGCCCGGATATCTGGGAGGACTCACTGTCCAAAGAGAAACAGGATTCCTGCCTAGGTGGAAACTGAGTGTCTCTCCCAGGGAAAGAAGCAGCAAGAGCTGTAGGGATTGTCTACCAGCCTGAAGCCCAGGGCCTATGCAGAGCTCCTCCGAGGTCATTGGTGGACACAGCGACCTGCAGCACCGACGGCTGCTTACCTGCTCTCATGCCATCTCAGAATGTGGAAGGGCTTCTTTTAGAGTCTCAGACAGTCCTGAAAAGATCATTCTCTAGGGGAAGAAACTAAGGTTCAAGGGACTGCCGCAGTCACACAGGGTCACACAGTCAGCCGGGATGTGATCAGGGTACCGTGTGGTCTATAAAACACAAAGCTCAAAGCAGAACCAAGAACAGAAGTGAGCATGCTACAGAGATAACTCCAGAGCAGGGCACGGCAGTTGAGCATTGTGCTCTCTAATCACATGTCCACCATGCCTGAGAGCCAACATTCATGGGTATTTCTAAGCACCAAGGGTTTCCAAAGCTTTATGAAAGGTGGTGGTGGAGAGACTTCACACATGTACCTGGCTTATAAGATCAGGAGGAAGGCACCCACTTGCCCTTGACTCCTACTGGAGGAGCAAAAAGGGTGAGGTTCTCCTCAACCACAGGGACTCTGTATGGGCATGCTTTCCTTCAAAGCCCTGGTGATTGACAAGGCAAACCCAGAAAGAGCTACAGAGGGGTAGAGTAGGCCGGAGGCCAGCTCAGTCAGTGATACAGGCAGCCTGAGATTCACACACACACACACACACACACACACACACAAGATTCTAAAAACTGGAGAAACAGTTGGTTTGTGGTCTGAAATAGATCCAAACACTGTACAGCAAATCACACCAATCAACCATCGTGATAATCTAAAGGCAACAAAAATCATTGGGTCCTGGTGTGCACCAAGAATGGATATGCAGTCACTGTTATTAACTCCAGTCTTCTGGGACAAAACTGCTCATTTTGACATCCACGGGGCCATGCTCAGGAGTCTGAGCAGAGTGTCCCAGATCAGACTGCTAATGTTCTGAATGTGGCTTTAGTTCTTTCAAAAGCCCGTGCCTTTCCACACTCCGTTGTCTGCCTTGCTGAACTAAGAGAAGAGATGGCGCTCAAGAGGGGACACGGCTGAGCAACGTTTCTGCAAAGAGAGGCATGTGTCATCACAGTTTAGGTCTTTAAATTGGTCTCAGGGCTTGAAGGACTCTGGAAGATGCTTCACTGCATTTTAGTCACATAGATGTCCATCCCCAAAAGAGGTGAGAATCAACAGTGAAAGAGACTTCCAGCTCTGGAGGAGCCCTCTCCATGCTTGAATACCACTTATTCCTGAGATGTCCCTCATGTTACCAAGTTGAAGCCCCCAGGACTCCTCTCATCAATGCTTTCTTTGCCCCATAAAGAGATGATGGATCTGTAAGACCTCAGTTTCCACCAGATGAGATGCTTGGCCACTGGAAGTGCTCACTCATGTCTGCCTCCTGGAAGACATGTTGCCGGAGAGGCTTGCGTAAGGGTCAAGTTAATTAGCCTTTTAAATGCAGCTCTCCCATTTACTGGCTGTACGATCTTGATCAAACTATCTATCTTTCTATATAGTTTTCTCATTTCCAGTTTAGGAGAAGAACAATTTACTGTGTTAGGCTGCTGCTGTAAGTATCAAAGATAATATGTGAAATGCATTGATGTAAGCATGAACAGTGGTCAGCATCAGTAGGGAACACAGCTCTGGAGGCAGAGAGTGGAGTTGCATCCTAACCATCGAATCTAGGATAGGGATGTAAACTCCCCAAGTGTGCATTTCCCTGCCTGAAAAGTTGGTTTCAGCAGCATCTGCCTGGAAGGGTTACTGGTCATGACTTACTGCAGTGCCTGCTCCAAGGGCTGTGCTCTAGAACCTTTCACATCAGTGGCAATTTCTGAGATAGTACTAACTTTATCATAAAGTCCAGGCAGGGTTCCTATGAGAACTCTGTCTCAGCCTGTGTTGACAGTTCAACTCACCATGTGGAAGCTTCTGTTAGAATTGGCCAGTGAGCCAGCAGTGAGCTGAACAAGTTACTGAGCTGCTGGAGGTCTCTGCTCCAACTCTTAGCTTAAGCACCACTCCCAGATTTCTTTCTTTCTTTCTTTCTTTCTTTCTTTCTTTCTTTCTTTCTTTCTATCTATCTATCTATCTATCTATCTATCTATCATCTTTGTTTTTTTGAGACAGAGTTTCTCTGTGTCCAGGACAGACAAGGCTGTCCTGGAACTCACTCTGTAGACCAGACTGGCTTCTAACTTAGAGATAGCCTCTGCCTCCTTAGTGCTCGGATAAAAGACATGCACCACCACCATCTGCCTGTCTCCCAGATTTAAATGGACTCTAAGAAGAATGTAAACAAAGAATATAGAAAATTTTAAAAAAGGAAGAAGAGGTAACATAACTGGTATGTGGCTATTTTGTCTTCCGCACTTTGTCCTAGAATACCGTCTTTAGTCTTATAGTTTCATAGGGAAGGTAAGAAAAGAAAGAGAGAGAAAGTAGGAGGAGGAAGAGGAAAAGGATGAAAGGAAGAAGAAAGGGATGGAGGGAGGAAGAAAGGAAGGGAATCCAGAATCCTGTCCAATGAGTGGTTTGGATTTATTTTAGAAAGTTCAAATGACTGGTGAAGGTTTAGAGTAGTAGCAGAACCAATTAGAACTTAGGTTCTGTTACTGAGTACCATACAGTTCGCAGTGTGGCAGCAGCGCTGGACCTGAATCAGTTCTCTGAGCACTTCCCAAAGAGCCCTCATTAGTATCTGACCAGATACTAAAGGTCAGAGAGGTTATGGTTTTCCTGGACTACAAAGCTTTGAAGAAGCTAGAAAGTATGATTGTGGACCCAGGTCTGATCCCACTGACTTACGATAGAGAATTCCCACGTAGCAACAATTCTCTTTCACAGTACTATTATTTGAGAAGCCCATTCAAAGCCATCTCTCAGTGGGATCAGAGGAGCTGAGACTGTCCAATCTGTTCTCCGCTGGTATGGTAACCCTCCCCTTCTACCCCATCCTTATAAGTTCTTGTCTCCCTTTTAAACTCTGACCCATGTCTTGTCTATGGCAACAGCAACCTCAGGACTAGTCCCAGAAAGCAGTGCCAGGGGGTGCGATGGTGACCCAGGTGATAAACAGTGCTGACTGACGGTCAAGCCTATATTTGGTGTCCTACCTTCAATGACCCCTGCCAGCTCCAAGTAACACTGATAAACAAATGGCCCATCTCTTGGTGCTGTGCCAAGGTAAATACTCATCCTGAGCCCAGTTCTGGGTGTTGAAACACAGCTATTCCAAAGCAATGCAGAAGCCAAAAAGGCCATTTGTAAGCCAGGACCTAAATGTACTTTCAAATCACAGTGACTTAATTAGCGCACTGGAAGTGTTTGAGGAACCTGCACTAGAGAAAATAATCACATTTGCCTTAGAATAGCTCAACACTGCTTTAAACTCCCACCATATTTCCACGGCCTTCACAAAGGTCCTGTGCACAAGAAGATATTAACGTTTATTTCTCTCAAGTTCAACTGGTAAATGACAGTCAGAACCCATGTTTTCTGATTCAGGACACATGATGATACCTCTACCTTTTGGGCCATGAGCATTGAAAGAGGAAATCAAAGATATTTTCCTTTGGGTAGCTTCCATTGCTGTGTTTGTCCCCTTCAGGAGTGGCTGCACATCTCTTAAGTGAATCTTTATGTGTTTCTATTTTGGGTTTTGAGTCCTGATGTATGTAGGGCATAGAGTTGTGATTACATACAAACAAGGTTGTTGAGATGCATTAGTTGGTGAGGAGGTATTATATATATTATATGTATATATATATATATATACATATATATCTATATATATCTATATATATCTTACCCTCATTTTGTAAAATATACCTAGACAAATGCATGAATACCATGCGCGTGCACACACACACACACACACACACACACACACACACACTCTCCCAAAAAGCATATCAATCTCCCATTAAACTTGCTGGGCATGCCGATGAAACCACTGGCAATAAGAAATGAGAAATGTGACCCGGGGCTGTTTGCACGGAGAGTTTCCACATCATTCATTCCACAAGGTCACTGTCATGTTCTCAGATGAAACATATTATATTTCTTCTGTTTGTATTACATTGAAACTCACGATCAAAATGAACATGAACACCACTACACGATACTGCTTTTTTCTAGAAAATGTATTATCTTACCCGAGTGAAGGATGGATCCAGGAAAAGGAAATTAGCGAAGAATTAACCTTAAGTGTTTGCTTCTCATGCATCCATCTTGGCTGAAAACGAGGATGCGAGACAACTTTCATTCACTCCAACCCAAGAGTCTGTAGTCTGGATGGAATCCAGTAGAAATATGTAGTCTCTTTCTGGAGATAGGAAGTTATTGTGCCTTTGGGTTGAATGCTTACATTTTCCTGAGATGCTCTCCCACCTTTTTGTTCTGTATCTGCTGGACTCTTGTTCACCCTTAAAGGCTATCTGAATGTGGTCTCTTCTGTGTCCTGAGACTCACGGCTGTTCTCTCGCCTGAGTTACCGTAACAGTCTGGCCCGAGTTACCGTAACAGTCTGGCCCAAGGTGTTCCGGCTCCTGTCTTCTCTCCTCACTAGAACCTGGGCTTCCCAATGCCAGAGGACACAGCTCACCCTTCTTCATTCCTTTCATCTACATTCACCACTTAGTATACCCAGCACAGTGTACGGGAGAGGCAGGTAGTAAGCACGTGGCGAAAGAATGAATAAATGAATGAATGAATGAATGAATGCAGACTTGATTCCAGCCTTTCCTCTCACTCTTTCCATTCCTCTGAATCAGTTAAATGGCAGAACAGAAACTTCTACAAAATGTTTTCTTTTTCTTTGAAGTTGTTTCCTAAATTTTTATTTTTATTTTTTTAAATAAACAGAGAAGACAGGGAGGAAGCTGGGGCTGTTCTCTGCCGGGAAAGTCATTTCAGGGGATGCTCAGATAGGGACTGTCCCTCATCCCGGTGTCAGGTTCAGTGGTCTGTTTTCTGTTTACTCTTCGTCTCTTAGCAAAAGCTGTCATTGTTATGAGACTGCGAGACACAACCCAGAGGGCTTAGTGCTAATCGCAGCTATTATAGGAAGGCAACTGTCTTCCCAGAAGGGAAAGGGAAGGCCAGAATGGCCCCGAGAGTGGCATGATAGAGCTTAGTGTCCATGATATCACGACACACCAAGCTTCTAGAGAGCCAAAGGATCCTGGGACGACAGGACTTCATATGTGTACTGAGTACCAACAACCTAACTCAACTTCGCTCTAAGGAGACTAAACCCTTGCGCGGACACTTACAGGCCCACATATGAAAATTGTGGCTTACTCTTCATTAAAATTTCTTAAACATCATCCTCCAGCAAAGGCGAGAGAAGAGAGAAGAGAAGCTACAGGCAGAAAGTGTCTCAAAGGTGCAGGGGGACAGGTCAATACTATGAGTCCCCTGAGCTCTGAAGTCCCTTCCCACACACTGAATCACATGGATTCTGGGGGAACTAACTACAGTTCCCCAGAGAGAAGTGTCTGGGATAAGAAGGAAAAAAAAAAAAAGCCCTGCAGCCCCTCTAGATGCACATAGCATGCCGAGGGCAGCTGAGACAGAGCACAGTGCATCTGGCCAGATTGCTGAGCTACTAGAGTCCTGAACCGTATGGCTGGAAATGGTATTGTTCGACAACAGACAACGACACTGTTGAAACAGTCTGTGTTTTTGCCAACTGGATAAGCTAAGACCATAAGGCATTATTTGCAGCATGCACACTGCCTGCTCCGAGGTGTTCCAAACCAGAACCTTCTCTGCATCTATCCAGATTTAAGGTGGTCTGGGGAGAGTTGAGCCAGACAAGAACACGTCATGTTCAGAAGCTAAGCCCACTTCTGATGAGATACTTCTCAAGCGTTAGATGACAAAATATAGTATTAGCACACAATTTTATGTACACAAGACTAGAGGTCTATTCCTTCCATAAACCCTGGGAGATACACAGGGACAGGTGTCACTGACATTTAACAGAGAGGGAACTGAGCTGATTAGATTAATGGATTTCTCAAAGCCTCCAGGGTCAGAGCTATTTGTCCAAGATAGCTGTTTGTTGAGCGAGTGAATGAAGGTGTGACTGAATGAACCAGGCTCTCCCTGGTCCTCAGATCACTGTACTTCTAGGTCATTTCCCCCTTAATGCCATCTAAACCTAGGGTATAAAACCTTGCTTTATATCCTCTTAGATTGACCTTGGCCCAGAGTCTTCACCATGCCGAACTGGGGTGGAGGTGCAAAATGTGGAGCCTGTGAAAAGACGGTTTACCATGCGGAAGAAATCCAGTGCAATGGGAGGAGTTTCCACAAGACCTGTTTCCACTGCAGTGAGTTGGACAGACCTCTATGGGGGGGGGGGATGGGTGCCATGGGGGGTGTTCAGAACTCTCATTTAGTCCTACTGCTGCCTGTTGGTGGGAATCACGCTGTGGGCAGCGTGTGGGAGCGTGACCAGGAAGCCGTGAGAAATGCTGCCTGTGGGCTCCACGAGTATTAGGCAGAGTGCTCCCTGGAGCACCTTCTCTATCCCCGCGCCAGCTCAGAGGTGCTTTCACCAGGCTCGAAGTCAGGATAAGTGGGTCTGGCCCTGCTCTCTGTGACATTTGCAAAGTACGACTTAGCAGAGAAAGGAAACAAACAGTTGTCCGGAGCCCGCTTGGGTTTGGCTCTTTGAGTGGCCCCAGCCAGCTGTCACTGAAGCCATCTGAGACTGGTCTTCCCTAAGAAAGGACTTAGGTCAGGCAGTGGGCAGCAATTCCATTTCTGTGAATTTTGGGCTTAGGCGTCAGAACTTCTTGGAGGAACTCTTTACTACCAGCTGCCAGACAGATTTATAAATGCCCAAACGGAGGGAGCTCTGAGCGACTGTGAGCTAGCCCAGGGTCTGTCACGTGACTCTGGCGGAGTCATTTCTCGTCTCTAATTCCAGGTGCCATGCAGAATGAGGACTAGATCCTCTAAGGGCTGGTGCTTAGTCCTTTTCTGGGAGAAATGGGTCTCTGCTTTGAGATTAGAGTGATTGATAGCTCACAGGTCATCTTTGTTCAGTATCTGGCAGGGTCCATTAATTGGATCAGTTCTAACCCATATGTCCCAGCCGAGTGGTTACAAACAGAACTTCAGTTCCTAAGTTTCAAGTGTGAGGGTGAGAGCCATATGCTCCAAATGCATCCTCCAGGAACAGTGACAGGCTGTGTCCCCAGCTGCAGGCCCATGGTCCTCCCTTTCAAACAGACTTATAGAGGAAAAGGAGGGTTGGTGATTAGGTTGACAAACTTACTAGTACTTTGGGTTTTAATAATGGGCAATTATCTTTTAAGCCATCTTATACATCCCTCATATTCATGGTTCATTTACAACTATTTATCCATTCCACAAGCTTTTCAGTCTTTCTTTAAAAGTAGCTAGTGTTAAAGCCGGGCGTGGTGGCGCACGCCTGTAATCCCAGCACCTGGGAGGCAGAGGCAGGCGGATTTCTGAGTTCGAGGCCAGCCTGGTCTACAGAGTGAGTTTCAGGACAGCCAGGACTACACAGAGAAACCCTGTCTCGAAAAAACAAAAAAAACAAAAACAAAAAAAAAGTAGCTAGTGTTCTTTAAAGTGATTAGAATTGGAAAGAATACTAGAATTAAACAAGAAATAAGGTTTGACCCTAGAACTTTTCATTCACGGTGTCACTTGGGAAGTTGTTTTACCATGGTGGGCCTCAGTTTCTCTGTCCATAAGATGAAGATGGATTTTTCCCCCCATGGTTTGTTATAGGAGAAAAATGGGGCCCTATACCTGGAAATTCAGCCTTCCGGGTTTTGTCTTGCTTTTATTGATTAATTTTGAGGCTGGTATAGGAGGTGGAGTGGACAGAAGCTTCCCCCTGGGGATTATCTTGACTTCTGTCAGGACAGATGCTGGCTGTGCTCAGTGGAGCCACAGGAGAAGGCTCTGAGCACTTGATAGCACATCTTACTCGTCCCAGCCCATGGGAGGGGTGAGAGATGAGCAGTGTGGGCTTCACCTGTGGGGCTCTGGGGGCGTGGCACGCCTTCCTATATTATCTTCAAGAGATTTACCAGACTCCAGCCAAGTGTATGCTGGCAGGAAATGGGGCGCAGAAAGGCAACCCCTCAGTTAATCCTACCAGTGTTGTTCTGATTTCTAGATAAACTCCAGAGCTGATTGAGGCTTCCATTTTAGTCTATCCGAAAGACATACATGCAAACCGTATAACATTCTGTAGTGCTCCCCCTGTAACCATACATGTAACATGCCATAGCACGCATCATTTGATAAGCGTTATGATAAGGAACTAGGTAATATCGATGTTGAAATGTTTCATTTAACACAAAACATATGAGATATTTGTCCAATATATGTCTCATTACTTGTGAGATATTTTATATTCTTTTAGTGTTCATACCATTTGAAGTTGGGTATGATTTTGTGAGCATATTAGTATATCACCCATAGCTGGTTGCCATGGTACTGGACAGCACTGTTTTCTATTGCTGTGTACAAAAGTTCTTCAGGGGCCAGAAGAGGCCTGCTGGATGGCTTAGTGGGTAAGGGTGTTTGCCGCCAAGACTGATGACCCGAGTTCAATCCCTGGGACCCACATGGCAGAAGGAAACAATTCCTTCAGGCTATCCTTTGACTTCCACTCACGTGATATCACACACACACACACACATACACACACACACACACACACACACACACACACACACACAAGCACGCAGTAAATAAAATATAATAACTTGCTTTTAAAAAAAGCTCTTTGGAAGCCAGAATTGGCCAGGACTTGGGAGCTTCTCTTCACAAACTGACACGGAGAGCTGAGAGTGAGAACTAGGTAAGTCACAGGAAGTGATGTCAGTGCCAGCTCTAGAATTCAGTGCTAGAGAGAGTCACTGATATCTAAGGACAAGTAAACTCACTCCATCGGTCACTCACCAGACATTTGCAAATCTGGACATGCTACAGTCTCTGGAATTCAGCATCTAAACCATTAGCAAATATGTTAGCAACCGCGGAGGTGGAAACTGATAGCAGCAAAGGCAACATGACTCTGCCTTTTATGCCTCAGTGTAAGACATAAATTCCTCCAAATTATTCTTCAAAGACAGGTCTGTTCTTTATTCAAGGCATTTTAAAGACTCTCAGGCTACTGGGCACTCTCTCAACGAACTTTTTTTTAAAGTGAAGGATTTTTAACCAATAGGTGCTTGAGTAAATTCTCTCCCAGACTCCCCTCTTCCAAGTTCCATCACCTCTAACCTCTGACCTCTGGCCCATTCTACTTCAGTAGTAACCTCAGCTCCGTCTTTTATTCCTGTTTCATTTGCACTAGTTTTTAACAACAAGCTGCCACTTCAGAAATACTTATTAACCTGCAATAATCTCACCTGTGCCAGACTGCTTACAAAGATCACTTGGAGAAACTTGTTTGTTTTTTTTTAAAGAAACAAATAAAAAGAATACACATGCCTTCTTATTTCTAATTTTATGATCTCATTTAAAGAGTATTGCTATAAGCACGTAGCAGTCACAGTTGCAAAGCACTCTAGCGTTTTGCTGAGTTGTGGAAATGCTTTACACTTTGCACCGTCCTAGTGTTATGGTGTGTAAGAGGCTGCACTCGTGGAGACTGTTTTCACACTACAGCTTCCGGGTCAGGGAAAAAACAAGGGCTGCCGGTCAAGGCTCAGCTGTAGACCTTAGTGAGCATGAGCGGTTCAGGGTCCCAGATGACTGGGTAAAAGGAGGATGCCAAGAAACAATGGGATCTCCGAGTTTGTGTGAGATTAGGAACAAATAGCATTTCCAAATCAATTTCTTCCTCGGGTGCATTGTTGAATATTATTCAATGATTTACCGTTTTTTATTTACATCTTTAAGAGTCCCACCCTCAGGATTGCTTGGGTAACTCAACAGTAGGTAGCTTGGTTAGTATGTCTGAGGCCCTTGGTTAAATCCCTAATACCACACACACACACACACACACACACACACACACACACACACACATGCAAAGCCTCTTCAAGTCTGAAAAGCAATCTTTCTGTAAACTCTGTCTTTTGTTTAGTTACGTCATATTTGGAGACAAGTGACGTGAGGTAAGCAGTACCCAGTGGCAAGGCAGCTTGAGCCAGTGGTAGACGGAGGGGGCCAGTGAGCCCACCTGCATCCTTCCCTCCTCGCCCGCCCCTAATTCCATAACTGGACACAGTATTGCAGTGTTCTTCAAAAGCTTTGATGAAGGGTGGTGGTAGTGCATGCCTTTAATCCCAACACTTAGAAGGCAGAGGCAGGTGGAGTTTTGTGAATTCAAGGCTGCCTAGTCTACAGAGCTAGTTCTAAGACAACCAAGGCTACACAAAGAAACCCTATCTCAAAAAACACAAATATCTAGATAGATAGATAGATAGATAGATAGATAGATAGATAGATGATAGATAGATAATAGATAGATAGATAGATAGATAGATAGATAGATAGAAACTTTGGTCCCTCACCCCCTGCTTCCCTGACATCATTCAGCATGATTCATTTGTTGGTCAGTAGCACTGTTATGAGCAGGCCCACGACTATATACTTGGTGGCACTGTCTTCTGCCCCTTTTCCAGCTTGCCTAACATAACTCGTCTCTTCTCTGAGCCTCTTTCCCCATCCGCAAAATGAGGACTCTCTTGAGAGTGACTTGGAACAAACGCTCCGGATATTTCTGGAATCACAGATGTGCTCTCGGCCCGGGGCTCTGAGCACCAGGTAGGGAAGAGCGAGATGGGGCGCTCACCTCTAACTCCCCGCCCCTTCCATTCCTCTGCAGTGGCCTGCAGGAAGGCTCTGGACAGCACCACGGTGGCAGCTCACGAGTCGGAGATCTACTGTAAGGTCTGCTATGGGCGCAGGTATGGCCCCAAGGGGATCGGGTTTGGACAAGGCGCTGGCTGCCTCAGCACAGACACGGGAGAGCATCTCGGCCTGCAGTTCCAACAGTAAGTCACTGCCATACTTCTTCTTTCTCTGTGGCTCTCCAATTATCAAGACAGTTCATTCTGTTCCCATGGCAACATTTTCTAGAAGCGGGAGAATGGACTCTATTGTTGACTTGCCGACAATAGGAACACTCACTCTGACCAAGTCCTAACAATGTGTTGTCTCTCTGAAGACTTTCTTTAAATTATCTGTCTTTCTAAAGGGCAATTACTTTTACACGACGGTTCTTGGTTTGCATGTCAAGGGAAAACCAAGACTGGACAGATGTTTCATTATTCGGCCTTTGTAAACTGCATGGAGTCTCTTTGCTTCACCCTGGAGAGCTTCTGTGTAAATCACATAAATGCAGCAGCAAAACAATGGTCATTCTCTGTGTGCACGCCATTAACGATTCCTTTCTTAGGCTGTAAGATGAGTAATGTCTGCAGTGCAAAGGGAAGGGTCTGGGGATGAGCCTTTGAAGGAGAGAATCAATTCCAGTGCTTTTCGGGGGTATCCTTGACTGACTGAAACCCATGCAGTGCTGATGCTTCCCGACATACTCCTAAGGGTGTGGGAAATCACAAGGGCCACAGCCAGCTCAGGCTTTCCACCCCAAGCCCCGGTGTCACTGTGGATCACCACTGACTACGAGCCAGAACTGAAAACAGTCTGAGCCATAGTTGCTGTCTGGCCAGCTCGTGTCTGTCTGGGCTTAGCCCTATGGTGGTCGGCCAGAAAGATTAGCTCGACTGTGTAAGTCCCTCAGAGAGCAGTTTGTTATTTGGCCCCTTAAGAACAGAGTCATCCACCATGGAGCCTGGAAAAGTCTAGGGACGCTCTGCTCACTGTTAACTAGGGACCCTCCCCCCCTTTATTTTTTCTCATTACTGGACATCCCAGCTGGAGACCTGTTGTAAAAGACAAAGATGTGATGCCAACTGCACTCTCTGTCTTATGTCATTTAAAGTCCACTTTCTGCCATTGGGAAGACAGTGAAACGTCTTTGGAGAGCAGGGTCTCTTCCTAGCTCCACCAGCAGGAGATGCTGACTCTTATTATCATCTGTAGGTCCCTCTTTCCCCACTATCCATATCCACTTCAGACACTGGTAAGGCCCAGGGGATACCAAGGATGAGGGGGCATCAAAGAGTACATATGCATGGCGCTGAGTCTTTCCTCTATTTTGGATACGGCTCTCAAGGGGACAGGTGACTTTGGGATGAGTGACAAGGGGTAAATTGTAGTAATAGGTAACAGATTTCACCACCCAGTCAGCTGGCTTCATGATCATACAGAAAAATCTGAGGCGAAAAGCAATCCAACCACAGCACAACAATAACAACACATGAACATGTACAGAACACTCACCCAAGTGTGAAAGCAAAGGCGTAAAAGCTGACCCACATTTGCCCACCCACACCAACAGGGGCTGAGTTCAGTGCTTTAACACAGTCATCATACTTAACCTCCTCAACAACTGAGACAGGTCCCATGATTGCCCCCATTTTCCAGATGAAGAGCAAGAGGCACAGTAGAGTGAGGTACATGACTCAAGACACAATTTCCATACTGTGTGCCAAGGGAAGTCTTCATTTAATTTATGCTTCCACCAGATCACCAAAGCCGGCTCGAGCAGCCACCACGAGCAACCCTTCCAAGTTCTCGGCGAAGTTTGGAGAATCAGAGAAGTGCCCGCGATGTGGAAAGTCGGTCTACGCTGCTGAGAAGGTCATGGGAGGTGGCAAGGTGAGGTGATAGTGAGGGTGTCTGGGTGAGCCGGATCTCAGATTCTCCTCTCTACTGGATCTGGGGGAGAGCCGCAAGTGGGGGCCCTGGGTGGGGGCCAGCCCTTTATCCTCCTTAGCACCCACAACCCATTCAGAAACCACACACTTGCCGGGCGGTGGTGGCGCACTCCTGTAATCCCAGCACTTGGGAGGCAGAGGCAGGCGGATTTCTGAGTTCGAGGCCAGCCTGGTCTACAGAGTGAGTTCCAGGACAGCCACAACTACACAGAGAAATCCTGTCTCAAAAAAACCAAAAGAAAAAAGAAAAAGAAAAAGAAAAAGAAAACGAACGAAAGAAAGAAACCACACACTTTACACACTTCTCAATTTTGTGATGGTTGCCTAGTGCCCTTTGAGAACTTCAACTGGTGTACTTTGTCACCATGAGAACTAGTGTACTGGGGCGGGGGTAGGCATAAGGTTATCTTCATGGGTATAAAGATGCACATGTCTCTCTTCCTCCTCCCCTAATTCTGTGTCCACTCCCTCTGGAGGTGTCAGCTCTAGAAATCTATCAACATTCTCTGCCTCAGCCTGATTCTGCTATCACACGTTTACTCGTGCACATCCTGGCTTGTGGGAAAGTCATTAAGCATACACAGAAATGTGCCCTGCCCTGAGGGTTCTGATTCAAACCTGAAGTCAGGGACCAGGGTGGGGGAAGGTGCTTTTTTTCTAAATATGGAGAGGGGAGCCTTGAAGGGATCTGACTTGAAGCTTAGGGCTGTTCCCCCACAAAGACCAGCCATTTGTAGACACACAAGAACCAAGTAGCCATGCGTGGCAGACGATGATTGGCTGGAAGGCTAGGCCATGCACCTCTTCCGCCGTCATAGTTACAGACAGTAAAAACAAGATGGGCTTGCCTGGGTGACTGCCTGGTTCCTCACTCCCACTTTCTGGAAATTCCTATTTAATATAAACATCACCACTGCCTGATGGGCAAGTCTTTCTGAACTAGTTTCTCCCCTGGACCTCGTCACTCAGGGGAAGCCCTTTTCTGTTGAGTTTATTCCGCAGAATCACACATGCAAGTCATCATAAATCCACTAGCAGGGTTCTAAGAATTTCTGGCTAAAGCCATTGCATCTTATTTTCTTGAATCCCTGCCCCGGGCTTATTAGATGAGGGCCCCTTACATAAGAGAAAGGTTAGCGCAGTGGTACTGCTTTGTGTGCTGCTGGACTTGAAATGGAACCACAGTGTATGATGCTTGCCTCCCTGATAAATAACTCTCTGTGACTCCCAGCCCTGGCACAAGACCTGCTTCCGCTGCGCCATCTGTGGGAAGAGCCTGGAGTCTACAAATGTCACTGACAAGGATGGGGAGCTTTATTGCAAAGGTAAGCGGTTGTCCAGACTTTCTTGAAGCTTGTTTCCCAAGGGTCCGAGGGGAGGGGAAGATGTGTCACGCTTAGAGGCCTGCCTCTGTCTGCCATGAATCAGGAAGCTCAACTTGACTTTGGGCTCTTGGAAGGAAGCAATACTGCCCAAGGGAAGTTTGCAGATGCTTGGGGGTTGAGGACCACAGGTACCTGGAAGGGAGATGAGGAAAAATGATGTTCTACGTTAGGGCTAGAGAAACAGCATGATAATCCTTCTGAAAACTCAAACATCTCTCTTCTTGTGGGGAGGCATATAGGGGTGCCTGGCTGAAGTGAAGGTCATACTGCCTCATCTGTATGCCTTTATCTCTCCTCCTGACATTTGCTTCTGATGTTGCAAGTCACTTAGCAACCACAGGGACCAAACTGTCTTTTTGTCCTGATCCTTGCGGCCCTGCCCCTCAACCTCTTCCACAATCCCTTGATCCTGTGCAGAGAGGGCAAAGCCTAGCTCCCTCCTGACACAGTAAAGAAAGGCCACACTAGGGAGCAAAGTTAATTTGTCCTCAACCCTGCAGCATCTCTACTCTGCAGCTCAGAGGGACATCATCACCCAACGATGGTGCTCAAATGCTTGTGGTGGACAGAGAGGAGAGTCTGTGGGGTGGGTGTTGGTGGGGGTGTAGAGAGGGATTGGTAATTGAGACTCAGTACCAGGAATGGCAGCACATACTTGCAATCCCCATACCCGAAAGGCAGAAGCAAAGAGTAAGTTCAAGGCCAGGATAGGTATACAAGTGTGTCAAACAGTTCCAAAAACCATAGATTGCCAAAACTTTCTCTATGACACAGGGCAGGAATTCACGTGCTGTCTAACATATATTAATATTAATATATTAAGGTATAAATTAATATATTAATGTATTAACTTTATATTCCTATCGCAGCAGCCCTCCTCTCAATCCCCTCATCACATTGCCCCTCCCCACCTCCCTTTCCCTTCTACTCTGAGAAGGGAGAGGCCCTCTCTGGTTATCACCCTACCTTGGCACATCACGTAACAGCAGGACTAGGAACATTCTCTCCCACTGAGGTCAGACAAGGCAGCCCAGTTAGGGGGATGGGACCCAAGGCAGGCAACAGATTCAGAGACAGCCCCTGCCATAGTTGTTGGGGACCCACATGAAGACCTAACTGTGCATCTGCTACATATGTGTGGGGGCCTAGGTTGGAGTCCAAGGGTTCAGGGTAGTCGATTTGGAGTTCCTATCCCCTTCAGGTCCCTGATCTTGAGCTTGTCCCTTGACCCTAACTCTTCCACAAGACTCCCAGAGCTCTGTTTAATATTTGGCTGGGGCTCTCTAAATCCATTTCCAATGTCTGTCTGTCTTCCTGCCTGCCTGCCTGCCTGTCTGTCTATGGACATAGATAGATATATTTGGGCTTGAAGGGTAATATGGGTGTAGGACAGGGAATTCCAGGAACAGGACATTCCAGGAACAGGGCATTCCAGGAACAGGGAACAGTAACCTTTTAGGAAGGACATTATAGTACATTACAGAAACTGCAAACATTTCTGAGTGCCTGATGGGCATGGCAGGGTGGAAGGCTGGGCAGGCAATTCTAGCTAGTTTCTATGGACTATTGCACAAGAAAGTGTTGGTAACACTGTGAAGTACAAAGACATGAGGGAAGGTTATTAGCAGATCTAAGTACAGTGTTGTTTCTTTAAATGTTAAATTTACCCAAAGGTTACCACTGACAAGTAAAAAGGATGGTGTTCAGGCAGGGCCTAAAATAGCAATGCTAATCAATCTATTCTCTTATCTTCTGGTTCACAGTCTGCTATGCCAAAAATTTTGGCCCCACAGGCATTGGGTTTGGAGGGCTTACACAGCAAGTGGAAAAGAAGGAGTGAGACAGCGTGTTTTCTCACAGCCTTGCCCGTCAACAGCAGTGCTGAGTGACCCCACAGATGTAGTTTGGCCCCACAGGCTCCTTTGTAGCTGGACAGCACTTCTCCTCAGAAGTAGTCACAGGCTGCACTGAAGTAACAAGAGACCATCGGAAATGAAATCTGCAACAGATGCTTCATCAATTTACTATTCTTGGGGTGGGAGAGGCAATAAATGTTTTAGTGGTACCATTTCTATCGTTGTCTTCTTTGCAGAGAGGGGAAGGGGGGAGAGAGAAGGGGGGGCAAAGGAAGATGGTGTCCCAGTATTTGGTATGGAAGCGTCTTCTCTTCCTTATAATCGAGAGAAGAGAACAGGAGGATATAGAGACCATGAACGCAAATACAAATACTAAGAGGAAACGTAAAGCTGATAGGACAGAGAGGCTGGTCCTTTAGTCCTATCATGGGCTTTCCAAACTTGTGGAAACGGGGAAATGGTAGCAAGGCTTGGCCTATGGTCCTGTTACAAATGACAAGAGGATGGTTTTCTCTTATTCTACAATTCTCTGGGGTTTAGTGAATTTCTTAAAACTTCTCTTACATCAAATTGCTGGCCTCCCTAATGAAATATAGCCAATTAGACATGTCTTTCTCTGCTTCCTTGGTGGCTTGAATCTTTAAGCAACCACAGCGTTTTCCCTACCTCTCTGCAATTCCTTAATTACTTAGAAAGCAATTAGAAAATATAAATCTCATGATAAAAAGCAATGAACACAAGGCAAACCTATCAGTTTCTCTATGTTCCAAGTTCCAAGAAAGGTTATCTTTAAAACAAGCAGTCATGTCAGGGTGGTGGCGCATGACTTTAATCACAGCACTTGGGAAGCAGAGGCAGATAAATCTGAGTCTGGTCTACAGAGTGAGTTCTCTGACAGCCAGAGCTACAAAGAAAAACCCTGTCTCAAAAAAAGAAAACAAAGCAATGTCCCTGCCCCAACCCAACCCCAACCCCAAACCCCAAACCCCAAGCAGTCATTTACCTTCTGTGTTGAGTAGGACAAGGTTCTCTGTGGATTTTAAAAGCAATACACTCTTTTGGCTTGTCATAGACTCCAAGCTCACCCAGGAGTTAAAGTCACATGTGCCATAACTGCAGGACAATGAAACTTCCTCTTCCTCGACTGCAGTTCGGACACTAGCCCCATCAAGTATGTATTCAGGAGATGAAGATAAAACTGTCACCCGTTAGCTTTGGCCTGCCTCTTATCTTCTCGCCACACTTCTCAGTCTCTTTGCTTCTGACTCAAGGGTACTTCTAGAACACATCTCTCCATTCCCATCTGGCCTATGTATGAGTTCACTAGGGCTGCTGTAATAAAGTATAACAGACTGGATGGCGCAACAACCATCAGATAATTTCTTCTGTGCTGGAGGCTGAAAGTCCATGATCAAGGTGTCACCATGGTTGGCTTCTTTTAAGTCTCATTCTTTGGTTTATCTGGGCTACCTCCTGTCTTCATGTGGTCTTCCCACCCAACAGGTCTAAGTCCTAAAGCTGGCTTTTAATCCTTAGGACACCGGAGTCAATCAGGGTCTATATATCATATGGATATGTGATCTGCTCCAACCCTAATTACTTCTTTGAAGGCTTTGTCTCCAAATATACTCATATTCTTAAAGATCAGATCTGAGGACTTAACATGTGAATTCCGGGGAGGCAATTCTACTCAGTAAATAAATGAGCCTATGATTTACGAACATTCACAAATTAGCCTCAGTCTGGTCCTTTGATTTAGTAGGCTTCACCCACCTTCCAGCTACACTCAGATTTGAATCTGTTCCAACATACCCTGTACTCTGCTCACCATGTCTTTGCTGATACTCTTCTTTCTACTTCAAATTGTGTAAAATGGAACCTTTCTCCTTCTTAATTCCTTAACTAAACTAACTCTTTAGCCTGGTAAACTACCATCGATCAACTCCAAGTCAAATGCTTTACAAAGTATTTCTTTTTTCAAGTACCTGAGCAGATGAATCCACCTCTGAGCAGATGTACTGCTACAGCCAGTATAGAATCTTCTTTTTTAGTATTTTATTTACATTTCAAATATTATCTCCTTTCCTGGTTTACATCTAGAATCTCCCTCCCCCTGCTAAAGATGTTAAGAATTAGAAACTAAGCCTCAAGTATAAAAAATGTTTTTATTAAGTGTGAAAGCAAAACAGATACATCTATTTAAATATTCTTTACATATTTATACATACAACAAAGACAAATAACTTATCAAAAATTACAAGTTTAAAGAGTACTATTTTTAAAAAGCCAATATAGTATTTGAAAATACTTTATTTTAATCATAATCAGTGACTATTAGGTTTTTTTAAAAAGTAACTCATGTTCTTGGGGAAAATATTTTCATATTTTTTAAAAAGACGCTTGCCAGTTTGCTCAGTAACAGGCCATCTTTCTAGGTCTGACAGAAGGTGCACTCTTGCTGTGGCCTGTATTCCCAGATCCTTTGACTGTGGCACGTTGGATATCTCACTTTACTTTCAGATCTCAGAGCACCAGCATAAACAAAACCAAGTCAGTGCATTTCCAGGTGCTTTTTTCATACAGAGCGAAGGACTTTCTCTTTGGCTGGGTGGAAAACCATGGTGTATTGGGATGTCCAATCTATGATGCAGGGCTTTACTAAGCCAAAGCAGCCACACTGAAAGAAATCTGCCAGGTTCTGTGTGAATCCGAGGCTGTAAAGAAAAGAAGACAGGACAGCTCAGCATCTCTTGTGCTGATCCTGACAAGTGTTCACCCAAATCATAAGCATTCACTGAGTATCTGCAAAACCACACTCTGAGAGGACCTTTAGAAAGGTAAGAGGTGAGCGGTCCAGAACCTTAAAGCTGAAACCTACTTTCATCTACAGCCCCAAATTGCTATTGTGAGAGCCCCTGACAGAAAGTCAACAACTGCAATGTGTGTTTCTTCATCACTTGTCTTCACTACCGGTCACTGCCATTACTAGCTGTACTCCTTCTATTCTCACCGGACCTTATCTGAGAGTTCACATAGGCTAGAGCTGTAACCAGGAGGGTGGCTGTTTCCTAAGCTTCTGAATGATGTCCCTATCCCAGTTCCTTCCAGTTTACCTGACACACTGGAGACTGTCTTGTCCTGTAGAACCCTGAATACATCCACACCCTCTTACTCTCCAAACTCAACCCTTTCAAGATACCTCTCTGCCCAAAGGGTCCTATCCAACCTCTTCATTTCTGTATTCCAGACTATACTCAGTGACACCCTTAGAATTTATTTCCCCAAACCCAGCTCTGCAAACCTTCTACTCCTATGTCAGCTGTCTTTTCATGATTGTGAACTGCAAGCCTCCAGGAACACATTCTCTCACCCTTATCTCTGGCTGATTCTCAAGATCTAGACAATGTTCACTATCTTTTAGAGCCTTCATTACTGTGACTGTCTTTGGTATCACTTTTTCTCCATCAAAATTCCTGAAACAGTTCTAGCTTACTCCAGCACAGGGAATACTTAACTTTTTTTTTTTTTTTTTTTTTTTTTCCGAGACAGGGTTTCTCCGTATAGCCCTGGCTGTCCTGGAACTCACTTTGTAGACCAGGCTGGCCTCCAACTCAGAAATCCACCTGTCTCTGCCTCCCAAGTGCTGGGATTACAGGCGTGCGCCACCACTGTCCCGCTGGGAATACTTAACTTTAATGCTCACACCTATGTCCTATCTTTTATGCTAAAGCCAATCTATATGCACCAAACTGTGTATGCACCTCTGGACCATCTGCTATTAGAATGGCTTTACATGAACATCATGCTGTTGCCTGTAAAGGATTAACCTAACCAGAGAACGTCTTTCCAGGAAGAGGGCTGCAGTGTAGAACTGAGTGACAGTGGGGAGACAAGCTGGCAATCACAGGGTCAAGCTCAAGAAATGTTACCGACTGAGCTGACAGCTGGGCAAAGAAGTAAGATCTTGCTTTGGACAGGAATTTGGAGGTTAGCCTCAAAGTGACTCTAAGGTCTTTACTTCCTTCATCTCATGTTCTTATCCTTAGCAAATAAGATTCAGCTCTCATCTGTGCTGCTCCATGGAGGCTTCTCTAGGCCGTAGCCTGCCCTCCCTCCCTTCTCTATGAGACCCTGCCTGATACACATCTCTTCTATCTCTATCACGAGACTTCTCCATTTTAAAAATGTTGGGATTAGAGGCATGCACGACTACCTCTGCCTGATTCTAGACTTCAATAAAGTAAATATTCATTCCTCTAGCTAAACCAAGACACAGACTTCTGACTAGCAGTTTGAAGTGACCGTCACCAGCTTTACCCTACTCTCCAGTCCTGGTCGTAACCATCTCTTCTCTCTTCCATAAATCCACCCTGCAATCTCAAACCAGTCTCTGATTCCTTTGTCTAACAGCCAAACACTAAGAGCAGGCTTTGAAACAAACTGCTCATGAGATACGCAGTGAGTGCTCAAATCTCTTGAGGGCTCTGGGTCACCTCTGCCAGATGCCCAGCCTCCAAGACACTGATGTAGGTGGCAGGAAGATAAGCTTCAAAGCCTGTTCTTTCACATCACAAGACCAGAGTTCCTACAAAGCACTCTAACATTCAAACTGGGGAGCCAAAGTTCTAAGGAGACATATTCTAAATCCAAAAATGTAGCAGTCCCCTGACTCAGGTAGGCACATTACAAAGAGAAAGAAAAGAATCACTGGGGCTAGAAGGCCATGCTGAAGCACTACCTGATGCTTTCTACAGAGAACGCTGAGGGTGGCTTGTCAGACACATGCTTAACTATCTCACACTGACTCCTTGCCAGCAACACATAACCTTGTGATCACTTGGTTCAACTGGAGAATCCTCATCTTGGCAAAACTTCAAAGTAACTTATACTTGCACTGAGTCCAGCAGACCGAATTCCTGACCCCATCAGGCATATGACCTTATCACTTACACCTAACCTTGAGGCTTCCAAGAAAAGATGGGCTTAGCTCCATGAGATAGGTTAGAAAATGGAATTGGGTCAGGAAATCACAGCTGGGAATCTTCCAAAGACTTGGTGACCAGATCAGAATTCACTTACTTGTACGGTGTTTTTCTGAGGGACAATGTCTGTTTCATGTGCCTGCTTTGCTTTAAGAGGCTGATTCTCTCATGGGAGGTTAGGCCCAGAAATGCAATCTGAAAAAAGATGGAATTACAAGAATTACAACATAGAATTAAGAATTATAATATCATGGCTCTACTACCCTTAAAAGTGCATTATAAGATGGTAGCAACCATTTAGTATTCTATAAAGACAACACCCTCAGACTTCTAGCAAATGATCACATTGAGGACCAAGAGTCACAACCTTACCCTGTATTTCGCCATGTAAATATAATGGCTAGACTTATTGTCTGGATTTTATTAACACTCAAGAAAGCACTGCACACTGACTCAGAATTATAAAATACCTTTTCACTAATTCTAGTCATGTCTTATGGCCATATTTAGATTTCAACACAGGAACACACATTTGTTAAACAGCTGAAACAGGGCAAGGTAGCATCAGTGCAATTATCACACTTTTGAGTTCTGAGCTTTTCTTTAAAAAGGCTAATACACCAAAGATAAGAACATCCAAAGTCATATATTTGAAGAGTAAGGACTATGGTGATTAAGAAACTCTCAAATCATTATAGACCATAGTAGTTCACAGGGTTAGCTAATCTAAATCTTGAAACACTCCAAGTATCAATTTCCAATCTGTATAATGGAGTTACTAGCCACCCTCATCATACTATGTTATGGCTCTAAGATAAATATGTAAGATGGAGGCTGAGGATCAGAGAGAGGATGCAAGTACCCAGGGCTGCGGAGCTAAGGGACAGGCAGGTCAGTGTGAGGACGTGAGGACGTGGATTCTGCCCCGACCAGCAGCCTGCCTGCTCAGTTAGCTACAATGCAGATGAAAGTATCTTAAATCAGAATATTCAGGAAATCAAAGTTTTCAAAGAACTGGACTGTTCCTTAAATAAACAGTTGTGCAATTCTTGTTTGTGAAAATTATCTGAAACCTTTAGTCCATTTTTCTTCCTCAGTACAGAAAAATATATCAGTCTTTCTTTAAATATTAATGGTATCTATCACCTGTTTGTTTTGGGACAGGATCTGCTATGCAGGCCAAACTGGCCTTGAACTTATTATCATGCTTAACCTCTTGAGAGCTTGCTTTTTGGTGCTGTGACTCCACGCACACCTTAGCAATTAAGGATGTCTGAATTTTTTTTTAAAGAATATATAATATTTTAATGGCAATTATATGAATACAACAAGAATGAAGAGTAAATAATGAAAAATAAGATATAATTATTGAGTCACTCCCCCAGGTAATAAATTAAGTATTAATAAAAACATTACAATTGGCTTAGACAGCTAATATAGGATAGCATTTGGCATATTTTTACATATAATTGTTATTGCAAAGGATGTCTGAATTTATATAGCTCATTATCACTGGGCCCCTGGCTAGAAGCAAGACCTTGGTTAGATGCTACTTCCTCATCCATAAAATAGAGCTACTACTATGGTTTGTTCCCTATCCCGTGTGCATGGTGTGTAAATGTCTTGGAGAGTGTGCTTATAAATGACAGTATTAACTAATGAGCACTCCCTGATGGCACCGACTCTCACTCACTACCTGCGCAGCTGACGGCAGGACAGGGAGAGCGCTCGCTCACCAGGGTTAACTCCTTCCCCAGCATTCTCCTGACTGCCTTCCCTTGCCCTCTTACGTTTATCATTATATTCCCCCATATAAGTGGGATCTGCTCTGTTTCTGCTGAATAATATTCTAAACCTCAGCATTAATAACTGGCTAAAATGATCACTGTTGCCCATTCCACACAGGACAGGGGAGGAAGCGCTGCAGAAAACAGGCTGTTATTGCCTGTGTATGAACCTTTTCAACTTGTGTTCACTCATGAACCTCAGACAGGTCCACTGGTTAGTGACCTGTCTTTTGTCTTCTCCTCTCTTGCATCTACCTAAGTGTTATATAAGGTAACAGAATCAGAAGAATTGAAGGCTTTCCATGTGCATAATACTTTACAGTTTATATGTTTTCACACATTATATAGCTTAAACATACGGTGACGAGAATCCTGAATGGGACTGTTAGAAGAGGCAAGTGTCCACTTGCTGGGTGACTCTGAGCAACTCAATTCCCTTTTCTGTACCATAAAATTAAAAGGCCAGACCAGACCATTCCTGAGTGGGTACAGTCGCAGCAACTTATTATTCTAACCTTTAAGCTGCTGGTGAGAATAGATGGAGATTATTATCCTCACCTGATAGACAAGGAAACTAACAATGAAGAGTGAGAGATGGCATGCTAGATTCACAGAGGGAGCCCTGGAGGTAGAACTGGATGCTGATCTTCATATAGTAAAGTCAAATCTTTCTACCCAACTATTAGTCACTGGGAATGTCATTCAAAGCCATATGAGAAATACCTGAAAGAGTTGATTTATTAATAAAAATGTTGACCATGAGAAATGGAAAGTTGCGAGCATGAAGATATACAAAACCCAGGGAGAACAGGCCACTATCTGATTGAGGTAGGTCCATAGTCCATCTTCCTTGAACGTTGTGGCACAATGATTTGACCAGTCTGTAAATCCACACAGGGAAAAAGAAAGCATTATTAACAATGGCAAAAAATTAGTTATCCTCCAAGAAGATAAAAATTATACAGTTCTATTTAGAGAGCAATAATAGCATAGATCTAAATTCAAGTTTAGGGATAGGGAGAAAGTTCAGGGTGGAAAGAATCCTTAGCATACATGTGTTCCTGGTCCAAGACCAAAATAAAGCAAAACAAAAGCAGAAATCCAACTTGGAAGTTTACTTTCTAAATGCCAGCTGAGCTACTGGCAATGACAGCGGGCCTGAGTGGTTGAAAGGTTTTGATGGTACCCCACCAGCAGTTGATAGGAAAAGGAATATAAATAAAAAGGGCCCAGAAAAATCTTCATTTAGCATCCTCAGCATAAAATATATTGACCAGTCCAATGGTTGGCTGCAAGCATCTGCCTCTGTATTTGTAAGGCTGGCAGGGCCTCCCAGGAGAAGTCATATCAGGCTCCTCTCAGCAAGCATTTCTTGGTATCCATGATAGTGTTGGGGTTTGGTGTCTGTATATGGGATGAGTCTCCCCAGGTGGGACAGTCTCTGGATGGCCTTTGCTTCAGTCTCTGCTCTACACTTTATCTACTTATTTGCTCCTATGAGTATTTTGTTGCCCTTCTCAGAAGTACCAAAACACCCACACTTTGGTCTTCCTTCTTCTTGAACTTCATGTGGTCTGTGAATTATATCTTGGGTATTCAGAGCTTTTGGGCTAATATCCACTTATCAGTGAGTGCATTCCATGTGTGTTCTTTTGTGATTGGATTACCTTACTCAGGATGATATTTTCTAGTTCCATTGCGGGGTTCCCAATGCAGGAGTTAGAGAAAGGACTGAAGGAGCTGAAGGGGTTTGCAACCTCATAGGAAGAACAATAATATCAACCAACCAGGCCCCCCAGAGCTCCCAGGGACTAAGCCATCAACCAAGGGGTACACATGGCTCTAGCTGCATATGTAGGAGAGGATTGCCTTGTCAGGTATCAATGGGAGACGAGGTCTTTGGTCCTGTGAAGGATGATGGATGCCCCAGTGTAGGGGATTTGAGGCCAGGGAGGTGAAAGGGAGGGTGGGTGAAGAACACCCTCATAGAAGCAGGGGAAGGGAAGATGGGATGGGGCTATTTGAGAGGGGGGGGGACTGGGAAAGGGGATAATATTTGAAATATAAATAAAAAATAATCCAATAAAAAAAGAAAAAAAATACATTGGCCAGGAATTTTTAAGGGCTTGACAATTGCAGGTGATGACATCTAAGCTATCTTCTTTAAGGAACATTATGGACTGAACAGAGGATTGAATATAAACACTCAATGTTCAGATGAACAGGGACTGCTGTGGGCACAATACATAACACACAATCCAAACACATTCAGGACACAACCTGATGGAGAGCCAGGTTTGGTGTGCCTCTGATACCAGCATAATCCTCTTAGAAAGAAAGGCCAGGATAAAGGGCCTTACAGACAGATGTGTCTAGCACAAGGAGAGAGAGCAGGAGTCAAACACTAACTGCCCACTTTCTCCTCCTCGAAATCTACATGCCAACTAAAAGAGTGACCCATGAACTGAGAGCAGCTGCAAGGAGAAACAGGTAAGAAGCGGTAGAAACAAGGAAACAGATCTTCAAGGTCATGGGCTCATGGGCACTGCGACAGGACATGAAGGGTAGATGCTTCTGCAGTGAGAGTGCAGATTTGTACTCTGATGACTCTCTGACAATCTGCAAGCAGTTTCAGACATCTCCCCAAAGCAGCATGCACATCTATCTCCTGGGATAGGAGGAAGATGAGTCCAAGACTGTCCATTTTAGCCTTGAATATCTATTTTTCCTTTTCTGAATTCAAACCATCTTTTATGAATACATGCCTAAGGCATCCTAAGAACAGAGTAACAATCAGGGCAGCACATTAAAGCAAATGATATATTTTAGAGCTTCTCATTAGTGTAACAAAGGAAGAGACAGCCTATGCACCTGATGGGAGAAAGAAAAAGCAAGAATATAATTTCCACAGCAGGTGGAAGAAACAGCTGTTGAATGGGGAAGAATAGCTAGCTTCTTTTAGCTTATGAATTTCTTCTGCTTCCTCCTGTTTTTTTTTTTTTTTTTTGGATAACAGCACCACCAGTAGTGACTTCACACTTAGTATCAAAGCTATGGCTGCAAGTGGTTGTCTACAGTATCTTATGCAAGGTAACAATAACAATTTAATTCATGCTAATGCAGCCTTCCCAGGTAGCCAATGGCTCATGGCAGGGAACTCCCCCAACCCCTCACTGAAAAGAGGTTTTTTTTTCCTCACATAATATATCCTCATTATGTTTCCCCTCTCAATTCTCCCCCATGTCCCTTGCATTCAAATTCACCTCCTTTCATGACAGAGAATTCTTACTGCTCCAGTCCTGTCATTGTCATCTTTAGAGAGCTCTGACACTTGCACACCCCTTCCGGATATGATCTAATACCTTTCTCCCTGTAACTTGCAGGAAGCTGACTTTCTGATTCACCATTCTACTCTTAAAAAGGACCTCACAAAAGATGAAGTGGATAGAGGCTGTGCTGAGACAGAAACAGCTGACAGTGAGGGGGTGATATAACACGACTCTAGTGATAGATAACAACATGAACGGTAGACAAAGGAGGAGGACAGGGAACGAGGCCTTGTTAAGAGAAACAGAGCACAAACGTGTTTACTGTCTGGAGAAACGATAAATGACTTAATACCTTCATTAGACAAAGCCTGCTCAGCTGGGCTATAGAAGTGTCATTAACTCCTCACAAAATATTGTATCAAAACTGGTCAAAGCCAGAAAAAGAAAACAAAGAAGGGAAAAAATAAGTGTCTGTCATAAAAAAACATCTTGGGAAGATTGCACGGGATGGAAAATTGCTGCTGTCCTTGTCAGCATGGTCTTATGCTGGACCTCGACGCCAAATAATGAGATTATTTTTAGTGAGGAGAGACAAGGGAGGTGCGAAGTCTGGCTCCTTTTGTCTTGTCAAGTCCAAGAGACAAGGTGGTCCATGGGCCAACTTAGAAGGTTTCCAAGAACAGGCTTCATGGTCAAGCCTAAGAAAGCAGCTGTCGGAGAAACTGTTAAAATCTTGAATGTTTCTGCTATAAGACACTTAATCTAAGATGGTTAAAAATGTTCAGGACTTCTATGAATTCAGACAAGGACTGAGCTCACTTGTGACTATATTCTATCTGTCTGAGCCAGCCATGGTTATGTTTCATAAAGCATTCCCTAGAGAACAAACACCCAACCAACACATCAGGAGGAAAAGGGGTCTGGCAGTGGCTGAAGCCTGTACCAGTACTATACCAGAGTACAAAGCAACCCAGTCCAGAAATACTAGCAACCTCTGAATAAGAAAACACAAACAAAATAGAATCTGTAGCTGTGACTGCTTGTAGAAAGGGAAGTGGGAATTAGGGAACAGTGTACAACGAGCTGTCTTGTGCTGGTGACTGGCTTGTTTCTTAAGGTTGTTGATGCCAATCCCGATGACCCGAGTTTGGTCCCTGAAGCTTACATGTAGAAGGAGAGACCTGAGTCCTGCGAGTTATCTCCCTCCTACCCACCCCCACCCCACAAACAAACAGTAGATAGAAGACAACAACCCCCTGCCCCCACCCAAATCCCTACATTTAAACAAGGAAGAGACAGCATGAGAGGACAAGAGTGTCAAGGTTTGGGAGGTGGAGGCAAAAAGAAAACACTGTGCTTCTGAGGACTTCAGCTCACAGCAATAAGCTAGGACACTGGGGGCCACAACCAGAGGGGAAAACAGATGTGGAAAGATCAGGAGTCAAGTCCATGACTAAGTATCCTCAGTCTTCAAAATACATAAACAAAGTTAAACCTAAAGTTCTAAATATTTAAATAAATGCCAGCACTACAGGTCCTTCCTCCAGGAATCCACTTCAGAAGAGTGTAGTTACACAATTCTTAAGAGTTCACCAATATCCTTTAGGCTTCAGCTAAACCCTGTACTTTACCAGTCACCTCAGAACAGCCCTGCAGAATACCATGGCACTTTTATTATTGCTACTGAAGGTTGATTTCTGTTCCTGGACTGCAGAACAAGTGAGCCAATAATTTCTTCCCAACTGTTCCACTGTGGCAGCTTTCCCCTGGTTTCTTGATTTTAACTTGATTCTTCTCCAATGGCCTACACTCTCAGAGCTTTGTTCTTTAATTCACTGTGACCACTATCCTTCTACCTCCCCTTTACCAGCCTCTTCGTTTCCTCTCTTCTTTTACTAAGTGTTTTGCACTCTGGCAGCTGTTTCTCTTCACAGGAAGGTAAGCCTGTACTCAACATAACCAATTTCTGTTTTGACCACTCAGATTTATCCAGGTATTCTAAGTATTGCAGAGCTACCTCTTATTATACTTCTTGCAGTTTCCTAGTGTGAAGAGCCTTAAAGGCCTCCATTTCGTTCTTTCACTAGATAGAGATAAGGTTTACACACTGGCCAGAGTGTGACAGACAAGGGCTCACAAGCACAAGAACTGGGTATGGGTGTGTGAGCTGATAAGAAACATTTATACTTACAGACGAAAGATCCATATATGATCCAGTCACATACCATGGAAAGGGAAAGCAAGAAGAAGATGTAATGATGATGGTTGCCAAAACCTGAGTCAGAAAGAAAACATTTGATATTTTCTTTTCCTAATGACTCCCTAGACAATACTACTTTTCTGTGAAAAAATTTCCAAGTGAACAGAAACAA
This sequence comes from Apodemus agrarius, assembly GCA_964023405.1. Lineage (NCBI taxonomy): Eukaryota > Metazoa > Chordata > Mammalia > Rodentia > Muridae > Apodemus > Apodemus agrarius. The sequence goes on along the minus strand of OZ030005.1, from coordinate 34,509,442 downwards.
GGCTTGCTTTGTTTTTAAATACTACTAAATGAGACAGCTCTGATAAGAGTCCAATGTCCGTTCATGCTAACTAATATTCCCTACTAGCCTAGAAAAAGACAGTTTGCATAGAGCAAAGTTAATTAGGCAAAACCAGTTTTGGATTGGCCTACACAGCTAGTGAGAAGTAGCAGGCGAAATCACATCTGGTCTCTTTCCCATGGAATGCATTTAGGGACATCAAAGCCTAACTTGAAAGGGAACAGAAACAGCAAATGGGAGGAGCAGCAAGTACATATCATCCTTGGTGAACACTAGAAACAGCAGAGAAAACCACAGCCTACAAAAAGGCTGTAGAAGGAAGGGGTGATGGGTAACCAAACCCCTTTCTACAATATGTTAAATGCTTGGTGGTGAATGTGGAAGCATTTTGCTGCTAACAACATAAATGGTCTTCAGTTACCACCACATTGGTCTCATTTTTCTCAGAAGCAGGAATATTCAGTACTATCAATACACACTGCAACAAGTATCCCTTGTTTATGGTTACTAGCTGTGTTACTGTGGCAAAGTCACTGGGTTTCTCTGATCCCAGTCTCGCTTGTAATAGCAAGAAGAGATAAGACCTCTCTCACTTCTTAGGCCTGTGGCAACCAAATAGGACTATAGAGATGGAAACACTATCAAACATAATTTGATAAACACACAGTAGTTGGCCCTTTATGACAGTTTCCCTACTGTCATTCAATTTAACCAGCAGAGTATCAATCATTTCATCTTTATGACAGAATGGGGCCCAGGAAGATCGGGACCCCATTCCCAGAAGAAAAGAGGAATCTGCCTGATCTGCAGCCTCAGGTTCCTCAGGGGGACAAAAGCAAATCCTTAGTGAATACAATCACAGATTAACTTTTGTTCATCTCCCATCTGAGCACTGAAGGAGGCAGGTGGAAAAGGTAAGAAAGTTAAGTCACAACCTAAGCAAAGAATGTGACATTTGGTGTGGAGAACTAACATGACAAAGATGATCTCAATTATTTACATCCTTTGCTCTGAAATGCAGACAGTAATAAGAACCTCACAGGTGTGTCCCCATGATCAAATCAGATACCACATATGATTCATGATCTCCAAAATACTACACAACTGACAATAACTGTCATTAGCAATCTATTAGTTACTTCTCAAGTCTTTACTGTAAAGATTCTTGGAAAGCTAAAAAGTGGAGACCTTGGACGGCTTTCCATTTCTTTCTGCATCACATTTATAACTACCCATGTGCTTAATTTCACCATAGAGGTTAAGTAAAACATTAAGTCTCTCACCTATGCAGCGTCCAGTCCAAAAGCAGTGCTGATCAAAGCGAGCCACACAAGAGTTGCACACGTGACAATGGAGTGATCTTAAAGGCTTCCTTATCTGAGGACAGTTAAGAGAGGCCTAAGTAAAAATGGTCTTTGGCAGTAACAGATCATAATAAAACTTTAATCTTACATCATAGAAGATTGGTACAAATAATCCTAAATAGGTGATTCAGTCACTGGAAGGCCTTACTAGTATGTATTTCTGTACGTGACAGGAATGAGCCTTCACTGAGATCTGAATTCAGAGACTGTTCCTACTGGCTAAGGAAAACTCAGGCAGTGCCACATTCAGCATGAGCAGTGGAGTAAGAAAATGGAGATCACAGTTCCACTTCATGTTCTCCTCGTCATTTACTCTCTTCTAAGCCTCATCTCAACTGCCAAGTAAAAGGTTTCAGTATGTAATTTTGAGATGATAAGGTGCTTCTGACTAGCAGTGAATTTTAACATGCACTTCTTGTCAGGAAAGGCAAATGAAAAGCACTATGGATAAGTTACAGAGATTAGCCATAGAGAGCTTTGTGAGTATAAATATTCGTTCATATGCTCATAGTGGAAAACTGGTCTGACAGAAATATGAAATTAGAACCAGGTAAAAAGGAAAGTGCATGCACATGTCATGAGGATCAAATAAATGCTTACATAACTAATGCTACTAAGAATTTGCCCTTACTACAGAGAAGAAAGTATTAACAAAAGAGACTCACAAGACACGATGTGCAAAACGTTCTGAAGTCCAGAGAACCAGTCTCTGCAAGGGTGACGATATTCTGAAAGACAAACACCTGGCCTTAGGGTACATTTAACCGGGCAGTGTCGTCCATGTGCCACTCACACAGCTCTGATGTCCCCTCCAGCTTCAGAAGGAGCCAGAATAACAATGTGGAATACTCCCAATCTAGTCACCCTCTTTTTGAAATAATAAAACTTTTCAAGATGTTCTTTCAGGCAGTGGCCAAGACATCGGACTGCAAAAAATTATTCTTCCATCCCCCTTACTGCCGTCTCACAAATGGCATGCACCTCCCAGTTACAGCTTGCTGGGACAAAGAAAGAAACACACACACACACCACCTATCAAAAAAGGAACCAAATTCATGGATAAACACCCAAACTGAGGCTGCAAGCATAGGCCCGGGACTTTGAGGACAGGCCTGAGGTGTGGGAGACAAGGTTCTCCCTAACTTCTAGATCCCAGGAAGAGCTGCAAAGAGGCCATGTGTCTGGCTACTTCACACCTGAGGAAGAAAAGGGGGTATGTCCTCAGATATTAGGGAGCAGGAGCCTGCTAAGGTACTCTTATCACTCGGGCACGCAGGCAGGCAGCCAAGACTAGAACTGCAATGAAGAGGGAGATCCAACAATAAAACTCAAGTCTAACACAGTTTGATGAGGGTTCACAGTTTACAGAAAACAGGTGTTTCTAGAAAGTCTCCAATACAAATGAAAATGTATAACTGTACAGAAATCTCACTTTGATGATCTAATCTGCCCACATTTTATGTTGTACCTATTACCTGGCAGATCTCTCAGAAAAACACAACAGAAGAAGACTCACCACTTTTCTCTCTTCCTCTGAAGCCTTAGTGAAGCCTGGATCAGTTGCCCAAGTCTTGTAGAAAAAATAGAGAAAGGCCATGATGCTGAAAATAAAAGCAAAATAGAAAGGGCTGCCTGCTGCATGTTGAAGCCTCGTTAAGGAGCACAGCCGGCCTCTACTGAGAACAGCATCACGTGGGAAGCAAGCAAATGGTACCACTGTCCCTGTGAGCCTCTTTCCTGCATCTGCCCGACTTCCCTAGGTACACACGGCACCCCAAGTGTCCCTCTCCCATGTTCTAGTCCTACAGAAGTCTGCTCCTGGTTAGTCAGTAACTAATGCTTCTTCATTATTGAAGCCCATTTTAAATACTAATGAAAGCCAGCAATCATCCTGAAGCCTGAAAACCATCCAAGCCTTCCAAATATAACTTCTTAAGGTGTAACTGTGACTTCCCTCAGACCACCCAGAAAAATATTCTCTGCTCTTTTTCACAAGACAATTCAAAGAAATGCACTTGGGTCTGAGATGTCAATGTACTTTCCCTGTAAAGTAGATAAATGCCGACATGAGTTTCTTACTAGAGTTTTAGTAACCTGCCCTTGTAACTGTTCTGAATTAAAAATTGTCCTCCTGATGGCCACATGGTGATGAAAATGGATGGGAATCTGCACTGATGGGGCTGAGGAAGTAGGGGGCATCTCCAGGAAGAGACAGAGACCTGGGATATGGGAGGCACCCAAGAATCAATGGGGGTACCCACAGCATTGGGAATATGGAAACTAAAAAGGCCACCTACCTCCTGTAGCCAGGCAGGAACCCCAATGGAGCAATAGGGAAACTAACCCACCCACAAAACTTTCGACCTAAAATTTATCCTGTCTACAAGAAATACAGGGACGGGAGTGAGGTGTGGGGATGGAGAAGAAACTGAGGGAATGGCCAACAATAACTGACCCAACTTTATACCCAGCCCATGGTCAAGCACCAATCCCTGACACTATTAATGTCACCGTTATGCTTGCATTTGAAAGATAGGGCATTAACCATAACAGACATTTTTTATACTTCCAGTAAATCTATACCAATACCTGGGATATAATACAAATATTGCATCTGTTTTTGTGTTGGATAAGAAAGCAAGTAAAATTTCTATGGGCAGATCCAAAGCATACAGGTTTGTGATGCACAAAGCTCACATGACTGACAATGCCAGGGACCGACCCTCTGGAACTACTGGAGCATGAACATGAAGACCATTCTTTTCTGTGTTTGTTTTAAGACAGTGAGTAAAGTGAGGTGGGGATAAAGCAGATCATTGCTGGGGAAAATGAGAGCTACCATTATGGACATGTCTGCATTTCTGAACCTTTTCTATTAAGACAGCAAATTCTTCTGACTTTTTCTTCACAGGTACCAAACTTGCACCATGGTGTGAAACATTGGCAGTCCACTTTCTGTTTCCTCTCTAAGTAGGGTTTAGATAAAATGTCTGCTATGCTTGCAGAAAGGAGTCTAGCAAGGCTGTCCTCTGAGAGGCTCCACCCAGTAGCTGACTTAAGACAGATACACATACCCACAGCCAAACAGTGGATGAAGCTTGGGGACTTTTATGGATGCATATGAAGAAGGATTATGGCCTCTAATAGGAGGAAGGATTACTGCCTTGATGTGCCTGGGTAGGAGGATACCCAGGCAGGGAGAAAGGGAGGAGGGATGGAGGGAAAGAATGTGGGTGGGGTGACTGGGAGGGGGGAAGTGAGTGGGATATAAAGTGAGTAAGTAAAAGAAAATACTAATAAAGAAGGAAGATCAACCTGGACCCTTGGAGCTCTCAGAGAGTGAACCACCAACCAAAGAGCACACACAGGTTGGACCTAGGCCTCCCCCAATACATGTAGTAGATGTGCAGCTTGGTCTTCATGTGGGTTCAAAACAACTGGAGTGGGGTTGGGCATGGGCTATGCCAAAAGTGGCCGCCTGTAGGTGGGATATGGTTTTTTAGCTGGGCTTCCTTGTCTGGCCTCAGAGGGAGAGGGTGGGCGTAGCCTCACAGAGACTTGATGTGCCTGGGTAAGGGGACACCTAGGCAGGGAGAAGGGGAGAAGAAATGGAGGGAAAGAATGTGGGAGGGGGGCAGTGAGTGGGATATAAAGTGAATAAGTAAAAGAAAATACTAATACATAAAAAAATTGCCCTCCTTGCAAAATGAGTATACATTATATACTATTTGGGAAAGGCTGTTAATGAGTAGGTTAATGCTGAAAAAGATTATTATAAGGATTAAAAACTGTCCACTTGAAAATGTTTTTAAAGTAGTACTTTTAAAAATACAAGGTACCACTTTTGCTCCAGAGAAGAAATGAGCGTGTAGTAGTAAGTCAATGAGACAGCAGTAAGCCTGACTTTCCCCAATGTAAATATTATTGGTCTGACACAGTAAGTATTGCCTTAAAAGGTGCTACCAAGCTACCTTCTATTAACCCCAGAACAGAAACCTCAGAGGCCATAAAACAGATGCTCATCTCTTACTACTCAAAGTTGGAAACTGAACTTTGAGCTGAATGTGAACACCTGGAAGGCTAAGGCAGAAGGTTTTTGAGTTGAAGCCAACTTGGGGTACAGATGGAGTTCTAGGCTAGCGTGAGCTACTTAGTAAATACTATCTCAAAGATTAAACAAAAATAAAATGAAACTAAACAGAAAGTGGAGAGGAAGAAAAATAGGGCAGAACAAAAGGATGGACAGGAGGGATGGGACGGAAGGCAGGCGGTAAGTTCAACTTCAGATCTCACTCCACACCTACTGCACTAAACTGGGTTCAAGGAGCTCTCCCCAGGCTTCACCCCACAACGAAGTTTGAGAAACACTGACCTAACCCAGAAACTAGCACAAACTCATCTGGTTTAGCCAGGCAGAATGAATCCTGCTGGCTTACTGTGCTAGCTAGTGTTAGCTCAACTTGAGACAATTTCCCTCATTTGGGAAGAAGGAACCTCAAATGAGAAAATACCCCCACCAGACTGCTGCGGTGTATTTTCTTGGCTGATGATTGGTGTTGGAGGGCCCTGCCCTCTGTGGGGCTAGCCAGAGCTAGGTGGTCCTGGTGCTGTAAGGAAGCAGGCTAAGCAAGGCAGTAACAGCACTGCCCCACGGCCGCTAGGTCAGCTCCTGCCTCGGGTCTACCCTGACTTCCCTGGAAGATGGACAACAAGTGAAAGCTGAAACAGCTTCCTCCCCAAGTTACTTTTGGTCACAATGTTTAATCACAGCAATAGAAACCCTGACTAAGACATTTAGTTTAGCACAACTAATAAGTAAATGAGACTAGTATTAAGAAAGAGAGATCAGATAAGTTGTATGAAACTGAATTGTAACAAAGCTTATTTTGAATGAAGAGGAACACTTCTAAATGAGATATAAGAAAAGACATTCTGTTAAAAAATTAGATCCAATTATCCTCCACTATGTCCCGATAACTTATACAGTATACTCTTAAAATTCATTTGGTTCAGTCACAGGGTTTTCCTGCACAGTAACCTGACTCAACTTGGTATCTCCACTAATTAAGATAACTCCTAGAAACATTAGTAGATTTCCTCTCCCAAATAAAACTCTGTACCTCCTCAGTCATCACAGGAAAGGCAAACAGATTGCTTGCTTCCATGGTAACTAGAAACACTTCCTACTGCCTCTTACTTCCAAAGCCAGATGTTCAAGTCCTAACGGCCTTCAAGACTCACCTTTGTTCTCTCTCTTGCTTGTCTTTTCAGATTTGTAGGAAGACTTCATCCTTTCCTGAACCCAGGGACACTCTCTCTATGGCACTTAGACTTCAAAGTAAAAGTGTCTGTAGATGTGCTGGCTTCCCCTGTAGGCTGGGAAGCAGGCTCTACTGCAGATGCTGGACTAATGCCTGCTCTTCTAGAACTTGTCTGACTGGCTTCATTCGTTGGGTTCTATAGTCGACACTACTGCTCTCCTTTAGATCTACCCTACATAAGCTTATTCCTCCATATGAATGGCTCTAGAGTGACAGTGTCATTCCAAAGGACCGTCTCCCAGCATCGGAACCTGGGCAGCAGTGATGCTATCATTAGGACAGCAGCAATACTGCTCCCTACTAAGCAGTTTTCCAGCCATGCTCCTTTGCTTGTGGTATCGACCATTTTCTCCAAAAGAACAGAATTCTAGAGAGCAACTTTGGGAACATACTGAACAGCTGAGAGGACAGTGACAGGCTGTTGTCCTCTGTACAGACATATAAGTTCTTGTACTACTACTACTACTAAATCAGAGTAGGACAGCTTTGTTTGTTTGTTTGTTTGTTTTGAGACAGGGTTTCTCTATATAGCCCTGGCTGTCCTGGAACTCACTCTGTAGACCAGGCTGGCCTCGAACTCAGAAATCCGTCTGCAGACCAGGCTGGCCTCGAACTCAGAAATCCGTCTGCCTCTGCCTCCCAAGTGCTGGGATTACAGGCTTGCACCACCACCGCCCGACTATGACAGCTTTCTTAAAAGCTCGGTCAAAAGCCACACCAAACCTTCATTCAAAGCTCCCAATTCTCTCTTCCCTATTTTCTTCCTTTTCTGGTTGTATCAGACCTAGGGGTTTGTGCTGGATCTGAACTCACTGTGTAGCCCAGGTTAGTTAGCCTCAAGCTTTCCATTCTCCTACCGCATCTCCCAAGTGCTGGAATCACAGGCATGACCTAAAAAACTAAGTCATATCTAAGTCAAAACTAAGCTGACTCTGAAATCATATAGGGCTTTACACCTACCCACCTACCTAGCACTTAGACTTAAGTATAGCCAGGATCATAAAGGAAGCACTCAGTGGCTCATCACTTCTTACCGAGTCTTAACTGTAGCTTGAGTCATTACTAAGATCCTCTTTTTTTGCATCCAGTCCTTCTCATAAAATCCAAATACATTATTTACTGCACATATAAAAGAACCTAAAGAAAATGATCACTGAGTTGTCCCTAAAACATAAAGTATTATTTATAAATACAAATTGTGCAATGAGGACTGTGTACAGCTCTTTATATATCATAGCATAATAATCCTTGTAGCGTCCCAAAGAGTTTGGTACTACTGTCCTCAACTGACAGGAAGACAGATGTGGTGAAGTTAAGTAACTTGCCCAATGGCACATTAACAAAAAGAAAAGGCCATCTTTGTTAGTGATTATCCCTGCCTTGTGGGAAACTTGAGTTCAAATTCCTCACATGGAGGAAAACCAGCCTTTACACTGGCTGCCTGTAATTCTAACACTCGGGAGATGTACCGCAGTGAATTTTAGGCCATCCTGGTCAAAACAGTAAGTTTCAGGGTAGCCAGCACTACAGAGTGAGATTCCATCTGAAACAAACTAAGAAAAAGGTCGTGAACCCCAGAACCATGCTGCCTGATGGGAAAGACAACATGCTTCCACAGTGCTTTTGACCCTCTCTCTTCCCATAACAGATCACAGGTTATGGGACAGAAGCCCTGGGCCAATCCTAATTGGCAGCCCGAGAAAAGCAAGTTTAAATATTTGTGCTATGTTTTTACAACCAAAACGGCAGCTAATTCACGGGTTGGTTCCAGCAGCATGTAACAGGCGGCCTGGAAAACACTAGCCTTGAGTGAGGTGTGCCACCTACTGGCTCGAATGCCTTTAGTCTAGCATTTGAGTTCCTCATGACACTTTAAGATTCTATCTAGCTATGAAAATCAATTCTCCTAACATAATACACCTTTACAAGTACCAAGCAGTTCCCAGTTTGCAGACAAGTGAGAATTTCTGCAAATGAGGTTAATAAACTATGATGGGATTTTATGTCTTGTTAATTTTTGATTCTGTAAAGTCAGAATAATCTGATGTGTAAAATCTAGAATAACTGAAGTTGCTTATACTTAAGAAATTCATCAAAACCTATAATTTCACAAATTGTTCAGTGACATAAAAGTATCAATCATCCCCTTTCAATACAACGTCCACTGTCCTAGCCTCTATGAATACTGGGTCACCAGTAAATGATCTGGTAGGAACTGTGCTAGCCTTAAGTGGAGATAAGGACGCCAGTGTTAACTAACACCATCACCAAATCAGTAATTACGGGACGAAGGTTAGAGGTTTTTTTAAGCCCAGTGATATCTATGCTACTCATACTTTCATTTAGAGCAAACAATCTATATTAGAAACAAAGCTTAGAAACAGCAAAACAGTGTTAAAGCAAAAACATGGCACAAGGGCTGTAGATGTCTACACTCTGAAAACTCATATGCCATCTTATTTGTTCCTATGGGAAAGATCCTTAAGTTTCCCTTATGTACTTCCTGCATAAGCACCCTCTTTTTTTTTTTTTTTTCAGAAATACCATTATTAGAAAGAGACTCAGAACACAGAAAATAAGGCAGTAAGCTAAAAAGCACATTTCTTCCCACCCCCACCCTTCTTCCTGTCATATAAGCAAAGCCGTGTTTCAATGGCTTCAAAGCAAGGACAAAGAAGGAAGTCTGGAAAGAGATAAAGACTGGACATGTGTATGCTGTTACAAATGGATAATATTTTGTTTTGTTTTGGGATTTGGAGATGGGGCTTCTCAATGTAACCAGCCCTGACTATCCTGGACTCGCTTTGTAGTCCAGGCTGGCTTAGAACTCGCAGAGATCAGCCTGCCTCTGCCTCCTGAGTGCTGGGATTGAAGGTATGTGCCACTATGCCCAGCTGGCATTAGTGATTTTTGAAAGTAAAACAAGAAATGCATTTCATCTAAGCTTAAAGGATATCAGGAAAGAATAAGATGAACCAAGTCATAAATATCCAAAAAATGGAACTTAGTAGAAAGACTGTTGGTAAGTACACAAGGTTCTTATAGCCAACCAAAAACCTGGAAAGAAAAGGGTAAAGTATGTTAGTGAAGTAAGGCACTGGTATGATTCATGTTAATTTAGTTCTAATACCCCAAAAACAATGACAGTTACACCAGCAGCAACTTTCTTCCCTGACTGTCAGTTTATTCTTGCACAAGAAAATTGTAAAATAACCTTCCAAAATTACACATTCCAGTTCCTCTAAGCCACTCATAACTATTTCATTCATAGAAACAATATATTTTCAGTGAATAGTTTGTTTTTCTATTGTGATATATATCATATCATATGTTTTCATATAATTTTTAAATATACCAAATTATAAAAATGTAAATACATGGAAATTCACCTTCATGGCAAGCAAGTTTTTGTTAAGAGGGTAGGTCTATGCTTTTGAACTAGCAGGTGTACAGAAACTTAGCACTGACTCTGAGCTGGTGTCAGAAGCAGTCACAACTTGAAAATACACAACAGCTAGAAGGACAGTGCTCACCACAGCATTGACAACCTCACTCCTATAGCAGGCAGCCTGATGGTCTGTATAATTTGTTCAAAAGATCAGTACTATAGTTTCAAAAGTAAAACATAGATATACCTTCCATATCAAACTCAATATAGTCACCTTATAAACAAATATAGTTCACCCAGATACATCTTACAATTTCCATCAGAAATGGCTAGTGGTGGATTTGAAAAACGAGAGTGGAGAGGAAGCAAGGGCTGGCAACTGGTGCCCATGACAGAGCATTTAAAATGTTTAGTTCAAAGAAAAAATGTCATGAGGGCCATAGCCATAATTAAGATATCAGCACATCTAAGAACCAAGGACCTCAACCTGGCACCAGGTGTGCGCTGCAATAGGAAAAAATGGAGTTTGTTGGCTGCAAGCCCCATGTCTGAACTAAGACTTTACAGGAAAGAGTGCACCTGATCTAACTAAATGGTTCAATTCCCAACCCTACAAGAGCTCGTTATTTGTGACAGCCGTCACACAGTATGGACCAAGCAACAACCCCTGTGGCTGAGTAACAACAGAAGCGTGCAGCTGCTTACCTCCATAAAACTGAAACTTAGAGGAACACAAGAAAAATAAGGCAGGGGACCAACCTGCCACATGCACCGGGCTTATACTTGAAATGTATTCACATGCCAATCATAGCAATTAAAGACCTCATGCAGTTCTCAAATCAAAGCTATTTCGATAGTTATTTTTTAATAATTTGGATTTAAATAAAAACATACAAATAACTAAATAAATGGTCCTGTTATGGGTGAGTATAAATTACTAGATAGCCCTTAGTATGTTTCAAAAACCCAGAAAAACCTAATGACAGGTTCCTGATATTTAGCTTAAAATGTATTTAAAAATCCAGGGGAAATTAAGAATTTTAAGTCATGTTTTCTTAATTGCAGGTATTTTGCTACTTTTTAGAAATTTGAACTTTTATTCCCCATTTAAATTCTGTTTGTCTGCACCTAACTCTCCTGGTCTTTGGGTGATTAAGTAAAGACGTCTCTATTACTGTTTTGCTTTCTTTCTTTCTTTCTTTCTTTCTTTCTTTCTTTCTTTCTTTCTTTCTTTCTTTCTTTCTTTTTTCTTTTTTTTTTTTTTAAATGACAAAAAATAGTACATGCTTTTTCCAGAAAGTGCATCAGAAGGACTCTGGGATACCCACTCACAGCCGCAGACCTCAGGGTGCACTTCCTTTCAGATCTTCCCTAAGGATCATTTTGTTACATTGTGTCCAGTGAATGAGAATATTCAGAAGCAGAGACAAGGCCTACTTTAATAGGCTTTATATATTAGGAAGTGGCTAGTTAGAGAGTAAAATGGATGATGCAGCAGACTTGCACCAGGATGTCTGAACTCTGGCCTGGGTGGGTTCTCCAGTTACAAAGCGGCCCGGTGTCAAACACTTGAGGCCAGGCCACCAGCAGGTGGGATCCCAGCTCAGGTGGGATCAGGTTGTGTTCCAGAAGGAGAAAGAAGGTGGAGTGCAATGTGGGACTGGAGAGGGGAGATGAGGCAGCAGGGAGGGAACTTGGTTTTAATTCTGAGCATAGCAAGAAGCCTTAAGGAGACTTTAACAAGAATAAGATGCAGAAATGGATCTGCCTGAGTGCTATGTGGGTACACAGAGGGGTGAAGGCAGGAGACCAGCTAGGAGATTTGGCAGGATAAATGTTGGGAGCGAAGGCAAGGGGAGAACCAAGGATGCAAGGGACTCAAAGATGACACCCACACTCATGTGAGGAGCTGATATTTTGTCAATAGGGCAGGGAAAAGACTGATATGACTGGATCAACTATAATAAGTACAGATCATGCACCAGATACTGTTCTAAGCATTTACATGCATTAGCCATGAATTACTGCAATCATCCTCACTTACGGATGAAACTGAGGCACAGAGAGAAATAGCAGTTTGTCTGAGATCAGGCTGGTATATGTTAAGGCTAAACCTGGATCCAGACCATATGATCCATCAGTATAATCATGTGCATATTTCTCTGTATGTTAGCATTAAAGAAAACTACAATGTATTTATTGTTTCATTACATCCCCTTACTATAATCAGGTTGCTTTACCTAAAAACAGTCAAGTAGAAAAAATAACTAGTGTAAAATGAATTTAGAGATAAAAGGGAAAAAAAATCATGAAAAAATGGGTAAATGCTTCAAGACATAAAATGGTTACAGAACTCTCTCCATTGCTGACAAACTGACTGATAAAAATGTGTGGCCCACATTATTTACTTTCTACCAATTGTCAGTTCAACCACACTGCTGGGTTGAAGAATTTGCTGCTAGCCCAAAGCTCTGCCACCAAACCCTTTCTTCATACCATCCTGAGGATGCTGACACACGGTTCAGTAATATTTACGCTTAACATCAATTTGAGATTCCAGCTGATAGAGAACAGAAGTAGGTAGTCACATTGGGAATGTAATAACCAGCCTTGAAAATACTAGTATACACACCTTGGAAACAAAGATGTCAGGAAAAACAATGCTACCAGAAGACATCCTTTTAAAAGCCAAGAATCTGAATTGAAGTCCAGGATGTATCCAACAGCCCACAGGGTGATCATAGAGAGTATCAGCAGCAGGAAAAGCTATTGAGAAATTATAGTTTTAGAATTTTATGATTGCACTCATAACAATAATTAGTTCAGTATAAGAACTACTTTGTAAGTACAGTACAACTTAATGGAACTAACATTTTTTTTCAAATTGCTATCAAATTTAAAAAATGATTGATTTATATAATAGAGACAATCTTACAAATTTTGCTTAATGATATTTTGCATTGTTTTTTCCCTCAAAAATGGCATCTTAAAAAGGAAAGTGGTAATAAAAATTAAAAGTATTTCCTTTTACTTAGTATTCTACATCACCAAGAATAAAGCAACTGAAGAGACTACCAAAATCAATACAATGCAGACTAAGCTGAAGGGCTATAGTAACTGTGCTTGAGCCCTAGCTAGTCTGACCCCTTGCTAAGAATGCCAGAGAGATGGTTCTGAAAGGCTGAGCATGGTGTGGAGCATGTGCAACTGTGAATGGCTATGGACACCCAGGACAGATCAGGAGGCAATCTGCACAATGGGCCTTGCTTTTGGCAAGTCTTGAGAGAAATCTGCACATGGGTGGAAAAGCAGTAAGTGAGGAACTTCTTCAAGACTATGAAGGCAGAAAGGAGCAGGAACCCAGACAACACAGTCAAAGTTAGGAACGAAGTCTAATACAACTAAGAAAGACTGATCTGAAAGCCAGGCTAAAAACCTGGGAAAGGTTTCAGAGAAGCAGGAAACAAAGGAGGGGTCTTGGTACTCAGGGGGGCCCAAAGACTAAAATATATTTTTAGGATGCTAATGCTTCAGCTTACTTTGACAATGTTAAAGGAATGAAACCGGGAGCCAACAGGCCATGGGTAGTGGTACTGGGCTCCACATTCAAGCATTTTGGTACCTTGTGTATAAGTCTCTAGAAAGCAAGCTGGGCTTCTGAAATAGCAAAAAGGAAAAATGCACTTTGCCTTATTTTGTTCCACTTTTACTCATACATCTGGAAGGAGAAAAACGTTTCCAGTTCTAACTTACTGATGTAAAAATAAATTTAGAATCTATAATATAATCACAAAATAATCTCAGAACAGAGAAATAATTAAATGTGAACAATCACAACTGTAAATCTTAGACATAACAGTCTTCTACGTGAACCACACTATGTATTTACTGGGGGCACCCAGTGTGAAATGCTGTTCTACACACGGGAGACAGTGAACCAAAAGGCTTTCTTTCATGAAGCTGAAATTCCAGCTGGGAAGACACACAGAAATGTTAAAGTACATAAAAAGCTGGAACATGTGGGGCTTAGCAGGCGTGCTAGCTAGTTCTCCGTTAACTTGACACAGCTCGGTTTTTTGGGAAGAGGGAACCTAAATTGAGAAAAATGCCCTCACTAGATTGGCAGGTGGGCATTTTTAGGCTGGATGATTGATGTGGGAGGGCTCAGACCACTGTGGGAGGTACCAAACCTGGGCAGGTGGCCCTATAGGTCACAGGAAAGTAAGCTGAGCAAGTGAGGGGGACAAGGGAAAAAAGCAGCACTTCCATACGGCCTCTGCGCCAGTTCCTACCTCCACTTCCCTACCCTGATTTCCTGTCCAGACTTCTTTTGAGGAAGGACCGTAAAGTCTAAGTTACGAGAATAAACTTATCCTACCTCAAGTTGCTTTTGGTTATGGTGGGTTTCTTTCTTTCTTTCTTTCTTTTTTTTTTAAGATTTATTTATTATATATAAGTACACTGTAGCTGTCTTTAGACATACCAGAAAAGGGCATCAGATCTCATTACAGATGGTTGTGAGGCACCATGTGGCTACTGGGCTTTGAAGAGCAGTCGGTGCTCTTAACCACTGTGCCATCTCTCCAGGCCCAGTTATGGAGTTTTATTACAGCAATAGAAACCCTAACAAGACAGCACGTGGCTGTCAGGATTTAGCTTTTACTCCAGAAGAATGGGAAGATATCTGGGAATCTGAGGTAAATATGACTTACATTTTCAAGGACTCATCTGCTGAACTAACATGGTACTGGAGGTGTGGGCGGTCAAATTCTATCTACAAATGAAAGGCAGGACCAACCAGAACCACACCACTGTGAATATGGGGTAGACAGAGCGGACGTTTGGAGTGCTCCTCCTGGGATGTGAGATGAGTGAAGTGGGAAGGAAGGAAGACAACAGGAGTTCTGGTTTTATGTGCTACTTACAGACGCCTACTGGACGACTCCTGATGTGCCTGCTATACTGCAATGTCTATCAGACGCTGATTGGATGAGCTGAATAGGTGATTGAGTTTAGCAATCTAGATGGTCTATGCTGAAGAGAGAAATCTGGGGGATGTCAAGATGCTTCTTAGTGAACTAATAGGTAGAAAAGAAGGTATAGGACAGAATCGTGGCATACTGAATTTGAAGAAGTTGGGGGAGTCTGACTTTACCCCAACTGACAATTAAGCACAGCATTCATAGTGACTTTCTATGTAAAAATCTTGCAACTGCTAATCAGAATTATTCTGAAAGTATAACTATTGATATTATTTGAAAAGACACTATGGTATTTGAGAACAAAAACATTAATCAACCAAGTATCCATTTTATCAATGTAAATTGTATTCATATAACTATGGTTTAGTTTTCTTAGCCATTTATGAGAGAAAGCTGAAGTTCCTAAAATTTTCTTTTTTTCTCTTTTCTTTTTTCCTTTTCAATTGTTTAGCTCACTTTAAGTTCAGAACACTATAGAGAGGAATTACTAAGTTTTAAAAAATGTGATTTTCAATTGGAAAATAAATCTACATGAAGACTAATGGGGCTGGACTAATGTGGCATTTGTGAAGTGATGAGGTCAGGTACTAAAGACATACTGATAGTAAGTAGGACCATGACAGACAGACAGGAAGAGCTAAGGAGATGAGGAGGCTCAGTCATAGGCAGGCAGGACAGAAGGCCAATTTTTTTTCTTTTTTTAAAATTGAATATAATCTTCATTTACATTTCAAATGCTAAAACCTTTCCTGGTTTCCCCCTCCTGAAAACCCTTACCCCCTCCTCCCACCCGCCTCCAAGTATATGCCCCTCCACTGGACCCACTCCCATCTCCCACCCCCATTTCCCTTTGTTGGGGCATCTATTGAGCAGAAGGCCAGTTTTGATACTTCACATAGCAAAAGTCTACTAGACACTGAACTGTGCTCAAGTAGATGCCCCTCTAACAATCAAACCTATTTTGCATTTCAATCCATTCCTTAATTAGCAAATATCCACCAGGTAACACAGTTCAGCACCATCTACCTGAGAATTAACATTGAACAACCAGTGAAATGCCCTATTTCTTACTTTGGGCTGTGCAGTGCATAGGAAAGATGCTATTAGCAGCTCCACAGCAGCACTAGGTTAATATCCAGTCTCCTCTGCTGCCCTAAAGATGAAGGCTAACAACTCCTATCACACACAATACCTCACATTTGTGCAGCCATCGCCAAAGCCGAAACCTTTTGTTGGCTCTCATTTTCGCCTCTGTTCTTAGCATGTGAGTAATGAGCTGGTTTTTACTTTGCAGAGCCATATCAAGAGGTGTTTCTCCCTAAAAAAATAAAATAAATAAGTTATAATAAATTATATTTATATTTTAAAATATATTCCAGGTATTAAAATGTTTTTTTCACCAGAATCATAGACTCTACACCTTTATTCTAAGAGTAGTTATTATTGTTAATGTTTATCTCGTAGTACCTAAAACCCAAATGAATAGCTAGCTACCAGTACTTTAATACACATCTTTTAATTGACGATATAATGAGCTAAAGAAGAGAATACCAGGTCATACCTTAGCATTTCGGATGTCCAGGCTAGAACCAGCTTCCAAAAGCTTATCAACTGCACTGACATTTCCTGCTGCAACTGCCCAGTGAAGTGGAGTGTTCTGATGTGTTTTATCAACAGCACTGAGAGAGGGATTAAACTTTAAAAGAAATCCAGTTGGTTCTGGCCTGTCTCAAAACAGTAGCAATATCACAAGGCATTAGTAAGGATGAAGATACAAGAAGAAATTGTAGAGAGAAATTTTAAGATTAGTGTATTGTTAACCAATAAGCACTCTGAAGAACTAAGGGATCTCTTCAGAGTTCTAGTTCAGTTATTAATAGGAAAGATCAAAGAAACAAGAAAGACAGCCCTTAAAAAATGGCATCTAACTGTATCCATGACACAATTTAGATAGCAATACAGGGGATAAGAAAACTGTCTATCTAACCTTAGCCCACATGAAGTGCTGTACACTTAAGCACCAAGCATTTCTCTCACTGAAGCAGATATGCATCTGACTGCATCCTATAACAGACTCTCATGCACCAGTTCTATCAGTGTCTTCAGAGATGTCAGCAACAGCAGAGCACCTCAGATTCACTGCTGCTAGAAAAGTGGGTTTATCACAGAGATCTGTGATATGACAACATTTAAATTTGTCATCTCTTCAGGTACAAAGGAAGAATAAGTCAATTAATTAATGAGCATATGCTAAGGAATATGGACTTAGTAAACTTCCAAACTTTTCCATCAAAGCTACAAGAGATGTACTCAATGGTGTATTCTAAGTACAGCTCTTCATGCCCATCTTCAGCATCTCACAGACCAAAATACTTGAGACTATATTTACAGAAAGCTCACAGGAGCCAAGAAGCAGACCAAGAGGATCCAGTAACACTCACCCAATTACTTTGTAAGCCGACAGCATGAGAGGTGTCTGTCCGTTGACATCTGTCATATTCACACTCTAGTCAAAAAGGAATCAATTAGCAGAACTGTGAATACAGTATAAAGGGTTGCATTTCTTAACAGATAAATACTTCTTTCACACCTTCATCTCTGTAACTGCTCTAAAAATGGTTCTAATATTACTTAAGTTTAAAAAAGTGCTTTGTTTGTTCAGGGTAAAAATCCAAAGATTGCTACAAAATATTCTAAAGGGAGAATATAAATGTAAAATGTTGTATGATGTGAAAGAAAAATGGAGGACAGCTGACAATCACTGCTGAAAATGGCAGAGATTTTGAAGCCATCTAGTGAAACCCTGCTGCATGGGTTCACACGACCGTTCATCCAATAATAGTGTATTACCTATCTTCAGAGTCACTTCTTTTCTTGGACTTGCTTTAAATAGTTAAACAAGAAAAATTCAAAGCTCTCTTTATATTTTCAGGAAGCGAAGGAAAAAGGGAATCATGTCCCGACTAGGATATTATCCTTTTATAAAACACAGTCAGTGTGAGGTACAATAATGCTTTGATCAAGTGAAAGAGTGTAAGTTACTATGGATTCTTATGGCCCTGGAGAAAAAGAACTTGGGAATAAGCACAAGGGTCTCTTTTCTCATAAATTTTAAAAACTGAAGCCCAAGAGGTTATAATTATTCCACTTCACTGGGCTGTCTGAGAGAAAGTGCTTATAGAGGGAGAATAATCAATCCAATGTCATTTGTGCAAACATGTTTCCACACTCATTCCAGACAAGCCTGTGAACACACAAACCACCTTGCTGTCAGAGCACACTCCAGCAAGCACAGCTGACAGCAGAACTCCACTGCCGACAGCCTATAATTTAATCTGTGCTCTGAAGAACGTCATTTTCATGGAATTACTCAGAGAACAATAAATGAGATGCTCACATTCAAATTGGCCTCCCATTTGAGCTCAAATAATGAAAGCAAACGCTGGGTTAATAGTGATCTGACAACCATTTCTACACTCAAGCAGAAGAAAAATACAGGCTTTGAGGTCATGTTTCTGAAAAAAACCCTGAAAATTACTGGTATCATAAGAAAAACTATTACAGGCTTACAAGTTTCAGAAACATTAAATGATGTTGAGCTAAAATAACCTGTCTTTCTCCCTCTAATGAAGTCCCCCCTCCCTGCCCCCAACAAAAAAGTAGTGCTCAAGATCTAGATTGGCTTACTAAAGTAAGTTCTGAGTATCTGGATAGCCATTAACTCCAATTTAAAACAGAGGGTAGACCAGTGCCAATAACCCTCCCAGTATCTTCAGGTCATACTACCTGGAATCTAAGGCACATGTCAAAACATACCTGTCCCTTTGAGATGAGATATGCTATGATGGGCATGTGCTGAAACAGGACCGCCAGATGGATACTGCTGAATCCCTCTCCGTCAATCAGAGTGGGGTCTGCACCATGCTGGAGTAATAATATTACCATAGGCAAGTGCCCTTGTCTGTGAACAGGAAATTTTCCAATGTGCTTTATTCTGTAGAAGCAGAATTCACGCAGAGAACCAAAAACTACCCAGGAAGAAACGACATGAGAGATTCTGGCTGGACAAAATAACATTTTCTAGTAAGAAGGTGTTTTATATACTGGCAGTTGTACAAGTGACTTCTACTTGTTAACAAAAACAAAAACAAAAAAACAAACAAAAAATAAAACAAAACACTATTTTTACTAATGTATAGGTGTGTATATGTGCCCATATGTGTGCATGCCAGAGGAAGCCACAAGAGGGTGTCTGATTCCCTGGAGCTGAAGTTGCATGCAGGGAGTTGTGAATCCCCTCACAGTGGATTCTAGGGCAGAATTCTGTCTTCCATAAGAGCAGCAAGTGCTCTTAACCACTGAGCCATTTTGTGAGCTGCAAATGTCTTTTACTTAAATGGTCCAATTTAGAATTACATGACCATGCTTGGGGCAAATGGTAAACCCTGCAATCTAAATTAAGCCCTATGCTTATGTGCAAACAGTAATAGCAATGACAAATGCGAACAATGAAAACCGTAAAACCCTGCAGTCTTCACTGACGGATTTGAAACTAAAACATGATCATGAGCCAGAAATATTATAGCATAATATTAGGACTAGGGATACATTATAAAAAATATTAAGATAAGAACCATATATATTTATAAATCATATTATTAATAACCATATAAATAAAGAACCACATATATGAAGAATCATATCACATACATATACACATATATACGATACATATATTTCCAAACATAACTCATTTTCATGGAAACTACCATCAGTATCTTGAAGGACAAATGTGCTTAGGTTCTTCAAAACTCTTGCCCCTGGCAAAAAGATTCAGCTCTCTGCTTTGCAGAAACAATTTCACTTGAATTACCACTTCAGCAAGCAGACTGAGTTAGGCAGAGAGACTTAGACCCTCAGTTTCAGAGGATCAGTGTACCTCATAGCAAAGAAAAAGATGCTATAAATGCCATGTTAAGCCGTCCTACTCAAGATTATCCTGCATCAACTTCAAAGGCGTTTACTCATTTGATCTTAAGAGACAGAGATACACTTTAAGGAGATTGAAGGATTCAATCTCCTTAAAACAGCACTACACTGAATTTCTAAATGAGTAGCTAAGGTCGAGATTTGAGACTGACTTTATAGTTGAACTACTGTGTTCATTTATACAAACCAAATAGAGATATTCACCAGTTTCAAAACAGAAATCCCAACACATTTGAGTCTGATAATCAAACTGGAGGATAAGATCAAACACTAAAACAACTCTTCTAGAAACCCCAAAGCCCCACTTTATTTTAAAAACAAACAAACAAAGAAACAAACCAACCAACCCAGGGAATGAAAGAAAACAAAAAACAAGAAAACCCACTCCTTTGCCTGCTGCTGGGGTTATGACATGCTGCCACTAGCCACATATGTCAAAACTTTGAAAGATATCTTACCGGATGGCCCAGTGAAGAGGAGTTGAATTTAAGTCACCACCCAACTGATCTATCACAGCACCTTTGGAAATATAAAACCTGTTAAAAGCAATGAAAATAAGACATGAAATGTAAGATTCACATTGAGAAAGAAAAGGCTTTCTTTTATCCTCCCACTCCCTTACAAGATAAAGTCTCATGTATCCCAGGCTGGCCTCAAACTCACTAGGCAGTCAAAGATAACCTTGAACTAACTTCTGATCCTCCTGTCTCCATTTCCTGAGTGCTGGGAATGCAGGTGTACACCACCACACCCAGTTTTTATGTGGTACTGGGATTTAACCCAGGGCTCCTGTCTGATAGGCAAGCACTTTATCAACCCAGTCCCACTTTTTCTTTATACTAAAACAGAAATTTACATAAAACAGAAATTATAGTAACTCTCCTGAAGCATCCAGATCTATGAAAGTCTCAAAATGATGTATGACAACATCAGACAAATCTCTGGTGAAACACTTAATAGTATAATCATAATTATTTCTGCTATAATTAGCATTCCCCTCTTACCCACAAGCTCAACACATGGTCACTTTTCTGAACATTCTAATGACTATAGCAATCTTAAATAGCTTCAAAGTAGAGAGAGAAAGGTGAGATTATATCATTTTTAGCAGTTCATAATTAGAAGTAGCATGTGGGAATAAATTCTTAAAGTAGTAAAAAATGAATTAAAAATCATTTTAGACAAATTAGAAATTATGAATGTTCCATTTTGGGAACAAAGAGTATGAGTATACAGATAGTGAACCTATAATGTAATGAAAACAATTTTCTTCTCTAGAGAAACGTATTTCCTTACTTCAAAGATGTGCTTCATGTACACTAAAGAATATAAAGTCTGGCTGTTTGTATGATGTGTTAGAAAATTTTTAACTAGTACATTTTAATTTTTTTAAGCCTCAGGAATTTAACACATATAGTCTTCTGATTTGAAACATATACATTCAAATCCTCACTATCCACTAGCATTTTACACATTAAATTAGAAACTGTTATACCAAACAATGTGTAGGCAGCAGGACTTTCTTTATGAAGAACTATATAAACCAGTATATGCTCATTTCAAACTATATTCCACTTTAACTTTTTTCAAAGTCTAATTCTCTCTATATCTATTCCTCCTGATGTTATAACCCAAAATATTTTATTGCTTCTTCTAGACTTAGATGCAACTTCTATCCTGAGAAACTAATCTTATTCTTTTCAAAACATACCCTTTATCTTTATGATGGGTCTGATTTATGATTGACCCTCTCCAATGCTATGGTAACTAAAGTGTGGCAAATTCTAGGCTTTCACTTACAATAGAAGACTATAGGTTGCCCAATCCATACAAAAACAAAAGAGTTCTAGAACCTTAAGGATCAGTACATGTGTACAGAAGCAAGCGCACGCGCGCGCGCACACACACACACACACACACACACACACACACACCATCTTACTTTACGAGCTCCAGCCTGTTGTTAATGGCAGCCCAGTGAAGAAGAGACACATTTTCTTTGTCTGGTTGTCTGACATCATATCCTGCTTCTACCAGCTCTTTACATCGTTCAAAAATTCCATATCTTAAATAAAAAAAAGAAAAGCACAATTAATACATTATAATAATTTTATGTCAAAATTTCTTCCTTTTACCATGACTTTTATTTATTATTATTTTTTTAATTTTAATGCAAACAACTTTTTAGTCAACATGGAAATACAAAGCAGGTGTCCCCTGGTATCCTTGGAGCCCCGTATCCTGGAATCCTTCCAGATCCCAACATCTGCGCATCTGTTCAAATTCCTTATAAAATAAGGTGTCATATATAGTAATTATGCATATCTTCCCACATGCTTTATGTCATTTAGGTTACTTATGCAATACAGATACCATGTAAATAACTGCCATAGTGTATTATATAGGCACTTGTGACAGATTTAAAATTCTATGAGTGTACAATACAAGTTCAAGTGTAGTATTTTTTTTAATTTTTGCCTTTTTTATGTTTTTATGTTTTTTCCATTATTTGTTTGTTTAATCATTCATTCATTCATTCATTCATTTACTCATTCACTTTACATCTCAATATATGTCCCAATATTCACCACCTCCTCCCTGTTCCTCCCTTACACAGCTCCTCTCCCAATTTCCCTCTCCCCTTCTCCTCTGAGAAGGAGGAGGACAACATTTTGAATGCAAGAATGATTGAAGTTGTGATTGCTGAATTCCACAATGGAGAACTCTTAGACATGGTCTAACTCTAACGCACAAAAGGAACATAGTGTAAAGCCAAATAAAAGTAAGCTCAGTGCATTCATTGAGAACTTCATTCACATGGAGCGGAAACAAACTTTCTTAAGCCTTAATCCTCATACCTGCTCTCCTTCAATAATTTCATTTGTCTAAAAACATACAGTGTTGGCTCCTGACTACAATCTTATCTCTGAAGCAAAACACACCTAAGCAACTACTTTACAATGTAAGTGAAACCCTAAAAGCAAACTTGGAATGCAATAAATTCAACAAGAAATAGCCAGGATGTAGAGCCAGGCAAGAGTCTTTCCTGGAGAACTGAAACATGACACACATGCTAAAATTTAAGAAGGGAGGACATTCTGGACAGGAAGAATAGCACGAACAAAACCTGAGACATGAAACACTACATAGGTGTTCAGAGAAAGAGAAGCAGCTCAACAGTGGTGAAAGTAATACAGTGGAGAGGGAAGGGCAGGGCAAGGGCAAGGGCAAGACCACACAAGGCGGAGGAGACGGTGAGCTCATCTCCAGTTCAGTGGGGAACCAAGATTGCCATAGAACGGGAAAAGTGCTGAGAATTTGAGTTTTCAGAAAGATTACGTTAGTGTCAATATAGAAGCAGCAGCTTAGATCAGCGTAAGAATAGAATTCAAAGACCAGCATGGGGTGATAACTGAGAGTGCAGATGAGAACATTCAGTGTGAGACGGACAAAGGGAACAGAAAAGGGGACTCTAGAAGATACTCAAATCTGCTGAGTTATTTTTTTAATGCTTTCATAATTTTAAAAATCATACATTAGCAGCATTTGTTTTTAACAGAAACTAACCACACCATACTTTTTTAGCAGTTTTTCTGAAACATTTCTATTTAGGACCTGAGAATTGCAACTGGCCCTCAGAGGTCAAAACTCAAATCAGCCAGTAAAATGATCTCACTTTTTCACAACTAAATACAAATGTTTTGCTTGATAAAAATATGTACGTCTAAACAATACATGGAAGTTTCTGATAATGGCACATCGTCATAGAAGGACTATCCATCTTTTAAAGGTCACTTTGGACATTTTACTGGAAAAGAATTTTCCTTTTATGTGAGGAAACATAAGAGAACACATTATTGGTTGTGTATAATGTTTGCCTCTCTGCTTCTGTCTCCTTTCTAAATATCTATCTAAAGCATCAACCTGTGGGTAGAGACCCCTTTGGAGGTTAAACAATTCTTTTACAGGGTGTGGGGTGATGGGCTGTGAGAGGAAGTCTGGTAAGGTTGAGGTATGGCTTGAAGCCCTGGGGACCCTGAAGTGATGGCAGGAGCTTTGCCTGCTCTGGGAACTAGGCCTGTCATGTAGCCACAGTCCCCCATAAGCCCTTCGTAGAGAGGTTTGTGGCCATTAGTCATGTAGGGGCAGTACCTCAAGCCTTCCCACATGTAGCTTAGGTATCCCCAAGCACTCAGACTAACCCTACTGTTAGACCCTGACCCACTCCAAAACTGTATATAAGGATCCTATCCAGAAGGAATAAAGGTATGTGAGAACACATTTAACTGTCGTCTGAGCTGCTGCCAGGGAGCAGACCTGCTCTCCCGAAACAACGCCATAAGAAGCACCCCAGCCTTGGTGGGTCATATATAACTGGATGGCTAGTCAGCCTCCAGCTGGCTCAGTCAGGCCAGACTCAGCGCAGAGCTACCTGTGTAGCATCTTAGAGCAACAAAAGCGACGGTAGCAGCGGAGGTGGAGGCAGCGGAGGTAATTCCCACTCCCTGCTCACATTCTTCCCACCTCACCTGGCCGGGCCAGAGACCTCTGTGTGAAAGCCTCTAGGGCATAAGCCCACAACAGGGGTCACTTAGGACCATCAGAAAACACAGATATTTATATGACAACTCATAACAGTAGCAAAATTATAGTTAAGAAGTAGCAATGAAAATAATTTTATAGCTGGGGTCACTACAACATGAGTAACTGTACTAAAGGGTTGCAGCATTTGAAGGTTGAGGATCATTGGTCTAAAGATATTTCCACAATCACTTAAGAAGTCTAAGACCTAAAGGAACAACAAAGATGAGTTTTTACTGAGTTTCCCTGTGAATGAGGCTGATGTCCAGCATTCGGCACAACCGAGCTTTCTGGTGGCAGAGACATTTCAATGTTCCCATTCTGATTAAAGCAAATGTTCCCCTTAAGAATACTCTCATCTTCATAGCAACATAAACTATCAAATAATATTCATCCAAAGCAGTAGACCCAGGGTCTTTAAACTAACATTATATAAATTGGTAATCACAATGACCTACTAAGGTAACTGTCAGTATATGAATAATGAATATAAACATTAGTGTCAAAGCCAAACAGGGTTTTAACAGGAATGATACCAAGAGAGACAGGTAATCCTGGTTCTTTTATGGTGATTAGATGAGGGTAAGTTATATTAAATGGACATTATAATGTTTATACTTGATTACTAAAATATAAATTACTACTTAATGTCTGATAAACAACATATTTCAAAACATGCTTAAAAGCAACAGGTGAGATGGTTCCTGAAATGAACAGGCTCTATGAAGATAGCCCTGGCAATCACTGACAACATGGATATCCACACAATGGTCACTGAAAGAAGAAAAATTTTAAATTCATTTCTATTTTCAGCACAAGAAACAGATTCATTAGAATATACGTCTACCTACCTGTCCTGTGATGCCAGCAAACAAAAATGCAGGAAACATATAATAATTAACGATTCATATCCACAAATGTGAGCTGCTATTTTCCATTCCGTTCCTGTATTAGGTTGTAGCACACTTCAGTTCAGATTAGAGCCTAGTTTTAATCTTGTTCCAAATCTTTCATTTTGTTCATAAACCTTTTACCAGGCAGCTAATAAGACAGAAACTGCAAAAGGCCTGGGGCTACAAAGATAAAGGAGATAAGTTCTACTGAAAAGCTGCAGACAATCTAATGGACGTGCTGGATACACAAACGGCCAAGGTATACTGCGCTAAGTACTTCCATGCTGGAATGGCAAACGCATTTGGTGCTGGTATGGAGCTGTTCCTAGGTAACAAAGTGCCCATAGAGTGCTATCAACTGCATACCCATTATCATAACTGAAGAAACGCTAAAGGATAAAACAGAGAATCCAGTAGACTTACTGTGTAGCTTTGACAATGTCACAATTACTGGAGTCCTCTATAAGAGGAAGAATTTCTTTTGCTTTCGCAAGTTCTTTGTTGTCATGTACACAGGTGCCGTGTCGACCAAATCCTGGAACGTGGGAGCCATGGCTGTGATTCCTGCACTGAAGAGTAAGAGCAATTGACAAAGCATGTAGAAGAATTAATACCGTAATTCAATCACGGAATGAAGCATTTTATACCATCAACAATACCTATGCTAACAAATCAAATTGCTTTAATCTCTTACAGAAGTGTCTTAATGAAGATTTTATCTTCAAAGATGCTTAAAATGAGAAAAATCCAAATTATAAATGTTGTCCTAAAACAGGTCATCTGAAAAGGCACAAATGTGCCTTGGTAGCTGCAGTAATATAGTAGAGGGTCATGGACACTGACACTGAAGGCACATTGCCAGGATCTTGTTTTCAGAGTTGTGGAAGCACACCCTAAAAAATATTCTCACTTCCTAATGATCAAGTTGTTGCAATTTCCTGTCCCTTTGAAGATGGAAATCCCTGTGGTAAGGAATATGACAAAGGTGGTGGGATAATGTAGTCTATGACAGGGTAAATAAGACTGTCTTAGTAGCAGCTCCTATTAGTTTTGCAAAAGCAGGCTGCTATGAAACAAAATGAATTGCAAAAAGCCCAGGTGGCAAGAACTGAGAGTAGCTTCTAGAAGTGAAAGTGACAGACATCAAGAAAATGAAAATGTGTATCAAGCAGCCACAGAGACTTGAATTGTATTACTAACCACATGAGCTTGGGAAAGAACTCTAAGTTATATAAAGGAACACAGCTCAGCCAGCTTGTGAGACCCTGAGGGAAGGATCCAGGTAAGCTGTGCTTGGACTTCTGACAAGTAGAAACACTGAGTCATTATATGTGTGGTCATTTGTCATG
This sequence comes from Apodemus agrarius, assembly GCA_964023405.1. Lineage (NCBI taxonomy): Eukaryota > Metazoa > Chordata > Mammalia > Rodentia > Muridae > Apodemus > Apodemus agrarius. The sequence continues at coordinate 34,482,554 of OZ030005.1, read as the reverse complement.
CAGTGACAGTCAGTACAGAAGTGACCAGGTTGATGGAAAATGACCCAACATTATCATACCACATCAACTTATTTGTGTGGCCACTTACTTGGATCTTCCTAGTTTGGGGTTACTGCTAACAGTACTGCTGTGCACACTCTTGCATATGTCTCTGAGTATTCATGCATAAACAATTCTTAACAATATATAGCCAGAGTTGAACTGTCTGACATTTAAGGTATGTTAAGTCCATCTTAAAATGGCCACATCAATTATGCTTTCCAGAGCAGGGCCTAGAAACTTTCATGGCTCTCATCCTCACAAATTGTTTGGAATCATCAAACTCTGCTTGCTGATGCTTTAAGGGACTTCTAGCTTGTCTTAGATGGCAGCACTTAAACACCTGAGTGCAAGTCCTTTTCTCAGCTATTTATAAAGTAGGGCCTTCTACTTTAGTGTACAATGCACTAACCAGGACTAGATCTCACCACTGACTGTCCTATTTTAAAGAAGACATAGAAAACTGGACAAAACACTTGAAATAAACTATTTTAACTATGAACAACAGGAAAGTATCTAAGAGATGTGAACTTAAGAAAGTTTGTCTTGGAGAGGGTGGAGAGCTAAGGGAGCATGGCACACATGAATGAATGAGAGGGCATGGAATTGGGTAGGTGGGGAGAAAGGAAAGATCTGGAAGGGATCGAGACAAGGAAAGCCATGATCAGAACATAGTGTGTGAAAAATGTTTTTCAATTAAAAAAAAAAAAAAAAAAAAAAAAGCAAGGGAAGTGAGTGAACCTTACCACGAAGCCTACAATGTCAGAATTTGAGAAAATACTTTCAATATGTCCAGCCTGTGGCCACTAGCCTCATGCATCTAAAGACACACATGATGTGGCTCAAGATGACCAACAGAACACAGTAAACTTACTTAATATATCGAGATTGTTGGTGATTATTTTAGGCAACTTTGTAACAATGTTGGATTATAACGTTAAGAGGGATGCTAGAGCCTCAGGGCCTCTCTGCATAACTGAGAAGGCAGAAATAATATATGCACAGGCGGAGGTGGCTCAGGGTGGGAGCAGATTTCAGGAGAGAAATAAGCTAAGCAGGGAAGGAAGTGTGTATGAGTGTGAGTGTGTGTGTGTGTGGGGGGGGCACTGAAACTTAAGATTTGGGATACTTAAAAGTTTTGCAATGCTTCCTAAAAACAAGGACATTATTTACATATATTCCAAATCAAAAAGATTAAAAAGAACATATTATATGCAGGCCTGTACAGTATAAACTCTACAAGGTTGGAAATACAGACGGTCTATGGAAAGCTCAACTGAAACAAAAACACACACAGATGTACACAAACATTAAGCATAAGGAATGCAGTAGTTATTGGAAGATATGACAAAGCAGTGTCAACAGTAAGGAGACTTCATGATATTACAGAGCTAATTATATAAGAAGATGTAACACTGGATGTATATAGAATTCAAACATTTAAATTCATGAAGTAAAAATGGACAGAACTGGAAAAAGAAATCAGTTCATAATTATAAGGATTACAACTTCTTTCACTAACTGTAGCATGACACAAAATAACACAGGATAGAAAAAAACAAAAACAACAACCAAAACACAATCTGGGAACCAGAAAGAGACTTTAAAAGAGCACTATCCATCAACTGTTAGCACAACAGATATACAGTATATTTCATAAGGGTCTTAAATTACATATCCCTAAGGGTGAATGACGCTAAGCACTATTTCATGTGCTAGTCTGTCTTCTGCATATCTTCTATGGAGTTTCTGTTCAAGTCTTTGCCATACTTTCTTTTTGATCCAGGGTCTCAGAGCTAGCCTCTAACTTGTGATCTTCCTGCTTTGGCTTCACAAGAGCTGTGCTAACATGTCCACCTGCTATTTTTCATCTGTGCTTTTTGTTTTCTTACTGTTAAGTTTTAAGAGTTCTTGATATTAAACAATCTAGATTAGTACAAGAGATATGTGACCTTCAAAATATTTTCTCCTGGACTGTATGTAGCTTTCCTTTCCTTAAAAGAATTGTTCATTGGGTAAGTTTTAAATTTTGTTGTCCAGCTTATCAACCTATTATTTCACAGATGGATTTTGGTTTTGTGCTCAATTCCAGAAATTATACTTGAAATCTGGCTACTGAGTAAAGTTCTAGCACCCATGCTGCCAAAAGATCCCTTTCTTTCTTCTTGAGTAAATTACATTGCTCATGGAGTTCTGTCTACAGGGATGTCCTCTTCCAGGGCTCAAGTCTGTAACAGGGGCAAACCAGAGGTGACAAAGGTAAATAATCTGCTGAGTTCACGGAATCTGATTTCCGGTCATCTGTAATATGATTTACAATTTACTTTTCCAAGGTCCTTCAGGAGATGTTTAAAGTCTGCCAGACTTCATATCTATGTTCAATGGGAGAGAGAGGTGTGCTTTTAGCCCTTCATCTCACCCAGAACGAGAATGATAATGCTCTTCTGAATAAGTTTGTTCAGATCTTTCTGCTCAATAAGCAAACACAGAATCATATATAGCCAAAACCAACAGGTACTTAGCTACATTAAAAGGAAAGTAAGAACCTTTTAGGTTTCTTTCTATATCATAGTAATTATAATCTATTCAAATGGAAGAAAGCTGGCTTTAAACAGTCTATGATTCTGATCCATTTGATTTTCTCTGGTCCACCTAGGATTCCAGCTCACAAATGATTCAAGGGACCAGAATACCATGTTTTGTTTTTTTGTCCTTATAAGATACATGAGTTATTGTGGAGAAGAAGAAAAAAAGGAATATCAAGAAAGATATATATAGCTAAATATTTCTCCAGGAAGAAAAGGATCAAAATTGAACATCATGTATGATGCATAAGGTTACACCAGTGGCAGTTTTTGTAAGTCCCCAGTTTTTCTTTTTCAAGATCAAGAGTTGAAGGTCTATGCCACTCTCTCTTGACTCTAAGCTATGTGAACTGCTTCACTAGTAAAACATTGTAGAAGCGCTGCTGTGCCAGTTTGTAAGTCTAGGCTTTAGAGTCTGGAAGCTTCCTCCTCTTGTCTCTTAAGACATACTTCTTTTGGAATCCAGCAACCATGCTGTACAGAAGACCAGGTATCTGTTGAGAGTCAGCATCAGCCACCAGATCTGGGAGTAAAAGCACTCCTAGATAATACCAGTCCTAGCTAGCAATTCACATCTAGCTTATAAGTCTTTCCTGCTGAGGCTTTAGACACAATGGAACAAGGGAGACAAACCAACTGAACCAGTATATTCAAATGTCTGATGCACAGGTCCAAGAGTTAACAATGGCTGTTTTCCATGCCATCACGCTTTTGAGTGGTTTGTTACACATCAACAGAACATCTTTAAACTATATAGTAATTATGATGCAGTCAAATTATTTTTGAAATAGTAAGCATTCTTACTTACAGTGGATTCTAAGAGAAAATCATGATCTGGAAAACTGGCGAGGCTGACTAGCAAATAAAATGGGGGTAGGGAGGTCTGACAGAGAACCATTAAAATTGTCACAGAATTAACAGAAGTATCAGAGTTAAGTTTCTAAGTTCACTATTGGGTGAACATTAGTGTTAGGTTCTTTTTTTTTTTTTTTTTTACATGTTTGACATAAAGCAATGATTAATGCATCAGATACAAATCACTACCTTCGTGGCACTTATACTCAGCAGAGGGGAGTGAGCACATCATCAGGATCAACAGCATATTGCATGATATCAAACGCTGGGGAGAAATATGAAAGCAGGAGGGGAGGTCAGGGAGTGTTACTGTTAGTGATGACAATGAGAAAGGCCTGCAATTTCAAGGATAAGGGCACCAAGATGCTACACTGTGGTGAGATTTGTCTGAAGACATTATAGAAATGGAGGAATAAGCCACATCAGTACTCAGGAGAGACTCCAGATAGAGCATTCCAGATAGAGCAAGTAAGTATTATGGCCTGCAGCCCAGTGTCGCTGGGAGTTTTTTGAGCAAACAAAACTGTAAAAGATGAGGTATTAAACATAACCGAGAACCAGGCTGGGTAGGGAAATTCTGACAAAAACAAAAACAAAAACAAAAACAAAAAAACCAAATCAAAACAAACAAAACCTATCAGCACTAAGAAGCAAATTCAACAAGAGGGCTGCTTTGTTTGTTTTGTTCACGAAGAATAGAGCACAACTACCAGGAGACATTCAAAATGCATTTACTAGATGAATGAATGGAATCTTGGCTGCTCCACTCAGCTCAGTCGCTCTCTAGCACGTGACTACATTTTCTTGAGTGTCCGTTTTCACTTTTAAAATTAGAAATAATTACTCTTACCTAGCTCACAAGTAAGTAGTGAAGACCAGGACCAGGTAATTTCTAACAAGTCTAAGCTCTTCCCATTATAACTGAAGAAAGTAGCAACAGCGATTATCATTAACAACAGTCTATCCTGCCCCACCAACTTCAACCTCTAAAACCATCCTCTCCCTTCTGAGGTCATGGAACTGGAGCAGGGTTATTTTCCCTTCAGCATGGAGGAGTAAAGCCTAAGCTCTCACAGGCTTTTATTAAGGAGTGACAGTAATTAAGAAATGAGGCCTACTCTTACCAACGTTTGAGCCTGAGAAAAATAATGAGACCCTGTTTCATGTAAAGAGTAGCAATTCAGGCTCCCCGCACATCGTTTTTATTTCTTTTAAAATGCAAGCACTCCCAATAAAAACACCTCAGCATGTTATTTTCCTCTTAAACCTATACAAAACTGGTTGAAGAAGAAAATAGAGAGATATGAAGAACACTCTTGGGATTAGGGAAAAAATTTTTTCCGTCCAAGCAATGTGACTATCTCAAACTGCTTGAAGAAAAAAAAAAAAAAAAAAAAAAAAATATATATATATATATATATATATATATATATATAAAGTTGAATTAGACTGCTTCAGTTTCCTCACCTGTAAATGGGGATTTCTTTTGCTTAAGGACTTTGACACTGGGATAAGAAGGTGCACATAAAAGCATGTAGCACATGTTAAACATTTGCTAGGATTGAAGAAGCCTGAAAATATTAAGTGGGAATCTAGTCAATGCCAGTGATTAGTCTTTAGAGGTCACGATCAAAAGGGACAACTTCTTAGTTCTCGTGGCTTTTATAGCTTCCCCTTTGGTCTCCTCTGTCCTCGGGGACTAATCTAACCCTTCTCAGAATAGAATCCTTTGGGATTTTGCAGATGGTACCACAGAGCTCCCTTCCTCCTGCCTCCACAGCCTCGATGCTTTCAAGGAGGAAGGATGTGCGTAGGAACAAGAGCTAAGACAGCACAAGGTGGAGGGAAGGCAGCAGCCTGGACGCTAGGGCTGTAAATTTCTCAACAGAACCTCTCAGACTCCAGGCTAAGGTCTATGCGACCTGAGATGTGTCACCTGACACCTTACAGGTCCCGGCGACTTAGGCGCTGGTGCGTGACGCCCAGCCGCCGAATGGAGGCGGGAGGAGCGCCCGGCCTCACTTTGCGGCCACCGCAGAGGACAAGCAGCATCATTCCCAGTGTGGCCAAGGCCCAGGTCCCGCCGTCCTGTCCTCGCAGAACCGTCTCACCTGGCCGCGGCTTAGGTCCCCACTGCCGCCCACGTCCAGCCGCGCTCACCTGCGAGCCCAGGCCCGGGCCCTCCATCACGCCCCGCGCCCGCCCGGCCGCGGCTCCTGCGCAAAGTGGCGACCGCGGCTCTGCGAGCACGCCTCGGCCTCCTCTCGCCCACTTCCGGCTTTCGCCCCGCCCTCCTAACTGCGCCGCGTCTCAGCGCTGCCAATCCACCACCAGAAGCCAATCCCCAGCCTCTCTCTTATAGGGGCGGGACTTTCTCAGCTCTAGAGAACAGCGGGTCATCCCCCGCCCTCTGCCCCGCCCCCGCTAGGTTTATTCCTCCAGCCTCAGCCTTGGCACTGAAGGCTCTACAGGTGCATGTTCAGGCTGTTATTCCAACGTCCCGAGTGGGCTACCCCAAAGCTAGATGTCCTCGTGGAAATCTCGCCCTCACCTCAGTCTTCTCAACTGTGAAATGGAGTCAAGAACAACTTCATATAAACGTTCGGAATATTAATTGAGGAAAAGTATGTTTTTTTGGCAGATGAAGAGCATCTTGTCTCGTGGACAGCCTCATAGATGTTAGCTGTTAAAATGTCTGCTGCTCTTCAGTCATGTGCTCTTGAGCAAGGCACTTCTACCATCAGGGCCTGGTTCCTTATAGAAAGCAGAAGACATGAGCAGCGGTAAAGGTAGTTGCCAGCAAGTCTCACGACCTGAGTTTGTCCTCTAGGATCATGGTGGGAAGGGAAAAGTCTCAGTGTTTTCCACTGATCCTGACAGAGAGAGGCTCACTCACTACACCATTCCCCACACACAAATAAATAAATGAGACAAAAAAAAAAGTTTTAAGAAAAAAGAAAGCAGGCTGGGTGGTGGTGTTGCATGCCTGTAATCCCAGCACTCTGGGAGGCAGAGGCAGGTGGATTTCTGAGTTCGAGGCCAACCTGGTCTACAGAGTGAGTTCCAGGATAACCAGGGCTACACAGAGAAAACCCTGTCTCAAAAAAAAAAAAAAAAAAAAAAGAAAAAGAAAAAAATAAGAAAAAAAATGAAAAAAGAAAGCAGAAAATATGAGAGTTCCACAGGGAATGTAGAGATAAACTGGACAAGCCTCACCTGTCCCTTTTGGTGGAATGTGTGGAGGAGCTGACATTTAAGTCTTGCACAGATTGGTGGGCTATCACAGAAACAAGAATACTCCTGGTTCTTACCAGTGGGGAGTCTCTCCCACCTCAGCATCCAGAAAACAGTGGGGCTTTCCTGGGCCTGCACTCAACACAGCTCTTTGTGATAATTCCGTGATGTGTCTGTTACTAAGCCCAGCTTGGTTAGATCCCTTGAGGCAAATTCAGAGTAGAATTAACATTGTGACTCTACATTCTATAAACCATGAAATGTGTCTGGAAATAAAGTGCTGGGTTTACCCATGAAAAAAAAATACTACCCTAAAACAGTAAAATTATAAGTGTATTATTATTGTCAGTGGCACTACTTATTGAGCACACCATAGGCTACCCACAAAGCCTACACCCAGTGAGAATGGGAAACATTGTGTTTGTCTAGGAACTCCCAGTGGCCAGAACAGCACCAAGACCTAGAAACCATTTGCCGTAATTACAGCGAGTGGATGGGTGGATCTACGAATGTGTCATCGACTTTTATGACGATACACAGAGCAAACTGAATGACAAATAGAAGGATGGGCAAGTGACTTCCTCCAGAGCAAGAGGAAAAGGCAGCTGATTTGGATAGCGTAGGATGAAACCTGGGGAGGCTTGTACAAGAGAACCTTGTAAAGTGGTCACTCCCTGATCCCTACCTAACCTTTTTATTGTCTTTTTATTGATCATGGATCACTTAGCGTGCATTAGCAACTGTACCGGTGCTCTGCGTACATTATATCTAACCCAAGGGATTTTTTTTTTTAACCTGATTCCATAAATTCCCAGTTGTTTGTTTAATGCTTGGCAGAGAGGGGGATTCAATCTCATTTCTTTTACTAGTCAGTGCTTCAGCGGACGCAGTTTGGTTCTTTAAGGACTCATTAAGGTGCTGTGGAGCACAAGGGAGGCTTGAAATCTGTCCCAGGCTTTGGTTTAGATGTCCTAACATACTGGAAGAGTCGGCTCTGAACACATTCTGACTCCCCACTTCTTAGTCAGGCTCCTGAATCCACGCTGCTCATTAGTTTTATCCCTCCAACAAGCTGCTCGAGTTTAAGATAAGGATATCTGTGCTAATTCCTCTACGGAAGGGAGCCTAGTGACACAAGGGGCTGTCACCTTTGAGAGAACCTTTGTAGGCATGCCTGAGTAGATAAGCATGAGTGTGTGTGCGTGAGCTCCTGAAGCTGCCGGGGATTGATGCACAGCCTCAGCCTTTAGTGATCTGGTGATCTTCAAGACGCTGCTGTGTCTTTGTCCTTCAGTTCTCTCATCTGTAAAGAGGACATCAAATCATGTTTACTTCACGGTAAAAAAGAATTGGGTGAGTGGATGTGTGTGGCGTGTGTAGAGGACAGCTTGGCACACTCTAGGCTTTGTAAATGGGTTAGTCACTATCGTCATTGCCTCAGTCCTTCCCAGAAGTGGGATTGGGAGAGCATTGGTTGGGACCAGCTGGGTGCTGTTGTGTAAAGGGGACAGGATGGAGATTCAGCGAGCCTGGCTTCTAGTTTACGCGCTACATGTATTAGATTTCCAGGGTTGCCATAAAATAAGCAGCACTGACTGGATGGCCAAACTACTGTCCTGCAGAACTGAATGCTGCAAGCCTAAGGTCAAGGTCTTAGCAGGCTTGGTTTCTTCTGAGGCTGGTCTCCTTAGCTAGCAGGTGGTCACGTTCTCCATGTGACTTCTCAGATCTCCATTGCATGTATTTGTTTCTTAATTCCTTCTTGTATGGGCAGGAGTTAAATTGGAGTAGAGCCCACTCTGGCCATATCTTACCTTATAGAAAAAGCCCTATGGCCAAAAACGTGTATGAAGGGGGAGAGGCAGTGTTGTCTGCCCGCAGCACTGTGATTCTGAGCAAACCATTTCCCCTTTTTATAGGTGTCCTCACATGTAAATTTGCACAGAGGTTGAAGCTGAAAGCACTCTTTTTTTTATGGTTCCTCTTAGCTTTGATCATGTAGCTTTCCTAAGATTAAGCCTTTTCTCTCTTTAATACTCTTAGGTAGGTGGAACCGTCCTTACCCTACTAGTGCAGATTAACTTTCTCTTGCATACCAGATACTGCTTGGCATTGGGAAAGCATCTGAGCAAGAAAGAGGCCTGTTCTCTTGGTTCCCATGGCTTACTGTCTAGCGCCAAGAGAAAGACTCTAAAACTAGCTCACCAGTACTCACCTACAAAACCTAGCCTTCTAGTTTTCGAAGAGATCGTTATCCTTCTTCATGGCTGTGGGCTATTTGTGAACATCCATTTTTATCTTCCCTCTACCATGCTTTGTACATCTGGCAAACGGGGAAGCCTAACAAGACATGTTCAAATACATAAACAAGTAACCAACCACAGGGTAGAAACTGGTCTATAAGGATGATGTTAAAGGTGGCCCAGATCCACAAATCATACTAAGTGCTTTTTCACAACGCTGAGAAATCATTTGATTTGAGTATTTCATACTAGGATCTCCTTAATGTCTGCTGTCACAGTGTGGGTGACAACCGACTTTGTTCTGCTTAAACTATTGATTCTGGACTTATTTATTGCTCCTTATGGCCAGGCCATGGGCATGTTTTGAAGCAGAGGACTGTGATTATTATCATAGTGATACCAGAATGTCGCTTTGGAATGTCAAAACAATGCAAACAAACAGTGATAACAATCAAAACAACAAAGCCCACACATTCGTCTGTGGACAGCTCCTCACACACACCAGGTAGAAAAGTGCCAATGCTCTGTGCCACAGGCTGGAGGCTGGGTAGGGAGGAATGCTTGCTGAGACAAGTGTTGGCTGGGATCCTGATTTGTGCCAGGTACAGGCTAAGACTTTTAGAGGCTAAACGTAGTGGGCAATGGTTACTGCTCTTCTGGTGCCAATAGATAAAGAGAGGCAGAGATGGCACACGCTAAAGGGAAAAAGTTCTAAGAGGCCACGGGGACCCACTTTCCTGGAAAGCAGGGTGCAATGGAGAGCTACCTTCAGAAGGTCATGGAACCTGCTCAGATGTCTTGCTCAATCCTTTGTGCCTTCCGCCTGTGGACAAGTCTTACTCATAAGTTGAAAACCTTTTATTTCATTTGTGAAGCATCAAGATCTAGTCATGAGATATGAGCTATTTTAAACAGCACCATGAATCTGCGTGAGGCGGGGGACCGTGAGAGGAAGCCTGGCAAATCTGAGCTGGGTTGGAAGTTCCAGGGACCCAAAGGGACAGCAGGAGCTTCACCTGCTCCTGACACCAGGCTCCCTGCCACAGCCCCCCATAGAGAGAGTTATGACCATCAGTCAAGTAGCGGCATGGCTCCCAAGCCCCTCCGCATGTAGATGGTGCATCCCTAACATCTCAGACCAAGCCAATAGGAAGCACCTGCTGTCAGGCCCCTAGCTCACCCCCAAACTGTATCTAAGATCCTATCCAGAAGGAATAAAGGTGTGTGAGAATTACTCTATCACCTGACAGCATCTGTCCTATAAGAGCTGTAACACTTCCTGGGAAGAGAACTGCTTCTCCTCTAGAATTCCCCTGCACCTCACTCTCTACCCAATGGTTGCACTTCCCCCTCCCTGCTCCTTTCCCCTTCCCCAGTTTGAATGCTCCTACCGGGCCAGGCCAGAGACCTCTGTAGATAGCATCTGGTGCACAGACTGGCAAATGTGTGCTGAGTTAGGAGGCCCATGTGTGGCTTATATTTTATGTGCTAAATTAGCCAGAACCATGCATGTGTATAATCATTAGTGAGGGTGGGTATGTGTGAGTGTGTGCGCACTCATGCAAGTGTCTGTGTGTCTGTGTCTATTTGTGTATAGGAGTGACAGAGATTACTGGAAGGAAAATGACAGAAACAAAGTATTCTGCTATAGGCATTAAGTCTTCCTTGACTGATGGGGCTATGGCAAGATGCCCATCGCTACCTTCTGAATACATGATCGTCACTGAGCATTGTTTGTGGACCCAGCTTCTCAGTCTAGGTGCTTCTCAAAGACACTTAAATATCCTCTCCTTGGGAGTGACCTTCCCAGATCCATAGCCCAGGTTAAGATGCTCCATTAAGTATACTAATAGCACCCTCTAATGCTTCCATTACCGCCTCAATAGAACATGAGGGCTCCTTGCATTCACATTTAGAACATCTATCTTTCTTACATACGGCGAGCAGTTTTGTGAGCACAGGACCTGACTTGTCTCAACATAAACTTATTTCCAACACATGACACGGTACAGGGCTCATGGGAGCTGCTGCTGAAGGGTGCTTTAGTTGTTGAGTGCAAAAATAGATACCAGTCATTTTTGTTTACATTTCTGGCAGCTAGCACAATTCCCAAGTGTTCAAAACATTGATCTGCGTTAAAGAATCCCATCTCTGGCTCTGCAGTTAGCAAACCACATTACTCCCACTTTGCCACTTTGATTTAGGTTTAAACAAGACTATGGGGCAAGCAGAGCAAGGATCAGCATCTCCCCATGGCCTCAGAGCTATGCACCTCAGTGGGATAATCAGTTGTGTAAGAGCATCCAATCAGACAATTATCAAAGAGTGAAGACCAAGGATACCCAATGAGGAGGGCATCGCTATTTCCTACTCATAGCACAAGCCTCACAGGCACCAGGGAGAATTAAGTTCAGAATCCAGGCACTAGCTCCAAGTTGAGAGCATCTCAAAACTGTATCCAGGTGCTTTCAGCGACTTCTCAAGCTTGCAGCTGCTCTGGAGAATCAAAGTGGGACATAGGTCACAGAACTTGACTCTAGAAAGGCCAGACCACTCTGAAGCTCTACCATCTAATCAGTCAAGTGGCAGTAATAACAGCAACCACTTCACAGAAGACAATGAAAACAAAGTATGTTCTCTTAGCTCTCAGTGGTTCTCAAGCTTCCTAATTCTGGGACCCCAGAATTAATTAATTAATTAATTAACTAATTAATTAACTAACTAATTAATTAATATAGTTCTTTATGTTGTACTGACCTCCCCAACCATAAAATTATTTTTGTTACTACCTCATAACAGAAGTTTGCTATTATTATGAATCATAATGTAAGTATTTGTGTTTTCTGGTGGTCTCAGATGACCACTGTGAAAGGATCTTTCAACCCCTAAAGGGGTCGCAACCCACAGGTCAAGAACCACTGTCCTAGAAGATAAGGATAGTTCTGACTTTACAATGTTTCATGGGCCCATGGCCTGCTTGCTGGTCACTGAATCTATGCATTTCTATTCAGAATCTTTTAAGAGAGAGATAAGCCACTTTTTTTATTCAGTGGCTTATGGGTTCTCTAGTTATTTATCTATCTTGTCCATGCAGCTGTGCTAGAGTGTCTTGTTTCTGCCAGGATCTTCAAGAGCTTTAAGTAGGAACAATTTACAGAAGAGAGAACCTACAGTACATGCAATTCTAAGCACTGAAAGCCATTTACCCCCAAATCTAAACACATCCAGGACCATTTGTCAGTGTTCTAGGCCACCATAGAAAAATATCACAATGAGTCATGTAAAAGAACATATAACCATCACCTCACAGCTGTATAGGCTAAAGGCCCTAAAGTAGAGGATGAACAGAGCTGTGGTCTCTCTCAAGCGCTAGGGCAGGAGCCCCCGTGCCATTTCCTCATGCCTGTGGTCACGGGCACGCCTTGCATACTATGTGGGTGTGGCCTTTCAACTTCTGCTTCTTTCATACCACTTGTCACATTTTTCTCTCGGAACTATTCTCCCTCCTTTTGTAAAGGTAGCAGCCCCTGGTTTAGATGCCATCCTTGCCCAATGCAAACCCTATTTCGATCATTTCTATAAAATCCCATTTCCAAGTACAGTCACATTCACAGGCACCAGGACTTAAGACCTGAACATCTGTTTTTGGAGGGCAGAATTCAACCCGCAGTAGAAAGTGAGGGGAGGAAGTGAGGTCTCTCCTGATTCCTGTCCATCTGAGAAGTTCGATGTTGGGGTAGTGAGAAATGAGCTAGAAATCAGTCTGAGATGAGAAGTACTTTATAGAGAATGACGGCAAGACAGAATGTGATAACGAGGGGCTTGGAGATTATCGTGATCTGAATGCGCTTGGCCCAGGGAGTGGCACTATTAGGAGGTGTGGCCTTGTTGGAGTAGGTATGTCACTGTGGGGGTAGGCGTTGAGACCCTCCTCCTAGCCATGTGGGAACCAGTCTTCTCCTGGCTGCCTTTCTATCAAGATGTGGAACTCTCAGCTCCTCTAGCCCATGTCTGCCAGGACCCTTACATGTGCCTTGATGATAATGGACTGAACCTCTGAACCTGTAAGCCAGCCCCAATTAAATGTTGTCCTTTATAAGAGTTGCCTTGGTCATGGTGTCTCTTTACAGCAATGGAAACCCTAACTAAGACCGATACCCAAGAGTTAGTAAAGGCCACTGAGATCAGAAAATTGGGAGGAAATGGATTCTCCTATCTTGGCCATGTATGTACTGTGTGAATCACAAGGAACCAGAGTCAACTTCTCACACCATCTAGGAGAGTAGAAAAATAATAAATATTCAGAGGGACGAGAGCCAGATGGTGACGGGAAGAACAAATGAGAGGGGGAGGGGAAGACAAAGACTGAGGGGGAGCTGGGTCCTGGGTCCTGGATAACTGTCACCTCTGTCCCACAGCACAGCACTCTGCAATGTGTTCGCCTCAGTGTATTATACCTGTCTGTCACTGCCTCCAGTCGGTGACTAGAAGAGCCTAGGTCTCAATAAATGATTGCCGAGTGAAAGGGGTAAAACTTGGCAGAAACTCTACCCTAAAGACATGGTTGAGGAGGAACAGTGGAGAAAGATACATATGCTAGAAGTTAACCCAGAGCTCCCAATTCAGCTAGTCACCTGACTTACTTTGAAGAGCTGCTTGGGTCCCAGCCCCTAAAGGCTGAGTGAGGAGAAGAACGGCTTACCTTCCCCCTTTGCTTCAGGGAGCAGCAGGCTTCTGGTAGAAGCCCATTGTACAGGTGGTAACACCAGTCATATGACAAACTCAACTGTCTGCAAGTTCAAATAACACAGCCGCAAAGAGCTCACAGGGCTAGTATGTCCCCAGGGTAGAGCATTTCAGAACAGAGAAAGATACTGTGTCACTGGGTGATCTGAACGGAGGACACTAGAAGCCAGGATTCCAGTCGTGATCAAAGCTGAGCTACTTCACAGACCCATAGAATATCTTTTCCTAGGTCATTTTCCTTCTCCCTTAGATTTATTTATTTATTATTATATGTAAGTACATTGTAGCTGTCTTCAGACACTCCATAAGAGAGAGTCAGATCTCATTACAGATGGTTGTGAGCCACCCGTGTGGTTGCTGGGATTTGAACTGGGGACCTTCAGAAGAGCAGTCAGCTGCTCTTAATTGCTGAGCCATCTCTCCAGCCCTCCTTCTCCCTTAGAGATGCAGAAATTAAACCTGGTGAAGGAGTTGTGCTGGGCAGAGGAAGAAGGGTTGGGCAAGAGTCCCAATATACACCAGCCATCACCAGCACAGGGCCTCAGACAAGACCCTCAGTCTCTGGTCTTAAGTTTCCTTTCCTGCAAAATGAATCTGTGGAGGCAGCATACCTGAGTGCATATTGTAACACGGTACCATGGGAAATCTTCCTGTGTTGTTCATCTTATGAGCCAGACAAGAAAAAACAATATCAGCTACAAGGCCAAAATAGTTTGATCCCAGCCCCAAACACCCATGCGCAATTGTCCTTCAGCGAAGGACAAGCCGGAGTCCTGTGTCTGGAAGAGATAAACACTTCCATGATGCTACTTTGTGCAGAATCTGGGGTGAGGGACCCGTGAGCAAGGCAGAAGAAGGAAGTGCTCAGGGAGCACCTGCAGAAGTCTGAGCAGTCTGTCCTCACTTCCGTCAGGCAGATCACTATCCTTTGAGGAAGAATATAAAAATTGGCAAAAAAAAAAATCCCAAATAAGTAGAATTATCCTACCTGTATGAAAATGAATTCTTTTAAGCAATAAAGATGAAACTAAGAATTCTGGGAAGTCCTGGATAGGTTAGAAGAGTTACAGATGCATAGATGTTTACAAAAAATTGTCAACACAAAATTGATCATTTTTTTTAACCAATGGGTAATTTTGATTTACGGATTTGTTTATTTGTTGTCTATTTTATTTTGAGGAGTCAGTTTGCCGGCTGGGAATGACTCAGACTTACAAAGAATATAAATCCAGGGAATGGGGTAGGCAGAACTCTGGAAGTAATTTAAGGGCAAATGTGATACCGCAAGGGGTAGTCCCTCCTGTCAAGGCTAAAGACTGGAGTTCTGTCCCTGGAAAACACGTGGTGGAAGAGAATAACTGACTTCTGCAAGTTGCTCTCTGATTTACAAATGTGTGTCATGGCACGGCTGCTACAATCAGTCAATGCATCAATCAAGAAGTGTAAAAAAAAATCGTAAAAAAATAAGTAATCTTTTCATACCTAGATGGCCATTAAAGGTCCTGTACCCAGAGCTTACAAGATAGTTCAGTAGGTAAAGGGACTTGCTGTGTAAGGCAGATGATCTGAGTTCAATTTCCTGAGTCTATATAAATGTGGAAAAGGGGAAACAACTCTACAAGGTTGCACCTCTACACCCTGCCCCCACATGCACACATGCATACACACACACACTCACATGCACATATGCATGCTTAATTGCTCACTAATAATAAATTAAACACATATGCTAGAAGTCCTCTATTCTATATGTTCTCTGAGTCAGGTTTCTTTTACTCTGTTACATCCAGTAGAAGCTATCATCGTTATCTCCAGAACACCTACAGTAATGTGTGTACGCTCTCTGCCATCCATCCTTTCCATTACATTAAGCAGAACTCTGTATCACTATTGGTTCTGATTGTCTTCAAGGGGGCCATGAACATTTTCAGCGAAGTTTCTCTTTTATAGTGAAGCCTACGGATAATTGAAAGAATGACGACACCGCCCCTTTCCAGGGTGTTGTCTTCCTGGTTAAACATCTTCAGTCGGCTCAGCCATCCTTCAGTTGTTATGGAGACGAAGTGTTGGGGACTGCTGATCTGGGAGACAGATGGAGCTAGCTCTTCACTGGGGACTCTTGCCCAGGAGCTGGGTCTCCTTAGCCAAGTCACAGGTCTGCTCCTATTTTGTGAGGGATTTTAGAAGCCTAAATGAGAGAACCATATGGCATGGTATGATATCTGGGGATGAGTGCTTCGGGTGATTGGTGGTGCCAGAATCATGATTGAATTAAGGATATGTTAGTTGAAATTATTTCTTTGTTAGGAGGCTTCTATGTAAAAAAAAAAAAAAGTATTGAAACTTCTGTGAATTAAAAAAAAAAATAGGGATATGTGACCTGGCCAGGATGAATTACAAGACTACTAGAGACACAGTGAGAAACTATGAGTCTTGGAGTCCAAAGGAGTCTGTGAAGTGAGGATGACAGGGCCTCCCTCCTTCCTGGTGACCGGCATTGTAGGAACAAATTATGTGGTATCTGTGGTTTGTAGAATGAACACTCCCCTTGCTCCCAGCTACCTTGGTTTTCCCCACATTCACGTTTATGTTTTGTATTATAGACACATGTGTACTCCACATTGCAGAGAGGATTACACACATACATGTGATTACTAACCCAATATTACATATGATGACTGATTGGATTGTTCTGAATTAACCTTCTCCCAGTCCATGTACCCCAGAAGGGAATACAAGGTTGAAACCAGCAGAACTAAGTTGATTTTGATTTTCCAGAATTGCCTGAACATCAACAGAATGAGGAAAGGAGAAAGCAATGGTGACTGGGGAAGCATTGACTTCGCAAGTCTCGGAAACGTGGCTTATCATCCGACCAGCTCCCAAATGATCGATTGCCTTAGCCCTCTCCCCTCAACATAACCTGTCACTGAGAGATTAGATGGAAGTCAGTTTTCTAGGATGTGAACCCACTTTTCTTGCATCGCTAACTTTCTGAATAAAGCATAAAAGACCCAATTTCCGTCTCTGCTCATTGGCCTCTGAGTGACAGGCAGCAGGGAACGTGGGCACTCCAGTTACATGATCGCGATTTGTCAACGTGTCTGTTTCTTCCTGCAGACAGTAAGTCACTGTGTTGGGGGAAGTGTTGATGCTGTCTAACAGCTCTCCCTGTCCGTGGAAACGGGCCCCGCCCTTCATCCTCAGTGGTTTCAGGGTTCTGCCATTCGCATTAAGTTCAGGTCTGTTGTGAGCACTGGGCTGAGTCCATTGTCAGCCTGAACAATGAGGATTCTCTATGCCTTTGTGGTCAAAGCAAAGCCATTCAGAGTCCTACCACTCAACTAACTCTAAAGGCTCATGAACAGGCAAGTTTCTTTCTTTTGAATTATGAATTCTGAGAATACAAGCTTGGGACAAAATTGATTTAGCTAGCATCTTTTGTGGGCCTCAATGTTATTACAGTTTTGGGAGGCCTCCTCATGTCAACATATACCTTTTTAGATATTTTCAACTCAGTGAATTTAGCAGAGGTAAATGGTTATGTGGTGGTAGAGGGGCTGAGAGGAAAACCAGGACTGGGTTGACGGCAAGCTTCTCGTCATTGTTGGGGAGTCTGTCACCCCTACGGCTGGGAGGAGAAAGGCTGGAAGCCCCCATGGTAGAACTTGGGCCTCAGGAGAGAAAGCCTGGGCTGGACTTTCAGACACAGTTTTCCCAGAGGTACCCAGGCTGAGACGGCAGTGTGCACCACAAACTGTGGGAGAATTGCAGAGGCTCTGAGGAGGCAGCTTCATGTGTAGGTGCTAGAAGTACCCAAAATGTCTGTTACTCCCCACTTCTGTGGGAGGGAGGCAAAGAGAAGTCTTCAGCGTTATTCCTGGAGAAAGCCTCTTCTTTCCTCCCCTACTCAAGTTCCGCTACAGTCATATTGGCAGACTCTTAGAAGGTGACTTAATAAGAAAATGTGGGGCTTGCCTGAAGTTCTATAGTCCGAGCCTCCTCTAAACCTGAGAGAAATTAGGCATAAGACCATCCCAGTGTGCGACAGGCTAGGGCTTGATCTAGGAACTGGGATAACCATAGACAAGAGAGATATAAACCTGCTGTCTAGTTGTTGTGAGGATGGGCATTAAAAAGAAAGCCCACATTCAAAGAAGTTAATGTGGCATTATATAAGGGAGTGGTTTTCAACCTGTAGGTCACTACACCATCACTACAATGCCACTTTGGGGTCACTTAAGGCCATTAGAAAAATGCAGATATTTACATTTCGATTCAGAACAGTAGCAAAATTACAGCTATGATGTAGCAATGAAAATAATTTTATGGTTGGGAGTCACTGCATCATAAGGAAGTGTATTAAAGGGTCGCAGCATTAGGAAGAATGAGAGCCACTGAGACAAGGTATCATTTGAACTCAGTTTCTAGAAGCTGCACTCGAGATGGAAGTCACTTGTTTAAGAGTGAAACTGATTGTTGATTTTATGTTACCTGGTCTGAGCTATGGTGAACAATTGCTCAGTCAAATACTAATCCATATATTGCTATAACGTTATTTTTAAGATGTAGATAACATTTAAAACCAGTAGAATTTAAGCCTTTTGCCATATGTGGTGTGAATAGGCTTCATCCAATCAGTTGAAGGACTTAAGAGTGAATATTGAGCTCCCCCCACCCAAACAGAACACATTTCCCTCTCTTCAGCTAGCAACATAGAAATTCTAATTTTTGGATTGAAGATGGTGATATCAGTTCTTACCCAGATCTCTTTCCAACCTCTGACTTGTGTACGGCTTTCAGATATGTCATTCCAAAACTATATGAGCCAGTTCCTTAAAAGCCTGCAAACTATGGACTCATAAACCAATGCATGTATCTCTATCCGCTATCTACTTATCTTTCATCTTCCTGTTTATCTTCTAATCGTGTATAGATTATTCACCTATCATTTACCCAGTCCTTCCTATTGGGTCTTTTCCCCTGGAGAGTCATGACTATTTCAGGGCAGGAGGAGAAGTAGAGTAGAGATGGAGTTCCAGCCAAAGCTTTCTCCACATTAAAAACAAAAAGGCATGGAGAGCTTGGCGGTGCAAATTATACTGTGAAGTTTGACAAAAGAGTGGTGTTCCTAGCGGTGAGTTCAGCCAGTCCCTGGCAGTAAGTAGGCTGATGTTGCAAATTACACCACACATACTTGGCCATTTGATCTCTCTCTCCAACCCTCCCTCTCTGCCTCCCTCCCTCCCTCTCTCCTTTCCCCTCCCTCCTCCTCTGTCTCTGTCTCTCCCCCGTTCTCTCTCATGTTTATTTGTGGGTACCTCTATGTGGAGACAAGGGATCTATCCTGAGTACTGTTTTTCAGCTGCCGCCCACTTCTCTTGAGAAAGGGTCTCTTCATTGGCGTGGATCTCACAGATGAGACCGAGCAGGCTGGCGTGAGTCCCAGCCCCAGTGATCCACCTGTCTGCAGCTCCTCAGCATTGCAGTGAAAGCAAGAACAGCCACACTTGGGTTTTTACTGTAGGGTCTGGGCATCGAAAGGTCTTCCTGTTTACACGACGACAAGCACCGAGCCAACAGATCCAGCTACCCAGCCTGGTCCCTATTGTTTTATGGTATAGTAGTTTCATTCCAGAAAGTTACAAATACTTCAGGGAGAAAATAAAACAAAAATAATATAGAATGCCTTCATCATCTATTGACAAATTGCAAGGTTATTTCTTTATTTAGAAAACAAGCTTCAGGTTTCATATTAAGGACATGGGGTCCAATTTAAGGTTCTGGGCTTGTTAACTCTTAAAGTGACCTTCAAATGTGCACGATTACTTTTAACTTTACTTCCTGGATATTCTGGAGAGCTAGTCAAGGAAGTATCTTACCGGGCCCCACCCACTTCTCCTACTTCTGCCCCCACACTCCTGCCATTCACTACCAGGACAGTGACACTTCCTCTCCAAGTTACCTTTCTTCCCAGGAAGCCTCAGTTTTCTTTATGCTCCTCTTCAGGGTTCTGGGTGCCTCTTTATTATTGCATTATTGCAATGATATTGCAAAGACTTCACTTTGAGATGAATAATCACCCTGTTTTCCCCAGGGCAGAGAGTCTTCTTGGCAGTCTAGTATATTTGCTTGCTTCTCTGTTGTTGGGATAAACACCATAAACATAAACTTTTGGGAGAAAAGGGTTTATTTTATTTTATAGCTTATGGTCCATCATGAAGAATTTCATGGAAGACTGCTACTTACTGGCTTGCTCTCCAAGGCTCACTCTTTTATTGTTTTCTTCCTTTCTTCCTTCCTTCCTTCCTTCCTTCCTTCCTTCCTTCCTTCCTTCTTCCTTCCTTCCTCTCTCCCTCCCTCTCTCTCTCTCTTTCTCTCTTTCTTTTTTTCTTTCTTTCTCTCTTCCTCTCTTTCTCTCTCTCCCGCCCTCCTTCTCTCTCCCTCCTCCCCCCTCCTCTCTTTCTTTTCACTGAGAGAGGGTGTCTTAGGGGTTTCTATTCCTGCACAAACATCATGACCAAGAAGCAAGTTGGGGAGGAAAGGGTTTATTGAGCTTACACTTCCACACAGCTGTTCATCACTAAAGGAAGTCAGGACTGGAACTCAAGCAGGTCAGGAAGCAGGAGCTGATGCAGAGGCTATGGAGGGATGTTTCTTACTGGCTTGATTCCTCTGGCTTGCTCAGCCTGCTCTCTTATAGAACCCAAGAATACCAGCCCAGGGATGGTACCACCCACAAGGGGCCCTGCCCCCTTGATCACTAATTGAGAAAATGCCCCACAGTTGGATCTCATGGAAGCACTTCCCCAACTGAAGCTCCTTTCTCTGTGATAACTCCAGCCCGTGTCAAGTTGACACAGAAAACTAGCTAGTACGCAGGGTTTCTTTGTGTAGCCCTGGCTGCCCTGGACTTGATTTGTAGACCAGGCTGACCTTGAACTCACAGAGATCCTCCTGCCTCCTGCTGGGATTAAAGGCGCAATCCACCATGCCTGGTCCACTCAATTTTTAAAATACAACCCAAGACCACCTAACTAGTAGTGGCACCACCCACAGTGGCCTGGTGTGACACAACCTATAGTGGGCTGGGCCCTCCATCATCAATCATCAATAGAAAAAAATTACTCATAGTTTGATTACACACCCATTAGATAGAGGGAATTTTTTTTTTCAGTTGAGGCACCCTCTTCCCAGATTACCCCAGTTTGTGTCAAGTTGACAAAGGCCGAACCAGTACAACTAGACTTTCGTTGATAAATATAGGACAAATCATCTTCCTTTTCTTTGTCTTGTCCTGACTGTGAGTCACTGGGGATATATGCTCCTGTCCTGCTCAGCCTGGTATTTGTACATGCCCACATTCATACACAGTTAGCAGCTCATCTGCCATTGGAGTTGGGCAAGTCAGGAAACAGATACGTTTTCCTTCTTAGAAATTCAGAAACTCATTAAGCAAGAGGCTCAGAAAAGCCAGGTGGTCTGGCTTTATTCATGAGAAAAACGGACAATATTAGTGAGGGGGCTTAGGTCTTCTTGCTAATGACTTAATATCTCACCTCTTCAAGCACAAGTTTAGCCCATTGCATTCTCACTCCTTCTGGACCACGTCAAGCATCTCAGCACCTTCCCTGAGTGCAGAAAACGGGATGCTCCAGGGACATAAATCCCAAAGGGGCGAGCGAGAGGCTGAATGGAGTATGCAAAGCTTGCCTCCTAAATCCTCATATAATGTAAGTCACTTTCATATTTGAGATGAGATGAGAGAGGTGGATGGAAGTGTGGGAGACAGAAATCAGAGAGGCGTGTCATTATAGGCTTCCTCCACAAGGAAGGATGAAGCCACAGAGAGGAAAATTACCAGAACTGTGTGAGTAAACGAATGAATCAGCGAGAACCATGGGTGCTGATCATCCTCCACCGGCCATTTGTTGTGGAGACTGGATCCTGCGTGCTGTAACCATCACCATCATCATCATGTCTCCAAGTAGAATAGCTTCAGCTAAATGCACTGTACTGCCTGGAGAAGTTAAGGTGCCACACTGAGAAAGTCACTATTGTTTTCAGGGTTTTTTGCAGCTACTGATTATATATATATATATATATATATATATATATATATATATATATATATCATTCAGTTTCAAAAATGGAACACTTATCTGTTTGCCAGATAATTTTTCTTTGCTCAGGCTGGAGGGGTTGGTCTTGTTAGGATGGTGAGTGACGTTGTATGATGTTTTGCCTCAAGTGAGTTTCCTGTAGGGTTGTCCCTATGGAGACAACAGTGATGTGAGGTTATGTTAAGACAGAGAAGATTTGCCTTGGCTGAGAGGACTGGAGCTGTCCTGCTTCAGCTGCTCCAACTCAAGAGGATTTTCCAGCAGTAATCAGCAGGGCCAGGCGAAAAGAGGCCAGGATCTCATACACACCAGCCATAGATTAACTTGGCCCAGCAGGTGTTTCAGCGAGGCTAGAGATGAGGCATGGCCAGGCTCTGATGAGGAGTGTTGGCCATACACA
The DNA here is from genome assembly GCA_964023405.1 of Apodemus agrarius. NCBI lineage: Eukaryota > Metazoa > Chordata > Mammalia > Rodentia > Muridae > Apodemus > Apodemus agrarius. The sequence goes on along the minus strand of OZ030005.1, from coordinate 34,460,329 downwards.
TGATGTCCGGAATGGCAGTGTGGCAGATCAAAAGGTAAGGCCAGGAGTTGGGTATTTATTTGTCATTTGAGGCAGGATAGTCTATGTAGCCTAGACTGGCCTTGGACAAGCTTGTGATCTGCCTGAGTGCCTGAGTGATAGGAGGGTATCATCACTACAGGGCTTAGCACGAACATTTTGTTTCATGTTAGTTCATTATAGTTCACCTATCTGATGTAGGTCTTCTGAGTACTAGTCTCCTCAGCCTGTGAAATAAGGTGAAGAATGTTAAATACCTTCCCCAATCTCTTCCACTGCAAACCACCAGACCCCAGGCACCTCTACCTTTGTGGAATCTTTGTTGAGTGAAATGTTTTTGTTTTTAGATATGGTTCCATACCCTCTGTGTCTTCCTGTGGCAGATATTGTATTCTGAGTGTGTTAGATGAAGAATATTAATAAAGCCCAGGGCAAACTGACTTGAGATGTAGTATTTGCATTGTGGTTTTCCATGATGGGCATCTCCTAGATCCTAGATATTAGCATCCTGGGCCTTTCTACATCATATTCCATGATGTTTCCAGACACATGGCTCCAGAAATACCAGAATCCACTTCTCATAATGGCTTTTTGCCCTAACTGTACTCAAAAGGCAGGGAGCTGATATTGGTTGGTTCATTGCCTCTATTTTGCTGGCGTTGGACTTTCTGCCTGTGTTTTATAGCCCACCAAAGCTCTGCCTCATTTGCAAACTTCTTCCCAGAGGAGAGAACAAAACAAAAATACGCAGCCCTAACTCCTTCAAAAACAAAGACAAGGCGTGTGCTATGATGCAGAGACAAAGTCTTTCTTTTAGGAAAGTGCCATTAGCTTAAAAAGCTATCATTGTATCTATGAGCTGAAGGAAATACTGGACAAAACACTGTATTGACAGGATGTGGACCAAGTGGGTTAATCATTAATATAGGTACAGTAATATGTTTATGGTACAGTATTAATAAGCTCTATATTATGTTTAGTATATCTGCTTATAATAGAGACCTTTAACATTTTTAGATTTAATTTTTAAAAATTTATTTATTCAAGTTACATCCCAGTATCAGCCCTCCTTCTCCTCTGAGGAGGGGAAGGCACCCTGGGTATGACCCCCCCCCCACTCCCCATCAAGTCACTGAAGGACTGGACACATCCTCTCCCCTTTAGGCCAGACAAGGTGGCCTGACCCAGTTAGGGGAATGGGATCCACAGGCAGGCAACAGATTAAGGGGCAGCCCCTGCTTCACTGTTGGGGGACCCACACGAAGACCAAGCTGCACATCGGCTACATATGTGCAGAGGGCCTAGGTCCAGCCCACCTTCACTCTTTGGTTGGTGGTTCATTCTCCCAACCAAGAGTACAGGTTAGTGTTGTCTTCCTGTGGAGTCCCTGTCCTCTTTGAGTACCTCAGTCCTTCCCCCAACTCTTCCATAAGACTCCATCAAATGTTTGGCTGTGGGTCTCTGCATCTGTATTCATTGGCTATTGGTTGGGGCCTCTCAGAAGACAGCTAGGCTAGGCTCCTGTCTGCAAGCACAACAGAGTATCATTAATAGTGTCAGGGATTATTTCTTGCCTATGGGATGGGTCTCCATTTGGGCCAGTCATTGGTTGGCCACTCCTTCTGTCTCTGCTCTATCTTTGTACATGCACATTTTGTAGGCAGGACACATTTTGGATTGAAGGTTTTGTGGGTGTGTTGCTGACCTTATCCCTACACTGGTAGTCCTTCCTGGCTACAGGAAGAGGTCACTTCAGGCTCCATATCCTCCACTGATAGGAGTCTCAGCCAGAGTCACCTTCATAGACACCCTAGGGCCTCCTCCATCCCAGGTCAAAAGATATCTTTCTTGTTGGCAATGGAGCATGCATGAAAAATACAGGTGTATGCACATGTGTGCAGGTGTGTGTAGGTGTGTGTGTGTGTGTGTGTGTGTGTGTGTATGTGTATTTTGATTTGGAAGGTTTGGAAGAGAAAGGAAATTAACACTTAATGAGGGTATTAGTTTCCATGGTTTCTGTAATAGTTACTACAAACTTGATACATGGATCACTCTTCTCCAAACTCGTATCTGACAGAAAACAACAAATGTTTGTCTGGCCTTACAGATTGAGGGTACAGTTCACCATGGTGGGCAGGCATGGAGGCAGGAGCCTGAGGCATCTGGTTATGTTTTATTCATATGAGGAAACACAGAAAGATGAAGGCGCTCCTATCTTCCTTTCTATACAGACATGGTCCCCTGCCCTTGGGGATGGTGTCACTCACATTAAGGGTGGGTCTGCCATCCTCAATTAAATGTCTCTGAAAACATCCTCATATACATGCCCAGGTATCTCCTAGGTGATTTCAAATCCAGTCAAGTTGACATGGAAATTAATCATCAGAGTTGATTAAATAAGTAAATAATTAAAAATAACTGAAAAGTTTTCACTTAGTCTTAGAGGGAAGTCAGCATCCTTGTGTCAAAATCAAGGTGTCAACAAGACACAAGCCTTCTGAAGGCTCTGAAAATCAGACTTCCCCACATCCCTTGTCTATTCTTTGAGGCTCCTGGACACACTGATCTTTGTTATATTCTGATGCTACCTTCTTCTGAGTGTGTAGAACCTATTTGCCTGCCTTCCACAAGTATATACATGACTGCATTTAGGGCACACTCTCTTTAATCCAGAGTAATACCCCAATATCAAGAGCCAGGCTTAAATGCAGCTGCAAAAAATTTGTTCCTTCCTTTACCATATAAAGCAATGCTCACAGATGCCAGGATTAGCACTAGAATTTCTGTCAGAGGTCACAGTTTACTCCAGCATTTGCTCTGCCTAACTGTAACTCCTCTGGGAGCTTTTTGTAAGGAATATGCAGTAAGAAAAGACCTTGGGTTGGACTTCAGGGGGCCTGAGTTTTTAGGTCACCAGCAAAAATGCCAGTACCCTTCCTTTTTTGCGCCTCTCAAAGATATTAGTAACTGATCACAGTGTGAATTTTTTTTTTGCTAAACCTCTGGTTTTGAGCTCAGAACTCTCTCAACAGGGTCTTCCAGAAAGTCTGTGTCAATTGAAGGCTGTCTCATACCTCTGTTTTGAATGCTGTTTTCAATCATCTATAAAATTCCATGTATATCTACCTCTGCATAGCGGAAGGCTCAAAAAAATATGTAGTAACTTGGGGAAACAGTTTCTGAGTGCTAAATGGGAGCAAACACAGACTAAGCACTCAGTAATGATAGCTTAAAAATAACATCATCAAGTCTGGGGAGTGTGCGCTCATGTCTTGCCTGGCTCACAGTAGCCATCTGCTATGTGTTAATTTGAAGTCAGCCCTGTACACTTGCCAGGCATACAGCCATCAGCAACTCTGTCAAGGGCTAGTAGCTTTGTGCCCTACTAGGTAGTCTTCCTGAGTATGTCGGCAAGTGCTCTCTCTTGTTCTAAACTCCAGCATCACTTTGTATATCCTCCTCAAGGCTCCGTGGGATAGACCCAGGGACAAGCCCGTCTCTGTCTCTTCAGATGAATACTGAAATCTCTTCTCCAAGTTTTTGAGTGTCTCATTTTTTTTCTTTCTTTGCCTCAACATTTTGGTGTCTTAAAATGATTTTGATAGGGCTTGGTCTGAGATCCAGCTCCTAGTTTACTTCTATTGCGGACCAACTTGCTGTGTGATCCTGACATGCACTGACATGACAAAGCTTTCTCTGCTATAAAACAAGAGGTGTCTAGAACTCCTGTCCTTTCTGACTTCTAGGGATGCTGGCAAACACCATAAAGACAGGCTTGTCACATGTAAACCGTTTCAAACTTGGCCTCATTCACGGTCTAGTTGAACGACCATGACAGAGTCGTTGAAACTTGCTGGTCCAGTTGCTGTTTCTGTTTTGCCTGTAACATTAGAATGTTAATCTAAAATGGCTAGTGCAGGCAGCACGCACTGAATGCATAATACCTTCTATCTAATGAGGCTCAGGCTTGTAAGAGCTGTTACTTTAAAGGGCTTACCCTAATCTGAAGAGATCATACGGTCAAGCAGGAGGCACAAGTAGGCAGGGCAGGGACAGTCAAGAGCAAGCACATGTGAAGTCTTTGCAGTTGGCTCAGGAGGTTGAGACCTTACAGCATGAGGGTGGATTGTGTTGAGGTAACCCTAGTGATAATGGTTACCATCTAAGACTGAATTGTTCTGTGTATTTGCATGCACAAATATTGGTCTAGTGTTCTCTTTATAGACAGGGAATAAGAAGACCAGAGAGGTCAAATGACTTAGCCAAGATCATATGGGAGATGAAGGCTTTGAAACCAGGCCTGAGTGTTGTCCATGACCTCTGCATTTCCCTGCAAGGTTAAGGCATCCGTGAACGCCCCTACACTGTGCTGGCCACAGAGTGAGGCATTTAATGCTGTGGGCTTCTCTACTGCAAGAACAGGAGGACCACTGGGTCCACTGCTGGGTAGGGACCAGGAGGAGGTTGGAGACCACTTCTTTAGGCTTCTAAACTGTCACTGCTCAGGTGTTCCTGGTTTAGGAACTAAAAAGGATAGAAGAGATTGGGAGTTTGGACTTGCTGGAAATGGTCTCTAATGTAGCAGTTTCTCTAGACTGCAGTATGCATTGCCCCTGCAGGTAGAGAAGTCTGTGGAGGAAGCGTCATCTGGAAAGAGCTCTGCTTTCTCACTAATCCTCCGTGTTCTACAGCCTTGTTTTGAATGATTCCTTCCATCCCTACCATGGATATAACCAACATCTTGTCATCATAAACAACTTCATATCGAGGATGCAATTCTTTCTCCATTGCCTGTGTGCCCAGTCCTGGCCACAAGCTGGGTTCCTGTACCCGGCCTCATACAAATTCAAACCATGGGCAATGTGATTGTTAAGTCTAAGGTGAGGCCACTATTATAGGAAGGAGTCATTCTTAGAAGCTAGACAGGGCCTGGCTTATGACAATAGAAGTCCAAGGTTGGAGCCTTTCCTGTTGTAGGGCAACAGTCCCTTGGTGAGAGTCAGGCTGGAACATGCCTAGCTGCTGATGCTATTTTATAAAGGAAGAAACTGAGGCTTGGAGACATTAAGTGGCCTGCCTGAAGGGTGCACACCTGTAATGACAGAACCATCGGCACATCCAGGCCTTTTGTGTTGTCTTCTGTGGTCAACTCTATGATACTCTGCTGTGCAGCAGTCTGATTACACTTCTCATCATTTTCTGTCTCTGATGGGTTTATCCCTTTGGTTCCACTGTTGAGCCTGTTTTCTGTGTCTATGGAAGAGCTGTGCCTTGTACTCTATGTCTTTCTCTCCTGGAGTTCTCAGGCTCATCAGGAGGCTGGCTGAGGAGAGGAGTAGAGGCCAATAGGGGTACACAAATTGCTACACATCTTCCAGGGAGTTGGTAATACATATCAAAAGACTTAATAACATAGGTGCTCTGAAATGCAAACATTCCAGGACTAGAATACTATTCTGTGGAACAACCACACAAGCAGTTCAGACAACTACACAATGGAACAGGTCTTGGAAGGGACTATTGGCAGTACACTCAGGAGGTAGAACCCTGGCTGTCATTCACATCAATGATGTCAGTTTACATTTACTATGTGGAGAGGAGTTACACGATAAACTGAAAAATAGAACGTATCTGTAGTATGATCCCGTCTTCTGTAAATAAATTGCACCGGGGTGTGAATGTGTTTACAGAGAGTGTGTTCTCTCCTACTCAACTGCCAGCCTCTCACTTAGCTGACAGGTGAGCTAAGTACAATCACAGTACAATGACAGTACAATCACAGCAATACCCCAGTCCCTGGTACCAACTTCTGTCTTAGTTAGGGATTCACTGCTGTGAACAGACACCATGACCAATGCAAGTTTTATAAAAGAGTCCTCCTGTCCCCACATGGGAAGCCACAGGCTGGCTGAGACTTCTGAGTGGAAGGCTCTGAGGCTTCATATCCCCTCACCTGCCTTTGCTCCTGGTGGACAGCTGTGAGTTGCTTGTATAGTTGTCCATGCAGTTATCTGCATACCAGTTTCCCTTTATTGTAATTTCACAATTAAATATTATATAAGTAAAAACCCCAACGACACTTTAAAACATGAAGATGAATAATTAAGAGGCGGCAAAGGCTATTTTGTTGTGGGTAGGTAAGGTGACTATGAAGGAAGCAGGGGCAGTCCTGGAGAGCCCAGAGCATCATTTCAGAATGCTTCACAGACAGTTTTAGGCTCTCTTTCTTCTTGCTTTGGTGTCTCATAGACACCAACATCTTTGGTGTCCATGAGAAAGACACTCAGACTCCCTTCAGTTGCCACTCAAACGGCAATCTTGAAACATTGGCATGTTGTAAACAGATTAAATATGCAAAAATGTTCTTATCATTTTCATCTTTTATTTCAGCAAAACGTTTGCTTTGTTAATGTTTTCAGCTAATTCTTTTGCTTAGCTACTTTGACTACAGACCTCAGCCCAGTCAGATTCAGTGTAGGCCTAGGAAAGGCAAGAAATGGATATATCTAGAAGAAAACAGATGTCAGTTGGATCTTACATTTTTATATCTCTCTATACTCTTTTAAAGAATAAGGCTGTCAGTTTCTTTAAGGATCAGACAATAGTACCACGTAGGACAGTGCAAGCAGAAAGAAGCCCACGGTTAAAGGAATAACATGTTTAGTTTCCAGGGTGCTCTGGGCAGACTCTCTCCATCTTTGCTGGCGACAGACAGCGTTGGGATTACTTTGGGATGCATTTAAGCTGTGATAATAAGCTTGGCTCTTTAGTTCTGCCCTATCCTGAGGGCCAGGTGACGTCAACACTCAGACATCTCAGGACTCTTAATTACTATGGGAAGAGGATACCACTGTGATGGGCATTCCTAGGTAACGATATGCCAAGATATGCCAAGGGAGCCATGAGTCAGTGAGGTCACAGCTGAGATAGACAGCAGAGAAGAACCGCTTAAATAACTCAAATTATCCTCTTTTCTCATGGGTTTGCTAAGGTGTCAAAAGGTCATACTCATTAAACATACACATGCACTTGCATACACACACACACACACACACACACACACATACACACACACACACACACACAACCAGTATTGTTTTCTTTCCTTGGAACAGTTAAAGTAATATAATTCCTTTTCATCTAAAATATTTATTAAAAATAACTTCAAAAAAATTAAAAACTTGACTTCAGCTATAATCAGCCATTCTAAAATTTAATAAAAGTGCTCAAAAAAAAATCCAAACAAAACTAAGCAAATTGGAAGTAGGGAATGACTCAATGGGTAAAGTACTGGCATGAAAGTGTGAGGACCTGAGTTCAAATCTCCAGCACCCATAATAGTTGGACATGAAAGTACGTGCCAGTAACCCCAGTGCTGGGGAGGTGGAGAACGAGGATCCCAGGGCTTTCTGGATACCTAGTCTAACAAACTGGTGAGCTCCCAGTTCAGTGGGAGACCCTATCTCAAAAATAAGGTAGAGAACCACAGAGGAAAGCAGCCAGTGTTAACCCTGACCACCCTATCACCACATGTATACACACACATGTGCACACACACACCCAGAAGTGCACACATATGAACATACAGGCACACTTTCTCCACCCCTACACAACTAAAAGAAAAATAAACCAACGATTCCAGTGCCTTCCCATGATACGCACTGCCTGTCTGAGAAAAACAAAACAAAACAAAGTCAAATCCTAATAAGGTTGAAGTCCTACCCTTGGGGGTAGGATTGCTAGTTATTCAAGGACCTTTTGGGGCTCTGGAATTTGGAACAGCTCAAAGAGAAAAGGGAAGGGAGAGCTATGGGGGTATACTCTACTTGAACTGTTCTAGTGACATCATTGTCTTTCTGAGGGCAGGACCACAGGTTCAAATCCTATTTGCTTAACCTTTGTCAGCTAGGCTGTAACAGCAAAAAGGCTGTAAGCATTTGCTTACCTTGGTATTCCCAGGCACAGTGCTTTGTCTAGACAAGGCAGTAAATAAGTTGAATAAATGAACAAACTAAAGGTACTACCTACAAGGTAGACGTCCACTGAGTACGAGGCTCCTTTACTTCTTCCTTCTCAGTCACTATTTAACATACTATGCTGAACTAATTGTGTATTCACAGGAAGTTTAAAAAACAATATAGGGAAGTCCCTTATACCTGTTGCCAAGCTGCCTGCAATAGTGATGTTGGTGTATTCACTTGTTTATGCCTTTGCACAATCAATACACAACTGTCCATCATCAAAAAGGATCTCTTTGATAGTATTCCCACACCTCACACCCCACCTATTTCTCTCACTTGATCCCTTGGGAGTTCCCCATCTCTACATACTGTCATTTTGTAAGTAGATTCACCTAGTCTCTCACTTTTCAAGACCATCTTTTCCCATTTGCTATAGTAATTTTACAATCCATCCACATTGTTTTGTTTATTAATAATTCAGTCCTTTTTATTGCTGGGTCATTTCATGGTGTGGTCATTTTCATAGTGTTTTAACCTCTACCCACTGAATGAGATCTGGGTTGTTTGTAATGTTTCTGTTATAAATGATGCTGTTATGAACATTGTTTATCAGATTTTATGTGAAGAGTCATTTCTCTGAGACGAATGCCCATTACTGTGATTGGCAGGTCATACACTACAAACATCATTAACATTTTAAGAAACTGCTGTCCATTTCCAGAGTGTGGATCTACCACACTACATGTTCACCAAGTATCTTCAAGATCCAGTATCTCTCTTTAGCCTTTGCTTCCTCGGGATTTCTGCCATTAGCATTGTATCAAGCATTAGAATTTGTGTTTCTCTGATAGCTAGCAATGGTGGCTAACCACATGCCTTCTGTAGGGCAGCATCCATGTTCTCTCATTTTCTAATTGCATTGCTTCTTGAGTTTGGAAGTTCTTTATCTTGGAAATGGCCCTTTGTCATATACACCACTTGCAAATATTTTTTTTCTTCAGTACTTTTCGTTCAGTCCTCTTAATGTCTTTCATAGAACAAAACAAATCTTGTTTTAATGAAGTCCAATTAATTTCCCCCTATTGTTGTGATTTGTTTGGAATTGTGTCTAGGAATCCTTTACCTGACTAAAGACTACCAACGTTGTTTTGCAGGTTGCCAGTTAAAAGCTTCATGGCTTTCCTTTTTCCATTTAGAATCAGGCTCTGACCAACTCCATGAACACTGTATAAGAGAAGGCCAAGGCTCATCCTATTGACTCTGGACTTTCTGACCTTTGTTTCTGCCAAGAGAGGTGTCAACGTCCATGTCTACAAGAGTTTCAGAAGAAAGATAATTTGTAAAGAGGCAGGATGTGTAAACAGCTCCTCATAAGTAACTAATTGCCTTTCCATGTTTTAGAAGGAGCTGGATGCTATAGATACCAAACAATTGGGTGAGTCTTTTTTTCTGTCATCACATTGTGCAACCAAAAGCTGTCAATCCTGGGTGACTAGGAAACTCCTGCTTCCTGATGCATCATGGTTCTAGCCTAAGAAAAACATCAGTTGGAAGTAGACAGCCAGCATTGGAAACTCCTGCTGTACATGATAGCATATCATTTAAAGTTTGGAAATGGTGACTCTACAGGTAATTACAGACACATGCATTATTGATTGCCTCAAATTCTGAGATCTGTGATAGGATGCTAACAGAGATGTGACAGGGACACCTCATCCAGATGTGGGATCCAGGAATGCTTCCTGGAGAAGTGACACGGAATCTTAGGCCTAGACAATAAATAGCAGAAAGGTAGGTGGCCTGGAGGAGGTATGACAGTAGTAAGAAGACCCTTCAAGGTGTTGAAAACAACATAAACAAAGGCCAATGGGCCAGAGCAAGCATGGTGGGCATAGGTTCTTAATTATCCACAGTCACTGGCTTATGATGTGCAAGGGTCAAAATGCAAAGACCCTCAAAGGTCATGGTATCCCATTACTTGGGATATCAGCAATCCACTGGATGGCATCTAGATCTGTATTTCAGTGATCTCACTCTTGAAGCCTGGGGGCAGACTCATGGGACTCTGGGCAGCAGGTCTGGGCAGTGCTTAGGAGACCGTTGCCAGAGACATTGGAACCAGCTGGGGCACTGGGAATAGAGCATAGCTGATACATTTACAACAAGGTAGAATCGGGTTCACGGTGGAGGGGCATTTAGTGAGTGTTTTTAGAGAGGAGAAGCTGAAGTCATGTTACAGCTAGAAACCAGACACTGTGTTAAAGGGTTTGCTGAGGTTGGTACCTCTGACTAGACATTCCCAGTGAGAAAGTCAGTTCATCCTCCACTGTTGAGGCCCTGCTGAGTAGAACTCTCCATCCTGTTAAGGAAGCTGTTCCTAATAAGGACAGCTACCTCTTCTATAAGCATCTGGGCCACCAACACAACATTGTCCCACCAGGGAAATCTCTGGTCACCCTGGGCATTAGGAACAGGTCTGGGCCAAGAGCCTCAACCAGGGAAACAGGTTTAACAAGGTTCTCTCTGACTCATCCTTCATCAACAGGAAAGCTGGATTTGGGAACCTGTGACCCAGTCACACCAGGAAGGACTTCCTGCCTCTTCTCTAGTGAGAATCAAGGCATCAGTAACTCAACATATCAACTGATCAGAAGGAAAAGGACTTAATATTGGGGTAGAAAAGGGATCCTGTGGAGTGTGGGGGATGGGATGGGAGGGGCATAGCAGCTAAGCAGAATCCAGGAAAGGAAAAGAAGACACTGTGGTCGCATCAGAGACTGTGTTTATGAGAGCCAAAAGAAAATACTGCACAGAAAATATGGAGGATCCCAGCTCCTGAAGCTGGATTCTAATGACTGGGAGAGTCACCAAGAACTCATGAACACGAGGATGAGACATACAGTGGCAGATGCTTTGGTATCTGGGTGTGATATACTCATCATTTCTAGGAGAATGGTATTCCATTGTGTCTAGAAAGGTAAAAGCCCTTCCAAGAAATGGTCCAGGAACTCTAAAGAGGCCTCTTACTGGCTTTGCTTTAGCTCATTCTCAGGTCATATCCCCATAGCTTTAATAGAGGGACACAGAGAAACACAAACTAGTCACATGAACTGGGACATTTTGAGCACCACCAATGAAACCTTGAAACCTTGGATCTGGAAACAGAACTGACTATATGATTTTTTCAGGGCCCCTTGGTGACTATTAAGAATTTTAAGTTGACCACACAAAGCAAAGCCCACATCACACACACCTGTGATCCTGGTCCTGACTTGGAAAAGGATGAACACAGGTTCCTACCTAAAGGCTTATGATTGGTCACAGTGAGAGTTTTCTCTCTCTGTTCCCAGCAGGTGGAAGCTCAGCGATCACAGTACAAGAAAAGAAAACTAGACAAGGGACAGGGAGCCTAAGTTCTAATCCTGGCCTAGGTTCCAACTTTATGAGCCATTTAACTTTTATATCTTGGTTTTCTGTCTCATTGCAAGGGTTCAGGGCTTCCCTCTCTGTTCTTTCCATAATGAAGGGCAGCTCTAGATTATGCAGCAGGGTGTGTTGTTGAGTTATCTGCAGGAAGACAGGCTTTCAATTGCATAATGAGCTGAGTCAAATGTATTTATATCCCAGAGCAACCCTTCCCCTAACTACCAAATGTGTGTGTGTGTGTGTGTGTGTGTGTGTGTGTGTGTAAATGTTTGTTTGTTTGTTTGGTTTTCCGAGACAGGGTTTCTCTGTATAGACCTGGCTGTCCTGGAACTCACTCTGTAGACCAGGCTGACCTCGAACTCAAAAATCTGCCTGCCTCTGCCTCCCAGAGTGCTGAGATTACAGGCGTGCACCACCACTGCCCGGCTTCTCTTGTAATTCTTATGTGATCTTAGGTATAACCATCATCTCTGTGGGTTGCAAATTTCCCTTGAAAAGCAAGAATATGAACAGGGTGACTGGTATGTTCTGCTTCTTGGGTATTGCAGAACCATCCTGGAGGAATTAGTACTCACCTCACCTCTGTGCCTCCCAGGCAGTTCCATGCTTAATGTAAGTCATCCCAGTACAAGGAGAAAAACAGGTCCTTGTCAAGTCTCACCCATGTCACCAGGGAGTCACAGTGTCAGCACCAGCTCTAACAGGAAAACCCACATGCCTGCCAATGACACACAGACCCTCCCATTTGGGCTACAATATGAGAGGGTCATGCTTGGTAAAGAAAGGCTTAAGTCTGACTAAGTGCAGCTCACATCCTGGGGAAAGGGAGGGGCAGGGGAGGGGGGAGAGTTGATCCCGACTCAGCTCCAAGTTCTCGGTTCATAATTTTCCCTGCAATTTGTCAACTAATATCCACATAGGATTATCGAGGTGAGTGATCTTTGTCACTGAGTCTGCCATGGCACATTAGCCATCTATTCATTCAGAAATGTGCCTTTAACTTCTGTATACACTGACAATGCTACCGGGAATGAATGCACGGTTGAACGGATGATGGATGAGGAAGATCATTAGGAAGGAGCCCGGCAATGCTCTGGCAGACCCAGGATCCATCCCACAGCTTTATTCATCTGTTAGACACAAAAGAAACTTACATCAAAGTGGTTTATGAACGGATGAAAAGGAAATGTGTTAAATCAAGTAACAGCTAAAAACTTAGCACTAGTTTGCAAAATGCCCCCTACTCTCCTTAAGCTTTGCTTTCATCACCCTTAGCCTTTCCCATCTAGTGGCCGAAGGAGGCCTGTGTTTGTACCCTTCTAGCTTGGTAATCCTAAAGAAAAGATTGCTCTTCCCCTTAGGAGCTCCAGAAAAGTCTTCAAGAGACTTCTTACTGGCCCAGCCCGTGCCACTTGCAAACAAATTCTGTGGTTAGGAGGGGTTGGGTGCTGACTGGTTGGACTTGTTGTAGTCCTCACTGATGTACCCACAAAGTATAGAGAAAATGTCATACAGAGTGGAGCTCAGGGACTGAGCTTGAGTGCAGGGTGACTGGCAGAAAAGACAGGGCTGGACGCTGGGCAGGAACAACCCTTGCGCGTCCTATCCATGGACAGCTTTTTATCCACAGTCCACTTGCTATTTGCATGTTTACGGCTCTCTCCCCTGTGTTCACTGCACAGCCCTCTAGTGATCCAAAGCCCCTCCAGGATGTGGAGGTCAGCTTAGTTTGCTCACTTGTGCCTTCCAGGTTACCAGCCATAGGTCTGTCTGTTGGGGACCAGTTCAAAGCTCAGCTGAGGACTAAGTAGAAGTGAAACTGTTGTGGGGAGCCAGGCTAAATCACTGTCTCCTACATAGCTGACTAAAAAGGAGGCACACTTCCCCATCCAGTCCCTCCTCCTGACAGTCCATGAGCTAGCTCAGAGGGTGGGCACTTCCAGGCATAGGTCGGTTCTCATCTATGAACGCCAAGGTAAGAAAACTCCAGGGACTACAGCTCCCTCCTTTTCCAACTCCTTATTTCTGACATTAAAAAAATCAGCCTCTGCCCTTCACATCCACACAGGGAAGGGTGGGGCCTGACTAATGAATGTTTGAGAAGTCCTTTGAGATCTTAGATGAAAGGCACCTTGTAAAATACAATTAAAAATAATAGAGGTAATTATTAGCCAGGCTGGTCCCTGCAGGATAATTACAGAGCTTTGGCCTGGCAAATCTTGAATTCATGCAGAAAAACATGGGTTCAAGGAAGAAGACATGCAGAAAAACATGGGTTCAAGGAAGAAGACTGATTTGAGATTTGGGGTCTGCCGGCTTCAAAGATGGAGTCCTTTAGTTCCTTCTGAAATCTGAGGAGCATGGCAGTAGACAGCACTGAGACAGGACTTAGGGGTTGTCTGGACAACATATTTGAATGAAGCCACTGGGGCCCAGATAGGAGATATGATGGTTTCAATCTACATACCAAGCATTGCAAAGGTTGCATCTCTGGAGGTTCAGGCCGAGGTCATCTGAGTTCAGGGGTTTGCGTCACCACATCCCGTTCAGTCCATGATCTTCGGTGGCACCAAAGAGTCTTACATGAAAGTCACCAGAGTGGAGCCCATATCGTAGCTCTGACATGTATGAAAGATGGTAGCTAGCCAGTCAGTTTCTGGTGTCACACTCCAACAATAATAACAACCTTCCTGGGCTGCCACAAGGAACCTAGGAGTGCTGTAAAGGGAAGGCTGCCTCGAACCCGCTCTGTGCTGAGTGTGGGCCTCTCTGAGGTTAACCTATTGCTAGTTCTCCATAGCCACTCCATGGTTAGTAAGCATCCGTCATGAGTCAAACATTGTGCTAGGTTCTCCAGGGCTGTGATTTCTTTCAGCTGTCTCCATGTTTCCCCAAGGTCAACTGTTCAAACTCAGGTTCAGGTTGATTAGTGAACTTGTCCGAGACCATGCAGCTGAGAGGGAAGTAAGGCTTGAACCTGGGTCATATGTCACACTGCTCTCTCTTGTGAAATGAGACAGGCATTTGATTGTCACCCAACTAGAACCTCACAGGGAATATCTATCTGCTGGGGAAAACTGGGAGACAAGGTGTGGTATTGGCCTATGAGGATGTCATGATTATTTAATTTTTCTGAAGGTCTGTTTTGAGGAAAGAAGATAAAAGTCTCTCCCAAGAGTTGCTGTGGGTCCCTTTTATTAGCTTTAGATTGAAGAACTCTAGGTCAGGACTTAGAGAAAGGGTTTAGTGACTAAGAGCAATTGCTACTTTTTCAGAAGACTAAGTTTGATAGCTAGTTCCCGCACAGCAGTTTACAGCCATCTGTAACTTTAAGTCCAGGGGCTCTGGTGCCCTCTTCTGGACTTCAGAGACACCAAGAACACATATAGTACATATACATATATGCAAGCAAAACATTCATACATAGAAAATAAAAACAAATCATTAAAAAAAAGATCTAGACTGGAGATTGAGAGGTAGCTTTGTTGCTAAAATTCTTGTTGGATAAGGCATAAGGAACTAATTCCAGTTCCTAGCAGCCTCATAAAAATCCAGGAGTGGTTGCACCTGTTTGTGATCCCAGCAGTGTGGAAGTATGGAGAGTTGGCTCCCTGGGGCTCATCAGTCAGCCAGCCAGCCAGTCTAGATAGTTGACTAGTTCCAAGTGACTAGATGGATGGATTCTGAAGAATGGTACTCAGGGCTTACCTTTGGCCTCCAAACACACACACGCACACACACACACACACACACACACACACACACACACACAGAGAGAGAGAGAGAGAGAGAGAGAGAGAGAGAGAGAGAGAGAGAGAGATCTGGATCTGAATGAGTTCCTTAGAAACCAAGGACCTCTGCACTGTTAGGGCCTTGACCCTCTACCAGCATCTTAAAATGTGATATGTGGGTCATGGGTGAGGGGCCTCCAGAACCTCCTGCCATATAGGGCCTCCCAGCTTCAATGGGGGCAACACTGGTAGCATCTTATCCACTGGGATTCTATACCAGCATAAATCGTTACTCTTGACATTCCAGTTTGAGAAGATTCTAGCATGAAAAGGAGGTGGCCATGCTTCAGGCTAGTGAACTTTGGCTCAACTCACCGTGTTTGCGGAGGCCAAACACAAACAGGTCGGAGCATTCATGACTCTGAGCTCAGATTACTTGATATGAGATTGGATTTCAGGGAGGCAGACCTTTGACCTTGAGTTGTATATCCCAGTGTGTTTCATCTCTTTCAGGTTCCCCTCAACAATGAAAGTGAAGATTAGAACCTACTGGTCATACCATGTACGTGTGGCTGAGGTTGGCAAGGGAAGGAGAAAGAAAGCTGACTGGAGATCCACCAAGCACTCTCTGCATTTCCTCCACAGCTCACTTTCCCCAGTACCTTCTAGGAACCCGGAGAGGGGACCTGTGCTTCTGAACCACTCGGATTGTGGATGTTTAAGTCATTCTTGAGGATGCGCCCAGAGTTCACTGAGAGAATGGCAGCATCTGACACAAGCAACGGCAAAGGTAACTCAGAGGTCACTGTGCCAGCTGCCCCAGGCAGGTCTTTCTTTGGACTTTTCTGGTGATGCGACATCCGGGGTTATGAGCATCTTTGTATCATTGGTCCCTTGTGACAGAGTAATATCCTTTGGCTCCAGCCATTATCCAACTCTGAGTAAGTCTCACCTACTGCTAAGGGGTCTGTCCAACTACAGGGATGAATGTGCCTCTCCTCACAGCCACTGGCGATGGGAACTTTATCCAAGATGAGATCCTCCACGTTAGAGAGGCTCGAGAGGGTGTGTTGTTTTAGTCATCAGAGAGACTTGGCTTTAAACCTTACCTCAACAACTCATTCACTCTGTGACAGAGAAATCCAGCCTCTCTGAGCCACAGTACAGCCATCCATAAAACAAGTCCACTTCTTTGGCATTGTGAAACTGTAATACATAGAAAACCTGTTGTCAATCACAGGCACTCAAAACCAATGCAAAAAAATCATGTTATGTTCATATGTCAAGATTCATTCATTTTTAAAAAGCATTTATTTAGTGCTTATTCTTTTACTTATTTCTGCCAAGCACTTTGTTCGGTGCTGAGGACTTTCTAGAAAATAAAATGTGGTGTCACGGACACCCCCATTCTCACCCAAACTCTCTACTGACTAGCCTCCTGACCGAGATAGTAGACTGACCATGGACCCCAGGACCCTACCTCTCCAAGCCTTGTATCTTCCCGAGTCTCCTCTGTGCAGGCATGTTGTGGGACAGCATGAGGTGAAGTTTAGGGGGGTATTATCCCAGTTCCTTCCTGGGGCAGAGTGAGCTTGCCCTAAGAAGCCACACTTCAGGAGGCAGGGATGCCGAATACAAAATGAACCTTATAAGGAGCGTAAGGTGGGGTGCTTGACCTTGGGAATTTAAAGCAATCTTCCCTCATTTTATGGCTCTAAATGCTAGACTCTGCATGGCTTCCTCCGTTCCCCTTCTTCCCAGAGAAGTAGACTCAGTATGGAGAGGGAGGAAGTCCCGTCCCTTCAGCTGGGCCGTGGATACTTAATGAAACAGTCCTGGTGAGAAATTCTTACACACAGCCGAAGAAAGTCCAGTCCTGTCTCTGGCTCTAAGGAAGCTTCTTTAGATCCATGATGGCTAGTAGCTGATGGCTTTGATAGTGCAAACACTCAAGCCTGCAGCTGCGAGATACGGCGTGTGTTTGACCTTCCTTGAGAGTTAAGAAGGGCAGTGATGGGACTTAGAGTCTCTGTCCTCAGCATAAGTCTAAGGCAGTCACACAGACTGGAGGGGGTGAAGGAAGCTGTTGGCAGGAGATGGCTCAGGAGGTACAAGGGCACCTTGAAAGTTCCAGTGGGAACAGCACCAGGGCGCTGAGCACACTTCCTGGTGGCCATTTCTGCATCAGGAACTGCTCAGAACCGGCTCTGTCAGTTGTGATCTCCGATGGGTCAAAAGGCAGCGGTTGACAGAGTTGTCAAAACTGGATCCTCATCTTTCTCTTAGAGCATCTGGGCCTTGAGAGAAGCTGGTGGAAGGAGTCTTGTTTGGTCCCACTCTCAGACACCACACACACTCTAACCCCATTCCTGCTCTGGATCATAGTGAGAGACAAAGCTGTGCTTTGCAACAGGAGTAAGTCCCAGCGCACTGGGAAAACTATGGATTCTGATGCAGGGATGTGGGAGGAGCCTGAGATGTAAATGTCTTATGAGCTACTAAGTGATGTTGAAGCCGGCTCTGAGCTCTCAGCCCATAAAATGCAGACACACAAGAAGAACATCTTTTGGGACACACTTTCCAACACACAGGGCAGACTTTAAGGCAGGAGAGCTATGCCAGCACGAAGACAGATCCAGTGTGTGAAGGAACTGGCAAATACTGAGGAGTGTTACGCCACTGCATGGGATGGAACTGTTAAGCCAACAATTTGCTAGGTAGAAAGGGAGGGCTGATACGCTGCATTAATCCCCGTCTTGAGGCGTGGAACAGAATTGCATTGGTGATGCTTCTGCATAAAGCAGTCCTCAGTAGTAGCTATGCCCTGGAAAAAAAAAGAAGTCATCAAGAAAAAAAGAAAATAAAAATCCATGTCTGCCATGGTTTGGGGTAGGTGGGGGAAGAAGACTCCTCAAAACCTCCAAGACGGTCAGTTATAAAGAACAAGTGCAGTCTGGCTGTTATCAGTATATGTCCTGATGTCTGGCAGAAGCAATTTCAGTCCTCTGGGTAGGACTGTGCCTTCAAGCTAGACCAATAACCCCCCCCCCCCACACACACACTCTGGAGGCTCAGAATGAAAAGCACACAAAGACACATCACCATGAGCCAGGCATGACAGGAACAGCACACCATTGTGATGGGGAATACCTCCATCATCATGTTCACAGCAGCCTTATTTGTAATAGCCAGAAGCTGGAAACAACACAGATGTCCCTCAGTTGAAGAATGGAAACAGAAAATGTGATTCATTTACACAATGGAATACTATTCAGCTATTAAAAATGAGGACATCATGAATTTTGCAAACAAATGGATGAAACTAGAAAATATTATCCTGAGTGAGGTAACTCAGACCCCAAAGGACATGTATGGTATGTACTCACTGATAAGTAGATATTAGTCAAAAAGTATAGAAAACCTAGGATACAACCCACATACCGTAAGACATGTAACATGCAGAAAGGCCCAAGTGAGGTTGCTTCAATCCCACATAGAAGGGGGAATGAAATAATCATGGGAGGCAGAGGGAGGGAGGAACTTGGATGGGAGAGAGGAGGGGGAGGAAAAAAGGGGAACAGGATCAGGTATTTGAGGGGGGCAGGAGAGAAGCCCAGAGGGTCAAGAGAATGAATAGAAATAAGCAGTCTCAGGGAGTGAGAGGTGTGGGAACCCTCTAGAAATTACCAGAGACCTAGGAGATGAGAGACTCTAAGGACTCAGTGGGGGTAACCTTAGACAAAATGCCCAACATTGGGGAGAGGGAATTCGAAGACTCCACCTCCAGGAGATAGTCAGGGCCTCAAGTAGAGGGACAGGGCTACTAAACCACAGTCAAAATTTCTGACCCAGAAGTGTTCCTGTCTGAAAGAACTACAGGGACAAAAAATGGAGAAGAGAATGAAGGTAAGAGGGTCCAATGACCAGCCCAATTTGGGATCTATCTCACGGGAGATCACCAAGGTCTGGCGCTATTATTGTTGCTATGGTGTGCTTATAGGTGTGAGCCTGGCATGGCTGTCCTCCGAGAAGCCCTACCAGCAGCTGACTGAGGCAGAAGCAGATACTTACACCCAACCATTGGACTGAAGTTGGGTTAGGAAGGAACCTGCAGGGGAGAACAACCCCATAGGAAGACCAGCAGTCTCTACTAGCCCAGACCCCAGGGAGCTCCCAGAGACTGAGCCACCAACCAGAAGTACACACGAGCTGGTCTGAGGCTCCTGGCACATGCATAGCAGAGGTCTGCCTGGTCAGGCCTCAGTGGGAGAGGTTGCGCCTAATCCTCCAGAGACTTGAGGCCCCAAGAAAAGGGGAGGTCTGGTGTGTGTGGGTGCCCTCTTAGAGGCAAGAGGGGAGGAAGAATGGGGTGAGGAACTATGGGAGGGAGGACTGAGGTGGGGACAAAGACTGGAATGCAAATAAATCAACAGGATACACTTAAGTTTGATTCCTAGTACCCACCTCAGAAGCTGGGTTTGGCCCATGCCTTTGTAACCTCAGCGCTGGGGAGGGGGAGACAGGACCATCTCCAGGACTCACTGGCCAGCCAGCCATGCTGAATTAGAGAGCTCTGGACCAAGAGAGAAACCCTGTGTCAAAAAACAAGGTGGATATCACCTAAGATAATACAGGAGATTGAACTCTGGCCTCCACACAGGGCAGCGGGCATAATGTTTGACGGGTAGGGTGGGCAGAAGGAAGGAAGAGAGTGAGATAGATAGATAGATAGATAGATAGATAGATAGATAGAGGAGGCATAAAGTTGGGTGGGTTGGGAGGTGGTAGAGACGGAAGGAGGTGGGGGAGGGGAAATATGATCAAAATATATTGTATTAAAAAAAAGGCTGAGTGGTGGTGACACACACACACACACACACACACACACACACACACACACCTTTAATCCCAGCACTCTGGAGGCAGAGGTGAGTTTGGCTTCAGCCTTGTCTACAGAGTTCCAGGATAGTCAGGACTACATAGAGAAACCCTATATTGAAAACAAAAACAAAAAGAAAAAAGAAAGGAAGAAAGAAAGAGAGAGAGAAAGGAAGGAAGGAAGGAAGGAAGGAAGAAAGAAGAAAGAAAGAAAGAAAGAAAGAAAGAAGGAAAGGAAGAAAGAAAGAAAGAAAGAAAGAAAGAGAGAAAAAGAAAATTAAAATATGTCCACCCCTGGCAGTTAGCGAGCCTGTCTGAGCCTGGGGCTGGGTTAGCCATCACGGGTGGATCGCCCTTCAGTGACCCTCTGCCTAACTCCGGGTCTAGTAAACCCATCTTGCTCTCAGTTTCCTGGTTCCTTCCCCAGCTCCCAGCACTGACTTATGGTCCTTCTCCTTATTTAAGGGACACACTCAGGGACTCCCCAGGTCCTCTCTCAACTCCACATTGCACAGAGGCCACCTTGTCAGTACAAGGGTGAGGTGGGAAGTGGGGGTGTCTCAAGCTAACCACCCCGGCAACAGTTAGGAGGATCACAGCCCACGTTATTGCTGCCCTCTGCGTGCCCACGGACTGCTGACATTGTGAGCTTCGCTGAGACAGGCAGACACCACACTCAGCTGGAAACTGCCAGCGCCCGTGTGCACACAACTGTGCTCGGTGGCTGCCCTTTCTCCACTAGGCTGCAGCTTCCTCGAATGAGAGCCAAGTTAGTCACCAACACGCCCTCCCTTTTATTGTGCTAAATCAACCCCGACCAGCCTTTTTCAATCTTCCAACCTTAAGTTTACCCAATTGGCTGAAAAGTCTATGGGGTCATTGCCAAATGCAGTGTTATGATCGAGGAAATATTAATGTATGCTCCCTTAGATCAAAGGTCAGTGGAGACAAAAGTCAACCCAGAGTACAGGGTGCTCAGTACCAGACGGGATAGGGCCCCTGTGGGTGCAACCTTCTTCCACCTTCATCTTTGATCAGTAGAAACAGTTAAAAAAAAAACCAAAAAACAAAAAAACGCAAAGGGCAAACACAAAAGGCCCCACAAACATGACCGTAGGCACACACAGCTGGGCCGACTGAACTTTAAGGTGTATCCCTGTGAAAGAGGTCTATTAGCGCCCTCTTGTGGGAACATTTAACAGTGCAAGGCCACACAGGCCATCTCTACCCTTCAGAGCAGTTGAGCAAGATAAGGGTCCGCAGGCTCTCAGGGACGCTCATCTTTATAGACCTTCAATGGCTTTGACCTTAGATAAGCTTAACCCCCAAATCCTAGGCCGCCATGGCGCACTCGGGTCCAGTTAGACCCGGAACCCGAAGTCTTGAAGCAAAACGAGCTCAAGGGATCGCGGCACAGAGAAGTTCTCTTGGCAGGTAGCAGGAGCAAAAGAGGTGTTCCAGTAAGAGAGGGTATCAAGGAGTCATCCCTAGTAATACACACATGGGAAGCAGGTCTAGTTTACACTCTCTGTAACTTTGTTTTTCGTATCCCACGCCATCCCATCTATTTCTTCAGTAAGTGCACCCAGCTCTGAGCTTATCCATGCACCTCATCTCCAGAGCCCGGTTCACCAAGAAGCCACTCAGCCTCTTTTATCCAAGTCAAGCCCAGACCCCATGTAGCACCTGGGAGTTAGTCATTCAATTCCTGAGCCCAAGTGGAGCTCAGATGTATGCCTGAACCTTGGTCCTCCAGCTCTGTCGCCCAGCCCTGTGCCAAAGCGTTCAGACACGCCCTGCCCCACCCTGGCACCATCTCCACCTCTCCCATACACACCCAGGGGCCGTTAATACGCTCCCTGCCCCACCCTGGCCCTACGCTTGCTCGGAAAACCTAGGCTGGCAGGCCTCACTAGGTGGAGTCGCCTCTGAAGGTTTCTGGGAAGAGAGCGACATGGAGGTCCCTGAGGTGCCCTGAGATTCAGAGACACTGCGTGGTGAGCCATCTGTTGAGACCTGTGGCCAGCCAGTCTCCATGGTTTGATTCCAAAAATGACAGAATTCCAAGAGCCGCGATGGTTCCTCTCCGACCTCTGTCAGAGAAGCAGCAGCAGAGGTGCAGTCTGGGTCTTCCCTCAGTCGCAGGCCGGCAGGGAGCGTGGGCTTACTTTGCTTCTGGTGTCAGCCCTCCTCTCTGCTCCTCCCTAGACTAAGCCTCAGCTGCATGCTGAGTAGCTCCAGCTCTGCTTGGTCACGGAGAGTTGTACCCCCAAACCAGGTTTCAGAGGTTTTGGAGAAGCTCAGGAAGAGACTGGGACAGTTAAGATGATCAAGATGAAGGCTGCAGGCTTGATGCAGTGTGATTGTTCAGTTAGCATGTTTCCCTGCACTCTGTCAAAGCTGGCCAGTTAAGGATTACAGGATTTTAGCACCATTGACTGCCATCTAGTGGTCAAATATGGTAGCGTCACATTGCTTTTACAAGCCTTGGTCTGACATGATTCCTTTGAGAATATGAGCTTGGTCTGTTCTAGTGTTAGGATCCCTAAAAGTAAGTAAATAATCAATCACTCACTCAATCAATCAATCAACCAACCAACCAACCAACCAACCAACCAACCAACC
The DNA here is from genome assembly GCA_964023405.1 of Apodemus agrarius. NCBI lineage: Eukaryota > Metazoa > Chordata > Mammalia > Rodentia > Muridae > Apodemus > Apodemus agrarius. Next base: position 34,437,690 of record OZ030005.1, on the reverse strand, counting down.
AACCAACCAACCAACCAATCAACCAATTTAATAATTACTATGAAAATCACTCAATCAACCAACCAATCAACCAATTAATCAATTTAATTATTACTAAAATAAAACAGACACAGAGACACAAATACCACATAATCTCATATGTGAACTCTACAAAAGCTAATCTCTTAACCATCGAGAGTCAAATGGGGAAGTAACAAGGATGGAAAATTACGACCAGTGGGTACTAAGTTACAGTTAGATAAGGGTGACTGTTGGTGTGCCAGCACACAGTAGGGTGGTTATAGAAAATGGTAATACATTTTCCAAAAATTTAAAGGAATTTTTTTATAAAGAAATAGGTATACTTATCTTAATTTGAGCACCATATAAAATATCCATATATTTGGGTGTCATATGGTACCCTATAAATATGTACAACTTTTATAGGTCAATTAAAATACAATAATAATGTGTTTCTTACTCAGCTCTATACGCGATGGTGAAACTTTTGGTGGAGGTCTTGAATATAACCTGAAACTTGGCAATGAAATTTGAGGCGGAATAACAGGACTCACCCAACATCTGTGAGTCAGCTGTTGTACCGGGTAGTTTTCACCGTGTCATTCACATTTTTGGAAACTTTATTTTTTACTTATTCACTTTACATCCCACTCACTGCCCCCATCCCAGTCACCTCCTCCCACAATTCTCCCCATCCCCTCTTCTCCTCTGAGCAGGTAGGGGCCCTCTGGGTATCCCCTCTACCCTGACACTTCAAGTTTCTGTGAAGCTAGATGCTTCTCTTCCCACTGAGGCCAGACAAGGCAGCCCAGCTAGAAGAACGTAATCTACACTCAGGCAACAGCTTTTGGCATAGTCCCATGCCCAACTCCCACTCCAGTTGTTCTTGACCCACATAAAGACCAAGTTGCACATCTGCTGCATATATGGGGGGAGGCCTAGGTCCAGCCTGTGTATGTTCTTTGGTTGGTGGCTCAGTCTCTGAGAGCCCCAAGGGTTCAGATTAGTTGTCTCTGTTGGTCTTCCTGTGGAATTCCTATACCCTTTGAGGCCTGCAATCCTTCTTCGTATTCTTCTATAAGAGTCCCCAAGCTCCACCAACTGTTTGGCTGTTGGTGCATGCATCTGTCTGAGTCAGATGCTGGGTGGAGCCTCTCAGAGGACAACATCAAGCATTAGAGAGTATCAGTGAGAGTGTGAGGCATCGGTGCTTGCCCTTGGGATGGGTCTCAAGCTGTGCCCTTGTTGGTCAGCCATTCCCTGGAGATGCCCCCCCTCCTCACCCTTGTTAGTTGTAGATTTCCATTCAATTTTGTTCAGGGTGATAAATATGGATCTGTTTTCATTCTTCTACATGCAGACACCCAGTTAGACCATCACCCTTTGTTGAAGATGATTTCTTTTATCATTGTATGATTTTGGCTTCTTTATAAAAAAAAAAATCAAGTATCCATAGGTGTGTGGGTTCATTTCTGGATCTTTGATAAGATTTCATTGACAAACATGTCTATTTCTTTACCAATACCAGAAGTTTTTATTTCTGTTGCTCTGTAATACAGCTTGAGGACAAGGATGGTGATTCCTCCTCAAGTTCTTTTATTGTTCAGGGCTTTTTTTGGCTATCCTGGATTTTTTTGTTTTTGCATATGCAGTTGAGAATTACTCTTTCAAGATCTATAAAATGTGTTGACATTTTGATGGAGATTACATTGAATCAGTACATTGTTTTTAATAAGATAGCCATTTTCACTATGTTATCATGGGGAATCGTTTTATTTTCTGATATTTTCTTCAGTATCTTTCTTCAGGGGCTAGAGGTTCCTGTTATACAGATCTTTCACTTGCTTGGTTAGAGTTACACCAAGATGTTTTATATTGCCCATGGCTGTTGTATAAGGATGCTGTTTTTCTTTTTTTTTCTTTTTTTTTTTTTTTTTAGTTTTTCTTTCTTTCTTTTTTTTATTGTATATATTCTATATTTACAATTCATTTCCCTTTTTCTGGTTCCCCACCCCCAAAGGTCCCACATGTCCTTTTCCCTCCCCCTGCTCCCGCATCCACCCCCTCCCACTTTACTGTTCTTGTACTCTCCCACAATGATGTTTTGGTCCATTCTAGCACCAGTGTCCACTCCTTTCTTCTTGTGAGACATCACTTGATATGTGATTTGTGTCTTTGGTGTTCCAAGCTTCTAGGCTAATATCCACTTATCAGTGACTGTATACCATGGGTATTCTTTTGGGACTGGGTCACCTCACTTAGTATGACATTCTCCAGCTCCATCCATTTCTCTAAGAATTTCATGAATTCACTGTTTCTAATGGCTGTATAGTACTCCATTGTGTATATATACCACATTTTTTGTATCCATTCTTCTGTTGAGGGACATCTGGGTTCTTTCCAGCTTCTGGCTATTATATATAAAGCTGCTATGAACATAGTGGAGCATGTATCCTTATTGCATGCTGGTGAATCTTCTGGGTATATTCCCAGGAGTGGTATGGCTGGGTCCTCCGGAAGTATCACGCCCAGTTTTCTGAGGAACCGCCATACTGATTTCCAGAGTGGTTGTACCAGCTTGCATTCCCACCAGCAGTGGAGGAGTGTTCCTCTTTCTCCACATCCTCGCCAACACCTGATGTCTTCTGAGTTTTTAATCTTAGCCATTCTGACTGGTGTGAGGTGAAATCTCAGGGTTGTTTTAATTTGCATTTCCCTAATGACTAGTGATGTTGAACATTTTTTAAGGTGTTTCTCAGCCATCCGAATTTCTTCAGGTGAAAAGACTCTGTTTAGCTCTGTACCCCATTTTTGGATAGGGTTATTTGGTTTTCTGGGGTCTAACCTCTTGAGTTCTTTGTATACATTGGAGATTAGGATGCTGTTTTTCTAATTTCTTTCTCGACCCACTTATCATTTGTATAAAGGAGGGATACTGATTCATTTGAGTTAATTTTATATCCAGCCACTTTGCTGAAGGGGTTTTTCAGCTGTATGAGTTTTCTGGTAGACTTTTTTGGGTTGTTTATGTATATGATCATTTCATCAGCAGATAGCCATACTCTTTTCCAATTTGTACCTCCTTGGTCTCCTTTAGTTCTCTTATTGTTCTACTTAGAACTTCAAATAATATACTGACTAGATGGAGAGAGAGTGGGCAGCCTTGTTTGTACTTGATTTTATGGAACTATTTTAGTTTTTCACCGTTTAGTTTGATGTCAGCTACTGGCTTGCTGTATATTGCTTTGATTATGTTGAGGTATGTGCCATGTATCCCTGATTTCTCTAATACCTTTAACATGTTGGGGCCTTTTATCAAAGGCCTTTCAGAATCCAATGAGATAATCATGTGTTTTTTTCCTTTCAGTTTGTTTATGTGCTGGATTACCTTGATGGATTTTCACATACCGAACCATCCCTGAATCGACTGGAATGAAGATTACTTGTTCACAACTGATATTTTTGTTGTGTTCCTAGATGTGGTTTGTGAGTACTTTATTGAATGTTTATGCATCAATGTTCATAAGAGAAATTGGTCTGAGGTTCTCTTTGTTGAGTCTGTGTGTTTAAGAATCAGGGTGACTGTGGACTCATAGAATGGATTTGGCAGTGTTCCCTCTGTTTCTATTTTGTGGACTAGTTTGAGTAGTATTGGTATTTGCTCATGAATAAACACATGATTATCTCACTGGATTCTGAAAGGCCTTTGATAAAAGGTCCCAACATGTTAAAGGTATTAGAGAAATCAGGGATACATGGCACATACCTTAATCTGGCATAATTCTCCATGAAAACAACTATCTGGCCCTGGGATTCTTTTTTTTTTTTTGATTGGGAGACTTTTAATGACTGCTTCTATTTCTTTAGAGGTTATAGGGATGTTTAAATAGCTTACCTGATCTTGATTTAACTTTGGTAATTTGTATCTGCCTAGAAAATAATCCATTTCCTTAAGATATTCCAGTTTTGTGGAGTATAGGCTTTCAAAGTTGAATTGTCTCAGTGTCTGCTGTCATGTCTCCCTTTTCATTTCTGACTTTGGTTATTTGGATACTGTCTCTTTGTCTTTTGCTTAGTTTGACTAAGAGCTGGTCTATCTTGTTGATTTTCTCAAAGAAGCAGGTCTTGGTTTCATTGATTCTTTGTATTGTTTTCTTTGTTTCTAACTGATTGATTTCACCCCTGATTTTTGATTATTTTCTGCTCTTCTTTGGTGTGCTTGCTTCTTTTTTCCCTAGAGTTTTCAGGCTTACTTTTAAATTGCTGGTATGCAAACTTCCTAATTTCTTTATGGAGGCATTTAGTGCTACGAACTTTGCTTTTAGCACGGCTTTCATTATGTCCCATAAAATTGGGTATGCTGTGCTTTGCTTTTTATTGATTGTAGAACGTCTTTAACTTATTTCTATATTTATTCCCTGAACCAGAGATTGTTGAGTAGAGGGTTGTTCAATTTCCAGGAGTGTGTAGACTTTCCGATGGTTCTGTTGTTGTTGGTCAACATATACATTTTCTTGTATATGTTGAGGCTTGCTTTGTGATTAACTATATGATCAAGTTTGAAGAAGGTTCCATGAGGTGCTAAGGAGGTATATTTGTGTTTGGGTGAAATATTCTATAGATGTCTGTTATGCCCATTTCATTGATAATGTCTGTTAGTTTCCTTATTTCTCTGTTTAGTTTTTGTCTGGACGACCTGACAATTGGCGAGAATGGGATATTGAAGTTAAGCTTCAGCAATATTTCTTTTACACATGTGGGTGCTCTTGTGTTTGGTGCACTGATGCTTAGAATTGAGATATAATCTTGGTAGATTTTTCCTTTGATGAGTATGAAGTGTCCTTTCCTTTCTCTTTTGATTAATTTTGGCTGAAAGTCTAGGTTTTTTTTTTAAAAAATATATTAGAATGGCTACTCCAGCTTGCTTCTTGGACCTGTTTTCTTGGAAAACTTTTTTCCAGTCCTTTATTCTGAGGTAATGTCTACCTTTATTGCTGAGGTGTGTCTCTTTGTATGCAGCAAAATGATGGATCCTGTTTTCTCACACATTCTGTTAGACTTTGTCTTTTTATTGGGGAATTGAGTCCACTGATGTTGAGAGATATTAATGAGAAATGGTGTGTGTGTGTGTGTGTGTGTGTGTGTGTGTGTGTACTTCCCTTTTTTATGGTAGAGATTACTTATTTCCTGTGTTTTCTTGGTTGTACTTATTCTTGTTGGGTTGGAGTTTTCCTTCTAGTATTTTCTGTAGTACTGGATTTGTGAATATATATTTTTGAATTTGGATTTGTTTTGAAATATCTTGTTTTCTCTATCTATGGTGATTAAGAGTTTTGTTGGGTATAGCAGTCTAGGTTGTCACCCATGGATTTTTTTAGAGGTTGTAAAATATCTGTCCTGATCCTTGTAGCTTTTAGAGTCTCTGTTGATAAGTTGGGTATAATTCTGATAGGTCTGCCTTTGTATGTTACCTGGCCTTTTCCCCTTGCTGCTTTTGATATTCTTTCCTTGTTCTGTAGATTTGTGTTTTGATTATTTTGTAGTGGGAGGATTTTCTTTTTTTGTCCAGTCTAATTGGTGTTCTATAATCTTCTTTTATGTTTATTAGGTATCTCTTTCTTTAGGTTGCAAAAGTTTTCTTCTCTGATTTTGTTAATAATATTCTCTGGGCCTTGGAGCAGGGACTCTTCACCTTCTTCTATTCCTATTACCCTTCGGTTAGGTCTTTTTATGATATCCCAGATTTTCTGGATGTTTTGTGTCAGGAATATTTTAGCTTTAACATTTTCTTTGGTTGATGCATCAATTTCTTCTATTGTATCTTTTATGCCTGAGAGTCTCTCTTCCATCTCCTGTGTTCTGTTGGTGGTGTTTGCATCTATTATTCCTGTTCTCTTCCCTAGGTTTGCCATTTCTAGGATTCCCTCAGGTCACGTTTTCTTTATTGCTTCTCTTTCCACTTTCAGCTCTTGCACGGTTTTATTTATTTCCTTCACCTGTTTAGTAGTATTTTCCTGTATGTCTTTAAGGAATTCATTTGTTTCCTCTTTAAAGATCCCTGTCTATTTGATTGTGTTTTCCTGTATTTCTTTAAGAGATTTATTCCTTTCCTCTTTAAAGGCCTCTATCATCTTTATAAAATTGAATTCAAGGTAATTTTCTTGTGCTTCAGTTGTGTTAGGACATTCAGGGTTTGCTGTAGTGGAGTAGCTATGCTTTGGAGGTATCATATTGCCCTGGCTTTTGTTGATTGTATTCTTTCAAGGGCCTTTAGCCATCTGGGAGAAGGGAAGCTTACCTGTATGTTTCAGAATCTTCAGGTTCTATGAAGGTTGGAGGAAGGGAAGAATGAAGGTCTCCATGGGATACAGGCTGCTCAGGGCAACTTGACTTGGCTCAGAGATCTCAGAAAGCAGCTACGATGGTTGAAGGATGGGAGGCTATGGCTCAGGATCTGCAGGTCTGATGGAAGTTGGGGGAGAAGTGGTAGGAGAATGGTGTTCTCCCTGGGGTAGCAGGCTGCTCAGAGAAGGTGGTTTGGCCCCACAGGACTCAGTAAGTAGGGAAGATGAAGGGGCAAAGGAAAAGCATACCTGTATAGTTCATGAATCTGATGAAGGTAGAGGAAGAGGTGGTGGGAGAACAGAGGTACCCCTGGGAAAGTGGACTGATCAGGGCAGCTTGGCTTGACCCAGTGGGCTTAGCCAGCAGGGAAGCTGAATGGGGGAAGCGGTTCGAACCTGTATGGTTTACAAGTTTCAGGTCTGGGGAAGTTAGGAGGAGAGGTAGCAGGAGAATGGAAGTCCCCTTGGGAGAACAGGATCCTCAGGGTGGATTGGCTTGATCCAGAGGGCTCAGACCAGGGAAGATGTATGGTAGAAGGGATGCCTACCTATATGGTCTAGGAGTCACCAGTATGACGATGGTGAATGTGAGGTGGTGGGAGGATCTTATTCACATTTTAATTCAACAATTCTGTGTTAGCTGTGTACACATGCATGTCCATGTGTACATTCTTTGAATTTGACAATTCTGAAAGGCACATATAATGCTGATGTGATTCAAAATCATGACTTACTCAGATAGGTAACACACAGAATTTGCCAACAACCTAGTTTGTAAAGCATTAAACTTCACTGAATGATCCACAGGGTACAGTTTGGGAACTACAAGGAGATGTTATTAGTCCAACTTTATGAAGGAGAAAAGGAGACTAAGGGGAGTGAGTCCTGTGTGGTCACTTAGTACTACTGTGAGCTACATAGCTCTGGGGTTTGTGATTGGACCATGTGTATTATTGTGTTTGAAGTGTAGTCATGAAGAAACCACTTTGTAATTTGTTCCTAGCTATCTTACTGTACTATTATTTCTTCTTGGCTTTTTAAAAAATGTCTCTCCTTTTCTGTGTCATTAGCCAGGCTGGCTCTATCACACACTGAAGCTTGATGCATGAGTGGTTTGTTTCCTTCACCTTCAAATGTGCTGGTTAGCATGTCTGTACCATATATTTACTTTTTAAATTTAAAATTAAAAATTTTTTTTTTGTTTTTCAAAACAGGGTTTCTCTGTGTAGTCCTGGCTGTCCTGGAACTCACTCTGTAGTCCAGGCTGGCCTCGAACTCAGAAATCCTCCTGCCTCTGCCTCCCAAGTGCTGGGATTAAAGGCGTGTGCCACCACCGCCTGGCTAAAATTAAATTTATTTTTATGTTTTAGATAAGATACATAGCTCTTGGTGACTAGTCTGGAACTCTCCATGTAGACCACACTGGCTTCAAACTCATAGAGACCCTTCTGCTTCTGGTGCACTTAAGACATGCATCACCGTGCATGACCTTGTTATTAAATTTACATTTTCTGGAGAAAGTGTGGGTCATTTATCTCCAGGACTCTCTTGACACACATTTTCTCTATCTGATGATTGTTTTTTAATTTAAAACTCAGCTTGTCACATGTGTACATAAAATTTGTTGAAAATTAGGGGAGTAATATTGAATATACAATGGAAAAAAAGGAGAAATTTTAATTTTCAGAATGTTTTTATCTCTATGGACATCTGCTATTACTTTATTTATCTGTTCCTTGAATTTATTGTTTTTATTATTTGTTTACTTATTTATTTATTTATTTGTGTGTGTGTGTGTGTGTGTGTGTGTGTGTGCGCGCGCAGGTACAGATGCTGTGTATACATGAAGAGACCAGAGGAAACTTTGTGCAGTCAGTTCTCTACTCCCAACTTAAAATTTTTCATTAGATATATTCTTTATTTACATTTCAAATGTTGTCCCCTTTCCTGGTTCCCCTCTCCCCAGAAAATCCCATAAGCCATCTCCCTTTCCCTAATCAACCTTTCCCTGCTTCCCTGTCCTGGTATTCCTCTACACTATGGCATCAAGTCTCTCTAGGACCAAGGGCCTCTCCTCCCTTTGGTGTCTAACAAGACCATCCTCTGCTCTCTATGTGTCTGGAGCCATGGGTAACTCCGTGTGTATTCTTTGGTTGATGGTTTTTTTTCCATGGGAGCTCTAGAGTACTGGGTGACTCATATTGTTGTTCCTCCTGTGGTGCTGCAAACCCTTTCAGCTCCTTGTGTCCTTTCTCTAGCTCCCCCATTGGGGACCCTGTGCTTAGTTCAATGGCTGGCTGAGAGCGTCCCTTGTCCCCTTCTGTATTTGTCATGCACTAGCAGAGCCTCCCAGATGATAGCTATATCTGGTTTTGGTCAGCCAGCACTTGTGGGCACCCACAATAGTGTCTGGGTTTTGCAACTGTATATAGGATGGATCCCTGGGCAGGGTAGTCTCTGGATGGTCTTTCCCTCAGACTCTTCTCCACCTTTTTTCTCTGTATCACCTTCTGTGGGTATTTTTCCCCCTTTCTACACACGACCCAAGGATCCATACTTTGTTCTTCCTCCTTCTTGGGTATCATTTGATATGTGAAATGTGTCTTGGGTATTCCAAGCATCTGGGCTAATATCCACTTATCAGTGAGTGCCTGCCATGTGTGTTCTTTTGTGACTGAGTTATCTCACTCAGGATGATATTTTCCAGTTCTACCCATTTGTCTAAAAATTTCATGAATTCATTGTTTTTAATGGCTGAATAGTACTCCATTGTGTATATATACCACATTTTCTGTATCCATTCCTCCATTGATGCACACCTGGGTTCTTTCCAGCTTCTGGCTATTATAAATAGGGCTTCTATGAACATAGTGGAGTATGTGTCCTTATTACATGCTGGAGAATTCTCTGGGTATATGCCCAGGAGGGATATAGCAGAGTACTCCAGTAGTATTATGCTCAGTTTTCTGAGGAACTGCCAAACTGATTTCCAGAGTGGTTGTACCAGTTTGCAATCCCACCAGCAGTGGAAGAGTGTTCTGTTTTCTCCACAACATCTCCAGCACCTGCTGTCTCCTGAGTTTTTTATCTTAGCCATTCTGACTGGTATGAGGTTAAATCTCACGGTTGTTTTGATTTGCATTTCCCTGATGACTAAGGATGTTGAAAATTTCTTTAGGTGCTTCTCAGCCATTTGATATTCCTCAGGTAAACATTCTTTGTTTAGCTCTGTACCCCATTTTAAAATAGGGTTATTTGGTTCTCTGGAGTCTAATTTCTTGAGTTCTTTGTATATATTGGATATTAGCCCTCTGTCGGATGTAGGGTTGGTAGAGATCATTTCCCAATTTATTGGTTGCCATTTTGTCCTATTGACAGTGTCCTTTGCCTTACAGAAACTTTGTAATTTTTATGAGGTCCCATTTGTCAATTCTTTTTTTTTACTTTCTTTTTTTTTAAATTTTCTATATTCTTTGTTTACATTCCAAAGGCTTTCCCCTTTCCAGTTCCCCCCCTCCATATGTCCCATAAGTCCTCTTCCCTCCGCCCATTCCCCAATCACCATCCCCACCCCACCATTTCTCTGTTCTGGTACTCTCCTACAAAACTGGATTTAGTCTTTTCCAGACCAGGGTCCTCTCCATCCTTTTTCTTGGGAATCTTTTGCTTAGCTAATTGTGTCTTGAGTATTCAGAGCTTCTGGGCTCATTAATATCCACTTATCAGTGATTGCATTTCATGTGTATTCTTTTGTGATTGGGTTAACTCACTTAGGATGATATTTTCCAGATCCAACCATTTGCCTACAAATTGCATGAATTCATTATTTTTTATTGCTGAGTAGTATTCCATTGTATAAATATACCACATTTTCTGTATCCATTCCTCCATTGAGGGACATCTGGGTTCTTTCCAGCTTCTGGATATTATAAATAAGGCTGCTATGAACATAGTGGAGCATGTATCTTTATTGCATGCAGGGGAATTCTCAGGGTATATGCTCAGGAGTGGTATGACAGGGTCCTCTGGAAGTGTCACGCCCAATTTTCTGAGGAACCGCCAGACTGATTTCCAGAGCAGTTGTGCTATTTTGCAATCCCACCAACAGTGGAGGAGTGTTCCTCTTTCTCCACATCCTCTCCAGCACCTGTTGTCTCTTGAGTTTTTAATCTTAACCATTCTGACTGGTGTGAGGTGGAATCTCATGGTTGTTTTGATTTGCATTTCCCTGATGCCATTTGTCAATTCTTGATCTTAGAGCATAGGCTATTGGTGTTCTGTTCGTGAAAATTTCCCCTGTGTCCATGTGCCAAAGGCTCTCCCCAGATTCCATTCTATTTGTTTCAGTGTGTCTGGTTTTTGTGGAGGTCCTTGATCCACTTGGATTTAAGCTTAGTACAAGGAGATAAGAATGGATCGATTTGCAATATTCTGCATGCTAGCTGCCAATTGAACCAGCACCATTTGTTGAAAAGGCTATCTTTTTATCCACTGGATGGAGTTAGCTCCTTTCTCAAAGATCAAGTGACCATAGGTGTGTGGGTTCATTTCTGGGTCTTCAATTCTATTTCATTGATCTACCTGCCTGTCACTGTACCAAAACCATGAAGTTTTAACACTATTGGTCTGTAGTACTGCTTGAGTTCTGGGATACTGATTCCCCCAGAAGTTCTTTTACTGTTGAGAATAGTTTTAGCTATTCTGGCCTTTTTCTTATTTCAGATGAATTTGAGAATTGATTTCCAGAGCGGTTGTGCCATCTTGCAATCCCACTAACAGTGGAACAGTGTTCCTCTTTCTCTAACTCTATGAAGAATTGAGTTTGGATTTTGATGGGGTTGGCATTGAATCTGTATATTGCTTATGGCAAGATGGCCATTTTTACTATATTAATCTTGCCAATACACAAGCCTAGAAGATTTTTCCATCTTCTGAGGTCTTCTTCGATTTCTTTCTTCAGAGACTTGAAGTTCTTGTTATACAGATCTTTCACTTGTTTTGTTACACCAAGATACTTTATATTGTTTGTGGCTATTGTGAAGGGTGTCATTTTTCCTAATTTCTTTCTTAGCCTGTTTATCCTTTGAGTATAGGAAAGCTACTGATTTGGTTTAGTTAATTTTATATCCAGCCACTTTGCTGAATTTGTTTATTAGCTGTAGGAATTTTCTGTTGTAGTTTTCTGGGTCACTTAAATATACCATCATATTATCTGCAAGTAATGATATTTTGACTTCTTTTCTAATTGTATCCATTTGACCTCCTTTTGTTTTCTAATTGCTCTAGCTAGAACTTCAAGTTCTATATTGAATAGGTATGGAGAGAGAGGCAGCCTTGTCTAGTCCCTGATTTTAGTGGGATTGCTTCAAATTTTTCTCCATTTAGTTTGATGTTGGGTACTGGTTTGCTGTATATTGCTTTTCTATGTTCTGGTATGGGCCTTGAATTCCTGATCATTCCAAAACTTTTATCATGAAAGGATGCTGAATTTTGTCAAATGACTTTTCAGCATCTAATGAAATGACCATGAAGTATTTTTCTTTGAGTTTGTTTATGTAGTGGATTACATTGATGGATTTCTGTATATTGAACTATCCCTGCCTCCCTGGAATGAAGCCTAACTGTTTAGATGGTCTATTTGATCCTGATTTAATTTAAGTATTTGGTATCTGTCTAGGAAATTGTCCATTTCCTCCAGATTTTCCAGTTCTGTTGAGTATAGGCTCTTGAAGTAGTATCTGTTGAAATTTTGAATTTCCTCAGTTTCTGTTGTTTTATCTCCCTTTTCATTTCTGATTTTGTTAATTTGGATACTGTCTCTGTGACCTCTGGTTAGTCTGGCTAAAGGTTTATCTATCTTGTTGATTTTCTGAGAGAAACAGCTCCTGTTTTTGTTGATTCATTGTATGGTTCTCTTTGTTTCTACTTGGCTGAATTCAGCCCTGAGTTTGATGATTTCCTGCCTTCTACTCCTTTTGGGTATATTAGCTTCTTTCTGTTCCAGAGCTTTCAGGTGTGCTGTTAAGCTGCTAGTGTATGCTATCTCCAGTTTCTTTTTGGAGGCCTTCAGGGCTATGAGTTTTTCTCTTAGCCCTGATTTCATTGTGTCCCATAAATTTGGGTATGTTGTGCCTTTATTTTCATTAAATTCTAGAAAGTCTTTGATTTCTTTCCTTATTTCTTCCTTGACCAAGGTATCATTGAGTAGAACACTGTTCAGCTTCCATGTGTATGTGGGCATTCTGTTGTTTTTGTTGCTATTGAAGACCACCCTTACTCCATAGTGATCTGATATGAGGCACAGGATTATTTCAATTTTATATCTGTTGATGTCTGTTTTGTGACCAATTATATGGTTAATTTTGGAGAAGGTACCATGAGGTGCTGAGAAGAAGGTATATTCTTTTGATTTAGGATGAAATGTTCTATATATACATCTGTTAAATACATTTGTTTCAAAACTTCAATTAGTTTCACTATGTCTCTGTTTAGTTTGTGTTTACCTGATCTGTCCATTGAGGAGAACCGAGTGTTGAAGTCACCCACAATCATTGTGTGAATTACTATGTGTGCTTTGAGCTTTAGTAGTTTCTTTTATGAATCAGGGTGCCCTTACATTTGGAGCATAGATGTTCAGAATTGAGAGTTCTTGTTGGTTTTTTCCTTTGATGAGTATGAAGTGTCCTTCCATGTCTTTTTTGATTACTTTAGGTTGAAAGTCAAGTTTATCCAATATTAGAATGGCTACTCCAGCTTGTTTCCTGGGACCATTTGCTTGGAAAATTGTTTCCTAGTCTTTTACTCTGAGGTAGTGTTTGTCCTTGACAGTGAGATGAGTTTCCTGTAAGCAGCAAAATGCTGGGTCCTGTTCATATATCCAGTCTGTTAGTCTATTTCTTTTTTATTGGGGAATTTAGTCTATTGATGTTAAGCGATATTAAGGAATAGTGATTGTTGCTTCCTATTATTTTTGATGTTATTTTTATGTTTGAGTGGTTATCTTTTTTTGGGTTTGTTGAAAGATTACTATCTTGCTTTTTCTAGGGTGTAGTTGCTCTCCTTGTATTGGTGTTTTCCATCTATTATCCTTTGTAGGGTTGGATTTGTGGAAAGATATTGTGTAAATTTGGTTTTATCATGGAATATCTTGGTTTCTCCATTTATGGTGATTGGGAGTTTTGCTCTGTATAGTAGTCTGGGCTGGCATTTGTGTTCTCTTAGTGTCTGCATGAGATCTTCCCAGAATCTTTTAGCTTTCATGGTCTCCAGTCTGAAGTCTGGTATAATTCTGATAGGTCTTCCTTTATTGGAAAGCTTTACTTGGCCTTTTTCTCTTACTGATTTTAATACTCTTTCTTTGTTTAGTATATTTGGGGTTTTGATTATTATGTGACTGGAGGTATTTCTGTTCTGGTCCAGTCTGTTTAGAGTTCTGTAGGTTTCTTGTATGTCCATAGGCATCTCTCTCTTTAGGTTAGGGAAGTTTTCTTCTATAATTTTGTTGAAGATATTTACTGGCCCTTTAAGTTGTAAATCTTTACTCTTTTCTGTACCTATAATCCTTAGGTTTGGTCTTCTTATTGTGTCCTGGATTTCCTGGATGTTTTGGGTTACAAGCTTTTTGCATTTTGTATTTTCTTTGACTGTGGAGTCAATGCTTTTTATGGTATCTTTGGCATCTGAGATTCTCTCTTTTATCTCTTGTATTCTGTTGTTAATATTTGCATTTATGGCCCCTGATTTCTTTCCAACATTTTCTATTTCCAACATTGTCTACCTTTGTGATTTCTTAGTTATTTCCAATTTTGTTTTTATATTCTGGATGGTTTTGCCCAGTTCCTTCACTTGTTTGTGTTTTCCTGTAATTCTTTAAGGGATTTTTGTGCTTCCCTTTTCAGGACTTCTGCCTGTTGACCCATTCTGTATTTCTTTAAGTGATTTTTGTGTTTACTTTTTAAGGGCTTCTACCTGATGATTCATGTCCTTCTCTACTTCTTTAAGGGAGTTATTTTTGTCCTTTTTAAAATCTTTTATCAGCATCATGAGGTGTGATTTCAAATCCAAGTCTTGCTTTTCTGGTGTGTTGGGGTATCCAGGACTTGCTGTTGTTGGAGAACTTGGTTCAGATGGTGCCATGTTGCCTTGGTTTCTGTTGGTGATGTTCTTGTGTTTGCCTTTTGCAATCTTGGTATCTCTGTTGTTAGCTGTTGTTGCTGTCTCTGTGGCTTATCTGTACTCATGGGAGACCTGTTCTCTCTGAGAACACCAGCATGTAGGTACTCCTTAAAGACTCACTTTCTTGTGGTTGTATTTGGATATGTAGCTCTGTGTCCTCAATCAACTCTGGGTGCAGGTGATAATTTGAAGACTCCTGTCCCAGGCTGTTCCTAGGCTCATGTGTCCGCCGGATTTCCGGCTGTTTCTTCTGAGCAGCACGAGTGGTCCTACCTGTGCTTCCTGGCCTCTCTGCACTCCTGAGTGGATAGCTACTTCCACTTGGATATGGTACACGGTGGCAGAGGGTGGACCCAAGCCGGAGAAGGAAACCAGAGTTTCTGCTAGAGGGTTCCAGGTGTGATCCTCTGGCGAGGGTCTTTCTACCTATATGGGTAGGCCCCTCTGCACTCCTGGGCATTTAACCTGTCTCCCTGTGCCTCTTTTGTATGGCACACTGTGCCAGAGAATGGACCCAAGCTGGAGACAGAAATGGGAAGGGTTCCGCCAGAGGTTTCTGAACAAGATCTTCTGAGCTGCAGAGCAGGTCTCGCCTGTGCTGACTGTCTTCTCTGTGCTGCTGGGTGGATAGCTAGCTTCCTACACCACTTGGAGATGGTGCGCTGTAGCAGAGGATGGTTCCAAGCCAGAGATAGAAACCGGAAGGACAACTTAAAAATTTTTTAATTATTATTATTTTATGTGTATGAGTGGTTTTGCTTGCATGTGGTTCTGCCATGCATCATGTATGTTCATGGTGTCTTCAGAGACCAGCAGAGGGCATCAAATTCCCTGGAAGGGAGGTTACAAATAGTTGTGACCTGCCATGTAGAAGCTGAGAATTGAACCCAGGTTGGAAGAGCAGCCAGTGCACTTAGCCACTGATCTAGCTCTCCCACCTTTAAGTGGGTTTGGGGGATTGAACTCATATTAGTAGGCTGGAGATTAATTGCCTTTGTCCAATAAGATATCGTGGACTCACTTTCTTTCTTTCTTTCTTTCTTTCTTTCTTTCTTTCTTTCTTTCTTCCTTTCTTCTTTCCTTCCTTCCTTCCTTCCTTCCTTCCTTCCTTCCTTCCTTCCTTCCTTCTTTCCTTCCTTCCTTCCTTCCTTCCTTCTTTCTTTCTTTCTCTTTCTTTCTTTTTTTTTCATTATTATTTTTTTTATTTTATTTTCTATATTCTATGTTTACATTCCAAAGGCTTTCCCCTTTCCCAGTTCCCACCCACCATAGTTCCCATAGTTCCTCTCCCCCCCATCTGTTCCCCAATAATTCCCCCTCCCCCCTCGGTTTCTTTACTAAACTGGATGCAATCTTTACAGGCCCAGGGTTCTCTCCTTTCTTCTTCTTGGGAATCATTTGACTTGCTATTTGTGTCTTGAGTATTTAGGGCTTCTGGGCTCATTAATATCCACTTATCAGTGATTGCATTTCATGTGCATTCTTTTGTGATTTTGTAATTCACTCAGGATGATATTTTCCAGGTCTAACCATTTACCTACAAATTGCATGAATTCATTATTTTTAATTGCTGAGTAGTATTCCATTGTATAAATGTACCACATTTTCTGTATCCATTCCTCCTTTGAGGGATATTTGGGCTCCTTCCAATTTCTGGCTATTATAAACAAGGCTGCTATAAACATAGTGGAGCATGTGTCCTTATTGCATGCAGGGGAATCCTCTGGGTATATGCCCAGGAGTGGTATGCCAGGGTGCTCTGGAAGTGACATGCCCAATTTTCTGAGGAACCGCCAAACTGATTTCCAGAGCGGTTTTACCATTTTGCAATCCCACCAACAGTGGAGGAGTGTTCCTCTTTCTCCACATCCTCGCCAGCACTTGTTGTCTCTTGAGTTTTTAATCTTAGCCATTCTGACTGGTGTGAGGTGGAATCTCAGGGTTGTTTTGATTTGCATTTCCCTGATGACTAATGATGTTGAACATCTTTTAAGGTGTTTCTCGGCCATCCGAATTTCTTCTGGTGAAAATTCTTTGTTTAGCTCTGTGCCCCATTTTTTGATAGGTTATTTGTTTCTTTGCGGTCTAACTTCTTGAGTTCTTTGTATATATTGGATATTAGCCCTCTGTCGGATGTGGTCTTTCTTTCTTTCTTAAGACAGATTCTTGTTCTATAATCAAGATTGGTCTAGAACTCACTATGTAATTCAAATTGACCTTGAACTCATGAAAATCCAGGTTCATTTTTGATACATTTATGTTATCTTTTAAATTATGCACTCGTATATCCATTTTATATATATATATATATATATATATATATATATATATACCATGTCAATACATCTTTATATTTCTGTTTAATATTTAATTCCGATTCATTACCTGTCAAGTAGCTTCCCTTTGATTTTTATCTTTCTATTTTAAGTCAATGTCTAATATAAAGCATATAGTTAGATTTTAATTCAAGATTTGTTGAGCTTTCTCCTTTCTCTTTTTTTGTTCATTTTTATTCTTGTTTTATTTTTGAGTGCAGCTTTTAAGATTTTGATTTAGTTAATTTCATCTTGAACTTTGCTATATTTAACTAATTTCAAACATTTCACTTATTTTAATTTCTTAGCATTTTCTGTCTTTACTGGGGCAGAGCTGGGAGTAAAGGCTATATCTTCTAAACCCACAGTGACTTTAGCATACTCTGATACAGCCTTCTCTCCCTCATTTTACATTGCCACTGTCCTGAATTTGCATGAGACATGGACTTGGAAGAATTCAGGAATAATAAATTAGGACAGATAGTACTCTCTTTGTCCTAGGTGAACCTCCTCCTCCTTTTTTCTCTTTCTTTTCCTCCTCTTCTCCCTCCTCCTCCCCCCACCACTTCTTCAACCTTTTCTTGTTCTTCTTAAGACAAGCACCATACACATCCATTTATGTATACTTACTTATTAAATGTCAGTGTGTGCCAGGCTCTGTTCTAAGCCCTGGGAATTAAAAGTGAATCTGTCAGCTATCAATTACCAATAGTTCCTCTGCTGAGTGGGAGGGACTTTGTATAGCTCCACTCTCTGGTCTTCATGCTGGGATTTTTGTCTTCTTGTATGTGCTGTTGGGGATGCTATGAACTTATATAAACAACTTCTCTGCTGTGTCTGGAAAACTTTTCCTTGTAGTCACCCACTGCTTCTGCCTCTTAAAGCCTTTTTGCATCCTCCCTGCAATGATCCTCAAATCTCTCTTGAAGAGTATGGTCCCTGCAAGGAGGATAAGAAGTTCACAAGAAGACCAATAGAGTCAACTAACCTGGACCCTTGGGGGCTCTCAGAAACTGAACCATCAACCAAAAAGCAAGCATGGGCTGGGCCTAGCCACACCCCCAATTGTAGCAGATGTGGTCTTCATGTGTGTCCCTCAATAATTGGAGGATGGGCTGTCCCTGAACCTGTTGTCTGACTGTGGATCACATTCCCCTAAGCAGGGTACCTCATTTCTCCTCACTGGGAGAGAAGCACCTAGTTCTGCAGTGACTTGATGGTCCAGGGTAAGGTGATATTGAGGAGGGGCCTCCCCCTTCTCAGAGGAAAAGGGGAGAAGGGAAAGGGAGGATCTGTGTGAGGGAAGCTGGGAGAAAAAGGTAGATATTAGGATGTAAAATAAATAAATAAGTAAATTAGTGAAAAAAAGAGTGTGGTCCCTGATAGGCCAAGCATGCTTCAGAAGATGATGTCTAGATACCAAAGACTATATGCACAGCCCAAATTGTATTAGATGGATTAAATAAAAGAGGACACATAGTTGGGAGGGTAGTGAAGGAGGCTACATACATCTTGGAGGAGTTGAGGGGACTGATTATAATAAAAATGCATTCCCTGGAATTCTAAGAGTTACTAAAACAAATAAAAACAAACAAAAATCAAAACAATAAAAAGTGAACATGACAGTTTAAAACCAAATGCCTGACATATTTATTTCCACTAAACAGAAATCTGTAAATATAAATATAAATATAAATACAAATAATATAAATATAAAACAAGGCTTGGTGTAGTTGAATGAAATTCCAGTTGATTTTTCTGCTTGGTAAGCTGATATTAAATTCAAATGCTTCTCTGTCTACATTTTCAACATAGCCAGCACCACTTCTTTCTGCTTTCAGATTACTGATGACCTGGAGAAATTCAGTTACCTATTGTATTTCTATGCATCTATGTCTCTGGGTCTTCACTGTTTTGTAACCCTTTGTCTATGGTGCTGGCTGGAACATGCTCAGTGCCATTACCTCTGAGCACTGCATGTTCATCTAATGACACAAGTTCTTCCTCCTCCCCCTTCTCCTCTTTCCCCTCCTGTCCTCCTCCTTCTTCCTCTTCCTCTCATACTACTTCTTTGTTTTCGTGTCTTCAGACAGGGTCTCTCTGTGTAGTCCTAACTGTCTTGGAATTCACTATGCAGATAGACCTTGAATTGAAGGAGATCCTCCTTGCCTTTGTCTTCCAAGGTCTGAGATTAAGGGTGTGTCACCATGTCTAGTCCTATGTGGTACTTCTGATACAGCCCAAGATTTATATCAGACATCATGTACGTCTTAGTCTGCACTCCCTCCCTCAGAAGGGGATAGCCACAGCTTCCTGCTTAAGGATGTTAATCAAGATTGGTGTTAAGAAATTAATTTCATCACTACTGCATGACTGATTGTCCCATCTTTGGTTTTCTGCAGGCATGGTCCAGCTCCACTGTGCAGGATCCCACTGACCTGGCTGCAGAAGACCATCATGCGCTGGTGCTGGTTTTTCTCCTCTTTGGACTGCCAGGATCATGCGATGACTGCTGAGGAAAGCTACAGGGATGGGGTACATTTGGCTGTCTTGTATCTTGCTACTTCTTCTTTGGATATTATCATGAAGCATCTCTTATCATCTTTATCTGGTGACAGTTTTCCTGTACTATGATAACAGCAGTGTCCACCCCATTACTCAATTCTCTGTTGGTTTTTTTAGGCAGTAGAAGTTGATGTGGCTTTTGGAGGCTTCTCCATGGGCAATGCTGGACCCTTTGGGGAGCAGGCTTTCCCAGTCTGGTAAGCAGTTGAGAGCCTCAGTTTTGGGCACATAGATATGGCTTCAGTGTTTCCTCAATCAGTTTGGGGGAACATTTCTTCATCTTGTTCAGTGGGTTCAGTTAACTTGAGAGCCGTTAAGGTAAGATTCATCCTCATGAGTTATGAGCTATGAAATGCCAAATAAACATCCAATCTAGTGTTTCTGCAGGTGCCTCTCTCAGAGCCTCACCTCAGCCCCTGTGTGTTAGGCAAATACTAGGGTACAAGTTTATTTCCACTTTTGGAAAATCCTTCCTTTAGCAGAAGGCTAAAGCATGGTAAAAAAAAGTCTAAATTTATTTCCCTATAGCACTTGATAGCACTAACAGATGTCACAGTGTGTGTGTGTGTATGTATGTGTATGTCTCCATGTGTGGCCAGAGGTTGATTCTAGGCATCTTATTCTATCACTGTCCATCTTAGTTTTCTTAAAGAAAGAACTTTCCACTGGACATAGGGATCACTTGATTGGCAGAACTAGCAAGCCCAGAGCTATCCGTCTACCACCCCAGCACTGGGATTACAGAGCTTCTCTGTTTTGCCCAGCTTTCTTTTTTTTAAAACATGGTTTCTGGTAAGCAAGCTCATATCTTCATGTTTACATAAACAAGCATTTTAACAAATGAACCATCTCTGTAACACCAATATTTTTGATATGACAGTCTTTCCATTATTTATACTTTCTGTCTTGATTTTATTAAAATAATTAATTAGCTACATAATCTTATTTTCCTTTAATTTTGGCAACCTACTGAATAATGAGTAAATATAACTTGCATTTCTCTTACAAAAGATTTATTTTTGTTTTATATGTGAGTGTTTACCTTTATGTATGCATGTGTACCATCAGTACATCACATCCCCTAGAATTAGGGTTACAGAGAGTTGTGAGTAACATTGGTGATGTGATCTGAATTCAGGTCCTTTGCAAGAGTAAATATCCATAACTTCTGAGGCATCTTTCCAGTCCTTATGCTCCTGCCTTTTAAAGAGAAGCCTGCATGATACTTCCATTTAGAACTTTGAGTCACAATCTTTACATTTATCTTTTTGACCATCTACAAGTTTGACAAGTATGGAGTTCTGTAAATCAATATGCATATCTAGGGTGTGAGGTAGATTGTCTTATTACAGTTTCTCATACACCCTACATTACCTACCAGGGGAAGTCTTCTCAGGCCTTTCCCAATATCCTAGCCTTCTTTATACCTCAAGTCCCTTGTGACATGTTTCCATGCTTCTTAATATACAATAGATGCATTTACATTTTCTCTTTAATTTTTAAGAGATCACAGACTTATTTAATTACTCTAAAAATTTCTCATGAATATTTAAAGAGTTGAGTTACAATTATAATGGATTATAATTGGATTATAATGGATCATAATGGACAGTCATAAGCTAATATAATAAGCATATAGTTGCTATGCTTGCATAGAGGATACACCCATATAGATATATCTCAATGGAAACAGAACATTTTCATTCCTCTGAAAATTTCCTTCAAGCCTCCTACTGTTCTTGCTTCTGAAGAGTAAGAAACTGTAGCTACTTTTGGTCTTGTTTTGTTTTGCCTCTCACTTTGTTTGCTTAGATTAATTTGATGTATGTACTTGAATTTAGCCATGCTTTGGTGTTCCTTCATCATCATTTAAGACTGATACCTTCAGTTTATTGAATGTATTTATGGCATTTTGCTATTTTCATTTTGGTATATATATATGTAAGATACTTATCATTTCCAACCTTTGGCTGTTATAAATAAATCTGCTGTAAAAATTCTTATTTGAGACATTAAAAAATCCAAGAATATGATTTTGTTTTCTGGCATAAACAAAACTTTTGGATTATAGGAAGAGAATTCCATAATTCTATAGAACACACCCAACTTTAAGACATCAGGAAAAAAAGAGAAAAGAAATCAGTGGGGAAACCAGACAGTGCAAGGATATTTCATGTTTATGAAATTGGAAGAGCTAATATTGTGAAAATGGCAATCCTATAAAAGTGATGTATAGGCCCAGAACAATCAAAACTTATGTAGAAGCAGGGAAGACCAGAATAACCAAAACATTCTGAAAAGTATGGCAGGGGGTATCACCATACTGAATTTCCAGTTTCATTACAGAACCACAGTAATTAAAAAAATCATAGTACTCTCACAATATAGACAAGGGGGATAAACAGAACAGAAGCAGTACTGGATGAATGATTTCCATCTCCAGTATAAATTATAGTATGCATTGTGAGGTGGTGGGGATAACTGCCCCCCACCCCACACCATATATTATTTGTAAACTGCTGTTTAGGCTTTAATGACTCCCAGAGGTTGACTAGCATAGCATTTGGTCTTCTATTAATTTCTCTAGTATCTCTGACTCAACTCATATTTTGCCACACTTGCCTTGGAGTATTCTAGGCACAACCCTTTGTCTCCTTTCCCTTCTCTCATCTCCATATCCACTCACTGCTGCTCATTGACCCGGGTGCTTTTGGGAGTTACTATGAATTAATATAAACTGTTATCCATTATTCACTAAGGCCCAAGGATTTTGCAGATTAATAGGAAACCAACAAATCTGTGATTTGACATGTGGCCTCAGGTCACAGTTTATGGCCCTAACTTGTAGGAAGCCTTGAGTACTCAATCAGAAAAGGGCTTTGGTCATTCCATCCAGGATGACTTCCACAGCAGAGAGTACAAGGGAACCTTTTTTTATCTTCACACATTTTACTGCTTTGAACTTTTTGATGAACCACAGGTCTGGATTGCTCATGACTACCAAAGCCTCTCTAACCTTGTAATGATCAGCCCACCATAGGACTCAGCAAAGGCATGGAAGCCTCATACCAGTATCATGGTCCTTGAAGGATCAACTTCTTTCCTAACCATTTCTATTGTTTGCACAGGGCATCAGACACCATCTCTCTTATTCCCAGTTTCTTCAGTAATTCCTGTTCTTCCTCCATTGATAGTCATTGGAATCTCACCCTGCTGTAATCAAGTGTTCCTAATGTTTGTGTGAGCCAACCCTTCTGGGACTGCTTTCCTTTATAGCATCTTGGATTATATATCCATTTTCTTATGGTGAGATGGGTAGTTAGTTATATTATTCAGTTTTTCTGCTTTCCCAGCATTCAGGATGATCCAACCCACCCCCATGTCCCAAGCTTGGCAAGTAGGCTGATTCAGTGAATGTTCTAAATTATTTTCCATTATAAGCACTGCATATTCTAAGGATTACATCATTATCATAGTTTGCTCTAAATCTTCAATTATTCTTACGTGTCTCTTTACTCATATGGGAAGTCCTACTTACAAAGAGGAATGCCACTCTATATAACAAAAAATACAGATACCTTGAATTTCCCACACAGACACTTTACCTTGGAATGGTTTATCTATGTTACCTATCTTACACCCAAGGCTCATGCAACCATCATAAAAGCAAGAATGCACACTACCACACACTACATGGGCAACCATATAATGATTCTTTTTTGCAGATCTCTTCCCTCAGATGGTTCAGTTTCTGTTACATATCTCAGCTATTACCACAGGGGCTCGGGTATGCACCAGACTCATCTCTGCTTTTGTAGGTCCATGTTAGAGTTAAAAATTTGTGGGGCTGGAGAGATGGCTCAGTGGTTAAGAGCACCAACCCCTCTTCCAAAGGTCCTGAGTTCAATTCCCACATGGTGGCTCACAACCATCTGTAATAGAGTTAAAGATTTGTGGTTTTTCTGGAGAATATATTCATAAACATCTATATTAGATGATATATCTACATAAACATCTAGATCAAGATGATAAATTTGTTAACAGACAAAAGTAACAATTCCAGATCTAACCATTTACCTACAAATTGCATGAATTCATTATTTTTAATTGCTGAGTAGTATTCCATTGTATAAATATACCACATTTTCTGTATCCATGGAAAATATCATCCTAAGTGAGTTAACCCAATCACAAAAGAATACACATGAAATGCAATCACTGATAAGTGGATATTAATGAGCCCAGAAGCCCTAAATACTCAAGGCACAATTAGCAAGTCAAATGATTCCCAAGAAGAAGAAAGGAGAGGACCCTGGGCCTGAAAAGATTGGATCCAGTTTTGTAGACCCAGAACAGAGAAATCGTGTGTGTGTGGGAATGATTGGGGAATAGTTGGGGGTGTGTGAGAGGAATTATGGGATGTATGGTGGGGGGGAACTGGGAAAGGGGAAAGCCTTTGGAATGTAAACAAAGAATATAGAAAATAAAAATTAAAAAAAGTAACAATTCCACTGAATTCAATCTTAGCAAACAAAAATGTTTATTGTGGTAACTTCCAAAAGTCTGGGGGTGAGGGGTCACTAGGGGAGTATGAAAGAGGGGTTACTTACAGGAACATGGGGGACTCAAGGGCAGCTGTATCACCAAAAGGCCACCCCAGCATGGATGACGACTATTGAAAACTTCAGTCTTAGACTCTTGTAGGATCTGACAGCAGTTGGACCTGTTAGTTTGAAAGAGCTCCAGTTATCTGCAGCTGGCCATAAAACATCAGGAGCCTCCTCTTTTCCTTTATAAGGGAATGCTTCAATTAGAAGGATTTTGGTTTATAGCAGCTCAGAGCTGTGCAGCAGCGGGATGCCATTTCTTGATCCTAAAAATGAATCACTGTTTTCAAATTGAGGATATCCCTACAGAAGATGCTGTCTTAATCTGGTATCCTCGGGTACCACAGAAACTCATGTGCTATCCTGTGGTAAGAAAAAGGCTTCACATTTAGTAAGAACCACATGACAATGTTATGTCTCATGGAGAAATAGGGTCCTTAACGCATTAAGAGTGAATTCCAAGTGTTCATTACATGGTTTCATTTTTTTTAACCTCCTGCCCTCTTCCAATTTCCACATCTGTCCTTTCTCTCCTTCTGTGAAGGCTGTGACTATTCTTTACCTCTAGCTAGCAAGCTTAAATGAATTGCTTCATTTCCTCCAGCCATAATGAGAGTGTCCACAGTGACATTGTCCATACCTGGTTTTCTGGTCCTGGTTATATAGGAAGAGAAGAAGGTAATGAAGCTCACTTCCAAAAATGTTGTTGATACCTTAGGCTTCATTGATATTATTGTTACTCATGGCTATTTATCTTTGGTTATACATCCATTTTATTATGGTGAGATGGGTAGTTAGTTATATTATAGTGATCTATAATCACCCCTCAGAAACAGAAGACAGGAAATAAAAGGGGAACTGAACTCTCTTAAATACAAAGATGTAGGGAAACTTGAGAGAAACATGCAGCATATTTTAGTGGAGAAGCATTCCTACTGTCAGGACTGAAGGAATGAAGAGAAGTTATAAGGATCTTGAATTGTCTGTGGTTGTGGGAAAGGATTACGTGTAAGGTAGTATGCTTTGGTACCTGTACAATGACACTTCACAGCCTAAAACACACACACACACATACACACACATACACACACACATACACACACACATACACACACACACACACACACACACACACAGAGAGAGAGAGAGAGAGAGAGAGAGAGAGAGAGAGAGAGAGAGAGGCAGCATCATGAGAGAGAATTAAAAGTAAAACAATAAATATTCTATCAGGCTATTTTTATACTGACCACTGTAAATGAATGGTTTTACCTATGTTCAGTGAGAAGTCAATGTGGATGAGAACCTATTGATGAGACAGGCACAGTGATGTCTTTCCCCAGGATAAAAAAGAATATGAAGTGGACATATAAGATACTGATGGACCAGCCCCACTCCATCTTAAATGATGAAAACCATTATGTTATGAGATCAGATTAAGTTCATGTTTGTTGGCTGAAAAAATTAATGCTTGACTGTGCTTTAACCTGTTTCTCAAGTTTGACATGTTCCCCACCCTGTGGAGTTTGACTCATACTTTGTATGCACACTGATTAGATAAGATGTTCTGCCACATAATTTTGAAATGTTCAGCAAAGTTTCTTCATAACCACAACTCCCCTTGAAATCTAATCTACCAAACACTGAAAACCCTCTACTCTTGCATTATATAAATCCTTTCCTATGTTTGATGCTATTTTTCCAAACACCACTTTAGTAGGATAATCCTGTCTGACAGAAAATCAAGCTTGGCTTAATTTGGGTAATGTTCTTTACTTTCAGTCAGTAGGATTAACCATACTAATGAAAAATTTGTGTCTTTCTGACTTTGTATCTTTCTGTGACCATACAGTTTGTATTTCCAAGAATGTTCTCTATCTCAGTGTGACAAACTGGCTTTTCTTATTATCTTTTATCATTTTAACTACATCTTATGCAGTGTCACATCTGTGGAATGATCATATGGCCACCACAGCATCTATAAGAATAGAAGGAAGTAAATAAAATTGTAGTACACTAGTATTTGTGTTTTTAAAACTTACTGGGTTTGGTTCTGTACAAAGAAATAGTGACTTAAATAGAAGAGAAAATTTGTAAGGTCTTGTTGCACCTGGGAAGGACTTCTTAGTCACTAGTCATCTAGTGACTAAACATGCTGTCATCTAGTATCAAGTAAGGTTGAGAATTGTCATCACTTTTTAGAGCTTGAACTCTAAGAATCACTATGCTGCAGAAGAAGACAGATGAGGAGAAATTGCAAATGTCTATAAACTTCTGGTTGACAGTCATTTTCTATATGCATGTGAAGGTTTTTCTCAGGAACACTATACTGGCATTATTTCTCACATGGATCCAGGTGGCTGAAGCTGTTATTGAAACTACTCCAGACCTTGTGATTTCAGCTATATCACTGTATGCTAAACCTCAGATTCTCTAGTGTGATGTGTTGGGGACTGGAAATGCAAACACAAATACCAGACAATTCTAGACTTCATAGGGTTTTGAGTTTAATGCAGGACCTAAGAAAGAAACCACATTCATCAATAGAGCTACAGAGCCTGTTCACTGCAAGGAATAAAAAGTCAAAGTTGTTCTGAGAGAGGATAAGATACCTTTTAGTTCCTCTACAACTTATTAACAAGCTGTAAATCAGAAGTAGAGGAACATGGGGCAGATGCTTCAGTCCAGAGCTGATACTCATCTCTGATCAAAAATGCAACTTCTTTCCATTCAGAGTCTTCCAGCCCAGGTGAATCCTCAGATGTGGGTGATTGGCAGTTGAGTTTTCTGAAGCAAGAAAAAACTCATGCATTCAGTTGTATATATCAGTTGGCCTATTTACATTTCACTTCCTTATTTGATTTCTTCCTCTTCTTCGATTTCAGAAATTTGCTGAAATTCATCATGTGTGATGGTCCTGTTTATATTTGAGTTGGCCATATTTTACTGTGTTCTTTCCTCCCCGTATAGTTGGCCATGAATCCTGGAAATTGATGTGCAGGAGTAGTTGTAAAAGACAAGGACTCTGACATAACCCCTTGGATACAAGTTTATATCCTTGGAACATGCCTTCAACGCCTCTGTGCTTCTTCCTCCTTATCAGTAAAATGAGAATATTAAACAGCAATTACCTCAATGGACTCTAAAAGAACTCAGTCACCTTCTAATATACATACTTTAATGACTCATTATTCTTTCCCAGGCTAAAATTCACATGAATATCTAGGTTACCACCTACAATCTTGCTCACAAACTAAGTTTCTTTTCTGTTGTCTCTCAGTTATTTAATGAATTCTCTTCTCTAATATTTAAATTGGGAGCAAAATCCTACTCTCCTCACATAGGGAAGGCAATGGGTCAGTGTTATAATGAAACTGTAGAGAAAATCACCTAATAACTGCCCTCAACATTGCCTTGCCTTACCTACCTCAGCTGCATTGCCCTCTGCACATTTGCTCTAAGCTAGAGCCAGAATTACAGCTCATCATTGAACGCATTCATAAAATGTTGCCTTCGATTTTCAGTAGCACCATCTACTGCACCTCCCTGTTTGGGAGACATGCTTATAAAGGATATTAGCCATATTGGCAAGTATAAGGAACTCTTCACATCTGTGGTGGTTTGATATGCTTGTCCCAATGGAAGAGGCATTATTAGGAGGTATGACTTTGTTGGAATAGGTGTGGGCCTTATTAGAAGAAGTGTGTCACAGTTTATGTGGATTTTGAGGTCTCCTAGTTCTCAGTCTTCACTCAGATGTAGAACTCCTGCCTCTTCTAGCACCACATCTACCTGCATGCTGCCATGCTTCATGCTATGGTGATAACGATCTGAACCTCTGAAACTGTAAGCCAACTCCAAAGAAATGATTTTTTTATATTACTTGCCTTGGACACCGTGTTTCTTCACAGCAATGAAGCCCCAACTAAAATTACAACTAACTAGAATTTTCCAAAGATAGAAGCATGAAGAGTGTTTTCTTACCTGGCTAAGAACTCTGTGAACAACAACTCCAAACTGCCAGTCAGGATGTGCCTATTGGTGCAATAGTGGTATGACCATTATGATAGTAATCAACTGCTTCCTGGTTGGATTTGACGCCTGTGCCACAAGATCAAATCCAAAACTCCACCAGAGAACTCCTACAGCTGATAAACAACTTCAGCAAAGTGGCTGGTTATAAAATCAACTCAAGCAAATCAGTAGCCTTCCTATACTTAAAGGATAAGCAGGCTGAGAAAGAAATTAGGGAAATGACACCCTTCACAATGGCCACATACAATATAAAGTATCTTGGTGTGACTCTAACCAAACAAATGAAAGATCTGTATGACAAGAACTTCAGGTCTCTGAAGAAGGAAATTGAGGAAGACCTCAGAAAATGGAAAAATCTTCCATGCTCATGGATTGGCAGGATTAATATAGTTAAAATGCCCATCTTGCCAAAAGCAATATACAAATTCAATGCAATCCCCACCAAAATCCCAACTCAGTTCTTCAAAGAGGTAGAAAGAGCAATTCTCAAATTCATCTGGAATAACAAAAATACCCAGGATAGCTAAAATGATTCTCAACAGTAAACAAACTTCTGGGGGAATCAGTATCCCAGACCTCAAGCAGTACTACAGAGCAATAGTGTTAAAAACTGCTGCATGGCATTGGTACAATGACAGGCAGGTGGATCAATGGAATAGGACTGAAGACCCGGAAATGAACCCACACACCTATGGTCACGTGATCTTCGACAAAAGAGCTGAAACCATCCAGTGGAAAAAGATAGCCTTTTCAACAAATGGTGCTGGTTCAATTGGAGGTCAGCATGCAGAAGAATGTGAATTGATCCATTCTTATCTCCTTGTTCTAAGCTCAACTCCATGTGGATCAAGGACCTCCACATAAAACCAGACACACTGAAACTAATAGAAAAGAAACTGGGGAAGACCCTTGAGGACATAGGCACAGGGGGGAAAGTTCCTGAATAGAACATCAATAGTTTATGCTCTAAGATCAAGAATTGGCAAATGGGACCTCATAAAATTACAAAGTTTCTGTAAGACAAAGGACATTGACAAAAGGACAAAATGGTAACCAACAAATTGGGAAAAATCTTCACCAACCCTATATTCAACAGAGGGCTAATATCCAATATATACAAAGAACTCAAGAAGACCCCAGAAGACCAAATAACCCTATTAAAAATGGGGTACAGAGCTAAACAAAGAATTTTCATCTGAAGAACTTTGGATGACTGAGAAGCACCTTAAGAAATGTTTAACATCATTAGTCATTAGGGAAATGCAAATCAAAACAACCCTGATATTTCACCTCATACCAGTCAGAATGGCCAAGATTAAAAACTCAGGAGACAGCAGGTGTTGGCAAGGATGTGGAGAAAGAGGAACACTCCTCTACTGCTGGTGGGATTGCAAGCTGTTACAACCACTCTGGAAATCAGTCTGGCGGTTCCTCAGAAAACTGGGCATGACACTTCCAGAGGACCCTGCTATACCACTCCTGGGCATATACTCAGAGGATTCCCCAGCATGCAATAAGGACACATGTTCCACTATGTTCATAGCAGCCCTATTTATAATAGTCAGAAGCTGGAAAGAACCCAGATGTCCCTCAATGGAGGAATGGATACAGAAAATGTGGTATATTTACACAATGGAATACTACTCAGCAATTAAAAACAATGAATTCATGAAATCCTTAGGCAAATGGTTGGATGTAGAAAATATACTAAGTGAGGTAACTCATTCACAAAAGAACACACATGGAATGCAGTCACTGATAAGTGGATATTAGTCCAGAAGCTCAGAATACCCAAACACAACCCACATATCAAATCATTCCCAAGAAGAAGGAAGGAGAGTTCCCTGGTCCTGGAAAGGCTTGATGCAGTATTGTAGGGGATTGCAAGGACAGAGGAGTGGGAGTGGGTTGATTGGGGAACTGGTGGAGGGAAGAGGACTTATAGGACTTAGGGGGATGGGGGAGTCAGGAAAGGAAAACTCATTTGGAATATAAACAAAGAATATAGAAAATAAAAGAAAATAAAAAAGATATAAAGGAAAAAAATCAAGAATGTATGGTTGATGAGCACTTAAGCCCTAGGTAGGAACTAGTGTATCTTATCTCTTTTGAAACATAGCATCAAAACATCCTCAAGTATGGATATTTACAAACTTGGTCAACAGCTGCTCTTAGTCTTATTCTGAGAAGTGTCTTTTGAATTGAATGCTGATAATTAAGAGATCTATAGCTGTGCAAGGTATTCAGAATGAAGGATGGTTCATTGTTCAGCCCTAAACACAGGCATTCATACCATCACCCTTAATGCTCAGGAGATATTACCAAAGAGGGACCTAAAATGATGTAAGAGAAGAGAAGAGAAGAGAAGAGAGAGAAAGAGAGGCAGAGAAAGAGAGAGAAAGAGAGAGAAAGAGAGAGAGAGAGAGAGAGAGAGAGAGAGAGAGAGAGAGAGAGAGAGAGAGAGAGAGAGAGAGAGAGAGAGAGAGAGAGAGCATCTTCTAAGCACGACATAGTCAAGGTAGTCATGAACTCACTCACAGCTGTTTTGTTCACTGACACTGGACCTATGCAAGTTGGGTCCATGACAAAGCCTGCCATGGATAGAAAGGGGATTAGGATGGCCTTATCTGGCATCAATGGGAGAGGAGGCCCTTGGTCCTGTGATGATTCAATGACCCAGTATAAGGGAATGTTAGTGCAGTGAGGTGGGAGTATGTGGGTGGGCAGGGGAGCACCTCATAGAATCAGGGGGGAGGGGCACGGGATAGGGGGTTTGTGGAGGGGAAACTGGGAAGGGAGATAGCATTTAAAATGTAAATAAATAAAATAACCAATAAAAATGAATAGCAGCAAAAATAAAAAAGTGTATTCATCACAAAAAAATGAAGAAAACAAAAACACAAAAAAGAAAGGGGACCAGAGAAGTCTGCTACTTGCTGCTGAAATACTGGCAAATAACAGATTCTGGAAGAAAGAAAAACAATATATTCCACCAGGAATTTATAGTTCAAAACCCATTGCATACAGATGACTGTACTTTCTTTCTCTCTCTCTCTCTCTCTCTCTCTCTCTCTCTCTCTCTCTCTCTCTGTCTCTCTCTCTCTGTCTCTCTCTCTCTGTCTCTCTCTCTCTCTCTGTCTGTTTCTCTGTCTCTGTCTGTCTGTCTCTTTCTCTCTCTCCCTCTCCCCCATCTCTCTCTCTATTTATCTCTCTCTCTCCCTTTCTCTCCCTTTAGGAGTTATAAATATATAAAAGTAGTTATAAGAAAAAGATAGTTATAAGAAAGAACTGAGGCTGACAAGTGTGTGAGGAAAAAGAGAGAGTGTGGGAGAAAAGAGTAACCAGAGGCATTAAAAATATGTATGAACTTGTTAAAGAACTAAATTTATTAACAGAAATATTTATGTGACAGTGACTAAAATTTTCAACTGCAATAATGCTATTATGTTTTCTTTCCTTCCCCCTTTTCTTCCTGGCTTTCTCTCATTTCTTTCATTATTAATTTGTTGATCCCATATTTCATGACAGCTCACTATAACCTCCACATGGACATAGACTTCTGCAATATACAATTTGTGTGAAAGTATTCTTGTCTCTATTGTCATTTCATAATTAGGAAGTATGGTCACCCCCATATCTGTCTTAGCAATCGGTTATGGGGACAGGAACCCCAGAGATTTTGTCCTGAGATTGGCAGAAGTAGGTTCCCCACTTCACTTGGGCTTGCATGTTCTCGTGCACCTAGTCCTGACTCTCACCGTTGCCTGCTACCAAAGGAGGCCACATAGCATGGAACTTCCCCTCTCCTTATAAGGTCATGTTAGGCATGGAACTTCTCCTTATACAAATGAGACATCCTTAGCATTGTGGCCCTGGCCAATGATGTACACCTAGCCCCATATTTCCTACTTTCCCCAAAGGTTTAAAAAAATTTTGTGCCACTGTTGATAGGACAGAATGGCAACCTACCGATTGGGAAAAGATCTCCACTAACCCTGAACCAGTAGAGAGCTAATATCCAACATATATAAAGGACTCAGGAAATTAGACTCCAAAACCAAACCAAACCAAACCAAACCAAACAAAACCCAAACAAAAAAACCCAATCAAAAATGGGGTTCAGAATTAAACATAGAATTCTCAACAGAGGAATATCAAAAGGCCAAGAAGCACTTAAAGAGATGTTCAACACCCTTAGTCATCAGGGAAATGCTAATTGAAACTATCCTGAGATTCCACCTTACAACAATCAGAATGTCTAAGATCGACAACTCAAGTGACAGCAGAAGCTGGCAAGGAAGCTGTGAAAGGAGAACACTCCTCCATTGCTGGTGGGATTGCAAACTTGTACAAATATTCTGGAAATTAATCTGGTAGTTTCCAAAATAAAATGGAAATAGTTTTTCCTAAAGACCCAGCTATACCAGTCCTGGGCATATACCCAAAAGTTGGTCCCATAACACAAGGACACATGCTCTACTATGCTTTATTTGGAATAGACAGAAGTTTGAAGCAACCCAGATGTCCCTGAACCAAAGGAAAGATACAGAAATGTGGTAGATTTACACAGTGGAATACTATTCAGCTATCAAAAACAAGGTCATCATGAATTTTTCAGGAAAATGGATTGAACTAGAAAATATTGTCCCGAGTAAGGTAACCCAGTCCCAAAAGGACATGCGTGGTATGAACTCTCTTAAGTGGATGTTAGCCATAAATTACATGATGATCATGATACACCCTACAGACCCAAAGAAGTTAATCAATAAGGAAGGCCCAATTGAGGGTGCTTAAATTTTACTCAGAAGGTAGAACAAAATAGTCATGGGAAACAAGATTGAAGGAAGTATCTGGGTTGGTGAGGGAAGAGTTAGCAGAATAGGGGGGCAATATCAGTCATGGGGAGAGATAGGAGAGAGTCCCGGAGAGCCAGGAAAATGAATAGAAATATGCAGCTGCTAGGGATTGGGGATGGGTGGATTCTCTTTGTCCCAGAGACTGGGGATGAGGGAGGCTCTCAGTAGTCAATGAAGGTGACCTTAGCAGAAATGACCAATAGTTGGGTTATGGAACTTGAAGGGACCTCCTCCAGTAGCCTGACAGGGCTTCCAGTGAAAGGAATGGGGACACAGACCCACCTATAAAACTTTTGACCCAAAATTGGTCTTATCTTAAACAAGTGTAGAAACAAAGATGAAACAGAGGCTAAAGGACTGGCTGACCAATGACTGACCCATTTTGAGATCCATCTCATGGGTAGGCACCAATACTTATGTTAATTGGGTTCCCAAAACTTGCATAAGAATCCTGCATGTAAGATGCTGTGGGTCCCTGACCCAGTTGGTTCTGATTAGTAAATAAAGTTGCTGGTGGCCAACGTCTGGACAGGGAGAGAGAGGTGAGACGAGGATTTGTGGGCAAGAGAATCAGGAGAAGCAGAATTGCGATGCTGAAAGAGGAATAAGATCTGGGCTTGAGTGCTGCAAGAAGAGAGGTATACCAATCATGTGAGAGCTGAGGAAGAACAGCCCCCAGTCCCTCCTCCCCCTGCCTTGAACCTGGGTAGCAAAGATGGAATATAGGCTTTAGTAAGTAATAATTCAGGAGTATCAGAAGGGAGGCATTAGCAACATGGAAGTTTGGGAGTGACCCAATCATTGAGTTGATTAAGGTGTATTAAATATGAGGCCGTGTGTGTGTGTGTGTGTGTGTGTGTGTGTGTGTGTGTGTATGTGTGTGTGATTTGAGAATCCAGAGCATTGAGGCAGGTAGGAGAATCCAAAGCATTCAGGTGGGTAGTGAGGAACCTTCACCGCTGGGGAGATCAGAGCAGATTAATCAACTACAGCAACACCCATGATACACCCCACATACCCAAAGAAGTTAAACAAGAAGGAAGGCCCAAGTAAGAATGCTTGACTACCACATAGACAGGGGAACAAAAATAGTCATGGGAGGAATAAGGAGGGAGGGATCTGGGTGCTACATCATTGGCTCACATTCCTTGGCATTGCTTACTTTCTGGATGCAAGAAATTAAAACAACAACAACAACAACAACAACAACAACAACAACAGCAGCAGCAACAACTACCATCACCACCACCACCACCACCACCACCACCACCACCACTACCACCACCACCACCATCACCACCACCACCATCACCACTACTACCACCACTACCACTGCAGCAGTAGCAGCAACAACAACAACAAGAAATAGAGGCATTAAGAACGAAGAGGAGCCACAGGGGTTGGTGCGACCAGAGGATGAGAGATAGGAGCTAGGCCAAATCTTGAGAACAGGCTTGTGAAGAGCATGACTCAAAGGAATGACATTCAAGGCAGATCCAGGTACAGCAAACTACAGGTCTTTCTTCCCCTGTTGGTTATCCTCCCACAAGCACCAGTTTTCTCTGCAGTCTCTGTGCTACAACTGTTTACTATTGACAACTGACTCAGGGGACTCTTCTCTTTGCAACAGACCAATTTACCACCTCCCATAAGAAGATTGGCAAAAAGGTAAGGTGCTTCTTGAGCCATTCTTTGAGACATTTTCCTTAGTCTGTGACCATATAACTACACCTTGAAGTGGAGAATCCAAGGAGTCTCCATGTGTTTCTGCAGAAAAAGTCCTTCACGACAGCATTGTAGGTTGGCAGGTTGAACTTCTGGAAGTCAGTGAACCAAGGTAGTTTCTACTATTTTGTACCGTTTCTCATTCTTCTTTAATCATAACTGCTCAAATATGTTGCTATTGTGAGAACTCTCCCACTTTCCTTGACTAGGCAAGCATGTGGGAGTAGGCACTGTCTCTAAAAGCATAGTTTTAGTCAGTACCTCAGGCACCTGTGTTTCCTGCAATGGAAGTTTCCATTTCTTTGTGCATTTCTGTGTCAGTAGGAAACAGATGGCATAAAAATGAGTGACTCGGAGGAACATAATTAATTATCATTTATCAATAATGTACATACTTAGGGAAAGTTACATTATACATTTAAGCCATAGATGACCCTCCCCAATAACACAGAGTATGGATTCTTATTAATTGTAGTAAAGTAGAGGGCATCTGCACTCAGAGCTGGCTGTTGCTGTGATTGCAGGGTCCCTGTGCCCTGTCTGGCATTTAATATTGATTAATTGCTTTCTTTGATAATTCCATTTATGCCACAGTATACCCTGATTACTCTCCCTACTTCTCTCAACTATCCCTCCCATCTCTGTCAGTTTCCCCTTCTCCTAGTTCCTTTTTGAGATTATGATTTTTATTTTTTATTTTGTAACATTTGCCAATTGGGTCATTTGAACTACCTTATTGGCATGTGATATAATTACTAATAGGTACCTGATTGAAGGTTATGATTTCTCCTCTCCTTTAGTCTATTCTCAGTTAGTTATTCAGCTGGGAGAGGTACCCCTTCCAGAATCCATCCTACAACCATGCCTGGATATTGATGGGGAATTTTTTTGTGCATGTGACTGGAATGACTGTCTATTGCTGAGAAGATGTCATTTTGAAGCTTTTTTCCTTTCTCAGATTCCTTCTTCATTTTCTTCTGCAATGTTACCTGAAGCTAAGGGAAGATGATATGCATAACTTTCTTAGAACTAAACACTCAACCATTACTTATCCTCAGTACCTTGTGCTGCCATGAATCTCTCTTTTTAATAAGCATTTTATTAAAAACAGAAGCTTTTCTGATTAAGGTTGAATTTAGTGACATGAGTAAATAGACATATTCAGAGAGCTGCTTAATTCTAGGGCAATTTAGTTCAACAACTGAATTCAGTTTCACTATAGCCCATACGACCTCTCTCATGTTAAATTTTTGATCTGATTTCTAGCACTAAGCAATTATTCCTTCATATGGAGTGAGCTTCATATCTAATAAAAGTGCAGTTAGTTACATTCATTACCATCTTACCACTATTTGACAAGTGTGTACATGTTACCTGGCTGGGTGGTCTCTTAGATTACAGAATGCACAGCTGAGTAAGGATATATAGTTTGTCCTACAGTAGCCTGCATAACACTTTCTGGGAGTGTGAAAGCTGGCTACCAGAGAGAGCTGATATACATTTATGATGGGGAAACAAAAGGAGTGACAAGTGTCTGCATTGTTTTGGGAGCCTCTGGACAGACAGACAGACAGACAGACAGACAGACAGACAGACACACACACACACACACACACACAGCTCCTCAAAGTAGTAGCTTCCCCAGGTACATAAAGTAGCTCCCAGCAAACTCATTTTTTAAAAATAATTATGTTTTAAAGTTCAGTTACAAGGTAGTAGGTTTGTCTATACTCTTTGTTCTGATTAATCTTCACAATCTCCGATTATTTATCTGTTCTTCCACCACTCTGTGTAAATCTTTTAGCCCCCAAATTTGTCTTTGTACTTTCACACTTTCTTCATTCCATCCTTTTGCTTCTCTTAATTTATCCCCTTCCAAAGACCTCTTTCTAGTGTCCTTGTTTCCCTGGGATGGGTAATCCTAAAAGAACACAAAAATTAGAGATTTGAAGCTAGTATTCACATAAGGAGAATATATGGCAGTTATCTTTTTGTCGATCTTGGGGTTTCTACCTTAATGTAAAATTTCCAGTAATATTCCTTTACATGAAAATTTCACAATATAATTTGTCTTTACAGATCAATGAAGTCCTATTGTTTATATGCACAATATTTCATTGTCCATTCATCAGTTGGTGGACATCTAGGCTGATTATCTACCCTAATTATTGTGAACAGAACATCAATAAACATGGATAATAATAATTAAGGATTATTTTTATTAGGATATAAAGTCTTTAGATACATACCAAGGCATGACATTGTCAGATACTCTCTTAGTTAAAGTTACTATTGCTGTGATGAAATGCAAAGAAAGAAACTTGGGGATGAAAGAATTTATGTGGTTTAAGCTTCCAGATCAGAGTTCATCATCAAAGGAAGTCAACAGGTGCTCAAGCAGAGCAGGGGCGTGGGGAAGAACTTGTGCAAAGGCCTCAGAGAAGTTCTGCTTGCTGGCTTGCTCCTTTCAGCTTGCTCAACCTGATCCTTATAGAACCTAGGACCATCAACCTAGAGATGGCATCACCCTTAACGGATTGAGCCATTATCCATCTATTACTAAGGAAATGCTTAACAGGCTTGTGTACAGTCTTATTTTATGGATCCATTTTCTCAATTGAGGTCCCCACCTCTTTGGCGACTCTAGCTTATGTCATGTTGACATAAAACTAGTATAATTACCAAAAGAGTTCTATTGCACTTTCTAAGGAATCATACTGATTGCTATAGTGGTAGCTCAGGGTGATTCTCACCGGCAACAGTACATTAGTGTTCTACTTTCCCCATATCCTTGTCAGCATTTCTTGTTCTTTGGGTTCTCAATGTCCATTCTGCCTGGGATAAGATAGAATCTCAGGGCAATTTAATTTGCCTTTTCCTGATGGCCACCGATGTGAACACTTTTCAAAATCCTAGCAGATATTTATATTTCTTCTTTGGTGATATGTCTATATTTTCTTAATTTTTTTTAAAATTTTTGAGATCTTTATTTTTTTCTAGAAACCAATCTTTTGCTGTATATAGAGCTGGCTGATTGTATTGTTTTTACTTAAGTCAGGTATTTATTCCTGTCTTCTTTAAATTCATTTGGGTGTTTATTCAACTTATCTCCTGAACATGCTTGTAGTTGTTATTTTGAATCCTGTATCTTGAGCTTCATCTAAATTATACTCACAAGAGATACATACTATAAGATTTATGATATTTTTGTTTTTCATATTGTTTATAATTTTGTGATAGGACTTGGGCATTGATGTTTGGTTCTTAGTTATTTCTTTTGGCATACATTCTTTGTCATCATTTGGTAGTAATAGAGTACATACTTTTGGGGGAATCACAAAGGAACAAAATTTGAGGAAGGGTCTCTTTTTTTAATTAGATATTTTCTTTATTTACATTTCAAATGTTATCTCCTTTCTGGTTTCCCCTCCGAAAGCACCCTATCTCATCTTCCCTTCCCCTTGCTCACCAATTCACCCACTCCCTCTTCCCTGTCCTGGTATTCCCCTATACTGGGACATCAAGCTTTCTCAGGGCCAAGGGCCTCTCCTCCCTTTCATGTCAAACAAGGCTATCCTCTGTGACATATGCTGCTGGAGCCATGGGTCCCTCCATGGAGGAAGGGTCTCTTATCAGAGACTAAATTCCTACAGAGGAGACCAAGTTGGAGTATCTAGGTTGATAGCTAGAGTAGTCCCAAGAGGGTGTAGACAAGGACTGTAGTTTCTGTCAGGATGGGTGTGACACTGGATGGGCAGTTATATTCTTTCAGGGTGTGGAACATACCTTTCCCTGCTCTTCCAGCTCTAAGATGTTTATGCAGAACTCTCATTTTGCTGATAGGCTTACTTTGCAAGTAAACTGCCTCATGCTCCTCCATCATTTGCTGCACATCAATGTTCTCCATTGTTGTAATGTTCATATATTTCTGAAAATTAAGGGAAATCCTTAATAGCATAACATCATGGAATTAGTGTTCTGTGCTTTAGTCTGCATCTCAGAACTATTCTTTTCACAAAGGATACCTAGGCCTCCAAAATTGAGCTTTTTTGTTTTTCTTACATCCCCTTCTCTCCCTCCTCTCTTCCCTTCCTTTCCTTTCCCTCCCTTCCTTCCTTCCTTCCTTCCTTCCTTCCTTCCTTCCTTCCTTCCTTCTCCCCTCTCTTCCTGCCTTTACTCCTTTTTTTCTTTCAGTCCAGGCTTTTCTGGAACTCACTATGTAGCTTAGACTGTCCTTGAACTCATCAAAATCTTCCTGACCCAACTCCTAGAGTCTGGTATTCCACAATTGAGTCACCATGTCTGGTAGATAGTTTCTATCAAGCTGTTTTCCCTTCTCGATGTTTCTGTGTCACAATGCTCTCTATTTACCACAGTTGTTACCCTCTTCTCTCTTTTTATCTTCCTCCATATTTGTTGTTTTATCCTTCAAGAGTGTCAGAAATTCAGTTAATCTCAGAATCAATGCCTAAATTCTGGGCTGAAACTTTTCTTTCTTTTTTTTTTTTCTGTTTAGTTGCTTATTTATTTCAATTTTTTTTGATTTTTTTATTGTATATATTCTATATTTACAATTCATTTCCCTTTTTCTGGTTCTCAACCCCCAAAGGTCCCACATGTCCTTTTCCCTCCCCCTGCTCCCGCATCCACCCCCTCCCACTTTACTGTTCTTGTACTCTCCCACAATGATGTTTTGGTCCATTCTAGCACCAGTGTACACTCCTTTCTTCTTGTGAGACATCACTTGATATGTGATTTGTGTCTTTGGTGTTCCAAGCTTCTAGGCTAATATCCACTTATCAGTGACTGTATACCATGGGTATTCTTTTGAGACTGGGTCACCTCACTTAGTATGACATTCTCCAGCTCCATCCATTTCTCTAAGAATTTCATGAATTCATTGTTTCTGATGGCTGAATAGTACTCCATTGTGTATATATACCACATTTTTTGTATCCATTCCTCTGTTGAGGGACATCTGGGTTCTTTCCAGTTTCTGGCTATTATATATAAGGCTGCTATGAACATAGTGGAGCATGTATCCTTATTGCATGCTGGTGAATCTTCTGGGTATATTCCCAGGAGTGGTATGGCTGGGTCCTCCGGAAGTATCACGCCCAGTTTTCTGAGGAACCGCCATACTGATTTCCAGAGTGGTTGTACCAGCTTGCATTCCCACCAGCAGTGGAGGAGTGTTCCTCT
Source organism: Apodemus agrarius (assembly GCA_964023405.1). Taxonomy (NCBI): domain Eukaryota; kingdom Metazoa; phylum Chordata; class Mammalia; order Rodentia; family Muridae; genus Apodemus; species Apodemus agrarius. The sequence goes on along the minus strand of OZ030005.1, from coordinate 34,397,869 downwards.
TTCTCCACATCCTCGCCAACACCTGGTGTCTTCTGAGTTTTTAATCTTAGCCATTCTGACTGGTGTGAGGTGAAATCTCAGGGTTGTTTTAATTTGCATTTCCCTAATGACTAGTGATGTTGAACATTTTTTAAGGTGTTTCTCAGCCATCTGAATTTCTTCAGGTGAAAAGTCTCTGTTTAGCTCTGTACCCCATTTTTGGATAGGGTTATTTGGTTTTCTGGGGTCTAACCTCTTGAGTTCTTTGTATACATTGGAGATTAGCCCTCTGTCGGTTGTGGGGTTGGTGAAGATTTTTTCCCAATTTGTTGGTTGCCGATTTATCCTTTTGACAGTGTCTTTTGCCTTACAGAAACTTTGTAGTTTTATGAGGTCCCATTTGTCTATTCTTGTTCTTAGAGTATAAGCAATTGGTGTTCTGTTCAGGAATTTTTCCCCTGAGCCGATGTCTTCAAGGGTCTTCCCCAGCTTCTTTTCTATTAGTTTTAGTGTGTCTGGTTTTATGTGGAGGTCCTTGATCCACTTGGAGTTGAGCTTAGTGCAAGGAGATAAGAGTGGATCAATTCTCATTCTTCTGCATGTTGACCTCCAGTTGAGCCAGCACCATCTGTTGAAAAGGCTATCTTTTTTCCACTGGATGTTTTCAGCTCCTTTGTCAAAGATCAATTGGCCATAGATGTGTGGGTTCAATTCTGGGTCTTCGATCCTATTCCATTGATCCGCTTCCCTGTCACTGAACCAATACCATGCAGTTTTTAGTACCACTGCTCTGTAATATTGCTTGAGGTCCGGGATATTGATTCCCCCAGAAGTTCTTTTGCTGTTGATGATAGTTTTAGCTATCCTGGGTATTTTGTTATTCCAGATGAATTTGAGAATTGCTCTTTCTAGCTCTATGAAGAACTGAGTTGGGATTTTGATGGGGATTGCATTGAATCTGTATATTGCTTTGGGCAAGATTGCCATTTTGACTATATTAGTCCTGCCAACCCACGAGCATGGAAGATTTTCCCATTTTCTGATGTCTTCTTCAATTTCCCTCTTCAGAGACCTGAAGTTTTTGTCGTATAAATCTTTCACATGTTTGGTTAGCGTCACTCCAAGATACTTTATATCATTTGTGGCTATTGTGAAGGGTGTCATTTCCCTAATTTCTTTCTCGGCCTGCTTATCCTTCGCGTATAGGAAGGCTACTGATTTACTTGAGTTGATTTTATAGCCAGCCACTTTGCTGAAGTTGTTTATCAGTTGCAGGAGTTCTCTGGTGGAGGTTTTTGGGTCACTTAAGTAAACTATCATATCATCTGCAAATAGTGATAGTTTGACTTCTTCCTTTCCGATTTGTATCCCTTTGACTTCCCTCTGTTGTCGAATTGCTCTAGCTAGTACCTCAAGTACTATATTGAAGAGATATGGCGAGAGGGGACAGCCTTGTCTAGTCCCTGATTTTAGAGAGATTGCTTCGAGTTTTTCTCCGTTTACCTTGATGTTGGCTACTGGTCTGCTGTATATTGCTTTTACTATGTTTAGATATGGGCCTTGAATTCCTGTTCTTTCTAGGACCTTTAGCATGAAAGAATGCTGAATTTTGTCAAATGCTTTTTCAGCATCCAATGAGATGACCATGTGGTTTTTTTTCTTTGAGTTTGTTTATGTAGTGGATTACGTTGATGAATTTCCGTATATTGAACCATCCCTGCATCCCTGGGATGAAGCCAACTTGATCATGGTGAATGATCGTTTTGATGTGTTCTTGGATTCGGTTGGCAAGTATTTTGTTTAGTATTTTTGCATCGATATTCATAAGAGAAATTGGCCTGTAGTTCTCTTTCTTAGTTGGATCTTTGTGTGGTTTTGGTATCAGGGTAATTGTGGCTTCATAGAATGAGTTGGGTAGTGTTCCTTCTGTTTCTATTTTGTGGAATAATTTGAAGAGTATCGATATCAGGACTTCTTTGAAGGTCTGATAGAATTCTGCACTAAAACCGTCTGGTCCTGTGCTCTTTTTGGTTGGAAGACTGCCTATGAACCCTTCTATTTCTTTGGGGGTTGTGGGTCAGTTTAGACGATCTATTTGATCCTGGTTTAATTTTGGTATTTGGTAACTGTCGAGGAAATTGTCCATTTCCTCCAGATTCTCCAGTTGTGTTGAGTATAGGTTTTTGTAGTAGGATCTGATGATCTTTTGAATTTCCTCAGTTTCTGTTGTTATATCTCCCTTTTCATTTCTAATTTTGTTAATTTGAATACTGTCTCTGTGCCCTTTAGTAAGTCTGGCTAGGGGTTTATCTATCTTGTTGATCTTCTCAAAGAACCAGCTCCTGGTTTTGTTGATTCTTTGTATGGTTCTCTTTGTTTCAACTTGATTGATTTCAGCCCTGAGTTTGATGATTTCCTGTCTTCTACTCCTCCTAGGTGAAATTGCTTCTTTTTGTTCCAGAGCTTTCAAGTGTGCCATTAAGTTGCTAGTATATGCTCTCTCCTGTTTCTTTTTGGAGACACTCAGGGCTATGAGTTTTCCTCTAAGCACTGCTTTCATTGTGTCCCATAGATTTGGGTATGTTGTGCCTTCATTTTCATTAAGTTCTAAGAATTCTTTGATTTCTTTATTTCTTCCTGGACTAAGGTATCATTGAGTAGAATATTGTTCAGCCTCCAAGCGTATGGGGATTTTCTGTTGTTTTTGTTGCTATTGAAGAACACTCTTACTCCATGGTGATCTGATAAGAGGCATGGGATTAGTTCGATCTTTTTATATTTGTTGAGATCTGTCTTGTGTCCAATTATATGGTCGATTTTGGAGAAGGTACCATGAGGGGCTGAGAAAAAGGTATAGTCTTTTGCTTTAGGGTGAAATGTTCTATATATATCTGTTAAATCCAATTGCTCCAAAGTTTCGATGAGTTTCTCCGTGTCTCTGTTTAGTTTCTGTTTTCCTGGTCGGTCCACTGTAGATAGTGGAGTATTGAGGTCCCCCACAATCATTGTGTTAGGTGCAATGTGTGCTTTGAGCTTTAGTAAGGTTTCTTTTACAAATGAGGGTGCCCTTACATTTGGAGCGTAGATGTTTAGAATTGTGAGTTCCTCTTGGTGGATTCTTCCTTTGACTAGCAGGAAGTGACCTTCTGTGTCTCTTTTGATGACTTTGGGTTGAAAGTCAATTTTATCTGATATTAAAATGGCTACTCCAGCTTGCTTCCTGTGACCATTTGCTTGCAAAATTGTCTTCCATCCTTTTACTCTAAGGTAGTGTTTGTCTTTGACTCTGAGGTGTGTTTCCTGTAAGCAGCAAAATGTAGGGTCCTGTTTCCGTATCCAGTCTGTTAGTCTATGTCTTTTTATTGGGGAGTTGAGTCCATTGATGTTAAGAGATATTAAGGAATAGAGATTATTACTTCCTGACATTTTTGATGTTATTTTTGTTTTTGAGTAGTTATCTTCCTTTGAGTTTGATGGAAGAAGTTTACTGTCTTGCTTTTTCTTGGGTGCCATTTCCTTCCTTGTGTTGGAGTTTTCCTCCTATTATCCTTTGTAGAGCTGGGTTAGTGGAAAGATATTGTGTAAATTTGGTCCTGTCATGGAATATTTTTATTTCTCCATCTATGTTGATTGAGAGTTTTGCTGGGTATAGTAGTCTTGGCTGACATTTGTTTTCTCTTAGGGTCTGCATGAGGTCTCCCCAGGATCTTCTAGCTTTCATGGTTTCTGGAGAGAAGTCTGGTGTGATTCTGATAGGTCTTCCTTTATATGTTACTTGGCCCTTTTCTCTTACTGCCTTTAATATTCTTTCTTTGTTTAGTACATTTGGGGTTTTGATTATTATGTGAAGGGAGGTGTTTCTGTTCTGGTCCAGTCTGTTTGGAGTTCTGTAGGCTTCTTGTATATTCATGGGCATCTCTCTCTTTAAGTTAGGAAAGTTTTCTTCCATAATTTTGTTAAAGATATTTGCTGGCCTTTAAGTTGTAGATCTTCACTCTCATCTATCCCTATAATCCTTAGGTTTGGTCTTCTCATTGTGTCCTGGATTTCCTGGATGTTTTGGGTTACAAGCCTTTTGGATTTTGTGTTTTCTTTGACTGTGGAGTCAATGGTTACTATGTTATCTTCAGCATCAGAGATTCTTATTTCTATCTCTTGTATTCTGTTGTTTATGTTTGCATCTACGACCCCTGTTTTCTTCCCAAGGTTTTCTATCTCCAAGGTTGCCTCCTTTTGTGATTTCTTAGTTGTTTCTACCTCTGTGTTCAGATCTTGGATGGTTTTGCTCAGTTCCATCATTTGTTTGTTTGTGTTTTCATGTAATTCTTTAATATATTTTTGTGCTCCCTCTTTCATGACTTCTGCCTGTTGTTTCAAGTTCTCCTGCATTTCTTTAACTGATTTTCTCATTTCCTCTTTATTGGTTTCTGTCTGATGGCCCATTTTCTCCTGGAGTTCTTTAAGTGTTTTTTGTGTTTGGATTGTAAGAGCTTCTACCCTATTGATGTTCCCCTGCATTTCTTTAAGAGATTTGTTTATGTCTTTTTTTGTGTTCCTCTAGGAGCATCATGACCTGTGCTTTTATATCTAACTCTTGTTTTTCTGGTGTGCTGGGGTATCCTGGACTTGCTGTGGTTGGCGAATTGGGTTCAGATGGTGCCATATTGCCTTGATTTCTGTTAATAACGTTCCTACGTTTGCCTTTTGCCATCTCTTTATCTCTGGCCTTAGTTGGTCTTATTGTAGATGGCGCCCTGCTGAAAGCACAGCACGCCTGTCCCCAGGAGACAGATCCCTTCTGGCAGCTTGTCTGTGCTGGACTATGCTCGCTCTGAGTCCAGGCCCCTGACTCCAGCTGCTAGAGTTCTGAGCTGTGCCCCAAGGCGGCCTGGTGGCCCCTCGCTGCTACTCCGCTCAGAGAGCTGGTCCCGGCCAGTAGTCTGCACCTGCAGCTGAGCTTTCTGTGCCCGGATCTCCTGCAGAGCTAAGCTAAGCTATAACTCTGGCCACGCACCTGATTCCAGCCGCTCACTGCGTCCAGTGTGCCTGCTGTTTGCGCGTGGGGGTCTGGGGCAAGATGGCTGCCCCAGCTGAAGGCACCGTGTGACCTTGGCTGAGCTGCTGGTACCCGGCTCTGCTGCTCCCTCTGGCTGCATTGTCTGTGCTGGACTATGCTCGCTCTGAGCCCAGGCCCCTGACTCCAGCTGCTAGAGTGCCGAGCTGTGCCCCGAGGCGGCCCGGTGGCCCCTCGCTGCTAGTCCGCTCAGAGAGCTGGTCCCAGCCGATAGTCTGCACCCTCAGCTGAGCTTTCTGTGCCCGGATCTCCTGTAGAGCTAAGCTAAGCTATAACTCTGGCCACGCACCTGATTCCAGCCGCTCACTGTGTCCAGTGTGCCCGCTGTTTGCGCGCGGGGGGTCTGGGGCAAGATGGCTGCCCCAGCTGAAGGCACTGCGTGACCTTGGCTGAGCTGCTGGTATCAGGCTCTGCTGCTCCCTTCTGGCTGCGTTGTCTGTGCTGGACTATGCTCGCTCTGAGTCCAGGCCCCTGACTCCAGCTGCTAGAGTTCCGAGCTCTGCCCCGAGGCAGCCCGGTGGCCCCTCGCTGCTTGTCTGCTCAGAGAGCTGGTCCCGGCCAGTAGTCTGCACCTGCAGCTGAGCTTTCTGTGCCCGGATCTCCTGCAGAGCTAAGCTAAGCTATAACTCTGGCCACGCACCTGATTCCAGCCGCTCACTGCGTCCAGTGTGCCTGCTGTTTGCGCGTGGGGGTCTGGGGCAAGATGGCTGCCCCTGCTGAAAGCACCGTGTGACCTTGGCTGAGCTGCTGGTACCCGGCTCTGCTGCTCCCTTCTGGCTGCGTTGTCTGTGCTGGACTATGCTCGCTCTGAGTCCAGGCCCCTGACTCCAGCTGCTAGAGTTCCAAGCTGTGCCCCGAGGCGGCCCAGTGGCCCCTTGCTGCTAGTCCGCTCAGAGACGGGCTGAAACTTTTCTATGTCATCAATGTAGCAATTTATTGGATAAATGTAGCCATTTATTCTCCTGGGTTGGAAAATGACAAAGTCATAATGACAATTTGCCATCTGGCAGCATAAGTCATTCTTCCAAACACACTAGAACTTCCTCTGTCAGAGCCATCAACATTGATATTTTCCTTGTTTTTCTATGTGTTTTCTGGTACTAAACTTGCTCTAAAATATTTTCAAAGACATTTAATCTAAATTTGTAGTGACTGTTGGGTTTACCACTAATCTATTCATTTGTGAATAATGATCACATATATAATTTGTATGTGATATATGATATACATATATGTAATATATATGCATTATATATAAAATTTGTGAATAATAATAGAGTGAAAAATTTCAGTTACTCACTGTGTCTCAGTAGAGAGATGGACACTGGTGATATAGCAGCAGACAACAGAAAAGTGCTTAGTGTCTTCAAAGGCTTCCCTTCTTTCTATTTCAAATATGAAATGGAGACCAAGTCATACTAGCCTACAGCTTTGGTTCTTTTTTTATTGTTCTTAGTATGACTTGGGATTTCCTTCATGACTGTCATTCATGATTTTCATATTTTCCCATTTGATAGCCTCTTCTTTGCCAGGACCATTGGCAGATAGTAGCTGCTGAACATGCTTCTGGCTTCTGTGTTTCTGCAGCAGAGAAGAACCATCCTTAGGACAGAAAGAAAGTTGGGTTCAGAGTTCTTTCTTTCTGACACAATTTGAGACAATGAATGTTTAATTGGGTCCACCAACTACTCTCATATCAGCACAGAACATGGGCTGCAGATAGACTATGGATTTAAATTAAATTAAGGCTCCAGAAATACTGGTTTTGATAAGTACTTAGTATCTATTATCCTGTTTCTTTCCCTTATATATCAAGTCAATCATTACCACATAAGCAGTGTAGTTCTGAGAATCAGAGAGTACACAGACAGCATGTGCTTATGTCTTTATTTATTTACTTATTTATTTATTTATTTATTTTACTTATTAATTTTGTTATTTTGTTATTGTTGTTTCAGGAGCATGAATTTCCTAAGCATGGATACAAACATCTCAGCCCTGGACATTAGCATCATAGCACTGAATGGAAGTAACTACACTAACTTGATGGTTGTTCCATCAAGATCCAAGTCATGAGTTTGCTTTCCCTCATCATTTCCCCTGTTGGGATGGTGCTAAATGCCATAGTGCTGTGGTTCCTGGGCTTATAGATATGCAGGAATGTCTTCTCTGTCTACTTCTTCAATCTGGCTGGGGCTGACTTTCTCTTCCTGCACTCTCAGTTTTTATTTTACCTTCTTGCTATCATTTCCTCCATCTACTCCATTTCTTTCCAGACCTCTTTCATTTTTGAAGTGTTGGCAAAATTTGCTTATCTTTCTGGTCTTTTCTCAGCACCATCAGCATTGAGCACTGCCTGTGTATCATCTATCTGGCCTATCTGGTATTGCTGCCAAAGACCAAAACACACATCATCTGTCACCTGTTTCTTGCTTTGGGCTTTGCCCCTGTTGTTTGCTCTTCTGGAGGGTAAGGGACATGGCTTACTGTTTAATAGTTTTTGATAAGTTTTGGTGTTTGAGATTTGATTTAATCACTTGTGCATGGTCAGTTGTTTTATTTGTGGTTCTCTGTGGGTCCAGCCTCATCCTACTTGTCAGGATCTTCTGTGGCTCACAAAGGATCCCTGTGACCAGGCTGTATGTGACTATTGCACTCCCAGTGTTATTCTTCCTACTCTGCTGTCTTCCCTTTGGAATCTCCTGGATCATCCAATGGAGTAAAACTTTGGAATATGTTAGAGTTTGTGATTATTTTCATGAGGAACTATTCCTATCCTATATTAAAAGCTGTGCCAACTCTATCATTTACTTCCTTGTTGGCTTTATTAATCAGCACAAGTTCCAAAAGAAGACTCTGAAACTGCTTCTTCAGAGAGCGGTGAAGGACACACCTGAAGAAGAAAGGGAAGACAGGGGTCCTTCATGAAATCCAGAAGAACTTCTAACAGCTAAGTGTAGCAACTAAGAGCTGCTTTGATCAGACAGAAACCGTATTTTAGAGAAAAAATTTTTTCTTATCTCTGTGGGCCATTTTCACAATTTTGTTCAGTTTGTTTCTTGATATTCAATCAGTTAAAAAATAAGCATTTTTGTGAAAGTTGATAGATACAAGACTTATCATACAAATACTGACTGTAGTATTTTTGGAGCTGGTTAATCAGACTTCACCATCTCCTTTTGATGGGACTCCATGTAAGTATTCTGGGGTTGAGATCTGTTGACCACTATTGATAACCCCCTCATTCATCTACAGGATGTGCAGAGAAGGACTACATTTCTTATAGTGCAAAACAAATATTTTTGCACTAAAAGGTCCTGTAAAAATTCTCTGTCCATTTGGTATGCCTCCACTGTTATAGTGTCCCTACATTTTTTTCAAGAGTTAAATAGATATACTTTATAATCCTAGTATTTAACAATTTCTCCATATTATAAAGAATATATGAAATGAATATATTTCATATAAAGAATATATGAAATATATAGTCTTTCTTATATAAATTGCTTAGTAAATATACATTCTCAAGAGAAGTCTGTTAATCTCCATTCTTCCAGTACAGTCCTCACCTTCAAGTGTCTATCATTTTCAGCATTGGATGAGAGGTGTCAGGTTTTGTAGTGAGATCTGTCAACATCCATGTGCATATAAGGGTGGAGAGAGACTCTCCAATGACCTGCTTATCGTCTTATGGTGTGGCCTCATTTTCTTTCTTTCTTGCCATTGCCATGATTGTCTTTCTCTCTAATTGCTCATGACAAATTTTCAGTGAGGTCCTCTAGTCTAAGTCCCCTTTAAATCAAGACTGCCAAGTTGACATCATTCTTTAGTGTCTCCAGCACTTACTTCTTGAATCATACATATTTTAGAAACATTTTCTTTTCTTAAGTTAAAAAATATGAGCATTTTTCTATTTATTCATTTATATCCCAAGTGCTGCCCCCTCAAAGTGCCCCCTTCCTGAAGCCCTCCCCTATCCTATTTCCCTTTCTCCTCTGAGAGGGTGATCCAGACAAGGCAGCCCTTGTTGGGGAAAGGATATACCAGAGTTAGGCTACAGCTTTAGGGTAAGCCTCCATTCCAGTTGTTGGGTGTTCCACATGGAGACTGAACTGCACATCTACTACATATGTGCCTGGTTCTGGTTCATGTGGTATATGTTGGTGGCTCAGTCTCTGAGAGCTCCCAGAGGTTCAGATTAGTTGACTCTGTTAGTCCTTATATAAGGTTCTCATCCTCTTCAGGGCCTTCAATCCTTTCCTGATCTTTTCCAAAAGAGTCTCTGACTTTAGTCTAATGTTTAGCTGTAGATCTCTAAATCTGTTTCAGTCTACTGCTGGACAAAGCCTCATAGAGGACAGCTATGCTAGGTTCTTGTCTGCAAGCATAACAGAGCATCATTAACAATGTCAGGGATTGGTGTTTGCCCATGGGAATGGGTTTCAAGTTGGGCTAGTCATTGGTTGGTCATTCCTTTAGTCTATTTTTTTTATAAAATAGTATTTTAATTTTAAAGTTGAACTATGTGATATTTTCAGTTGAAGCACAATTAAGAGAGCACAATATGTACAGATTGAAGAAAACTTTTGAACAAAAATTCTTTTCTTAATTAGTTATTTTATTTATTTACATTTCAGATGTTGTCCCCTTCTCAGTCTCCCCTCTACAAACCCTTTATCCCCTCTCCCTCCCCTTTGCCTCTATGAGGGTGCTACTCCACCATTCCAGCCTTAACCCTGAACAAAAATTCTTAAGTGAGTGTGCTAACAGGACTCAGAAGCAATCAAGACCCAAATTTATCTTTTATCTCTACTCATTTCCATTTTCTTCCATCATAACTCTGACTCAGACATTAGTACTGTTCATATTTCTGTTCTAAACAAAAATTTAGTGCACATTCAAAAAGTGTAACATGAAGATTATTATACATTTGGTGAAATCCTTGATATAGTTGAACAAACTAACTGATACTTCACTTCATGGAAATACTAATCTTTTTCCTTTTGCAAAAATTTCACATTCAGAAAAATTCCTGTGTGTAATACACTTTTATTGCTGAGATCTCACACGGTTCTTTACTGTGATGGTTTGAATGAGAATGGCCCCAGGAGGCTTATGGATTTTTACTCTTGGTCCCCATTTGGTCGAACTGTTTGGGAATAATGAGGCGAAGCCTCTATGGAGGAGATATATCACTGGGTGTGCAATTTGAGATTTCAAAAACACACATTATTTCTATCATACCCTGTGTGTGTGTGTGTGTGTGTGTGTGTGTATGTGTATGTGTGTTGTGCTGTCTTGTGTTTGTGGATCAGATGTATGCAATCAGCTACAGTTACAGTGCCACATCTGCCTATTTGCTGGTCTAATGCCTTGCTCTCTGCCACGATGGTCACAGATCCTAACTGGAATAATGGGATGCAATTAATTTTTATTAGAAGTTTCTTTGGTCAGGAGAAGTAAAAAAGTAACCAAAACATAAGTCGGTACCAGAATTGGAATATTGCTTTGGTAGTTCTGACTATGCTGATTTTGGAAGAATGTGGAAGATTTGTGTATTAGTCTGGATTCTCTAGAGTCACAGAATGTATGGGCAGTCTCTATGTAGTTAGGGAATTTGTTGATGACTTACAGTCTGTAGTCCAACTCCCCAACAGTAGTCAGCAGCAGCTGTGGATGGAAGTCCAAGGATCTTGCAGTTGCTCAGTCCCACGAGGCAAGCCAGCAAGGAAGAATAAGTCTTCCTTCTTTCAATGTCCTTATATATGTCTCCAGTAGAAGGTGTAGCCCAGATTAAAGGTGTGTGTATCCATGCCTTTAATCCCAGATGAACTTGAACTAGAATCCATAGCCATAATCTGGGATTAAAGGTGTGGAGACATACACCTTTAATCTCAGATGACCTTGAACTGGAATCCATGCTTCAAGATCTCCATGCTAAGTCCAGGTCAGAAACTTATATCTCTGAGCCTCCAGATTAGGATCATAGGTGAGCCTTCCAATTCTAGATTGTAGTTCATTCCACATATAGTCAAGTTGACAACCAGGAATAGCCACTACAATTTGGGAACTTTGGAATAGGAAAGCATTTGAATGCTATAAATGGGGCTTAAGTAGAATCCTGGAAGACAGTAATGATACTAATTGCATGGACTATAAAATTCAATAAGTATCAGAAGGGAATGATGTTAGCAACTGGTCAGAGACTATTTTTGTGATATTTTTACAAATAATGTAATTTCATTTTTACCTTGTCCTAAGAATCTATCTGAAGCTAAACTGAAAAGCTTTGAACTATTTCATGAAAAAGAGCAAGTAGGCTATAAAAAGAATCATAAAATGTACATTTTGAGGAGCAAAAGAACACCAGGAAATTTAATGTTATGAGTGTTGTGCTCATAGAGATGAGTAGTTCAAAGAAAGGCCTGATGGGAAATGGATTAATGGAAGAACAGTTCAAGGGCAAGACCTCATTCAGCTCAACTTCCAACTTATGAAAGGGAAATGCCTATAGACTGCTAAAACAAAGGAAAACATATTCAACAAATGAAAGGAATAAATCAAAATTTATGGAAATGTAATTCAAGGAAGAAGACATGTCCCATACTAAGTAGGTGGCAGAACTTGGCAGCATAAGCCATGTGGTTCTGGCCTTTGAGTTAAGAAAGATGCAGGAGTAAAGGGATTGTGGAATCTTCCTCCAAGGTTAAGGAAAGCCACCAAGGTCAGGCATGTGGCTGGGGAGTCCCTGTATAGAGGTCTAGAGAGGTCATTGAGTAAAGTTGTGAAAATAAAGCCTAAAAAAGAAAATAAAGACTAGATTTCACTGAAGACATCCAGGTATTGAAGAAGCCAGAACTATGGGATACCTGCCAAGGAGAGTTGCATAGAGTAAAATCAGCCTAAAAGAAAAAAATGTGTTGCTGTCACAAAGCTGAAGGTACAGAGTCATCTCAGCTTTTTGACACCAAGGTAGAGCTACAGGATTTGAAGTTGCCCTGCTTGATTTTGCTTTTCTTTTGGCCCAGTATTTCCTCACTATGTCTTCATTCCTCCCTTTTGGGATGGTAATGTATAATCTGTGTCTTTGTATGTTAGAAACATGTACTTTGCTTTTTGATTTGACAAGGCTTTCAATGAAGAGATTGCCTTGAATCTTTAAGGAGAGTTTGGACTTTTAAACAGTGTTGAGGTTATGTTAGACTATGGTGACTTTTGAAATTGGATGGAATGCATTTGATTATGATAAGTCTATGGGGGCCAGGGAGTGAATTTGTAGACTTAAATTTTTCAAGGCCTACTTCAATAAGGGTTCTTAAATGCTTTAACCTCCCTTTTATGCCACCATCCACCAGAGGTAGTAGGAGGGAAAAGTTAATAGTGCAAATAGGGGTGTGGACCTGCTTAGAAATAGTTCTTTTAGATAATTCCAATCTTTATTGTCAGGATATCAGCAGTTCAGTTCACATGAATCATCAGTGGTAGCTCAAGCTACTTACAAACAAACCCCACTCATGAATAAGCAGTAGCAGTTTGATTCAGGAGAAGCTGCAAAACTCTGCTAATCTGCCTGACTCTGTAGAAGTGGCAAGAAGTCTCTGGAACATCGTGAGAAGTTCTTTGGTGCATTTCTATCTATGAAGTCATGACAAATGATGATTAGAGAAGAAGGAAAGGCAAACTGATGCCTCAGCATCATCAGTGAAGACCAGCATGCAGCAAAAACCAACAATAACCAGGAAAGAATTGGAAGGTGAATCAATGCAATAGGGTCACCATATACTCTCTTTTGGGTTATACTTATATTCTTCCCAAACAACACCTTCTTCTGAAACATCTGCTGTAGAAAAGCACCATATGCCCTTTCACTAGGCTGCTTTCAGAAAAACACCATGTGTCTGTTCTCAGCAAAACATCCTTTCATGTGTTTGCTTTAGTAAAAACATCCTCTCATAAGACAGTGTCTAGAACCACATCACATGATACAACTGAATATCCAACAAAGCCAGAAATTTCAACTTCGTGAATTGTTCTAGTTTGAATAAGAATGGCCTACATAGGCTCATGTGTTTGAATGATTGATTGGTCCAAAGTTTGTGGAATGTTTTGGGAAAGATCATGAGGAAAGGCCTTGTTGGAGGAAGTTTGTCACTTTAGGTGGGATATTGAGGTTTATAAAAACTTGTGCTGTTCCTAGTCAGAACTCGCTCTGTCTTTTGGTCTCTGTCTCTCTGATTTTATCTCTGCCTCTGTTTATGTATCTCTGTCTATGCCTGCCCCTCTCTCTTTCTCTTTATCTCTTTCTCTGCTTTATACTTGTGAATCAGATGTAAGCTGTCACCTACTGCTCCAGTGCCATGGTTGCCTGCTGCCATGCTCACTCCCATGATGGTCATGTACTATAACACTATGGAACTGAGTCCCTTGATTAAATGTTTTCTCCACGGTTGTCTCATCACAGCCATAGAAAATGAGCCTCATCTTACATTTATGTTACTCATTGTTATTGATCTATGCTTTTTGTTTTCTGTTCCTTACTCAACCAAATATTTGTGAACCATTATCATATTGTTGCTTTGTGTATATTGACTCTAAAATACACATTCCATTTGTAAATGAGATTTTATGACCATTCTCCTTATGTTCATCTTATAAATCATAGCATAATGTACATTAAATTACCCACACTGGAGCAGATAACCAGGTTTCCTTGCTTTCAACAGTTGAGTAATCATGTTTTGTATGTGACTGCCAGAGTTTTATGACCAATTTTTCCATTGTTCCTTGTCTGAATTACTTCCTGCATTATATATTGGGAATTATTCAATAAACATGTAAAACACACTTTTTTTTAGGATTGTATATTTGTCCATCATTGTAAACTGAAATGACTTTATTTTCAAATAACTAGCTGGAGCCATGTTTAGGTCTTTATAATTATTTTGTTTTTCTTTCATTTTGAGATTAATATATAATAAAATATATTCCCATCCATTTCTTCCCTCCAAACCCTCTCACATCTCTTTTATTACATTAATCATGCCACTTTTATTAAAAATTGATGCTATATATACATATATATGCATTATATTCCTAAGGATATGTGCTCTGTGTATGTTACTTGTTTTTTTTCACATTAGAAAGGAAATTTAGTTGAATAAAAGTAGTGTATAATGCTTACATTATTTCTACAAATGGACAAAAATGACCATATTTTCAACATGGTTAATAATTGCAAGAGTACAATTTCAGATAAACAAAAGTAAATTGCTATTGAAGTTGCAAATGAAAATGTTATATGATAGATGTGTGTAATAGTATATGCCTTTAATTCTAGCACTTGGGAAGCCGAGGTATACAGACCTCTGTGAGTTCAACGCAAGTTTGGTGTACATAGTGAGTTCGAGGACACCCAGACCTACATAGTGAGAACATGTCTCTAAAACAAATAACAAATATGACTAGTAATAGAAAAAAATGCTCATTGAATCAACAACACAACAACCTTATTTAAAATTTATTGGGATAGTCAGAAAATTTGACCTTATCATTCTTTCAGCATGTGAACAAGCAGAAAAATAATTATAATTTTTAGAATTATGTAAGGAGATATCCAGACCCTGGAATTCTGTTTAAATGTATTCTCTATTTCAATGAATATCATACCATACATATATATATGTATATATATACATATATATATATATTATCTCCAATAAACGAGTACAGTTTTAATCACTGAAGCAATAGAATCAAGTCACTATATAACTAAACTAATGAATATATTATTTATAGTCATATGAACCAAACATGGGAAATAAAATAAATGAATGCAGTTAAATCATATGACTGGACAATCAAGAATAGTGGTGAATAAAGAAAGCAAATCACTCACTTGCAAGCCAAGGTGCATGTGATTGTCTCCCTTGAGAGAATGAGGCATTTTTTCCAGTATCAGTCCCACAACTAACCACAATTAAAGTAAAATTAGGCATCTACTTTTTAGTTTTGAATAAAATTAAATTGTGAAATTTTTATTTATGTGTGGTAGAATATAGAAACAAAGCATTTTTGCCAGCACCACCTAATTCTTAGCCACTTCTATGAAGATAAAATAATATTTCATCCATAATTAAAACAAATAGATGAAGGGTACTTAGAAAATACTTGTGCAAGTGTAAATAAAACATAAATGTGACTGTGTTATAAAGAATCATAAAATCTTTTAAAATTTTCACACATTGTGAATTTCTTTTTTTTATGTCCTGGTGTTATATTTAATTATTTGAAAGAAATAAATGTATATAGAGAGTTGTGATATAGAAGGTACTAGCAAAGATATACCACAAATAGCTCTATTGATACAATGAACTTATATTATCCAGAAAGGAAAAATAACAAGGGAATAAATTCATCTTTTAGGTAATGATGTAGGAATGACTATAGATGTACATACAAATAAAATAAAATAAAATAAAATAAAATAAAATAAAATAAAATAAAATAAAATAAAATAAAATGATAAACCTTAAAAAGTAAATCAATGGGTGGTTGTGGTACATGCCTTTAATCCCTGCACTTGGGAGGCAGAGACCTGCTGCATATTTCTGAGTTCGAGACCAGCCTGGTCTACAGAGTGAGTTCCAGGACAGCCAGGGCTGTACAGAGAAACACTAGCTCGAAAAAACCAAAAATCAAAAAAAAAAAAAGAGTAAAACGATACTCCAGTATAAATCAATTTTAAATCAGCTATTTAATAAATGTTAAATGCAACTGCGTAATCTTGGCAGACAAATACGAAAAAATGCTCATGGCCTTTAGTGTAATGACTTGTAAGGAACAGCTATGGAGTCATCCCAGAAAGTAGAATGACTGTAATGGAAAAACATGTTTTATATAGCAGAAAAAACGTTTTACTCTATAAACACAATATTAAGATGATAAGATGAGCAGCCAAGAATCAGGTGAAAATGTTGACTAAAGGTGTATGATAAAGTTAAGCAAAATATGCAAAGGATTTTATAATGTAAGTATAGAAAATCAGGTCTACTTTAAAATTTAAAATATATAGACTTGATCAAAGAAAAAATATGCCAAAGGAAGAAGAGATATATTAATCCAAGGTCAATACTATAAGACAAGATAAAACACTGATAAAACACCAATAAAACACATCTTATAGTGGACACAATTCAAAACAGTGTAAACTCCTATTGCTGACCAGGATGGGTAAAGCAAGAACATTCATTGCAGGCGGGGATGTAAAATGACAATGTCACTAATTGGAAAGTTTGTGTGTAAATTCTTATGAAGTTAACCACCACTTTGTCATATAAATAAAAACTACACACCTCTAATTTTATTCCACGATGTCCAAAGTGTATCTTTTGTAAATATTTTCTTTTTTCTTTTTTAATTATTTATTCTATATTCTTTGTTTACATTCCAAATGCTTTCCCCTTTTCCAGTTCCCCCCTCACCATATGACCCATAAGCCCTCTCCCCCAACCCCACCTATTCCCCAATAACCCCCTCACCATTTCTCTGTTCTGGTACTCTCCTACAAAACTGGATCCAATCTTTTCAGGCCCAGGGTCCTCTCCTTCTTTCTTCTTGGGAATCTTTTGACTTGCTAGTTGTGCCTTGAGTATTCAGAGCTTCTGGGTTCATTAATATCCACTTATCAGTGATTGAATTTCATGTGTATTCTTTTATGATTGGATTAACTCGCTTAGGATGATATTTTCCAGATCCAACCATTTGCCTACAAATTGCATGAATTCATTATTTTTAATTGCTGAGTAATATTCCATTGTATAAATATACCACATTTTCTGTATCCATTCCTCCTTTGAGGAACATCTGGGCTCCTTCCAACTTCTGGCTATAAATAAGGCTGCTATGAACATAGTGGAGCATGTGTCTTTATTGTATGCAGGGGAATCCTCTGGGTATAAGCCCAGGAGTGGTATGACAGGGTCCTCTGGAAGTGTCATGCCTAATTTTCTGAGGAACCACCAGACTGATTTCCAGAGTGGTTGTACCAGCTTGCAATCCCACCAATAGTGGAGGAGAGTTCCTCTTTCTCTACATCCTCGCCAGTACCTGTTGTCTCATGAGTTTTTAATCTTAGCCATTCTGACTGGTGTGAGGTGGAATCTCAGGGTTGTTTTGATTTGAATTTCCCTGATGAATAATGAGGTTGAACATCTCTTAAGGTGTTTCTCAGCCATCCAAATTTCTTCTGGTGAAAATTCTTTATTTAGCTCTGTACCCCATTTTTAATAGGGTTATTTGGTTCTTTGGGGGGTCTAACTTCTTGGATTCTTTGCATATATTGGATATTAGCCCTCTGTCGAATGTGGGGTTGGTGAAGATCTTTTCCCAATTTGTTGGTTGCCATTTTGTCCTTCTGACAATGTCTTTTGCCTTACAGAAACTTTGTAATTTTATGAGGTCCCATTTGTCAATTCTTGATCTTAGAGCATAAGCTATTAGTGTTCTGTTCAGAAACTTTCCCCCTGTGCCCATGTCCTCCAGGGTCTTCCCCAGTTTTTCTATTAATTTCAGTGTTTTTGGTTTTATGTGGAGGTCCTTGATCCACTTGGAGTTGATCTTAGTACAAGAAGGTAAGAGTGGGTCAATTCACATTCTTCTGCATGTTGACTTCCAGTTGAACCAGCACCATTTGCTGAAAAGGCTATCTTTTTTCTACTGGATGGTTGTAGCTCCTTTATCAAAGATCAAGTGACCATAACTCTGTGGGTTCATTTCTGGGTCTTCAGTCCTATTCCATTGATCTACTTGCCTGTTGCTGTACCAACACCATGCAGTTTTTTAACACAATTGCTCTGTAGTACTGCTTGAGATCAGGGATATTGATTCCCCCAGAAGTTCTTTTATTGTTGATAATAGTTTTAGCTATCCTGGGTTTCTTGTTACTCCAGATGAATTTGAGAATTGCTCTTTCTAGATCTATGAAGAATTGAATTGGGATTTTGTTAGGGATTGCATTGAATCTGTAGGTTGCTTTTGGCAAGATGGCCATTTTTACTATACTGATCCTGCCAATCCAAGAACATGAAATATTTTTCCATTTTCTGAGGTCTTCTTCGATTTCTTTCTTCAAGGACTTGAATTTCCTGTTGTACAGATCTTTCACTTGTTTGGTTAGAGTCATGCCAAGGTACTTTATGTTGTTTGTGGCTATTGTGAAGGGTGTTATTTCCCTAACTTATTTCTTTGCCTGCTTGTCCTTTGAGTACAGGAAGGCTACTGATTTGCTTGAGTTGATTTTATAACCAGCCACTTTGCTGAAGTTGTTTATTAGCTGTAGAAGTTCTCTGGTGGAGTTTTTTTGGGTCACTTAAGTATACTATCATATCATCTGCAAATAATGATAGTTTGACTTCTTCCTTTCCAATTTGTATCCCTTTGACTTCCTTATGTTGTCTAATTGCTCTTGCTAGAACTTCAAGTACTATATTGAAAAGATATGGAGAGAGAGGGCAGCCTTGTCTAGTCCCTGATTTTAGTGGGATTGCTTCAAGTTTCTCTCCATTTATTTTGATGTTGGCTACTGGTTTGCTGTAGATTGCTTTTACTATGTTTAGGTATGGGCCTTGAATTCCTGCTCTTTCCAAGAGACTTTTAGCATGAAAGGATGCTGAATTTTGTCAAATGCTTTTTCAGCATCTAATGAGATTACCATGAGGTTTTTTTCTTTTAGTTTGTTTATGTAGTGGATTACATTGATGGATTTCCATATATTGAACCATCCCTGCATCCCTGGGATGGAGCCAACTTGATCATGGTGAATGATCGTTTTGATGTGTTCTTGGATTCGGTTGGCAAGAATTTTATTTAGTATTTTTGCTTCGATATTCATAAGGGAAATTGGCCTGTAGTTCTCTTTCTTTGCTGGATCTTTGTGTGATTTTGGTATTAGCGTAATTGTGGCTTTGAAGAATGAGTTCGGCAGTGTTTCTTCTGTTTCTATTTTGTGGAATAGTTTGAAGAGTATTGGTGTTAAGTCTTCTTTGAATGTCTGGTAGAATTCTGCACTAAAACCATCTGGTCCTGTGCTTTTTTTGGTTGGAAGGCTTTCTATGTCCTCTTGTATTTCCTTGGGGGTTATGGGACTGTTTAGGCGATCTATGATCCTGATTTAATTTTGGTATTTGGTATCTGTCTAGGAAATTGTCCATTTCCTCCAGATTCTCCAGTTGTGTTGAGTATAGACTTTTGTAGTAGGATCTGATGATCTTTTTGAATTTCCTCAATTTCTGTTGTTATGTCCCCCTTTTCATTTCTAATTTTGTTAATTTGGATAATGTCTCTGTGCCCTTTGGTTAGTCTGGCTAAGGGTTTATCTATGTTGTTGATTTTCTCAAAGTACCAGCTCCTGGTTTTGTTGATTCTTTTTATGGTTCTCTTTGTTTCTACTTGATTGTTTTCAGCCCTGAGTTTGATGATTTTCTGTCTTCTACTCCTCCTGGGTGAATTAGCTTCTTTTTGTTCCAGGGCTTTCAGGTGTGCCATTAAGTTGCTCGTGTATGCTCTCTCCAGTTTCTTTTTGGAGGCACTTATGGCTATGAGTTTTCCTCTTAGCACTGCTTTCATTGTGTCCCATAGATTTGGGTAGGTTGCACCTTCATTTTCATTGAATTCTAAAAAGTCTTTGATTTCTTTCTTTATTTCTTCTTTGATCAAGGTGTCATTGAGTAGAGTATTGTTCAGTTTCCATGTTTATATAGGCTTTCTGTTGTTTTTCTTGCTATTGAAGACCACTCTTACTCCCTAGTGATCTGACAGGAGGCATTGGATTAGTTTGATCTTCTTGTATTTGTTGACATCTGTCTTGTGATCCAATATATGATCAATTTTGGAGAAGGTATCCTGTGGTGCTGAGAAAAAGGTATATTCTTTTGCTTTAGGATGAAATGTTCTATATATATCTGTTAAATCCAATTGGTCCAAAGTTTCAATTAGTTTTCCTGTTTCCCTGTTTAGTTTCTGCTTTCCTGATCCATCCATTGAGGAGAGTGGAGTGTTGAAGCCACCCACAATTATTGTATTAGGTGCAATGTGTACTTTATGCTTCAGTAAGGTTTCTTTTACAAATGAGGGTGCCCTAGCATTTGGAGCATAGATGTTCAGTATTGAGAATTCTTCTTGGTGGATTTTCCCTTTGACCAGCAAGAAGTGACCTTCTGAGTTTCTTTTGATGACTTTAGGTTGAAAGTCAATTTTATCTGATATTACAATGGCTACTCCAGCTTGTTTCCTGAGACCATTTGCTTGTAAAATTGTCTTCCAGCCTTTTCCTCTAAGGCAGTGTTTGTCTTTAACACTGAGATGTGTTTCCTGCATGCAGAAAAATGTAGGGTCCTGTTTCCATATCCAGTCTGTTAGTCTTTGTCTTTTTATTGGGGAATTGAGTCCATTGATGTTAAAAGATATTAAGGAATAGCAATTATTAACTCCCGACATTTTTGAAATTATTTTTTATATTTGAGTGGTTATCTTCTTTTGGGTTTGATGAGAGCTGGTTTCTATCTTGCTTCTTCTGGGGTGTGGTTTCCCTCCTCGTGTTGGTGTTTTCTCCCTATTATCCTTTGTACGTCTGGGTTTGTGGAAAGATGTCATGCAAATTTGGTTTTGTCTTGGAATACCTCGGTTTCTCTATCTATGGCGATTGAGAGTTTTGCTGGGTATAGTAGTTTTGGCTGAAATTTGTGTTCTCTTAGAGCCTGCATGATATCTGCCCAGGATCTTCTAGCTTTCATGGTCTCAGGTGAGAAGTCTTGTGTAATTCTTATAGGTCTTCCTTTATATGTTACTTGCCCCTTTTCTCTCACTGCCTTTAATATTCTTTCTTTTTTTTTTTAGTACATTTGGGGTTTTGATTATTATGTGACAGGGGGTATTTCTGTTCTGGTCCAGTCTGTTTCGAGTTCTGTAGGCTTCTTGTATATTCATGGGCATCTCTCTGTTTAGGTTGGGGAAGTTTTCTTCATTAATTTTGTAGAAGATATTTGCTGTCCCTTTAAGTTGTAAATCTTCCCCCTCATCTATACCTATAATCATTAGGTTTGGTCTCTCATTGTGTCTGTGTATCTGGGCCTCTCTAGCGGTGGCCTGGTGGCAATATGGGGACAGACCGCTGCTCTAAGGAACTGCAGGGCAGGCTGCTCCAGCCGCCCTGGTGCAAGGCCGGAGGGAGTGGCAGTTATTTGTTTTTATACCTGACACTGTTGTATTGTATTACCAG
Source organism: Apodemus agrarius (assembly GCA_964023405.1). NCBI lineage: Eukaryota > Metazoa > Chordata > Mammalia > Rodentia > Muridae > Apodemus > Apodemus agrarius. Next base: position 34,376,543 of record OZ030005.1, on the reverse strand, counting down.
TTGGTGTGTTTTTCCTAGAGGAAGACTATATCTACCACTCTGAGCATTTCTTAGTTGGCTGTTGTTTTTTGTGCAGGGTTTAGGTCTTGTGGTTTTACCTTATTCAGATCAGCATGTTCAATTTTGCTATCCTTGTTCAGCTCATGTTTAGGTAGTCATCTTGTTAATATATTATGGGTGTAGCTTCTGATATTACTTGAGACACAATCTCACAGCAAATGTCTAGATCCTCCTGTTCTTAAAATCTTTCTGTCACCTCTTCCCCACCCTGTCCCATCTCTTTTGTAAAGGCACCAAAGCTTAAGGTGTTAGAGTTGTATTATAGATGTACTCATTGGTATTGGGTTCCATAACTGCATTTTGATTGGTTGTGGTTTTCTATATCAATCTATCTCTGTTGAAAAGAGAAATTTACTTGATGAGGGGTGAGGAGTATACTCATCATCTAGGATTAAGAATTATCCTGGTTTAGTAAAGTTGAGATTGGAGGTTTTCTTCCAAGATCATTGACTTTACTAGCTCTTGGTAGATGGCTAGGGGTTTAGTGTCAGGCATCAGTTCCTCCTTTTGGATCTCATCTTAAGTCCAGTTAAAGAGCTACTCGTTATAGCCAAGGCATGTGTGCCATTATTTACCACTATGGTTATCATAATATCTGGGCCTTTATTATGATTATAGCTAGGAAGAATCGTTGGTTGTTTCCATCCTTTGGAAGTTTACATAGTTCCTTTTCATTTCATAAAGCTAGTTCCCAGGGAATAGGCCTTCAACTCATTTTCAGCTAAGGTATTTCTGGGTTTTATGTCTAAATTGAATCGAACCCTCAGCAATAGGGCCTTATCTTCCAACTATGTGAGGGAAATCAAGAGAAATATCTCACATGTTTTATTAGTCTCTTAGACAACCCTGTTTTTCTTTACATTTAAATGCACTGCAAGTCTCTCTCTTTAGTTTCTGTATTAGACAATGCATATTAAAGTACATATTTATATAGGTAGATTACTATTGAACATATACACAGCTCTTTTCTGGGACTTTTAACTCATTTATGTTTGTACTTCTTGGTATTGACCAGGATCTCATGCAAAATGAGCTACATTTTCATCTCTATTCAATGTTTTTAACTTTCATATTCCAACATCTTTTGTTTCTCTTTGGCTCTACTGAATATTTTTTAGTCAATACCTTTTTTTATGTCCTGGCATGAAATTCTTCAAAATATTCATGGGCTGGCTCAGGGACAGAGTATCTCACGTGGAGCTTGATATCCAGAGCTCAACTTCTGGATTCCAGAAGGTAGTGGTGGAGAATTAACTCCTGAGAGTTTTCTTCTGATGTCTACATCTTATCTGCAGAATATATGTAGTTGCATTAGCAAAAATATACAGGCACATGCAAAATAAAAATTAAAAACTTTAAATATTCATTTATTTATCATCCCAGGGTTCATGATGTGTATTTGAAGTTAGAAATGAGAAGTAGAGCAGTATTTTGGCTCAGTACAATTCTGAGTTACTATTACCTGATAGTAACATGAAGATATTCATTAACAACAGATTAGGAAATGGGTGAAAAAGTGAAGTTTCTTATTGTAGTATAATTATAATGCAGGACACATTAATGTAGATGGAAAGAATGGCTTGTAATCCTTCTCCTAACTCTGAGCAGCATGGTGTAGAGATATACCAGAAGCTTGGGGAACCAACAGAAACTTAAGGCTGTTTTGAGTGGAGCTCAGTACGAGACCTTCCTTGTGAAGCTCAGTGTTGGTCAGAGCCTCTCTTGAATATCTCCAAATCAGTGTTCCCTGATTAGCCAACAAAGTAACAAAAAATCTTTATCTAATACCCATCCTCTGTTGGTGTGTGGAAACGTGAGGGAGGAGCAAGATTTTACCTGCTAGAGTGTTGTAGAGACCCCACATTAAACTTGAGATGCCTGGGATCTCTGATGACAAGGAAGGGAATCCTGCCGGGGTACCATGTTTCAGAGTACAAGGCCATGGACTCTTGTGGGCCGCAGTATGAATATTGAGAGACCTCAAAGCCTACTTCTTTGGAGCAAGCACCTTGTAATGTCATCTCTGCAATGATTCTTAGTACTTATCGTTATCCTTATCTATTTACTATTCCTTCTCTTTCCTCCTTCCTTGATTAAACCAGTATTTGATAATCTGGCAAGACCTAGTAGGAGCCTGCTTGATATCCAGGAACTAGGTGTTACCAATAATACAAAAATTAAAGCTGTTCAATAATTGAAGAGAATTAACTGTAGCTGTATGTAACTATAGAGCTGTATGTAACTGTAGAAGAAACTACAAATTTTGGAAAATTGCACCCAGTGTAAAATTGCATATGATGATAGTACCAAAGTCTTGGGAAGGTTTGATATGTTATGATCACTATCTCAAGGTGAAAATGAAAGTAGCCTAGAGCCTTGGCCAGACATGAATAAATTTATGGCTATTTCCTCAGTATTAGTCTCAATTCTGTATAATAAAAAGAGGACATTTTATTTATGATACTGAGGATGGAATAACATACAGATATTTCCCAGAATGTCAGCAATGGGTTCCTTGGGTTCAGGGATGATTGTGGCAGCCCCCTTGGAATTCTCCATACAGGTTAAGTGAGGATGTTTTTGTAGACAGACAGATGGGGTCCTGGATGTTTGAACCAGATTGGAGCTCTTGGGGGATTGGGGTATAGGACCCAGTACTAGAAAGGGATATTGGCAAAGGAACATGCCCTTTGCTATATTTTTAAGATCACCTTGAAGCACATTGCCATGGGACTGTATTCCCAAAGAAAATAGAACTAAGTATCTACAAGAAGAATTAAAATGTAGAAAATTAGAACAGCCAGGAAAATTAGATGGTGTACAGATTGGTCCCAGAAAGAATTACAAAGACTGCAGGGTTAGCAGTATGACCTCATGTTTGCCCTTTTATGAAACTGTATTGTCTCACACATATGTGAAAGATACTGACTTTGTAACTGTAATACTGCTTCCTTCAATCTCACTGGAGACTGGTGGTCAGGAAACATAAAAAATTGTATTTGCTATAAAACTTTCATGTTTGAGATTTTATAGTTCTTTTTCTGTTCTTAAATCTGTACTACTCTGAATCACAAGAAAATGTTGGCATATGAAATTAGAGAAACAGTTGCCCACTCCCTATGAACTTTGTAATCCAACTTCCTTGTATGATTTCAATAAAAGACTGGGGCTGAGCCAAGTCTAGAAGGCACTCTGACTTCTGAGTTCAGGAGCTCTCACTGCAAGAACACCCCATCACCTTATATCTCAATTTTCTGTCTTCTTATTCATTTACAAGGTATTTTTAGTCCTTGATGACCCCTAACTTGTGTTGAGGCTGGACCCCAGCACTAAGGAACAGCAGAGGGGTTTGTTGACAGCTCAGTGCCAAGCCTTTCACAAGACTGATCTACCACTAGTAGAGGAACAAGCTCTGAACACAGGCCAGGACTGGAAACACAACTGCCTGCAGAAGCATCTAATTGAAATCAAGACACTCACTGGACAGGCTTGAGTATCTGCCTGCATCACTGCCAATTTAATTGTAGGCACATGTTCCTATAGAAAGGATGTTTAATGGCTGTGGTTATGAGAAAATAAAATTAAGGAATTTGGAGTTAAATGTATGGGACTGACTGAAACAACACAGACCAAGACACTTTCAACCCAGTCAGAGTACATTTCCACCCACTTTCACCAGACTGGCTAGCCAGAACCACACAGGTTAGATTTCATTCCTGTACCCATTACTGCTGCCCACCTAGTCCTATGGGGCACACCTAGCTACCCTGTGCAGCTTAATATTCCCATAGGACCTTTTTTGTCCAACCATCTCTCTACCTGCCTTCCTTTCCTCTACAATCACCTTCCCTTTCTGTGTCCAGGGTATACCCACCAGCTGGGGGACTTGCAATGCCCCCTGAGTTACATTGCTCAGCCCCATGTTATGCACCAGAGGCCTGCTGCCCTAGTTTCATTGACAGTAGGCCCCATTCCAATGTCTGCTACAAAAGGAACACCTAGTGACTACCAGATGGATAAGAGACAGCAGAGAACACAATCAACAAGAGCCAGGGCAATATGACAAGTTCAGTACACAGCTATCTTTCTACAGCAAGCATGGTGTATCTTAACACAACCAAAAAAAATTCTTATATCCAATCTTATGAAGACAATAGAGGCCTTTCAAGAAATGAAAAAAATCCCTAAAGAAATACAGGAAAATACAATCAAATAGGTAGAGATATTTAAAGAGGAAAAAAAAATCCCTTGAGGCTGAGGAAAAGGCCATCCAGAGACTGTCCCACCTGGGGATTCCTCCTATATACAGTCACCAAACCCTTAGACTGGGCACAGGGTCCCAAATGGAGGAGTTAGAAAAAGGACTGAAGGAGCTGAAGGGGTTGGCAACATATAGGAAGAACAACATCAACTAACCAAACCCTTCCCCCCCCCACTCCCAGAGCTCCCAGGGACTAAGACATAAACCAAGGAGTATACATTGGCTCCAGCTGCATATGTAGCAGAGGATTGCCTTGTCAGGCATCAATGGGCAGGGATGTCCTTGGTTCTATGAAGGCTCGATAGATCCCCCAGTGTAGAGAAATTGATGATGGGGAGGTGGAAGTGGGGTGGGTTCAGGAACACCCTCATAAAAGCAGGGGGCGGGAGGATGGGATAGGGGGTTTCTGGGAGTTGGGGGGTGGAGTTGGGGGAACTGTGAAAAGGAATGACATTTAAAATGTAAATAAAGAAATTATCCAATAAAAATGCAAGGAGATACTATTAAAAGGTGAAGGAAATAAATAAAGTGTGAAAGATCTAAACATGGAAATAGAAGCAATAAAGACAATACACACTGAGGAAATCCTGGAGATGGAAACCCAAGGGAAGAGAATAGGAACAACAGATACAAGCATCACTAACAGAATACAGGAGTAAATGGAAGAGATAATCTCAGATGTAGAAGATATAATAGAAGAAATTGATAAGTCAGTCAAAGAAATTGTTAAATCTAAACAAACAAACAAACAAACAAACAAAAAACTTGTGAAAGAAAACATCCTGAAAATCTGGGACACCATGAAAAACCTCAACCTAATAATAGAAGAAGGTGAAGAATCAAGCTCCAAGGACAAGAAAATATTTTCAACAAGATCATAGAGGAAAATTTCCCCAACCCAAAGAAAGAGATGCCTATGAACATACAGAACACAAATTAGATTGGACGAGGATAGAAAATCTTTCCACAACTTAATAACCAAAACACCCAATCTACAGAACAAAGAACAAATAAAGTATATTAAAAACTGCAAGAGGAAAAGGTTAAGTAACATACAAAGGCATTAGACTGGACCAGAATAGAAAGTATTCCCAGTACATAATAATCAAAACACTAAATCTACAGAAGAAGGAAAGAATATTGAAAGTTGCAAGGGTAAAAGGAAGACCTATCAGAATTACACTCAATAGAGACTCTAAAAGCTAGAAATGCCCAGACAGATATATTTTAACTTCTAAGAAAACCACAAATTTCAACCTACACTATTATACCCAACAAAATTGTCAATTACCATAAATTGAGAAAACAAGCAAAACCAAATTTAAATACCTATCCAAAAATACAACACTACAGATATACTGGAAGGAAAACTCCAACCAAAGGGGGATAACTACACCAAAGAAAAAAAGAAAATAAGTAATTCTATACCATCAAAAGCGAAACAAGGGAATAACATGCATTCCCAAGTGTACATGTGTGCACACACACATACATCACACACAAATACAAATATACTAACACCATTAACATCAAAATAACAGGAATCATTAATTTCTGGTCACATATTTCTCCACATCAATAGACTCAATTCCTTAATAAAAAGGCATTTTCTGAGAGAATGGGTTTGAAAACAGGATGCTTCAATGTGCTACATACAAAGAACATATATACCTAAGTACTAAACATTACCTCTGAGTAAAGGGCTGGAAAAAATAAATAGACCAAAAAATAGACCCAAGAAGCAAGTTGGAGTAGCCATTCTAATATCTAATAAAATAGATTTTCAACCAAAGTAATCAAAATAGACAGAGAAGCATATTTCATATTCATCAAAGGAAAAATCTACCAAGATGATATCTCACTTTTGTACATCTATGCCCCAAACATAAGGACATCTACATTTGTAAAAGAAACATTACTAAAGCTTAAATAACACAGTAAACTCCACACATTAAGAATGGAAGGCTTCCAGACACACTGAAACTCATAGAAAAGAAACTGGGGAAGACTCTGGAGGACATCGGCACAGGGGGAATGTTCCTGAACAGAACACCAATAGCTTACACTCTAAGATCAAGAATTGACAGATGGGATTTCATAAAATTACAGTTTCTGTAAGGCAAAAGACATGGGTCAAAAGGACAAATCGGCAACCAACAAATTGGGAAAAAACCTTCACCAACCCTACATCTGACAGAGGGCTAATATCCAATATATACAAAGAACTCAAGAAGTTAGACCCCAGAAAACCAAATAACCCTATCAAAAATGGGGTACAGAGCTAAACAAAGAATTTTCACCTGAATAACTTTAGATGGCTGAGAAGCACCTTAAGAAATGTTCAACATCATTAGTCATTAGGGAAATGCAAATCAAAACAACCCTGAGATTTCACCTCACACCAGTTAGAATGATTAAGATTAAAAACTCAGGAGACAGCAGGTGTTGGCAAGGATGTGGAGAAAGAGGAACACTCCTCCACTGCTGGTGGGATTGCAAGCTGTTACAACCACTCTGGAAATCAGTCTGGCGTTTCCTCAGAAAACTGGGCATGACTCTTCTGGAGGACCCTGCTATACCACTCCTGAGCATATACCCAGAGGATTCCCCAGCATGCAATAAGTATAAATGCTCCACTATGTTCATAGCAGCCCTATTTATAATAGCCAGAAGCTGGAAAGATCCCAGATGTCCCTCAACAGAGGAATGGATAAAATAATGTGGTATATATACACAATGGAATACTATTCAGCCATTAGAAACAATGAATTCATGAAATTCTTAGAGAAATGGAAGGAGCTGGACAACATCATACTAAGTGAGGTAACCCAGTCTCAAAAGAACACTCATGGTATGCAGTCATTGATAAGTGGATATTAGCCAAGAATCTTGGAATACCCAAGACACAATCCACATATCAAGTGATGTCCAAGAAGAAGGAAGGAGTGGCCCCTGGTTCTGGAAAGGCTCAGTGCATCAGTGTAAGGAAATACTAGAACAGGGAAGTGGGAAGGGGTGGATAGGGGAGCAGGGGGGAGGGAAAAGGGCTTATGGGACTTTCGAGGAGCGGGGAGCCAGGAAAGGGGAAATTATCTGAAATGTAAATAAAGAATATATCGAATAAAAAAGAATGGAAGGCTTCAATACCCCACTCTAACCAATAGATAGGTCATTCAGACAAAAAATAAACTGAGAAATAATAAAAATAACCAATGTTATGAATCAAATGGACTTAGAAGATATCTGCAGAACATTTTACCCAAACAAAAGAAAATACCTTCTTCTCAGAATCTCATAGAACATTCTATAAATTGGCTATATAGTTGGTCACAAAGCAAGCCTCAGCAGATACAAGACAATTGAAATAACACCTTGTATCTTATCAGACTACCCTGGATTATAGCTGGACTTCAACAACAACAGAAACACCAGAAATCCTACATACTCATGGAAACTAACGAATTATAAACTCAATAATCTCTAGGCCATCAAAGAAATAAAAAATTAAAGACTTTCAAGAATTCAACGATAATGAACACACAGTATACTCAAATTTTTGGACCTCAATGTAAGCAGTGCTAGGAGTAAAGTTCACAGCATTAAGTGCCTTCATAAGCAAATTATTAAGTACTCATATTAGCAATTTAAAAGTACATCTGAAAAGTGTACAAAAAAGAAGCAAACATACAAAAGAGGAGTAGAAGTCAGGAAAAAAATCAAAATCAGGGCTGAAACCAAGCAATTAGAAACAAAGAGAATAATACAAAGAATCAAGGAAATTAAGAGCTGGTTCTTTGAGAAAATCTACAAGATAGGAAAACCCTTAGCCAAAGTAACTAAAAGACAGAGAGACAGTGTACAAATAACCTAAATCAGAAATGAAAAGGGAGAGATAACAATGCCCAATGAGGATATTCAATCATCAGGTCATACTTCAAAGGCCTGTACTCCACAAAATAGGAAAATCTTTTTTTTTTTTTTGAGACAGGGTTTCTTTGTGTAGCTCCGGCTGTCCTGGAACTCACTCTGTAGACCAGGCTGGCCTCGAACTCAGAAATCCGCCTGCCTCTGCCTCCCAAGTGCTGGGATTACAGGCGTGCGCCACCACTGCCCGACAAAATTGGAAAATCTTAATGAAGTGGATGGTTTTCTATACAGATTCCACTTCCCAACATTAAATCAAGATCAGATAAACTATTTAAACAGCTCTATAATACCTAAAAAAAATAGAAGACATCATTAAAATTCTCCCAATCAATAAAGGAACTAAGTGCTTTTATTGCCTGATTATATACGTCTAAGCTATCAAGGCAAGATAGTTTTAGCACAGAATTCTGCCAGACTTTCAAAGAAGAGAATAATACACCTTAAACTATTCCACAAAATAGAAATGGAAGGACCACTGTCAAACTCATTCTATGAGGCCTGATTCACCCTGATACTTAAATCACACAGGCTCAACAAAGAAAGAGAATTTCAGACCAATTTCTCTTATGAACATTGATGCAAAAATATTGAATAAAATACTTTCAAAATGAATACATGTACATCAAAAACATCATCCACTGAAAGCAAGTAGGTCTCTTCCCAGGGATGCAGGGATGATTCCATATATGAAAATCCACTAATATAATCCACATATTCATCTCATTTAATGCTGAATAAGCCTTTGACAAAATCCAACAACCCTTTATATTAAAAGTCCTAGATCAGGGATACAAGTCACATACATAAACATAATAAAAGCAATATACAGCAAGCCAATACCCAATATTGAATTAAATGGAGAGACTTAAAACAATTCCACTAAAACCAGGAACAAGACAAAGCTGTCCACTATGTCTATTCAAGATAGTACTTGAAGTTCTTGCTAGAGCAATAAGACAAAGGAGATACAGGGGATACAAATTGGAAAGAAAAAAATGTCACAGTATCACTGTTTGTGGATGATATGATAGTACATATAAGTCTTTCCCTAATTTTACCAGAGAACTCCTACAGCTGACAAACACCTTGAAAAAAGGGAATGGAAACAAAAATAACTCAAAGAAATATATAGCCCCTCTTTATCATTATTTTTGTTTGTTGCTTTATCATTGCTAATTCTGCCAGCATAGAGTTAAGTCTGATACCCAGATACTGCTACATCACTGGCTCAAATTTCTTGGCATTGCTCACCTTTTGGATGCAGGAAGTTAAAAAATAACAAGTACTAACAGGACACAGGAGGCATAGGGGTTGGTTTGACCAGAGGATTAGAGATAGGAGCTAGGCCAAATACCGAGAACAGGTTTGTGAAGAGCATGACTCAAAAGGATGGCATTCAGGGCAGATCCAAGTATCAGAAACCACAGGTCTTTCTGCCTCTCCTGATTATCCTTCCACAAGCACCAGTTACTCTGCAGTGGTACCATACTGACAACTGACTCAGAGGACTCTACTCTTTTTCACAGAGCAGCTTACCACCTCCTATAAGAATGGAGGACAGGTAAGATGCTTTTGAGACATTCCTCCCAAGCTATCATCTATTTTTCTTAGTCTGTGACCATACTATACCTCAAGTTGGAGAATCCAAAGAGCCTTGTGTTTCTGCAGCAAAAGTCATAAAAAGTCCCTCATGACTGCTTTGTAGGATTTCACACTGGACTGCTGGAAGCCAGTGAACCAAGTGTGCTCCCTTTATAATTTTCCCCAATCTTCTCTAATTATACTGCTCAAACATGGTGCTATTGTGAGACTTTTCCCACTCTCCTTGACTAGGCAAGCATGTGGGGACAGGCACTGTCTCTAAAAGCATAGTTTTAGTCAGTACCTCAGTCACTTGTGTTTCCTGCAATGGAAAGTTTCCATTTCTTTGTGCATTTCTGTGTCAATAGGAAACATGGTCTAAGAATGAGTGACTGGGAGGATCACAATTAATTATCATTTATCAATAATGTACATACTTGGGGCTGGTGAGATGGCTCAGTGGTTAAGAACACTGAGTGCTCTTCCAAAGGTCCTGAGTTCAAATCCCCGCAACCACATGGTGGCTCACAAACCATCTGTAATGAGATCTGATGCCCTCACCCTCTTCTGGTGTGTCTGAAGACAGCTACAATGTACTTGCATATAACAATAAATAAATCTTTAAAAAATAATGTACATACTTAAGGAAAGGACCATTATATGTTTAAGCCATCTCTGACCCCCCATTCCCAATAACATGGAGTGTGGAGCTTTATTAATTGTAGTAAAGTAGAAGTAGTTTGCACCTAGAGCTGACTGTTGCTGTGTTTGCATGGTCCCTGTGCTCTCTGTCCCAGGCATTCGATATTGATTAATTGCTTTCTTTGATAACTGAACTTATGCCACAATGTACCCTGACTACTCTATCCCAGTTTTCTCAACTAGCCCTCCCATCTCTGTCGATCTCCCCCTCTCCAAGTTCCTTTTTGAGATTATGATTTTTATTTTTATTTTGTAACATTTATTCTGTATGCCAGCTGTGTCATTTGATCTATCTATTGGCACCTGATTTGGTTACTAAGGGGTACCTGATTGAAGGCCATGATTTCTGTTCTCCTTTAATCCCTTCCATAATAATTATTCAGCTGGGAGAGGTAGCTCTTTGAGAATTCCTCCTCCCTCCATGCTTGGTTGTTCTTGGGAACATTTTTGTGAATAATTTGGGTGGGTATACTTACCTTCTCTGTGTCTGTGACTGAAATGACTATGTCTTGGGGAGGAGATGCCACTTGGAAGCTTCTTTCTTTCTCATATTCTTTTTGACTTTTCTTCTGCAGTGTTACCCAAACTGATTTCTAACACTAAGGAATTATTACTTTGTATGGAGTGAGCTTCAAATCCAATCAGCATGCAAGTTACCTACATAACTATATTGCCCCTGTTGCACAAGTGTGTACATCTAACCTGGCAGGTTGGTCTCATAGAGTGTAGAATTCATAGCTGAGTAAGACCATAGATACAGTCTGTACCAGAGGAGCAGTTATAATTTTTTCAGTTACAGCTACTTACATGAAAATTTCACAATTCCATTTTTACAGCTGAATAAATTCTTATTATATACATGTTCAATGTATATTGACATTACACACACACATATATATATATATATATATATATATATATATATTGTTGATGGAATTCTACACTCATTATCTATTCTAGTTTTTGTGAATAGAAGAGTAATAAACACGAAAATGAAAGATTATTTTTATTAGGGTATGAAGTCTTTAGGATACACACCAATTCATGGTATAGTCAGGCACTATCTTAACATCACTGTTGCTGTGATAAAATATCATATCCAAAGTAACTTGCAGAGGAATGGTTTATTTGGCTTATGCAGCCACATTTCAGTTCATAATAAAAGGAAGTCAGGATAATAACTTGGAGCCAGAAGTTCACACAGAGACCACAAGTGATACTGCTTTCTGGCTTGCTCTATATGGATTCCTCAACCTGCCTCCTTGTAGAACCTAGGACCACCAGTCCATTGATGTCACCTCAGATAATGGACACCTTCCCTGTCAATCACTAAGAACATTCCCTTAAGACTTATGTACAGGCTGATCTTATGGAGACCTTTTCTCAACTGAGTCTCTCTCCTCTTTGACCAGTCTAGTTTATGTCAATTTGACACAAAACTAGCCAGTACAATTACTACCAGAGTTCTGAGGAATTACCATACTGGTTTCTAGAGTGGTAGCACCAGGTTGCATTCTGACAAACAACAGTAAATTAGCATTCTTCTTTCTCCACATCCTCATCAGCACTGCTTGTTCTTTGGGTTCTTGATGTCACTCTGCATAGGATAAGGTAGAATCTCAAGGTGATTTTAATTTGCATTTTCCTGATAATCACTGATGTTGAACACTTTTCAGAATGTTCCAGATATTCATATTCATTCTTTGTGGATGTTCAAATCTATGATTCTTTCCTTGACTGGTTTGCTTCTTTACACACACACACACACACACACACACACACACACACACACACACAGAGACACACACACATACACACAGACAGACAGACACACACACACATATATAATAAAATATAATAATGTATTTAATTATATTATATTATTGTATATAATTTAATATATAATAATTATATAAAATCATATAATAATATAAATTAAATTATATATAATTTAATATTATATATCTCTTTATTTATTTATTTATTTATTTATTTACTTTTTTTAATTTTTATTTTTCTATATTCTATGTTTACATTCCAAAGGCTTTCCCCTTTCCCAGTTCCCCCCCACCATACCTCCCATAATTCCTCTCTTCCCCAACTATTCCCCAATCATTCCCCCTCCCCCCACGGTTTCTCTACAAAACTGGATCCAATCTTTACAGGCCCAGGGTCCTCTCCTTTCTTCTTCTTGGGAATCATTTGACTTGCTAATTGTGCCTTGAGTATTTAGGGCTTCTGGGCTCATTAATATCCACTTATCAGTGATTGCATTTCATGTGTATTCTTTTGTGATTGGGTTAACTCACTCAGGATGATATTTTCCAGGTCTAACCATTTACCTACAAATTGCATGAATTCATTATTTTTAATTGCTGAGTAGTATTCCATTGTATAAATATACCACATTTTCTGTATCCATTCCTCCTTTGAGGGATATTTGGGCTCCTTCCAATTTCTGGCTATTATAAACAAGGCTGCTATAAACATAGTGGAGCATGTGTCTTTATTGTATGCAGGGGAATCCTCTGGGTATATGCCCAAGAGTGGTATGCCAGGGTCCTCTGGAAGTGACATGCCCACTTTTCTGAGGAACCGCCAAACTGATTTCCAGAGTGGTTTTTACCATTTTGCAATCCCACCAAGAGTGGAGGAGTGTTCCTCTTTCTCCACATCCTCGCCAGCACTTGTTGTCTCTTGAGTTTTTAATCTTAGCCATTCTGACTGGTGTGATGTGGAATCTCAGGGTTGTTTTGATTTGCATTTCCCTGATGACTAATGATGTTGAACATCTCTTAAGGTGTTTCTCGGCCATCCGAATTTCTTCTGGTGAAAATTCTTTGTTTAGCTCTGTACCCCATTTTTTGATAGGGTTATTTGGTTCTTTGGGGTCTAACTTCTTGAGTTCTTTGTATATATTGAATATTAGCCCTCTGTCGGATGTGGGGTTGGTGAAGATCTTTTCCCACTTTGTTGGTTGTCGTTTTGTCCTTCTGACAGTGTCCTTTGCCTTGCAGAAACTTTGTAATTTTATGAGGTCCCCTTTGTCAATTCTTGATCTTAGTGCGTAAGCTATTGGTGTTCTGTTCAGGAACTTTTCCCCTGTGCCTATGTCCTCCAGGGTCTTCCCAAGTTTCTTTTCTAATAGTTTCAGTGTGTCTGGTTTTATGTGGAGGTCCTTGATCCACTTGGAGTTGATCTTAGTGCAAAGAGATAAGAGTGGGTCAATTTGCATTCTTCTGCATGTTGACCTCCAGTTGAACCAACACCATTTGTTGAAAAGGCTATCTTTATTCCATTGGATGGTTGTGGCTCCTTTATCAAAGATCAAGTGACCATAAGTCTGTGGATTAATTTCTGGGTCTTCAATCCTATTCCATTGATCCACTTGCCTGTTGCTGTACCAATACCATGCAGTTTTTAAACACAATTGCTCTGTAGTACTGTTTAAGGTCAGGGATATTGATTCCCCCAGAAGTCCTTTTATTGTTGAGAATAGTTCTAGCTATCCTGGTTTTTTTGTTGCTCCAGATGAATTTGACAATTGCTCTTTCTAGATCTATGAAGAATTGATTTGGGATTTTGATGGGGATCGCATTGAATCTGTATATTGCTTTTGGCAAGATGGCCATTTTTACTATATTGATCCTGTATTTATTTATTTTCTATATTCTTTGTTTACATTCCAAAGGCTTTACCCTTTCCCAGTTCCCCCCTCACCATATGTCCCATAAGTCCTCTTCCCTTCGCCCATTCCCCAATCACCCCCTCCTACTTCTCCGTCCTGGTAATCCCTTATAATAGTGGATCAAGCCTTTTCAAGACCAGGGCCCTCTCCTTCCTTCTTGGGAATCATTCGATATGCCAATTGTGTTTTGAGTATTCAGAGCTTCTGGGCTCATTAATACCCACTTATCAGTGATTGCATTTCATGTGTATTCTTTTGTGATTGGGTTACCTCACTTAGGATATTTTCCAGTTCCAACCATTTGCCTAAAAATTTCATGAATTCATTGTTTTTAATTGCTGAGTAGTATTCTATTGTATAAATATACCACATTTTCTGTATCCATTCCTCCAATGAGGGACATCTGGGTTCTTTCCAGCTTCTGGCTATTATAAATAGGGCTGCTATGAACATAGTGGAGCATGTATCCTTATTATGTGCTGGGGAATCCTCTGGGTAGGACACTTCTGGAGGACCTTGCTATACCACTCCTGGCATATATCCAGAGGATTCCCTGTCATGCAATAAGGACAGAAACTGGAAAGTACAATCAGCAATTAAAAACAATGAATTCATGAAATTTTTTGGCAAATGGTTGGAACTGGAAAATATCATCCTAAGTGAGTTAACTCATTCACAAAAGAACACACATGGAATGCAGTCACTGATAAGTGGATATTAGCCCAGAAGCTCAGAATACCCAAAACACAACCCACATATCAAATCATTCCCAAGAAGAAGGCAGAAGAGGACCCTGGTCCTGGAAAGGCTTGATTCAGCATTGTAGGGGATTACCAGGACAGAGTAGTGGGAGAGGGTTGATTGGGGAACTGGCAGAGGGAAAAGGACTTCTGGGACTTAGGGGGAGGGGGAACTGGGAAAGGGAATATCATTTGGAATGTAAACAAAGAACATAGAAAAAAGAAAGAATATTAAAACTTCCAAGGGAAAAGTGCCAACTAACATACAAAGGCAGACCTATCAGAATTACACCAGAGATCTCAACAGAGATCCTAAATGCCAGAAGAGCCTGGACAAAGATCATACAGACCCAAAGAGAAAACACAAATCCTAGCCCATGCTACTATACCTAGCAAAACTCTCAATCAGCAGAGATGGGGAAACCAAAATATTCCAGGACAAAATCAAATTTAAACAATATGCATACAGAGGATTCTAGAAGGAAAACAGAAAAACAAGGAATGTCTACATCAATGAAAAAACAAGATATTAATCATCTCAACAAAATCTAAAGGAGAGAATCACATGCACATAATGCAACCTATAACAAAAAACATAATAGGAACTAACAATCATCTTACTTTAATATTTCTCAACATCAACAGATTTAATCCCCCAATAAAAAGACAAAAGCTAACAGACTGGATAAACACATAGGATTCAGCATTTTTTAAATTAATAGTTTTTTTATTAGATATTTTCTTTATTTACATTTCTAATGTTATCCCCTTTTCTTGTTTACCCTCTGAAAACATCCTATCCCATCCCCCCTTCCTCTGCTCATCAACCCACCCACTCCCAGTTCCAGGTCCTGGCATTTTCCAACACTCAAACATCGAGCCTTCACAGGACAAAGGGCCTCTTTTCTCGTTGATGTCTGACAAGGCCATCCTCTGCTACATATGCAACTGGAGCCATGGGATCCTCCAGGTGTACTCTTTGGTTGATGGTTTAGTCCTTGGGAGCTCTGGGTGTACTATTGGTTCATATTCTTGTTCCTTCTATGGGGCTGCAAACTCCTTCAGCTCCTTGGGTCCTTTCTTTAGCTCCCCCATTGGGGACCCTATGCTTAGTCCAATGGTTGGCTGAGAGCATCAACCTCTGAATTTGTCAGGCACTGGCAGAGCCTCTCAGGAGACAGCTATATCAGGCTTCTGTCAGCAAGCACTTGTTGGCATCCACAGTAGCGTTTGGGTTTGGTAATTGTATATGAGATGGATCTCCAGGTGGGGCAGTCTCTTGATAGCCTTTCCTTCAGTCTCTGCTCCATACTTTGTATCTCCTCCCATGGATATTTTGATCCTCCTTCTAAGAAGGACTGAAGGATCCACACTTTGGCTTTCCTTCTTATTGAGCTTCATGTGGTCTATGAATTATGTCTTGGGTATTCTGAGCTTCTGGGCTAATATTCACTTATCATTGAGTGCATACTGTGTGTGTTCTTTTGTGATTGGGTTACCTCACTCAGGATGATATTTTCTAGTTCCATACATTTGCTCAAAAGCTTAAAATACCCAAGATATAACTCACAGACCCCATGAAGCTCCAGAAGAAGGAAGACCAAAGTTTGGATACTTTGATCCTTATTGGAAAGTGAATCAAAATACCCATGGTTCACAGACAAGCAATAGAGTGAACACAGGGTCCCCAATGGAGTAGTTAGAAAAAGGACCCAAGGAGCTGAAGAGGTTTGCAGTCCTGTAGGAGGAACAATAATATATACCAACCAGTACCCCCAGAGCTCCCAGAGACTAAACCACCATCCAAAGAGTACAAATGGAAGGACCCAGGGCTCCAGCTACATATGTAGCAGAAGATGACCATTTCAGACATAAATGAGAGGAGAGACCATTCCCCAGAATAAGGGAATGCAAGTAAGGAAATTGGGGGAGGGCATGAGCAGGGAGAGGTGGGACAGGATAGGGGATTTTCGGAGGGATAACATGGAAAGGAGATATAATTTGAAATGTAAATAAAGCAAATAGCTAATAAAAAATTAAAAAAGAGATATTAAGGAAAAGTGATTGGTACTTCCTGTTACTTTTGCTGTTAAAGGTGGAATTATGTTTGTGTGGCTATCTTCTTTTTGGTTTGTTGAAAGAAAATTACTTTATTGCTTTTTCTAGAATGTTGCTTCCCTCTTTGTGTTGGTATTTTCCACCTATTATCTTTTGTAGAGCTGGGTTTGTGGAAAGATATTGTGTCAATTTGGTTTTGTCATGGAATATCTTGTTTTCTCTGTCTATGGTAATTGAGAGTTTTGCTGGGTATAGTAGCCTGGGCTGACATTTATGTTCTCTTAGTGTCTGTATGACATCTGCCCAGGATCTTCTAGCTTTCATAGTTTCTGGTGAGAAGTCTGGTGTAATTCTGATAGGTCTTCCTTTATATGTTACTTGACCTTTTCCCCTTACTGATTGCAGTATTTTTCTTTGTTTTGTGCATTTTGTGATTTGATTATTATGTGATGGGAAGAATTTCTTTTCTGGTCCAATCTATTTAGAATTCTGTAGGCTTTTTGTATGTTCATGGGCATCTCTTTCTTTAGGTTAAGGAAGTTTTCTTCTATAATTTTGTCGAAGATATTTACTGGCCCTTTAAGTTGGGAGTCTTCACTCTCTTCTATCCCAATCATCCTTAGGTTTGACCTTGCAATTGTGCTCTGGATTTCTTGGATGTTTTGGGTTAGGAGCTTTTTGCATTTTTCATTTTCTTTGACTATTGTATCAATGTTTTCTATGGTATCTTCTGCACCTGGGATTCTCTCTTCTATCTCCTGTATTATGTTGTTGATGCTTGCATCTATGACTCCTGATTTCTTTCCTAGGTTTTCTATCCCCAGTGTTGTCTCCTTTTGTGATTTCTTTATTGCTTCAACTTCTATTTTTAGATCATGAATTTTTTTCAGTTCATTCACCTGTTTGTGTTTTCCTGTAATTCTTTAAAGACTTCTACCTGCTTACCTGTGTTCTCTATTTCTTTAAGAGAGTTTTTTAATATTTTTCTTAAAGTCCTCTATCATCATCATGAGATGCAATTTTAAATTTACCTCTTGCTTTTCCAGTATGTTGGGGTATCCAAGACTTCCTGTGGTAGGGGAACTGGGTTCCGATGTTGCCAAGTAGCCTTGGTTTCTGTTTGTAGGATTCTTGTGCTAGCCTTTCATCATCTGGTTATCTCTGGTGTTGGTTGGTCTTATTGTTTCTGGCTGAAGCTTGCCCCTCCTGCGTTCCTGTACACCTGTGTCCATACTCCTGGGAGAACAACTCTCTTCTGGCAGAGTCTATGCACAGAAGGCTATAGAACAGACTGGCTCTCTGGTGCAAATGGCGACCTTAAGGCTCCTGTCCCAGCTGCTCCACTGACTGTATGCTCTGTGTACTCCTGGCTGTTCCTCTCTAGAGAGATATTGGAGAGAAAGTGTAGATCTCACTTATGTGCTCAGAAGTGAAGGTGCTGCTGGGAGATAACTCTCTCCTGGCGGGCTGTACACAGAAGGCTGTGGAGCCACTTGGCTCCCTGGTGCCTGAGATTTTTTTTATTGAAATTAAAGTTGGGATTAATAGTTACTTTTATGTAGGTCTTGAACCTATACAACACATTTAAGAAAAGAAACTTAGATCCAGTCCTTCTATAACTGCTATTACAAAGTAGTTTTATATGATTAAGCAATATGTATTAAGTGTCAGATAACAAACTCATGGTTCTGAGTTAATTAAAAGGGTGTTTTTGAGCTATTTCAATTAGAAATGACTGAGAGTAATCAAGGCTTAACAGTTCAGAAATGCTTTGTGTAGATAGCCTTCAAAGGCAAAGAAGTTCACAGATTATAACATTTATGACTGT
Organism: Apodemus agrarius; assembly: GCA_964023405.1. NCBI lineage: Eukaryota > Metazoa > Chordata > Mammalia > Rodentia > Muridae > Apodemus > Apodemus agrarius. The sequence goes on along the minus strand of OZ030005.1, from coordinate 34,357,698 downwards.
TTCTTTATTAAAGATCACTGGACTAGAGACATGTCTGCTTCCAAGAGCACCCCTTTCTTGGATTCAAAGAAAAAAATGAAGATCAATAGAGTTGCTCCAGTTGTGTCAAGACAACCACTAGACAATAATTGCCTCAATTCATCTACAGACAAAATACTATCCAGAAAAAGGACACACTATGTGAAACAGTTGACTGATAATCTCTGCCAAGACAGCGTAATCAGTTCTTCAAAGTTCTTCATTACAAAGATCTAAGATGGTCGTGGGCCAGAAGGCTAAAGACTGATCCTCTGATGTTTTAAGGAATGAGGGACTGTCCAGGTGATCAGCAGTCTCTATAAATTGGCTTAGTTTTAGACTTTATGTTTTATGTTCCTTATATTTTCAGGTAATAATAGTTATTCTCAGATTTCTGAGGGTGTTAAAGACTGGTTGTAGTCTCAAGCTAACCCAAGCTGTTTAACACTGAGAAAGATGATATAGATTTTAGAGAATGGTTTCAGATGGTATACAATCTAAAATCAGGACATACTTTAAGTGTAGAATTGTAAGCCTTTTATTGTAGAATAGATTGTAGAGTGCTTTATCTAATTGACAAAATTAATAGACTGGTTGTTAAGTGTATCTTATACTTTATAAACTACAAAATGGTAATAGTTGTGCTCAATTTATATCTGAGAGAAAAGAGCCTTTTAATAGACAAAAAGGGGGAAATGTTGTGGATTGCCATGGTGCTGTTTGTATTTTGATGCTAATTCTGCTTTTCCTAGAGGACTGCCTTGGACTAGGAGTAAATCATGTACTCAGGTGACTTTATGTGAACCTTCTCCCCATTTTAACTGGTAAAATGAAGGCTAGAACCTATGATTGGGCAGTGAAATGGAAAGGTGGAGATTGAAGTTTTAGAGAGGGAGAGAGAGGAAGAAGGTGAGAGATGAGGAGAGGAAGGAGAGAGAAAGACAGAAGAAGATGACATGGAAGGAAGATGGAACAAAAGAATGTGGCCTGGAGGAACTGAAAGTAACAAGGGATTTCATAGATGGGGCATAGAGTAGTGTAGTGGTATATCTGCCAGTCTAGGCATGCCCCTTGTGTTCAGATTAATTGAGTTGTATTTTCCTTGCATGGGCTTCTGGGGTTAGAGATTTACCAAAACAACCAATTATATGATCAATTTTGGAGAAAGTTCCATGAGGTACTTAGAAAAAGGAATACTCTTCTGTGTTTGGGTGAACAGTTCTACACACAGCTGTTAGGTCCATTTGATTCATAACCTCTGTTAGTTTCATTATTTCTTTGTTTATTTTTCTTCTAAATGACCTGCCCATTGATCAGAGTAGAGTGTTGAAATTTCCTACTATTAATGTGTGGGCTTCTATGTACAATTTAAGCTTTAGTGATTTTTACTTTATGAATGTGGTTTCCCCTTGCATTTGGGGCATACATGTATTGAATTGAGATGTGCTCCTAGTAGATTTTTCTTTGATGAGTAGTATGTATTCTCCATCTCTTTTGACTACTTTTGGTTGAAAATATATTTTATTAGATATTAGAAAGACTACACCAGCTTGTTTCTTGGGTTCATTTCCTTGGAAGACCTGTTTAGCCTTTTGTTCTGAGGTAATGCCTGTCTTTGCTGCTGAAGTGTGTTTCCTTTATACAGCAGTATGATGGATCCTGTTTATGAATTCATTGTGTTAGATGGTTTCTTTTTATTTGGAAATTGAGTTCATTGATGTTGAGAGATACTAATGACCAATGATAATTCCTGATATTTTGATCTTGGTGGTGATACGGTGTATGCTTGTGTGTGTGTGTGTGTGTGTGTGTGTGTATTTGTGTACATGTGTGACTCTTCAGTTTTACTGTTTTCTTGAATATAGACTCATTTGCTGGGAGTTTTCCTTCTAGAATCCTCTGTAGGGCGAGATTTGTGGTGAGATATTGTTTAAATTTGGTTTTTGTCATGGAATATCTTCTTTTTTCCAGGAATTGTGACAGAAAATTTGGCTGGATATAGTATTCTGGGCTGATAACAAAGATCTCTTAGGGTCTGCTAGCTATCCGCACCATCCCTTCCTGAATTTGGATTCTCTGCTGGGAATCAGGTATAATTCTGTTTTGATTAACTCTTTTAATTTCCCCCCATTTACCTATTTCTCCATTGCTTCTCTATGTAAATATTCTACCCAATATCCCTCTGTACTTTCATATTTTCTTCATTCCATTATTTTGCTTTCCTTAAGGCAGCTCTTCTTGAAAAGTTTTTCTAGTGTCCTTGCTTCCACTGGTAATTTAGATCACATAAAATTAGAGATTCAAAGCTTCCACAGATAGGGGGAGAATATGTGGCAATTACCTTTTTGTTATTTCTAGAGTATCTCTCTCAAAATATTTTTTCCGGTCATAGTTATAGTTATGAAAAGTCACAATATAATTCATCTTTCCAACTGAATAAAATCTCATTGTACATTTGTGCAATATTTCATTGTTCAGCCATCAGTTGATGTACATTAAGGCTGATTATCTTATTTACTGTGATTAGAGCATCAATTGACATGCACAATGAAGGATAACTTTTTTTTTTTTTTGGTTTTTCGAGACAGGGTTTCTCTGTGTAGTCCTGGCTGTCCTGGAACTCACTCTGTAGACCAGGCTGGCCTCGAACTCAGAAATCCGCCTGCCTCTGCCTCCCAAGTGCTGGGATTACAGGTGTGCGCCACCACACCCGGCAAGGATAACTTTTATTAGGGCATAAAATCTTTAGTATACATGCCAAGGCAGGATATAGTAAGGTACTATCTTAGGATTACTCTTGCTGCGATGAAATTCCATTATCAAAGCTACTTGGGAATCTATTTGGCTTAAGCTTCCACATCACTGTTTATCCTAAAATGAATGGAGACAGGAAGTCAAGCAGGACAGGAACCTGGACATGGAATCTAGGTGCCACAAAAGAGTGCTACCTACTGGCTTGCTACTTATGGTTTACTCAACCTTCATCTCTATAGAACTTAGGACCACTACCCCCCAGCAATGGCACCACCCTTAGTGGGCTGAGAACTTCTCCATCAATCACTAAGAAAATGTCTTACTTGTGTGTCGTCTGATTTTATAGAGGTATTTATTTTCTCAATCGAGGCTACTTCATCTTTGATGACTCTAGCTTATGTCAAATTGACATACCACTAGACAGTATAGATAGTATACCTGTGTTATTACATTTTATTATGAATCAACATCCTGATTGCTGCAGTGGTACCAAAATGTTGCATTCTTACCAACAGCACTAAATTAGTGTTTTTCTTTCCCTACAATCTCATCAGCATTTTCTGTTCTTGGATTCTTGGTGATATACAATTTTGCCTGTGATAAGATGAAATCTGAATGCAACTTTAATTTTTATTTTCCCAGTGGTCAGTGACTTTGAACACATTTCAGATATTAGCAGATATTCATATTTCTTTCTTGGGGATGTGTCTCTTCAAACCTATGGTTTGTTCCTAGATTTTTTTCTTTTATGGCGTTTTACTTTTTGAGATCTTTATGTTTTCTAAACACCAATCTTTTGCTGTATATATTTAGATGACTAATTGGATTTTTACTTTAATCAAATTGTTGTCTTCTTTAATTTCATTCACATGTTTAATTTCATTCAAATCCTCTTTGAATCCCTTAAATTCTTGAACATGCTTAGAATTGTTCTTTTAATATTTGTGTCTTCCCCTTCTAAATTATACTCAGTGGGAATACATACTATACAATTCATAATATTAGAAGAGACATAGTGTTCTTATTTTTCAAATTATTTGGAATTTTGTGAAAATACCAGATATCTGAAGTTTGGTTCTGGGTTTTTTCTTTCAGTATAAGTTTTTGGTAACAATTTTGGAGTCCCCAGGTGAGTCATGGACGACACACATTGGGGGAATTCCAAAGTAACAAAATTTGGGAGTATTTGTTATCAGAGACCTTGATTTCTACAGAGAAATCAAGTTGGGTTGTCTAGCTGGATAACTAGAGTGTGTAAGCAAGGGAAATAGTTTCTATCAGGATGGGTGTAATCCTTGATTGGCAGTTATATTCTTCAGGGTGTGTTGTATTAGCCTTCCATGCTCTTTTAATTGTAAGATGACTATATAGAACTCTGGCCGGGCATGGTGGCGCACGCCTGTAATCCCAGCACTTGGGAGGCAGAGGCAGGCGGATTTCTGAGTTTGAGGCCAGCCTGGTCTACAGAGTGAGTTCCAGGACAGCCAGGGCTACACAGAGAAACCCTGTCTCAAAAAAACCACCACCACCAACAACAAAAAAGAACTCTGTTATTTTGATGATAGGTTTTACTTTGCCCGGAGACTGTCACATGTTCCAGCAACCTTTAACATTAGCATTTTTATGTCATCTGCTTCTGACACTAGCCACTTCATTTTGCCATGTAAGATTCTTTTTTAAACTCATTTGGAATGCCTACAATGTTGGAATGTTCTATTTGTTAGATTAAAGAAATTACTTAATGCCATAATGCCATGGAATTAGTTTACTGTGCTTTATTCTGTATCTGAGACCCATTCTTTGGCCAAATGATACCTCTGCTCTCCAAAGTTGAGATTTAAAATTTTTTCTTCCTTCCTTTCTACTTTAGTTCCTTCCTACCTTTTTCTTAATTTACTGCTTTCTTTACCTTTAGCCAAGGCCTTTCTGGAATTCATTATAGTTTAGATTGTCTGTGAGCTCATCAACAATTTTCTGGCCCAACCTGTACAGTCTGTTATTATACAAGTGAGTTAGCTTGTCTGGTAGATGGTTTTTATTGGGCTCTCCCACTATAGAGGTTTCTGTGTCACAATGTCTTTTATTTAGCAGTTGTTACTCTCTTCCTTTTGAAAATTTTCTCCAAGTTTGATTTATTCTTTCTCAAGAGTCTTAGAAATTCAGACAATCTCACAATCAATGCCTATATTGTGGGCTGAAACTTCTATGTCATCAATATAGCCATTTATTGGACATTCTTTTGTCAGGAAATGACAAAGTTCATGATTATCTTGAAGCATAAGCAATTCTTTCAAACACACTAGGTCTTCCTCTGACAGAACCATCAGTAATAATATTTTCTTCATTTTTCTATGTGTTTGTGGTACTAAATTTGGTTTAAAATATTTGTAAATACATTTAATCTAAATTTGTAGTCACTATTGGGTTTATCATTAATTTATCATATATGAATATTATCAAATGTCACATAATTATCACACATTCATACACATATAAATTATTCATAATATATATAATTTGTGCACAATTATAAGTCAGTGAAAATTCTCAATTTTTCATCATGTCTCTATAGCAACAGACAACAGAAAAGTGCTTAAAATGTCCCCAAAGACTTTTCTACTTTCTATTTTTTAATCTGAAATGGAGACTTAGTCACAGTAGGTCTGGTGGTTTGCATACTGGTTTTGGTATGACTTGGCATTCCTTTCATGACTCTCATTCATGACTCTCTTATTTTCCCATGTGATACCCTCCCACTCCCGCCCAGGTCTTTGAGAACTGTTGGCCATGCTTTTGGCTTCCAAGCTACTGCAACAGATAAGAACAAGCCATAGTATAGTATAGAATTCTATGGGTTCAGAGTTCTATGTCAGTCTGCTACAGCCTAATACACTGAGTGTCCATACTGGGACCATCAACCACTCTCCTGTAGCCCAAATAAATATAAAATCAGAGTCCAGAATTACTCATTTTGATAATTTCCTCTATCTAACCAAACATGTTTTTATTCCTTAAGAACCATGTCAGTCTTTACACATAGCTGTCTGATCAGGAATCAGACAGTGCACAGCATGTGTTCATTTATTTTTTTCTTTGTTTTATTGCATAGACACTAGTGGAGACCTCCTAAGTAAGGATTTAAGCATCTCAGTCTGGAAAACTAATATCACAGCATTGAATGGAGGCAAAGATACTTCAATTTATGACATCAAGTTCCAAGCCATGATTTTGTTTTTCCTCATCATTTCTCTGGTTCCAATGCTAGTTCTGTAGTTCCTGACCACCAGATGCACTGGATTACCTTATCTTCTAAATCATCAAACCAGATGTGCTAACTTTCCCTTCTTGTGCTTTCAGTTTGTAGTTTGCATTCTTGATATCATTACCACCATTGATACCATTTCCAACCACATTTTATCATTTTTGTATGTTTTGAAACATTTTTTTATCTTTCAGGCCTGAGCATTTACACCACCTGAACACTACCTATCTGTCATATTGCCCATCTGGTTTCACTTACAATATTTGAGATACACAGCAGTAATCATCTGTGTCTTGCTTTGAGTTCTGTTCCTGTGATTGCAGTTTTGGAGGGGAAGACATGCTTGTTACTGTTTAGATATTCCAATCTATTTGGTGTCAGAGATATGATATCATCATGACTGTAGTGTCAATTATTTTATGTGTGTTTCTTTGTGGCTTCAGCATCATCTTACTTGTCAGAATCTTATGTGGCTCACATAGAATTCCTGTGACCATTGTTTTCACTGTGTAGACCTTCCTGCCCCATTGTATAACCTTTGGGATCAATTGGACCCTCCACCAATGGATTAGTGATGTTAGACTCTGTGATTCTTGTGATTCCTATTCTGTTTTTATGGCTGTGCCAAAACCTTGATTTACTTCATTGTTATCTTTATTAGGCACTGTAAATTCCAGCTGAAGCCTCTGAAGCTGGTTCTGCAGAGACACATACAGACTCAAATGAGGAGGAAGATGTATAGTGCTGTTCTTCAGGAAATAGTGAAGAACTGGAAACAGTCTAATGTAGCAGCTGACAATTGCTTTGATAGACAGAAATGGATTTTCAAGAGTTTTTTTCTTCTCTGTGTGGCCTATTTTCACAACTTGTTCAATTTAGTACCTTATCTTCAATTAGTTAAAAATAGTCTTTTTTGTGATAATTGAGAGATGCAGGAATTGTCATACAAATACTGACAGTAGCATTTCTGAAGTTATGTTATTCAGGCCTTCACCATCTCTTTTTGCCAGGACTCCTTGAAAGGTTTCTGCAGTCTAGGAGACCACTATTGACCACAATTGGCAAATCCATTCTTCATCATAAGGCTAAATGAAGTTCATTGAAGGGCTGCATTTCTTGAGATGTTGAAATTTACAGTGTTTAAACAAATGTTAGATATTGCACAAGTTCTTTTTAAAAATTTACCACTTTTCAGTATTTCAACCATTCTATAGACACACTTCTAGTCATTATTAATTTGTGCAGGTTATAAAAAATATATGAAGTGATGGTATTTCTTATGTAAATTGCTTAGTAAGCAAACATACATTCTCAAGAGAAGTCTGTTAAATATCTACTCTCTGCCACAATGGTCATGGACCCTAAAGCTCTGGAACCATGAGCTCCTGATTTTTAAGTAGTTTCCTTGACCAGGACACATAGAAACCTGACCAAAACATAAGTTGGTACAAGAGACATGGATATTGCTATGATTAGCCTGACTATGCTGCTTTTTTTTGGAGAAATGTAGATTTGGAGATATTGGAATAGGAAAGGATTTGAATGTTATAAGTGAGCCTTAAGTACATGCTTGGAAGATAATAATGCTGCAAACAGCATGGACAAAAATATCAATCAAGACATGTCTGAAGGGAAAATTTTAGCAACTGAGCTGGAGACCATTATTTTGATATTTTGTCAATAATGTGGCTGGCTACTTGTTGCCTTTTTCCTAAGAATGTGCCTAAAGCTAATTGAAAAGTTTTGGACTCATTTTCTTTTCTTTTCTTTTATTGGATATATTCTATATTTACAATTCATTTCTCTTTTTCTGGTTCCCCACCCCCAAAGGTCCCACATGTCCTTTTCCCTCCCCCTGCTCCCTCATCCACCCCCTCCCACCTCACTGGTCTTATTGTAGATGGCAGCCCCGCTGAAAGCACAGCACGCCTGTCCCCAGGAGACAGTGACCTTGGCTGAGCTGTTGGTTTGACTGGAAATCCATGAAGCCAGAAGTATGGAATAACTTTAAAGAGAACTGCATATATAAAGCAAAACTAGAGAGAGAGAGAGAGAGAGAGAGAGAGAGAGAGAGAGAGAGAGAGAGATAATGTGCATGTTGCTGTCCCAAAGCTGAAACTTTAGATTCTTAGCAACCTTTTGAGACCAAGACATGGGGCTTCATGATATGTAGTTTGCATTTCTGGATTTTGCTTTTGCTTTGGCCAGTATTTTTTCACTCTGCCCCATTCCATCTTTTTGGAATGGTAAAGTATGATCCATGCCTCTGTATGTTGGAAACATGTACTTTGCTTTTTGATATGACAAGAGGTTACAATTAAGAGACTTTGTCTCAGAAGAGTCTTTGGACATTTAAACAGTGCTGAGACTTTTCCCTCCCCCTGCTCCCTCATCTACCCCTTCCCACTTCCCTGTTCTGGTATTCCTCTACACTGAGGAATGCTTTGAGCCTTTCCAGCACAAGTGCCCACTCCTTTCTTCTTGTCAGACATCATTTGGTATGTGAATTGTGTCTTTGGTGTCCCAAGATTTATATCCACTTATCAGTGACTGCATACCATGGGTATTCTTTTGAGACTGGGTTATCTCACTTAGTATGATGTTCTCCAGCTCCATCCATTTCTCTAAGAATTTCATGAATTCATTGTTTCTAATGGCTGAATAGTATTCCATTGTGTATATATACCACATTTTTTTGTATCCATTCCTCCATTGAGGGACATCTGGGTTCTTTCCAGCTTCTGGCTATTATATATAAGGCTGCTATGAACATAGTGGAGCATGTATCCTTATTGCATGCTGGGGAATCTTCTGGGTATATTCCCAGGAGTGGTATGGCTGGGTCCTCCGGAAGCATCATGTCCAGTTTTCCATGGTTTTGTTTTTAATCTCCTGTTCTCCTAAGTTTTCACATATGTAGTTTTGCTCATTCTGTAGCTATTTTATTCTTTTTCTCCTTCTTCTTCTCTCTCCTTCTCCTCCTCCTGCTCCTCCTCCTCCTCTTTCTTCTTCTTGTAATAGGCTTAAATGAGCTGTTTTATTTTATCCTGCATACTGCTACACATGTGACTGTCCACAGTTAATCTGATCATGCCAGGTTTCATTTTTCTAGTTTAGGAAGAGATGTGATTAGTGAAACCAAATTTCCAAAGTATTTTAATATCTTTAATCTTCATGGATTTTCTTCTTATTCACAGTTATTTTCTTTAACATTTGTAATATCTCTTATCATCCCATCAGAAACAGAAGGCAGGAAATAAAAGAGGAACTAAGTTAACTTCAGTGTGAATTCTTTACCAAGATGTGAGAAAGGTTGAATGAAAACATGCAGCATACGTTAGTGGAGAAACATTCCTATTATTAGCAGTGATAAGATAGAAATAATTTTAAAGAATTCAGAATTGCTTTTTGGTACTTATGGGTGTGGGTATGGGTTATTTGAAATATAGTGTTTCTATGGCACTGACATTTCACAGTCTCTGTCTCTGTCTCTGTCTCTGTCTCTGTCTCTGTCTCTGTCTCTCTCTCTCTCTCTCTCTCACACACACACACACAGATGCACACAGAGTAATAGTGAGGCAGAGACAGAGACAGAGATACAGAGGCATAGACAGAGATTGAGGCAGAGAAATAAACATTGAGAGACATGGTGAGATAGTGAATGAAATAACTAAATCTGAAGCAAGGAAAACAATAAACAAACTACCAAATTGCCTTCTTCCTGACTACTATGAATGTCTTTCTTGACATATGCAAAATATGGATTAATTTGGCTGAGACTCCATTGATGAGAAACAATCTTTTCCTAGGCTCTAGAAAAGAATCAAGAGAAAGTATAAGATATGAATGGAAAATAAAAGTATTTTATGTTTTTCTGGAACCCACACAGATTCTGTACTTCCAAGGACTTTCTTTACTTCAGTATGACAACCTTTTTTCCTGTTTTCTTCTATCTGTTTGCATGAGTCTTTTTATGTAGTGTTACATGTGTGAAATTATTTTCCTGCCAGCACAGCTGCCAAAAAATGAAGGAATTGAAAAAAATAGGAAAAAGTTGATATTTGTGTTTTAAATTAATTAAATGATGAAGTATGTTCCTTTGCATATGAAGAGTGACTTAAACAATAGAAAACAGTTTTTAGACCTTGACACATATGGGGAGAACTCTCACTTTCCCTGTCTAACTTTGTAATGCATCAGATTTTTTGTTTAAGAAAGAGGAATCTGTTTTTTTCATATAGTCACCAGTACCCAGAAGATATTTCAAAACCTCTTGCCACCTGGATTTGTTATTATCATGTTACGTGATGCCATCCAGTATTGAGGGTTTAAAAATTGGGATAATTTTTCTGAGTTTAAATGCAAAAGATCGACATTAAGGAAAAATTGGGAGTATATACAATCTTCTTGTTCACAGCCATTTTCTACATGCATGTGAAGATTTTCTTACAAACACTGTACAAGTATCATTTTTTTTAAATCTGTGCAATGGGTAAAATTAAAACATAGATTGAGATGATCTCTTGATTTCAGCAACATAGCTGTATGATGAGCCTTAGATTCTTTAATATGTTGGTTTGGGTTTAATGAATTGGGTTAAATGAAGGACCAAGGGAAAATAACACATTAATAAATAGACCTGTAAAATGTGTACTGCAAGGAATAAAAAGACAGCATTGGCCTGAGAAGATAAGAGAACTTGTGGTTCTTCTACAATGCATAAACAGGCCACGATGAAGGACTAGAAGCCAATATGGGAGATGCTTCAACCCAGAACTGACACTCGTCTTTGGTAAAAGATATAAATTCTTTCTTCATAAATTCTTTCAGCCAGGGAAATCTTCATTTGTGAATTACTGACAGTTGTATTTTCTGTAGCAAGCAAGAGCTTATGCATTCAGCTGCCTATATCATTGAATGGACAGGTATTTAGAGATCCAAGGCTTCCAAGATATTAAGCATAAAGGATAGTACAGGGCTCAGCCCTAAGAAGGCATTTGTACCACTCCTTTAAGTCTCAAGGAATGTTGCCAAGGAGTAGACTGAAGTAATATAAGGGGGGAAGATTTGGAGGAGGGTTGTAAAATGCTATCCTATAATCATGACAAGGTGATGTCAATATAAACTCTCATAATTGTGCTGCTGACATAGGACCAGTACAAGTTGGTTCCACTGGACATCCAACTTTGGATACAAAATTGGGTATCATGGCCCTGCCAACTGCTGCTGAATTATTGGCAGGTATCTGATTCTGGAAGACGAAAAATCAGTGCATCAAGTTATGTAGCTCCTTTGAACCTATGTGACTGTGATGACTAGTTCCAAAACTGTGGTCACACAGATCATCCTAGATTAGTCTGGGACACAAAACGAAACATCATGAATATCAAAAAGACTTTTTAAACAAAGAAATGGGGCTGGCAAGGTTGAGAGGGAAGGAAAAGAGGGTAGGAAAAGACCATAGCCAGAATGCATAACTATGTATTAGCTTCTCAAAGAACTAAATTTATTAATAAAACATTTGTGTGATTTTAACTCAAATACTTAACTACAGTAAGACTCCATCTTTTTCTCCCCCCCTTTCCCTTTGTCCCTCCCTCCCTTGCTGTAGACCAGCTCTAGCAGAGAACAGGGCCTGAATAGGGTAGATGTAGCTTACAGAACACTAATTAGATTGTGCCAGAAAAATATTCCTGTGACATAATAAAACACAAAGTCTATAAAACATAGAATGAATATTAAAAGCTTCAAGGGCAAAAGCAAAAAAAAAACATATAAAGGCAGACGTATCAGAATTGTACCTGACTTTTCAGCAGATACTCTAAAAGCTAGAAGGGACTGAATAGATTCCTTACAGTCTCTAAGAAACCACAAAGCCTAATATAGACCGCTATATCCATCAAAACTGTCAATAACCACAGATGGAGGGAAAAGATATTCCAGGACAATATAAAATTTTAACAATATCTATACACAAATACACACCTACAGATAATACTTGAAGGAAAACTTCAATCCAAGGAGGTTAATTATACACAAGAACATTGGCTCAGGGGGAAAAATCCTGAACAGAACACCAATTGCTTATGCTCTAAGAGCAAGAATAGACAAATGGGACCTCATAAAATTACAAAGTTTCTGTAAGGCAAAAGACACTGTCAAAAGGATAAATTGGCAACCAACAAATTGGGAAAAGATCTTCACCAACCCCACATCCAACAGAGGGCTAATATCCAATGTATACAAAGAACTCAAGAAGTTCAACCCCAGAAAACCAAATAACCCTATTCAAAAATGGGGTACAGAGCTAAACAAAGACTTTTCACCTGAAGAAATTTGGATGGCTGAGAAACACCTTTAAAAATGTTCAACATCATTAGTCATTTGGGAAATGCAAATCAAAACAACCCTGAGATTTCACTTCACACCAGTCAGAATGGCTAAGATTAAAAAAACACAGGAAATAAATACAGGAAATAAATAATTCCACACCAGCAGATATAAAATAAGAAACACACACACACACACACACACACACTTACACACACACACACACAACCAATAGCAGCACCAAATAATAACGTGAATTTGAGATAATTGGTTTTATTACTCTCAACATCAATCGACTAAATTTCCCAACAAACAGAAACAGGCTAACAGAATGGATGAAAAGAAGGGATCCACAGTTGTCCTGCATGAAAGAAACACATCTCATCAGGAAAGAGACATTTCTTCAGTGTAAAGAGCTAGAAAAAATTTCCAAGTAAGCGGACCTAAGAAGCAAGCTTGAGCAGCTCTTATAATGTCTAGTGAATTAATTTTCCATCAAAAACCATTCAAAAGAGATGGAGGAGGACACTTTATATTCATGAAAAAAGTCCACCAAGAAGACATCTCAATTATGAACACCTATGCCCCCAAGGCAAATGTAAACACATTTGTAAAAGAAATATTAGTAAAGCATAAATCACACATCAAACATGAAACATTAATTGTGGGAAACTGTTTTATTGGATATTTTCTTTTTTATGAAACATTTTAATAGATACTGTTTTATTTACATTTCAAGTGTTATCCCATTTCCAAGTCACCCCCTACATCCTGAAATGCCCTATCCCATCCCTCATCTCCCTGCTTCCACAAGGGTGTTCCCTCACCCCCACTCCTGCTTTCCCACCCTCACATTTCCCTAGGGGGATCATTCAAAGGGTCATAAAACCTTCACATGACCAACAATCTCTTTTCCCACTGATGCCCAACATGCTACCCTCTGCTACATATGAGGTTGGAGCCATGGATCTACAATGTGTACTCCTTGGTTAGTGACTCAATCTCTTGGAACTCTGGGAGGTCTGTCTGGTTGGTATTGTTCTTCTTATGGAGTTACAAACATTTCAGATCCTTCAATTCTTTCTCTAACTCCTCCATTGGGGATGCGGTGCTCAGTCCAATGGTTGGCTGTAAGCATCCACCTCTGTATTTGTCAGACTTTGGCAGAGCCTCTCAGGAGACAGCTATACCAGGCTCCTGTCAGCATGCACTTCTTGGCATCCACAATAGTGTCTGTGTTTGGTGACTATTTATGGGATGGATCCCTAGGTGGGGAAGTCTCTGGATGGACTTTCGTTCAGTCTCTGCTCCTCATGCTGTCTCCGTATTTCCTCCCATGAGTATCTTGTTACACCTTCTAAGAAGGACTGAAGCATACACACTTTGGTCTTCCTTCTTCTTGAGCTTCATTTCATCTGTGAATTATATCTTGGGTATTCCAAGCTTTTGGGCTAATATCCACTTATTAGTGAGTGCATACCTTGTGTATTTTTTTATGATTAGGTTACCTCACTCATGATGAACTTTAACAGCATATTCTCACTAGTGGACATCTCATTGAGACAGAAACCAAACAGAGAAATAATCAAGGTTAAGAATCAAATGGACCTAACATATCTAAAGAACTTTTAACCCTAACACAAAAGACTACACCTTCTTTTCAGCAATTCAGGAAATCTCCAAAATTAATCATATATTCAGTCACAAGGCAAGCCTCTACAAATACAGGACAATTTAAAAGACTCCTTGCAGATTATCAAACCACTATGGATTTAAAGTTAGACTTTGATAACAACAGAAACAATGGAAAGCACTTAAAATCATGGAAATAGAACATCTTTCTAAATTATATCTTTAAACCAAGCAAGTGAATGTCTTTTATGAAAAAAAATTTACCCAGAAGAAAGAAATTGAAGAAGATGGAAAGATATCCAGTCCGCATGGATCATTACAGTAATTCTTTATTATACCAAAAGCAATCTACAGATTCAATGCAATTCCCATTAAACTTGCAATAAAATTTGTACAGAACTTGAAAAAGAAATTCCCAACTTCACATAAAACAAACAAACAAAAAACAGGACAGCTAAAACAATCCTGAAAAATAAAAAAACTTCTAGAGGAATTACACTCTTTGATCTCAAGCTGTACTACATAGCAATAATGATCAAAACTGCATAACACTGGTGCAGAAACAGAGAGGTTCATCAATGGAATCAAACCAAACACCCAGAAATTAACCAACATATCTTTGAACACTTGATTTTTGACAAAGAACCCAAACCCATACAATGGAAAACAGTCTCTTCAACAAATAGTGCTGGCTGAACTGGATGTCTGCATGGAGAAAAATGCAAATAGATCCATATTTATTACCCTTCCTAAGTCCAAATGGATCAAGGATATCAACAGAAAACTGGACACACTAAATCTAATAGAAGAGAAAACGAGAAATAGCCTTGGGTACATTGGTACATTGGTATTCTTTCCAGAAAAGAACACCAATGGCTTAGGCTCTAAGATCAAAAGTGGGACCCCCTGAAATTTAACAGCTTCTGTAAGGCAAATGACAATGTGACTTGGACAAAAGTGCAGCCTACAAATTGAGAAGAGAGTGTCACTGACCCTACAACCAACAGAGGGCTAATATTCAAAATGTAAAAAGGGCACAAGAAGTAAGAAACTAAAAACAAAATAACCCAAGTAAAAGTGGGTGCAGAGGTAAATAGAGAATTCTCACAGGAGGAATCTCTATAGGCTAAGAATCATTTAAAAGGAGCATTCAATGTTCCATCAGGGAAATGGAAATCAAAATGACCTTGAGATTCCAACTCAGTTGACAGCACATGCTGGCAAGAATGTGGAGAAAGTGAGCACTCCTCCATTGCTGGTGGCAATCTAAACTTGTATAACCACCCTGGAAATCATTCTAGTTCTTTCTCAGAATATTGGAAATAGTTTTGTTTGAACACCCAGCTATACTACTACTGTGCATATACCCAATAGATGCTCCACTATAACACAAGAATACATGCCCTACTATGTTCTTCACAGCTTTATTTCTAATAACCAGAAACCGGAAACAACTCAGATATCCCTCAACTAAAGAATGGGTACAAAAAATGCATTCAGCTATTAAAAACAAGGATGTCATGAATTCTTTAAGCAAATGAATGGAACTGTAAAATATCACCCTGAGTGAGGTAACCCAGACACAAAATACATTTATGGTATATACTCATTGGTAAGTGGGCAATAACCATAAAGTACAGGATACCCATGATATATCCCATAGACCCAAATAAGTTAAACAAGAAGAAAGGCCCAAGTAAGGATTGAGGATGCTTGAATCAAACTTAATAGGAGGACTAAGATAATCATAAGAGGCAGATTGAGGGAGGGACCTGGGTGTAGAGAGGATAGCTAGTGAAATGGGTGTGGTGGTGTCAGAAAAAGGTATAGGGAGAGACAGGAGAGACTGACAGAGAGTCAGAAGAATAACTAATAATAACTAATCTGCAGATGCTGGGGTTGGGGCAGTGAAGGAAATTCTAGGAAGTCACAGAGACCTGTGTTGTGGTGGTTCCCACGAGTCAAGGCAGATGACCTTAGCCAAGTTTTCTGACAGTGGGAACACAACCTAAAGAGGTAAGTTCCTGTAGCCAGGCAGTATCCTCAGTGGAAGGTTAAGGACACCAAACCACCCTCAACCTTTTGAACCAAATTTGTACTGTCTTAAAGCAATGCAGGGACAAAGATGGTGCAGAGAGAGAGGACAAACAATAACAGGCCCAACATAAAACCCATGCCATGGGCAAGCACAAATCCCTGAAACTATTAATGATACACTGTTGTACTTCAAGACAATAGCCTGGCATAATTGTCCTCTGAGAGGCTCTATTCAGAAGCTGCCTGAAAGAGATACAGAATCTCACAAACACTGAATGGAGTTTGTGAACTCATACAGAACTGGGAGAAATATTAAGGGCCCTGAAGAAGATAGGAAATCTACAGGAAGACCAATAGATTCAACTAAAGTGGACTAATGGTAGCTCTCAGAGACTGAGCAACCAACCAAAGAGCATAAAATGGGCTGGAACAAGGCTCCCAGCACATAGGTATCAGAAGTGCAGCCCAGACTCCATGTGTGTCCACCAAAAACTGGAGCAAGGGTTGTCTCTACAGTTGTTGCCTGACCAGGGAATCACTTCACTAATTGGGCTGCCTTTTCTGGGCTCAGTGAGGGAGGACAGGACTAAGCCTGCAGAAACTTGATTCACCAAGGTAGGGGAATACCCAGAGGCCCACACTCTTGGGGGACAAGGTGAGAAGGAGGGGTAGAGGGAATTCCTTGAAGATGTAATGGAGGGACAGAGTATAGGATGTAAATTAAGTAATTAATTAAAAACAAGGCTTATAAAAGATAGGAGGTGGTGGTGAGTGATATTTTCATTAATATATTTAGTTATTCACTTTACATCCTGAATGCTGCCTCATCTTCTCCAGGTCCTCTGCTCACCAGTCCCTCCCATCATGGCCCCACTCCTTCAGCTATGAGATGTGGTATCATCCCTGGGTATCACCCTACCCTGTCACATCAAGACTGTAGAACTAAGTATATCCTCTTCCACTCAGGCCAGACAAGAATTTCAGGATCCTCAGACAGGTAACAGATTTAGTGATTGCCCCTACTCCAATTGTTGGGGACTTGCATGAATACTGAGCTACACATGTGCTACCTATGTGAGGGTGGACAGGTCTGTTGCCTGTATACTCTTTGGTTGGTGGTTCGTTCGCTGGGAGCCCCCAAGGTTTCAAGTTAGTTGACTCTGTTGGTCTTTCTGTGGAGTTCCTGACCCCTCTGGGATGCTCAATCCTTCCTCTAACTCTTCCACAGGACTCTGAGATCTGTCCATTGTTTGGCTGTGGGTCTCTACATCTATTTTAGTCAGCTTCTGGCTGGATCCTTTCAAAAGACAGTAAGCTAGGCTCCTGTATGCAAGCATAACAGTATCATTTATAGTGTCAGAGTTTGATTCTTGCTAAGAGGATACTTCTCAAGTTGAGCCAGCTATTGGTTGTCTATTCCCTCAGACTCTGCTCCATCTTTGTCCCTGCATCATTATAGATAGGTCACAAATTTTGAGTCAAAACTTTTGGGGATAGGTTGGTGTCATTATCCCTCCACTGGGTATCTTGCCTGGCTAGTTCGGGTTTCATATCCCACACTGCTTCAGAGTCTCAGATGAAGTCACTCCCAGAGACTTCTGGAAGTCTCCCTATCCCAAGTCACTGTCATTTCCTAGAGAAATACCCAACCCTTCCATCCCCTATCCCCTCTTTCCCTCCCACACCTCCTAATCCCCCTATCCCCCTTCCCTTCCTTCTGCTACACACTGATTTCTGTTCACTCTTTTAGCCCTCTGGCTCTCTTTCTTTCTCTCTTTCTTCCATCACCTGATCCAGAAGCCACCCTATTCTCCAGCCCCTCCCCTCTCCTGCCCAGTTCCCTCCCTCCATCTTCCTCCTATGACTATTGTATTCCGCCTTCTAAGTGAAATTCAAGGATCCTCACTTGGACCTTCCTTCTTGTTTAGCTTCTTTGAGTTTATGGAGTGTAGAATATGTATCCTGTACTTTATGACAAAATCCACTTATAAGTGAGTACATACAACCCCGGTCTTTTTGGGTCTAGATTACCTCACTCAGCATATCTTCTACTTCCTATTCATTTGATGGCAAAATTCATGATGTCTTTGTTCTTAATAGCTGAGTAGTATCTTGTTATGTAAATGAACCAAATTTTCTTTATTATTCTTCAATTAAGGGACATCTGGATCATTTCCTATTTCTGGCTATGATGAGTAAGTCTTCTATGAACATAGTAGAGCACTTGTGTACTTGAGTTTCATAAGAATAGCAACATTCATATTCTTTACAAGGGTGAGTGTATATAAAATAAAACTGGCTATGATGTAGGCAGATACTCCATCCTGTCCTGTGAGGGCCTCCAACTCAGTTAGATGCTTTTCTAGGCATCTGTGTTTCCAGTCCTGCCTGTATTCCAAGATTTCTTTACTACTAGTATTAGATCATTTTGTGAAATGCTTGGCATTGGACTCTAAACAAATCCCTCTCCTGTTCTTGTATTTTCAATAGTAAATAAGGTCCTGTCTCTCACTCACACTGAAACTCTCCACTGGAAACTGGGTATTAGATGAAAACTTTTTTCCTTTTTGATAATGCTATTTTAGTGGCTCACCTGTGAATGTTGATTTGGAGAAAGTCAAGAGGGTCACCGTCTAACACTGAGCTTCAGAAGGAAGGCCTGGTAATGGGCTCAAAATCAAAATACATATTTAAATTTCTGTTGGTTAATCAAGCTTGTGGTATCACTGCCAATAGTGTGCTGTTCTGAAATGGGGAGTGGTATTACAAGCCACTTGTTCCTTTCCATCTCCACTAATAGGCAGTCCATTTTAATCATACTACAATGAGAAATTGCTTTTTTTCACACATTTCCTTAGTTGTTTTAAATAGCTGTGCATTTTCATGTGACTAAGGGGAAATAGTCACTAAGATTCATACTGAGCCAAGATACTGCTCTACTTCTCATCTTTTAAAACTCCAAATATACATTACAAATCCTAGGACTATAAATAAATGAATGTTTAAAGTTTTTATTTATTTTTTGTTATGTGCATGTTTGAGTATATTTGTTATGACAATCACATTGATACTATAGAAAATGTGTGGAGTTCAGAAGAAAACTCTCTGTAGTTAATTCTCAACTGCTATCTAATACAAACTGGAGGTCGAGATCTGGTAATCAGACTGCAAGATTTTTGATCTTAATCCAGCTCATAGATGAATATTTTGAAGAATATCATGCAAAGACAGAAAAAAAATACCAATGAAAGTACTCAGTTGAGCCAAAGAAGGACAAAAGACATTGCAATGCAAAAGATCAAAACATTTTATGTAAATGTGAATGTAGCTCTCTATGCATGAGAACTTGTACTCAATACAGAAGTACAAACATAAATGAATGAATGCTTCCAAACACAGAAGAGCTATGTATTTGTTCAATAATTATCTATATAAATACATAATTATCCATTGTCCAAAACAGAAACTAATTGTAAAGATTTGCAGTGCCTTTAAATATAATAAACAACATGGTTGTCTAAGCCACTCCTAAAACATATGAAATATTTGAACTGATTTCCCTCCCAGAGACAGAAGGTAAGGCCATATTGCTGAGAACTCAATTCAATTTAGGCACAATACCCAGAGGTACCTAGGCTGGAACTACTTTTTAAATTCTCCTCCCTGAGAACCAGGTTTATGGTATGAAAAGAAACCACAGGGAAGAGTGAAAACAACTGACAGTTCTACCCAGTTATAATTCACAACAATGTCTAACATGTCATGATAATCATAATGGTAAGTAGTGGCATGCATTCCTTGGTCTTACTCAGTACCTTTATAATTGGAATTAAGATGAGTTCAACAAAAAGGAAATCATGCCTAACATGACTGAAAACTTAGCCATCTATTCAAGGCTAATGAAGTCATAGATCTTAGAAAAGAGCCTTCTACCACAACGTTATTAATCCCGGATAATTCTTAACTACATTCTAGATTTTTGTGCTTATACCCACTGATGAGGATGGTCTTCAATGCCTCCCCTCATCAAATAAACTTTTCTTTACAACAGAGGAAGACTAATATGGAAGACCACAACCAATCAAAATGCATAATTATGGAGCCCAGTCTCAATGAGTACATCTGGAATGTATCTAATGCTTTGATATAATTGCAGAGGAGGTGGGGTAGATAGAGTTGGCAGAAAGATTTTAAGACCAAGATCAAGAGTTTTGCTATGATATTGTGTATCTAAGTAAAATTAGAAGCTACACCCATGAACTCTTGCAAATATAATTACATAAACATGAGTAGAATAAGTACAGCAGCAATAGACATAAGCTTGATAGCATAAGACCTGAAAAACTCAGCTCCACATCAGAAACAATAGGCAACCAAAGAATACTGAGAGTGACAGAAATAGTCATTTGTTAGGAAGCCAACTAGTTATATGACAGTGTCAATTAAAAAAACCAGTAATATAGACTAAGCATATTATATTTGAGAGAGAGAGAGAGAGAGAGAGAGAGAGAGAGAGAGAGAGAGAGAGAGAGAGGAGAGAGAGAGAGAGAGAGAGAGAGGTGGGATGGAGGGAGGGAGAGAGAGAGAGAGAGAGAGAGAGAGAGAGAGAGAGAAGAACATCAATTGGTGATAACAAGTGGCAATTAATGTGAAACAAAGAAAGCAGGGAGACATGGGAGGATTTGAAATGAGGAAAAGGAAAGTAAATTATGTTACTATGCAATAATCTCAAACTTAAATAGCCACATAAAATAATTTTAATGATTATATTTATTTATTTTTTATTTTTTGTAATGATTTTAAAATAGCACAAAATGCCTATTTAAAAAATGAAGCCATTTAAGCTTAAATATAAGTGATGAACAAAGATATGTCATTTTATAAAATTAGTATGTTTTGCATATTTATAGAATACTTTTCCCCAATATTTATGGCAGGAAAATAACCCAGACGCTGAACATTGGAGGAATTGGTCATGAAACTGTGGCAGTCACATACGAGACATAGTTACTCAACTATTAAGAGCAAGGACTCCTGGTGATTTGCTATAGTATGGGTGATTTAATGTACATTATGCCATGATAAAGAAGAAGAATGTAAGGAGAAAATAGTCACATAATCTCATTCAGAAATGGAGTATAATTTACAGTCAATATATACAGAAAAACATGATAATTGTTAACATTTCTTTTGGTGAGAAGAGGATAGAGAACACAAAGCAGAGATCAATAATATTGAGTAACATAAATGTAAGATGAAGTAAAATCCTGATATTAGATCATTTTTCTATGGTTGTGATGATACTTCATTATCAGGGCAACTTATCCAAGAAAAAATTTAATTTGGGGACTGATAATTCCAATGTTAGAGTACATGACTATTATGGGTGAGAACATGGGAGCAGACAAACATGACAGTGGAGAAGTAGCTGAACCCTGACATCTATACACAAGCATGAAGGAGAGATATAGTGATATATATATATATAGACAGAGATACAGAGACAGAGAAAGAGACAGAGACAGAGAAAGAGACAGTCAGACAGAGATACACAGTGAGACAGACAGTGATAAAAACCATAGAGTTTCAGAGACAGAAAGAGAGACAAGACAAAACAGAAAGATGAGACTTTTAAATCTCAAAAGCTCACCCCAGTCAGAGACTTCCTCCAACCAGGCCTCACATTATGCTTGTTCTGACAACATTGACCCAACTTTGGACCACTCATTCAAATACAAGAGCCTATTTGGAACATTCTCATTCAAACCAACACAATTGACTCACTGACACCCACCCCCATACTTGTAGCTATGTCATAATTGGAAATTGTGCTTAGTCCAACTACAAATCTTCCTGTAGTTTAACACAGTGTCAACACTGTTTAAAAGTTAAGTCTTTTCTGAGGCTAAGGCAATCTTTTAAATGTAACCCATTGCCAAATCAAAAACAAAGTACATGTTACCAAAATACAGAGGCACAGATCACACATTACAATTCCCAAAGGGTTGAATAGGGGCAAGTGAGGATACACTAGGTGAGAGCAAATCAAAATCCAGCAGGGCAATCTCCAAATTCTGTAACACCTTCTCTTGGTGTAAATAGGCTGATAAGATTCCTGCATTTTCAGCTCTAGGCTTGCAGCACACTTCTTGAACTGATTTCGCTTTCTCTATGCAGTTCTCTTTGACAGTTATACCATCCTGCTGACTTCTTCAAGCCACACTTTCTCGAATTTAGCTTCACTAACATTTTAGGATGGGGCAAAAGTAGTCACATTTTATGCAAAATATCACAATAGTGTACTTTAGCCCAGGGATATATTGTTCTCTTCTGACATCTCTTGAGTTTATGTTCATAGTCCATATTGTATGCAGTACAACTATCTTCTAAGCATCTACTTAAGGCCCACTTATAACATCCAACTGCTTTCCTAGTCCAATATCCTCAATTCTTCCACATTATCCCAAAAATCAGCATCGTTAAACCTATCACAGCAATATCCCAATCTTTTGTAATAACTTTTGTCTTGGTTTAATTTTCTACTTACCCTGACCAAGGAAACGTCTAAAAAACTCAGTCAACTGCTCATGATTTCCGAGGGTCAGGATCCCTGACTATTATAACAGAGAGCATGGCAGTAGGGCAGAAAATGTGTAAGGATGACATTGTAGCAATAGCTAATTGAATATGTCTGATCCAGAAGCATAATATAGACAGAGATAGACACATGGCCAGACACACACATAGATACAGACACACACCCACACACTCAGAAACACACTCACACACAGGGCAAGGTATTGATGGAATTAGCATGGGCTTTTGAAATTCAAAATACAACCCCAGTTATACATCTCCTCCAAAGAGTCTTGTCTCTTTATCACTCTCAAACGGCCCACCATGTATGCACCAAAATTAAAGTAAATGAGCCTATGTAGACTATTCTCACTCAAACCACCACTGAAATCAACAACATGAAATTTCTATGAAATAACAGTGCATTGCATATAGGACTGTTTCTAATTATGAAATTAGAAACATAATTTCATATGTTTTTTTTGCCATTAGGAAAAATATTAGTTTACAAGTGAAATGGTGTTTAGGTCAGTTTGTTCAACAATAACAACCTTTTGACCACATCCATACCAATCTTCATGATACACGCCTTTAATTTTCACTCTAAATTTTAGTTTAGAACAGAAATATGGACATTGCTGACATCTGAGGCACAGAGTTATAATAACAGTTAATGGAAATGGGGAGAGATATTTATTTGCATCTTGATTACTTTGGACTCCTACAGTCATTCGCTTAAGAAAATGTGTTGAACTATTCTGCTTTGATTAACCCATAGTATGTTCACTTAATTTTTGCTTCAATAGAAAATATCACATAGTGTAGCTTTAAAATTGGAGTATCATTTCATAGAAAATGTTATTAAATGTGAACACTTTAAGTAATAAGTACTGTTGGCTGAAGAGAATGTTGTATATTTGACACAGGTTTGATTTAAAGGGAACCTAGTCTAGAGGACCTCATTGGAAATTTGTCATGAGGGAATTAGACATTCAAAGAGAGGGCTCATCATGCCAAAGACAAGAGAGGAAAGAGACAAGACTCTGCCATGGGATGCTGAGCATGACATTGTAAAGAGAGAAAACAAAAGAAGACAGTCTTTCTCCACCTTCAGGTGCTCAATGTTGTTGATGTATCTCATTATAAAACCTGACAGCCATCTTCCAATGTTGAAAATAAAAGATACAGTGAACTTGAAGGTGAGGACTACACTGGGTGAATAGAGATTTAATAGAATTATCTTGGGAATATATATTTGCTTACTATGCAACATATACAAGAAAGATCATCACTATATATTCTTTGTAACCTGCAGAAGTCAATAAGGACGATTATATACTGTATCTGTTTAAATCTTGAAACACTGACAAAAAAGCATTTTTCTGAAATAACATTTGCAACATCTAAACATTTTTTAGGCACTATAAATTTCAGCAATTCAGGAAATGCAGCCCTTCCCTGTCCTTCCTTTTGCCTTCTAGTGAAGAATGGTTTTATCAACAATGGTCAATAGCACTCATTGTCCCCAGAATACTTGGAAATAATCCCATCAATATGGTAAAGCCCTCAGTAACACAGCAACAGAAATTGAACAGTTAATATTTGTATGACAATTCCTGTATTTTCAACTATCACAAAGATGATTGTAATTTTTTAACTTATTGAAAATTAAGTAACAAAGTGAATAAAGTTGTTAAAATATCCCACAAAGATAAGAAAAGCAAATTCTCTCTCAAGACCATTTTTGTCTAAACAAAGCAGGTATCTGCTGCACTGGACTGTCTCCAGTTCTTCATGAGTTCCTTAAGAACCACTCTCAACACCTTCATCCTCCTCAGGAGTGTCCTGCATGGCTCTCTCCAGAAATAGTTTGAGAGTCTTCATCTTGAATTTACTACTGTGTGTAATGGAGCCAACAAGAAAGTAAATGATGGGGTTGACAGTGCTGTTAATACAGGATAGAAAAATTATTTCATCAAAAAAATCACAACGTCTCTTAATCCATTGGTCAAGGAGCCAGTAGATTCCAAAGGGAAGACCAAATATCAGGAAGAATAGCACTGTGAGTGCAATGGTCACATACAGCCTGGTCACAGGGATCCGCTGGGAGCCACAGAAGATCCTGACAAGTAGGATGAGGCTGGACCCACAGAGAACCACAAATAAAAAAATTGTCCATACAGTAATTATGATATCTAATGTGTGACACCAAATGGAGTCAGGATCATGAAACAGTAAAAAACATGCCTTCCCATCCAGAAATGTAAACATCAGGGACAGAGCCCAAAGCAAGACACAGATGACAGCTGATGTGTGTCTTGGACGTTGACAGCGATACCAGATGGGCCACATGACAGACAGGCAGCGTTCAATGCCAATGGTTGTAAGAATGCTCAGGCTTGAGAGATATGGAAATGTTGGCACAAAAATCAAAAATGATAGGATGTCATTGGAAATGGATTCGATGGTATAAATGATAACAAGAACACAAAATACAAACTGAGAGAACAAGAAGAAAATGTCAGCTACAGCAAGGTTGAAGATATAGACAAAGAAGGGATTCTTGTGCATCTCGAAGCCCAGCAACCACAATACTATGGCATTTAGTACCATCCCAAACAGGGAAATGATAAGGGAAAGCAAAATCATGGTTTGGAACTTGATGTCACAATCTGAAGTACCATTGGGTTCACTAGATGCTCTGAAGTCAGTTTCCAAAGTTGAGATGCTTAGATCCTTACTTAGGAAATCTCCAATACTGTTCCTGGAACAAAATAAACAAAATACATGAGCACATGCTATGTACTTTATGATTCAGGAACACCCTGCTAACTGGTAGTTACTGACCTGGTTTATAAGGAGGATAAACAGGATTGGAGTGATTAAGTAATTTATCTAAACCAGTATTTCTGGAGCCTTAATTTATATTCAGATTGCATTTATTTGCATTATGTACAATCTATGTCCTGTATTGATGTTAGTATAGTTGTGTCTCCAGTATGGACACTCAGTTTCTCATGTTGTGTCAGAAAGAGATCTCTGAATCCAACTTCCTTTCTGACCTAAGGCTGTTTATTCTCTGTTGCATGAACTCAGGAACCAGAAGATTGACCCTCAGCTGCTCTCAGTCCTGGCAGGAGTATGCTATCAAATGGTGAAATGTGGAAACCATGAGTGACAGTCATGATAGGAATGTTCAGCCCTACTAAAACCAGAATGAAAAGAACTAGTTATATAGGCTAGTGTGACTCAGCCTCCAATTTAGATTTGAAATTTGGAAGCAGGAAATTCTTTGATGACATTAAGCATTTTTCTATTTTCTGTTGCTACATCACGAGTGTACATTTCTCTATATTGAGTCACTTTGAGTAACTGAGAATTTCTACTGATTTATTATTATTAAAAAGTAAATATATATACATGCATATGTATATATATACATGTATATATATGTACATACAATCATAAGTTATATGTGTGATAATTATTTACAAATGAATAAATTAATGATAAATCCCATGGTAGCTTCAAATTTAAATGAAATGTTTTTGCAAATATTTTAGAATAAGTACCACAAAATACATAGAAGAATGAAAAAATATCATTATTCGTAGTTCTGTCTAAGGAAGACATAGTAGGTTTGAAAGAATTGTTTATGCTGAAAGATGGATAATGAAGGATTTTTTTCATTTCCTAACACAAGAATGCTTATTAAATGGCTCTATTGATGACCTAAAAGTATTTCAGCCCCGAATTTACATTTTGGTTTTCAGATTAAGTGAATTTCTAACATTCTTGAGGATTAAAAAAACACATTTGGAAAAAATAAAAAAGAAGGAAGAATGTAATAACTTTGAATATCCATGATTCAATTCACAAGAAGACAAATGTATGGATGCTTCAGTTCTACTTAGAAGTGGGAGTAAGCCGGGCATGGTGGCGCACACCTGTAATCCCAGAACTTGGGAGGCAGAGGCAGGAGGATTTCTGAGTTCGAGGCAGCCTGGTCTACAGAGTGAGTTCCAGGAGAGCCAGGTATACACAGAGAAACCCTGTCTCAAAAAACCTTAAAAAAAGTGAGAACAAAATAATCATGGGAGATGGAGTGTGGGTGGGAATTGAGAGGAAGAGAAAGGGGAGGGGGAAAGGGGCAGGATCTGGATGGGGAGGAGACATGGGAGATGTGCATAAAGTTAGGAAATTGAATACACGTATGTAGTAATGGGAGATGGGGAACTGGAAGTAGCCACCACAAAGTCCAGGAAAACAAGAGTCTCCAAAGACCCAACGGGGATCAAATTAGCTGAAATATCCAACAAAAGGGAGAGAGAACCTGTAGAGACCATATCCAAAGGTTAGGCATGGCCCTCAATTGAGAAAGGGGGCCACCCACCCATATAAAAAAATTTAACCCAGGATTGCTCTTATCTAAAACTAATACAGGGACAAAATGTGGAACAGACTGAAGGAAAGGCCATCCAGAGACTGCTCCACCTGGGGATCCATCACATATGCAGTCAACAAACCCAAACACTATTGCTGATGCCAGAAATGCTTGCTGACAGAAACCTGGTATAGTTGTCCCCTGAGAGGCTCTTTCAGAACCTGACCAATTCAGATGTGGATGCCTGCTGCCAGCCTTTGGACTGAGCACTGGGATTCCAATCAAGGAATCAGAGGAAAGTCTGAAGGAGCTAAAGGGGTTTGAAACCCCAAAGGAAGAACAATATTATCAACAACCAGACCCCCCCTCCCGGGCTCTCAAGGACTAAACAATCAACCAAAGAATACACATGGAGAGATACATGGCTCCAGCTGCATATGTAGCAGAGGATGGCATTATCAGGAATCACTGGGTGGGGAGACCCTTTATCCTGTGAAGACTCGATGCTCCAGCATAAGAGAATGGTAGGCCTGTGAAGTGAGAGTGGGTGGGTGGTGGGGGAACCCCCTCATAGAAGCATGGGGAGGGGAAGGAGATAGGAGGTTTGCAGAGGGGAAACTGGGAAGGGAATAACATTTGAAATGTAAATAAATAAAATAACCAATAAAGATTATTAATAACAAAAAAGAAAAAAGAAAAATGAATTTTCAGGTAAATACTTTATGTGCCTGTGGGAATCGACTTTTAAGTAACCATGGATTGTTAGACAGATATCTTGTGATACATGCACACACACACACACACACACACACACACCCACGCAAACACACACACGTATGTATGTATGTATGCATGTATGTATGTATGTATGTATGTGTGTGTAATATCAGGGAGTACCTAGAGACCCAAAATCTGCACAAGTGCTGCACATTCCCTTTGTGTCCCCATCATAACTGTATGTTCAGACCCTATTGCTCAAGACACTATGCATACACATTGACTGTAAAAATTATATAGAATAAACTGGTACTGATATGAAACCTTCTTGCACTGCTGGATAACTTTCTTAGTCCAAGAAAATGCTATGAAGTCTCCTATGAGACAAAACATATCTATGGTCTTACTTAGCTATGAATTATGCACTCTATGAGACAAATGTGCCAGGTAGGATATACACTCTTGTGCAATTGTGGCAGTGTAGTTTTGTAGGTAAATAACTGCATTATGATTGGTTTTCAAGCCATAGGAAGTAGTATTTACTTAGCGTTGGAAATCAGATACAAAAGGCAAGATTGGGGAAATCATGTGCACTATAGTGAAACTGAATTCACATTTTGAACTAAATAGACATAACATTGAGTTGCTCTCTTAATATTTCTTTTTATACTCATGTATAAACATTACATACAGCCTTAATCAGAGAAGCTTCTTTTCCAACAAGATTGTTGTAAATAAAGAGATTTACAAAACCAAAAGTTATTGAGGATAAATAATTGTTGTGGTTTAGCTCTAAGAAAGTAATTTAGATTATCTTCCTTTAGTCTCAGGAAACTTTGCAGAAGAAAAAAGAAAAAATATGTAAGAGCAGAAAACATAAGGAGAAGAGTTTCAAAATGACACTTCCCCACCAAGACACATTTTTTCTAGTCACAGACTCAGAGCTCTTGGGAATAAAGGCTGTGCACAGAAATTTTCTCATTAATAGCCAGGCATGAATTTTATCTCTTTCATCTGAATAATTGACTAACATCAGTCTCAAGGATAGGAGAAAGCACTGCCTTCATCCATGTTCTCACAAGTAACCAAAATTTGTCCTAATAGATAGTTCAAATCACCCAATTTACATACATGATAAATATTACAAAACAAATCTAGAAATCATAATCTCAAAATGGAACTAATGGGAGCATATTGACAGATATGGAGGGATATTTGAGAGAGCTGGGTAGAGCAATAAGAGTACATTGTGGCATAAATAAAATGATTAAAGATCAAAATAAATCAATATTGAATCCCTATTCAACACACACAAAACACAGGTTCTGTGCAATCACAGTAAAAGCCAACTCTGGGTTTTACAACAGATGATAAAGTTTCACACTTCATGCTATTTTTATGGCTTGGATGTAAGTTAAACATGCCTTGTAACTTTTCAAAAAATGTACATTATTCATAAATTATATTATTTGGGTTGCTTGTAATCATTCGTTTTTTGAAAATGTTTCATTTTTATTAATTGGTTATTTTATCTATTTACATTTCAAGTGGTGTCCCCCTTCCCAATCCCTCCTCCTCAAACCCACTCCTCTTCATATCTAAGAGGGTGATCCCCCACTCACTCCTGCCTCATCCTTCTATTTTTCCCCTACACAAGAGCAACAAGCCTCCACACATATGTTTCTCACTGAGACAGAAATCCTCAAATATAATGTACTATTTCCACTGAAGAAATCACAGGTGATTGGGGTACTGGCAGAAGTGTGCTTTTAAGAACAGTGCCAGTACCCATATTGGCATGTCAAGGAGAGTGGCAGAATCCTCACAATAGCAACATATCTGTGTAGGTGAGATTAGAGAAGATTGGGAAAAGCACACAGGAGAACATTACTTTGATTCACAGGCTTCCGTAGGTCCCGTCTGCAACCCAAAATACTCTCATGAAGGACATTTTATGACTTCTTCTGGAGAAGCACAAGAGACTTCCTGAATTCTCCACCTCAAGATGTAGTTATACAGTTATAGAGTAAGAAAAGAAGGTAACAGCTTTGGGAAGAATATGTCAAAAAGCATCTTACCTTCCCTCCATTCTGCTTATATGTGGTGATAAGCTATCTGTGGCAAAGAGATACGTCTCCTGAATCAGTTGTCAATAAGAATTATGCTTAGTAGAGAGACTGCATCTAAGCTGGTTCTTGTGGAAGATTTCTCAGGTGAAGAATGATCTGTGGTTTCTTGTACTAGGATCTGCCCTGCATGTCACTCCTTTGAGTCATACTCTTCATAAACCTGTTATCAACAATTGGCCAGTATCCTATCTCAAATTTTCTCTTCATACCAACTCTTAAGGCACCTCTTCACTGTTAGTGCTTTTTTTTTTACATCTTGTGTCCAGAACGTGGGCAACATTAAGCAATGTGAGCCAGTGCTGTAGCATTGTCTGCGTATCAGATTTAAATTTATGTTTGTATGAGTAAACAATGAAGAAGCAATAAACTATGAGGATACTGATCAAATCAGGTGGAATTGCAGAATAGTGACTGAAAAATACATAATACGGGAGTTTAGGTTTTGAAAGTAGAAGATTTCCTTCTCTCAGAAATCTAGCCTAGGCAAGGATCCAGGGGATGTGTGGCTTGCAGGCTCCTAGGACATCCTCTTACTGGTACACTGGCCAAGAATGAGGTCAACTAAACATACCAGTCTGCAATCCCACAAGCAGTGGAGGAGTGTTCCTCTTTCTCCACATCCTCACCAGCATCTGTTTTCTCCTGAGTTTTTGATCCTAGCCATTCTGACTGCTGTGAGGTGAAATTTCAGGGTTGTTTTGGTTTGCATTCCCCTGATGACTAACTAAGGGTGTTGAACATCTTTTTAGGTGATTCTCAGCCATTTCATATTCCTCAGGTGAAAATTCTTTGTTTAGCTCTGTACCCCATTTTTAATAGGGTTATTTGGCTTTCTGGAGTTTACCTTCTTGAGTTCATTGTATAGCTTGGATATTAGCCCTCTGTCAGATGAAGGGTTGGTAAAGATCTTTTCCCAATTTGTTGGTTGCAGATTTGTCGTTGTTGTTGTTGTTGTTGTTGTTGTTGTTGTTGTTGTTGAGACAGGGTTTCTATGTGTATCTCTGGTTGTCCTGGAACTCACCCTGTATACCAGGCTTGCCTTGAACTCAGAAATCTGCCTGCCTCTGTCTCCCAAGTGCTGGGATTAAAGGCTTGTGCCACCAGTGCCCAGCCATTTTGTCCTTTGTCTTACAGAAACTTTGTAATTTTATGAGGTCCCGTTTGTCAATTCTTGACCTTAGAGCATGAGCTATTGGTGTTCTGTTCAGGAAAATTTCCCCTGTGCCCGTGTGCTTGAGGCTCTTCCCCAGTTTTATTTTTTATTAGTTTCAGTGTGTCTGGTTTTATGTGGAGGTCCTTGATTCATTTGGACTCGAGCTTATTACAAGAGATAAGAATGGATCAATTTGGATTCTTCTGCATGCTGACCTCCAGATGAACCAGCACCATTTGTTGAAAAGGCTATCTTTTTTTTCCACTGAATGGTTGTAGTTCCTTTGTCAAGTGACCATAGGTGTGTGGGTTCATTTCTGGGTCTTCAATTATATTCCATTGAACTACCTGCCTGTCACTGTACCAATACCATGCAGTTTTTAACACTATTGCTCTAAAGTACTGCTTGAGTTTGGGGGGTACTGATTTCTCCAGAAGTTCTTTTATTGTTGAGAATAGTTATAGCTATCCTTTTTTTTTTAATTCCAGATGAATTCGCTCTTTCTACCTCTATGAAGAATTGAGTTGGGATTTTGATGGAGATTGCATTGAATCTGTTTATTGCTTTTGGCACGTTGGCAATTTTTACTATGTTAATCCTGCCAATTCACGAGCATAGGAGATCATTCTATTTTCTGAAGTTTTCTTCCATTTCTTTCTTCACAGACGTGAAGTTCCTGTCATACAGATCTTTCACTTGTTTGGTTAGAGTCACACCAAGATACTTTATGTTGTTTGTGGCTATTGTGAAGGATGTCATTTCCCTAGTTACATTTTCAGCCTGTTTATATTTTGAGTATAGGAAGGTTACTGATTTAATTTAGTTAATTTTATATCCAGCCACTTTGCTGAAG
The DNA here is from genome assembly GCA_964023405.1 of Apodemus agrarius. NCBI lineage: Eukaryota > Metazoa > Chordata > Mammalia > Rodentia > Muridae > Apodemus > Apodemus agrarius. Next base: position 34,325,853 of record OZ030005.1, on the reverse strand, counting down.
TTGTTTATCACCTGTAGGAATTCTCTTGTGGAGATTTTTGGGTCACTAAGTATACAATCATACCATCTGCAAATAGTGATAATTTGCCTTCTTCCTTTCCAATTTGCATCCCTTTGCCCTCATTTTGTTGTCTAATTGCTCTAGCGAGAACTTCAAGTACTATATTGAACAAATATGGAGAGGTAGGTCAGCCTTGTCTAGTCTCTGATTTTAGTGGGATTTCTTCAAGATTTTCTCCATTCAGTTTGATGTTGGCTACTGGTTTGCTCTATACTGCTTTTACTATGTTTAGATATAAGCCTTGAGTTCCTGATCATTTCAAAAAATTCAACATGAAAGGATGCTTAATTTTGTCAAATGCTTTTCAGCAACTACTGAAATGACCATATGGTTTTTCTTTGAGCTTATTTAAGTAGTAGATTACAATGATGGATTTTTTATATATTGAACCATTCCTGCATTTCTGAGATGAAGCCTACTTGATCATGGTGAATGATCATTGTGATGTGTTCTTGGATTTTTTTGGCAAGAATTTATTGAGTATTTTTGCCTCAATATTCATAAAGGAAATTGGTCAAAATTCTCTTTCTTTGCTGGATGTTTGTGTGGTTTTGGTATCAGTGAAATTGTGGCTTCTCCGAATGAGTTGGGTAGTGTTCCTTCTGTTTCTATTTTTTGGAATACTTGAAGTAAATTGGTGTTAGGCCTTCTTTGAAGGTCTGGTAGAATTCTGCACTAAAACCATCTGGTTCTGTGCTTTTTTTGGTTGGGAGTCTGTCAATGACCACTTATATTTCTTTAGGGGTTATAGGACTATTTAGATGGTCTATCTGAACCTGATTAAACTTTGGTAGTTGGTATCTGTCTAGGAAACTGTCCATTTCCTCCAGATTTTCCAGTTGTGTTGAGTATAGGCTTTTGTAGTAGGATCTAATAATTTTTTGAATTTCCTCAGTTTCTGTTGTTATTATTCCCTTTTCATTTCTGTTTTGTTAATTTGGATACTGTCTCTGTGCCCTCTGGTTAGTCTGGCTAAAGGTTTATCTATCTTGTTGATGTTCTCAAAGAACCAGCTCCTGGTTTTTTGATTCCTTATATAGTTCTTTTTGTTTCAACTTGGTTGATTTCAGGCCTGAGTTTGATGATTTCCTGCCTTCTACTTCTCTTGGGTGTATTACTTTCTTTTTTTCTAAAGCTTTCAGGTGTGCTGTTAAGCTGCTCATGTATGCTCTCTCCAGCTTCTTTTTGGAGGCACTCAGAGCTATGAGTTTTCCTCTTAACACTACTTACATGGGTCCCATAAATTTGGGTATATTGTGCCTTCATTTTCATTAAATTCTAAAAGGTTTTCATTTCTTTCCTAATTTCTTCCTTGATCAAGGAATCGTTGAGTAGAGCATTGCTCAACTTCCATGTGTATGTGGGCTTTCTGTTGTTTATGCTGCTGTTGAAGATAACCATTACTCTGTAGTGATCTGGTAACATGCGATTAGTTTGATATTCTTATATCTGTTGAGGTCTGTTTTGTCACCAGCTATACAGTCGATTTTCGAGAAGGTACCATGAGGTGCTGAGAAGGTGGTATATTCTTTTGATTTAGGATAATATGTTCTATAGATATCTATTAAATCCATTTGGTCCAAAATTTCTGTTAGTTTCACTGTGTTTATGTTCAGTTTGTGTTTCTCTGATCTGTCTATGAGGAGAGTGGGGTGTTGAAGTCACCCACAACTATTGTGTGGAGTGTGATGTATGCTTTAAGCTTTAGTAAAATTTCTCTTATGAATGAGGTTGCCCTTGTATTTGGAGCATAGATGTTCAGAATTGGGACTTTTTCCTGGTAGATTTTTCCTTTGATGAGTATAAAGTGTCCTTCTGTGTCTTTTTTGATGACTTTTGGTTGAATGCCACACGAATATCGGTGGACACTGTGTGAATTTCCACAGGTAAAATGGAGGACCTCGGTGTACACTGTGTGATAATTTCCACAGGTAAAGGCCTTGTACAATAAGGCTGTCCTCGGGTAAAAGTGATGCTGTCCTTGAGGGTATTTTGCTGTGGAATTCCCTGGCCAGAGAGAATTCTGAGCTCTAATCTCAGGGCAGCCCTGCCTTTGTGACTTTCCTTTGATCTTTTCACAAGAATTTCTGGTAGCCTGAGCTATATGTAACCAGGCAAGAATGTTAATTAAAGATTCATTCTTTGAACTACAGTACTGGCCAAAATACCTCAGTTCTAGGCAGCATTGCTTTGCTTGGTAGTTTACATAATTACATTGATCTCCCAACAAAATATAAACTTTTATGGCTATGTTGATTGAGAGTGGCTCTGACATTGTGATTTGCAAAACTTTAACTTAATACTATGATCTCAGGTTCCCTCAGAGAGGGCCAGGTGATAATTAGGTTACTCACAGAATCTCACTAAGGTCTGAGAGATCTCGCTTAATGTCCTTTGAAGTCCCATTTATGAATGTTACCTATGGTTTTTACACGGAAACATTTACCTAGCTGATTTTACATTTCCTCATGGCAAATGGTTACTGCTAATTGTCTTTTTTGTGCCTGCTGTACTAGATACATCCTTTGATATGTAAAGATCTCATGTTCCATGACAAAACCAAATTTGCACGATATCTATCTACAAACCCAGCCCTACAAAGGATAATAGGGGAAAAATACCAACACAAGGGGAGAAACGACACCCCAGAAGAAACAAGATAGAAACCACCCCTCATCCAACCCAAAAGAAGAGAACCACTCAAATACAAAAAAAAAATAACGCCCAAAATGTCTGGAAGTAATAATTACTATTCCTTAATATCTCTTAATATCAATGGACTCAATTCCCCAATAAAAAGACATAGACTAACAGACTGGAAACAGGACCCTACATATTGCTGCATACAGGAAACACATCTCAGTGTCAAAGACAAACACCACCTTAGAATAAAAGGCTGGAAGACAATTTTACAAGCAAATGCTCTCAGGAAACAAGCCGGAGTAGCCATTCCAATATCAGATAAAATTGCCTTTCAACCTAAAGTCATCAATAGAGACTCAGAAGGTCACTTCTTGCTTGTCAATGGGAAAATCCACCAAGAAGAATTATCAATACTGAATGAACATCTATGCCCCAAATGTAAGGGCACCCTCATTTGTAAAAGAAACTTTACTAAAGCTTAAAGCACACATTGCACCTAACACAATAATTGTAGGAGACTTCAACACTCCACTCTCCTCAGTGGACCGATCAGGAAAGCAGAAACTAAACAGGGACACAGTGAAACTAATTGAAGCTTTGGACCAATTGGATTATATATATATATATATATATATATATATATGTATATATATATGTATGTATATATATATATATGTATATATACATATATATACATACATATATATACATATATATATATACATACATATACATACATATACATATACATATATATATATATATATATATATATATATAAAACATTTCATCATAAAGCAAAAGAGTATACCATTTTCTCAGCACTGCACGGTACCTTCTCAAAAATGGATCATACAATTGGTCACAAGACAAACCTCAACAAATACAAGAAGACCGAACTAATCCCATGTCTCCTATCATATCACTATGGAGTAAACGTGGTCTTCAATAGCAAGAAGGACAACAGAAAGCCCACATACACATGAAAACTGAACAATAATCTACTCAATGACACCTTGGTCAAGGAAAAAATAAAGAAAGAAATCAAAGACTTTTTAGACTTCAATGAAAATGAAGGTACTACCTATCCAAATCTTTGGGACACAATGAAAGCTGTGTTAAGAGGAAAACTCATAGCCCTGAGTGCCTCCAAAAAGAAACTGGAGAGAGCATACATTAGCAACTTACCAGCACACCTGAAGGCCCTGGAACAAAAAGAAGCTAATTTACCCAGGAGGAGTAGAAGAGAGGAAATAATCAAAGGGCTGAAATCAATCAAGTAGAAACAAAGAGAAACATACAAAGAATCAACAAAACCAAGAGCTGGTTCTTTGAGAAAATCAACAAGACAGATAAACCCTTATCTAGACTAACCAAAGTGCACAGAGACAGTATCCAAATTAACAAAATTAGAAATGAAAAGGGGCTATAACAACAGAAACTGAGGAAATTCAAAAGATCATCAGATCCTACTACAAAAGTCTATACTCAAAACAACTGGAGAACCTGGAGGAAATGGACAATTTCGTAGACAGATACCAAATACCAAAATTAAATCAGCATCAAGTAGATCAGCTAAACAGTCTCATAACCCCTAAAGAAATAGAAGGGGTCATAGAAAGCATCCCAACCAAAAAAAGTGCGGGACCAGATGGTTTTAGTGCTGAATTCTACCAGACCTTCAAAGAAGACTTAACACCAATACTCTTCAAACTATTCCACAAAATAGAGACAGAAGGGACACTGCCCAACTTATTCTTCAAAACCACAATTAAGCTGCTACCTAAACCACAAAAAGATCCAACAAAGAGAACTACAGGCCAATTTCTTTTATGAATATTGATGCAAAAATACTAAATAAAATTCTTGCCAACAGAATCCAAGAGCATATCAAAATGATCATTCACCATGATCAAGTAGGCTTCATCCCAGGGATGCAGGGATGGTTCAATATATGGAAATCCATCAATGTAATCCACTACATAAACAAACTAAAAGAAAAAAACCACATGATCATCTCATTAGATGCTGAAAAAGCATTCGACAAAATTCAGCATCCTTTCATGCTAAAAGTCTTGGAAAGAGCAGGAATTCAAGGCCCATACCTAAACATAGTAAAAGCAATTTACAGCAAACCAGTAGCCAACATCAAAATAAATGGAGAGAAACTTGAAGCAATCCCACTAAAATCAGGGACTAGACAAGGCTGCCCTCTTTCTGCATATCTTTTCAATATAGTACTTGAAGTTCTAGCGAGAGCAATTAGACAACATAAGGGAGTCAAAGGGATACAAATTGTAAAGGAAGAAGTCAAAGTATCATTATTTGCAGATGATATGATAGTTTACTTAAGGGACCCAAAAACTCCACCAGAGAACTTCTACAGCTGATAAACAACTTCAGCAAAGTGGCTGGTTATAAAATTAACACAAGGAAATCAGTAGCCTTCTTGTACTCAAAGGACAAGCAGGCTGAGAAAGAAGTTAGGGAAATAACACCCTTCACAATAGCCACAAACAACACAAAGTACCTTGGCGTAACTCTAACCAAAGAAGCGAAAGATCTGTATGACAGGAACTTCAAGTCCTTGAAGAAAGAAATTAAAGAAGACCTCAGAAGATGGAAAAATATTCCTTGCTCCTGGATTGGCAGGATCAATATAGCAAAAATGGCCATCTTGCCAAAAGCAATCTACAGATTCAATGCGATCCACATCAAAATCCCAAATCAATTCTTCATAGATCTAGAAAGAGCAATTGTCAAATTCATTTGGAGCATCAAAAAACCCAGGATAGCTAAAACTATTCCCAACAATAAAAGGACTTCTGGGGGAATCAATATCCCTGACCTCAAGCAGTACTACAGAGCAATTGTATTAAAAACTGCATGGTATTGGTACAGCAACAGGTAAGTAGATAAATGTAATAGGATTGGAGACCCAGAAATGAACCCACAGACTTATGGTCACTTGATCTTTGTTAAAGGAGCCACAACCATCCAGTGGAAAAAAGATAGCCTGTTCAACAAATGGTGCTGGTTCAACTGGAGGTCAACATGCAGAAGAATGTGAATTGACCCACTCTTATCTCCTTGCACTAAGATCAACTCCAAGTGGATCAAGGACCTCCACATAAAACCATACACACTGAAACTATTAGAAAAGAAACTTGGAAAGACCCTGGAGGATATGGGTACAGGGGGAAAGTTCCTGAACAGAACACCAATAGCTTATGCTCTATGATCAAGAATTGACAAATGGGCACTTATAAAACTACAAAGTTTCTGTAAGGCAAAGGACACTGTCAGAAGGACAAAACGGCAACCAACAAAGTGGGAAATGATCTTCACCAACCTCAATCCGACAGAGGGCTAATATCCAATATATACAAAGAACTCAAGAAGTTAGACTGCAAAGAACCAAATAACCCTATCAAAAATGGGGTACAGAGCTAAACAAAGAATTTTCACCAGAAGAAATTCGGATGGCCGAGAAACACCTTAAGAGATGTTCAACATCATTAGTCATCAGGGAAATGCAAATCAAAACAACCCTGAGATTCCACCTCACACCAGTCAGAATTGCTAAGATTTAAAACTCAAGAGACAACAAATGCTGGCGAGGATGTGGAGAAAGAGGAATACTTCTCCACTGTTGGTAGGATTGCAAAATGTTAAAACTGCTCTGGAAATCAGTTTGAAGGTTCCTCAGAAAATTGGGCATGTCACTTCCAGAGGACCCTGGCATACCACTCCTGGGCATATATCCAGAGGATTCCCCTGCATACAGTAAAGACACATGCATCACTATGTTTATTGTAGCCTTGTTTATAATAGCCAGAAATTGGAAGGAGCCCAGATACCCCTCAAAGGAGGAATGGATGCAGAAAATGTGGTATATTTATACAATGGAGTACTACTCAGCAATTAAAAAAATGAATTCATGCAATTTGTAGGTAAATGGTTAGATCTAGACAATATCATCCTAAGTGAGTTAACCCAATCACAAAAGAATACACATGAAATGCGATCACTGATAAGTGGATATTAATGAGCCCAGAAGCCCTAAATACTTATGGCACAATTATCAAATCAAATGACTCCCAAGAAGAAGAAAGGAGTGGACCCTGGACTCGTAAAGATTGGATCCAATTTTGTAGACCCAGAACAGAGAAATTGTGTGGGGGGGATGATTGGGGTATAGTTGGGGGGAGAGAGGAATTATGGGACGTATGGTGGGGGGGGGGAACTGGGAAAGGGGAAAGCCCTTGGAATGTAAACAGAGAATATAGAAAATAAAAATTAAATAAAAAGAATATTATATAGAAAAAAATTGACATGACAAAATAAATTTTCATCTACCTGTTGTTTCCAAGGTAAGTGTCAGGAAGTGATCCTTTAGGCTATGTCTCTATGTCAACTTCAAAAATATTAGAAAAATGTGAGAATCTAAGAGTTAAACATTTTTCAATTTAGGTCACAAAGAAAAAGAGAAAGGTTCAAATCCCTAGCAACTTGTCTTGATGGAGGAAGGAAAGTACATCTAAAGTAGTGTCCCGTTTGCATTCTGAACTCTGTGGCTTGACTCATGGTTCTATCAGTAAGGAGAGTGGACTTCCGACTCTTTCCCCAAAATTTTGTTTCCTTCGTTTCCGATGAGGCTAATACCCACTCACAAGAGGGCTGTGGCCCAACATGGAAAAAATATTGGAAAACCAGTATAAACTGTGAAATTCAAATATTTGGTTTTTAATGATCAATTTTCTGTCCTATCTCAGAATAAAAATATCTTTTCAAAAAAAAAAAAAAAGATCTCATGTTTAAAATCCCCTGGCTGACTGCAACAAAATGCACTCAGATGCCAAACTATTTCTGTGTCATGGTTTCTGTTTGCCACTTCACCAAAACATGTGCCTTCCTGCTTCGCAAAAGAATCCTGGAAATCTGCAGCCCCGACTCCAGGTAGAAAGTGTAGTCCATAGCAGTTGAAAGTCTATTTTATTGGCTATTAGAATGGCTACTCCAGCTTGTTTCCTGGGACCATTTGCTTGGAAAACTCTTTTCCAGCATTTTCCTCTGAGGTACTGTTTGTCTTTGACACTGAGATGCATTTCTTGTATGCAGCAAAATGTTGGGTCCTGTTTATGTATCCAGTCTTTTGGTCTATGTCTTTTTATTTGTGAATTGAGTCCATTTATGTCAAGAGATTTTAAGGAATAGTTATTGTTGCTTCCTCCTATTTTTGATGTATTTTTTATGTTTGTGTGGTTATCTTCTTTTGGGTTTGTTGAAAGAAGATTAATTTCTTGCTTTTCCTAATTTGCAGTTTCCTTCTTTTTGTTGGTGTTTTCCATTCACTTCCTTTAAAGGGTTGGATTTGTGGAAAAATACCTTGTAAATTTTTTTGTCATGAAATATCTTGGTTTCTCCATCTATGGAAATTGAGAGATTTGCTGGATATTGGGTTGGCATTTGCATTTCCTTAGTGTCTGTGTGACATCTGCCCAGTCTCTTCTGGCTTTCATAGTCTCTGGTGAGAAGTCCGGTGTAATTGTGGTAGGTCTACCTTTATATGTTACTTGACCTTTTCCCCTTACTGCTTTTAATATTCTTTATTAGTTTAGTATAATTTGTGTTTTAGTTATTATGTGAGCAGGAGCAATTATTTTCTGGTCACATCTATTTGGAGTTCTGTAGGCTTCTTCTATGTTCATGGACATCTCTTTCTCCAGGTTAGGGAAGTTTTCTTCTATAATTTTGTTAAGGACATTTACTGGCCCTTTATCTTGGAAATCTTCACTCTCTTCTATATGAAGAAAGGCACACATACACACACACATACACACTAACACCACCAATGTCCAAATAACAGGAACTATGAATCATTGGCATTAATATCTCTCAGTATCAATGAACGTATTTCACCAAAAAAGACACAAGTTAACAGAGTAGATGCATAAATAGGATCCATCACTCTGTTGCATGCAAGAAACACAACTTGCCTCTCCCTGTTCCAGAGACAGATTGTACCTAATCATACAGTGTCAATCTCATCCTTTCGACAGAATGGTGAAGGTCACAGCAGATGGATTTAACTGTACTGGGAGCCTTCTTACTAAGTTTGCCAGCTCATCTAACAAAATGGAGACTGTTTCCATCAATTACTACTTCATTGTCCTCCACTACATCGTCTACATGTTCCAGTTAATAGAACAAAATGAGAGCCTACAGACTGGGAAATTATCTTCACAAACCCTATATCTGACAGAGGGGTAATATCTGAAACATATTTTTACAAACTCAACAAGTTAGAACCTGACAACCCTAATTACCAAAAATTTAGAAATGAGATGCAGAACTAGGCAGAGAATTATCAACAGAGGAATGTCAAATGGCCAAGGAGCACTTAAAGGAATGTTCAATGTCTTTAACCTTCAGGAAAACACAAACCAAACAACCCTGAAATTTCTCATTTCATGTCTTAGTTTGGCTAAGATTGGATCCTTAAATGACACCACGTGGTGTTGAGGATGTGAGAAAAGGGAGTATTCCTTTACTGCTGGTGGGTGTTAAAACATGGGCATCCACTCTTGAAATCAATTTGGTGGTTTCTCAGAAATTTGGGAGTAGTTCAATGTTATGACCAAGCTATTCCACTCCTCGGGCATATACCCCAAAATATTCCATCATGCCACAATGGCACTTGTTCAATGGTCTTCATTGGAGTAGCTTTATTTTTAATAGTCAGAAACTGAAAGCAACCTAGATGTCAGTCAACACAAGAATGGATAAAAAAATTATGGTTTATTTACAGAATGAAATACTACATAACTATCAAAAGCAAGGACATTATTAATTTTGTAGGCAATTGGATGAAACTAGAAAGTATCATCTGGAGCTAGATAACCCAGACATAAGGATATACATGGTATGTACTCATGTATAAGTGGCTATTACCTATAATGTACTACAATCCACAGACTCAAAGAGCACAAATAGCAAGGAAGGCCCAAGGAGGCTTGTTGAATCTTTTTTAAAGGAGAAATAAAATAGATAATGAAGGCAGTAGGAGGAAGGTAAATGGGTGGCAGATGGGTAGGAGGGGATCAGGTGTAGTGTGAGCAGGTAAGACAGAATGAGATCAGTGAGGTGAAAGAGGAACATCTCTATGAGGTGAGATGCAGTGAGATTCCAGAATGTCTATGGCATTGACTCAAGGTGAAACTCCTAGCAGCTGGGGATATGGATCCAGAAGTGACCTCTTCTTTTAGCCAGGAAGGACTCCCAGTCGAGGGATAAGAACAGCAACTAACCCTCACAAATGTCTACCTAAAATGTGTTCTGTCTACAAGATGTACAGGTACAAGGTTAGAGCACAGGTGGGGGGGAATGGCAAATCAACAACTGGCCCAAAATAAGACCCATCTCATGGGCATGAACACATCACTGACACTATTTATGATAATCTTATGCTTGCATACAGGAACCTAACATAACCATCCTCTAAGAGACTTCATTAAGCATCTGAACAAAACAGATGGAGAAGCCCACAGCCAAAAATATAGAGCTTAGGGTGTCTTGTGGAATAGTTGAAGGAAGGGATTAGGGATCTGAAAAGGATAGGAACTCCATAGGAACACCAGCAGAGTTAACTAACCTGGACCTTTAGGGGTTCATAGAAAGTGATCTACCAACCAAATAGAAAACATGGAGTGGATTAAGCCTCACTGCACCTATATAGCAGACGTGCAGCTTGGTTTGCATGTAGCTCCAAGTGGAGTAGGGGCTGTCTCTGAATTTGCTGCCTCCCATTGGAATCTAGTCACCTAACTTGGTTGCCTTGGCAGTCTCAGTGAGAGAAAATGTGCCTAGGCTTGCAGTAACTGATGTGCCAGGTGCATGAGGTGCCGAGATACCCAGGGGGTCTCCCCATTCTCAGAGGAGAAGGGGAGGGAGGAATGGAAGAATTGCAAGAAGTAGGGACTGGAAAGAGGCAAGCTGATTTTGGAATGTGAAACGAATACATTGATTAAATAAAATAAAATAAAATAAAATAAAATAAAATAAAATAAAATAAAATAAATTATGTTTTCAGATACTAACAACCAAGGAATCATCCCTAACAAGACCCATCCTTGAGGGTGTTGAGATAGCTGATCCTGACTCAGACTGCTTCCATGCCATTCCTCAGGAGACATGCTTCCAGGAGAAGTTTAGAACAGCTAACACTTCTGAGGGCCCTGAGTTCAAATCTCAGCAACCACATGGTAGCTCATAACCATCTATAATGAGATCTGATGCCCTCTTCTGGTGTATCCAAAGACAGATACAGTGTACTTAACATATAATAAATAAATAAATAAATCTTTAAAAAAAGAACAGCTAACAGACTTAGTTCAGTATCACAGACTGTCCCAGTCAGATATCCAGTTAAAGCTCCAAACTTTTTCAGCACATACAGACTGGACAACAAATGGTATAGCAAGTTTTATTAAAGCAAACCATTTTTCTAATTTTTTGATCCCCAAATGTGGGGCAAATGGAACCATGTCGCTAGACAGAAAAACTGGACACTTCAAGCTTATATTTTTAAAAGATGAAGACATTCCCTTTTTTTAATTTCAAAGCTTTTTTTTTAAAGATTTACCATCAAGTAGTTTTTATTGGTTATCTTATTTATTTCCATTTCAAATGTTGACTCCTTTCCCAGTTTACCCTCCACACACCTGTATCCCATCTTCCTTTCTTCTGTCTCTATGAGGGTGTTCCCCTAACCACCCAGTTCTGACTAACCACCCTAGCATGCCGCTATGCTGTGGCATCAAGCCTTCACAGGACCAATGACCTCCCCTCCCATTGATGTCACATAAAGCTCTGCTATATATGGAGCTGGAGTCATGAGTCCCTCCAAGTGTACTGTTTAGTTAGAGAACTCTGAGGGGTCTGGTTAGTTGATATTATTGTTTTCCTATGGGGTTGTAATCCCCTTCAGCTCCTTCAGTCCTTCCCCTAACTTCAACCATATTAAGAAACCCCAGCAAATCTCATGATTGAGAATGGTAGGCATTTGAGTCTGCTCTTGACCCATTTCCTATTCTGTTGCACATGACCATAACATCCCACTAAGAAGAAAATGACAACTGGTCAGGGAGCATAAAGCCCAGAGTTCTCCATGTTAATGAGGTATCTAGATGGGTGCTGAGGGTTTAATCAGTAAGCTTCCCTTCCCAGACATTCCCTTCTATGAAAGGGATTTAATCTCTCAATCACCATGAGTAGTATGTATGCATACATTTTCTACTCAGAATAAAAAGTTTGGACAAGAATGACTGTCTATTTCACTAAGAGCCTCTGTGGGATGGGGAAACCTTTGATATTGAGCTGTACTACCTAAGTCTCCCACAGAAAGCATCTCGTCGACACTCACCTCCGAGATAAGCTGGATTTCCCCCTTCCCCCAACCATGGACTCATCACAGGACTGTTGCACCTTTCCCAGCTCCTCACAGTTGCAAGAGGCTTGTGAGTGTCTGGGAGTATGACAACCTCAGCCTTGGCCCAGGCCTGTGCCATTTCTCACCTGGGCTGGCAAGGCCATCATCTTAGGCTGCCTTCTTCCTCCTCTGAGTGAGTTGTTGGCATTTTACAAGCCTGCCATCCCAATGGCAGTGAGAATGGACTATATCCTAGTGCTCCTGTGTTTTGACTGCCCAAGCAGTGTTCACACACACCACTGGCAAGGCAGAATGTGGACCCACATCCAAAAAGAACTCTATGTTCAAAATCATGAGGAAAAATTATAAGACCATTGTCCCAATCCCTTAAGTTGGTTTTGGTCATTTTGTAAGTTATAGATACATTGTCATTTAATTGGATGGTTACAAATAGTTATTGTCTTGGACAGGGACAAAACAAAATAAGGATATTAGAGCTGACGATTTCTATCTTTTCTTTTCTCTACCCTTCTTTCTTTCTTAGATAAAGGGAAGTGGGTTGGGAAGAAAAAGGGGGAAATATAGCATTATCATATAGACAGAATAAGAAAAAAGTGTTTATCATCCTGCACTCCCTGCCACCATCTTTGATGCTGCTTGGCCTGGACAAGCAGACCCAGGTACCCAAGATTTCCCCAGTTTGAGATCTCTGGGGATTCAGGCCACCAGGCAGTGACCTGCACACAGGAGCTAGGCAGAGCAGCGGTTCCTGTGTGCCAGGCAGGCATGGGTTCTGTGCCCTGTGGGGTGTCCAGAGGACAACCAGTCCCCATCTCTACTTCTTCTCAGACAGGACAAACAGCCCCAGGTACCTGAAATATCCTGAGTTTAAGATCTCTGAGGACTCAGGCTGCCAGGTGGCAACCTGCGCACAGGATCTGGGCAGAAAGGTGGTTCATCTGTGTACCATCCAGGCCTGGGTCTTGTGCCCTCTGGGGGAGTCAGCACTTGGAGGGGCTCCCAGACACCATCTTCGCTTTCAGAGCAGACAAGCAGCATCAGGTCCAGAGAGACAACCGATTATGACATTGCTTGGAGCAAGATACACCAGATGTCCAACAGCAGGCAAGAGGAGGGTAGCCTGTCAGCAATCTGTGCCAGGGGAAACCCAGTCATCCAGTAGTGGGGAAATAGCCTTACAGGCCCACAGGGGGTTCAAGCACCAGCCAGTGACTACAGGACCAACTAACACCAGAGATAACCAGATGGCAAAAGGCAAATGTAGGGACATTACTAACAGAAATCAAGGCAATATGGCAGCATCTTAACCCAATTCTCTGACAGCAGTAAGTCCTGAATATCCCAACGCACCAGACATAAAAAGATTTAGATCTAAAATCACTGGTCATGATGCAGTTAAAAGGACACAAGAAGGACATAAATAAATCTCTTAAAGAAATACAAGAGAAAATGGATAAAAGTTAGAAGCCCTTAGAAGGGAAACACAAAAAACATTTAAAGAAATTCAGGAGAATATGAATCAAAAGACAGAAGCCAATTAAGAGGAAATGCAAATGTCACTTAAAGAAATACTGGAGAATGTGGGTTAACAGGCAGAAGTCATGAAAGAGGAAACACAAAAATCTCTTAAATAATTACATGGAAACACAAAGAAGCAAGTTAAAGATCTGAGCAAAACCATCCAGGATCTAAAAACAGAAGTAGAAACAACAAGAAATCACAAAGGAAGACAACTTTGGAGATAGAGAACCTTGGGAAGAAATCAGAGGCCATAGATGCAAATATCAAGAATAGAATATAAGAGATAGAAGAAAATCTCAGATGCGGATGATACCATAAAAACCATTGACTCAACAATTAAAGAAATAGCAAATTGCAAAAAGCTGGTAACCCAAAACATTCAGGAAATCCAGGACACAATGAGAAGACCAAACCTAAGGATTATAGGGATAGATGAGAATGAAGATCTACAACTTAAAGGGCCAGCAAATATCTTCAACAAAATTATGGAAGAAAACTTCCCTAACCTAAAGAGAGAGATGCCCATGACTATACAAGAAGCCTACAGAACTCCAAACAGACTGGACCAGTCACATAATAATCAAAACCAAAAATTTACTAAACAAGGAAAGAACATTAAAGGCAGTAACAGAAAATGGCCAAGTAACATATAAAGGAAGACCTATCAGAATTACACCAGAGTTCTCACCAGAGACCATGAAAGCTAGATGATCCTGGGAAGATCTCATGCAGACCCTAAGAGAACACAAATTTCAGCCAAAACTACTATACCCAGCAAAACTCTCAATCGCCATAGATGGAGAAACCAAGATATTCCATGACAAAAGCAAATTTGCATGATATCTTTCCACAAACCCAGCCCTACAAAGGATAATAGGGGGAAAAGGCCAATATAAGGAGGGAAACTACACCCAGGAAAAAGCAAGATACAAACCTTCTCTCATCAAACCCAAAAGAAGATAACCACTCAAATATATAAACCGATCAAGACTGATCTGGAAAACAGAAACTTAACTGGGACACAGTGAAACTAATTGAAGCTTTGGACCAATTAGATTTAACAGACATATATAGAATATAAAAACTTTAATATTGACTGGAAGTAATAATTACTATCCCTTAACATCTCTTAACATCAATGGACTCAATTCCCAAATAAAAAGTCATACACTAACAGACTGGATAAAGAAACACTGGATCCTACATTTTGCTGCATACAGGAATCACATCTCACTGTCAAAGGCAAACACTACCTTAGAGTAGAAGACTGGAAGATAATTTTACTATCAAACGGTCTCAGAAAACAAACTGGAGTAGCCATTCTAATATCAGATAAAATTGACTTTCAACCTAAAGTCATCAAAAGAGACATGGAAGGACATTTCTTGCTGGTCAAAGGAAAATTCCACCAAGAAGAACTCTCAATTCTGAACATCTATGCTCCAAATGCAAGGGCACCCTCATTTGTCAAAGAAACTTTACTAAAGCTAAAAGCACACATTACACCTAACACAATAATTGTGGGTGACTTCAACTCTCCACTCTCCTCAATGGACCGATCAGGAAAACAGAAACTAAACTGGGACACAGTGAAACTAAGTGAAGCTTTGGAACAATTAGATTTAACAGACATATATAGAGCATTTCATCCTAAAGCAAAAGAATATAACTTTTTCTCAGCACTTCAGGGTACATTCTCCAAAATCAACCATATTATTGGTTACAAGACAGACCTCAACAAATATAAGAAGATAGAACTAATCCCATGCCTCCTATCAGATCACTATGGAGAAAAGTGGTCTTCAATAGCAAGAAAAACAACAGAAAGCCCACATACAGATCGAAACTGAACAATACTCTCCTCAATGACACATTGATCAAAGAAGAAATAAAGAAATGACTCAAAGACTTTTAGAATTTAATGAAAATGAAGGCACATCTTACCCAAATCTTTGGGACACAATGAAAGCAGTGCTAAGAGGAAAATTCATAACCCTGAGTGCCCCCAAAGAGAATCTGGAGAGAGCATACACTAGCAGCTTAATGGCACACCTGAAAGCCCTGGAACAAAAAGGAGCTAATTCACCCAGGAGGACTAAAAGACAGGAAATCATCAAACTAAGGGATGAAATCAATCAAGTAGAAACAAAGCGAACCATACCAAGAATCAACAAAAACCAGAAGCTGGTTCTTTGAGAAAATCAACAAGATAGATAAACCCTTAGCCAGACTAACCAAAGGGAACAGAGACAGTATCCAAATTAACAAAATTAGAAATGAAAAGGGAGATATAACAAGAGAAATGGAGGAAATTAAAAAAATAATCACATCCTACTAAAAAAGTCTTTAGTCAACAAAACTGGAAAATATGGAGGAATTGGACAATTTCCTAGACAGATACCAAATACCAAAATTAAATCAGGATCTATTACATTAACTAAACAGTCCCATAACCTCTAAAGAAATAGAAGGGGTAATAGAAAGTCTTCCATCCAAAAAAAGCACAGGACCAGATGGATTCAGTGCAGAATACTATCAGACCCTCAAAGAAGACCTAACACCAATACTTGTCAAACTATTCCACAAAATAGAAACAGAAGGAACTCTACCCAACTCCTTCTATGAAGCCACAATTACCCTGATACCAAAACCACACAAAGATCCAACAAAGAATGAGAAATTCACACCAATTTCCCTTATGAATATTGATGTAAAAGTACTAAATAAAATTCTTGCCCACCGAATCCAAGAACACATCAAAACGATCATCCAACATCATCAAGTAGGCTTCATCCCAGAGATGCAGGGATGGTTCAATATGTGGAAATCCATCAATGCAAGCCACTACATAAACAAACTCAAAGAAAAAACCACATGATCATTTCATTAGATGCTGAAAAAGCATTTGGCAAAATTCAGCATCCTTTCATGCTAAAAGTCTTGGAAAGAACAGGAATTCAAGGCCCATACCTAAACATAGATAGTAAAAGCAATCTACAGCAAACCAGTAGCCAACATCAAAGTAAATGAAGAGAAAATGGAATTAATCCCAGTAAAATCAGGGACTAGACAAGGCTGCCCTCTCTCTCCATATCTTTTCAATATAGTACTTGAGGTTCTAGAGATAGCATTTAGACAACATAAGGAAGTGAAAGGGATACAAATTGGAAAGGAAGAAGTCAAGCTATCACTATTTGCAGATGATATGATAGTATATTTAAGTGACCCCAAAACCCCACCAGAGAACTCCTACAGCTGATAAACAACTTCAGCAAAGTGGCTGGTTATAAATTCAACTCAAGCAAATAAGTAGCCTTCCTATACTCAAAGGATAAGCAGGCTGAGAAAGAAGTTAGGGAAATAACACACTTCACAATAGTCACAAACAATATAAAGTATCTTGGTGTGACTCTAACCAAACAAGTGAAAGATCTGTATGACAGAAACTTCAAGTCTTTGAAGAATGAAATCAAAGAATACCTCAGAAGATGGAAAACTATTTTGTGTTCTTGGATTGGCAGGATTAATATAGTAAAAATGGCCATCTTGCCAAAAGCAATCTACAGATTCAATGTAATCCCCATCATAATCCCATATCAATTCATAGATCTAGAAAGAGCAATTCTCAAATTCATCTGGAATAACAAAATCTCGGGATAGCTATTCTCAACAATTAAAGAATGTCTCTCCACTCCTACCTCCTTGTACTAAGATCAACTCCAAGCGGATCAAGGACCTCCACATAAAGATACACACACACTGAAACTAATAGAAGAGAAACTGGGGAAGACCCTGGAGGACATGGGCACAGGGGGAAATGCAAATCAAACCAACCCTGAGATTCCACTTCATACCAGTCAGGATGGCTAAGATTAAAAACTCAAGAGACAACAAGTGCTGGTGAGGATGAGGAGAAAGAGGAACACGCCTCCACTGTTGGTGGGATTGCAAGATGGTACAACCACTCTGGAAATCAGTCTGGTGGTTCCTCAGAAAATTTGGCATGACACTTCCAGAGGACCCTGTCATACCACTCCTGTGCATACACCCAGAGGATTTCCCTGCATGCAACAAAGACACATGTTCCACTATATTCATAGCAGCCTTATTTATAATAGCCTTATGTTGGAAAGAACCCAGATGTACCTCAATGGTGTAATGGATACAGAAAATGTGGTATATTTATACAATGGAATACTACTCAGCAATTAAAAACAATGAATTCATGAAATTTGTAGGCAAATGGTTGGAACTGGAAAATATCATCCTAAGTGAGGTAACCCAGTCACAAAAGAATACACATGAAATGTATTGTATAATTAATGCATAAAATTCACTTATAAGTGAATATTATTTAGCCCAGAAACTCTGAATACTCAAGACACAATTAGCAAATCATATGTTTCCCAAGAAGAAGGAAAGAGAGGTCCCTTGTCATGAAAAGACTTGATCCAGTATTGTAGGATAGTACTAGAACAAAGAAATGGGGGGTGGTGATTGGGGATTGGGTGGAAGGAAGTGGTCTTATGGGACATATGGTGGGGGGGAAACTAGGAAAGGGGAAAGTGTTTGGAATGTAAACAAAGAATATAGAAAATAAAAAAAGGAATGAGGGACTGTCCAGGTGATCAGCGGTCTCTATAAATTGGCTTAGTTTTAGACTTTAGGTTTTATGTTCCTTATATTTTCAGGTAATAATAGATATTCTCAGATTTCTGATGGAGTTAAAGGCTGGTTGTAGTCTCAAGCTAACCCAACCTGTTTAACACTGAGAAAGATGATATAGATTTACCTAACCCAAGCTGTTTAACACTGAGAAAGATGATATAGATTTTAGAGGATGGTTTCAGATGGTATACAATCTAAAACCAGGACATACTTTATATGTAGAATTGTAAGCCTTTTAAGGTAGAATAGATTGTAGAGTGCTTTATCTAATTGACAAAATTAATACACTGGTTGTTAAGTGTATCTTATACTTTATAAATTACATAATGGTAATAGTTGTGCTCAATTTATTTCTGAGAGAAAAGAGCCTTTTAATGGACAAAAGGGGGAAATGATGTGGATTTCCCAAGTGCTGTTTGTATTTTGATGCTAATTCTGCTTCTCCAAGAGGAGTGCCTTGGACTTGGAGTAAATCATGTACTCAGGTGACTTCATGTGAACCTTCTCCCCATTTTAACTGGTAAAATGAAGGCTAGAACCTGTGATTGGGCAGTGAAATGGAAGTGTGGAGATTGAACTTTTAGAGAGGGAGAAAGAGGAAGAAGGTGAGAGATGAGGAGAGGAAGGAGAGAGAAAGACTGAAGAAAATGATGTGGAAGGAAGATGGAACAAAAGCATGTGGCCTGTAGGAACTGAAAGTAACAAGGGATTTCATAGATGGGGCATAGAGTAGTGTAGTGGTATATCTGCCAGTCTAGGCATGCCCCTTGTGTTCAGATTAATTGAGTTGTATTTGCCTTGCATGGGCTTTTGGGGTTAGAGATTTACCACAACAACCGATTATATGGTCAATTTTGGAGAAAATTCCATGAGGTACTGAGAAAAAGATATACTCTTCTGTGTTTGGGTGAAGAGTTTTATACACAGCTGTTAGGTCCATTTGATTCATAACTTTTGTTAGTTTCATTATTTCTTTGTTTATTTTTCTTCTCAATGACCTGTCCATTGATCAGAGTAGAGTGTTGAAATTTCCTAATGTTAATGTGTGGGCTTCTTTGTACAATTTAAACTTTAGTGATTTTTACTTTATGAATTTGGTTCCCCTTTCATTTGGGACATACATGTTTTGAATTGAGTTGTCTTCCTAGTTGATTTTTCTTTGATGAGTAGTATGTATTCTTCTCCATCTCTTTTGACTACTTTTGGTTGAAAGTATATTTTATCAGATATTAGAAAGGTTACACCAGATTGTTTCTTGGGTTCATTTTCTTGGAAGACCTGTTTAGCCTTTTATTCTGAGGTAATGCCTGTCTTTGCTGCTGAAGTGTGTTTCCTTTATACAGCAGTATGATGGATCCTGTTTATTAATCCACAGTATTAGATGGTTTCTTTTTATTTGGAAATCGAGTTCATTGACATTGAAAGATACTAATGACCAATGATAATTCCTGATATTTTGATCTTGGCGGTGGTAGGGTGTATGCTTGTGTGTGTGTGTGTGTGTGTGTGTGTGTGTGTGTTTGTGTGTGTGTATTTGTGTGTGTATTTGTGTAGAAGTGTGACTCTTCTGATTTACTGTTGTACAATTATTCATTTCTTGTGTTTTCTTGGATATAATTCGACACATTGGCTTGGAGTTTTCCTTCTAGAGTCCTGGTAGGGCTAGATTTGTGGTGAGATATTGCTTAAATTTGGTTTTGTCATGGAATATCTTCTTTTCTCCAGGAATGGTGACTGAAAATTTGACTCGGGGCTGATAAAAAAGATCTCTTAGGGTCTGCTAGCTATCTGCACAATCCCTACCTGAATTTTTATTGTGTCCTGGGAATCAGGTTCAATTCTGTTTTTTTTTTGGTTGCTCATTGATTTTTTTATTTTTTTAATTTTCTATATTCTTTGTTTACATTCCAAAGGCTTTCCCCTTTCCCAGTTCCCCCCTCATCATATGTCCCATAAGTCCTCTTCCCCCTCCCATTCCCCAATCACCCCACAATCCTTTCTCTGTTCTGGTACTCTCCTATAAATTTGGAACCAGTCTTTTTGGGACCAGTGTCCTCTCCTTCCTTCTTCTTGGGAATCTTTTGATTTGCTAATTGTGCCTTGAGTATTCAGAGCTTCTGGGCTCTTTAATATCCTCTTATCTGTGATTGCATTTCATATGTATTCTTTCATGATTGGGTTAATTCGCTTAGGATGATGTTTTCCAGATCCAACCCTTTGCCTACAAATTGCATGAATTCCTCGTTTTTAATTGCTGAGTAGTATTCCATTGTGTAGATATACCACATTTTCTGTATCCATTCCTCCTTTGAGGGACATCTAGGTTCCTTCCAACTTCTGGCTATTATAAGTAAGGCTGTTATGAACATTGTGGAGCATGTGTTTTAATTGTATGGAGGGGAATCCTCTGGGTATATGCCCAGGAGTGGTATGACAGGGTTCACTGTAAGTGTCATGCCCAATTTTCTGAGGAACCGCCAGACTGATTTCCAGAGCAGTTGTACCATCTTGCAATCCATCTAATAGTGGAGGAGTGTTCCTCTTTCTCCACATCCTCGCCAGCACTTGTTGTCTCTTGAGTTTTTAATTTTAGCCATTCTGACTGGTGTGAGGTGGAATCTCAGGGTTGTTTTGATTTGCATTTCCATGATGACTAATTATGTTGAACATCTCTTAAGCTGCTTCTCAGCCATCTGAATTTCTTCAGGTGAAAATTCTTTGATTAACTCTGTACCCTATTTTTAATAGGGTTATTTGGTTCTTTGGGTTCTAACTTCTTGAGTTCTTTGTATATATTGGATATTAGCCATCTGTGGGATGTGCAGTTGGTGAAGATCTTTTCCCTATTTGTTGGTTGCCATTTTGTCCTTCTGACTGTGTCCTTTGCCTTACAGAAACTTTGTAATTTTATGAGGTCCTATTTGTCAATTCTTGATCTTAGAGCATAAGCTATTGGTGTTCTGTTCAGGAACTTTACCCCTGTGCCCATGTCCTCCAGGGTCTTCCCTAGTTTCTTTTCTATTAGTTCCAGTGTGTGTTTATCTTTATTTGGAGGTCCTTGATCCACTTGGAGTTGATCTTAGTACAAGGAGATAAGAGTGGGTCAATTTGCATTCTTCTGCATGTTGATCTCCAGTTGAACCAGCACCATTTGTTGAAAAGGCTATCTTATTTTCACTAGGTGGTTGTAGCTCCTTTATCAAAGATCAAGTGACCATAACTCTGTGGGTTCATTTCTGCGTCTTCAATTCTATTCCATTCATCTACTTGCCTGTCACTGTACCAATACCATGCAGGTTTTTTTTCTTAACACAATTGCTCCGTAGTACTGCTTGAGATCAGAGATATTGATTCCCCCAGAAGTCCTTTTATTGTTAAGAATAGTTTTAGCTATCCTGGGTTTTTTGTTACTCCAGATGAATTTAAGAAATGCTTTTTCTAGATCTATGAGGAATTGATTTGGGATTTTGATGGGGATTGCATTGAATCTGTATATTGCTTCTGGCAAGGTGGCCATTTTTACTATATTGATCCTGCCAATCCAAGAGCAAAAAATATTTTTCTACTGAGGTTAGACTGAGCCCTGAGAGCAGCCACCATCTTGGAGCGGGTAACCGAGCAGATAGATGGAGACTCAAGGACCAGGATCTGCACCTACTTGGACCCTGCAACCCAACGAGGGGGTGGAGCTCCAGATCCACAGAGAGCCGGGTGAGACAGAGCTCTGAGGTCCAACACTGTTCTGGGGAGAACAGCTCAACCAGACGGAACCCTGCCGACTGGAAGAGCCTCTGCCTAGGCTTCAGCAGTCCAGCCAGGGAGCCCTGGACCTGCAGGGAATCCTGCAGTTAGACAGAGCCCTGAGATCGGCCACCATCTTGGAGTGGGTAATCGAGCAAGGTATAGTGAGCACCAGAGGGAAGGATTTCCCAGGGTATAGCCTGCCTGGGTGCCTTCTGCACTAGGGAGCTGGGCAGCATTATGGCTGTCTAGGCAGGCTGGAGAGCGTCTGACCTGCAGGAAGTCCCGTAGATAGATGGAGACCCAAGGACTGGGATCCGCACCATCTTGGACCTTGCAGCCCAACCGGGGGGAGCTCTGGATCTATACGAGAGCCCATGGTGAGACAGAGCTCTGAGGTCCGACATTATCCTGGATGGAACAGCTCAACCAGATGGAGCCCTGCCGACTGGGAGAGTCCCTGCCTAGGCTTCAGCAGCCCAGCCAGGAAGCAGCAGGCCTGCAGGGAATCCTGTGGCTAGACAGAGCCCTGAGACCAGCCACCATCTTGGAGCTGGTAGACTAACCAGGCAAACCAGGAGGAGACCACTGGAAGCCAGTTAAGTATCCAGAGGCAAGCAGGGAGGAGACTTGAATCCAGCCCAGCACAGCTGAGGAGGTAATTCGGAGTCCAGTGGTGGAAATCTTCCAGTTTCCACCTCGGGAGCACAGACGCCCTTTGAGACAGCAGCACCAAATGCCAGGCTCTCAGGAGCTTTAAACACCAACCAGTAATAACAAGACCAACTAAGTCCAGAAATAAACAAATGGTAAAAGGCAAACGTAGGAACATTACTAGCAGAAATCAAGACAATATGTCAGTATCTGCACCCAGTTCCGCGACAGCAGAAAGCCCCGGATACCCCAACATACCAGAAAATCAAGATACAGATATAAAATCATTGGTGAGGATGCTGATAGCAGAAAACATGGATAAATCTCTTAAAGAAATACAGGAGAAAATTGATGAAAAGTTTGAAGCCCTTACAAGGCAAACACAAAAATCACTTAAAGAAATTCAGGAGAATATGGATCAAAAAGCAGAAGCCAGTAACGGGGAAATACAAAAATCACTTAAAGAAATACAAGAGATCATGGGTCAACAAGTAGTAGTCATGAAAGAGGAAACACAAAAATCTCTTAAAGAATTACATGAAATCACAAACAAGCAAGCGAAAGTTCTGAGCAAAACCATCCAGGATCTAAACACAGAAGTAGAAAAACTAAGAAATCTCAAAGGGAGACAACTTTGGAGATAGAAAACCTTGGGAAGAAATCAGGGGCCATAGATGCAAGTATCAACAATAGAATACAAGAGATAGAAGAAAGAATCTCAGGTGCCAAAGATACCATAGGAACCATGGACTCAAAAATCAAAGATAATGCAAAATGCAAAAAGCTTGTAACCCAAAGCATCCAGGAAATCGAGGACACAATGAGAAGACCAAACCTAAGAATTATAGGTATAGATGAGAAGGAAGATCTGCAACTTAAAGGGCCAGCAAATATCTTCTACAAAATTATGGAAGAAAATTTCCCCAACCTAAACAGAGAGATGTCCATGAATATACAATAAGCCTACAGAACTCCAAACAGACTGGACCAGAACAGAAATGCCTCCCGTGACATAATAATAAAAACCCCAAATGTACTAAACAAAGAAAGAATATTAAAGGCAGTAAGAGAAAAAGGCCATATAAAAGAAGACCTATCAGAATTACACCAGATTTCTCATCAGAGACCGTGAAAGCTAGAAGATCCTGGGTAGATATCATGCAGACTCTAGGAGAACACAAATTTAAGCCAAAACTGCTATACCCAGCAAAACTTTCAATCACCATAGATGGGGAAACCAAGGTATTCCATGACAAAACCAAATTTGCATGATATCTTTCCACAAACCCAGCCCTACAAAAGATAATAGGGGAAAAACACCAACACAAGGAGTAAAACTACACCCCAGAAGAAGCAAGATAGAAACCTCCTCTCATCAAACACAAAAGAAGATAGCCACTCATATAAAAAATAATTTCAAAAATGTCAGGTAGTAATAGTTACTATTCCTTAATATTTCTTAACATCAATGGACTCAATTCCCCAATAAAAAGACATAGACAGACTGGATACAGAAACAGGACCCTACAATTTGCTGCATATAGGAAACACATCTCAGTGTCAAAGACAAACACTAACTTAGAGTAAAAGTCTGGAAGACAATTTTACAAGCAAATGGTCTCACCTGCTCTTTCCACTTCACCTCCTCATGATCATTTTAGTTTGCCAGCTTCCTTGAAGCCCAAGCCAGCTTTGTCATGAGATTCTGAGAGAAAATTCTGAGAGACTACTTCCTGGAGACAATGATTAGAGACAGTGCTTGCCCCCTGAGAGACTGTTCCCCAGAGACAATGTTTGCCCCCTCACACTCCCTCCCCACATCCTGCTTGCTTTCCTTTATATTGCAGTGTGCAAGACAATAAAGTTTTACACCTTTGTCAGAATACTTTCTTGTTGTCTGTCTCTCATGTCTCTTGTCTCTTGTCCTCTCCTAGGTGGTCCAGGGACCCTGTTGACTGTCCTGTAGGTTGGGACAACTATACAAACAAATTGAAACAAAAAATACCACATAGTTATCTCATTCGATACTCTAAAATGCTTTGATAAAATCCAATACACCTTCATATTAAAAGCCTTGGAGATACCTGTGATACAAAGTGCATACATAAATACAATGAAAGCAGTATAGCACAAACCAATAGCCAATATCCAATTGAAGGGAGAGAAACATAAATAAATTCCATGGATACCTGCCAGACTTTCGCCTGTAGCCAGGGCCTGGGAGGCTCAGTGGGCCATCTCTATGCCCACTGCACCATGCACCAACTCAGTAGGGGGCCCCCTGCACTGCGGTCTACCCAGCACTCGCAACAACTGTCTCCATTTTGCCACCAGGTCACCTATAGAGAACCAACAGACAGGCCCAGATACACGGACTTAATCTGAGACTAATATTGCTCGGGTGGAAACCTGCCAGGCTTTTGCCTATAGCCAGGGCCTGGGCAGCTCGATGGGTCATCTGTATGCCAACCCAGTCATGCACCAACCCAGGTTGGGGGTCATCTGCCCTGCAGAGTGAACAGCACTTGGATAAGGTCCTTGCAGCATCCACCATCTGTGCACCCTAAAGGAGCAGACAGGCAGCACCAGGCTCACAGGGCCAACCCGAATGTAGCATTGCTTGGGGCAGGAAGCATTAGGGCTCCAACGGCACCCAAGAGGAAGGTAGCACACCAGCAATCTGAGCCAGGGGAAACCCTGACATCCAGAGGTGCAGAATTACCCTTACAGAATCATGGGAAGTTCAAACACCAGCCAGTGACAACAAGGCCAACTAATGCCAGAGATGACCTGATGGCAAAAGACAAACATAGGAATGTTACTAACCAAAATCAAGGCAACATGGCAGCATCCAAACCCAATTCTCTGACAACAGGAAGTCCTGGATACCTCAACACACCAGAAAAACAAGATTTGGATTAAAATCACTGGTCAGGATGATGGTAGAGGAACACAAAATGGGGCCTGAAAAGATTGGATCCAGTTTTGTAGGAGAGTACCAGAACAGAGAAATGGTTGGGGGGTGATTGGGGAATAGTTTTGGGGGGAGAGAACTTATGGGACATATGTTGTGGGGGGGACTGAGAAAGGGCAAAGCCTTTGGAATGTAAACAAAGAATATAGAATAAAAAATAAATCTCTTAAAGAAATAGAGGAGGAAGTGGATCAAATGTTAGAAGCCCTTATGAGGGAAACACAAAAATCAGTTAAAGAAATTCAGGAGAATATGGGTCAAAAGATAGAAGCCAATAAGGAGGAAATGCAAACATCACTTAAAAGAATAGAGGAGAACTTGGATCAACAGGCAGAAGTCATGAAAGAGGAAACACAAAAATTTCTCAACGATGTACATGAAAATACAAACAAGCAAGTGAAGGAAATGAGCAAAACCATCCAGGACCTAAAAACAGAAGTAGATACAACTAAGGAATCAAAAAGGGAAACAAATTTGGAGATAGAAAACCTTAGGAAAAAATCAGGGGCCATAGATGCAAATATCAACAACAGAATACAAGAGATAGAAGAAAGAATCTCAGATGCAGAAGATACCATAGGAACCATGGACTCAACAATCAAAGAAAATGCAAAATGCAGAAAGCTTGTAACACAAAACATTCAGGAAATCCAGGACACAATGAGAAGACCAAACCTAAGGATTATAGGTATAGAAGACAGTGAAGATTTACTACTTAAAGGGCCAGCAAATATCTTCAGTAAAATTATGGAAGAAAACTTCCCTAACCTAAAGAGGGAGATGCCCATGAATATACAAAAAGTCCACAGAACTCCAAACAGACTGGACCAGAACAGAAATACCTCCTGTCATATAATAATCAAAACCCCAAATTTACTAAACAAAGAAAGAATATTAAAGGCAGCAAGAGAAAAAGGCCAAGTAACATATAAAGGAAGACCTATCAGAATTACACCAGACTTCTCACCAGAGACCATGAAAGACAGATCATAGGAAGATCTAATACAGACTCTAAGAGAACACAAATGCCAGCCAAAACTACTATACCCAGCAAAACTCTCAATCACCATAGAGGGGGAAACCAAGATATTCCATGACAAAACCAAATTTGCACAATATCTTTCCACAAACCCAGCCCTACAAAGGATAATAAGGGGAAATCACCAATACAAGGAGGGAATCTACACCCTGGAAAAAGCAAGATAGTAACCTTTGGCCATCAAACCCAAAAGAAGAAAACCTATCAAATTACAATCAATATCAAAAATGACAAAAAGCAATACTCACTTCTCCTTAATATCTCTTAACATCAATGGACTCAATTCCCCAATAAAAAGACACAGACTAACAGTCTGGATATGAAAACAGGACCCTACATTTTGCTGCATACAGGAAACACATCTCAGTGTCAAAGGCAAACACTACCTTAGAATAAAAGGCTGAAAGACAATTTTACAAGCAAATGGTCTCAGGAAACATGGCAGAGTAGCCACTCTAATATCAGATAAAATTGACTTTCAACCTAAAGTCATCAAAAGAGTTGCAGAAGGACATTTCTTGCTGGTCAAAGGAAATTTCCACCAAGAAGAACTCTCAATACTGAACATCTATGCTCCAAATGCAAGGGTACCCTCATTCATAAACGAAACTTTACTAAAACTTAAAGCACCCATTGCACCTAGCAAAATAATTGTGGGTGACTTCAACACTCCACTCTCCTCAATGGACTGATCAAGAAAACAGAAACTAAACAGGGACTCATTGAAACGAATTAAAGCTTTAGACCAATTGGATTTAACAGATACATATAGAACATTACATCCTAAAGCAAAAGAATCTAACTTTTTCTTAGCATCACATGGTACCTTCTCCAAAGTCAGGAAATCTTCAAACTAAGGGCTGAAATCAATCAAGTAGAAACAAAGAGAACCATACAAAGAATCAACAAAACCAGGAGCTGGTTCTTTGAGAAAATCAACAAGATAGATAAGCCCCTAGCTAGAATAAACAATGGGCACAGAGAGAATAACCAAATTAACAAAATTAGAAATGAAAAGGGGAATATAACAACAGAAACTGAGGAAATTAAAAAAAATCATCAGATTATACTACAAAAGCCTTTACTCCACACAACTGGAGAATCTGGAGGAAATGAACAATTTCCTAGACAGATACCAAATACCAAAATTAAATCAGGATCAATTAGATCAGTTAAACAGACCCATTGCCCCTAGAGAGGACCAGATGGTTTTAGTGCAGAATTCTATCAGGCCTTCAAAGAAGACCTAACCAATAATCTTCAAACTATTCCACAAAATAGAAACAGAAGAAACACTGCCCAACTCGTTCTATGAAACCACAATTATGCTGATACTAACAAAGAAAGATCCAACAAAGAAAGAGAACTACAGGCAATTTCCCTTATGAATATCGATGCAAAAATAATAAATAAAATTCTTGCCAACCGAATCCAAGAGCATATCAAAATTATCATTCACTATGATCAAGTAGGCTTCATCCCAGGGATGCAGGGATGGATCAATATATGGAAATCCATCAATGTAATTCACTACATAAACAAACTAAAAGAAAAAACCCATGGTCATCTCACTAGATTATGAAAAAGCATTTGACAAAATTTAGCATCCTTTCATGTTAAAAGTCTTGGAAACAACAGGATTTCAAGGCCCATACCTAAACATAGTAAAAGCAATATACAGCAAACCAGTAGCCAACATCAAAATGAATGGAGAGAAACTTGAAGCAATCCCACTAAAATCAGAGACTAGACAAGGCTGCCCTCTTTCTCCATATCTTTTCAATATAGTACTTGAAGTTCTAGAGAGAGCAATCAGACAACACAAGAAAGTCAAATGGATACAAATTGGACAGGAAGAAGTCAAACTATCACCATTTGCAGATGATGTTATAGTATACCTAAGTGACCCAAAAAGCTCCACGAGAGAACTCCTACAGTGATAAACAACTTCAGCAAAGTGGCTGGTTATAAAATCAACTCAAGCAAATCAGTAGCCTTCCTGTACTCAAAGAACAAGCAGGCTGAGAAAGAAGTTAGGGAAATAACACCCTTCATAATAGCCACAAACAATGTAAAGAATCTTGTCATGACTCTAACCCAACAAGTGAAAGATCTGCATGACAAGAACTTCAAGTGTTTGAAGAAAGAAATCGAAGAAGACCTCAGAAGATGGAAAAATATTTCATGCTCTTGGATTGGCAGGATCAATATAGTAAAAATAGCCACCTTGCCAAAAGCAATCTACAGATTCAATGCAATCCCCATCAAAATTCCAAATCAATTCTTCATAGATCTAAAAAGAGCAATTCTTAAATTCATCTTGGTAACAAAAACACTGGATAGCTAAAACTATTCTTAACAATAAAAATCCTTCTGGGGGAATCAATATCCCTGATCTCAAGCAGTACTACAGAGCAATTGGGTTAAAAACTGCACGGTATTGGTACACTGACAGGCAAGTAGATGAATGGAATAGAATTGAAGACCCAGAAATGAACCCACAGAGTTATGGTCACTTGATCTTTGATAAAGGAGCTACATCTATTTTCACCAAATGGTGCTGGTTCAATTGGAGATCAACATGCAGAAAAAGAACTTCTGGGGGAATCAATATCCTGGACCTCATGCAATACTACAGAGCAGTAGTGTTAAAAACTGCATGGTATTGGTACAGTGACAGGGAGGAGGATCAATGGAATAGGATTGAAGACCCAGAATTGAACCCACACATCTATGGCCAATTGATCTTCGACAAAGGAGCTGAAAACATCCACTGGAAAAAAGATAGCCTTTTCTACAAATGGTGCTGGCTCAACTGGAGGTCAACATGCAGAAGAATGAGAATTGATCCAATCTTATCTCCTTGCACTAAGCTCAACTCCAAGTGGATCAAGGACCTCCACATAAAACCAGATACACTGAAACTATTAGAAAAGAAACTGGGGAAGACCCTGGAGGACATGGGCACAGGGTGAAAGTTCCTAAACAGAACATCAATAGCTTATGCTCTAAGATCAAGAATTGACAAATAGGACCTCATAAAATTACAAAGTTTCTGTAAGGCAAAGGACACCGTCAGTAGGACAAAACGGCAACCAACAAATTGGGAAAAGATCTTCACCAACCCCACATCTGACAGAGAGCTAACATTCAATATATACAAAGAACTCAAGAAGTTAGACCCTAAAAGAACCAAAGAATGTTATTAAAATGTGGTACAGAGCTAATCAAAGAATTTTCACTTGAAGAAATTAGGATGGCTGAGAAGCACCTTAAGGGATGTTCAACATCATTAGTCATCAGGGAAATGCAAATCAAAACAACCTTGAAATTCTACCTCACACCAGTCAGAATGGCTAAGATTAAAATCTCAAGAGATAACAGGTGCTGGTGATGTGGAGAAAGAAGAATACTCCTCCATTGTGGGTGGGATTGCAAGATGGTACAAGCACTCTGGAAATCACTCTTGTGGTTCCTCAGAAAATTGGGCAAGACACTTCCTGAAGACCCTGTCATACCACTCCTGGGCATATACCCAGAGGATTCCCCTGAATGCCATAAAGACACATGCTCCACTATGTTCATAGCAGCCTCATTTAAAATAGCCAGAAATTGGAAGGAGCCCAGATGTCCCTCAAAGGAGGAATGGATACAGAAAATGTGGTATGTTTATACAATGGAATACTACTCAGCAATTAAAAACAATGAATTCATGCAATTTGTAGGCAAATGGTTGGATCTGCAAAATATCATCCTATGTGAGCTAACCCAATCAAAAAAGAATACACATGAAATGCAATCACTGATAAGTAGATATTATTGTGCCCATAAGCTCTGAATACTCAAGGTACAATTAGCAAATCAAAGGATTCCCAAGAAGAAGGAAGGAGAGGAGGACCCTGGTCCCGAAGACTAGATCCAGTTTTGTAGGAGAATATCAGAACAGAGAAATGTGTGTGTGTGGGTGATTGGGGAATGTTCAGAGGGAAGAGGACTTATGGGACATATGGTGAGGGGGGAAGTGGGAATGGGGAAAGCCTTTGGAATGTAAACAAAGAATATAGAAAATAAAAAAAGAAATTCCACTAAAATTGGGGACAAGACAAGGCTGTCTACTCTCTCCCTCTCTGTTCAATATAGTAATTAAATTTATAACTGAAATGGATCGAATTGATACAATTTGGAATGGAGAAACCAAAGCATCACTATTCACAGATGATATGATTGTATAAATACATCACCCCAATAATTCTACCAGAGAACTATACCTGATAAACACCTTGCACAACATGGCTGTATAGAAAATTAACTAAAAAAAATCAATATCCTTTATTTATACAAATAATAATCAGGCAGAGAAAGAAATTATGGAAACAACACATATTAAAATAGCCACAAATAATATAAAATTTCTTGGTATAACTCTAACTAAGCAAGGCAAAGACACATTCTTAAAACCCCAAAATGCTGAGGATGATGTGACTCTGCAGTTAAAAACATATACTGCTCTTCCAGATGACTGAGTTTGTTCGTATCAATTACACCATGCACCTCAACCTCCATGTATAACTACACCTAGAGTGATCTAATGCCTCTAGTGTTCATAAGTACATGTAGCAACAAACAGACACATACAGACACAAACACAAAAATAGACACAGATACACAGACATACAGAAACAGTGACATGCACGGAGGAAGAGAGATATGTATATGAAGTGAAATAATAAGAAAAAGAGTAATGCTGAGACTCCTAACTCTTCTATTGAGATCCTTGAACTCAGTCCCATGATTGGCTGTGACTATCTGCATCTATATTGGTCAGCTTCTGGTTGAACCTTTCAGTGAATAACCATACCAGGCTCCTGTCAGCAAGCACTTCTTGATATCAGCAATAGTGTTAGGGTTTGGTGTCTGCAAATTGGATGGGTCCCTATTTGGGGCAGTCACTGGATAGCCTTTACCTTAGTCTCTGTTCCATTTTTGTCCCTGTATTCCTTTTGGAAAGGAACATTTGTGGGTTAACAATTTTGAGATAGATGGGTGGACCCATCCCTCAACTGGGGGGCATGCCAATTGACTGGAGGTGTTCTCTACAGGTTTTATTTTCTGTTTATTGCATATTTCAGCTAAAGTCATTTCCATTGGGTCCTGGGAGCCTCTTGATTCCCTGGCATATGGAATTTTCTTGTGGCTATCTCCAGTTCCCCATCCCCCACTGCTACATATTTTTATTCAATTTCCTGACTCTGTACTTTTCTGTTCCTTCTAGGACCTGATCCTTTCCATTTTCCTTTCCCCCTTTTCTCTTCTTCCTAGGTTCCTCCCTCCCTCCCTCTGCCTCCTGTGATTATTTTGTTCACCCTTCTGTGTAGGATTGAAGTAGCCACACTTTGATCTTCCTTCTTCTTAAGGTGCATATGGTTTGTTGGTTGTATCGTGCGTATTCTAAGCTTTTGGGCTAATATCCACTTATCAGTGAGTACATACCATATGTGTTCTTCTGCATCTGGGTTATCTCACTCAGGATGATATTTTCAGATTCCATCCATTTGCTTGTGAATTTCATGAAGTAGTTGCTTTTAATAGCTGAGTAGTCCTGAGCTGAGCTGTGTGTAAATGTACCACACTTTTTGTATCCATTCTTCTGTTGAGATATATCTGGGTTGTTTCTAGTTTCTGGCTCTTATAAATAAGGCTGCTATAAACGCAGTGAAGCGTGTCCTTGCTACATGTTGGTGCATCTTTTGGGTGTATATTTAGTAGTGGTATAGCTAGGGTCTTCAGGTAGAACTATTTCTAATTTTTTGAGAACCATCAAATTGATTTCCTAAAGTGATTTTTTTACCAGATTGTAGTCCTACTAGCAACAGAGAAGTATTCCTCTTTCACCACATCCTTGCCCACACCTGCTGTCCCCTGAATTTTTGATCGTAGCCATTTTGATTGCAGTGTTGGTGAAACTAAGGGCTGTTTTGATTTGCATTTCCCTGATGACTAAGGATGTTCAACATTTCTTTGTGCTTCTCAGCCATTTGAGATTCCTTTGTTGAGAATTCTTTCTTTAGTTCTGTATCCCAATTTTAATAGGGTTATTTGTTTCTCTGGAGACTAACTTCTTGAGTTCTTTGTACATATTTGATGTAAGCCCTCTATTGGACCTAAGGTTGTAATGATGTTTTCATAGTCTGTGGGTTGATGTTCTGTCCTATTGACAGTGTCCTTTGCCTTATAGATCCTTTGCAATTTTATGAGGTTCCATTTGACAATTCTTGATCTTGGAGCATGAACCCTTGGTGTTCTGTTCAGGAACTTTGATTCCCTGTGTCAATAATTTTACAGAATATGAAAAATGCTTTTTTGCATTTTGCATCTTATTTGAGTGTTGTGTCAATGCTTTCTATGGTATCTTCTGCATCTGAGATTCTCTCCTCTATCTTTTGTATTCTTTTCTTGAAGCTTATATCCATGACTCCTTACTTTTTTCCTAGGTTTTCTATGTCCAGAGTTGTTTCCATTTGTGATTTCTTTTTTAAAAATTTTTTATTGGATATATTCTATATTTACATTTAATTTTCCCTTTTCTGGTTACCCACCCCCAAAGGTCCCACATGACCTTTTCCCTCCCCCTGCTCCCTCATCCAACCCTTCCCCTTCCCTGTTCTGGTATTCCCCTACACTGATGTTTTGATCCTTTCCAGCACCAGTGTCCACTCCTTTCTTCTTGTCAGACATCATTTGGTATGTGAATTGTGTCTTTGGTGTCCCAAGATTCTAGGCTAATATCCACTTATCAGTGAGTGCATACCATGGGTATTCTTTTGAGACTGGGTTACCTCACTTATTATGATGTTCTCCAGCTCCATCCATTTCTCTAATAATTTCATGAATTAATTTTTTCTAATGGCTGAATAATATCCATTGTGTATATATACAACATTTTTTTGTATCCATTCCTCTGTTGAGGGACATCTGGGTTCTTTCCAGCTTCTGGCTATTATAAATAAGACTGCTATGAATATAGTGGAGCATGTATCCTTATTGCATGCTGGGGAATCTTCTGGGTATATGCCCAGGAGTGGTATGACTGGGTCCTCCGGAATTATCATGTCAGGTTTTCTGAGGAACCGCCAGACTGACTTCCAGAGTGGTTGTACCAGCTTGCAGTCCCACCAGCAGTGGAGGAGTGTTCCTCTTTCTCCACATCCTCACCAACACCTGATGTCTTCTGAGTTTTTAATCTTAGCCATTCTGACTGGTGTGAGGTGAAATCTCAGGGTTGTTTTGATTTACATTTCTCTAATGACTAATGATGTTGCACATTTTTTAAGGTGTTTCTCAGCCATCCGAATTTCTTCAGGTGAAAAGTCTTTGTTTTGTTCTGTACTCCATTTTTGGATAGGGTTATTTGGTTTTCTGGGGTCTAACTTCTTGTGTTCTTTGTATATATTGGATATTAGCCCTCTGTCAGATGTGGGGTTGGTGAAGATCTTTTCCCAATTTGTTGGTTGCTTTTGACAGTGTCTTTTGCCTTACAGAAACTTTGTAATTTCATGAGGTCCCATTTGTCAATTCTTGATCTTAGAGCATAAGCAATTGTTGTTCTGTTCAGGAATTTTCCCCCTCAGCCAATGTCCTCAAGGGTCTTCCCCAGTTTCTTTTCTATTTGTTTTAGTGTGCTTGTTGATGATAGTTTTAGATATCCTGGGTTTTTTTTATTCCAGATGAATTTGAGAACTGCTCTTTCTAACTCTATGATGAACTGAGTTGGGATTTTGATGGGGATTGCGTTGAATCTGTAGATTGCTTTTGGCAAGATGGCCATTTTTAGTGTATTAATTCTGCCAATCCAAGAACATAAAATATTTTTCCATCTTCTGAGGTCTTAAGCTTGGGATAGCTTGGGTATCTGGTTCTGCCTGCTCAATCCAAGCATCCACCACCAAGATGGCTGCAGTTTTGCCGAGTGCAGGGTCCCCCTCAGGGCTCAGAGCTCATGCCTGGTTGTGACACAGGAACTGCTGCTCTTCCCAGATCACTGCCTGGTGGCCTTGAGTCCCAGTGATTCCAAATTCTGGATATCAGGGGTACCTGGTTCTGCTCGCTTAGTCCAGACTGCCGCAAGGATGCTGGTGGTGGACACTGGGAGTGTGGAGTGTGGCGTGCAGGGTCTCCCACTGGGCAGAGAACCCATGCCCTGCTGGAACACATGAACCACTGCTCTGCTGAGCTCCCATTCTTAGATGACTGGCTGGTGGCCCTTGTCCCCAGAGAACTTAAGCTTGGGATATCTACAGTATCTGGATCTGCCTGCTCAATCTAAGCACCTGCCACCAAGATCCCCAGATAATTCTTAAGTATATTCTAGATTTTTTGCTTATACTCAGTGATGAGGATGGTCTTCAATGCCTCCCCTCATCAAATAAACTTTTCTTTGCAACAGAGGAAGACTAATATGGAAGACCACAACCAATCAAAATGCATAATTATGGAGCCCAGTCTCAATGAGTACAACTGGAATGTACCTCATGCTTTGATATAATTGCAGAGGAGGTGGGTTAGATGGAGTTGGCAGAAAGATTTTAAGACCAAGATCAAGAGTTTTGCTATGAGATTGTGTATCTAAGTAAATTCAGAAGCTATATGAACTCAGAGCCATGAATCATAACCATGAACTCTCACAAATATAATTACATAAATATGAGTAGAACAAGTACAGCAGCAACAGACATACAAACTTGATAGTATAAGACTGAAAAACTCAGCTCCACATAAGAAACAATAGGCAACCAAAGAATACAGAGAGTGGCAGAAATAGTCATTTCTTAGGATGCCAACTAGCTGTAGAACAGTGTCAACTAAAAAACCAGTAATATAGACTGAGCATGTTATTTGTGTGTGTGTGTGTGTGTGTGTGTGTGTGTGTGTGTGTGTGAGAGAGAGAGAGAGAGAGAGAGAGAGAGAGAACATCAATTGGTGCTAAAAAGTGGCAACTAATGTGAAACAAAGAAAGCAGGGAGACATGGGAAGGTTTGAAATGAGGAAACGGAAAGTAAATTATGTTGCTATGCAATAATCTCAAACTTAAATAACCACATAAAATAATTGTAATGATTTTAAAATAGCACCAAATGCTTATTTGAAAAATGAAGCCATTTAAGCTTAAATATAAGTGATGAACAAAGATATGTCATTTTATAACATTGTATGTTTTGAATATTTACAGAATAATTTTTCCCAATATTTATGGCAGGAAAATAACCCAGACACTGAACATTGGAAGAATTGGTCATGAAACTGTGGCAGTCCCATACAATACATAGTTACTAAACTGTTAAGAGCAAGGACTCCTGGTGATTTGCTATATAATGGGTGATTTAATGTACATTATTCCATGATATAGAAGAAGAATGTAAGGAGAAAACAGTCACATAATCTCATTCAGAAATGGAGTGTAATTTACAGTCACTATATACAGAAAAACATGATAATTGTTAACATTTCTTTTGGTGAGAAGAGGATAGAGTACACAAAGCAGAGATCAATAATAATGAGCAACATAAATGTAAGATGAAGTAAAATCTTCACATTAGATAATTTTTCTTTGGCTGTAATGAGATTTCATGAACATGGCAACTTATCAAAGAAAACATTTAATTTGGGGACTGATAATTCCAATGTTAGAGAACATGACCATTAAGGGTGAGTACATGGGAGCAGACAAACATGACAGTGGAGAAGTAGCTGAACCCTGACATCTATTCTCAAGCAT
This sequence comes from Apodemus agrarius, assembly GCA_964023405.1. Lineage (NCBI taxonomy): Eukaryota > Metazoa > Chordata > Mammalia > Rodentia > Muridae > Apodemus > Apodemus agrarius. The sequence goes on along the minus strand of OZ030005.1, from coordinate 34,289,330 downwards.
GAAGCAGAGATATAGTAATAGAGAAAGACAGAGACAGAGAGAGACAGAGTAAGAGACAGAGACAGATAAACAGAGACACACAGAGAGACAGAGAGAGTGATAAAAACCAGAGTTACAGAGACAGAAAAAGAGACAAGACAAAAACAATGATAAACAATGAGAATTCTAACTGGAATGGAATAGATTTTTAAATCTCAAAAGCTCATCCCAGTCAGAGACTTCCTCCAACCAGGTCTCATATTATGATTTTTCTGACAACATTGACCCAACTTTGGACCACCCATTCAAATACAAGAGCCTATTTGGAACATTCTCATTCAAACCAGCACAACTGACTCACTGACACCCACCCCCATACTTGTAGATATGTCATAATTGAAAACTGTGCTTAGTCTAACTATAAATCGTCCTGTAGTCTATCACAGTGTCAACACTATTTAAAAGTCTAAAGTTGTTTCTGAGGCTAAAGCCATGTTTTAAATGTAACTCATTGCCAAATCAAAAACAGAAAATATTACCAAAATACAGAGGCATAGATCACACATTACCATTTCAAAATGGTGGAATAGGGGCAAGTGAGGATACACTAGGTTAGAGCAAATCAAAATCCAGCGGGGCAATCACCAAATTCTGTAACCCCATATCTTGGTATAAATAGGTTGATAAGATTTCTGCACTTTCAATTCTAGGCTTGCAGCACACGTCTCTCGAACTGATTTCACTTTCTCTATGCAGCTCTCTTTGACAGTTATACCATCCTGCTGACTTCTTCAAGCAATACTTGCTTGAATTTAGCTTCACTAATATTTTAAGATGGGGCAAAAGTAGTCACACTATTTGCAAAATATCACAATAATGTACGTTAACCCAGGGATATATTGTTCTCTTCTGACATCTCTTAAGTTTATGTTCATAGTCTATAGTGTATGCAGCACAAGTATCTTCCAAGCATCTACTTAAACCCCACTTATAACATCCAACTGCTTTCCTAGTCCAATATCCTCAATTCTTCCACATTATCCCAAAATTCAGCATAGTTAAACCCATCACAGCAATATTCCAATCTTTTGCTATAACTTTTGTCTTGGTTTAAGTTTCTACTTACCCTGACCAAGGAAACATCTAAAAAACTCAGTAAAGTGCTCATGATTCCTGAGGGTCAGGATCCCTGACTACAATAACAGAGAACATGGTAGTAGGGCAGAAAATATGTAAGGATAACATTGTAGCAATAGCTAATTGAATATGTCTGATACACAAGCATAATTTAGACAGTGATAGAGACACATGGTCAGACACACATATAGATACAGATACACACCCACACACAGAAAGGTATGTGTCTGTTTTGGTTGAATTTTCTACTTACCCTGACCAAAGAAACGTCTAAAAATCTCAGTAAATTGCTCATGATTCCTGAGGCAAGGTATGGATGGAATTTACATTTGCTTTTGAAACTCAAAATACAATCCCAGTTATACATCTCCTCCAACGAGTCTTGTCTCTTTATCACTCTCAAACGGCCCACCAAGTATGCACCAAAATTAAAGTAAATCAGCCTATGTAGGCATTCTCACTCAAATCACCACTGAAATGAACAGCATGAAATTTCTATGAAATAACAGTGCATTGCATATAGGACTGTTTCTAATTATGATTTTTTTTTGCCACAAGGAAAAAATATTAGTTTATAAGTTGGACTCTTACAGTCACTCGCTTAAGAAAATGTGTTGAACTGTTCTGCTTTGATTAACCCATACTATGTTCACTTAATTTTGCTTCAATTTAAAATATCACATAGTGTAACTTTAAAATTGGAATATAATTTCATAGAAAATGTTATTAAATGTGTACACTTTAAGCAATAAATACTGTTGGTTGAAGAGAATGTTGTAAACATGACAAAGGTTTGATTTAAACGGAACCTAGTCTAGACGACCTCATTGGAAATTTGTCATGAGTGAATTAGACATTCAAACACAGGGCTCATCATGGGAAAAACGAGAGTAAACATGAGCATGGCATTGTGAAGAGAGAAAACAACAGAAGACTGTCTTTCTCCACCTTCAGGCTCTCAATGTTGTTGATGTAAATCATTACAAAACCTGACAGCCATCTTCCAATGTTGAAAATAAAAGATACAGTGAACTTGAAGGTGAGGACTCCATTGGGCAAATAGAGATTTAATAGAATTCTCTTGGGAATATATATTTGATTACTAAGCAATATATATAAGAAAGACCATCACAATATATCATTTGTAACCCACATTAGTCAATAAGGACAAAGATTATATAGTGTATCTGTTTAAATCTTGAAACACTGACAAAAAAGCATTTTTTCTGAAATAACGTTTGCAACATATAAACATTCTTTAAGCACTATAAATTTCAGCAGCTCAGGAAATGCAGCTCTTCCCTGTCCTTCCTTTTGCCTTCTAGTGAAGAATGGTTTTATTAACAATGGTCAACAGCACTCATGGTCCCCAGAATACTTGGAAATAATCCCATCAAGATGGTAAAGCCCTCAGTAACACAGCAACAGAAATTATACAGTTAATATTTGTATAACAACTACCACAACTACCACAAAGATGATTGTAATTTTTTAACTTATTGATAATTAAGTAACAAACTGAATAAGGTTGTTAAAATATCCCACAAAAATAAGAAAAACAAATTCTCTCTCAAGACCATTTCTGTCTAATGAAAGTATTTATCTGCTGCACTGGACTGTCTCCAGTTCTTCATGAGTTCCTTAAGACCCACTCTCAGCAACTTCATGCTCCTCAGGAGTGTCCTGCATGGCTCTCTCCAGGAATAGTTTGAGAGTTTTCATCTTGAATTCACTATGGTGTGCAATGGAGCCAACACGAAAGTAAATGATGGGTTTGACAGTGCTGTTAATACAGGATACAATAACTGTTTCATCAAAAAAATCACAATGTCTCTTAATCCATTGGCCAAGGAGCCCAAAAGGAAGACCGAATATCAGGAAGAATAGCACTCTGAATGCAATGGTCACACACAGCCTGGTCACAGGGATCCGCTGGGAGCCACAGAAGATCCTGACAAGTAGGATGAGGCTGGACCCACAGAGAACCACAAATAATAAAATTTTCCATACAGTAATTATAATATCCAATGTGTGACAGCAAATAGAGTCAGGATCATGAAACAGTAAAGAACATGCCTTTCCATCCAGAAATGTAAACATCAGGGACAGACCCCAAAGCAATATACAGATGACAGATGATGTGTGTCTTGGACGTTGACAGCTATACCAGATAGGCCACATGACAGACAGGCAGCGTTCAATGCCAATGGTTGTAAGAATGCTCAGGCTTGAAAGATATGGAAATGTTGGCACAAAAATAAAAAGTGATAGGATTTCACTGGAAATATTGTCGATGGTGTAAATGATAAGAACACAAAATACAAACTGAGAGAACAGGAAGAAAATGTCAGCTATAGCAAGGTTGAAGATATAGACAAAGAAGGCATTCTTGTGCATCTGGAAGCCCATCACCCACAAAACTATGGCATTTAGTACCATCCCAAACAGGGAAATGATGAGGGAAAGCAAAATCATGGTTTGGAACTTGATGTCACAACCTGAAGTATCACTGGGTTTACTAGATGCTCTGAAGTCAGTTTCCAAAGTTGAGATGCTTGGATCCTTACTTAGGAAATCTCCAATTCTGTTCCTGGAACAAAATAAACAAAATTCATGAGCACATGCTATGTTCTTTCTGATTAAGGAACACCCTGCTAAGTGGTAATTACTGACCTGCTTTATAAGGAGGATAAACAGGATTGGAGTGATTAAGTAATTTATCTAAACCAGTATTTCTGGAGCCTTAATTTATATTTAAATTGCATTTATTTGCACTATGTACAATCTATGTCCTGTATGGATATTAGTATAGTTGTGTCTCCCGTATGGACACTCAGTTTCTCATGTTGTGTCAGAAAGAGATCTCTGAATCCAGCTTCCTTTCTGACCTAAGGCTGTTTATTCTCTGTTGCATGAACTCAGGAACCAGAAGATTGAACCTCAGCTACTCTCAGTCCTGGCAGGTGTAAGCTATCAAATGGAGAAATGTGGAAATCATGAGTGACAGTCATGAAGGGAATGTTCAGTCCTGTTAAGACCAGAATGAAAAGAACTAGTTGTATAGGCTAGAGCGACTCAGCCTCCAATTCAGATTTGAAATTTGAAAGCAGGAAAGTCTTTGTTGACATTAAGTACTTTTCTATTGTCTGTTGCTACATCACAAGTGTACATTTCTCTATTGAGTCACATTGAATAATTGAGAATATTTACTGATTTATTATTATTAAAAATTATACATACACATTCATATATATGTATATGTACATATAATCATAAGTTATATGTGATAATTATTCACAAATGAATAAATTAATGATAAATCCCATGGTAGTTACAAATTTCAATGAAATGTTTTTGCAAATATTTTAGAGTAAGTACCACAAAATACAAAGAAGAATGAAAAAAATCATTATTGGTACTTTTGTCTAAGGAAGACACAGTAGGTTTGAAAGAATTGTTTATCCTGAAAGATAGATAATGATGGAATTTTTCATTTCCCAACACAAGAATGCTTATTACATGGCTCTATTGATGACCTAAAGGTATTTCAGCCCAGAATTTATGTTTTGTTTTTGAGACTAAGTGAATTTCTAACACTGTTCAGGATTAAATAAACACATTTGGAGAAAATAAAAAAGAAGGAAGTATGTAATAACTTTGAATACCCATGACTCAATTCAGAAGAAGACAAATGTTTGGATGCTTCAGTTCTACTTAGAAGTGGGAACAAAATAATCGTGGGAGGTGGAGTGTGGGAGGGACTTGAGAAGAAGAGAAAAGGGGGAGTGAAGGGGAAAACGGGGCAGGATCAGTTTGGGGAGGAAAAAGGGGAGCTGTGCTGAATGTTAGGAAATTGAATACAGGTATGTAGCAATGGGAGATGGGAAACTGGAAGTAGCTACCAAAAAGTCCAGGAAAACAAGAGTCTCTGAAGACCCAACGTGGATGACATTAGCAGAAATATCCAACAAAATGGAGAGAGAACCTGCAGAGACCATATCCAGAGGTTAGGCATGGCCTCCATTTGAGAAAGGGGGTCACCCACCCAGCTCAAAATTTTAACACAGAATTGCTCTTATCTAAAAGAAATACAGGGACCAAATGTGGAACAGACTGAAGGAAAGGCCATCCAGAGACTGCTCCACCTGGGGATCCATCACATATGTAGCCAACAAACCCAAACACTATTGCTGATGCCAGAAGTGCTTGCTGACAGAAGCCTGGTATAGTTGTCCCCTGAGAGGCTCTTTCAGAACCTGACCAATTCAGATGTGGATGCTTGCTGCCAACCATTGGACTGAGCACTGGGATTCCAATCGAGGAATAAGAGGAAGGTCTGAAGGAGCTAAAGGTGTTTGTAACTCCATAGGAAGAACAACATTATCAACAACCAGACCCCCCTCCCGAGCTCTCAAGTACTAAGAAATCAACCAAAGAATACACATGGAGAGATACATGGCTCCAGCTGCATATGTAGCAGAGGATGGCATTATCAGGAATCACTGGGTGGGGAGACCCTTGATTCTGTGAAGACTCGATGCCCCAGCATAAGAGAATGGTAGGCCTGTGAAGTGAGAGTGGGTGGGTAGTGGGGGAATCCCCTCATAGAAGCATGGGGAGGGGAAGGAGATAGGAGGTTTTCAGAGGGGAAACTGGGAAGGGGGATAACATTTGAAATGTAAATAAATAAAATAACCAATAAAGATTATTAATAAAAAAACAAAAAAAAAAGGAAAAATGAGTTTTCAGGTACTTTATTTGCCTGTGGGAATCTATTTTAAGTAACCATGGATTGTTAGACAGATATATTGTGATACATGCACACACACACACACATGCAAACACACACATGTATGTATGTATGTATGTATGTCCGTGTATAATATTAGGCAGTAGCTAGAGACCCAAAATCTGCACAAGTGCTGCACATTCCCTTTGCTTCCCCATAATAATTATATTTTCAGACCCTATTGCTCAAGATACTATACATACACATTAACTGTAAAAATTATATAGAATAAGCTGGCTCTGATATGAAACCTTCTTGCCCTGCTGGCTAACATTCTTAGTCCAAGAAAATGCTATGAAGGCTCCTGTGAGACAAAACATATCTATGGTCTTGCTTAGCTATGAATTATACACTCTATGAGACAAACTTGCTAGGTAAGATATACTCCCTTGTGCAATTGTGGTAGTATAGTTTTGTAGGTAACTAACTGCATTATGATTGATTTTCAAGCCATAGGAAGTAGTATTTACTTAGCGGTGGAAATCAGATACAAAAGGCAAGATTGGGGAAATCATGTGCACTATAGTGAAACTGAATTCACATTTTGAACTAAATAGACATAACATTGAGTTGCTCTCTGAATATTTCTTTTTATACTCACGTATAAACATTACATACAGCCTTAGTCAGAGAAGCTTCTTTTCCAAAAAGATTGTTGTAAATAAAGAGATTTACAAAACCAAAAGTTATTGAGGATAAATAATTGTTGTGGTTTAGCTCTAAGAAAGTAGTTTAGATTATTTTCCTTTAGTCTCAGGAAACTTTGCAGAAGAAAAAAGAAAAGATATGTAAGAGCAGAAAACATAAGGAGAAGAGTTTCAAAATGACACCTCCTTACCAAGACACATTTATTCTAGTCACAGACTCAGAGCTCTTCGGATTACCCACAAAGGCTGTGCACAGAAATTTTCTCATTAATAGCCAGGCATGAATTTTATCTCTCTCATCTGAATAATTGGCTAACATCAGTCTCAAGGATAGGAGAAAGCATTGCCTTCATCCATGTTCTCACTAGTAACCAAAGTATGTCCTGATAGCTCAAATCACCCAATTTACATACATGATAAATATTACAAAACAAAGCTAGAAATCAAAATCTCAAAATTTAACTAATGGGAGGATATTGACAGGTATGGCAGGATACTTGAGAGAGATGGGTAGAGCAATAAGAGTACATTGTGGCATAAATAAAATGATTAAAGTTCAAAATAAATCAATATTGAATCCCTATTCAACACACACAAAACACAGGTTCTGTGCAATCACAGTAAAAGCCAGCTCTGGGTTTTTACAACAGATGATAAAGCTCCACACTCCATGTTACTTTTATGACTTGGATGTAAGTTAAACATGCCATGCAACTTTTCAAAAATATGTACATTATTCATAAATTATATTATTTGGGTTGCTTGTAATCATTCATTTTTTTGAAAATGTTTCATTTTTATTAATTGGTTATTTTATCTATTTACATTTCAAGCATTGCTCCACTTCCCAATACCTCCTCCTCAAACCCACTCCCCTTCATATCTAAGAGGGTGATCCCCCACTCACTCCTGCCTCACCCCTCTATTTTCCCCCTATACATGAGCAACAATCCTCCATACATATATGTTTGTTACTGAGACAGAAATCCTCAAATATAATGTACTCCTTCCACTGCAGAAAACACAGGTGATTGGGGTACTGGCAGAACTCTGTTTTAAGAACAGAATTCTCACCATAGCAGCATATCTGAGTAGATGAGATTAGAGAAGATTGGGAAAAGCACAAGGGAGAACATTACTTTGATTCACAGGCTTCCATAAGTCCAGTCTGCAACCCAAAATACTGTCATGAAGGACATTTGATGACTTCTTCTTGAGAAATACAAGAGACTTCCTGAATTCTCCATCTCAAGATGTAGTTATACAGTCACAGAGTAAGAAAAACAGGTAACAGCCTGGGAAGAATGTCTCAAAAAAAATCTTACCTTCCCTCCATTCTGCTTATGTGTGGTGATAAGCTATCTGTGGCAAACAGATATGTCTCCTGAGTCAGTTGTCAATAAGAATTATGCTTAGTAGAGAGACTGCATGAAAGCTGGTTCTTGTGGAAGATTTCTCAGGTGAAGAGTGATCTGTGGTTTCTTGTACTAGGATCTGCCCTGTGTGTCACTCCTTTGAGTCATGCTCTTCACAAGCCTGTTATCAAATATTGGCCAGTATCCTATCTCTAATTTTCTCTTCATACCAACTCCCAAGGCACCTCTTCACTGTTAGTGCCTTTTTTTTTACTTCTTGTGTCCAGAAAGTGAGCAATGTCAAGCAATGTGAGCCAGTGATGTAGCATTGTCTGAGTATCATAACTAAATTTATGTTTGTACGACTAAACAATGAAGAAGCAATAAACTATGAGGATACTGATCAAATCAGGTGAATTGCAGAACAGTGACTGAAAAATACATCATATAGGAGTTTAGGTTTTGAAAGTAGAAGATTTCCTTCTCTCAGAAATCTAGCCTAGGCAAGGATCCAGGGGATGTGTGGCTTGCAGGCTCCTAGGACATCCTCCTTACTGGTACACTGGCCAAGAATGAGGTCAACTAAACATACCAGTCTGCAATCCCACAAGCAGTGGAGGAGTTTTCCTCTTTCTCCACATCCTCACCAGCATCTCTTTTCTCCTGAGTTTTTGATCCTAGCCATTCTGACCCCTGTGAGGTGAAATTTCAGGGTTGCTTTGGTTTGCATTTCCCTGATGACTAACTAAGGATGTTGAACATTTCTTTAGGTGCTTCTCAGACATTCCATATTCCTCAGGTGAAAATTCTTTGTTTAGCTCTGTACCCAATTTTTGATGGGGTTATTTGACTTTCTGGAATTTACCTTCTTGAGTTCATTGTATAGCTTGGATATTAGCCCTCTGTCGGATGAAGGGTTGGTAAAGATCTTTTCCCAATTTGTTGGTTGCTCTTTTGTCCTTTCTTTATTTCTTTTTGTTGTTTTTATTCAAGACTAGGTTTCTATGTGTAGCCTTGGTTGTACTGGAACTCACTCTGTATACCAGGCTTGCCTTGTACTCAGAAATCTGCCTGCCTCTGTCTCCCAAGTGCTGGGATTAAAGGTTTGTGCCACCACTGCCCAGCCGTTTTTTCCGTTGCCTTACAGAAACTTTGTAATTTTATGAGTTCCCATTTGTCAATTCTTTTTTTTATTTTCTATATTCTTTGTTTACATTCCGAAGGCTTTCCCCTTTCCCAGTTTATCCTTCACTCTATGTCCCATGAGTCCTCTTCCCCCCCTGCTCCCGCCACCTCCATCCTATTCCCCCACCAACCTCCCCCCCACCCCGTGCCTTTTTCTATTCTGGTACTCTCCTAAAAAACTGGATACAGTCTTTTCAGGACCAGGGTCCTCTCCTTCCCTCTTCTTGGGAATCTTTTCATTTGCTAATTATGCCTTGAGTATTCAGAGCTTCTGGGCTCATTAATATCCACTTATCAGTGATTGCATTTCATGTGTATTCTTTTGTGATTGGGTTATCTCACATAGGATGATATTTTCTAGATCCAACCATTTGCCTACAAATTGCATGAGTTCATTATTTTTAATTGCTGAATAGTATTCCATTGTATAAACATAGCATATTTTCTGTATCCATTCCTCCTTTGAGGGACATCTGGGCTCCTTCCAACTTCTGGCTATTATAAATAAGGCTGCTATGAATATAGTTGACCATGTGTCTTTATTGTATGCAGGGGAATCCTCTGGGCATATGCCCAGGAGTGGTATCACAGGGTCCTCTGGAAGTGTCATGCACAATTTTCTGAGGAACCGCCAGACTGATACCAGAGCGGTTGTACCATCTTGCAGTCCCACCAACAGTGTAGGAGTGTTCCTCTTTCTCCACATCCTCACCAGCACCTGTTGTCTCTTGAGTTTTTAATCTTAGCCATTCTGTCTTGTGTGAGGTGGAATCTCAGGTTTGGTTTGATTTGCATTTCCCTGATGACTAATGATGTGGAACATCTCTTAAGGTGCTTCTCGGCCATCTGAATTTCTTCAGGTGAAAATTCTTTGTTTAGCTCTGTACCCCATTCTTTGATTGGGTTATTTGGTTCTTTGGGGTCTAAATTCTTGAGTTCTTTGTATATATTGGATTTTAACCCGCTGTCGGATATAGGGTTGGTGAAGATCTTTTCCCAATTTGTTGATGGCTGTTTTTTCCTTCTGACAGTGTCCTTTGCCTTACAGAAACTTTGTAATTTTATGAGGCCCCATTTGTCAATTCTTGATCTTAGAGCATAAGCTATTGGTGTTCTGTTCAGGAACTTTCACCCTGTGCCCATGTCCTCCAGGTCTTCCTCAGTCTTTTCTATTAGGTTCAGTGTTTCTGGTTTTATGAGGAAGTTCTTGATCCACTTGGAGTTGATCTTAGTGCAAGGAGATAAGAGTGGGTCAATTCGCATTCTTCTGCATGTTGATCTTCAGTTGAACAAGCATCATTTGTTGAAAAGGCTGTCTTTTTTCCACTGGATGGTTGTAGCTCCTTTATCAAAGATGAAGTGACCATAAGTCTGTGGGTTCATTTCTGGGTCTTCAATTCTATTACACTGATCTACTTCCCTGTCGCTGTATCAATATCATGCAGTTTTTAACACAATTGCTCTGTAGTACTGCTTGAGGTCAGGGATATTTATTCCCGCTGAAGTCCTTTTATTGTTGAGAATAATTTTAGCCATCCTGGGATTTTTGTTATTCCAGATAAATTTGAGAATTGCTCTTTCTAGATCTATGAAGAATTCATTTGTCCTTTGCCTTACAGAAACTTTGTAATTTTATGAGGTCCCATTTGTCAATTCTTGACTTTAGAGCACAAGCTATTGGTGTTCTGTTCAGGAAAATTTCCCCTCTGCCCATGTGCTCAAGGCTCTTCCCAAGTTACTTTTGTATTAGTTTCAGTGTGTCTGGTTTTATGTGGAGGTCCTTGATCCATTTGGACTTGAGCTTAGTACAAAGAGATAAGAATGGATCTATTTGGATTCTTCTGCATGCTGACCTCCAGATGAACCAGTACCATTTGTTGAAAAGGTTATCTTTTTTTCCACTGAATGGTTGTAGTTCCTTTGTCAAGTGACCATAGGTGTGTGGGTTCATTTCTTGGTCTTCAATTATATTCCATTGATCTACTTGCCTGTCACTGTACCAATACCATGCAGTTTTTAACACTGTTGCTCTATAGTACTGCTTGAGATTGGGAATAGTGATTTATCCAGAAGTTCTTTTATTGCTGAGAATACTTATAGCTATCCTTATTTTTTGTTATTCCAGATGAATTTTCTCTTTCTACTTCTATGAAGAATTGAGCTGGGATTTTGATGGGGTTTGCATTGAGTCTGTATATTGCTTTTGGCAAGATGGCCATTTTTACTATGTTAATCCTGCCATTCCACAAGCATGGGAGATCTTTCCATTTTCTGAGGTTTTCTTCAATTTCTTTCTTCACAGATGTGAAGTTCCTGTCATACAGATCTTTCACTTATTTGGTTAGAGTCACACCAAGATACTTTATATTGTTTGTGTCTTTTTTGAAGGGTGTCATTTCCCTAATTACATTTCAGCCTGTTTATATTTTGAGTATAGGAAGGCTACTGATTTGCTTGAGTCAATTTTATATCCAGCCACTTTGTTGAAGTTGTTTATCAGCTGTAGGAATTCTCTGGTGGAGTTTTTTTGGGGTCAATTAAGTATACTATCATACCATTTGCAAATAGTGATAATTTTTCTTCTTCCTTTCCAATTTGTATCCCTTTGACCTCCTTTTGTTGTCTAATTGCTCTAGCTAGAACTTCAAGTGCTATAATGAGTAAATATGGAGAGAGAGGACATCCTTGTCTGGTCCCTGATTTTAGAGGATTTTTTCAAGATTTTCTCCATTTAGTTTGATGTTGGCGATTGGTTTGCTGTATATTACTTTTGCTATGTTTAGGTATGGGTCTTGAATTCCTGATCGTTCCAAAGCATTCAAACTGAAAGGATGCTTAATTTTGTCAAATGTTTTTTCAGCAATTAATGAAATGACCATGTGTTTTTTTTCTTTAAGTAGTGGATTACAATGATGGATTTTCATATATTGAACTATCCCTGCATCCCTGAGATGAAGCCTACTTGATCATGGTGAATGTTCATTGTGATGCATTCTTGGATTCAGTGACAAGAATTTATTGAGTATTTTCGTGTCAATATTCATAAGGGAAATTGGTCTAAAATTCTCTTTCTTTGTTGGATGTTTGTGTGGTTTTGGTATCAGCGAAATTGTGGCTTCTCAGAATGAGTTGTGTAGTGTTCCTTCTATTTCTATTTTGAGGAATAGTTTGAAAAGTTTTGGTGTTAGGTCTTCTTTGACGGTCTGATAGAATTCTGAACTAAAACCACGTTGTCCTGGCAATGACCTCTTCTATTTCTTTAGGGGTCATGGGACTATTTAGATGGTCTATCTGAACCTGACTAAACTTTGGTAGATGGTATCTGTCTAGGAAACTGTCCATTTCCTCCAGATTTTCCAGTTGTGTTGAATATAGGTTTTTGTAGTAGAATCTAATAATTTTTTGAATTTCTTAATTTTCTGTTGTTATTTTTCCCTTTTCATTTCTGTTTTGTTAATTTGGATACTGTCTCTGTGCCCTCTGGTTAGTCTGGCTAAGGTTTATCTATCTTGCTGATATTCTCAAAGAACCAGCTCCTGGATTTTGTTTTTATTTCTGGTATAGTTCTTTTTGTTTCAAATTGGTTGATTTCAGCCCTGAGTTTGATGATTTACTGCCTTCTACTCCTCTTGGGTATATTAGCTTCTTTTTTTCTAAAGCTTCCAGGTGTGCTGTTAATCTTCTATTGTGTGCTCTCTCCAGCTTCTTTTTGGGGGCACTTAAAGCTATGAGTTTTCCTCTTAGCACTACTTTCATTGTGTCCCATAATTTGGGCATGTTGTACCTTCATTTTCTTTCTTTTTTAATATATTATTTATTGGATATATTCTATATTTACATTTCATTTCCATTTTTCTGGTTCCCCATCCCCCAAAGGTCTCACATGCCCTTTTCAAACACCCTGTTCCCCCATCCACCCATTCCCACTTCCCTGTTCTGGTATTCCCCTACACTGATGTTTTGATCCTTTCCAGCACCAGTGTCCACTCATTCCTTATTGTTGGATATCATTTGATATATGGATTGAGTCTTTTGTGTCCCAAGAATCTAGGCTAATATCCACTTATCAGTGAGTGCATACCATGGGTATTCTTTTGAGACTGGGTTACCTCACTTAGTATGATGTTCTCCAGCTCCATGCATTTGTCTAAGAATTTCATGAATTCATTGTTTCTAATAGCTGAATAGTACTCCATTGTGTATATATGCCACATTTTTTGTATCCATTGCTCCGTTGAGGGACATCTGGGTTCTGTCCAGCTTCTGGCTATTATAAATAAGGCTCCTATGAACATAGTGGAGCATGTATCCTTATTGCATGCTGGGGAATCTTCTGGGTATATTCCCAGGAATGGAATGGCTGGGTCCTCCGGAATTATCATGTCCAGTTTTCTGAGGAACCGCCAGACTGACTTCCAGAGTGGTTGTACCAGCTTGCAGTTCCACCAGAAGTGGAGGAGTGTTCCTCTTTCTCCACATCCTCGCCAACGCCTGATGTCTCCTGAGTTTTTAATCTTAGCCATTCCGACTGGTGTGAGGTGAAATCTCAGGGTTGTTTTGATTTGCATTTCTCTAATGACTAATGATGTTGCACATTTTTTAAGGTGTTTCTCAGCCATCCGAATTTCTTCAGGTGAAAAGTCTTTGTTTAGCTCTGTACCCCATTTTTGGATAGGGTTATTTGTTTTTCTAGGGTATAACTTCTTGAGTTCTTTGTATACATTGGATATTAGCCCTCTGTCGGATGTGGTGAAGATCTTTTTCCAATTTCTTGGTTGCCTATTTGTCCTTTAGACAGTGTGTTTTGCCTTACAGAAACTTTGTAATTTTATGAGGTCCCATTTGTCTATTCTTGATCTTAGAGCATAAGCAATTGGTGTTCTGTTCAGGAATTTTCCCCCTCAGCCAATGTCCTCAAGGGTCTTCCCCAGTTTCTTTTCTATTCGTTTTAGTGTGCCTGGTTTTATGTGGAGGTCCTTGATCCACTTGGAGTTGAGCTTAGTGCAAGGAGCTAAGAGTGGACCGATTCTCATTCTTCTGCATGTTGACCTCCAGTTGAGCCAGCACCATTTGTTGAAAAGGCTATCTTTTTCCCACTGGATGTTTTCAGCTCCTTTGTCGAAGATCAATTGGCCATATATGTATGGGTTCAATTCTGGGTCTTCGATCCTATTCCATTGATCCACCTCCCTGTCACTGTACCAATACCATGCAGTTTTTAACACTACTGCTCTGTGGTATTGCTTGAGATCCGGGATATAGTTTCCCCCAGAAGTTCTTTAATGTTGATGATAGTTTTAGCTATCCTGGGATTTTTGTTATTCCAGGTGAATTTGAGAATTGCTCTTTCTAACTCTATAAAGATTTTAGTTGGGATTTTGATGGGGATTGCATTCAATCTGTATATTGCTTTTGGCAAGATTGCCATTTTAACGATATTAATCCTGCCAACCCAAGAGCATGGAAGATTTTTCCATTTTCTGATGTCTGCTTCAATTTCCCTATTCAGATACCTGAAGTTTTTGTCATAGAAATCTTTCACTTGTTTGGTTAGAGTCACACCAAAATACTTTATATTGTTTGTGGCTATTGTGAAGGGTGTCATTTCCCCAATTTCTTTCCCAGCCTGCTTATCCTTTGTGTATAGGAAGGCTACTGATTTGCTTGAGTTGATTTTATAACCAGCCACTTTGCTGAAGTTGTTTATCAGCTGTAGGAGTTCTCTGGTGGAGTTTAAGTATACTATCATATCATTTGCAAATAGTGATAGTTTGACTTCTTCCTTTCCAATTTGTATCCATTGACTTCCTTATGTTGTCAAATTTCTCTAGCTAGTACCTGAAGTACTATATTGAAGAGATATGGTGATAGGGGGCAGCCTTGTCTAGTCCCTGATTTTAGTGGGATTGCTTCAAGTTTCTCTCCATTTTCCTTGATGTTGGCTATAGGTCTGCTGTAAATTTCTTTTACTATGTTTAGGTATGGGCCTTGAATTCCTGCTCTTTCCAAGACTTAGCATGAAAGGATGCTGAATTTTGTCAAATGCTTTTTCAGCATCCAATGAGATGACCATGTGGTTTTTTTCTTTGTGTTTGCTTATATAGTGGATTACGTTGATGGATTTCCGTATATTGAACCATCCCTGCATCCCTGGGATGAAGCCAACTTGATCATGGTGAATGATCTTTTTGATGTGTTCTTGGATTTGGTTGGCAAGAATTTTATTGAGTATTTTTGCATCGATGTTCATAAGGGAGATTGGTCTGAAGTTCTCTTTCTTAATTGGATCTTTTTGTGGTTTTGGTATCAGGGTAATTATGGCTTCATAGAATGAGTTGGGTGGCATTCCTTCTGTTTCTATTTTGTGAAATAGCTTGAAGAGTATTGGTATTAGGACTTCTTTGAATGTCTGATAGAATTCTGCACTAAAACCATCTGGTCCTGTGCTTTTTTTGGTTTGAAGACTTTCTATGACCTCTTGTATTTCCTTGGGGGTTATGGGACAGTTTAGGTGATCTATTTTATCCTGATTTAACTTTTGGTATTTGGCATCTGTCTAGAAGATTGTCCATTTCCTCCATATTCTCCAGTTGTGTTGAGTATAGACTTTTGTAGTATGATCTGATGATTTTTTAAATTTCCCCAGTTTCTGTTGTTATATCTCCCTTTTCATTTCTAATTTTGTTGATTTGAATACTGTCTCTGTGCCCTTTGTTAAGTCTGGCTAGGGGTTTATCTATCTTGTTGATTTTCTTAAAGAACCAGCTCCTGGTTTTGTTGATTCTTTGTATGGTTCTCTTTGTTTCAACTTTATTGATTTCAGCCCTGAGTTTGATGATTTCCTGTCTTCTACTCCTCCTGGGTGAAATAGCTTCTTTTTGTTCCAGAGCTTTCAGGTTTGGCATTAAGTTGCTAGTATATGCTCTCTCCTGTTTCTTTTTGGAGGCACTCAGGGCTAAGAGTTTTCCCCTTAGCACTGCTTTCATTGAGTCCCATAGATTTGGGTATGTTGTTCCTTCATTTCCATTAAATTCTAAAAAGTCTTTGATTTCTTTCTTTATTTCTTCCTTGACTAAGCTATCATTGAGTAGAATATTGTTCAGTCTCCATGTATATGAAGATTTTCTCTTGTTTTTGTTGCTATTGAAGAACACTCTTACTCCATGGTGATCAGATAAGAAGCATGGGATTAGTTCAATCTTTTTATATTTGTTGAGTTCTGTCTTGTGGCCAATTATGTGGTCGATTTTGGAGAAGGTACCATGAGGTGATGAGAAAAAGGTATAGTCTTTTGCTTTAGGATGAAAAGTTCTATATATATATATCTGTTAGATCCAATTGGTCCAAAGTTTCAATGAGTTTCCCTGTGTCCCTGTTTAGTTTCTGTTTTCCTGATCGGTCCATTGAGGATAGTGAAGTGTTGAGGTCCCCCACAATTATTGTGTTATGTACAATGTGTGCTTTGAGCTTTAGTAAAGTTTCTTTTACCAATGAGGGTGCCCCTGCATTTGGAGCATAGATGTTAAGAATTGTGAGTTTTTCTTGGTGGATTTTTCCTTAAACCAGCAAAAAGTGACCTTCTGTGTCTCTTTTGAAGATTTTAGGTTGAAAGTCAATTTTATCTGACATTAGTATTGGTATTCCAGCTCGCTTCCTGTGACCATTTGCTTGCTAAATTTTCTTCCAGCCTTTTACTCTAAGGTAGTGTTGGTCTTTGACCTTGAGGTGTGTTTCCTGTATGCAGCAAAATGTAGGGTCCTGCTTCCGTATCCAGTCTGTTAGTCTTTGCCTTTTTATTGGGGAATTGAGTCCATTGATGTTAAGAGATATTAAGGAATAGTGATTATTTCTTCCTGTCATTTTGATGTTATTTTTGTTTTTGAGTGGTTATCTTCTTTTGAGTTTGATGGGAGAAGGTTACTATCTTGCTTTTTCTGGGGTGCAGTCTCCCTCCTTGTATTGGGATTTTCCTCCTATTATCCTTTGTAGAGCTGGGTTAGTGGAAAGATATTGTGTAAATTTGTTCTTGTGGAATATTTTGATTTCTCCATCTATGTTGATTGAGAGTTTTGCTGGTTATAGTATTATTGGCTGACAATTGTGTTCTCTTAGGGTTGCATGAGATCCTCCCAGGATCTTCTAGCTTTCCTGGTCTCTGGAGAGAAGTCTGGTGTGATTCTGATAGGTCTTCCTTTATATGTTACTTGGCCTTTTTCTCTTACTGCCTTTAAAATTCTTTCTTTGTTTAGTACATTTAGGGTTTTGATTATTATGTGACAGGAGATATTTCTGCTCTGGTCCAGTCTGTTTGGAGTTCTGTAAGCTTCTTGTATATTCATGGGCATCTCTCTCTTTAAGTTAGGGAAGTTTACTTTCATAATTTTATTGAAGATTTTTGCTGGCCCTTTAACTTGTAGATCTTCACTCTCTTCTATCCCTATAATCCTTAGGTTTGGTCTTCTTATTGTGTCCTGGATTTCCTGGATGTTTTGGGTTACAAGCATTTTGCATTTTGTATTTTCTTTGACTGTGTAGTCAATGGTTACTATGGTATCTTCAGCATCTGAGATTCTTACCTCTATCTCTTGTATTCTGTTGTTGATATTTGTATCTACGACCCCTGATTTCTTCCCAAGGTTTTCTATCTCCAAATTGGTTTCCCTTTGTGATTTCTTAGTTGTTACTACCTCTGTGTTCAGATCTTGGATGTTTTTGCTCAGTTCCTTCACTTGTTTGTGTTTTCTTGCAATTCTTTAAGAGATTTTTGTGTTTCCTCTTTCATAACTTCTGCCTGTTGACTCAATTTCTCCTGCATTTCTTTAAGTGATTTTTTTCATTTTTTCCTTATTGGCTTGTGTCTGTTGATCCATATTCTCCTGGAATTCTTTAAGTGATTTTTGTGTTTGCATTGTAAGTGCTTCTACCCTATTCATGTTCCCCTGCATTTCTTTTTATTTCATTTTATTTTCTATATTCTATGTTTACATTCCAAAGGCTTTCCCCTTTCCCAGTCCCCCCCATACATCCCATGATTCCTCTCCCCCCAACTATTCCCCAATCATCCCCCCCCACGATTTCTCTTTTCTGGGTCTACAAAACTGGATCCAATCTTTACAGGCCCAGGGTCCTCTCCTTTCTTCTTCTTGTGAATCATTTGACTTGCTAATTGTGCCTTGAGTATTTAGGGCTTCTGGGCTCATTAATATCCACTTATCAGTGATTGCATTTCATGTGTATTCTTTTGTGATTGGGTTAACTCACTTAGGATGATATTTTCCATATCTGACCATTTACCTACAAATTGCATAAATTCATTATTTTTAATTTCTGAGTAGTATTCCATTGTATAAATATACCACATTTTCTGTATCCATTCCTTCTTTGAGGGATATTTGGGCTCCTTCCAATTTCTGGCTATTATAAACAAGGCTGCTATAAACATAGTGGAGCATGTGTCTTTATTGTATGCAGGGGAATCCTCTGGGTTTTGCCCAGGAGTGGTATGCCAGGGTCCTCTGGAAGTGACATGCCCAATTTTCTGAGGAACCGCCAAACTGATTTCCAGAGCGGTTTTACCATTTTGCAATCCCACCAACAGTGGAGGAGTGTTCCTCTTTCTCTACATCCTCGCCAGCACTTGTTGTCTCTTCAGTTTTTAATCTTAGCCATTCTGACTGGTGTGAGGTGGAATCTCAGGGTTGTTTTGATTTGCATTTCCCTGATGACTAATGATGTGGAACATCTCTTAAGGTGTTTCTCGGCCATCCAAATTTCTTCTGGTGAAAATTCTTTGTTTAGCTCTGTACGTTTTTTGTGTTCGTCTAGCAACATCATGACCAGTGCTTTTATATTCAACTCTTGTTTTTCTGGTGTGTTGGGGTTTCCAGGAGTTGTTGTGGTTGGCGAATTGGGTTTAGATGGTGCCATATTGCCTTGATTTCTGTTAGTAACGTTCCTACATTTGCCTTTTGCCATCTGTTCATCTCTAGAGTTAGTTGGTGTTATTGTTACTGGTTGGAGTTTGAAGCTCCTGTGAGTGTGACCTTTGGCGCTGCTGTAGTAGAGGGTGTCCATGCTCCTGACCCCAGCTGCCAGTCATCCGTTGTGACCTGAGGCAAGATGGCAGACTCACTGCAAGCCCAGAGAGCAGGACCCCAGTGGCCAGCAACAGCTGCATTGAGCTGTAGGTGCCCAGATCTCCTGCTGAGCTCCTCTGGCTTTGTGCACAGGCAAGAGCCTGACAGGGCAGTCTATGCTAGGCTAGGTCTCAGTCCACACACTTGATCCCAGCCACCAGCAGTCCTCAGTGACCCGAGGCAAGATGGCAGCCTCGCTGCAAGTCCAGTGAACTGGTCCCCAGCAGTCAGCAAGAGCCGCTGAACTGTAGGTGCACAGAACTCCCGCCGACCTTCTCTGGCTCTGGGCACTGGCAAGAGCCTGATGGGGTACTCTATGCTAAACTAGCTCTCTGTCCATGCACCTGACCCCAGCTGCCAGCAGTCTGTGGTGTCCTGAGGCAAGATGGCCTTCATTTTCATTAAATTCTAAAAGGTTTTCATTTCTTTCCTTGTTTCTTCCTTGATCAAGGTATCATTGAGTATAGCATTGTTCAGCCTCCATGTGTATGTGGGTTTTCTGTTGTTTATGCTGTTGTTGGAGACCACCTTTACTCCATAGTGATCTGGTAGGAGGCATGGGATTAGTTTGATATTCTTATATCTGTTGAGGTCTGTTTTGTCACCAGTTATATGGTTGATTTTGGAGAAGGTACCATGAGGTGCTGAGAAGAAGGTATATTCTTTTGATTTAGGATCAAATGTTCTATAGATATCTATTAAATCCATTTTGTCCAAAATTTCTTTTAGTTTCACTGTGTCTCTGTTCAGTTTGTGTATCCTTGATCTGTCCACTGAGGAGTGTCAGGTGTTGAAGTCACCGACAACTATTGTTTGGGGTGCGATGTATGCTTTAAGCTTTAGTAAAGTTTCTCTTATGAATGAGGTTGCCCTTGTATTTGGAGCACAGATGTTCAGAATTGGGACTTCTTCCTGGTAGATTTTTCCCTTGATGAGAATAAAGTGTCCTTCTGTGTCTTTTTTGATGACTTTTGGTTGAAAGTCTATTTTATTGTATATTAGAATGTCTACTCCAGCTTGTTTCCTGGGACCATTTGCTTGGAAAACTGTTTTCCAGACTTTTCCTCCAAGGTAGTGTTTGTCTTTAACACTGAGACATGTTTTCTGTATGCAACAAAATGTTAGATCCTGTTTATGTATCCAGTCTTTCGGTCTATGTCTTTTTATTGGGGAATTGAATCCATTGATGTGAAGAGATATTAAGGAACAGTGATTTTTGCTTCCTGCTATTTTTAATGTAATTTTTATGTTTGTGTAGTTATCTTATTTTGGTTTTGTTGAAAGATGATTAATTTCTTGCTTTTCCTAGTTTGTAGTTTCCCACCTTTTGTTGGTGTTTTCCATTCATTATCCTTTTAAGGGCTAGTTTTGTGGAAAAATACTGTGTAATTTTTTTATCATGAAATACCTTGGTTTCTCCATCTATGGTAATTGAGAGATTTGCTGGATATAGCAATCTGGGTTGGCATTTGTGTTTCCTTTGTCTCTGTGTGACATCTGCCCAGTCTTTTCTGGCTTTCATAGTCTCTGGTGAGAAGTCCAATGTAATTGTGATAGGTTTATTTTTATATTTTACTTGACCTTTCCCCCTTTCCCCCTTACTGCTTTTAAAATTCTTTCTTTGTTTAGTATAGTTTCTTTGTTTAGTATGGTTTGTGTTTTGGTTATTATGTGCCAGGAGCAATTTCTTTTCTGGTCAAATCTATTTGGAGTTCTGTAGGCTTCTTCTATGTTCATGGGTATATATTTCTTCAGGTTAGGGAAGTTTTCTTCTATAATTTTGTTAAAGACATTTACTGACCCTTTATGTTGGAAATCTTCACTCTCTTATATATGAAGAAAGACACACACATACACATACACACAACACCACCAATGTCCAAATAACAGGAACTATGAATCATTGGCATTGATATCTCTCAATATCAATGGACTTATTTCACCCAAAAAGGCATAGGATCCAACACTCTGCTGCATGCAAGAAACACAACTTGCTTCTCCCTGTTGCAAAGACAGATGCATCTAATCATACAGTGTCAATTTCATCCTTTAGACACAATGGTGAAGGTCACAGCAGATGGATTTGACTGTACTGGGAGCCTGCTGACTAGGGTTGCCACCTCATCTAACAAAATGGAGACTGTTTCCATCAATTACTACTTCATTCTCCTCCACTACATAGTCTGCATGTTCCAGTTAATAGAACAAAAATGAGAGCCTATAGACTGGGAAATTATCTTCACAAACCCTATATCTGACAGAGTTGTAATATCTGAAACATATTTTTACAAACTCAACAAGTTAGAACCTGACAACCCAATTACCAAAAATTTAGAAATGAGATGCAGAGCTACACAGAGAATTATCCACAGAGGAATGTCAAATGGCCAAGGAGCACTTAAAGGAATGTTCAATGTTTTTAACCATCAGGGAAACACAAATCAAAGAACCTTGATAATCTTCATTTGATCTCTCAATTTGGTTAATATTGGATCTTTAAATGACACCATGTGGTGTTGAGGATGTGAGAAAAGGGAGTATTCCTTCACTGCTGGTGGGTGTTAAAACATGGGCATCCACTCTTGAAATCAATTTGGTGGTTTCTCAGAAATTTGGGAATAGTTCAATGTTATGACCAAGCTATACCACTCCTGGGCATATACCCCAAAATATTCCACCATTCCACAATGACACTTGTTCAATGGTCTTCATTGGAGGAGCTTTATTTTTAATAGTGAGAAACTGAAAGCAACCTAGATGTCACTCAACAGAAGAATGGATAAAAAATTATGGTTATTTACAGAATGAAATACTACACAACCATCAAAAGCAAGGCATTACGAATTTTGTAGGCAATTGGATGAAACTAGAATGTATCATCCTGAGTGAGATAACCCAGACATAAGGATATACATGGCATGTACTCTTATAAGTGGCTATTACCTATAATGTACTACAATCCACAGACTCAAAGAACACAAATAGCAAGGAAGGCCTACGGAGGCTTGTTGAATCTTTTCTTTTAGGAGAAGTAAAATAGATAAGGAAGGCAGTAGGAGGGAGGTCAATGGGAGGGAGATGAGTAGGAGGGGATTAGGTGTAGTGTGAGCAGGTAAGAGAGAATGAGATCAGTGGGGTGAATGGGGAACATATCTAGGAGCTGGGATACAGTGAGAGTCCAGAGTGTCAATGGCATTGACTCAAGCTGGTACTCCTAGCAGTTGGGGATATGAATCCTGAAGTGACCACTTCTTGTAGCCAGGAAGGACTCTCAGTGGAGGGATAAGAACAGCAACTAACCCTCACAACTGTCTACCTAAAATGTGTTCTGTCTACAAGATATACAGGTGCAAGGGTAGAGCAAAGGTGGGAAGAATGGCAAACCAACAACTGGCCCCAAAATAGACCCATCCCATGGGCAAGAAACCATAACTGACACTATTCATGATAATCTTATGCTTGCAGACAGGAGCCTAACAACCATCCTCTAAGAGACCACATCTGAACAAAACAGATGGAGAAGCCCACAGCCAAAAATATAGAGCTTAGTGTGTCTTGTGGAACAGTTGAAGGAAGGGATTAGGGGTCTGAAAAGGATAGGAACTCCACAGGAAGACCAGCAGAGTTAACTAACCTGGACTTTTAGGGGTTCCTAGAAACTGATGGACCAACCAAATAGAAAGCATGGGGTGGATTAAACCTCACTGCACCTATATAGCAGACGTGCAGCTTGGTTTGCATGTAGCTCCAAGTGGAGTAGAGGTTCTCCCTGAATTTGCTGCCTCCCATTGGATCCTAGTCACCTATCTTGGTTGCCTTGTCAGTCTCAATGAGAGAAAATGTGCTTAGGCCTGCAGTAACTGATGTGCCAGGTGCATGAGGTGCAGAGATACCCAGGGGGTCTCCCAATTCTCAGAGGAGAAGGGGAGGGAGGAATGGAAGTGTTGCAAGAAGTAGGGACTATAAAGAGGTAAGCTGATTTTGGCATGTGAAACGAATACATTGATTAATTTAATTTAAATAAAATAAAATAAAATAAAATAAAATAAAATAAAATAAAATAAAATAAAATAAAATAAAAAATATGTTTTCAGATACTAACAACCAAGGACTCAGCCCTAACAAGATCCACCCTTGAGGGTGGTGAGATAGCTGATCCTGACTCAGACTGCTTCCATGACATTCCTCAGGAGAATTGCTTCCAGGAGAAGTTTAGAACAGCTAACACTTCTGAAGGTCCTGAGTTCAAATTCCAGCAACCACATGATAGCTCATAACCATCTATAATGAGATCTGATGCCCTCTTCTGGTGTATTCAAAGACAGCTACAGTGTACTTAACATATAATAAATAAATAAATCTTAAAAAAAAGAACAGCTAACTCACTTAGTCCTGTATCATAGACTGTTCCAGTCAGATATCCATTAAAGCTCCAAACTTTTTCACATACAGACTGGACAACAAATGGTATAGCAAGTTTTATTAAAGCAAACCATTTTTCTAATTTTTTGATCCCCAAATGTGGGGAAAATGGAACCATGTCGCTAGACAGAACAACTGGAAACTTCAAGCATATATTTTTAAAGATGAAGACATTCTCTTCTTTTTATCTCAATGCTATTTATTTTAGTTTTAAAGATTTACCACCAAGTAGTTTTTATTGGTTATCTTATTTATTTCCATTTCAAATGTTGACTCCTTTTCCATTTTCCCCTCTGCAAACCTGTATCCCATCTCCCCTCCTCCTGTCTCTATGAGGGTGCTCCCCTACCCACCCAGTTCTGCCTAACCATCTTCACATGCCCCTATGCTAGAGTATCAAGCCACTGATGCCCGATAAGGCCTCTGCTATATATGCAGCTGGAGCTGTGAGTCCCCCCACATGTACTGTTTTGTTAGTGGTTTAGTCTCTGGGAACTCTGAGGGGTCTGGTTAGTTGATATTATTGTTTTCCTATGGGGTTGCAATCCTATTCAGCTGCTTCAGTCATTTCCCTTACTTCAAACATATTAAGAAACCTCATTATATCTTACAATTGAGAATGGTAGGCATTTGAATCTGCTCTTGACCCAGTTCCTGTTCTGTTGCACATGACCACAACACCCCACTAAGAAGATAATGGCAACTGGTCAGGGAGCATAAAGTCCAGAGTTCTCCATATTAATGAGGTATCTAGAAGCATCCTGAGGGTTTAATCAGTAAGTTTCCCTTCCCAGACATTCTCTTCTATGAAAGGTATTTAATTTCTCAATCACCTTGAGTAGTATGTATGCATACATTTTCTACTCAGAATAAACAGTTTGGACAAGGAATGACTGTCTCTTTCACTAAGAGCCACTGTGGGATGGGGAAACCTTTGATATTGGGCTGTACTGCCTATGTCTCCTACAGAAAGCATCTTGTCGACACTCACCCCTGAGATAAGCTGGATTTCCCGCTCTCCCCCAACCCTGGAGTCATCACAGGAATGTTGCCCCTTTTCAGCTCCTCAGAGTTGCCAGAGGCTTGTGAGTTTCTGGCATTACGAGAAACCCAGCCTTGTTCCAGGGCTGTGCCATTTTTCACCTGGACTGGTGAGGCCATCATCTTAGACTGCCTTCTTCCTCATCTGAGTGAGGTGTTGGCGTTTTACAAGCCTGCCATCCCAATGGCAGTGAGAATGGAATATTTCCTAGTGCTCCTGTGTTTTGACTGCCCAAGCAGTGTTCACACACGCCGCTGGCAAGGCAGAATGTGGACTCACTCCCAAAAAGAACTCTATGTTCAAAATCACGAGGAAAAATTACAAGAAGACCATTGTCCCAATCCCTTAAGTTGGTTTTGGTCATTTTGTAAGATATAGATACATTGTGATTTAATTGGATGGTTACAAATAGTTATTGTCTTGGACAGGGACAAAACAAAATAAGGATATTAGAGCTGTGGTTTTCTATGTTTTCTTTCCTTGTCTCTACCCTTTTTTCTTTCTTAGGTAAAGGGAAGTGGTTTGGGAAGAAAAAGGGGGAAATATAGCATTATCATATAGACAGAATAAGAAAAAAGTGTATATCATCCTGCACTCTCAGCCGCCATCTTTGCTGGTGCTTGGACTGGACAAGTAGGCTCAGGTACCCAAGATATCCCAAGTTTAAGATCTCTGGGGATGCAGGCCGCCAGGCAGCGACCTGCGCACAGGAGCTAGGCAGAGCAGTGGTTCCTGTGTGCCAGCCAGGCATGGGTTCTGTGCCCTGTGGGGTGTCCTGAACTCAGAGGACAACCAGTCGCCATCTCTGTTTCTGCTTGGACAGGACAAGCAGTCCCAGGTACCTGAGATATCCTAAGTTTAAGATCTCTGAGGACTCAGGCTGCCAGGTGGCAACCTGCGCACAGGATCTGGGCAGAGAGGTGGTTCATCTGTGCACCATCCAGGCCTGGATCTTGTGCCCTATGTGGTGGTCAGCACTTGGAGGGGCTTCCAGCCACCATCTTCTCTTTGGATAGAGCAGACAAGCAGCATCAGGTCCACAGAGACAACTGAGAATGACATTGCTTGGAGCAAGATACACCAGGGGTCCAACAGCACCCAAGAGGAGGGCAGCCAGTCAGCAATCTGTACCAGGGGAAACCCAGTCATCCAATGGTGGGGAAATAGCCTAACGTGCCCACAGGGGATTCAAGCACCAGCCAGTGACTACAGGAGCAACTAACACCAGAGATAACCAGATGGCAAAAGGCAAGGGTAGGAATGTTACAAACAGAAATCAAGACAATATGGCAGCATTATAACCCAATTCTCTGACAGCAGTAAGTCCTGGATATCCCAACACACCAGAAAAGGAAGGACATAAATAATCTCTTAAAGAAATACTGGAGGAAATGGATAAAAAGTTAGAAGCCCTTACAAGGGAAACACAAAAAGCATTTAAAGAAATTCAGGAGAATATGAATCAAAAGACAAAAGCCAATAAGGAGGAAATGCAAAAATCACTTAAAGAAATACAGGAGAACATGGGTCAACAGGCAGAAGTCATGAAAGAGGAAACGCAAAAATCTCTTAAAGTATTACATGAAAAAACAAACAAGCAAGTGCAAGATCTGAGCAAAACCACCCAGGATCTAAAAACAGAAGTAGAAACAACTAAGAAATCGCAAAGGGAGACAACTTTGGAGATAGAATACATTGGGAAGAAATCAAGGGCCATAGATGCATATATCAACAATAGAATACAAGAGAGAGAAGAAAGAATCTTAGATGCCGATGATACCATAGAAACCATTGACCCAACAGTCAAAGAAAATGCAAAATGCAAAAAGCTTGTAACCCAAAATATTTAGGAAATCCAGGACACAATGAGAAGACCAAACCTAAGGATTATAGGTATAGATGAGAGGGAAATTTACAACTTAAAAGGCCAGCAAATATCTTCAACAAAATTATGGAAGAAAACTTCCCTAACCTAAAGAGAGAGATGCCTATGAATATACAAGAAGCCTATAGAACTCCCAACAGACTGGACCAGTCACACAATAATCAAAACCAAAAATGTACTAAAGAAAGAAGGAATATTAAAGGCAGTAAGAGAAAAAGGCCAAGTAACATATAAAGGAAGACCTATCAGAATTGCACCAGACTTCTCACCAGAGACCATGAAAGCTAGAAGATTCTTGCCAGATCTCATACAGACTCCAAGAGAGCACAAATTTCAGCCAAAACTACTCTACCCAGCATAACTCTCAATCGCCATAGATGGAGAAACCAAGATATTCTATGACAAAAGCAAATTTGCATGATATCTTTCCACAAACCCAGCCCTACAAAAAATAATAGGGGGAAAGTCCAATACAAGGAGGGAAACCACACCCTGGAAGAAGCAAGATACAAACCTTCTCCCATCAATCCCAAAAGAAGATACCCACTCAAATATAAAAATATAAATTCCATATTGACAGGAAGTAATAATTACTATTCCTTAATATCCCAAAATCAATGGACTCAATTCCCCAATAAAAAGACAGACTAACAGACTGGGTATGGAAACAGGACCCTACATTTTGCTGCATACAGGAAACACATCTCAGTGTCAAAGACAATCACTACCTTAGAGTAAAAAGACTGGAAGATAATTTTACAAGCAAATGGTCTCAGCAAATGGTAGCCATTGTAATATCAGGTAAAATTGAATTTCAACTTAAAGTCATCAAAAGCAACATGGAAGGACACTTCTTGCTGGTCAAAGGAAAAATCCACCAAGAACTCTCAATTCTGAATATCTATGCTTCAAATGCAAGGGCACCCTCATTTGTAAAAGAAACTTCACTAAAGCTCAAAGCGCTCATTGCATCTAACAATAATTGGGGGTGACTTCAACTCTCCACTCTCCTTAATGGACCAATCAGGAAAACAGAAACTAAACTGGAACAGTGAAAATAATTGAAGCTTTGGACCAATTAGATTTAAGAGACATATATAGAACATTTCATCCTAAAGCAAAAGAACATACCTTTTCCCAGCACTTCATGGTACATTCTCCAAAATCGACCATATAATTGGTGACCAGACAGACAATATTTTCTTCATTTTTCTATGTGTTTGTGGTACTAAATTTGGCTTAAAATATTTGTAAATACATTTAATCTACATTTGTAGTCACTATTGGGTTTATCATTAATTTATCATATGTGAATATTAGCAAATGTCACATAACTATCACACATGCACACATATATATATATATATATAAATTATACATTATATATATACATATATATATATATAATTTGTGCACAGTTATTAGTCAGTGAAAATTCTCAATTTTTTATCATGTCTCTATAGCAACTGACAACAGAAAAGTGCTTAATGTCCTCAAAGACTTTTCTACTTTCTACTATTAAATCTGAAATGGAGACTTAGTCACAGTAGCCTATAGGTCTGGTGATTTGCATACTGGTTTTGGTATGACTTGGCATTCCTTTCATGACTGTCATTCATGACTTTCTTATTTTCCCATGTGATACCTTCCCGCTCCCGCCCAGGTCTTTGAGAAGCTGTTGGCCATGCTTTTGGCTTCCAAGTTACTGCAACAGATAAGAACAAGCTGTAGTATAGAAAGAAATTGGCTTCAGAGTTCTATGTCAGTCTGGTACAGCCTAATACACTGAGTGTCCATAATGGGACCATCAACCACTCTCCTGTAGCCCAAATAAATACAAATTCAGAGTCCAGAATTACTCATTTTGATAATTTCCTCTATCTATACAAACATGTTTTTCTTCCTTAAGATCCAGTCAGTCTTTACATATAGCTGTCTGATCCTGAATCAGACAGTGCATAGTGTGTATTCATTTATTGTTTTCTTTGTTTTATTGCATAGACACTAGTGGAGACATCCCAAGTAAGGATTTAAGTATCTCAGTATGGAAAACTAATATCACAGCATTGAATGGAAGCAAAGATATTTCAATTTATGACATCAAGTCCCATGCCATGATTTTGTTTTTCCTCATCATTTGTCTGGTTCCAATGCTAGTTTGTGACCTCCAGATGTGCAGGAATGCATTCTCTTCTAAATCCTCAACCCAGATGTGCTAGCTTTCCCTTCTTGTGCTCTCAGTTTGTAGTTTGCATTCTTGATGCCAATGACACAATTGATACCATTTCCAAGCACATTTTATCACTTTTGTATGTTTTGAAACATTTTCTTATCTTTCAGGTCTGAGCATTTTCACCGCCCAAAAACTGCCTATCTACCATATTGCCCATCTGGTTTCACTTACAACATTTGAGATACATAGCAGTAATCATCTTTGTCTTGCTTTGAGTTCTGTCACTATGCTTGCAGTTTTGGAGGGGAAGGCATGCTTGTTACTGTTTAGACATTCCAATCTATTTGGTGTCAGAGACATGATATCATCATGGCTTTAGGTTCAATTATTTTTCTTTTTTTGTGGTTCTCTGTGGTTTCAGCATCATCTTACTTTTCAGGATTGTATGTGGCTCACATAGAATTCCTGTGACCATTGTTCTCACAGTATAGACATTCCTGTCCCATTGTCTGACCTTTGGGATCAATTGGACCCTCTACCAATGGATTAGAGATGTTCGACTCTGTGATTTTTATGAGATATTATTCCTATTCTGTGTTTACAGCTGTGACAAAACCTTTATTTACTTCCTTTTTAGCTTTATTAAGCACTGTAAATTCCAGTTGAAGACTCAGAAGCTGATTCTGCAGAGAGCTTTACAGGACTCAAATGAGGAGGAAGATGTATAGTGGTGTTCTTCAGGAAATAGAGAAGAACTGGAAACTGTCTAATGCAGCAGCTGACAATTGCTTTGATAAACAGAAATTGTTTTTTCAAGAGTTTATTTTCTTCTCTGTATGGGCTATTTTCACAACTTGTTCAATTTAGTACCTGATCTTCAATTAGTTAAAAAACAGTCTTTTTATGATAATTGAGAGATACAGGAATTGTCATGCAAATATGGACCGCAGCATTTCTGAAGCTATGTTATTCAGGCCTTCACCATCTCCATTTGCCAGAACTCTTTGAAAGGTTTCTGCAGTCTAGGAGAACTATTGACCACAGTTGGAAAATCCTTTCTTCATCATAAGGCTAAATGATGTTCAATGAAGGGCTGCATTCCTCAAGTTCCTGAAATTTACAGTGTTTAAACAAATGTTGGATATTGCAAAAGTTCTTTCATAGATCTAGAAAGAGCAATTCTCAAATTCATCTGGAGCAACAAAAAACCCAGGATAGCTAAAACTATTCTCAACAATAAAAGGGCTTCTGGAGGAATCAATATCCCTGACTTCAAGCAGTACTACAGAGCAATTGTGTGGAAAAAACTACATGGTATTGGTACAGCAACAGGCAAGTAGATCAATGGAATAGGAATGAAGACTCAGAAATGAACCCACAGATTTATGGTCACTTGATCTTTGATAAAGGAGCTACAACCATCCTGTGGAAAAAAAGCCTTTTCAACAAATGGTGCTGGTTCAACTGGAGATCAACATGCAGAAGAATGTGAATTGACCCACTCTTATCTCCTTGTACTAAGATCAACTCCAAGTGGATCAAGGACCTCCACATAAAACCTGACACATTGAAACTATTAGAAAAGAAACTTGGGAAGTCCCTGAAGGACATGGGCACAGGGGGAAAGTTCCTAAACAGAACACCAATAGCTTATGCACTAAGATCAAGAATTAACAAATGGGACCTCATAAAATTACAAAGTTTCTGTAAGGCAAAGGACACTGTCAGAAGGACAAAATGGCAACCACAAAGTGGGAAAAGATCTTTACCATCCCCACATCCGACAGAGGGCTAATATCCAATTTA
The DNA here is from genome assembly GCA_964023405.1 of Apodemus agrarius. NCBI lineage: Eukaryota > Metazoa > Chordata > Mammalia > Rodentia > Muridae > Apodemus > Apodemus agrarius. Next base: position 34,258,774 of record OZ030005.1, on the reverse strand, counting down.
TACAAAGAACTCGAGAAGTTAGACCCCAAAGAACCAAATAACCCTATCAAAAAATGGGGTACAGAGCTAAAAGAATTTTCACCAGAAGAAATTCGGATGGCCGAGAAGCACCTTAAGAGATGTTCCACATCATTAGTCATCAGGGAAATGCAAATCAAAACAACCCTGAGATTCCACCTCACACTAGTCAGAATGGCTAAGATTAAAATCTCAAGAGACAACAGTTGCTGGTGAGGATGTGGAGAAAGAGGAACACTCCTCCACTGTTGCTGGGATTGCAAGTTGGTACAATTGCTCTGGAAATCAGTCTGGCTGTTCCTCAGAAAATTGGGCATGTCACTTCCAGAGGACCCTGGCATACCACTCCTGGGCATATACCTAGAGAATTCCCCTGAATACATAAAAGACACATGCTCCACTATGTTTATAGCAGCCTTGTTTATAATAGCCAGAAGTTGGAAGGAGCCCAGATATCCCTCAAAGGAGTAATGGATACAGAAAATGTGGTATATATATATACAATCGAATACTACTCAGCAATAAAAAATAATGAATGCATGCAATTTGTTAGCAAATGGTTAGATCTGGAAAATATCATCCTAAGCGAGTTAACTCAATCACAAAAGGATACACATGAAATGCAATCACTGATAAGTGGATATTAATGAGCCCCCTGAAACCCTAAATACTCACGGTACAATTAGCAAGTCAAATGATTCCCAAAAAGAAGAAAGGAGAGGACCTTGGGCCTGAAAAGATTGGATCCAGTTTCGTAGGAGAGTACCAGAACAGAGAAATGGTAGGGGGGTGATTGGGAAATAGTTGGGGGAGTAGAGGACTTATGGCACATATGGTAGTGGTGGGGAAATGGGAAAGGGGAAAGCCTTTGGAATGTAAACAAAGAATATAGAATAAAAAAAAAAGAAAAAAATACCCCTTTTCAGTATTTCAACCATTCTATAGACATACTTCTAGACATTATTAATTTGTGCAGGTTATAAAGAATATATGAAGGGATTGTATTTCTTATTTAAATTGCTTAGGAAGCAAACATGCATTCTCAAGAGAAGTCTGTTAAATATCTACTCTCTGCCACAATGGTCCTGGACCCTAAATCTTTGGAACCATGAGCTCCTGATTTTTTAAGTAGTTTCTTTGACCAGGATACATAGAAAGCTGACCAAGACATAAATTGGTACAAGAGACATGGATATTGCTATGGTTAGCCTGACTATGCTGCTTTTTTTTGGAGAAATGTAGATTTGGAGATATTGGAATAGGAAAGAATTTGAATGTTATAAGTGAGCCTTAAGTATATGCTTGGAAGATAATGCTATAAACAGCATGGACAAAAATATCAACTCAAGACATGTCTGAAGGGAAAATTTTAGCAACAGAGCTAGAGAACATTATTGCGATATTTTGTCAATAATGTGGCTACTTGTTGCCTTTTTCCTAAGAATGTGCCTAAAGGTAATTGAAAAGTTTTGGACTCATTTTCTTTTTTATTTATAGAAGGGATTAAGTCAAGTGTGAAATAGAGCAAGCATAACAAGAAGAATCATAATATGTACAATTTGAATAGCAAAACATCACCAGAAAAATTCAATGTTGGTGCTAAGTGCTGTGCTCAAATAGATGAGTAGTTCAGAGAAAGGCCCGATGAGAAATGGAATAAATGGAATGCTGGCCTAGGGAAAGACCTCACCCAGATAAACTTACAACTTGCAAAAGTTCAGGGACAAAAATGGAGAAGAGACTGAGGGAAAAGATCCAGTGACTTGCCTAAATTGGGATTTATCTCAAGGAGAAGCTCCAAGCCTGACACTACTACTGAAGCTATAGTTTGCTTACAGACAGGAACCTACCATGGCTGCTATTCAAAAGGCCCAAACACAGATACTTACACCCCACCAATGGACTGATGTAGGGGACCCCTGTGGTTGAATTACAGAAAGGCTGGAAGAAGTTGAGGAGGAGGGTGACCCCATGGGAAGACCAGAAGTCTCAACTAACCTGGACCTCCAAGATCTCTCAGACACTGAGCCACCAGCCAGGCAGCACACATTAGCTCATCTGAGGCCCGCGTACATATGCAGCAGAGGACTACCTGGTCTGGCCCCAATGAGAGAAGAGGAACCTAACCCTCTAGAGACTTGAGGTCCCAGGCAGTGGGGGTGGGGATATCTTTTTAGAGATGGGGGAGAAAGAATGGAATGAGGAACTTTTGGAGGGCAGACCAGGAGAGCCATAATGACTGGACTGTAAAAACAGTTTAAAGATAATTTTAAAAAATTAAAAGTCTAAATACTCTACAAAAACAAATGAATGCTTCCTGAACAAATTAAAGCAATAAATCAAAGGTTATGCAATTCTAATCTAAAGAAGAGGTCAGATCCCATAGTAAGCAGGTAGCAGAACTTGGCAGCATTAGCTACTTGGTGCTAGCCTTCAAGCCAAGAGGATACAGGAGTAGAGGGGTTGCAGAATTTTCCTCTAAGGTTAAGGAAAGTCACTGAGTCGAGTCATGTGGAATGGTCTGGATATGTCACTGTATTAAGCTCTGTTGATTTCACTGGGAACCCGAGGTATTGATGAAGCCAGAAGTATGGGATAGCTTTAAATGGAACTGCATAAATAAAGCAAAACTATCCAGAGAAAGAGGTTGTAAGGGGGAGAGAGAGAGAGAGAGAGAGAGAGAGAGAGAGAGAGAGAGAGAGAGAGAGAGGAGAGAGAAATACGGAGAGAGAGACAGAGACAGATAGAGACAGAGACAGACAGAGACAGAGACAGAGACAGACAGAGGCAAATTGATAATGTGCATGTTGCTGTCCCAAAGATGAAACTTGAGATTCTTAGCAACCTTTTGAGACCAAGACATGGGCCTTCATTACATGCAGTTTGCATTTCTGGATTTTGCATTTGCTTTGACCAGTATTTTTTTGCTCTGCCCCATTCCATACTTTTGGAATGGTAATGTATGATCCATGCTTCTGTATGTTGGAAACATGTACTTTGCTTTTTGATATGACAAGGGGTTACAATTAAGAGACTGACTTTGTCTCAGAAGAGTCTTTGGACATTTAAACAGGGCTGAGACTGCATTAGATTATGAGGCCTTCCGAAGGTAGACTGAATGGATTTTCCAATGTGATATGACTACAAGTTTTTTTTTTGGGGGGGGGCAATAAACATACAAGACACCCTTTTTGTAAAATGGTCTCTGTCCATCATTTAATTTTAAGCTGAAATGGCTTTATTTTCAAATTGACATCTCATGGCATTTTAAAGTCTTTATAATAATTTTATGTTTGTCTCTTTTGAGATTATTATAACATGACTTTCCTTCCTGTTCTAACCTTGAAACCCTCCAATATCTTTAGCATTGCTTTGTTTTACATCAATCACCTCTTTTTATCACCAATTGTTCCAACTGTTGTTTTACACACACACACACACACACACACACACACACACACACACATTCAGTCTATGTTACTTGTTTTTATAGCTGACAGTGCTTTATTTTATAGCCAGTTGGTATGGTCTTTCTATTGGAAAACTATTGTTCTCCCTCTCAGCATTTCTTAGTTCTCTGTTGTTTCTTGCACATAGTTGGGGGTCTTCTAGTCTTATACACAGGCAATTTGTCATGCCTATTGTTACTGTACTTAATCCGCTCATGTTGTGGTAGTCTTGTTGTTGAGAGTTTTTGGGTCTAGGTGCCGATATTATTTGGACACATAATCTAACACCAAAAGTATTGATCCTCTTGCTGTTAAACTCTTTCTGCCACCTCGTCCAGTCCCACCCCTTCTGCATGATAACAAAGCCGTAAGTGCAGGAGTTGCACTTATTGGGACTGGGTTGCATAACTGTGTTTTGAGTCATTGTGGTTTTCTCTTGTTATCTCTGTTTTTTAAAAATAGTTTATTTGTTAAGGAATGAAGAGTATCTTCATCAGTGGGTAAAAGTTACAAAAATCTCAAATGGCTTAATAAAGTTGTGGTTGTTGCTTCTCCTTCAAGATTGATGAGAACACTAGCCCTGGGTAGATAGCTACATTTTCAGTGTGGAACATGATTTTCTTCTTGTTGAGCTCATCCTAAGTCCAAATACAGAGCTACTCTTTACCACCAAGGAATGTGTGCTACTATTTACCCTTAAGGTTATCCTGACATGTTGGGCATGATTTTGATTTATAGATGAGTAAGACTGTTGTCTGTTCCCTCCTTTGGAAGTTTGCATGGTTCCTTTTCATTCCACAAATCTAGTTCTCAGGGACTAGGCATTCTAGTAAGTTCCAATAAAGGAGCTTCAGGATGTAGTGCCTAAATTGAAATAAGTCTTCAGCAGTTGTGTCTGGCCTTCTAGTTCTGGGATATAATCAAGAGAAATATCCAATATATTTTTAGGAGGCTTTTAGACAATCCTGTTGGTCTCTGTATTTAAATTTTCTACAAGTATCTCTACTTAGTTTGTGTGTTATAAGTCCACAATTCCACATATGTTTATATAGGTAGATAATTATTGAACAAATACACAGTTCATATCTTCTTGGGACCTTTCAATAATTTATATTTGTGCTTCTAGGTATTGAACACAGGTTATCATGCATGATGAGCTATATTTTCATCCTTATTCAATATTTTGATCTTTTAAATTCTAATATATATTTTGTTCTTGCTTGGTTTAATTGAATATTTTCATCACTACATTGTTTTGTATTAGCATGATATTCTCCAAAGTTTTCATTTATGATGTCTCAGGGACAGATACTCTTGCATGAGCTTGATGACCTGAGCTTCACATCTGGATTCCACAAGATAGAAGTGGAGGATTATATCCTGTGTGCCTTTTTCTAACCTCCACACTTTATTCACTGCATTGATGAGGTTGCAGTAGCAAAAATATATAAACACATGCAAAATAAAAATTAAAAACTTTAAGTATTCATTATTTTCTATCATAAATGTTACAGTGTGAATGTGAAGTCAATGTGAGAAGTAGAGAAGTATTTTGGCCCTTATATCATTCTTACCATTTCTTCCTAAGCACATGAAGATGCACAGCCATTAACATCAGTTAAGGAAGGAGGTGGAAAAGGAGAGTTTCTCATTGAAGAATGATTAAAATATAAGATATACTAGTAAAGATGGAAAGAAAAGTATGGCTTGTCACATTTCCCCTATGTTATAGCAGTGCAGTGTAGACAGTCATACTAAAAGCTTGGGGGAACCAACAGAAAATTAAGTCTATGTTTTAATTTTGAGCCTACTGCCAGTCCCACATTTTGAAGCTCAGTGTTAGGTGGACCCCTCATGAATATGTCAAAATCAATGCTCACAGATGAGCCACTAAAATATCATTACCCCAAAGAAAACATCTTCATCTAATACCCATCCTCCAGTGGTGAGTGACACAGTGATAAAGGAGCAAGATTTTATCTTCTGTGTAAAAGACAAGAACAACTGAGAGCTTTCTTCAGAGCTCACTGCCATGTCCTTTACAAAATATTCTAGCATTTAAAGAAATCCAAGCTCTGAACACAGCTCAAGACACAGATGTCTGCAGAACCATGTAACAGACCTAAGTGAGAACTATCTGTACAGGTTTGAGTATCTGCCTATATCACTGCCAATCTTATTGTAGGAACATGTTCCCTTTCAAAGAATGTGTGCATGACTGTGATTCAAAGACTCAAATACACATACATTTGTTATTAGTCTTGGTGCCCAAGGGACTGTTTTTATTACTTATCCTCCATTTTGAAGTATCAAAACAATAAACCAAGGCAACAGTCACAATCAAAATCTAAAAGTCCTTTGGTCCAGGAGAAAATCTCTGCTCCAGTGACAAGGATCAATATGTTGATGAACAGTATCACCACAAGGTTTTCTTCAAATTTTGGGAAAATCCTGAGACTTTGAAGATTCTTAAAGCTTTTTGATTCAGTAACTTATAGGCCAGTATCAGACTCCATGACCAAGGGTACTGTTGTCTTTATTAATAGTACTGTGATCTTAGCTTGTATAGTATGTGGTAAACCTAATTTATTGGAGCTAAGACATAAGAATAAGCAGCGTTCTTCATTCTGGAACTTTACCTTGAGTTGGTAAAACCTTATACTTCTGGAATCTGACCTCGGGATCAAAGAAAAATAAAAATAGAAAGCAAACACTTTATAGAATTCAGTGAACATGAAGTCACAACACATTCATACTTTATGGGACACAATGAAAAGAACGGTAAGATGATATTTCATATCACAAAGTGCCCTGATAAAGAAATTGGAGAGATCTCTTACTAACAACTTACAAATACATCCGGAAGCTCTAGAAAAAATTGAAGTAAATACATCCAAAAGGAGTAGATGGCAGAACATAGGTAAACTTCAAGCTGAAATCAATCACTTGGAAACAAAGAGAACAATGCAAGGAATTAACAAAATCAAGAGCTGATTCTTTGAGAAAATCAACAAAATAGATTAAAAATACAGAGACACTATCCAATAAAATACAAATATGTAAAGGGAGACATGACAATAGACACTGAAGAAATTATAACAAATCTTTAGGTCTTACTTCAAAAGCCTATACTCCCCCAAATTGGAATATCTAGATAAAACAGATGTGTTTCTAGTTAGAAAATATTTACTAACGTTAAATCAAGATCAGGAAAAATATTTAAAGATTCCTGAAACCTATAAAAACTGGAGTCATTAAAAGTCTTCTGGCCCCCCAAAATCCAAGAACCACATGGTTTTAGCTCAGAAGTCTATCAGACTTTCAGAAAAGAACTACAACACATACTCCCCAAATTATTTCACAAAACAGAAACTGAAGTAACATTACCAAACCGTTGTTTTAGACCACTGTCATTCTGACACCTAAATGACACCCTCAACAAAAAGGGGAACTTCAGATGATCTCTTTTATGAGTGCAGATAGAAAAATAGTTGATAAAATATCACCAAACCAAACCCAAGAACACGTCAAAAACACCATCTACCATGATCAAGTAGGCTTCATCCAAAGGCTGTAGGGTGGTTTAATGTACAAAAATACAACAATGTAATCACTGTATACCTGGAGCCATTCTCACTTAGATCTCAAAACCTCCTTCTTTCAGCCATCTTACATGCTCAAGCCTGCCTTTAGAAGGAAAAATATTAGCGTTCAGGTTTGCAATATTAAGTTGGTAATCAACATATAGAGCTCATGTTGGTTAGAACAAAGAGCTCACTTGCAGTTAGGTTGCTATAACAATCTCTTTCCATGTCACCTCCTCATGATCATTTTAGTTTGCCAGCTTCCTTGAAGCCCAAGCCAGCTTTGTCATTAGATTCTGAGAGAAAATTCTGAGAGACTACTTCCTAGAGACAATATTTAGAGACAGTGCTTGCCCCCTGAGAGACTGTTCCCCAGAGACTGTTTACCCCCTCATAATCCCTCTCTACATACTGCTTGCTTTCCTTTGTATTGCTGTGTGTAAGACAATAAAGTTTGACAGCTTGATCAGAATACTGTCTTGCTGTCTGTCTCTCATGTCTCTTGTCTCTCATCCTCTCCTAGGTGGTCCAGGGACCCTGTTGACTGTTCTGTAGGTTGGAAAAACTATACAAACAAACTGAAATAAAAAACACCACATAATTATCTCATTAGATGCTGTAAACTGCTTTGACAAAATCCAACACACCTTCATATTAAAAGCCTTGGAGATACCAGTGATACATGGTGCATACATAAATACAATGAAAGCAGTATAGCACAAGCCAATAGCTAATATCCAACTGAAGGAAGAGAAATGTAAAGAAATTCCACTAAAATTGGGGACAAGACAAGGGTGTCTACTCTTTCCCTCTCTGTTCAATATAGTAGTTGATTTTATAACTGAAATGGATCAAATTGATACAATTTGTAATGGAGAAACCAAAGAATAACTATTCACAGATGATATGATTGCATAAATACATCATGGTATGCAGTCACTCATAAGTGGATATTAGCCTAGAATCTTGGGACACCAAAGACACAATTCACATACCAAATGATGTCTGACAAGAAGAAAGGAATGGACACTAGTGCTGGAAAGGATCAAAGCATCAGTGTAGGGGAATACCAGAACAGGGAAGTGGGAAGGGGTGGATGAGGGAGCAAGGGGAGAGAAAAGGGCCTGTGGGACCTTAGGGGGGTGGGGAAACAAAAAAAGGGAAATGAATTGTAAATATAGAATATATCCAATAAAAAAGAAAATTAACTAAAAAATCAGTTTCCTTTATTTATACAAATAATAATCAGGTAGAGAAAGAAATTATGGAAACAACATACATTAAAATAGCCACAAATATTATAAAATTTCTTGGTATAACTCTAACCAAGCAAGGCAAAACACATTCTTAAAACCCCAAAATGCTGAGGATGAAGATGTGACTCTGCAGTTAAAAGCATATACTGCTCTTGCAGAAGACTGAGTTTGTTCTTTTCATTTACACCATGCACCTCAACCTCCATGTATAAACTACACCTAGAGGGATCTAATGCCTCTGGTGTTCATAAGTACATGTAGCAACAACCAGACACACATAGACACAAACACAAAATAGGCACAGATACACAGACATACAGAAACAGAGACATGCAAGGAGAAGAGAGATGTATATATGAAGTGAAATCATAAGAAAAACAGTAATACTGAGTCTCCTAACTCTTCTATTGAGATCCTTGAATTTAGTCCAATGGTTGACTGTGAGTATCTGCATCTAAATTGGTCAGCTTCTGGTTGACCCTTTCAGGGAATAACCATACCAGGCTCCTGTCAGCAAGTGCTTCTTTATTTTATTATTGTTATTTTTATTTTTTATTTTTTTGGTTTTTCGAGACAGGGTTTCTCTGTGTAGTTCTGGCTGTCCTGGAACTCTGTAGACCAGGCTGGCCTCGAACTCAGAAATCTGCTTGCCTCTGCCTCCCAAGTGCTGGGATTAAAGGCGTGTGTCACCACCGCCCAGCAGCAAGTGCTTCTTGACATCAGCAATAGTGTCAGGGTTTGGTGTCTGCAAATTGGATGGGTCCCTAGTTGGGGCAGTCTTTGGATAGCCTTTACCTTCATTTCTGCTCCATTTTTGTCCCTGTCTTCCTTTTGGACAGGAACATTTGTGGGTTAACACTTTTGAGATAGGTGAGTGGACCCATCCCTCAACTGGGGGGCATGTCAATTGACTGGAGGTGGTCTCTACAGGTTTTATTTTCTGTTTATTGCATATTTCAGCTAAAGTCATTCCCATTGGGTTCTGGGAGCCTCTTGATTCCCTGGCATATGGGATTTTCTTGTGGCTATCTCCAGTTCCCCATGCCCCACTACTACATATTTTTATTAAATTTCCTGACTCTCTGTACTTTTCTGTTCCTTATAGGACCTGATCCTCCCCCCTTTCCCTTCTCCCTTCTCTCTTCTTCCTAGGCTCCTCCCTCCCTCCCTCTCCCTCCTGTGATTATATTGTTCACTCTTCTATGTAGGATTGTAGCATTCACACTATGATCTTCCTTCTTCTTAAGGTGCATATGGTTTGTAGGTTGTATTGTGTGTATTCTAAGCTTTTGGGCTAATATCCACTTATCAGTGAGTACATACCATATGTGTTCTTTTGCATCTGAGTTATCTCAATCAGGATGATATTTTCAGGTTCCATCCATTTGCCTGTGAATTTCATGAAGTCCTTTTTTTTTGTTTTATTTTTTTTTGTTTTATTTTTTGTTTTTTGTTTTTTGTTTTTTTTTGAGACAGGGTTTCTCTGTGTATCCCGGGCTGTCCTGGAACTGACTTTGTAGACCAGGCTGGCCTGGAACTCAGAAATCTGCCTGTCTCTGCTTCCCAAGTGCTGGGATTAAAGGCGTGCACCACCACCACCCAGCAAAGGCATTGTTTTTAATAGCTGAGTAGTACTCCATTGTGTAGATGTACCACACTTTTTGTATCCATTCTTCTGTTGAGGGATATCTGGGTTGTTTCCAGTTTCTGGCTATTATAAACAAGGTTGCTATAAACACAGTGAAGCATGTGTCTGTTGGTACATCTTTTGGGTATATATCCAGTAGTGGTATAGCTGGGGTTTTCAGGTAGAACTATTTATAATTTTTTGAGAACCATTAAATTGATTTCCAAAGTGCCTTTTACCAGATTGTAGTCCTACTAGCAACAGAGAAGTGTTTCTCTTTCACCACATCCTTGCCCATACCTGCTGTCATGTGAGTTTTTGATTTTAGCCATTTTGATTGCTGTGAGGGAGAAACTAAGGGCTGTTTTGATTTGCATTTCCTTGATGACTAAGGATGTTGAACATTTGTTTAAGTGCTTCTCAGCCATTTGAGATCCTCTGTTGAGAATTCTTTATTTAATTCTGTATCCCAATTTTAATAGGGTTATTTGGATCTCTGGAGTCTTAACTTCTTGAGTTCTTTTTACATATTCAATGTAAGCCCTCTATTGGACATAAGGTTGTAAAGATCTTTTCCTAGTCTGTGGGTTGATGTTTTTTCCTATTGACAGTGTCCTTTGCCTTATAGAAGCTTTGCAATTTTATGAGGTCCCATTTGTCAATTCTTGATCTTGGAGCACGAACCGTTGGTGTTCTGTTCAGGAACTTTTATCCCCTGTGTCAAAAATTTTACAGAATATTTTTGCATTTTGCATTTTCTTTGACTGTTGTGTCAGTGCTTTATATGATATCTTCTGCATCTGAGATTCTCTCTTCAATCTCTTGCATTCTGTTGTTGAAGCTTATATCCATAACTCCTGACTTTTCCCTAGGTTTTCTATGTCCAGAATTGTTTCCCTTTGTGATTTATTGCTTCTACCTTCATTTTTAGACCCTGGATAGTTTTGTTCAATTCCTTCACCCATTTGGTTTTGTTTCCTGTAATTCTTTAAGGGTTTTTACCTGTTTACCTGTGCTTTCCTGTATTTTTCTAAGGGAGTTATTTATGTCCTTCTTGAAGCCCTCTATCAGCATCATGAGCTGTGATTTTAATTCCAAATCTTGCTTTTCTGGTGTGTTGGGGTGTCCATGACTTGCTCTTGTGGGAGAATTGGGTTTGGATGGTGCTATGTTGCCTTATTTTTGTTGGTAACATTCCTACACTTGCCTTTTGCCATCTCATTATCTTTGGTGTTCATTGGTCCTGTTCTCTCTGGCTGGCACTTGTCCCTCCTGTCAGCCTGTCTCAGCACCCCTAGGTGACCGGCTCTCCCCTGGAACAGCATGCTATGGTGTTACCCAGCTCCTGGGCACAGGTGGAGCCCTGACTGACTCAGTCCCAGCTATTCTGCCACTTCTGTGTTTCTTGCACTCCTGGATGTACCCATCTACTCAGTCGCTGGAGAGAAGATGGTGGCTTCACCTCTAAACTCAGAAGTCAAATCACTCCCTCCAGAGCAGTTCTCCCCTGGCAACTTCGGTGCACAGATGGCTGTGTTGCTGCCCAGCTCCTGGGTGAAAGTGGAGCACATGCTGGCTCCCGGCCCCTGCTACTCTGCCACTCCTGTGTTCCCTGCACTCCTAGCTGTACCCACCTGCTCAGTCGCTGGAGAGAAGTTGGCACATTTAGTTATTTTCATTACAGAATCACACACCCTCCTTTTGAGCTCCTCTTTGAGTCTTTTTAAAATCTTTATTTATTTTCATTTCAAATGATATTCCTTTCCAATTGTTTTCCCCTCCACAAACCTACCATCTTATCCCTTTTCACCTTTGCCTCTATGAGGGTGCTCATCTACCCACTCCTACCTTATTTCTTTCGAATCTCTCTACACTGGGCGTCAACCGTCACAGGATCAAGGGACTCCCCTCCCTTGATGCCAGATAAAGCAATCCTCTGCTACATATGTAGCTGAATCCATGGATCCTTGCATGTATACTTTTTGGGTGATGGTTTAGTCCCTGGGAACTTTGGGTGGTCTTGCTAGTGCTATTGTTTTTCCTCTGGTTGCAATTCCTTTCATCAACTTTCCCTAGCTATTCTGCTGGGGTCCCTGGGCTCAGTCCAATGCTTGTCTGTGAGGATCTGCATCTGTATTGGTCAGGTGATTACAGAACCTCTCAGAGGGCAATCATTCCAGGCTCCTGTCAGGAAGCACTTCTTGGCATCAGCAGTAGTGTCAGAGTTTGTCGATGTGAATAAACATACTCACCCAGAAAACCCATGAAGAGCAAAGTAACAATTCTACTAAAGTGTTGCATGCCAAGCCAATTCATTTAGTGGAGTGTCTTTAAGGACTATGAATGAGGGATTACAGTGGAGTATGTATAAGGGACTACTTAAAGGAGCCTGGATGATTCAGGGACAGCTGTACCTTAAAAAGGCCACCCCATCATGTCTGACAATTCATGAGAGCTTCAGCCTCACTGTTTTCTGAAGGACTTGAAAGCAGAAGGACATATTAATTTCAAGAGTTTTGTTCAGGCAGATTCATCTGTTCAGAAATTCACAGGAAACTGCTTTATATCTCTAGGAAGGTATTTACTTAGACAGGACTTGATTCACAAGAGTAGCTCCAAGATTCTCAGAAGTAGAAGGACATTATGCAGTCCTACAATAGAGGTTGTCCTCATGCCACACAGAAGCCCATGCGCTCTACTATGGTAGGAAGATGCTCCACATTCAGTAAGAGCTTGATGTTGATATCATGTCTTAGGCCCCTTAATCAGTAATACTGGGTCCCGTGTTCTTTACTCAGTCTCAATATTTGAGTAAATATTCCCCTCCTTCTGTGGGGGCTGTGACTGTTCTTCACCCACAGGAAGCAAGGTTAAATGAGTAGTTGCATTTCTTCCAGCAGCATATATGAGTGTTCACAGTTAATCTCACAATGGCTAGTGTTTTGGCTCGGGGTTTAGTAAGAGGTATGGTTACTAAAGCAGAATTTCCAAATTACTGTAATATCCTTAGGCTTCTGATTTTCTTGTTATTTATAGCTATTTTGCACAATATACTTTGAATTGGATATTTCTTGTTTCTTTGACAAGTTGATTATGTTAAATAATGTTTTGTTGTGGCAGACGGGTGACAGGATGTTTTGCTGAAGCAGACATGTAAGAGGATATATGTTACTTAGAAAGAGTATAAATATGACCCCACAGACAGTGGAGAAGGCTCTGGAATTGGCTATTCTAACATGTATGATGACTTATAAGAACTGCAGCCTTTGTTCCTTGCAGAATCTGGAGGCGGTAGGACATCTTTTTTTTCTTTTTCTTTATTAAAATTTTATTTTCTATATTATTTGTTTACATTCCGAGGGCTTTCCCCTTTCCCCAATACCCGCCTCCCACCTATTCCCCCATCACCCCCCATCCCGCCTTTTTTCTGTTCTGGTACTCTCCTAAAAAACTGGATCCAGTCTTTTCAGGACCAGGGTCCTCTCCTTCCTTCTTCTTGGGAATCTTTTCATTTGCTAATTATGCCTTGAGTATTAAGAGCTTCTGGGCTCATTAATATCCATTTATCAGTGATTGCATTTCATGTGTATTCTTTTGTGATTGGGTTAACTCACTTAGGATGATATTTTCCAGTTCCAACTATTTGCCTACAAATTGCATGAATTCATTATTTTTAATTGCTGAGTAGTATTCCATTGTATAAATATACCACATTTTCTGTATCCATTCCTCCTTTTAGGGACATCTGGACTCCTTCCAACTTCTGGCTATTATAAATAAGGCTGCTATGAACATAGTGGAGCACGTTTCTTTATTGTGTGAAGGGGAATCCTCTGGGTATATGCCCAGGAGTGGTATGACAGCGTCCTCTGGAAGTATCATGCCCAATTTTCTGAGGAACCGCCAGAGTGATTTCTAGAGTGGTTGTACCATCTTGCAGTTCCACCAACAGTGTAGGACTGTTCCTCTTCCTCCACATCCTTGCCAGAACCTGTTGTCTCTTGAGTTTTTAATTTTAGCCATTCTGACTGGTGTGAGGTGGAATCTCAGGCTTGTTTTGATTTGCATTTCCCTGATGACTAATGATGTTGAACATCTCTTAAGGTGCTTCTCAGTTACATTTCATTTCCCTTTTTCTGTTTCCTTGCCCCCCAAAGGTCCACCATGCCCTTTTCCTTTTTTTTATTTTATTTTATTTTTTATTTTTTTATTTTCTATATTCTATGTTTACATTCCAAAGGCTTTCTCCTTTCCCAGTTCCCCCTCCCTATGTCCCATAGTTCCTCTCCCCCCAACTATACCCCAATCATTCCCCCTCCCCCCACAGTTTCTCTACAAAACTGGATCCAATCTTTCCAGGCCCATGGTCCTCTCCTTTCTTCTTGGGAGTCATTTGGCTTGCTAATTGTGCCTTGAGTATTTAGGGCTTCTGGGCTCATTAATATCCACTTATCAGTGATTGCATTTCATGTGTATTCTTTTGTGATTGGGTTAGCTCACTCAGGATGATATTTTCCAGGTCTAACCATTTACCTACAAATTGCATGAATTCATTATTTTTAATTGCTGAGTAGTATTCCATTGTATAAATATACCACATTTTCTGTATCCATTCCTCCTTTGAGGGATATTTGGGCTCCTTCCAATTTCTGGCTATTATAAACAAGGCTGCTATAAACATAGTGGAGCATGTGTCTTTATTGTATGCAGGGGAATCCTCTGGGTATATGCCCAGGAGTGGTATGCCAGGGTCCTCTGGAAGGAACATGCCCAATTTTCTGAGGAACCACCACACTGATTTCCAGAGTGGTTTTACCATTTTGCAATCCCACCAACAGTGGAGGAGTGTTCCTCTTTCTCCACATCCTCACCAGCATTTGTCGTCTCTTGAGTATTTAATCTTAGCCATTCTGACTGGTGTGAGGTAGAATCTCAGGGTTGTTTTGATTTGCATTTCTCTGATGACTAACGATGTTGAACATCTCTTAAGGTATTTCTCAGCCATCCGAATTTCTTCTGGTGAAAATTCTTTGTTTAGCTCTGTGCCCCATTTTTTGATAGGGTTATTTGGTTCTTTGGGGTCTAACTTCTTGAGTTCTTTGTATATATTGGATATTAGCCCTCTGTTGGTTGTGGGGTTGGTGAAGATCTTTTCCCACTTTGTTGGTTGTCGTTTTGTCCTTCTGACAGTGTCCTTTGCCTTGCAGAAACTTTGTAATTTTATGAGGTCCCATTTGTCAATTCTTGATCTTAGTGCATAAGCTATTGGTGTTCTGTTCAGGAACTTTCCCCCTGTGCCTATGTCCTCCAGGGTCTTCCCAAGTTTCTTTCCTAATAGTTTCAGTGTGTCTGGTTTTATGTGGAGGTCCTTGATCCACTTGGAGTTGATCTTAGTTCAAGGAGATAAGAGTGGGTCAATTCGCATTCTTCTGCATGTTGACCTCCAGTTGAACCAGCACCATTTGTTGAAAAGACTATCTTTTTTCCACTGGATGGTTGTAGCTCCTTTATCAAAGATCAAGTGACCATAAGTCTGTGGGTTAATTTCTGGGTCTTCAATCCTATTCCATTGATCCACTTGCCTGTTGCTGTACCAATACCATGCAGTTTTTAACACAATTGCTCTGTAGTACTGTTTAAGGTCAGGGATATTGATTCCCCCAGAAGTCCTTTTATTGTTGAGAATAGTTTTAGCTATCCTGTTTTTTTTGTTGCTCCAGATGAATTTGAGAATTGCTCTTTCTAGATCTATAAAGAATTGAGTTGGGATTTTGATGGGGATCGCATTGAATCTGTATATTGCTTTTGGTAAGATGGCCATTTTTACTATATTGATCCTGCCAATCCAGGAGCAAGAAATATTTTTCAATCTTCTGAGGTCTTCTTCAATTTCTTTCTTCAAGGACTTGAAGTTCCTGTCATACAGATCTTTCGCTTGTTTGGTTAGAGTTATGCCAAGGTACTTTATGTTGTTTGTGGCTATTGTGAAGGGTGTTATTTCCCTAACTTCTTTCTCAGCCTGCTTGTCCTTTGAGTACAAGAAGGCTACTGATTTGCTTGAGTTAATTTTATAACCAGCCACTTTGCTGAAGTTGTTTATCAGCTGTAGAAGTTCTCTGGTGGAGTTTTTTGGGTCACTTAAGTAAACTATCATATCATCTGCAAATAATGATAGTTTGACTTCTTCCTTTCCAATTTGTATCCCTTTGACTTCCTTATGTTGTCTAATTGCTCTTGCTAGAACTTCAAGTACTATATTGAAAAGATATGGAGAGAGAGGGCAGCCTTGTCTAGTCCCTGATTTTAGTGGGATTGCTTCAAGTTTCTCTCCATTTATTTAGATGTTGGCTACTGGTTTGCTGTAGATTGCTTTTACTATGTTTAGGTATGGGCCTTGAATTCCTGCTCTTTCCATGAGTTTTAGCATGAAAGGATGCTGAATTTTGTCGAATGCTTTTTCAGCATCTAATGAGATGACCATGTGTTTTTTTTCTTTTAGTTTGTTTATGTAGTGGATTACATTGATGGATTTCCATCTGTTGAACCATCCCTGCATCCCTGGGATGAAGCCTACTTGATCATGGTGAATGATCGTTTTGATGTGCTCTTGGATTCGGTTGGCAAGAATTTTATTTAGTATTTTTGCATCGATATTCATAAGAGAAATTGGCCTGTAGTTCTCTTTCTTTGTTGGATCTTTTTGTGGTTTAGGTATTAGCGTAATTGTGGCTTCAAAGAATGAGTTGGGCAGTATCCCTTCTGTCTCTATTTTGTGGAATAGTTTGAAAAGTATTGGTGTTAAGTCTTCTTTGAAGGTCTGGTAGAATTCTGCACTAAAGCCATCTGGTCCCGTACTTTTCTTTGTTGGGAGGCTTTATAACCCCTTCTATTTCTTTAGGGGTTATGGGACTATTTAGGTGCTCTATTTGATGCTGATTTAATTTTGGTATTTGGTATTTGTCTAGGAAATTGTCCAATTCCTCTAGATTCTCCAGTTGTTTTGAGTATAGACCTTTGTAGTAGGATCTGATGATCTTTTGAATTTCCTCAGTTTCTGTTGTTATGTCTCCCTTTTCATTTCTAATTTTGTTAATTTGGATGCTGTCTCTGTGTCCTTTGGTTAGTCTGGCTAGGGGTTTATCTATCTTGTTGATTTTCTCAAAGAACCTACTCCTGGTCTTGTTGATTCTTTGTATGGTTCTCTTTGTTTCTATTTGATTGATTTCAGCCCTGAGTTTGATAATTTCTTGTCTTCTAATCCTGCTGGGTGAATTAACTTGTTTTTCTTCCAGGGCTTTAAGATGTGCCGTTAAGCTGTTAGTGTATGCTCTCTCCAGTTTCTTTTTTGATGCACTTAGAGCTATGAGTTTTCCTCTTAGCACTGCTTTCATTGTGTCCCATAGATTTGGGTAGGTGGTACCTTCATTTTCATTGAATTCTAAAAAGTGTTTGATTTCTTTTTTTATTTCTTCCTTGACCAAGGTGTCATTGAGTAGAGTATTGTTCAGTTTCCATGTGTATGTGGGCTTTCTGTTGTTTTTGTTGCTATTGAAGACCACTCTTACTCCATGGTGATCTGATAGGAGGCATGGGATTAGCTCGATCTTCTTGTATTTGTTGACATCTGTCTTGTGACCAATTATATGGTCTATTTTGGAGAAGGTACCATGTGGAGCTGAGAAAAAGGTATATTCTTTAGCTTTAGGATGAAATGTTCATTTGTCTTAGTCAGGGTTTCTATTCCTGCAGAAACATCATGACCAAGAAGCAAGTTGGGGAGGAAAGGGTTTATTGAGCTTACACTTCCACACAGCTGTTCATTACCAAAGGAAGTCAGGACTGGAACCCAAGCAGGTCAGGAAGCAGGAGCTGATGCAGAGACCATGGAGGGATGTTACTTACTGGCTTGCTTTCCCTGGCTTGCTCAGCCTGCTCTCTTATAGAACCCAAGAATACCAGCCCAGAGATGGTACCACCCACAAGGGGCTCTCCCCCACTTGATCACTAATTAAGAAAATGCCCCACAGCTGGATCTCATGGAGGCACTTCCCCAACTGAAGCTCCTTTTCCTATGATAACTCTAGCCTGTGTCAAGTTGACACACAAAACTAGCCAGTACATATATATATATATCTGTTAAATCCAATTGGTCCAGAGTTTCAATAAGTTTCACTGTGTCCCTGTTTAGTTTCTGCTTTTCTGACTGGTCCATTGAGGAGAGTTGAGTTTTGAAGTCACCAACAATTATTGTGTTCAGTGTAATGTGTGCTTTATGCTTTAGTAAGGTTTCTTTTACGAATGAGGGTGCCCTTGCATTTGGAGCATAGGTGTTCAGTATTGAGAGCTCTTTTTGGTGGATTTTCACTTTGGCCAGCAAGAAGTGACCTTCTGAGTCTCTTTTGATGATTTTAGGTTGGAAGTCAATTTTATCTGATATTCAAATGGCTACTCCAGCTTGTTTCCTGAGACCATTTGCTTGTAAAATTGTCTTCCAGCCTTTTACTCTAAGGCAGTGTTTGTCTTTAACACTGAGATGTGTTTCCTGTATGCAGCAAAATGTAGGGTCCTGTTTCCGTATCCAGTCTGTTAATCTATGTCTTTTTATTGGGGAATTGAGTCCATTGATGTTAAGAGATATTAAGGAATAGTAATTATTACCTCCAGACATTTTTGAAATTATATTTATTTATTTTATTTATTTTTTATATTCGAGAGGTTACCTTCTTTTGGGTGTGATGAGAGGAGGTTTCTATCTTGCTTCTTCCCGGGTGTAGTTTCCGTCCTTGTCTTGGTGTTTTCCCCCTATTATCCTTTGTAGGGCTGGATTTGTGGAAAGATATCGTGCAAATTTGGTTTTGTCATGGAATACCTTGATGTCTCCATCTATGGCGATTGAGAGCTTTGCTGGGTAAAGTAGTTTTGGCTGAAGTTTGTGTTCTCTTAGAGTTTGCATTATATCTGCCCAGGATCTTCTAGCTTTCATGGTCTCGGGTGAGAAGTCTGGTGTTATTCTGATAGGTCTTCCTTTATAAGTTACTTGGCCTTTTTCTCTTGCTGCCTTTAATATTCTTTCTTTGTTTAGTACATTTGGAGTTTTGATTATTATGTGACAGGACGTATTTCTGTTCTGATCCAGTCTGTTTGGGGTTCCATATGCTTCTTGTATATTCATGGGCATCTCTCTCTTTAGGTTGGGGAAGTTTTCTTCCATAATTTTGTAGAAGATATTTGCTGGCCCTTTAACTTGTACATCTTCATTCTCGTCTATACCTATAATCCTTAGGTTTGGTCTTCTCATTGTGTCCTGGATTTCCTGGATGTTTTGGGTTACAGCCTTTTTGCCTTTAGTATTTTCTTTGGCTGTTGAATCAATGGTTCCTATGGTATCTTCGGCTTCTGATATTCTGTCTTCTATCTCTTGTATTCTATTGTTGATATTTGCATCTATGGCCCCTGATTTCTTCCCAAGGTTTTCTATCTCCAATGTTGTCTCCCTCTGCGATTTCTTAGTTGTTTCTACTTCTGTTTTTAGTACCTGGATGGATATGCTCAGATCTTTTGCTTGCTTGATTGTGTTTTCATGTATTTCTTTAATAGATTTTTGTGTTTCCTCTTTCATAGCTTCTACTTGTTGGCCCACGTTCTTCTGTATTTCTTTAAGTGATTTTTGTCTTTCTTCCTTATTGTCTTCTTCTTTTTGATCCATCTTCTCCTGCATTTCTTGAAGTGATTTTTGTATTTGCCTTGTAAGGCTTCTAACTTTTGATCCATTTTCTCCTCTATTTCTTTACGAGATTTTTCTATGTGTTCAGCTACCAGCATCCTGACCAGTGATTTTATATCCAAGTCTTGTTTTTCTGGTGTTTTGGGGTATCCAGGGCTTCCTGTTGTTGGCGAACTGGGTTCAGATGCTGTCCTGTTGCCTTGATTTCTGTTAGTGACATTCCTTCGTTTACCTTTTGCCATCTGGTTATTTCTGGTGTTAGTTGACCTTGTTGTCACTGGCTGGTGTTTGAATCTCCTGTGAGGCTGGGCTTACCTGTTGTTTCTCTACTGGTGGTTATGCGTGATTGCTGCTCAACGGGATCACGAGCTGGCTGCCACCCGCTGACTTTGTGCATGGCCTGAGGTCTCCGGGATGTGTGGGGGAGTGCAGCAGAGCCTCGGCAGGCGCTGCTGGGCCTGCCTAGTAGCGAGAGCCTAGCAGATCCCCCCACGTGGTAGCCCCTGATGGAATCTGTCTACCTGTGCCTTTCCAGCTGTGTTCTGCTTGCAATATGGAAGCCTGCCGCTATTGCTGGTCTGGGGTCCTGGGGAGCTGGGTGGCTCCAGCTGCCTCTGTGCACGTCCTAAGCTTGCAGGGACGTGCGGCAGAGCCTAGGCGCCCCCCACTGGGCCCACCTGGGGTTGAGAGCTTAGCAGATCTCCCTGCTCTAGCCCCAGAACGAGTCTGTGTACCTGCACCTTTCCAGCTGTGTCCTGGTTGCAATATGGAGGCCTGTCGCTATCGCTGGTCTGGGGTCCTGTGGAGCTGGGTGGCGCCTGGGCCTGCCTGGGGGCGAGAGCTTAGCAGGTCTCCCTGCTCTAGCCCCAGACGGAGTCTCTACCTGCACCTTTCCAGCTGTGTCCTGGTTGCAATATGGAGGCCTGCCGCTATCGCTGGTCCGGGGTCCTGGGGAGCTGGGTGGCTCCGGCTGCCTAGGTGCACGGCCTAAGCCGCGCGTGGTAGGACATCTTAATTCTGTCTTCTCCAGTCAACCTCTTAAAGTCAAACTGTCAGGATTTTCCTTTCCATGTCTAGGAAGGAACATTTCAGTTAGAAGGGACTTGAATCACAACAGCAGCTCTGAAATACCTAGAAGCAGGAAGGCAGTTCTTGACTCTAAACTGGATATATAGTCTTCAGTATGGAGCTAACTCTATAGAAGAGTTTGCCTTATGTGGTGTCCTCAGGCTCCATGGAAGCATATGTTCTGCCATATGAGTTATTGGAAATATAGTGTTTCTATGGCACTGACATTTCACAGTCTCTCTCTCTCTCTCTCTCTCTCTCTCTCTCTCTCTCAAACACACACACACACACACACAGATGCACACAGAGAAATAGTGAGGCAGAGTCAGAGACAGAGATACAGAGGCATAGCCCGAGATTGAGGCAAAGAAATAAATATTGAGAGACATGGTTGGATAGTGAAAGAAAGAACTAAATCTGAAGCAAAGAAAACAATAAACAAACTACCAAGTTGCCTTCTTCCTGACTACTATGAATGTCTCTCTTGACATATGCAAAATACAGATTAATTTGGCTGAGATTCCATTGATGAGAAACAATCTTTTCCTAGGCTGTAGAAGAGAATCAAGAGAAAGTATAAGATATGAATGGAAAATGAAAGCATTTTATGTTTTTCTGGAACCCATACCGATTCTGTACTTCTAAGGACTTTCTTTACCTCAGTATGACAAACTTTTTTCCTGTTTTCTTCTATCTGTTTGCATGAGTCTTTTTATGTAGTGTTACATGTGTGAAATTATTTTTCTGCCAGCACAGCTGCCATAAAAATGAAGGAATTGATAAAAATTGGAAAAAAGTTGATATTTGTGTTTTAAATTATTTAAATGATGAAGTATGTTCCTTTATATATGAAGAGTGACTTAAACAATAGAAAACAGTTTTTAGACCTTGACACATGTGGGAAGAACTCTCACCTTCCCTGTTCTATCTAACTGTAATGCATCAGTTTTTTTTGTTTAAGAAAGAGGAATCTGTTTTTTTTTATATAGTCACCAGTATCCAGAAGATAGTTCAAAACCTCTTGCCACCTGGATTTGTCATTATCATGTTACATGATGCCATCCAGTATCGAGAGTTTAAAAATTCGGAAAAATTTTCTGAGTTTAAATGCAAAAGATCGACATTAAGAAGAAATTGGAAGTATATACAATCTTCTTGTTCATAGCCATTTTATACATGCATTTGGATATTTTCTTACAAACCCTGCACAAGTATCATTTTTTATATCCATGCAATGGGTAAAATTAGAACATAGATCCAGTTGATCTCTTGATTTCAGCAACATAGGTGTATGCTGAGCCTTAGATTCTTTAATATGTTGGTTTGGGTTTAATGAATTGGGTTAAATGAAGAACCAAGGGAAAATAACACATTCATAAATAGACCTGTAAAATGTGTACTGCAAGGAATAAAAAGACAACATTGGCCTGAGAAGATAAGAGAACTTGTGGTTCTTCTACAATGCATTAACAGGCCACGATAAAGGACTAGAAGCCAATATGGGAGATGCTTCAACCCAGAACTGAAACCCATCTTTAGTAAAGGATATAGCTTCTTTCTTCATAAATTATTTCAGCCAGGGAAATCTTAATTTGTGAATTACTGACAGTTGTATTTTCTGTAGCAAGCAAGAGCTTATGGATTAAGCTGCCTATATCAGTGAATGGACAGGTATTCAGAGATCCAAGGCTGCCAAGATATTAAGCACAAAGGATAGTACAGGGCTCAGCCCTAAGAAGGCATTTGTACCACTCCTTTAAGCCACAAGGAATTTTGCCAAGGAGTAGACTGAAGTAATATAAGGGTGGAAGATTTGGAGGAGGATTGTAAAATGCTATCTTATAATCATGACATGGTGATGTCAATATAAACTCTCAGAATTGTGCTACTGGCACAGGACCAGTACAAGTTGGTTCCACTGGACATCCAAACTTTGGATACAAAATTGGGTATCATGGCCCTGCCAACTGCTGCAGAATTACTGGCAGATATCTGATTCTGGAAGATGAAAAATCAGTGCATCAAGTTATATAGCTTCTTTGAACCTATGTGACTGTGATGACTAGTTTCAAATTGTGATTGCACAGATCATCCTAGATTAGTCTGGGACACAAAAAAAAACCATCATTAATATCAAAAAGATGTTTGTAACAAAGAAATGGGGCTGGCAAGTTTGAGAGGGTAGGAAAAGAGGGTGAGAAAAGACCATAGCCAGAATGCATAACTATGTATTAGCTTCTCAAAGAACTAAATTTATTAATAAAATATTTGTGTGATTTTAACTCAAATACTTAACTACAGTAAGACTCTATCTTTTTCTTCCTCCCCTGTTCTTTCTGTCCCCTCCCTCCCTTGCTGTAGTCCAGCTCCAGCAGAGAACAGGGCCTGAATAGGGTGGATGTAGCTTACAGAACACTAATTAGATTGGGCCAGAAAAAATATTCCTGCAACATAATAAAACACAAAGTCTACAAACCACAGAATGAATATTAAAAGCTCCAAGGGCAAAGGAAAAAAACATAAAAAGGTAGACCTATCAGAATTGTACCTGACTTTTCAGCAGATACTCTAAAAGCTAGAAGGGACTGAACAGATTCCTTACAGACTCGAAGAGACCACAAAGCCTAATGTAGACAACTATATCCATCAAAACTGTCAATAACCACAGATGGAGAGAAAAGATATTCCAGGACAATGTAAAATTTTAACAATATCTGTACACAAATACAGACCTGCAGAAAATACTTGAAGGAAAATCTCAATCCAAGGAGGTCAATTATACACAAGAAAATACAGGAAATAAATAATTCCACACCAGCAGATATAAAATAAGGGAAACACACACACACACACACACACACACACACACACACATACACACACTCACACATACAACCAATAGCAGCACCAAATAATAACATGAATTTGAGATCATTGGTCATTATTACTCTCAATATCAATAGACTCATTTTCCCAATAAACAGGAACAGGCTAACATAATGGATTAAAAGAAGGGATCCACAATTTTCCTGCATGAAAGAAACATATCTCAACAGGAAAGATAGACATTTCCTCAGAACAAAGAGCTAGAAACAATTTCCAAGTAAACGGACCTAAGAAGCAAGCTTGAGCAGCTCTTATAATATCTAGTAAAATAATTTTCCATCAAAAACTAATCAAAAGAGATGGAGGAGGACACTTCATATTCATGAAAAAGTCCTCCAAAAAGATATCTCAATTCTGAACACTTATGCCCCAAAGGAAAATGTAAACACATTTGTAAAAGAAATATTAGTAAAGCATAAATCACAATCAAACATGAAACATTAATTGTGGAAAACTTTTTTTATTGGATATTTTCTTTTGGAACATTTTATTAGATACCTTTTTTTTTACATTTCAAAGGTTATCCCATTTCTAAGACACCCCCTACATCCTGAAATGCCCTATGCCATCCCTCATTTCCCTGCCTCCACAAGGGTGTTTACCCCCACCCATTCCTGCTTCCCCACCCTCACATTTCCCTAGGGGGATCATTCAAAGGGTCATGAAACCTTCACATGACTAACTACCTGTTTTCCCACTGATGCACACCATTCTACCCTCTGCTACATATGAGGTTGGAGCCATGGATCTACAATGTGTACTCCTTGATTAGTGACTCAGTCTCTTGGAACTCTGGGAGGTCTGGGTGGTTGATATTGTTATTCTTCTTATGGGGCTACAAACATTTCAGCTACTTCAATTCTTTCTCTACTCCTCCATTGGGGATGTGGTGCTCAGTCCAATGGTTGGCTGTAAGCATCCACCTCTGTATTTGTCAGACTTTGGCAGAGCCTCTCAGGAGACAGCTATACCAGGCTCCTGTCAGCATGCAGTTCTTGGCATCCACAATAGTGTCTGTGTTTGGTGACTGTTTATGGGATGGATCCCCAGGTGGGGAAGTCTCTGGATGGACTTTCCTTCAGTCTCTGCTCCTCATGTTGTCTCCGTATTTACTCCCTTGAGTATCTTGATACCCCTTCTAAGAAGGACTGAAACATACACACTTTGGTCTTCCTTCTTCTTGAGCTTCATTTCATCTGTGAATTATATCTTGGGTATATCAAGCTTTTGGGCTAATATTCACTTATTAGTGAGTGCATACCTTGTACATTCTTTTGTGAATAGCTTACTTCACTCACAATGAAATTAACAGCACATTCTCACCAGTGGACAGCTTATTGAGACAGAAACCAAACAGGGAAATAATCGAGGTTAAGAATCAAATGGACCTAACATATCTAAAGAACTTTTCACGCTAACACTAAAGACTACACCTTCTTCTCAGCAACTCAGGAAATCTCCAAAATTAATCATATATTCGTCACAAGGCAAGCCTCTACAAATACAGGATAATTTAAACAACACTTTGCAGATTATCAGACCACTATGGATTTAAAGTTAGACTTTGATAACAACAGAAACAATGGAAAGCACAAAAAATCATGGAAATAGAACATCTTTCTAAATTATTTCTTTAAACCAAGCAACTGAATGTCTTTTATGAAAAAAAATTTACCCAGAAGAAAGAAATTGAAGATGATGGAAAGATATCCAGTCCTCATGGATCATTACAGAAATTGATTATTATACCAAAAGCAATCTACAGATTTAATGCAATTCCCATTAAACTTGCAATAAAATTTTTACAGAACTTGAAAAAGAAATTCCCAACTTCACATAAAACAAACAAACAAAAAACAGGACAGCTAAAACAATCCTGAAAAAACAAACTTCTAGAGGAATTGCACTCTTTGATCTCAAGCTGTACTACATAGCAATAATGATTAAAACTGCATAATATTGGTACAGAAACAGAGAGGTTCATCGATGGAATCAAACCAAACACCCAGAAATTAACCAACATATCTTTGGAACCTTGATTTTTGACAAAGAACCCAAATCCATACAGTGGAAAACAGTCTCATCAACAAACAGTGCTGGCTGAACTGGAAGTCTGCATAAAGAAAAATGCAAATAGATCCGTATTTATTACCCTTCCTAAGTCCAAATGGATCAAGGATATCAACAGAAAACTGGACACACTAAATCTAATAGAAGAGAAAACAAGAAATAGCCTTCGGTACATTGGTACATTGGTATTCTTTCCAGAAAAGAACGCCAATGGCTTAGGCTTTAAGATCAAAAGTGGGAACCCCTGAAATTTGACAGCTTCTGTAAGGCAAATGACAATGTGACTTGGACAAAAGTGCAGCCTACAAATTGAGAAGAGAGTGTCACTGACCCTATAACCAACAGAAGGCTAATATTCAAAATGTAAAAAGGGCACAAGAAGTAAGACATTAAAGACAAAATAACCCAAGTAAAAGTGGGTACAGAGGTAAATGGAGAATTCTCACAAGAGGAAAATCTATAGGCTAAGAACCATTTAAAAGGAACATTCAATGTTTCAGGGAAATGGAAATCAAAATGACCCTGAGAATCCAACTCAGTTGACAGCACATGCTGGCAAGGATGTGGAGAAAGTGAGCACTCCTCCATTGCTGGTGGCAATCTAAACTTGTAAAACCACCCTGGAAATCATTCTAGTTCTTTCTCAGAATACTGGAAATAGTTTTATATGAACACTCAGCTATACTACTACTTGGCATATACCCAATAGATGTTCCACTATAACAGAAGAATACATGCTCTACTATGTTCATCACAGCTTTATTTATAATATCCAGAAATAGATATCCCTCAACTAAAGGATGGGTACAGAAAATGAATTCAGCTATTAAAAACACGGATGTCATGAATTCTTTAAGCAAATGAATGGAACTGGAAAATATCACCCTGAATGAGGTAACCCAGATACAAAATACATTCATGGTATATACTCATTGGTAAGTGGGTAATAACCATAAAGTACAGGATATTTATGATATACCCCATAGGCCCAAATAAGTTAAACAAGAAGAAAGACCAAAGTAAGGATTAAGGATGCTTGAATCAAACTTAATAGGAGGACTAAGATAATCATAAGAGGCAGATTGAGGGAGGGACCTGGGTGTAGAGTGAATAGCTAGTGAAATGGGGGTGGTGGTGTCAGAAAAAGGTGTAGGGAGAGACAGGAGAGACTGACAAAGTCAGAAGAATAACTAATAATAACTAATCTGCAGATGCTGGGGTTGGGGCAGTGGAGGAAATTCTAGGAAGTCACAGAGACCTGTGTTGTGGTGGTTCCCACGAGTCAATGCAGATGACCTTAGCCAAGTTTTCTGACAGTGGGAACACAGAACCTAAAGAGGTTAGTTCCTGTAGCTAGGCAGTATCCCCAGTGGAAGATTAAGGACACCAAACCACGCTCAACCTTTTGAACCAAATTTGTACTGTCTAAAAGCAATGCAGGGACAAAGATGATGCAGAGAGAGGAGACAAGCAATAACAGACCCAACATAAAACCCATGCCATGGGCAAGCACCAATCCCTGAAACTATTAATGATACACTGTTGTACATCAAGACAATAGCCTGGCATAACTGTCCTCTGAGAGGCTCTATACAGAAGCTGCCTGGATACAGAGGCTCACAGCCAAACATTGGATGGAGTTTGTGAACTCATACAGAACTAGGAGAAATATTAAAGGCCCTGAAGAAGATAGGAACTCTACAGGAAGACCAATAGATTCAACTAACATGGACTAATGGTAGCTCTCAGAGATTGAGAAACCAACCAAAGAGCATAAAATGGGCTGGAACAAGGAACCCAGCACATAGGTATCAGAAGTTCTGCCCAGGCTCCATGTGTGTCCACCAAAAACTGGAGCAAGGGTTGTCTCTACAGTTGTTGCCTGACCAGTGAATCACTTCACTAATTGGGCTGCCTTTTCTGGGCTCAGTGAGGGAGGACAGGACTAAACCTGAAGAGACTTGATTCACCAAGGTAGGGGAATACCCAGAGGTCCACACTCTTGGGGGACAAGGTGAGAAGGAGGGGTAGAGGGATTCCTTGAAGGTGTAATGGAGGGACAGAGTGTAGGATGTAAATTAAGTAATTAATTAAAAAAACAAGGCTTATAAAAGACAGGGGCTGGTGGTGAGTGACATTTTCATTAATATATTTAGTTATTCACTTTACATCCTGATTGCTGCCTCATCTTCTCCAGGTCCTCTGCTCACCAGTCCCTCCCATCATGCCCCCACTCCTTCTCTGCTATGAGATGTGGTATCATCCCCTGGGTATCACCCTACCCTGTCACATCAAGACTGCAGTACTAGGTACATCCTCTCCCACTCAGGCCAGACAAGAAGTTCAAGATCCTCAGGCAGGTAACAGATTTAGTGATTGCCCCTACTCCAATTGTTGGGGACTTGCATGAATATTGAGCTACACATGTGCTACCTATGTGAGGGTGGATAGGTCTGTTGCCTGTGGTTCAGTCTCTGGGAGCCCCCAAGGTTTCAAGTTAGTTGACTCTGTTGGTCTTTCAGTGGAGTTCCTGACCACTCTGGGATGCTCAATCCTTCCCCAAACTCTTTCACAGGACTCTGAGATCTGTCCATTATTTGGCTGTGCTTCTCTACATCTATTTTAGTCAGCTTCTGGCTGGATCCTTTCAGAAGACAGTAAGCTAGGCTCCTGTATGCAAGCATAACAGTATCATTTATAGTGTCAGAGTTTGATTCTTGCTAAGAGGATGCTTCTCAAGTTGAGCCAGCTATTGGTTGTCCATTCCCTCAGCTCCATCTTTGTCCCTGCATCATTATAGATATGTCACAAATTTTGAGTCAAAAATTTCAGGGATAGGTTTGTGTCCTTATCCCTCCACTGGGTATCTTGCCTGGCTATAGGAAATGGCCAGTTCAGGTTTCATATCTTACACTGCTTCGGAGTCTCAGATGAAGTCACTCCCAGAGACTTCTGGAAGTCTCCCCATCCCAGGTCACTGTCATTTCCTAAAGATAGGCCTAACACTTCTATCACCTATCCCCCACATTTCTCCTATGCTCCCTAATTCCCCTATTCACCTTCCCTTCCTTATGCTACACACTGATTTCTGTTCACTCTTTTAGTCCTCTGACTCTCTTGTCTCTTCCATAACCTGATCCTGAAGCCACCCTCTTCTGCATCCCCTCCCCTCCCCTATGCAGTTCCCTCCATCCATCTGCATCCTATGACTATTGTATTCCACCTTCTAAATGACATTAAAAGATCCTCAATTGGACCTTCATTCTTGTTTACCTTCTTTGGGTTTTTGGAGTATAGAATATTTATGACTAAAATCCACTTATAAGTGAGTACATACTACCCATGGCCTTTTGTGTCTAGATTACCTCACTCAGGATATCTTCTACTTCCTATTCATTTGATGGCAAAATTCATGATGTCTTTGTTCTTAATAGCTGAGTAGTGTCTTGTTATGCAAATGAACCACATTTTCTTCATTCATTCTTCAGTTGAGGGACATCTGGATTATTTCCTATTTCTGACTATGATGAATAAGTCTTCTATGAACATAATAGAGCACATGTGTATTTGAGTCTCATAAGAATAGCAACACTCACAATCTTTGCAAGGGTGATTGTGTATAAAACAAATTTGGCTATGATGTAGGCAGATACTCCATCCTGTCCTGTGAGGGCCTCCATCTCAGATGCTTTTCTGTGTTTCCAATCCTGCCTGTATTCCAAGATTGCTTTACTACTAGTATTAGATCATTTTGTGAAATGCTTGGCATTGAAATGTAAACAAAGCCCTCTCCTGTTCTTGTATTTTCAACAGTAAAGTCCTGTCTCCCACTCACACTGAAACTCTCCACTGGAGGCTGGGCATTAGATCAAGATTTTGATAATGCTATTTTAGTGGTTTACCTGTGAATGTTGATTTGAAGAAAGTCAAGAGGGTCTCTGTCTGATACTGAGCTTCAGAAGGAAGGCCTGGTAATGGACTCAAAATCAAAATACATACTTAAATTTCTGTTGGTTAGCCAAGCTTGTAGTATCACTGCCAATAGTGTGCTGTTCTGAAATGGGAAGTGGTATTACAAGCCACTCGTTCCTTTCCATCTACACTAATAGGCAGTGCATTTTAATCATGCTACAATGAGAAATTGCTTTATTTTTACACATTTCCTTAGTTGTTTTAAATAGCTGTGTGTTTTCATGTGACTAAGGGGAAATAGTCACTAAGATTCATACTGAGCCCAAGATACTGCTCTAGTTCTCACCTTTTAAACTCCAAACATACATTACAAATACTAGGACTTTAAATAAATGAATGTTTAAAGTTTTTATTTATTTTTTGGTATGTGCATGTTTGAGTATATTTGTTATGACAACCACATTGATACTATGGATAATGTGTGGAGTTCAGAAGAAAACTCAGTTGTTAATTCTCAACTGCCATCTAATAGAAACTGGAGGTCGAGTTCTGGTAATCAGACTGCAAGCTTTTTGATCTTAATCCAGCTCATAGATGAACATTTTGAAGAATATCATGCCAAGATTGAAAAATACCAATGTAAGTACTCAGTTAAGCCAAAGAAGGACAAAAGGCATTGTAATGCAAAAGATCAAAACATTTTATGTAAATGTGAATGTAGCTGACTATGAATGAGAGCCTGTACTCAATACCCAGAAGTACAAACATAAATGTATGCTCCCAAACACATAAGAGTTATGTTTTTGTTCAATAATTATCTATATAAATACATACTTAATTATCCATTGTCTAATACAGAAACTAATTGTAAAGTCTTCTAGTGCTCTGTTCAGGAACTTTCCCCCTGAGCCAATGTCCTCAAGGATCTTCCCCAGTTTCTTTTCTATTAATTTTAGTGTGTATGGTTTTATGTGGAGGTCTTGATCCACTTGGAGTTGAGCTTAGTCTCAAAAGAATACCCATTGTATGCACTCACTGCTAAGTGGATATTAGCCTAGATTCTTGGGACACCAAAGACACAGTCCACATACCAAATGATGTCTGACAAGAAGAAAGGAGTGGACACTGGTGCTGGAAAGGATCAAAGCATCAGTGTAGGGGAATACCAGAACAGGGAAGTGGGAATGGATGGAAGGGGGAGCAGGGGGAGGGAAAAGGGCATGTGGGACCTTTGGGGGGTGGGAAACCAGATAAAGGAAAATGAAATGTAAATATAGAATATATCCAATAAAAAACAAAACAGAAAAAGATTTCTAGTGCTTTTAAATATAATAAACAACATGGTTGTCTAAGCTACTCCTAAAACATGAAATATTTGAACTGATTTCCCTCCCAGAGACAGAAGTTAAGACCATTTTGCTGAGAACTCAACTTAATTTAGGCATAATACCCCAAAGTACATAAGCAGTAACTGATTTTAATTTCTCCTTCCCGAGAACCAGGCTTATGGTATGAAACGAAACCACAGAGAAGAGTGAAAACAATTGACAGTTCTATCCAGTTACACTTCACAACAATGTCTAATATGTTATAATAATCATAATGGTAAGTAGTGGCATGCATTCCTTGGTCTTACTCAGAACCTTTAATATTGGAATTAAGATGAGTTCAACCAAAAGGAAATCATGCCTAACATGACTGAAAACTTAGCCATCTATTCAAGGTTACTGAAGTCATAGATCTTGGAAAAGAGCCTTCTACCACAACATTATTAATCCCAGACAATTCCTAACTATATTCTAGATTTTTGTGCTTATACACACTGATGAGGATGGTCTTCAATGACTCCCATCATCAAATAAACTTTTCTTTGCAACAGAGGAAGACTAATATGGAAGACCACAACCAATCAAAATGCATAATTATGGAGCCCAGTCTCAATGAGTACATGTCAAATGTACCTCATCCTTTGATATAATTGCAGAGGAGGTGGGGTAGATGGAGTTGGCAGAAAGATTTTAAGACCAAGAAGATCAAGAATTTTGCTATGAGATTGTGTATCTAAGTAAAATCAGAAGCTATACCCATGAACTCTCACAAATATAATTACATAAATACGAGTAGAACAAGTACAGCAGCAACAGAATACAAACTTGATAGCATAAGACTGAAAAACTCAGCTCCACATAAGAAACAATAGGCAACCAAAGAATACAGAGAGTGGCAGAAATAGTCATTTGTTAGGATGCCAACTAGCTATACAACAGTGTCAACTAAAAAGCCAGTAATATAGATTGAGCATGTTATATTTGAGAGAGAAAGAGAGAGAGAGAGAGAGAGAGAGAGAGAGAGAGAGAGAGAGAAAGAGAGAGAAAGAGAGAGAGAGAACATCATTTGGTGCTAAAAAGTGGCAATTAATGTGAAACAAAGAAAGTAGGGAGACATGGGAAGGTTAGAAATGAGGAAAAGGAAAGTAAATTATGTTACTATGCAATAATCTCAAACTTAAATAACCACATAAAATAATTGTAATGATTTTTAAAATAGCACAAAATGCCTATTCAAAAAATGAAGCCATTTAAGCTTAAATATAAGTGATGAACAAAGATATGTCACTTTATAAAAGTAGTATGTTTTGCATGTTTGTAGAATAATTTTCCCAATATTTATGGCAGGAAAATAACCCAGACACTGAACATTGGAAGAATTGGTCATGAAACTGTGGCAGTCACATACAAGACATAGTTACTCAACTGTTAAGAGCAAGGACTCCTGGTGATTTGCTATATAATGGGTGATTTAATATACATTATGCCATGATAGAAGAAGAATGTAAGGAGAAAACAGTTACATAATCTCATTCAGAAATGGAGTGTAATTTACAGTCAATATATACAGAAAAATATGATAATTGTTAACATGTCTTTTGGTGAGAAGAGGATAGAGTACACAAAGCAGAGATCAATAATATTGAGTAACATAAATGTAAGATGAAGTAAAATCCTCACATTAGATAATTTTTCTTTAGCTGTAATGAGATTTCATGAACATGGCAACTTATCAAAGAAAACATTTAATTTGGGGACTGATAGTTCCAATGTTAGAGTACATGACCATTAAGGGTGAGAACATGGGAGCAGACAAGCATGACAGTGGAGAAGTAGCTGAATGTTGACATCTATTCACAAGCATGAAGCAGAGATATAGTAATAGAGAAAGACAGAGACAAAGAGAGACAGAGAAAGAGACAGATAGAGAAAGAGACAGTCAGACAGAGACACACAGAGAGACAGAGAGAGTGATAAAAACCAGAGTTACAGAGACAGAAAAATGGACAAGACAAAAACACAATGATAGACAATGAGAGTTTTAACTGGATTGGAATAGATTTTTAAGTCTCAAAATCTCACCCTAGTCAGAGACTTCCTACAACCAGGCCTCACATTATGATCTTTCTGACAGCATTGACCCAACTGTGGACCACCCATTCAAATACAAGAGCCTATTTGGAACATTCTCATTCAAACCAGCACAACTGACTCACTGACACCCACCCCCATACTTGTAGATATGTCATAATTGAAAACTGTGCTTAGTCTAACTATAAATCGTCCTGTAGTCTATCACAGTGTCAACACTTTTTGAAAGTCTAAAGTCTTTTCTGAGGCTAAGACAATCTTTTAAATGTAACCCATTGCCAAATTAAAAATAAAGCAATTGTTACCAAAATAAAGAAGCACAGATCACACATTACCATTCCAAAATGGTGGAATAGGGGCAAGTGTGAATACACTAGGTTAGAGCAAATAAAAATCTAGCAGGGCAATCTCCAAATTCTGTAACCCCATCTCTTGATATAAATTTACTGATAAGATTTCTGCACTTTCAGTTCTAGGCTTGCAGCACTCCTCTCTCGAACTGATTTCGCTTTCTCTATGCAGCTCTGTTTGACAGTTATACCATCCTGCTGACTTCTTCAAGACATACTTGCTCGAATTTAGCTTCACTAAATTTTTAGGATGGGGCAAAAATAGTCACATTATTTGCAAAATATCACAATAATGTACTTTAGCCCAGGGATATATTGTTCTTTTCTGACATCTCTTGAGTTTATGTTCATAGTCTATAGTGTTTGTAGCACAACTATTTTTCCAAGCATCTACTTAAGTCCCACTTATAACATCCAACTGCTTTCCTAGTCCAATATCCTCAATTCTTCCACATTATCTCTAAATTCAGAATAGTTAAACCCATCACAGCAACATCCCAATCTTTTCTTATAACTTTTGTCTTGGTTTAATTTCCTACTTACCCTGACCAAGGAAACATCTAAAAAACTTAGTCAAGTGCTCATGATTCCCGAGGACCAGGATCCCTGACTATTATAACAGAAAACATGGCAGAAGGGCAGAAAATATGTAAGGATGACATTGTAGCAATAGCTAATTGAATATCTGATCCCACAAGCATAATTTAGACAGAGATAGAGATACATGGTCAGTCACACACATAGATACAGAGACACACCCACACACAGAAACATAATCACACACAGAACAAGGTATGGATGGAATTAGCATGTCATTTTGAAACTCAGTTATAAGTTTTGAAACAATCCCAGTTATACATCTTCTCCAATGAGTCTGGTCTCTTTATCACTCTCAAATGACCCACCAAGTGTGCACCAAAATTAAAGTAAATGAGCCTATGTAGGCTATTCTCACTCAAACCACCACTGAAATGAACAGCATGAAATTTCTATGAAATAAAAGTGCATTACATATAGGATTGTTTCTAATTATGATTTTTTTTGCTACAAGGAAAAATATTGGTTTATAAGTGAAATGGTATTTAGGTTAGTTTTGTTCAACAATAACAACCTTTTGATCACATCCATACCAATCTTCATGATACACTCCTTTAATTTTCACTCTAAATTTTTAGTTTAGAACAGAAATATGGACAGTGCTGCCCTCTGAGGCACAGAGTTGAGATAAAAGGTAATGGAAATGAGGAGAGATATCTTTTTGCATCTTGATTACTTTAGACTCTTACAG
This sequence comes from Apodemus agrarius, assembly GCA_964023405.1. Classification (NCBI taxonomy): domain Eukaryota; kingdom Metazoa; phylum Chordata; class Mammalia; order Rodentia; family Muridae; genus Apodemus; species Apodemus agrarius. Next base: position 34,224,123 of record OZ030005.1, on the reverse strand, counting down.
TCACTAGCTTAAGAAAATGTGTTGAACTGTTCTGCTCTGATTAACTCATAATATGTTCACTTAATTTTGCTTCAATTGAAAATATCACATAGTGCAGCTTTAAAATTGGAATATCATTTCATAGAAAATGCTATTAAATGTGTACACTTTAAGTAATAAATGCTGTTGGTTGAAGAGAATGTTGTAAACTTGACACAGGTTTGATTTAAAGGGAACCTAGTCTAGAGGACCTCATTGGAAATTTGTCATGAGGGAATTAGACATTCAAAGAGAGGGCTCATTATGGCAAAGACAAAAGAGGAAAGAAACAACAGTCTATCATGGGATGCTGAGCATGGCATTGTGAAAAGAGAAAACAGCAGAAGACATTCTTTCTCCACATTCAGGTGCTCAGAGATTTTGATGTATCTCATTACAAAACCTGACAGCCATCTTCCAATGTTGAAAATAAAAGATACAGTGAACTTGAAAGTGAGGACTCCACTGGGTGAATAGAGATTTAATAGAATTCTCTTGGGAATATGTATTTGATTACTAAGCAACATATATAAGAAAGACCATCACTATATATTCCTTGTAACCTGCAGAAGTTAATAAGGACTACTATTATATAGTGTATCTGTTTAAATCTTGAAACACTGACAAAAAAAGCATTTTTCTGAAATAACGTTTGCAACATCTAACCATCATTTAAGCACTATAAATTTCAGCAATCCATGAAATGCAGCTCTTCCCTGTCCTTCCTTTTGCCTTTTAGTGAAGAATGGTTTTATCAACAATTGTCAATAGCACTCATTGTCCCCAGACTACTTGGAAATAATCCCATCAAGATGGTAAAGCCCTCAGTAACACAGCAACAGAAATTGTACAATTAATATTTGTATAACAATTCCTGTATTTTCAACTATTACAAAGATGATTGTAATTTTTTAACTTATTGAAAATTAAGTAACAAACTGAATAAGGTTGTTAAAATATCCCACAAAGATAAGAAAAGCAAATTCTCTCTCCAGACCATTTCTGCCTAAACAAAGCAGTTATCTGCTGCACTGGACTGTCTCCAGTGCTTCATGATTTCCTTAAGAACCACTCTCAACACCTTCATCCTACTCAGGAGTGTCATGCATGGCTCTCTCCAGAAATAGTTTGAGAGTCTTCATCTTGAATTTACTACTGTGTGTAATGGAGCCAACAAGAAAGTAAATTATGGGTTTGACAGAGCTGTTAATACAGGATAGAAAAATTATTTCATCAAAAAAATCACAACGTCTCTTAATCCATTGGTCAAGGAGCCAGTAGATTCCAAAGGGAAGATCAAATATCAGGAAGAATAATACCACTGTGAGTGTAATGGTCACATACAGACTGGTCACAGGGGTCTGCTGGGAGCCACAGAAGATCCTGACAAGTAGGATGAGGCTGGACTCACAGAGAACCACAAATAAAAAAAATTGTCCATACAGTAATTATGATATCTAATGTGTGACACCAAATGGAGTCAGGATCATGAAACAGTAAAAAAAAACATGCCTTCCCATCCAGAAATGTAAACATCAGGGACAGAGACCAAAGCAAGACACAGATGACAGCTGATGTGTGTCTTGGACGTTTACAGCAATACCAGATGGGCCACATGACAGACAAGCAGCATTCAATGCTAATGGTTGAAAGAATACTCAGGCTTGAGAGATATGGAAATGTTGGCACATAAATGAAAAATGATAGGATTTCATTGGCAATGTAGTTGGTGTAAATGATAAGAACACAAAATACAAACTGAGAGAACAGGAAGAAAATGTCAGCTACAGCAAGGTTGAAGATATAGACAAAGAAGGCATTCTTGTGCATCTGGAAGCCCAGCAACCACAATACTATGGCATTTAGTACCATCCCAAACAGGGAAATGATGAAGGAAAGCAAAATCATGTCACAATCTGAAGTATCATTGGGTTCACTAGATGCTCTGAAGTTAGTTTCCAAAGTTGAGATGATTAGATCCTTGCTTAGGAAATCTCCAACACTGTTCCTGGAACAAAATAAACAAAATACATGAGCACATGCTGTGTTCTTTCTGATTCATGAACACCCTGCTATGTGGCAATTACTGACCTGGTTTATAAGGAGGATAAAAAGGATTGGAGTAATTAAGTAATTTATCTAAACCAGTATTTCTGGAGCCTTAATTTATATTCAGATTGCATTTATTTGCACTATGTACAATCAATGTCCTATATGGATATTAGTATAGTTGTGTCTCCAGTATGGACACTCAGTTTCTCATGTGGTGTCAGAAAGAGATCTTTGAATCCAACTTCCTTTCTGACCTAAGGCTGTTTACTCTCTGTTGCATGAACTCAGGAACCAGAAGGTTGACCCTAAGCTGCTCTCAATCCTGGCAGGAGTACGCTATCAAATGGTGAAATGTGGAAACCATGAGGGACAGTCATAAAGGGAATGTTCAGTCCTGCTAAGACCAGAATGAAAAGAACTAGTTGTATAGGCTAGAGTGACTCAGCCTCCAATTCAGATTTGAAATTTGGAAGCAGGAAATTCTTTGATGACATTAAGCACTTTTCTATTGTCTGTTGCTACATCACAAGTGTACATTTCTCTATTGAGTCACTTTGAGTAATTGAGAATTTTTACTGATTTATTATTATTAAACACTATATATACACATGCATATGTATATATGTATATGTAATACAATCATAAGCTATATGTGTGATAATTATTCACAAATGAATAAATTAATGATAAATCCCATGGTAGTTTTAAATTTAAATGAAATGTTTTTGCAAATATTTTCGAATATGTACCACAGAATACATAGAAGAATGAAAAAATATCATTATTGGTAGTTCTGTCTAAGGAAGATATAGTAGGTTTGAAAGAATTGTTTATGCTGAAAGATGGATAATGAAGGAATTTTTCATTTCCCAACACAAGAATGCTTATTAAATGACTCTATTGATGACCTAAAAGTATTTCAGCCCCAAACTTAGGTATTGGTTTTGAGATTAAGTGAATTTCTAACATTCTTGAGGATTAAAAAAAACACTTTTGGAAAAAATAAAAAAAGAAAGAATGTAATAACTTTGAATATCCATGATTCAATTCACAAGAAGACAAATGTATGGATGCTTCAGTTCTACATAGAAGAGAGAACAAAGTAATCATGGGAGGTGGAGTGTGGGAGGGACTTGAGAGGAAGAGAAGGGGAGGGGGGAAAGGGCAGGATCAGGTTGGGGAGGAGACAGGGGAGATGTGCAGAAAGTTAGGAAAATGAATATAGGTATGTGGCAATGGGAGATGGGAATTCGGAAGTAGCCACCACAAAGTCCAGGAGCTAAACAAAGATTTTTCACCAGAAGAAATTTGGATGGTCGAGAAACACCTTAAGAGATGTTCAACATCATTAGTCATCAGGGAAATGCAAATCAAAACAACCCTGAGATTCCACCTCACACCAGTCAGAATGGCTAAGATTAAAAACTCAAGAGACAACAAGTGCTGGCAGGGATGTGGAGAAAGAGGAACACTCCTCCACTGTTGGTGGGATTGCAAAATGGTAAAACCACTCTGGAAATCAGTTTGGCAGTTCCTCAGAAAATTGGGCATGTCACTTCCAGAGGACCCTAGCATACCACTCCTGGGCATATACCCAGAGGATTCCCCTGCATACAATAAAGACACATGCTCCACTATGTTTATAGCAGCCTTGTTTATAATAGCCAGAAATTGGAAGGATCCCAGATATCCCTCAAAAGAGGAATGGATACAGAAAATGTGGTATATTTATACAATGGAATACTACTCAGCAATTAAAAATAATGAATTCATGCAATTTGTAGGTAAATGATTAGATCTGGAAAATATCATCCTAAGCGAGTTAACCCAATCACAAAGGAATACACATGAAATGCAATCACTGATATGTGGATATTAATGAGCGCAGAAGCCCTAAATACTAAAGGCACAATTAAGAATTCAAATGATTCACAAGAAGCAGAAAGGAGAGAACCCTGGGTCTGAAATGATTGGATCCAGTTTTCTAGATCCAGAACAGAGAAATGGGGGGGGGATGATTGGGGAACAGTTGGGAGGGGGAGAGGACTTATGGGACGTATGGTGTGGGGGATGTCAGAAAGGGGAAAGCCTTTGGAATGTAAACAAAATTATAGACAATAAAAATATATATTATCCCAAGAAGAAGAAAGGAGAGGACCCTGGGCCTGTAAAGATTGCATCCAGTTTAGTGAAGAAACCGAGGGGGGAGGGGGAATGATTGGGGAACAGTTGGGGGGGGAGAGGAACTATGGGAACTATGGTGGGTGGGAACTGGGAAAGGGGAAAGCCTTTGGAATGTAAACATAGAATATAGAAAATAAAAAAAATTAAAAAAAATAGACACACAAAAAAGAGACAGCTGGTGTGTACAGTGTATGAAAGCATTGTGATAAATCAGGGGAGGGTGGTTAAAAGATGGAAAGAAAATATATATATATATATTAAAAAATGTTTATCTTTATTTGTTTTTTAAATTTACTTATTGGATATATTCTATATTTATAATTCATTTCCCTTTTGCTGGTTCCCCATCCACCAAAGGTCTTACATGCCCTGTCCCTACCCCTGATCCCCCATCCACCCCTTCCCAATTCCCTGTTCTGGTATTCCCCTACACTGATGATCCTTTCCAGCACCAGTGTCCACTCCTTCCTTATTGTCGGACAACATTTGATATGTTGATTGTGTCTTTGGTGTCCCAAGAGTTTAGGCTAATATCCACTTATCAGTGAGTGCATACCATGGGTATTCTTTTGGGACTGGATTACCTCACTTAGTATGATGTTCTCTAGCTCCATCCATTTCTCTAAGAATTTCATGAATTAATTGTTTCTAATGGCTGAATAGTACTCCATTGTGTATATATATCACATTTTTTTGTATCCATTCCTCTGTTGAGGGACATCTGGGTTCTTTCCAGCTTCTGGCTATTATATATAAGGCTGCTATGAACATAGTAGAGCACGTATCCTTATTGCATGCTGTGGAATCTTCTGGGTATATGCCCAGGAGTGGCATGGCTGGGTCCTCAGGAAGCATCATGTCCATTTTTTCTGAGAAACCACCAGACTGATTTCCAGAGTGGTTGTACTAGCTTGCAGTTCCACCAGCAGTGGAGGAGTGTTCCTATTTCTCCACATCCTCTCCAACACCTGATGTCTCCTGAGTTTTTAATCTTAGCCATTCTGACTGGTGTGAGGTGAAATCTCAGGGTTGTTTTGATTTGCATTTCTCTAATGACTAATGACGTTCAACATTTTTTAAGGTGTTTCTCAGCCATCCGAATTTCTTCAGGTGAAAAGCCTTTGTTTAGCTTTGTACCCCATTTTTGGATAGGGTTATTTGGTTTTCTGGAGTTTAACTTCTTGAGTTCTTTGTATACATTGGATATTAGCCCTCTGTCGGATGTGGGGTTGGTGAGGATCTTTTCCCAATTTGCTGGTTGCCAATTTGTCCTTTTGACAGTGTCTTTTGCCTTACAGAAACTATGTAATTTTATGAGGTCCCATTTGTCTATTCTTGATCTTAGAGCATAAGCAATTGGTGTTCTGTTCAGGAATTTTCCCCCTGAGCCAATGTCCTCAAGGGTCTGCCCCAGTTTCTTTTCTATTAGTTTTAGTGTGTCTGGTTTTATGTGGAGGTCCTTGATCCACTTGGAGTTGAGCTTAGTACAAGGAGATAAGAGTGGATCAATTCTCATTCTTCTGCATGTTGACCTCCAGTTGAGCCAGCACCATTTGTTGAAAAGGCTATCTTTTTTCCACTGGATGTTTTCAGCTCCTTTGTCGAAGATCAATTGGCCATAGATGTGTGGGTTCAATTCTGGGTCTTCGATCCTATTCCATTGATCTGCCTCCCTGTCACAGTACCAATACCATGCAGTTTTTAACACTACTGCTCTGTAGTATTGCTTGAGGTCCGGAAAATTGATTCCCCCAGAAGTTTTTTTTTTTTTTTTTACTGTTGATGATAGTTTTAGCTATCCTGGGTTTTTTGTTATTCCAGATGAATTTGAGAATTGCTTTCTAACTCTATGAAGAACTGAGTTGTGATTTTGATGGGGATTGTGTTGAATCTGTATATTGCTTTTGGCAAGATTGCCATTTTAACTATATTAATCCTGCCAACCCAAGAGCATGGAAGATTTTTCCATTTTCTGAGGTCTTCTTCAATTTCCTTCTTCAGAGACCTGAAGTTTTTGTCACATAAATCTTTCAGTTCTTTGGTTAGAGTCACACCAAGATAATTTATATTGTTTGTGGCTATTGTGAAGGGTGTCATTTCCCTAATTTCTTTCTCAGCCTGCTTATCCTTTGTGTATAGGAAGGCTACTGATTTGCTTGAGTTGATTTTATAACCAGCCACTTTGCTGAAGTTGTTTATCAGCTGTTGGAGTTCTCTGGTGGAGTTTTTTTGGTCACTCAAGTATACTATCATATCATCTGCAAATAGTGATAGTTTGACTTCTTCCTTTCCAATTTGTATCCCTTTGACTTCCTTATGTTGTCAAATTGCTCTAGCTAGTACCTCAAGTTCTATATTGTAGAGATACGGTGATAGGGGGCAGCCTTGTCTAGTCCCTGATTTTAGTGGAATTGCTTCAAGTTTCTCTCCATTTACCTTAATGTTGGCTATCGGTCTGCTGTAAATTGCTTTTACTATGTTTAGGTATGGGCCTTGAATTTCTGGTCTTTCCAATACTTTTAGCATGAAATGCTGAATTTTGTCGAATGCTTTTTCAGCATCAAATGAGATGACCATGTGTTTTTTTTTCTTTGACTTTGTTTGTGTAGTGGATTAAGTTGATGGATTTCCATATATTGAACCATCCCTGCATTCCTGAGATGAAGCCAACTTGATCATGGTGAATGATCATTTTGATGTGTTCTTGGATTCAGTTGACAAAAATTTTATTGAGTTTTTTTTTTTTTTTGCATCGATGTTCATAAGGGAGCTTGGTCTGAAGTTCTCTTTCTTAGTTGGGTCTTTGTGTGGTTTTGGTATCAGAGTAATTATGGCTTTGTAGAATGAGTTTGGTAGTGTTCCTACTGTTTCTATTTTGTGGAATAGTTTGCAGAATACTGGTATTAGGTCTTCTTTGAAGGTTTGATAGAATTCTGCACTAAAACCTGTGCTTTTTGGTTGGAAGGCTTTCTATGACCTCTTGTATTTCCTTTGGGGTTATGGGACTGTTTATTTAGGTGATCTATTTGATCCTGATTTAGTTTCTTTTTATTAATTGGTTATTTTATCTATTTACATTTCATTGGTGTCCCCTTTCCCAATCTCTCCTCCTCAAACCCACTCCCGTTCATATCTAAGAAGGTGACCCCCCAAGCCGGGAGTGGTGGCGCACGCCTGTAATCCCAGCACTTGGGAGGCAGAGGCAGGCGGATTTCTGAGTTCGAGGCCAGCCTGGTCTACAGAGTGAGTTCCAGGACAGCCAGAACTACACAGAGAAACCCTGTCTCAAAAAACCAAAAAAAAAAGTGATCCCCCATTCATTCCTGCCTCATCTGCCTCATCCCTCTACTTTTTTCCCCTACGCAAGAGCAACAAGCCTCCACACATATGTTTCTTACTGAAACAGAAATTCTCAAATATAATGTACTCTTTCCACTGCAGAAAACACAGGTGATTGGCATACTGGCAGAAGTGTGCTTTTAAGAACAGTGCCATATCCATATTGGCATGTCAAGGAGAGTGGCAGAATCCTCACAATAGCAGCTTATCTGAATAGGTGAGATTAGAGAAGATTGGGAATAGTACACGGAAGAACATTACTTTGATTCACAGTCTTCCATAGGTCCAGTCTGCAACCCAAAATACTGCCATGAAGGATATTTCATGACTTCTTCTGGAGAAACACAAGAGACTTCCTCAATTCTCTACCTCAAGATGTAGTTTTACAGTCACAGAGTAAGAAAAATAGGTAACAGCTTGGGAAGAATGTCTCTAAAAGCATCTTACCTTCCCCCCATTCTGCTTATGTGTGGTGATAAGTTATCTGTGGCAAACAGATATGTCTCCTGAGTCAGTTGTCAATAAGAATTATGTTTAATAGAGGGACTGCATGGAAGCTGGTTCTTGTGGATGATTTCTCAAGTGAAGAATGATCTGTGGTTTCTTGTACTCGGATCTGCCCTGCATGTAACTCCTTTGAGTCATGCTCTTCACAAGACTGTTATCAACAATTGGCCAGTATCCGACCTCTAAATTTCTAGTCATACCAACTCCTATGGAACCTCTTCACTGTTAGTGCTTTTTTAAAAATCTTGTGTCCAGAGCATGAGCAACATCAAGCAATGTGAGCCAGTGCTGTAGTATTGTCTGAGTATCAGATCTAAATTTATGTTTGTATGACTAAACAATAAAAAGCAATAAACTAAGGATATTGATCAAATCAGGTGGAATTGCAGAATAGTGATTGAAAAATACATCATATGTGCGTTTAGGTTTTGAAAGTAGAAGATTTCCTTCTCTAAGAAATCTAGCCTAGGCAAGGATCCAGGGGATGTGTGGCTTGCAGGCTCCTAGGACATCCTCCTTACTCCTACACTGGCCAAGAATGAGGTCAACTAAACATACTAGTCTGTAATTCCACAAGCAGTGGAGGAGTTTTCCTCTTTCTCCACATCCTCACCAGCATCTGTTTTCTCCTGAGTTTTTGATCCTAGCCATTCGGACCACTGTGAAGTGAAATTTCTGGGTTGTTTTGGTTTGCATTTCCCTGATGACTATCTATGGATGTTGAACCTTTCTTTAGGTGATTCTCAGCCATTTCATATTCCTCAGGTGAAAATTCTTTGTTTAGGTCTGTACCCCATTTTTAATAGGGTTATTTGACCTTCTGGCATTTACCTTCTTGAGTTCATTGTATAGCTTGGATATTAGCCCTCTGTCAGCTTGGTAAACATCTTTTCCCAATTTGTTGGTTGCCGTTTTGTCCTTTGTTGTTGTTTTTTTCAAGACAGGGTTTCTATGTGTATCCCTGGTTGTCCTGGAACTCACTCTGTATACAAGGCTTGCCTTGAACTCAGAAATCTGCCTGCCTCTGTCTCCCAAGTGCTGGGAATGAAGGCTTGTGCCAGCACCGCCCAGCCATTTTGTCCTTTGCCTTACAGAAACTTTGTAATTTTATGTGGTCCCATTTGTCAATTTTTGACCTTAGAGCATGAGCTATTGGTGTTCTGCTCAGGAAAATTTCCCCTCTGCCCATGTGCTCGAGGCTCTTCCCCAGTTTCTTTTGTATTAGTTTCAGTGTGTCTGGTTTTATGTGGAGGTCCTTGATCCATTTGGACTTGAGCTTAGTACAAAGAGATAAGAATGGATCAATTTGGATTCTTCTGCATGCTGACCTCCAGATGAACCAGCACCATTTGTTGAAAAGGCTATCTTTTTTCCACTGAATGGTTGTAACTCCTTTCTCAAGTGACCATAGGTGTGTGGATTCATTTCTGGGTCTTCAATTATATTCCATCGATATACCTGCCTGTCACTGTCCCAATACCATGCAGTTTTTAACACTATTGCTGTATAGTACTGCTTGAGTTTGGGGATACTGATTTCTCCAGAAGTTCTTTTATTGTTGAGAATAGTTATTGTTATCCTTGTTTTTTGTTATTCCAGATGAAATTGCTCTTTCTACCTCTATGGAGAATTGAGTTGGGATTTTGATGGAGATTGCATTGAATCTGTATATTGCTTTTGGCAAGATGGCCATTTTTACTATGTTAGTCCTGCCAATCCAGGAGCATGGGAGATCTTTCCATTTTGTGAGGTTTTCTTCAATTTCTTTCGTCACAGCCTTGAAGTTCCTGTCATACATTTCTTTTACTTCTTTGGTTAGAGTCACACCAAGATACTTTATATTGCTTGTGGCTATTGCGAAGGATGTCATTTCCCTAATTATATTCTCAGCCTGTTTATATTTTGAGTATAGGAAGGTTACTGATTTGCTTTAGTTAATTTTATATCCAGTCACTTTGCTGAAGTTGTTTATCACCTGTAGGAATTCTCTGGTGGAGTTTTTTTGGTCACTAAGCATACTATCATACCATCTGCAAATAGTGATAATTTGCCTTCTTCCTTTCCAATTTGCATCCCTTTGACCTCCTTTTGTTGTCTAAATGCTCTAGTTAGATCTTCAAGAACTATATTGAATAAATATGGAGAGAGTGCAGCCTTGTCTAGTCTCTGATTTTAGTGGGATTTCTCCAAGATTTTCTCCATTTAGTTTGATGTTAGCTACTGGTGTGCTGTATACTGCTTTTACTATGTTTAGGTATGAGCCTTGAATTCCTGATTATTCCAAAAAATTCAACATAAAAGGATGCTTAATTTTGTCAAATGCTTTTTCAGCAACTAATGAAATGACCATGTGGTTTTTTTCTTTGAGCTTGTTTAAGTAGTGGATTGCAATGATGGATTTTTATATATTGAAACATTCCTATATCCCTGGGATGAAGCCTACTTGATCATGGTGAATGATCATTGTGATGTGTTTTTGGATTCAGTTGGCAAGAATTTATTGGGTATGTTTGCATCAATATTCATAAGGGAAATTGGTCAAAATTCTCTTTCTTTTTGGATGTTTGTGTGGTTTTGGTATCAGCGAAATTGTGGCTTCTCAGAATGAGTTGGGTAGTGTTCCTTCTGTTCCTATTTTTTGGAATAGTTTGAAGAGTATTGGTGTTAGGCCTTCTTTGCAGGTCTGGTAGAATTCTTCACTAAAACCATCTGATTCTGTGCTTTTATTGGTTGGGAGACTGTCAATGACCACTTCTATTTCTTTAGGGGTTATGGGACTATTTAGAAGGTCTATCTGAACCTGATTAAACTTTGGTAGTTGGTATCTGTCTAGGAAATTGTCCATTTCCTCCAGATTTTCCAGTTGTGTTGAGTATAGGCTTTTGTAGTAGGACCTAATAATATTTTGAATTTCCTCAGATTCTGTTGTTATTATTCCCTTTTCTTTTTTTTTTTTTTTTTAATTTTTATTTTCTATGTTCTATGTTTACATTCAAAAGGCTTTCCCCTTTCCCAGTTCTCCACCCACCATAGCTCCTGTTTTTTTGATTCCTTATATAGTTCTTTTTGTTTCAACTTGGTTGATTTCAGCCCTGAGTTTGATGATTTCATGCCTTCTACTTCTCTTGAGTATATTACCTTCTTTTTTCTAAAGCTTTCAGGTGTGCTGTTAAGCTGCTATTGTATGCTTTCTCCAGGTTGTTTTTGGAGGCACACAGAGCTATGGGTATATTGTGCCTTCATTTTCATTAAATTCTAAAGGTTTTCATTTCTTTTCTAATTTCTTCCTTGATCAAGGTATCGTTGAGTAGAGCATTGTTCAGCCTCCATGTGTATGTGGGCTTTCTGTTGTTTTTGCTGCTGTTGAAGACCATCATTACTCCATAGTGATCTGGTAGGAGGTATGGGATTAGTTCGATATTCTTATATCTGTTGAGGTCTGTTTTGTCACCAGTTATATGGTCAATTTTGGAGAAGGTACCATGATGTGCTGAGAAGAAGGTGTATTTTTTGATTTAGGATAAAATGTTCTATAGATATCTATTAAATCCATCTGGTCTGACATTTCTGTTAGTTTCACTGTATCTCTGTTCAGTTTGTGTTTCTCTGATCTGTCGATGAGGAGAGTGGGGTGTTGAATCACTCACATCTATTGAGTGGAGTGTGATTTATGCTTTAAGCTTTAGTAAAGTTTCTCTTATCAATGAGGTTGCCCCTGTATTTGGAGCATAGAAGTTCAGAATTGGGACTTCTTCCTGGTAGTTTTTTCCTTTGATGTGTATAAAGTGTCCTTCTGTGTCTTTTTTGATGACTTTTGGTTGAAAGTCTATTTTATTGGATATTAGAATGGCTACTTCAGCTTGTTTCCTGGGACCATTTGCTTGGAAAACTGTTTTCCAACCTTTTCCTGTGAGGTAGTGTTCGTCTTTGACACTAAGATGCATTTCTTGTATGCAGCAAAATGTTGGGTCCTGTTTATGTATCCAGTCTTTTGGTCTCTGTCTTTTTATTTGGGAATTGAGTCCATTGATGTTAAGAGATATTAAGGAATAGTGATTGTTGCTTCCTCCTATTTTTGATGTAATTTTTATGTTTGTGTGGTTATCTTCTTTTGGGTTTGTTGAAAGAAGATTAATTTCTTGCTTTTCTGAATTTGTAGTTTCCCTCCTTTTGTTGGTGTTTTCCGTTCACCATCCTCTAAAGGGCTGGATTTGTGGAAAAATACCATGTAATTTTTTGTCATGAAATACCTTGGTTTCTCCATCTATGGAAATTGAGAGATTTGCTGGATATAGCAATCTTGGTTGGCATTTGCGTTTCCTTAGTGTCTGTGTGACATCTGCCCTGTCTCTTCTGGCTTTCATAGTCTCTGTTGAGAAGTCCGGTGTAATTGTGATAGGTCTGCCTTTATATGTTACTTGTCATTTCCCCCTTACTGCTTTTAATATACTTTATTAGTTTAGTATAATTTGTGTTTAGTTATTATGTGAGCAGGAGCAATTTTTTCTTGTCAAATCTATTTGGAGTTCTGTAGGCTTCTTCTATGTTCATGGGAAGGGAAGTTTTCTTCTATAATTTCGTTAAAGACATTTACTGGCCATTTATGTTGGAAATCTTCACACTCTTCTATATGAAGAAAGGCATACACACACACATACACACTAACACCACCCATGTCCAAATAACAGGAACTATGAATCATTGGCATTAATATCTCTCAGTATCAATCATGACTTATTTCACTAAAAAGTCACAAGTTAACAGAGTAGATGCATAAATAGGATCCATCACTGTGTTGCATGCAAGAAACACAACTTGCCTCTCCCTGTTCCAGAGACAGATTGTACCTATTCATACAGTGTCAATCTCATCCTTTAGGCACAATGGTGAAGGTCACAGCAGATGGATTTGACTGTACTGGGAGCCTTCTTACTAAGTTTGCCAGCTCATCTAACAAAATGGAGACTGTTTCCATAAATTACTACTTCATTGTCCTCCACTACATCATCTACATGTTCCAGTTAATAGAACAAAATGAGAGCCTACAGACTGGGAAATTATCTTCACAAACCCTATATCTGACAGAGGGGTAATATCTGAAACATATTTATACAAACTCAACAAGTTAGAACCTGACAACCCTAATTACCAAAAATTTAGAAATGAGATGCAGAGCTAGGGAGAGAATTATCAACAAAGGAATGTCAAATGGCCAAGGAGCACTTAAAGGAATGTTCAATGTCTTTAACCATCAGGGAAACACAAATCAAAGAACCTTGATAATCTTCATTTCATCTCTCAATTTGGTTAATATTGGATCTTTAAATGACACCATGTGGTGTTGAGGATGTGAGAAAAGGGAGTATTCCTCCACTGCTGGTGGATGTTAAAACATGGGCATCCACTCTTGAAATCAATTTGGTGGTTTCTCAGAAATTTGGGAGTAGTTCAATGTTATGACCAAGCTATTCCACTCCTTGGCATATACTCCAAAATATTCCATCATGCCACAATGACACTTGTTCAATGGTCTTCATTGGAGTAGCTTTATTTTAATAGTGAGAAACTGAAAGCAACCTAGATGTTACTCAACACAAAAATGGATAAAAATTAGGGTTTATTTACAGGATGAAATACTACATAACTATCAAAAGCAAGGACATTATGGATTTTGTAGGCAATTGGATGAAACAAGAATGTATCATCCTGCCAGACGGTGGTGGCGCACACGTTTAATCCCAGCACTTGGGAGGCAGAGGCAGGCAGATTTCTGAGTTTGAGGCCAGCCTGGTCTACAAAGTCAGTTCCAGGACAGCCTGAACTACACAGAGAAACCCTGTCTCGAAAAAACAAACAAACAAACAAACAAACAAACAAACAAAAAAGAAAGTATCATACTGAGTGAGATAACCCAGACATAAGTATATACATGGTATGTACTCACTTATAAGTGGCTATTACCTATAATGTACTACAATCCACAGACTCAAAAGAGCACAAATAGCAAGGAAGGCCCAAAGAGGCTTGTTGAATCTTTTTTTAGGAGAAATAAAATAGATAATGAATGCAGTAGGAGGGAGGTAAATTTGTGGGAGATGGGTAGGAGGGGATCAGGTGTAGTGTGAGCAGGTAAGAGAGAATGAGATCAGTGGAGTGTAAAGGGAACATCTCTAGGAGCTGGGATGCAGTGAGACTTCAGAGTGTCTATGGTATTGACTCAAGCTGAAACTCCTAGTAGCTGGGAATATGGATCCAGAAGTGACCACTTCTTGTAACCAGGAAGGACTCTCAGTGGAGGAATAAGAACAGCAACTAACCCTCACAACTATCTACCTAAAATGTGTTCTGCCTACAACATGTACATGTGCAAGGGTAGAGCACAGGTGGTGGAATGGCAAACCAACAACTGGCCCCAAATAAGACCCATCTCATGGGCAAGAACCAATCACTGACACTATTTATGATAATCTTATGCTTGCAGACAGGAACCTAACATAACCATCCTCTAAGAGACTTCATTAAGCATCTGAACAAAACAGATGGAGAAGCCCACAGCCAAAAATATAGAGCTTAGTGTGTCTTGTGGAAGAGTTGAAGGAAGGGATTAGGGATCTGAAAAGGATACAAACTCCACAGGAACACCAGCAGAGTTAACTAACCTGGACCTTTAGGGGTTCCTAGAAACTGATGGACCAACCAAATAGAAAGCATGGTGTGGATTAAGCCTCACTGCATGTATATAACAAACGTGCAGCTTGGTTTGCATGTAGCTCCAAGAGCAGTAGGGGCTGTCCCAGAATTTGCTGCCTCCCATTGGATGCTAGTCACCTAACTTGGTTGTCTTGTCAGTCTCAGTGAGAGAAAATGTGCCTAGGCCTGCAGTAACTGATGTGCCAGGTGCATGAGGTGCAGAGATACCCAGGGCGGTCTCCCCATTCTCAAAGGAGAAGGGGAGGGAGGAATTGAAGAATTGCAAGAAGTAGGGACTGGAAAGAGGTAAGCTGATTTTGGAATGTGAAACGAATACATTGATTAATTTAAATAAAATAAAATAAAAAATATGTTTTCAGATACTAACAACCAAGGAATCAGCCCTAACAAGATCCACCCTTGAGGGTGTTGAGATAGCTGATCCTGCCTCAGACTGCTTCCATGCCATTCCTCAGGAGACATGCTTCCAGGAGAAGTTTAGAACAGCTAACACTTCTGAAGGCCCTGAGTTCAAATCCCAGCAACCACTTGGTAGCTCATAACCATCTATAATGAGATCTGATGCCCTCTTCTGGTATATCCAAAGACAGCTACATATACTTAATATATAATAAGTAAATAAATCTTAAAAAAAGGACAGCTAACACACTTAGTCCAGTATCACAGACTGTTCCAGTCAGATATCCAGTAAAGCTCCAAACTTTTTCAGCACATACAGACTGGACAACAAATGGTATAGCAAGTTTTATTAAAGCAAACCATTTTTCTAATTTTTTGATTTCCCAAATGTGGGGCAAATGGAACCATGTCGCTAGACAGAAAAATTGGAAACTTCAAGCATATATTTTAAAGATGAAGACATTTTCTTTTTTATTTCAAAGCTATTTATTTTAGTATTAAAGATTTATCATCAAGTAGTTTTTATTGGTTATTTTATTTATTTCCATTTCAAATGTTGACTCCTTTCCCAGTTTTCCCTCCATAAACCTGTATCCCATTTCCCCTTCTCCTGTCTCTATGAGGGTGCTCCCCTACCCACCCAGTCCTGACTAACCATCCTAGCATGCCCCTATGCTAGGGCATCAAGCCTTCACAGGACCAATGGCCTCCCCTCCCATTGATGCCAGATAAGGCCTCTGCTATATATGCAGGTGGAGCCATGAGTCCTTCCATGTGTACTGTTTTGTTAGTGGTTTAGTCTCTGGGAATTCTGAGGGGTCTGGTTAGCTGACACTATTGTTCTTCCTATGGGATTGCAATCCCATTTAGCTTCTTCAGTCCTTTCCCTAACTTCAAGCATATTAAGAAGTCCCAGTATATCTCACAATTGAGAATGGTAGGTCTTTGAATCTGATCTTGACCCAGTTCCTGTTCTGTTGCACTTGACCACAACACCCCACTAAGAAGATAATGGCAACTGGTCAGGGAGCATAAAGCCCAGAGTTCTCCATGTTAATGAGGTATCTAGATGGGTCCTGAGGGTTTAATCAGTAAGCTTCCCTTCCCAGACATTCCCTTCTATGAAAGGTATTTAATCTCCCAATCACCTTGAGTAGTATGCATGCATACATTTTCTACTCAGAATAAACAGTTTGGGCAAGCAATACTGTCTCTTTCACTAAGAGCCACTGTGGGATGGGGAAGCCTTTGATATTGAGCTGTATTGCCTAAGTCTTCCACAGAAGGCATCTCCTTGACACTCACCCCTGAGATAAGCTGGATGCCCCCTCCCTCCGACCCTGGACTCATCACAGGACTGTTGCCCATTTCCCAGCTCCTCACAGTTGCCAGAGGCTTGTGAGTGTCTGGGAGTATGAGAACCCCAGCCTTGGCCCAGGCCTGTGCCATTTCTCACCTGGGCTGGTGAGGCCATCATCTTAGGCTGCCTTCTTCCTCCTCTGAGTGATGTGTTGGCGTTTTACAAGCCTTCCATACCAATGGCAGTGAGAATGGAATATATCCTAGTACTCCTGTGTTTTGTCTGCCCTAGCAGTGTTCACACACACCACTGGCAAGACAGAATGTGGACCCACACCAAAAAAGAACTCTATGTTCAAAATTATGAGGAAAAATTATAAGAAGACCATTGTCCCAATCCCTTAATTTGGTTTTGGTCATTTTGTAAGTTATAGATACATTGTCATTTAATTGGATGGGTATAAATAGTTATTGTCTTGGACAGGGACAAAACAAAATAAGGATATTAGAGCTGAGGTTGTCTATCTTTTCTTTCCTCATCTCTACCCTTCTTTCTTTCTTAGATAAAGGGAAGTGGGTTGGGAAGAAAAATGGGGAAATATAGAATTATCATATAGACAGACTAGGAAAAAAAGTGTATATTATTGAATCTACTCTTCAATAGATTCTACTCAACCATAGAGCTGTTGCTATTTTCACATAAGACTATTTTGTTTATATCAATATGTATCATTGTATATTGATACAGGTTTAAGGTTTTCATTGGCATAAGTCTTTGAATACTGATACAAAGTTTTTAAGATTAGTTTTTACAACATTATATATGCCTGTTTCAACTACTGTATAGGTATTATGCATATGCAGCTCATTTAAAAATACAAGGTTTAATTCCAGTCTTTTTGCTAGATGTTACTGCAAATGGTTAGGAACAGTTGAGAAATGCAAGTTGCTGGTCAGATATTCAAACTCATGGTCTTGTCAGATATTTGTCTGGATTGTCACAAAAGTATACATTCTGGGTTGAATTGATAATAAGTAACTGGAGGCAGACATTTGTTTGTTCAGATACAAACAAATTTTGCTTGTTATGAATAGATTGATGGTCTATGAAAATCTCAGAGACTCACAGAATATGGAATTTAAATATGTTTTTAATAATTTAAATCTTTTTGATGTTGACACATGTCATTTCCTGGCAGCACCCCATTCAACTTAGAAGAAGATAATTTACATTGGAAAACCTAGCCTTGGTTATGGCATCATTTGTACCAAGCTGTCCTCCAGGCAAAGAAAATGACCTACCTTCACTTGCAGACAGAATGCTTTCCTGAAAGAACAAATGGATAAGTGATATACATTGGTAGTGCTGAGCTCTACCAATACAAAGTAAGCAAGTCCTTCATAATTCCTGCTTCACAAAAGGGCAGATATTCTGGGCCAGAAGGCAGAAGATGATTACCTAATATTTTAGTGAATATTGGGGCAATCTAAGTAGCCAACTGTCTCTGTTGTTCTATAATTTTTGAAAGCACTGTCCGCATACTTCCTACATACTCAAGTAATATTTATTCCCTCTCAGGGCTCTGATGGGGTTGAAAACTAGATAGTTATAGTCTTAATATAACCTTAAATTGTTTAAATTTAACATTGTAAAAATATTCTAGGTCTAGGAAAATGTTTTTAGGTTGATAATGCATGATAGAATAAATAATAGATTTTTCTTTAGTTTCCAGATACAATAGACTGAACACTGTTAATGTATATCATAACTTATAGTTTCATAATTATTGTAATTATATTTAATTCAAATTTGAAAGAAAAATGGCCTTTCATTTGACTAAAAGGGGGAATTGTAGAGAAATATCTTGTATATTATATTGATGAATCACCTGCCAATGAAAAAATACTTGACTACTATGAAAATGGAGAATAGAAGGTAGGGCATGTGGGAGGCAGAAGGAATTCTGAAATAGGGCTAGGCATGTGAAATTTGCCCAGGAAGATGTGAAGAGATGGATGCTAGACGTATGAGTTAATCATACATCCTCATGGTAGAATGCAAATTAGAATCAATGGGATAATTTTAGTTATGATCTAATGAGAAAACAGTCTAGCTACATGAACAGGGTATTTATAAATTTTAAAAATGAGAAGTAGAGCAGTGTTTTAGCTCAGTATGATTCTTCATAGTCACATGAAGATTTACAGCTATTAGCAGCAGCTAGAGAAATGAGTGAAAACCAGTTTCTCATTGTATTATGATTAAAATGTTGGGTATATTAGTGGAGATGGGAAAGAAAGGTTCTTTAACTTTGAGCAGCACACTGTGGGCAGGGATACCACAACCTTGGAAAACCAACAGAAAATTGTCTATGTTTTGATTTGAGTCCAGTACCAGGCGTTCCTTGTGAAGGTCAGTGTTGGGTAGAGCCTCCATAAATACTTCCAAACTAATGTTCACAGGGGAGCCACTAAAGTAGCATTAGCAAAATGAAAAGCATCTTCATCTAATACCCATTTTCCAGTGGTTAGTAGCAGAGTAATGGAGGAGCAAGATTTTATCTGCTGTGTAAAAGGCAAGAAGAAGAGCAGAGAGGGTTTTGTTTAGAGATTAGTGCAAAGACTTTCACAACCAGATCTAGCAGTAGTAGCAAAACAAGCTCTGAACTCAGGCCAGGTCTGGAGTAAATTCTGCCTGCAGAATCATCTAACAGAACCCTAGGTAATCACTGGACAGGTTTGCATATCAACCTGAATCACTGACAATAATTTCGTAGGCACATGTCCCCTTTGCAAAGAATGTGTATATTGTTGTGATTATGAGTCAAGTGCACATCCTATTGTTAATAGTTTTGGTGGTCAAGGAACTGTTTCACTTACCATCCATTCTAAGGTAACACAAAAATGAACCAAAGCAATGGTCACAAAACAAATTCTAAAATTGCTTTGGACCAGGCAGAAAGCTTTGCTCGAGTGACAGGGATCAACATTCTAATACACAGCATCGCCATGATTCCTTTGAGATTTTGGAAGAGTCCAAGATTCTGAAGATTGTTCAAGATTGACTCAGTACCTATAGGCCAGAATCAATCTAGGTATCCAAGACTGTTGTCTTCATTAGTAGTTCTGTGAACTTTGCTGTGTACTGTGTGGTAAGACCTAATTTTTAAAGCTAAGATAGAAAAATAAATTGAGTTCTTCATCCTGGAGCTTTATACTGAGTAGGTAAAACCATATACTAGGAGGAACAGTAGAATAATTCCCAGGATTACACAAAGGTCCTGTTCCTATAGTAACTATTTGATAGAGGGATCAAAGAAATATCCTGTGGTCACAATTCCATCACAACAGTAGACTTCACATAGTCTGCACTTTCATACTATTTTGTTACTGTGCTTATTTTGATGGGCTATAACTTTATGATACGAGAGGCTTGGCATTGCTTTTGGGATTCAGTATATTATGGGAACTTGGTATAGTCCTTTTAGTGTGCCTGTGGATCCATTTATGGCCTGTCTTAGTTAGGGTTTTACTGCTGTGAACAGACACCATGACCAATGCAAGTTTTATAAAAGACAACATTTAATTGGGGTTGGCTTACAGGCTCAGAAGTTCAGTCCATTGACATCAATGTAGAAACATGGCAGCATCCAGGCAGGCATGGTGTAGGAGGAGCTGAGAGTTCTACATCTTCATCTGAAGGCTGCTAGTGAAAGACTGACTTCCAGGCAACTAGGGTGAAGGTTTTAAGCCCACACCCACAGTGACGCACCTACTCCAACAAGGCCACACCTCCTAATAGTGCCACTCCCTGGGAAAAGCATATACAAACCATAACATTCCACTCTCTGGCCCCCATAGGCTTGTTCAAACATTAGTCTATGGGGGCCATAGTTAAACATACCATAATGCAAAATACATTTAGTCCAATTTCACAAGTCCCTGTAGTCTATAGCAGTCTCAACAGAGTTAAAAGTCCAAAGTTCAAGGTCTCTTTTGAGATTCATCCAATCACTTAGATGTACTCCTCCAAGCAAGACAGGAAATCAGCTGGGCAAAGTCAAAACTCTTCATCTCCACTTCTGATGGCAAAGCAGTCTTCAGATATCCAACTCCTTTTTCATATTTGTTGACTTCAACAAGGTTCTTTCTCCTGGGCTTGTTCCACTCCCTGTTAGCAGCTTTCCTTGGCAGGCATCCTGTGGCTCTGGCATCTTTAACATCTTGGTTACCCCAAGTCAATTTCAGCTACACAGCTTCTTGTTCCAATGTCTGAGATCCGCACATGATCTTCTGTGCATCTTCAAAGAGCTGGTGTCACTTCTCCAGCTCTGCCCTCTGCAGCACTCTAAGTTCAGATTGATCCACGCCGCTGCCACTGCTGCTCTTGGTGGTCATCCCAACATACCGGTATCTCCAATATGCTAGGGTCTTCCACTGCAACTATGCTTCACCAAAGCTTCTCATAGGCTCTCGTCATGGTACCAAGCCTCAACTCCTTTGCATGACCCCTTCTGTCCTGGGCTGTCAATTACAACTGAGGGTACACTTTCACAAATGGCCTTCCATGGCCTCTCACAGTACCAAGCCTCAGCTGTTCTTCATGATGCCTTCATGCCTTCAAAACCAGTACCACCTGGATGATTCTTACACATTACCAAGTACAGCTGCAGCGTAAGGAACACTTGGCTATCTCTGGAATAGAGCTTCTTTGTGCTCTCAGAAAACACTTCCCATATTTCACCTAAGTGATGCTGGTCTTTTCTTAATCACTGATAATTTCTTAGCTCCAGCTAACCAGCATCAATTCTTTCAGTATTCTCCTTCTCCTCTTGAATATAAAGCCAGAGACACATGGCCAAAGCTGCTGAGTTCTGCTGTTTGCAGGAGCTGGAACAGTGGCCCCCTTGTTCTATTACATTATCACTAGCTTCCTTTTTCCCAGCTCCTCCACTGCTTAAGTTGGCTGTCCTGAATCTTGCTCCTAATACTGACCTTGAACTCAAGAGATCTGCATGCCTGTCTCCTAAACACTGGGATTAAAGGTGTGGTCCACCAAGCCCGGTTTAAAGTTTTTCTTCACCTAGAATTTTCTCTGTTCTAGGCTGGCCTTGAACTCGAGATCTGCTTATCTTTGCCTCCTGGGATTAAAGGCTTGTACTACCATGCCTGGACCTAAAGTTAACTGGGTGAATCTTGCCCCCAAGGTTACCACTCCTTTAATTCAATTTAATATCCTTGAATTCAGCTCCATTTCACTTCCTGGAGTCCCTTTAATACTCAAACTATGTATTTTGTACTTTTCCTTTCTCAGCTTGCTATGTTTGTTCAAAATTCACTTCATCAGACTTAACCAGAGAACAAAGTCTTTGTTGGGCTTTTTTGAGACTTCCTTTGCAGATGCAATAAATATAAATCTCTTTACCTTAGCCCTAGGGAGTCTCTTCAGACAATGGCAAAAAGCAGCCATGTTCTTTATCAAAACTTCACAAAAACAGTCTCTCAGCCACATATTAAAGTTCTTCTCCACTGAAACCTCTTGGGCCATCAGGCCTACATAGTTCAAATGACCCTCAGCATTACTGTCTTCCATATTCCTACTAGGCTGGCTCATTATGCCCCACTTAAAGCATTCCGTGGCTTTCCAAATCCAAAGTCCCCAAATCCACATTCTTCCAAACAAAAGCATGGTCATGCCTATCACAGCAATACCCCACTCCTGGTACCAACTTCTGTCTTAGGGTTTTACTGCTGTGAACAGACACCATGACCAATGCAGGTTTTATAAAAGACAACATTTAATTGGGGTTGGCTTACAGGCTCAGAGGTTTAGTCCATTGTCATCAAGGTAGAAACATGGCAGCATCCAGGCAGGCATGGTGTAGGAGGAGCTGAGAGTTCTACATCTTCATCTGAAGGCTGCTAGTGAAGACTGACTTCCAGGCAACTAGGGTGAAGGTTTTAAGCCCACACCCACAGTGACACACCTACTCCAACAAGGCCACACCTCCTAATATTGCCACTCCCTGGGAAAAGCATATACAAACCATAACATGGCCTTCAATACTTCCCATCACCAATAGACTAAAAGAGATGGGAGAGAACATCTTGGACATAGAAGGAACAATAGAAGAAATTCATACAGTCATCAAAGAAAGTGCCAAGCCTAAATGTTTCTAATGAAAACATCCAACAAATTTGGACACTATGAAAAGAACCACCCCAAGAAAATAGGAATAAAAGAGGGAGAACATTCCTAGGTCAAAGACCCATAAAATATCTTCAACAAAATCTGCAGGTCTGCATGTCTCTTTCACTGCTGGGGCACCCAGACCATACCTGATAGGCCACACAGGGAAGGAAGAGCACAGTCTTTAATGGGATTATCACTCAATGTTTTCCTTGGTAGGAAACAACAAATGTCTGAGACAATGACTGTACTGCACAGTGTTCTGTGCACACTGTTGCCACTGGTATACTGTTGAGAGTTGGGAATTGGGTATCCTCTGGGCATCAACATACCAGGCAGGAAGGGAAAGGCAGAAGCCAATTTGGTTCCAAGTTTGTGTGGACAAGACAGAGCAGCTTGAAGAGAGAAGACCCTCCCTAAAGGATTTAGGCATGACACTTTATTACAAAGGCCTCTTCTCTAGGGGATCCTTGATGAAGACATGGTCCATGCTTATTCAAACTTCTTTATTTGGTGATGACCATGAATGACATTTTCACTATATTAACTCTGCCAATCTATGAGCATGGAAGATATTTCCATCCTCTGAAATCTTCAATTTCGTTCTTAAGAGACTTGCAGTTCTTGTCATACACATCTTTAACTTGCTTGGTTAGAGTTACACCAAGATACGTAATATTTTTTGTGACCATTGTAAAGGGTATTATTTCCCTAATTTCTTTCCCAGCCTGTTTATATTTCGAGTAGAGGAAGGCAACATTTTTGTTTGAGCTAATTTTATATCCAGCCACTTTTCTGAAATTGTTTATCATGTTTAGGAGTTCTTTGGTGGAAATTTTGGTGCCACTTAAGTATCCTATCATGTGAAAAAGTGATATTTTGACTTCTTCCTTTCAAGTTAGTATCCCATTGACCTCCTTTTGTTGTCTAATTGCTCTGGCCAGGACTTTGAGAACTATGTAGAATAGGGAGGGAGAGAGTGGGCACCCTTGTCTAGTCCCTGAATTTAGTGGGATTGCTTCAAGTTTCTCTTTATTTAGTTTGATGTTAGCTACTGTTTTGCTGTATATTGCTTTTACTATGTTTATGTATGGGCCTTAAATTACTGAACTTTCAAAGACTTTTAACTTGAAAGGATGCTGAAGTTTGTCAAATGCTTTTTCAGCATCTAATGAAATGATCATATGGGTTTTTTCTTTGAGATTTTATGTAGTGGATTACATTGATAGATTTTTTGTATCTTGAAATATCCCTGCATCCCTAGGATGGAACAAACCTACTTGATCATGAACAATGATCATTTTGATGTGTCCTTGGATTCAGTTTGTAAGAATTTTATTGAGTATTTTAGCACCAATTTTTATAAGGGGAATTGGCCTGATGTTCTCTTTCTTTATTGAGTCTTTGTGTGGTTTAGGTATAAGCATAATGGTGGATTCATAGAATTTATTGGGCAGTGTTCCTTCTGTTTCTGTTTTGTGGAATAGTTTGAAGAGTATTTGTATTAGGTCTTCTTTGAAAGTTTGATAGGATTCTACGCTAAACCCATCTGGTCCTGGAAATTTTTTGATTGGGAGACTTATAATGACTGCTTCTATTTCTTGAAGGGTTATGGAACTGTTTAGATAGTTTATCTGATCCTGATTTAACTTTGGTACCTGGTATCCATCTAGACACTTGTCCATTTCATCCTGATTTTCCTGTTTTATTGAGTATAGGCTTTTGTCAGAGGATCTGATGATTCTTTTGAGTTTCCTACATTTCTGTTGTTATGCCTCCTTTTTCATTTCTGGTTTTGTTAATTTGGATGCTGTCTCTGTGGCCTCTCTTTAGTCAGGCTAAGGACTAATCTATGTTGTTGATTTTCTCAAAGAACCAGTTCATAGTTTGGTTAATTCTTTGTATAGTTTTTTGGTTTCTACTTGGTTGATTTTTGCCATGAGTTTGATTATTTCCTGCCATCTACTCCTCTTGGGTGTATTTGTTTCTTTTTGTTCTAGAGCTTTCATTTGTGCTATCAAGCTGCTAGTGTAAGCTGTCTCTATTTTCTTTTTGGAGACACTTAGAGATGTGTGTTTTCCTCTTAGCACTGCATTCATTTTGTCCCATAAGTTTGGGTATGTTGTATTTTAATAAAATTATAGACTTTAATTTCTTTATTTCTTCCTGGTATCAAGTTATCATTGAGTAAAGTGTTGTTCAGCTTCCACATGTTTGAGGGCTTTCTATTGTTTTTGTTGTTATTGAACACCAGCTTTAGTCTGCTGTAATCTGATGTGACACATGGGATTATTTCAATCTTCTTGTAACTGTTTAAGCCAGTTTTTATGACCAATTATATGGTCAGTTTGGAGAAGGTACCATGAGGTGCTGTGAAGAAGGTATATTCTTTTGCTTCAGGATAAAATGTTCTATAGATGTTGTGATGGTTTGTATATGATTGGTCCAGGAAGTGACCCTATTAAGAGGTATGGACTTGTTGGAGTAGGTGTCTCTGTGGGTGTGGGCTTAAGATCCTCACCCTAGTTGCCTGGAAGTCAGTCTTCCACTAGCACCCTTCAGATGAAGATGTAGAACTCTCAGCTCCTCCTGCACCATATCTGCCTGGATGCTGCCACTGATGTCCGCCTTGATGACAATGGACTGAACCTCTGAACCTGTAAGCCAGCCCCAATTAAATGTTGTCTTTTATAAAATTTGCATTGGTCATGGTGTCTGTTCACAGCAGTGAAACCCTAACTAAGACAGAAGTCTAATAAATCCATATGGTTCATAACTTCTGTTAGTTTCACTCTGTTCCTGTTTAGTTTTTTCCATGATCTCTCCATTGGTGAGTGTGGGGTATTGAAGTCTCCCACTATTATTGTGTGAGATGCAATGTGTGCTTTGAGCTTCAGTAAAGTTTCTTTTATGAATGTGGTTGCCCTTGCATTTGGAGCACAGATGTTCAGAATTGAGAGTTCTTCTTTGTATATTTTTCCTTTGATGAATATGAAGTGTCCTTCTTTGTCTTTTTGATAATAGGTTGAAAGTCGATTTTATTCTATTTTAGACTGTCTACCCCAGCTTGTTTCTTGGGATCATTTGCTTAGAAAAGTGTTTTCCAGCCTTTTACTTTGAGGTAGTATCTGTCTTTGTCACTGAGATGGGTTTCTTCTATCCTGCAAAATGGTGGGTCCTGTTTACATATCGAGCCTGTTAGTCTATGTCTTTTTGTTGGGGAATTCAGTCCTTGATATTAAGAAATATTAAAGAAAAGTGATTGTTTCTTCCTATTATTTTTGTTGTTAGAGGTGGAATTATGTTTATGTCTCTATCTTCTTTGTGGTTTGTTATGAGAAGATTATTTTCTTCCTTTTTCTAGGGTGTAGTTTTCCTCCTTGTGTTGGAGTTTCCCATTTATTATCCTTTGAAGGGCTGAATTTGTGGAAAGATATTGTATAAATTTGTTTTTGTCATGGAATATCTTGGTTTTCCATCTATGATAAGTGAGAATTTTGCTGAGTATAGTAGCCTGGGCTGGCATATATGTTCTCTATGACATCTGCCCAGGATATTCTAACTTTCATCTTCTTTGGCGAGAAGTCTGGTATAATTCTGATAGGTCTGCCTTTATATGTTACTTGACCATTTTCCTTTACTGATTTTAATATTTTTCCCTGTTTTATGCATTTGGTGTTTTGATTACTATGTAATGGGAGGAATTTCTTTCTTGATCCAATCTATTTGGAGTTCTATAACATTCTTGTATGTCCATGGGTATCTCTTTCTTTATGTTAGGGAAATGTTCTTCTATAATTTTGTTGAAGATATTTACTGGACCTTTAATTTGGAAATCTTCATTTTCATCTATACCTATTATCCTTAGGTTTGTTCTTAACATTGTGTCCTCCATTTCCTGGATGTTTTGGATTAGGAGCTTTTTTCATTTTTCATTTTCTTTGACTATTGTGTCAATGTTTTCTATGGTATCTTTAGCACCCAAGATTCTCTCTTCTATCTCATGCATTCTGTTGTTGATGCTTGCATCTATGACTCCTGATCTCTTTCCTAGGTTTTCTACCTCCAGATTTGTCTCCATTTGTGATTGCTTTATTGATTTTACTTCCATTTTTAGATCCTGGATGGTTTTGTTCAGTTACTTCACGTGTTTGTTTGTGTTTTTATGTAATTCTTTAAGGGATTTTTCTGTTTCCTCTTAAAGGGCTTCTACCTGATTAGTTGTGTTCTCCTGTATTTCTTTAAGAGAATTATTTATGTCCTTCTTAAAGTCCTCAGTATCATGAGATGTGATTTTAAAACCAAACCTTGCTTTTCCAGTGTGTTGGGATATCCAGGACTTGCTGTAGTGGGAGAACTGGGTTCTGATGATGCCAAATAGCCTTGGTTTCTGTTGGTAAGTTTCTTGTGCTTGCCTTTTGCCATCTGGTTATCTCTGGTGGTGGTTGTTCTTGCTGTCTCTTGCTGGAGTTTGTTACTCCTGTGGGCATGTAAGCCAGTGTTAGTACTCCTAGGAAACCAGATCTTTTCTTTCTGGACCTGTGCAAAGTGGGTTGTGAAATAGCCCCAGCTCTTGGGTGCAGATGGAGACTGAGAGTATGCTGTCTGAACTGCTCCTTTGTTCCTGTGCCCTTGGCTCTCCTGGCCACTCTGATTCTGGAGAGTTATTGGAAGGAAAGTGGGATGCTTACCTTCGAGCCCAAGGAGGGAGAGCACTTCTGGGAGACTCTCTTGGCAGGACCCATGCACAGAGGGCTGTGGAACATCCCCAGCTCCTTAGTGCAGATGGTACCCAGCTGGCCTCATTCTTGGTCATCTTAGCAGTAAGCAAGGATGTTCCAGGAGCCTGAATGCTGCACACTCCTGAAATCCTTCTCTGGCTGGGTTTCTGACACAAGGAATGCTTCTATTTCCAAAACTGAGACTCCTACCTATATATTTCAAGTCACTATTTTGCAAATTTATCAGATTTGAACATTATCCTTCTGTTTATTGCTCTATCATTGTCTTGTTTGTCAACATAATGTTATATCTGATAAAGATATAGCACTGGCTCACATTGTTTGAAATTGCTCACCTTCTACATTCAAGAAGTTAAAAAGAAACAAGAATTAAGAGGTAAGATGAGCCATGGGCTTCTTGTGACTAAAAACAGGAGATAGGACCTAGGCCAAATGTTAAGGACAATCTCATAAGGAGCACACCTCAAAGGAGTGACATTCAGTACAGATCCAAGTACAGGAAACTACAGTTCTTTCTTCCCTTTTTGACAGCAGTCTATATGCTAGGACCTATTCATAGTGACAACTGACTCAGAGGATTCTTCTCTTTGTCACAGAGCAGTTTAACATCTCCCATAAGAAGAATAGAGCAAGGGTAAGATGCCTTTTTGAGACCTTCTTCCCAAAATATTATCTATTGTTTATCGACAATACAACCCGTGACAATGTAACTATATCTTGAGGTGGACAACCCCCAAATTTTCATGTGTTTCTGAAGAAGGACCCACAGATGTATCATGACAGCATTGTAGATTTGTAGACTGGGTTAAGGGAAGACTGATCCAAGCCAATGTCCTTATGTGCTTTCCTAAATTCTGCTCTCATCCAAACTACTCAATTTTCTGCTATTGTTGTAATTTTGACAATTTCTTTGATTTAGCAAGTTTATATGTACAGGTACTGTCTATAAGATCCCAGTTATGTAAATCAGTCACTCAATTACCTGTGTTTTCTACAAGGGAAAGTTTCCATTCCTTTGTGTGTTTAAGTCACAGTCAGCAACAGCAGGTCTAATATTGAGTGACTGTGAGGAACACAATTAATTATAACTTTTCAATAATATATATTGGAAAAGTTACATGAGGTGTTTAGCCTATCTACAACCCAAATAAAAACATGTAGTGTGGAGATCTATCTGAACTCAAAGATGGCTGCTGCTGTGATGGCAATGTACCTGTGCTCTGTCCCAGGTATTAAATATTAATCAATTTTGTTTTTTGAACATTTGATTTAAGCATCCAGTGTACTCTGATTACTCTTCCAAGATCTATCAAATATTCCTCTCATCTCTTTCAAATTTCATTTCTACCAGTTTCTTTTGTTTTTCAAAATTCATTCTGTGTGGCAGTTGGGTGAATTAAACTATCTGTTGGCATTTGACTTGATTTGATTACTAGTGGGAACTTGATTGAAAGAAATGATTCCTCTCTCCTCGAATCTGCTGTTAGTCAATTATTCAGCTTCCAGAGGAAGCCCTCCCAGAATCCACCCTTCATCAATACCTGGCTATCGATGCATATGCATAACCTGTGTAGGTATTCTCAAATGCTCTGAGTCAGTGACTGGAAAGAACATATTTTGGCAAGGACATATCATTTTTGAAGCTCTTCTTATGTTTCTTTATCTTACTTTTTTTCTACTTTTACTTCTGCAGTGTTTCCTGATCCTTATAGAAGATGATATAAATGGTTTTCTTAGGGCCAAACACTCAAATGGAACTAGCTCTGAATATCTCACTCTGCCACAAATCTCTTATAAGCATTTTCATGAAAACAGAAGTTTCTCTGATGAAGCCTGAGTGTAGTGTCCATACAAGAGTTTAAATATTATAGTCAGAGGCAGCCCAATTCTATTCAAATTCAGTTCAACAACTGACCTCATTTCCACTATAGTGTCTATGATATCCAAAATCTCATGGGTTTTATCTTATTTGAAGCACAAGGCAAATATTTCCTCTAAGGATTTTGCTTCAAATCCAGTCAGAAAGCAGTTACTTACCTCCTTAACTCTGTTGCCACTATTAAGCAGCTATGTACATCTTGCTGTAGGAAGCCACGTTCGCCATTACAAGATGGCGCCCATTTCCTGTGATGAATCAGCGATGTGCTGTTGTTACTCCACTCCGCACCCTACTACACATGCGTGGGTAGAGGTTTGGCGGGCCGCAGCTCAGTCTTGGAGCATGCTAATGAGGCATCGTGGCGTGCACCAATCAGGTAGAAATACGTCCAGCCTAGGCCTATTTAAGTAGCACCATTCTTTCTTTCTGGGTCTTTCGCCTCTGCAATCAACCCCCTATAAATGTCTGTGGAAGGATCCTGATTGTCTCGTGTCATTCTTGCTGGTGAGATAGACACGACCTACAACTGGTGTTGAAACCCAGGAACCTTTACATCAACGGCCTGCGAAGACCCCTCGGAAGTTACTTCTGAGGAGGATCCAGAACCACTTGACTGGGGTAAGTGACAAAGAAAAGAATCCTGAATAAACTGCTCTGAGAAGGACTTGCATTTGTATAACACAGTTCAGAACTCTTTGCAGTCAGGTAGCGGCTAGTAAGTACCAGGTAAAGGGGACCAATTCAAGTTTCCGGGAAGGAGCGATAAAGTCCTCGATAAAGAGGCTAGAAAGGAAAAGCGAAAGTATGGGTAACTACTTTGTATCCAACTTTTGTGGCTCTAAGGGATCTGTTAAAGGGAAAGAAATTAGAGTTGAAAGGAGTATAAAGCAGTTGAAAAGATTTGTTAAGAAGAAAGGAACAGTGGTAAAATGAGAAAAGGAAAATGGATTTCAAAACTCCTGGGGACAAGGGGAAACATGGAGACATCCTGTTTCCTCTATGGACCCCAATGGAGATATTCTTAGTACTGGGTACAAGTGTTCTTTCTATGTATTGTCATTGGTGTACCAATTTGTCCACATGTGTCTGTCTTTGTTTTGTTGTCTGAATGACTGATGTTCTGTTTCATGTAAAAAAAATGGTAGAAACTTTATTTGCTGGAAGTCCATCTCTTGATCCAGTGTCAGTTTACATAGCAGAGGCTGATTTAAGTTGCTCTGCAATTAGCTAGCAGTCAAGCACAGCTGGAGAAAAGTTGCTTTTGAAAAGGGCCAGCAGTTGCTCAAGTTCTAGGACAAGTAGGCTGATGGTTATTTCTCCTTTTGGGTACAAAGTGCTTTTACTCTTGAATTACAGCTAGAAAACAATTGTTTGGTTCAAATTTATAAGATTCATGTAGTTTCATTTTTGGTTCTGATTGGTCTTAAAGGTATAAATATGTTTTGCATGTTTTGACTATAGAGTATTATTGGCTTATAAGTTATTGGGCATGATTAAAAATTATTACATTGGTGACAAAAAGAGAATTTAATACTGGTAACTCAGGGTTGGAGTTATCTTAAACGATAACATGTGGCATGACCCAACCCAGGAAAAACAGGCCTTTAAAGATACTTCTAAATTGAACTTTGTAATGTGAAAGTAATGCATTTGCCATTGATTTTTAAAGAGAATAAATTGTTCAAAATTGGGTTTTGCTTTCCAAAGTTGTAGTTATGCTCTAATATTGCAAGAGAAAGAATTATGGTTAATAACTGCCATTGTACCATAGACTAAAGTTTGGAGTCTGATCTAAGGCTTACGATTCTTAACTCACTCATATTTTGCAAGTAAGATGATTTCAAAGAATAAGTTAAAAACAGCTATGGCCAGTTTAGGCCTTTTGCCACTTTTTCACAAGCTTTATTGGATACAGTGGTGGAAGCAAAATTTAACTCCCCAATATTGAAAAAGAGATCTCAGTGGAAATTTATTTGGTATCAAACAGGCTACTTTTAAACTGTTTGAAAAATCTGTAGAAATGACTACTAAAAACAGCTAGTAGAATTTTTCTGGGAACCTTCAAATTTCAGG
Source organism: Apodemus agrarius (assembly GCA_964023405.1). Classification (NCBI taxonomy): domain Eukaryota; kingdom Metazoa; phylum Chordata; class Mammalia; order Rodentia; family Muridae; genus Apodemus; species Apodemus agrarius. The sequence goes on along the minus strand of OZ030005.1, from coordinate 34,192,730 downwards.
TTCCTTTTATTATTCAACCCTTATACAATGGGGTCCAGGTGTAGGCTACTGCCCTACAGGACAGGTGAGTGTTGGGCCTGGCCTTGGCCAATAGGCTCAGATTAGAAAATAATTTACAGTTGAGTAAATTATTAAAAGGCTCAGAGCTGCCTCAGTGGAGACTTGTGAGGCACTGCTTTTGTCTTGCAATTCCCACCTAGGAAGTTTCAGGCCAATGTTAATGCCCACCTAAAAGGTGGCATAATTATCCTTAATCAAAGAATTGATTTGGTGCAGGAACAAGTTGATACCCTTTGGCAGGTTGCTCAGTTAGGGTATGAATGACGGTACACGAGGTTATGTATTACCTCGGTGCCCTATCAGAATTTTACCCATGCTGCTAATTTGTCAAAGAGCTTGTCTAAGTCATCTTGCAGAAAACTGGTCTGGAGAATTTGATCATCAGCTACAAGAATTGAGGATTGCCATCGTCCATGCGAATTCCACCCGAGTAGATGTGTCCTTCACTGCTGGATTGGGAACCTGGATTGCCAACGCTATGAATCACCTTAAGGAGTGGGCAGGAGTTTGTCTTTTTGGTGCCCTAATATGCTATGGAGGAGTGTTTCTGCTATGGTTGCTGTGCAAGCTACATGCCCAACAAAAACGCGACAAGGTGGTGATTACACAGGCACTCCCTGCATTGGAAAATGGTGCATCCCCTGGAGCATGGCTGTCCATGCTTAAGAATTAGTTTTACTCATGCAGAAGTCAGCCCTTGTACTACGAGTCCTTGAAAGGACATTGCACTGGGATGGGTGACATGCTGTTTGCCACAGCCCTTGCACCTCACAGAGACTATCTCATTGCATGTGAGAGGGTGTTGGTCATGAGTTCACTTATGGATTGCCTCAAACCCTGATGGTGCAACAAAGAACCTGATGGTTGATTGGCAGCCCTAGGCCTGGTTTCTAATAAAACAAAAAAGGGGAAGTTGTAGGAAGCCACGTGCGCCATTACATTCATATTTCTTCATTTCATTCTTTTGCCTCCTTAAGGCATCCTTTCTCAAGAAGCAGACTCTTCTGTGGACTCTCATCAGCTCCTGCCTTCAGGTTCCATCACTGCTTGAATTTGTGTCTTAACACTTTTTCTATTGTCATGGCTTCCACAAATAATCCTAGATGACCAAAAAACCTAGAGATTTGAAGCTAGGATTCACAGATGGAGAATGTGTGGTATTTCCTTTTTGTCATTCCTGTGGTATTTCTCTGAATACTAATTTTTCAGTAATTTCCATTTACATGAAAATTTCACAATAATTTATTTTTCTATTGAAAACTGTCCCATTGTACACATACATATACACAAAATATAAGAATATTCTTAAAGAAATACAGGATAAAATGCATCAAAAGGTAGAAGCCCTTACAAGGGAAATACAAAAACACTTAAAGAAATTCAGGGGAATATGGGTCAACAGATAGAAGCCAACGAAGAAGAAATGCAAGAATCATTTAAAGAAATGCAGGAGAAATTGAGTCAACAGGCAGAAGCCATGAAAGAGGAAACACAAAAATCTATTGAAGAAATAAAGGAAAACACAAACAAACAAGGGAAGGAAATGAGCATATCTATCCAGGATCTAAAAACACAAGTAGAAACAACTAAGAAATCACAAAGGGAGACAATTTTGTAGATAGAAAACCTTGCGAAGAAGTCAGGGGCCATAGATGCAAATATCAACTACAGAATACAAGAGATAGAAGAAAGAATGTCAGATGCTGAAGATACCATAGAAACCATTGGCACAACAGTCAAAGAAATGCAAAATGCAAAAAGCTTGTAAACCAAAACATCCAGAAAATCCAGGATACAATGAGAAGACCAAATCTAAGGATTATAGGTATAGATGAGAGTGAAGACTTACAACTTAAAGGGCCAGCAAATATCTTCAACAAAATTATGGAAGAAAACATCCCTAACCTAAAGAGAGAGATTCCCATGAATATACAAGAAGCCTACAGAACTCCAAACAGTCTGGACCAGAACAGAAATACCACCCATCACATAATAACCAAAACCCCAAATATACTAAACAAAGAAAGAATATTAAAGGCAGTAAGAGAAAAAGGCCAAGTAACATATAAAGGAAGACCTATCAGAATTACACCAGACTTCTCACCAAAGACCATGAAAGCTAGAAAATCCTGGGCAGATCTCATACAGATGCTAAGAGAACACAATTGCCAGCCAAGACTACTATACCCAACAAATCTCTCAATCACCACATATGGAGTAACAAAGATATTCCATGATAAAACCAAATTTACACAATATCTTTCCACAAACCCAGCCCTACAAAGGATAATAACTTTAAAAAACCAACACAAGGAGGGAAACTACACGCTGGAAAAAGCAAGGTAGTAACCTTCTTTCATAAAAGCCAAAAGAAGATAACCACTCAAATATAAAAATGGCATCAAAAATAACAGGAAGTAATAATCACTATTCCTTAATATCTCTTAACATCAATGGACTCAATTCCCCAGTAAAAAGACATAGACGAACAGACTGGATACATAAACAGGACCTTACATTTTGCTGCATACAGGAAACACACCTTAGGGTCAAAGACAAACAATACCTCAGAGTAAAAGGCTGGAAAATAATTTTACAAGCAAATGGTCTTAGGAATCAAGCCAGAGTAGCCATTCTAATATCAGATAAAATTGACTTTCAACCTAAAGTCATCAAGAGACACAGAAGGGCACTTCTTGCTGGTCAAGGGAAAAATCCGCCAAGAAGAACTCTCCATTCTGAACAACTATGCTCCAAATGCAAGGGCATCCTCATTTTTAAAAGAAACTTTACTAAAGAACAAAGTACATATTGCACCTAACACAATAATTGTGGGTGACTTCAACACTCTACTCTCCTTAATGGACCAATCAGGAAAACAGAAATGAAGTAGGGACACAGTGAAACTAATTGAAGCTTTGGACCAATTTGATTTAACAGATATATACAGAAAATTTCATCCCAAAGCAGAAGAATATACCTTTTTCTCAGAGGCTGCCCTCTCTCTCCATATCTTTACAATATAGTACTTGGAGTTATAGCTAGAGCAATTAGACAACAGCAAGAGGTCTAAGGGATACAAATTGGAAAGGAAGAAGTCAAATTATCTCTATTTGCAGATGATATGATAGTATACTTAAGTGACCCAAAAAACTCTACCAGAGAACTCCTACAGCTGATGAACAACTTCAGCAAAGTGGCTGGTTATAAAATCAACTCAAGCAAATCCGTAGCCTTCCTATACTCAAAGGATAAACTGGATAAGAAAGAAATTAGGGAAATGACATCCTTCACAATAGCCACAAACAATACAAAGTATCTTGGTGTGACTCTAACCAAACAAGTGAAAGATCTGCATGACATGAACATCAGGTCTATGAAGACGGAAATCGAAGAATACCTCAGAAAATGGAAAATCTCCCAAGTTCGTGAAATGGCAGGATTAATATAGTTAAAATGGCCATCTTGCCAAAAGCAATCTACAGATTTAATGCAATCCCCATCAAAATCCCAACTCAGTTCCTCATAGATTTAGAAAGAGCAATTCTCTAGTTCATCTGGAATATCAAAAACCCAGGATAGCTAAAACTATTCTCAACAGTAAAAGAACTTCCAGGGGAATCAGTATCCCAGACCTTAAGCAGTACTACAGAGCGATAGTGTTTAAAACTGCACGATATTGGGACAGTGACAGGCAGGTGGATCAATGGAATAAGACTGAAGACCCAAAAATGAACCCACATACCTGTGGTCACTTGATCTTTGACAAAGGAGCTGAAACCAACCAGTGGAAAAATGATAGCCTTTTCAACAAATGGTGCTGGCTCAACTGGAGGTCAGCATGAAGAAGGATGTGAATTGATCCATTCTTGTCTTCTTGTACTAAGCTCAACTCCACGTGGATCAAGGAGCTCCACATAAAACCAGACACACTAAAACTAATAGAAAAGAAACTGGGGAATACCCTTGAGGACATGGGCACATGGGAAAAGTACCTGAACAGAACGCCAATATCTCATGCTCTAATATCAAGAATTGACAAATGGGACCTGATAAAATTGTGAAGTTTGTTTAAGGCAAAGAACACTGTCAATCAGACAAAAGGGCAATCAACAAATTGGGCAAAGACCTTCACCAACCCTACATCTGACAGAGGGCTAATATCCAATATATACAAAGAACTCAAGAAGTTAGACTCCAGAGAGCCAAATAACCCGATTAAAAATGGGGTCCATAGCTAAACAAAGAATTTTCACCTGAAGAACTTTAAATGGTTGAGAAGCACCTTAAGAAATGTTCAGCATCATTAGTCACTAGGGAAATGCAAATCAAAACAACTCTGTGATTTCACCTCATGCCAGCCAGAATGTGGGCTTTCTGTTGTTTTTTTCTATTGAAGACCACTCTTATTCCATAGTGATCTGACAGGAGGCATGGGATTATTTTGATCTTATATTTGTTGAGGTCTGTCTTGTGACCAATTATATGGTTGATTTTGGAGAATGTACCATGGGGTGCTGAGAAAAAGGTTTATTCTTTTGCTTTAGGATGAAATGTTCTGTATATATCTGTTAAATCCAATAGGTCCAATGCTTCAATTAGTTTCACTCTGTTCCTGTTTAGTTTCTGTTTTCCTGATCTGTCCATTGAGGAGTATGGAGTGTTGACAATTATTGTGTTAGGTACAATGTGTGCTTTGAGTTTTAGTAAAGTTTCTATTACGAATGAGGGTTCCCTTGCATTTGCAGCTTAGATGTTCAGAATGGAGAGTTCTTCTTGGTGGATTTTTCCTTTGACCAGTAAGAAGTGTTCTTCTGTGTCTCTTTTGATGACTTTAGGTTGAAAGTCAATTTTATCTGATACTAGAATGGCTACTCCAGCTTGTTTCCTACATCCATTTGCTTGTAAAATTGTTTTCCAGCCCTTTACTCTGAGGTATTGTTTGTCTTTGACCCTAAGGTGTGTTTCCTGTAAGCAGCAAAATGTAGGGTCCTGTTTATGTGTCCAGTCTGTTAGTCTATGTCTTTACTGGGGAATTGAGTCCATTGATGTTAAGAGATATTAAGTAGTATTGATCATTACTTCCTGCTATTTTTGATGTTATTTTTGTATTTGAGTGGTTATCTTCTTTTGGGCTTGATGAAATAAGTTTACTATCATGCTTTTTCCTGGGTGTAGTTTTCCTCCTTGTATTAGTGTTTTCTACCTATTATCCTTTGTAGGGCTGGCTTTGTGGAAAGATATTGTGTAAATTTGGTTTTTATCATGGAATATCTTGGTTTCTCCATCTATGGTGATTGACAGTTTTGCTGGATATAGTAATCTTGGCTGGCATTTGTGTTCTCTTAGAGTCTGTATGAGATCTTCACAGGATCTTCTAACTTTCATGGTCTCGGGTGAGAAGTCCAATTTAATTCTAATAGGTCTCCTTTATATGTTACTTGGCCTTTTTCTCTTACTGCCTTTAATATTCTTTCTTTCTTTAGTACATTTTGGGTTTTGGTTATTATGTGACAGGAGGTATTTTTGTTGTGGTACAGTCTGTTTGGAGTTCTGTAGGCTTCTTGTATATTCATGGGCAACTCTCTCTTTAGGTTAGGGAAGTTTTCTTCCATAATTTTGTTGAAGATATTTGCTGGCCCTTTAAGTTGTATATCTTCACTCTCATCTATACCTATAATCCTTAGGTTTGGTCTTTTCATTGTGTCCTGGATTTCCTGAATGTTTTGGGTTACAACCTTTTTGCTTTTTGCTTTTTCTTTCACTGTTTAGTCAATGGTTTCTCTGGTATCTTCGGCACCCAAGATCCTTTCTTTTTGTTTTTGTATTTTTGTTTTCTTTTGTTTTGTTTTTTGTTTTCTGTTTTTTGCTTTTTGTTTTTTCGAGACAGAGTTTCTCTGTGTATCCCTGGTTGTCCTGGAACTCACTCTGTAGACCAGGCTGGCCTCGAAGTCAGAAATCTGCCTGCCTCTGCCTCCCAAGTGCTGGGATTAAAGGCGTGCAACACCACCACCTGGCTTTTAAAACTGCAAAGCTCTCTCTCTCTCTCTCTCTCTCTCTCTCTCTCTCTCTCTCTCTCTCTCTCTCTGTCTTTTTGTTGTTGTTGTTGTTGCTCTTTGGTTTTTTGGATTTTTTTTTCAAGACAGGGTTTCTCTGTATAGCCCTGGCTGCCCTGAAACTCACTCTGTAGACCAGGCTGACCTCAAACTCAGAAATCTGCCTGCCTCTGCCTTCCCGAGTGCTGGGATTACAGGCGTGAGCCACTACCACTGGCTTGAGATCCTTTCTTCTATTTTGTATTCTGTTCTTGATATTTGCATCTATGGCCCCTGATTTCTTCCCAAGGTATTCCATCTCCAAAGTTGTCTCCATTTGTGAATTCTTAGTTGTTTCTACTTCTGTTTTTAGATCCTAGATCGTTTTGCTCAGTTCCTTCTCTTGTTTGTTTGTGTTTTTCTTTATTTATTTAATAGATTTTTGTGTTTCCTCTTTCATGACTTCTGCCTGTTGACTTAATTTCTCCTACATTTCTTTACGTGATTTTTTTTTCATTTCCTCTTTATGGCTTCTATCTGTTGACCCATGTTCTCCTGAATTTCTTTAAGTGTATTTTGTGTTTCCATTGTAAGGGCTTCTAACTTATTCATGTTCCCTTGTAGTTCTTGAAGAGATTTCTTTATGTCCTTTTTGTGTTCCTCTAGCAGCATTGTGATGAGTGATTTTTAAATCCAAATCTTGTTTTTCTGGTGTGTTGTGTATTCCAGGACTTGCTGTTGTTGGGGAATTGGGTTCAGATGCTGCCATATTGCCTTGATTTCTGTTAGTAACGTGCCTGCATTTGCCTTTTGCCATCTGTTTATCTCTGTCATTAATTGGTCCTGTTGACACTGGCTAGTGCTTGAACCTCCTGTGGGCCTGTAAGGCTACTTCTGCACTACTGGATGACTGGGTTTCCCCTGGGACAGATTGCTGATGTGCTGCCCTACTCTTGGGTGTGGTTGGAGCCCTAGTGTGCCTTGTCTTTCTAACTGCAGGACTCCCTTTAGATCAGGGACTTCCCTGGTTGAACTGTGGGATCCAAGATGATGGTGATCTCAGTCCGCAGGGCTTCATCTATCCACGGGACTTCCTGCAGGTCGGATGCTCCCCATCATGCCCACACAGCTGTAGAGATGCCTGGCTCCCTAGTGTGCAAGGTACCCAGGCAGGCTGTGATCTGGGCAATCCTTCACTCTGGTACCCTCTGTGTACCTGGTTGAGCTGACAGCTCCAAGATGGTGGTAGGTCACGGGTCTCAGTGTAACTGAGGGATTCCCTGCAGGTCTGGAGCTTCCAGGGCTAGAGTACCAGAGCCTAGATGGTGGTGATCTCAGTCTGCGGGGCTCCTTCTGGTTGAGTTGCTCTTGCCAAGATGGTTGCAGACTGTGGGGCTCTGTCTAACCCTGGGGCTCCCTGTAGATCAGGCACTTCCCTGGTTAAACTGCAGGATCCAAGATGATCGAGGGATGTTTCTTGCTTCTTGCTTCCCCTGGCTTTCTTTCTTTTCTTTTTTTTATAACAGAGAGTTTACATTTATTTCTTCCCCCATATATTCTTTATTTCCATTTCAAATGATTTCCCCTTTCCCATAAGCCCTCTTCCCTCCCCTTCTTCCCCCATCCACCTCTTTCTACTTCCCTGTCCTGGTATTCCCCTACACTGCTGCACTGAGCCTTTCTAGCACCAGGGTCCACTCCTTCCTTCTTCTTGGACATCATTTGATATGTTGATTGTGTCTTGGGTATTCCAAGCTTCTAGGCTAATATCCAATTATCAGTGAGTGCATACCATGGTTGTTCTTTTGAGACTGGGCTACTTCATTTAGGATGATGTTCTCCAGCTCCATCCATTTGTCTAAGAATTTCATGAATTCATTATTTCTAATGGCTGAATATTACTCAATTGTGTACATATACCACATTTTTGATTTCTTATAGAATCCAAGACTATCAGCCCAGAGATGGTACTACACAGGAGGGGCCCTCCCCCTTGATCACTAATTGAGAAAATTCTCTACAGCTGGATCTCATGGAGGCACTTCCCCAACTGAAGCTACTTTCTCTGTGATAACTCCAGCCTGGTTCAAATTAAAACACAAAACCAGCCAGTACATTGAAGATAATCATTATCTATAGTTAATTTAAATCCTACTTGAGCAAACAACCAATTCCTACTATGCTGCTTCATCCAAGTATTTTCATCTACATTAAAAGGCTGAATAATGATATCTGGTTCTTTGCCAAAATAAATCAGCACCTGCTTCCTTCCAAGTATAATAATCTGGGCTTCTGTCTCATACTATGGAAATATATAACACATAGGAGATATCCTCAAATGTATCCACATAAGAGGAGCCCTTTGATACAATAATCCTTTAGGCATTTGAGTCATATTAAAAATACAAAGATGTAAAGTCAAAGAATAATTCATATAAGTAACAAATTATTTTTCAATAGCTCTTTCTACTTGTTGTAAAGCCGGCAATCCTTCTGAGGTTGAAGATCTAGGGGGTGTAGGATCAGCACTTCTTTTTAGAATATCAAATATATGTTTTAATTCTCCTGTAGTAAGGTTTAAATAGGGACAAAACCAATTGATATCAACTAACCATTTTTGAAAATCATTTAAAGTTTTTAAACTGTCCCTGCAAATAATAAACTTCTGGGGAAAACCACCTTGATCTATAAGTCTAAAGCCAAAATAATTATAAGGATCCTGAGTTTTTTTGTAACCTTTTTGGAGCTACTTGTAGTCCTTTTTTTTTTTTTTGGCTTTTTCGAGACAGGGTTTCTCTGTGTAGCCCTGGCTGTCCTGGAACTCACTCTCTAGACCAGGTTGGCCTCGAACTCAGAAATCTGCCTGCCTCTGCCTCCCAAGTGCTGGGACTAAAGGCATGCACCACCACTGCCCGTCTACTTGTAGTCATTTATCAACTAAAGCCTGCTATAAATCTCTATAACATAAAAGCAAGTCTTGAGGATCTTTTCCTGCTAGCAGGACATCATCAGTGTAATAAATAATGTATATCACTGGCCATTGTTGTCTTAGTGGCTGAATAGCTTGTGCCACAATTTTTTTGACATAAGGTAAGACTATTAGCCATGCCCTGGGGAAGAACTTCCCATTGATATCTTTTCATAGGTTCCATGAGGTTAATAGAAAGGACACTGAAAACAAATCTTTCACAATCCTCAGGATGCAAAGGAATAGTAAACAAACAATCTTTCAAATCCACCACTATTTTATAATATCCTTTAGGAATAGCCACTTGAGATGGAAGCCCAGGTTGTAAAGCTCCCATAGGTACCATGATTTCATTAACCTTTCCTTGGATCTTGTAACAATCTCCATTTACCAGATTTTTTCTTGATAGCAAATATTGTAGTATTCCATGGTGAATGAGATTCTCTTAGACATCCTGCTTCTAGTTGCCCCTGCACTAGGGAAGAGGCAGATTCTACTTTTTCTTTAGATAAAGATCACTGACCAACCCACACTGGAATTATTAAGTCATTGTATTTTATCAGCATGGGATGCAGGCAAGATAGTGGCCATTATGGAAAATGCCCCAAACCTCTAGTGTCAGAGTGAGGCTTAGGACTTTCAAACTTTTTAATGCCTTGCACTTCTTTTCCTAGCCCCTGACCAGGTAAAATCCTTGTTCTAGCATCTGCTAAGACACTACTTCATTAGGACCACACTTTATAAGAACTATCTGTGATAAGAAATCTCTTCCCCAAAAGGTAATAGGCAAATTTGGCATGATATAAGGCTGAATTTGTCCTGAATTGCCCTCCTCATCTCTCCAGGTTAGAAATTTAGTGCTTTGCTTTGGGTTATTGGCATAACCAATCTCTTGGAAGTGAGTGAGCATATCTGACAAGGGCCAAGTTGAAGGCCAATCTTGTCTTCTAATAATCGCCACATCAGCTCCAGTATCTCTTAATACTTCAAAGCTATTTCCTTCAAATGTTAATTTAACGTTAGGTCTCTTACACGGAATAGATTGAACCCAATACACATCAGAGGAACCAAAGCCACTCTGTCCTCTCTCACCCTTAATGAATCTGGAAGGTAGCAGATGCTAGGGAACTATGATTAGTTGGAATAAATTTATAAATTCTTTGGCTAGCAGGTAGTTATAATACCATGAGGGGGAAGCAGCCATAATCTTAATTTCTCCCTCATAATCATTATCTACGACACCTGGATAAATCCGCAGACTTTTTACAATGGTACTGCTTTGTCCTAGAAGCAAACCCCAAGTTTATGGATGCAAAGGTCTAATATATCCTGTAGGCACGGTCTGAACTCCCATTTCTGGAGTTAATATTGCATGGGAGGTGTAACAGAAGTACAATCCTGCACTTCCTGGTGTTGTCCTGATAAGTTCAAAAACATTTCCCTGGCCTGGCAGTACCTGCATGGCCCCATAAGCTGCTGGCTGTGGGAAACTGGGGGCCTGAGGCTGGCCCCTCTGCTTGTTTCCTGACACAGGTCAGCCCTGAATATCTATCTTAGATTTACATTGAAGGCCCAGTGGTAAACTTTCCTGCATCGAGGACAATCTCCTGGGGCATGACCTGATTGCCCAATTATGTCACCTCTGTTCCTAGGACAATCATTTCTGAAATGACCCAAATCACCAAATTTAAAACATGCTTTATTCTCTTGTCACTGTGAAAGTATTGCTTGCACATTAGTTCCTTGCAACACTGCAGCGATGGCTAGATCTTCATTGTAAAAAGGTTCAATCTGTGCCCAAAGGCAGATATACCCAGCTAAGTCTCTCTGTGCCTTGTAAGCTCGAATAGTGGGACAACAGGCTGCATTAGCATTCTCATAAACCAATTGTGTAACAAAAGGATTTCCTGCTTGAGAATTTCCAAAAATTCTATTAGCTGCTCTTTATTAGCCTATCTACAAAATCCTGAAAACGTTCATCAGGAGCCTATCTTATGAGCTAAAATTCCACTGAGATCACCTTTAGTAGGTAAATGATTCAATTGCAATCTGTGCATAAACTTCAAAAGGAAACCCAATTTGATTAGCTTTGCTTTCATATTGACCTTTTCCTAAAAGCATGTTAGCATCTCAATCTGGATTACCTGTCTGCGCATTTATAGTGGTGATTCTCTTACTAGCTTCTTGCCATTCTGAACTCCAAAGTAAGAAATATCCTCCTGACAAAGTAGCCTTACATAGAGTCTTCCAATCTTGGGGGGGGGTCAAATTTGACTCCAGAACAGTATCCAACAAAGCTTGTGTAAAAGGAGCCATAGGGCTATACTGTGTCACAGCTGTTTCTAATTCTTTTATTACTTTGAACTCAAAGGTCTGCTGTTGTCTAACTCTGTCTGTTCTGTTGGTCCAGATCTCAGATAGGGAAGTCCAGTATGTCAGATATATCCTGCCCTTTACCTCGAGCCTGACTCACAGCTTTTTTCTAGTGGCAATTGGTGCAAATCAGAATCACTGCTCTTTCCTGCACTTGATACTTGTTTTTAGCTTCTGTAGCTCATTAGTCAATTTCTGCAACTTAATTTCAAACTCCAACTTATGTAGTTGCACATCCATCTGGACATCATCTTGTGCAGGAGAGACCACAGGTGGAGTAGAAGATGTGCTAGGGCACCAATCTTCACCATGATATTTGGTAGCTCCTTTATCTGAATGAGCTTCTTCCTCTAATATTAACTCATCAGTAGTATCTCTATATCTTTCTAATTTAGGGTTGAGAGGACCCTTTTCTGAGAAAGTCCTCTCTGGCACGCATTCTTTCTGAGAATCCTCAAGTTCTCTCTGGGTGCTGTCTGATGCCTTCCAGGTTTCTGACATTATCATCTTTTATAAGCACCCAGTGGCAGAGGGTAGTATTATCTGCCTTGCTGGTTCTTAGTGCTTGCTCATTTTCCCCCCAGGTTCTCTTTTTAAAAGTTCTTTCTTCTCGAAACCAAGAGCAACAAGAATCTCTCTGATCAAAAGGTCTTCTAATCATTGTTCTTCAAACCTCTCTCCTGAAGCAACTGTAAAAGGCTGTGGACAAATGCTTGTTTAGAAGTTTCCTGTCCCATTTTCCACTGTCAACTTCTAAGTGAGCTCAGTGTTTTGGGTTGCCACTGTCCCAATTTAGCCTGTATCCTTCTGCAACTACAACAACAGCTTTAAAAAGATGAAATTTAAGACTAGCGCTAGTATTTAGTATTGTATGTTGCTTACTATTCAGAATACAATTTTCTTCCATTTTCTGCAGAGCTCTGCCAAGACAGTGTCCCTCAGATGATCTCCACGTGTCCTGCCACATGTACAGGTGCCAATCTGAAGCTGCCTGAAGCTACATCAAAAGGGTTACATGGAAAGGGAGCTGGATGGAGGTGAAGAATGGATAAGTTAAGATTGAGACCAAGATGGACAAGGTATTGCTGATCAAGGCTTGAATTTTAATGGCTGACTTAGAATTTAAAGGTTGTGATGAAACCCTTCCCACCAAATTCCAGGGTCTGTTCAGGAGAACCAGTTTGGCTTCTCAGTAGGGGGCTGGCTCCACTGCTCTGTGGGTCACCAGGTTAATCTGGAAACTACATATCTGGCAGAACAATAGATTTCTCCTTAGTTTGAGAGCCCAACTTTAGGTGGGAGGCTGTGGCTATCACCAATATCTGAATTTCCCACTCTAAGACTGGGGGAAGGGCACACAGGATGGAATCAAAGATGAGTTGGTCAGTGATTGGTCATTTGTTCTGTCTCTATTCCAATTTTGCCCCTGAATTTCTAATAGATAATAAGTAATTTGGGTATAACTACTGGACGTGGTCTTTCCATGTTCTGTATACCCACTGTTGGGTGTTTTGGCTAAGATCACACATATTGAGTCCTGGGAGCTTCCACAACCTCAGGTTTCTGGTACATTCTAGATGTGCTCCTCCACCCCTCAACCCGTACTCCCAGCATTTGGATGTTTTCATTCATTCTCCTGGCCCTCTGGTCTCCTTTCCTGTCTCCCCTCATTTGTGATCCCACTTCTCCTTTCTGTTTCCCCTACCTTCTCCCACCTAGATTCCTCCTACTTTTTTTTGTGTATTTTAATTTCTTTGTTCATAAGTGAGATTGGTCTGAAGTTCTCTTTCTTTGTTGAGTCTTTGTGTGGTTTGGTTATCAAGAAGATTGCAGTCTCAAAGGATGAATTTGGTAGTGTGACTTCTATTTCTATTTTGTACAATATTTGAATAATATTGGTATTACCTCTTCCTAAAAATTGTGGTAGAATTCTGTGCTAAAACTGTCTGGCCCTTCTTTTATTTTTGCTATTTTTTTCAGGTTTAGAGGACTGTTTAGTTTATTCGATCTTAATTTAACTTTGTTAAGTGGCATCTGTCTACAAGATCATTGATTTCATTTAAAATTTGTCAATTTTGTAGAGCGCAGGCTTTTGAAGAAATATCTAATCATTTTATTTTAATTTAATCAGTTTCTTTTGTTATGACTACTTTTAACTTCTGATTTTTTTTACTTTGGATATTATCTCTGAATTTTAGTAAGGTTGGTTAAGGGCTTGTAAATCTTGTTGAATTACTAAAAGAAACAGTCTTTGTTTACTTGAATATTGTATTCTCTTTGTTTCTAATTGATTGAGTTCAGGTTTGAGTTTGACTATTTCCATATTCAATTTCTCTTAGGTGTATTTTGCTTCTTTTTGTTGTACGGCATTCAGGTGTCCTGTTAAGTTGCTATTATGAGCTCTCTCCAATGTCTTTTTGAAGGCACTTAATACTATGAATCTTCCTCTTAGAACTGCTTTCATTGTGTCCCATAAGTGTGGGTATGTTTTGTCTTCATTTTCATTGAATTCTAGCCTGCTTTAAATTTTTTAATTCATTTCTTCCATGATTAGTCATTGAGTAGAGAGCTTCTCAATTTCCATAAGTATGAGGGATTTCTTTTGTTTCTCTTGTTGTTGTAGTACAGCATTAACCCATGGTGATCTGATAAGAAGCAAGGGCTTATTTCAATCTTATTATCTGATGAGGCTTCCTTGGTGCTCAATTACATTGTCAATTTTGATTAATGTTCCATGAGGTGCTGAGAATAGGGTATTTTCTTTTGGCTCTGGGTGATTTGTTCTTTAGACATCTGTTAAATTCATTTGGCTCTAATGATCTTAGTTTCATTGTTTTCCAATTAGCTTCTGTTTTGATTTCTTACCCATTGTTGAGAGTTGTATGTTCGAGTTTCCCACTAATAATAAGTGTAGGATGATTCAATGTGTGTTTTAAGTTTTAGTAAAAGTTCTTGTATGAATGTGTGTGTCCTTGCATTTGGGACACACACATTTGTACATAGATGTACATAGATTTGTACATAGATGTACAAAATTAAGAAGTCATGTTTGTGGAATTTTCTTTTGATATTTATTAAATGTTCTCCTTCATCTGTTTTGATTAATTTTTATTGAAGGTCTATTTTATTAGATATTACAATGGCTACTCTGGCTTGTTTCTTTGGTCTGTTTGCCTTTAAAAACTGTTTTCAGCCCTTGACTATGGGGTAATTTCTGTTATTGTTCCTAAGGCATGTTTCTTGCATACAGCAAAAGAACAGATCCTGTTTACATACCTAGTTTATTAGCCTGTGTCCTTTTACTGGTGAAATGAATTAACTGATATTGATAGATATTAATGACCAGTGATGCTTTTTTGTTTGTTTGTTTCTGTTGGTCTTTTTTTTTCGATTGGATATATTCTATATTTACATTTCATTTCCCTTTTCTGATTCCCTGCCCCCCAAATGTCCCACATGCCCTTTTCCCTCCCCACGTTCCCCCATCCAGCCTTTCCCACTTCCCTGTTCTGGTATTCCCCTACACTGATGCTTTGAGCCTTTCCAGAAACAGGGTCCACTCTTCCTTCTTCTTGGACATCATTTGGTATGTGGATTGTGTCTTTGGTGTCCCATGATTCTAGGCTAATATCCACTTATCAGTGAGTGCATACCATGGGTATTCTTTTGAGACTGGGTTACCTAACAGTATGATGTTCTCCAGATCCATCCATTTCTATAAGAATTTCATGAATTCATTGTTTCTAATGGCTGAATAATACTCCATTGTGTATATATACCACATATTTTTGTATCCATTCCTCCATTGAGGGACATCTCGGTTCTTTCCAGCTTCTGGCTATTATAAATAAGGCTGCTATGAACATAGTGGAACATGTATCCTTATTGCATGCTGGGGAATCTTCTGGGTATATGCCCAGGAGTGGAATGGCTGGGTCCTCTGGAAGCATGGTTTTCTGAGGAACTGCCAGACTGATTTCCAGAGTGGTTGTACCAGCTTGCAATCCCAACAGCAGTCGGGGAGTGTTCCTCTTTCTCCACATCCTCGCCAACAACTGCTGTTTCCTGAGTTTTTTATCGTAGCCATTTTGACTAGTGTGAGGTGAAATCTCAGGGTTGTTTTGATTTGCATTTCTCTAATGACTAATGATGTTGAACATTTTTTAAGGTGTTTCTCAGCTATCCGAATTTCTTTTTTTTTTAATTGGATATATTCTATATTTACAATTCATTTCCCTTTTTTTGGTTCCCCACCCACAAAGGTCCTTCATGCCCTTTTCCCTCCCCCTGCTCCCTCATCCACACCCTCCCACCCCCCTGCTCTTGTACTCCCCCACAATGATGCTTTGGTCCATTCTAGCACCAGTGTCCACTCCTTTCTTCTGGTCAGACATCACTTGGTATGTGATTTATTTCTTTAGTGTTCCAAGATTCTAGGCTAATAGCCACTTATCAGTGACTGCATACCATGGGTATTCTTATGAGACTGGGTCACCTCACTTAGTATGATGTTCGCCAGCTCCATCCATTTCTCTAAGAATTTCATGAATTCATTGTTTCTAATGGCTGAATAGTACTCCATTGTGTATATATACCACATTTTTTTGTATCCATTCCTCCGTTGAGGGACATCTGGGTTCTTTTCAGCTTCTGGCTATTATATATAAGGCTGCTATGAACATAGTGGAGCATGTATCCTTATTGCATGCTGGTGAATCTTCTGGGTATATTCCCAGGAGTGGTATGACTGGGTCCTCCGGAAGTATCACGTCCAGTTTTCTGAGGAACCACCAGACTGATTTCCAGAGTGGTTGTACCAGCTTGCATTCCCACCTGCAGTGGAGGAGTGTTCCTCTTTCTCCACATCCTCGCCAACACCTGATGTCTTCTGAGTTTTTAATCTTAGCCATTCTGACTGGTGTGAGGTGAAATCTCAGGGTTGTTATGATTTGCATTTCCCTAATGACTAATGATGTTGAACATTTTTTAAGGTGTTTCTCAGCCATCCGAATTTCTTCAGGTGAAAAGTCTTTGTTTACCTCTGTACCCCATTTTTGACAGGGTTACTTGGTTTTCTGGGGTCTAATTTCTTGAGTTCTTTGTATACATTGGATATTAGCCCTCTGTCAGATGTAGGGTTTGTGAAGATCTTTTCCCAATTTGTTGGTTCCCGATTTGTCCTTTTGACAGTGTCTTTTGCCTTACAGAAACTTTGTAATTTTATGAGGTCCCATTTATCTATTCTTGCTCTTAGAGCATAAGCAATTGGTGTTCTGTTCAGGAACTTTCCCCCCGAGTCAATGTCGTCACGTATCTTCCCTGTTTGCTATTCTATTAATTTTAGTGTGTCTGGTTTTATGTGGAGGTCCTTGATCCACTTGGAGTTGAGCTTAGTACAAGGAGATAAGAATGGATCAATTCTCATTCTTCTGCATGTTGACCTCCAGTTGAGCCAGCACCTTTTGTTGAATAGGCTGTCTTTTTTCACTGGATGGTTTGTTGAAGCTCCTTTGTTGAAGATCAATTGGCCATATATGTGTTGGTTCAATTCTGGGTCTTCATTCCCATTCCATTGATCCACCTCTCTGTCACTGTCCCAACACCATGCATTTTTAATACTACTTGTCTATAGTGTTGCTTGAGGTCTGTGATACTGATTCCCCCAGAAGTTCTTTTGCTATTGATGATAGTTTTAGCTATCCTGGGATTTTTGTTATTCCAGATGAATTTGAGAATTACTCTTTCTAACTCTATGAAAAACTGAGTTGGGATTTTGATGGGGATTGCATTGAATTTGTGTATTACTTTTGTCAAGATTGCCATTTTAACTATATTAATCCTGCCAACCCATGAGCATGGAAGATTTTTCCATTTTCTGAGGTCTTCTTCAATTTCCTTCTTCAGAGACCTGAAGTTTTTTCATACAAATTTTTACTTTTTTGGTTAGAGTCACACCAAGATACATTATATTGTTTGTGGCTATTGTGAAGGGCGTTATTTCACTAACTTCTTTCTCAGCCTACTTATCCTTTGAGTATAGGAAGGCTACTGATTTGCGTGAGTTGATTTTATAACCAGCCACTTTGCTGAAGTTGTTTATCAGCTGTAGGAGTTCTCTGGTGGAGTTTTTTTTTTTTTTTGGTCACTTAAGTATACTATCATATCATCTGCAAATAGTGATAGTTTGACTTCTTCCTTTCCAATTTGTATCCCTTTGACTTCCTAATGTTGTCTAATTGTTCTAGCTAGTACCTCAAGTACTATATTGAAAAGATATGGTGATGGGGGCAGCCTTGTCTAGTCCATGATTTTAGTGGGATTGCTTCAAGTTTCTCTCAGTTTACTTTGATGTTGGCTACTGGTCTGCTGTAAATTGCTTTTACTATGTTTAGGTATGGGCCTTGAATTCCTGTTCTTTCCAAGACTTTTAGCATGAAAGGATGCTGAATCTTGTCAAATGCGTTTTCAGCATCCAATGAGATGACAATGTGCTTTTTTTCTTTTAGTTTGTTTATGTAGTGGATTATGTTGATGGATTTCTGTATATTGAACCATCCCTGCATCCCTGGGATAAAGCCAACTTGATCATGTTCAATGATCATTTTGATGTGTTCTTGGATTCTGTTGGCAAGAATTTTATTGAGTATTTTTGCATCAGTGTTCATAAGGGAGATTGGTCTGAAGTTCTCTTTCTTAGTTGGATCTTTGTGTGGCTTTGGTATCAGGGTAATTGTTGCTTCATAGAATGAATTGGGTAGTGTTCCTTCCGTTTCTATTTTGTGGAATAATTTGAAGAGTATTGGTATTAGGTCTTCCATGAAGGTCTGATAGAATTCTGCACTAAAACCATCTGGTCCTCTCCTTTCTTTTTTTTTTTTTGAGTTTGTTTATGTAGTGGATTATGTTGATGGATTTCTGTATATTGAACCATCCCTGCATCCCTGGCATAAAGCCAACTTGATCATGTTCAATGAGCATGAAACTTTCTATGACCCCTTCTATTTCTTTGGGGGTTATGAGACTGTTTAGATGATCTATTTGATCCTGATTTGATTTTGGTATTTGCTATATGTCTAGGAAATTGTCCATTTCCTCCAGATTCTCCAGTTGTGTTGAGTATAGGCTTTTGTAGTAGGATCTGATGTTTTTTGAATTTCCTCCGTTTATATTGTTATATCTCCCTTTTCATTTCTTGTCATGGAATATTTTGATTTCTCCATCTATGTTGATTGAGAGATTTGCTGAGTATAGTAGTCTTGGCTGACATTTGTGTTCTCTTAGAGTTTGCATGACATCTGCCCAGGATCTTCTTGCTTTCATGGTCTCTGGTGAGAAGTCTGGTGTGATTCTGATAGGTCTTCCTTTATATGTTACTTGGCCCTTTTCTCTTACTGCCTTTAATATTCTTTCTTTGTTTAGGGGTTTTGATTATTATGTGACCGGAGGTATTTCTGTTCTGGTCCAGTCTGTTTGGAGTTCTGTAAGCTTCTTGTATATTCATTGGCATCTCTCTCTTTAGGTTAGGGAAGTTTTCTTCCATAATTTTGTTAAAGATATTTGTTGGCCCTTTAAATTGTAGATCTTCACTCTCATCTATCCCTATAATCCTTAGGTTTGGTCTTCTCATTGTATCCTGGATTTCCTGGATGTTTTGGGCTACAAGCTTTTTGCATTTTACATTTTCTTTGACCATGGAGTCAGTGGTTCCTATGGTATCTTCAGCATCTGAGATTCTTACTTCTATCTCTTGCATTCTGTTGTTGATATTTGCATATACGACCCCTGGTTTCTTCCCAAGGTTTTCTATCTCCAAAGTTGTCTCCCTTTGTGATTTCTTAGTTGTTTCTACCTCTGTGTTTAGATCTTGGATGGTTTTGCTCAGTTTCTTCACTTGTTTGTGTTTTCTTGCAATTCTTTAAGAGATTTTTGTGTTTTCTCTTTCATGACTTCAGCCTGTTGACTCAATTTCTCCTGCATTTCTTTAAGTGATCTTTGCATTTCCTCTTTAGTGGCTTCTGTCTGTTGGTCCATATTCTTCTGGAATTCTTTAAGTGACTTTTATGTTTGCAGTGTAATGGCCTCTACCCTATTCATGTTCCCCTGTGTTTCTTTAAGAGATTTGTTTATATCATTTTTGTGTTTCTCTAGCAGCAACATGACCAATGCTTTTATATCCAACTCTTGTTTTTCTGGTGTCTCGGGGTATCCATGACTTGCTACTGTTGGCAAATTGGGTTCAGATGCTGCCATATTACCTTGATTTCTGTTAGTTATGTTCTTATGTTTGCCTTTTGCCATCTGTTTATCTCTGGAGTTTGTTGGTCTTGTTGTTACTGGTTGGTGTTTGAAGTTCCTGTGATCCTGGCGTTTGGCACTGCTGTCATAGAGGTCATGCATGCTCCCGAGATGGAGACTAGAAGTTTTCCACTACTGGGCTCCAAATTACCTCCTCAGCTCTGCTGGTCCGGACCCCAGTCTCCCCCCCTGCTTGCTGCTGGATGTGCAATTGGCCTCCAGCCATCTCCTCCTGGCCTGCCTAGTTGCCAGCTCTTAAGAATCTGATCTTTTTTCCACTGCTCTGGGCTCCTCTGTTGGTTCTCTATGGTGACTTGTTCTGGCCACCAGCTCCAAGATGGTGGTGGGTCTCAGGGCTCTGTCTAACTGCGGGATTCCCTGCAGGACTGGAGCTTCCCTGGTTGGACTGCTGGAGCCTAGATGGTGGTGCTCCTAATCCACAAGTCTCTGTCTGGTTAGTTGTCTGTGGTGCCCTGAGGCAAGATGTCAGCCTCCAGCTGTACTCCAGGCACAGACCCCCGAGCAAGTTGGTGCCTGCATGGGTCAGCGCAGAGACCACCTGCTGAGCTGATCTGGCTCTCATGCTGCTGAGCTGTAGGTTGACAGACCTCCCACCGAGCTGCTCTGGTTTTGGGTGTAGGCAAGAGCCTGATGGAGTAGTCAATGTTAGGCTAGGACTCTGTCCATGCAGCTGCCAGCCATCTGCAGTGACCAGATGGCGGCCTCCGCTGCAAGCCTAGCAAGCTGGCCCCCAGCAATTGGCAACAGCTTCCAAACTGTAGGTGCACAGACCTCCCACTGCCGAGCTGCTCTGGCTCTGGGTGCAGGCAAGAGCCTGATGGGGTAGTCATCTGTTGGTCTTAATGATTCTTAATTCCTGTTATTTTAATGTTGTCAGAAGTTGTGTGTATGTGTGTGTGTGTATGTGTGTGTGTGTGTGTGTGTGTGTGTGTGTGTGTGTGTTATCCTTCATTTTGTTTTGCTGTAACATCACTAATTTCTTGTATTTTCTTTGGCATAGTTCCTCTCCTTTTATTAGACATCCTTCTACTATTCTCCCTAGGGTTTGGTTAGTATAAAGGTATAGTTTAATTTTGTTTTCTCATGGAATGTGTCCATCTATGTTGATTGTAAGCTTTGCTGGAAATAGCAGTCTGGGCTGGCATCTGTGGTTTCTTATCTGTAAGATACCTGTCCAGAAAAGTGAGTTTATAAATGTGAGTAAATAGCCACAAATGATATAAAGTGTCTTGGAGTGACGCTAACCAAACACGTGAAAGATTTATATGACAAAAACTTCAGGTCTCTGAAGAGGGAAATTGAAGAAGACATCAGAAAATGGGAAAATCTTCCATGCTCGTGGGTTGGCAGGACTAATATTGTCAAAATGGCAATCTTGCCCAAAGCAATATATAGATTCAACGCAATCCCCATCAAAATCCCAACTCAGTTCTTCATAGAGTTAGAATACTTTTTCTTTGTTTTGTATAGTTAGTGTAGTTAAGTGTTTTTATTATTATGTGGTAGGAAGATTTTCCATTCAGATTCAATGTATTTGGCATTCTGTAAGCTACTTGAATGTTTATAGCCATCTCTTATTTTATGTTAAGAAAGTGTCCTTCTATTACTTTGTTGAAGATATTTTCTGACTCTTTGAACTGGGAATCTCCACTCTCTTCTACCCCTATCATTTATCGATTTGGTCATTTTTAGTGTCCCAAATTTCCTCTCTGTTAGGATCTCTTTACATTTGACATTTTTTGACAGGTGTATCAATTTCTTCTACATGTTTTATGCTTGAAATTTTTGCTTTCTTCTCTAGTACTCTTTTGATGATTCTTGCAGCTGTAGTTCCTGTTCATTTTCTTAGCTTTTTCCATCTCTATAACTGACTCCATTTTTATTTTCTTTATTTCTTCTATTTCCCTTTTTAGCTCTTAGACTATTTTATTCATTTCCATAACATATTTGGTTATATTTTCTTGTATTTATTTAAGGTACTTACTTCTTTTTCCCTCCTTAAAAGCTTCTACCTATTTCATCTTCTTTTCCTGATTTCAGTAGGGGATTTATTTATATCTTCTTTAAAGACTCCTATCATTTTCATGACATGAGATTTAAGGTCAAAGTCTTGATCTTCAGGTGTTTTAGTGGCTATAGGTGGCTATAGTAGGAAATCTGGATCTTGATGTTGCCATATTGCATTGGCTTTTTTTTGACTATATTTTTGTTTTTGCCTTTCACCATTTGGTTGTGTCTGGCATTGGCTGACCTGTTAGCCTCTGAGTTTCACACATTGGAGTAATCTTCACCAAAGCAGACAGAGTTGTGTGTTGGCAAGTGATGAGCTTATCACTGATTTCAGGTGAAGATATGGAATACACTTTTCAGTATAATATCAGATATTTATCATTGCTGTGTGAGTATGAGTCTGTTCACATCTATGGTTCATCTAGTTATTTTGTTGTTTTACATTTTTGAAATCTTTGTTTTCTAGACACAAATTTTATGTTGTATATATAGTTGGCCAATTATTGTGATTTTATTTCAGTCCTGTATTTATTTCTGTTTTCTTTGTGTTAATTCATGTTTTTATTCAATCCTATTCAAAAGCCTTGAACTAGTAAACATGCTCTTCATTGTTCTTTTGAATTTTTTAAAAAAGAAGTAAAAAAATTTATGATAAAATTGAAGATTTTCATGGAGAATATTTCTGATAAATTGAAGAAATATATAAAAAACATGTTAAAATTGACAATTTTTATGGGAAACTAAAGAGCAAAGTGGCAGATATAAAAACATTGCTAAGTTAATTTCAAAAGAAAGTAGAAACATTTTATGATAAGATTAAAGATTTACATGGAAAATATTTCTGATCAAACTGTAGGAAATATAGAATAACATGTTAAAATTTAAGATTATCATGGAAAATTATACAGACATACTGGTAGGTTTATAAATATTTATAAGTTGATTGAAAGTGGAATTATAAACGTTTTCTGATAAAAAGCGAAGATTTACATGGAAAATATTTCTGATAAAATTCAAGAAATATGTAGAAAAAGACGTTAAAATGGACTCATTCATGGAATATTATACAGACAAACTGGTAGGCATAAAATATTTCTAAGTTGTTTGAAAGTGTAATTATAAACATTTTCTAATAAAATTGAAGATTTACATGGAAATATTCCCCATAAAATTCAAGAAATATGTAGAAAAACATGGTAAAGTTGGCTATTTCAAGAAAAATTATACAGATAAGTTGGTAGGCATAAAATATTTCTAAGATGATTGAAAGTGGAATTATAAATATTTTCTGATAAAGTTGAATATTTATATGTAAAATATTTGTTAGTCTATGTCTTTTTATTGGGAAATTGAGTCCATTGATGTTAAGAGATATTAAGGAATACTGATTGTTGTTTCCTGTTATTTTTATATTTGTGTGGTTACCTTCTTTTGGGTTTGTTGGAAGAAGACAACTTTCTTGCTTTTTCTAGGGTGTAGTTTTCCTCCTTGTGTTGGCATTTTCCCTCTATTATGCTTTGTAGGGCTAGACTTGTGGAAAGATAGTGTGTGAATTTGGTTTTATCATAGAATATCTTGGTATCTTCATCTATAGTGACTGAGATTATTGCAGGGTATTGTAATCTGGGCTGGCATTTGTGTTCTCTTAGGGTCTATATGAGATCTGCTCAAGGTTCTAGCTTTTAACATCTCTGGTGAGAAGTCTGGTATAATTCTGATAGGTCTGCCTTTATAAGTTACTTGACCTTATACCCTTACTGCTTTCAATATTCTCTCTTTGTTTAGTGCACTTGGTGTTTTGATTATTATGTCTCAGGAGGACTTTCTCTTCTGGTTCAGCTTGTTTGGAGTTCAGTAGGCTTCTTGTATGTTCATGGGCATCTCTTTCTTTAGGCTATGCAAGTTTTCTTCTACAATTTTGTTGAGATATTTACTGTTCCTTTAAGTTGTAAGTCTTTGCTCTCTTTTATATTTATAATCTTTAGGTTTGGTCTTTTCATTGTGTCCTGAATTTCCTGGATACTTTGGGTTAGGAGCTTTTTACATTTTGCATTTTCTTTGACTGTTGAGTCCATGTTTTCTATGTTATCCTCTGCATCTGAGATTCTTTCTTCTATCTCTTTTTTTTCACCTTTTCTTTTTCTTTTCTTTTTTTATTGTATATATTCTATATTTACAATTCATTTCCCTTTTTCTGGTTCCCCACCCCCAAAGGTCCCACATGTCCTTTTCCCTCCCCCTGCTCCCGCATCCACCCTCCTCCCACTTTACTGTTCTTGTACTCTCCCACAATGATGTTTTGGTCCATTCTAGCACCAGTGTCCACTCCTTTCTTCTTGTGAGACATCACTTGATATGTGATTTGTGTCTTTGGTGTTCCAAGCTTCTAGGCTAATATCCACTTATCAGTGACTGTATACCATGGGTATTCTTTTGAGACTGGGTCACCTCACTTAGTATGACGTTCTCCAGCTCCATCCATTTCTCTAAGAATTTCATGAATTCATTGTTTCTAATGGCTGAATAGTACTCCATTGTGTATATATACCACATTTTTTGTATCCATTCCTCTGTTGAGGGACATCTGGGTTCTTTCCAGCTTCTGGCTATTATATATAAGGCTGCTATGAACATAGTGGAGCATGTATCCTTATTGCATGCTGGTGAATCTTCTGGGTATATTCCCAGGAGTGGTATGGCTGGGTCCTCTGGAAGTATCACGTCCAGTTTTCTGAGGAACTGCCATACTGATTTCCAGAGTGGTTGTACCAGCTTACATTCCCACCAGCAGTGGAGGAGTGTTCCTCTTTCTCCACATCCTTGCCAACCCCTGATGTCTTCTGAGTTTTTAATCTTAGCCATTCTGACTGGTGTGAGGTGAAATCTCAGGGTTGTTTTAATTTGCATTTCCCTAATGACTAGTGATGTTGAACATTTTTTAAGGTGTTTCTCAGCCATCCGAATTTCTTCAGGTGAAAAGTCTCTGTTTAGCTCTGTACCCCATTTTTGGATAGGGTTATTTGGTTTTCTGGGGTCTAACCTCTTGAGTTCTTTGTATACATTGGAGATTAGCCCTCTGTCGGATGTGGGGTTGGTGAAGATTTTTTCCCAATTTGTTGGTTGCCGATTTATCCTTTTGACAGTGTCTTTTGCCTTACAGAAACTTTGTAGTTTTATGAGGTCCCATTTGTCTATTCTTGTTCTTAGAGTATAAGCAATTGGTGTTCTGTTCAGGAATTTTTCCCCTGAGCCGATGTCTTCAAGGGTCTTCCCCAGTTTCTTTTCTATTAGTTTTAGTGTGTCTGGTTTTATGTGGAGGTCTGTGATCCACTTGGAGTTGAGTTTAGTGCAAGGAGATAAGAGTGGATCAATTCTCATTCTTCTGCATGTTGACCTCCAGTTGAGCCAGCACCATCTGTTGAAAAGGTTATCTTTTTTCCACTGGATGTTTTCAGCTCCTTTGTTGAAGATCAATTGGCCATAGATGTGTGGGTTCAATTCTGGGTCTTCGATCCTATTCCATTGATCCGCTTCCCTGTCACTGAACCAATACCATGCAGTTTTTAATACCACTGCTCTGTAATATTGCTTGAGGTCCGGGATATTGATTCCCCCAGAAGTTCTTTTGCTGTTGATGATAGTTTTAGCTATCCTGGGTTTTTTGTTATTCCAGATGAATTTGAGAATTGCTCTTTCTAGCTCTATGAAGAACTGAGTTGGGATTTTGATGAGGATTGCATTGAATCTGTATATTGCTTTGGGCAAGATTGCCATTTTGACTATATTAGTCCTGCCAACCCACGAGCATAGACGATTTTCCCATTTTCTGAGGTCTTCTTCAATTTCCCTCTTCAGAGACCTGAAGTTTTTGTCGTATAAATCTTTCACATGTTTGGTTAGCGTCACTCCAAGATATGTTATATCATTTGTGGCTATTGTGAAGGGTGTCATTTCCCTAATTTCTTTCTCGGCCTGCTTATCCTTCACGTATAGGAAGGCTACTGATTTACTTGAGTTGATTTTATAACCAGCCACTTTGCTGAAGTTGTTTATCAGTTGCAGGAGTTCTCTGGTGGAGGTTTTTGGGTCACTTAAGTAAACTATCATATCATCTGCAAATAGTGATAGTTTGACTTCTTCCTTTCCGATTTGTATCCCTTTGACTTCCCTCTGTTTTCGAATTACTCTAGCTAGTACCTCAAGTACTATATTGAAGAGATATGGCAAGAGGGGACAGCCTTGTCTAGTCCCTGATTTTAGAGGGATTGCTTCAAGTTTTTCTCCGTTTACCTTGATGTTGGCTACTGGTCTGCTGTATATTGCTTTTACTATGTTTAGATATGGGCGTTGAATTCCTGTTCTTTCTAGGACCTTTAGCATGAAAGGATGCTGAATTTTGTCAAATGCTTTTTCAGCATCCAGTGTGATGAACATGTGGTTTTTTTCTTTGAGTTTGTTTATGTAGTGGATTACGTTGATGGATTTCCGTATATTGAACCATCCCTGCATCCCTGGGATGAAGCCAACTTGATCATGGTGAATGATCGTTTTGATGTGTTCTTGGATTCGGTTGGCAAGTATTTTGTTTAGTATTTTTGCATCGATATTCATAAGAGAAATTGGCCTGTAGTTCTCTTTCTTAGTTGGATCTTTGTGTGGTTTTGGTATCAGGGTAATTGTGGCTTCATAGAATGAGTTGGGTAGTGTTCCTTCAGTTTCTATTTTGTGGAATAATTTGAAGATTATCGGTATCAGGACTTCTTTGAAGGTCTGATAGAATTCTGCACTAAAACCGTCAGGTCCTGTGCTCTTTTTGGTTGGAAGACTGTCTATGACCCCTTCTATTTCTTTGGGGGTTATGGGTCTGTTTAGACGATCTATTTGATCCTGGTTTAATTTTGGTATTTGGTAACTGTCGAGGAAATTGTCCATTTCCTCCAGATTCTCCAGTTGTGTTGAGTATAGGTTTTTGTAGTAGGATCTGATGATTTTTTGAATTTCCTCAGTTTCTGTTGTTATATCTCCCTTTTCATTTCTAATTTTGTTAATTTGAATACTGTCTCTGTGCCCTTTAGTAAGTCTGGCTAGGGGTTTATCTATCTTGTTGATCTTCTCAAAGAACCAGCTCCCGGTTTTGTTGATTCTTTGTATGGTTCTGTTTGTTTCAACTTGATTGATTTCAGCCCTGAGTTTGATGATTTCCTGTCTTCTACTCCTCCTGGGTAAAATTGCTTCCTTTTGTTCCAGAGCTTTCAAGTGCGCCATTAAGTTGCTAGTATATGCTCTCTCCTGTTTCTTTTTGGAGACACTCAGGGCTATGAGTTTTCCTCTAAGCACTGCTTTCATTGTGTCCCATAGATTTGGGTATGTTGTGCCTTCATTTTCATTAAGTTCTAAGAATTCTTTGATTTCTTTCTTTATTTCTTCCTGGACTAAGGTATCATTGAGTAGAATATTGTTCAGCCTCCAAGCATATGGGGATTTTCTGTTGTTTTTGTTGCTATTGAAGAACAATCTTACTCCATGGTGATCTGATAAGAGGCATGGGATTAGTTCGATCTTTTTATATTTGTTGAGATCTGTCTTGTGTCCAATTATATGGTAGATTTTGGAGAAGGTACTATGAGGGGCTGAGAAAAAGGTATAGTCTTTTGCTTTAGGGTGAAATGTTCTATATATATCTGTTAAATCCAATTGCTCCAAAGTTTCGATGAGTTTCTCCGTGTCTCTGTTTAGTTTCTGTTTTCCTGGTCGGTCCACTGTGGATAGTGGAGTATTGAGGTCCCCCACAATCATTGTGTTAGGTGCAATGTGTGCTTTGAGCTTTAGTAAGGTTTCTTTTACAAATGAGGGTGCCCTTACATTTGGAGCGTAGATGTTTAGAATTGTGAGTTCTTCTTGGTGGATTCTTCCTTTGACTAGCAGGAAGTGACCTTCTGCATCTCTTTTGATGACTTTGGGTTGAAAGTCAATTTTATCTGATATTAAAATGGCTACTCCAGCTTGCTTCCTGTGACCATTTGCTTGCAAGATTGTCTTCCATCCTTTTACTCTAAGGTAGTGTTTGTCTTTGACTCTGAGGTGTGTTTCCTGTAAGCAGCAAAATGTAGGGTCCTGTTTCCATATCCAGTCTGTTAGTCTATGTCTTTTTATTGGGGAGTTGAGTCCATTGATGTTAAGAGATATTAAGGAATAGAGATTATTACTTCCTGACATTTTTGATGTTATTTTTGTTTTTGAGTAGTTATCTTCCTTTGAGTTTGATGGAAGAAGTTTACTGTCTTGCTTTTTCTTGGATGCCATTCCCTCCTTGTGTTGGAGTTTTCCTCCTATTATCCTTTGTAGAGCTGGGTTAGTGGAAAGATATTGTGTAAATTTGGTCCTGTCATGGAATATTTTGATTTCTCCATCTATGTTGATTGAGAGTTTTGCTGGGTATAGTAGTCTTGGCTGACATTTGTTTTCTCTTAGGGTCTGCATGAGGTCTGCCCAGGATCTTCTAGCTTTCATGGTTTCTGGAGAGAAGTCTGGTGTGATTCTGATAGGTCTTCCTTTATATGTTACTTGGCCCTTTTCTCTTACTGCCTTTAATATTCTTTCTTTGTTTAGTACATTTGGGGTTTTGATTATTATGTGACAGGAGATGTTTCTGTTCTGGTCCAGTCTGTTTGGAGTTCTGTAGGCTTCTTGTATATTCATGGGCATCTCTCTCTTTAGGTTAGGAAAGTTTTCCTCCATAATTTTGTTAAAGATATTTGCTGGCCCTTCAAGTTGTAGATCTTCACTCTCATCTCTCCCTATAATCCTTAGGTTTGGTCTTCTCATTGTGTCCTGGATTTCCTGGATGTTTTGGGTTACAATCCTTTTGGATTTTGCTTTTTCTTTGACTGTGGAGTCAATGGTTACTATGTTATCTTCAGCATCTGAGATTCTTATTTCTATCTCTTGTATTCTGTTGTTGATGTTTGCATCTATGACCCCTGATTTTTTCCCAAGGTTTTCTATCTCCAAGGTTGCCTCCTTTTGTGATTTCTTACTTGTTTCTACCTCTGTTTTCAGATCTTGGATGGTTTTGCTCAGTTCCATCATTTGCTTGTTTGTGTTTTCATGTAATTCTTTAATATATTTTTGTGCTCCCTCTTTCATGACTTCTGCCTGTTGTTTCAAGTTCTCCTGCATTTCTTTAACTGATTTTCTCATTTCCTCTTTATTGGTTTCTGTCTGATGGCCCATATTCTCCTAGAGTTCTTTAAGTGTTTTTTGTGTTTGGATTGTAAGAGCTTCTACCGTATTGATGTTCCCCTGCATTTCTTTAAGAGATTTATTTATGTCTTTTTTGTGTTCCTCTAGGAGCATCATGACCTGTGCTTTTATATGTAACTCTTGTTTTTCTGGTGTGCTGGGGTATCCTGGACTTGCTGTGGTTGGCGAATTGGGTTCAGATGGTGCCATATTGCCTTGATTTCTGTTAATAACGTTCCTATGTTTGCCTTTTGCCATCTGTTTATCTCTGGAGTTAGTTGGTCTTATTGTAGATGGTGCCCTGCTGAAAGCACAGCATGCCTGTCCCCAGGAGACTGATCCCTTCTGGCAGCTTGTCTGTGCTGGACTATGCTCGCTCTGAGTCCAGGCCCCTGACTCCAGCTGCTAGAGTTCTGAGCTCTGCCCCGAGGCGGCCAGGTGGCCCCTTGCCGCTAGTCTGCTCAGAGAGCTGGTCCTGGCTGGTATTCTGCACCCGTAGCTGAGCTTTCTGTGCCCGGATCTCCTGCAGAGCTAAGCTAAGCTATAACTCTGGCCACGCACCTGATTCCAGCCGCTCACTGCGTCCAGTGTGCCCGCTGTTTGCGCACGGGGATCTGAGGCAAGATGGCTGCCCCCGCTGAAAGCACCGCGTGGCCTTGGCTGAGCTGCTGGTACCCAGCTCTGCTGATCGCTTCTGGCTGCGTTGTCTGTGCTGGACTATGCTCGCTCTGAGTCCAGGCCCCTGACTCCAGCTGCTAGAGTTCCGAGCTGTGTCCCGAGGCGGCCAGGTGGCCCCTCTCTGCTAGTCTGCTCAGAGAGCTGGTCCTGGCCGCTTTTCTTCTATCTCTTGTATTCTGTTGTTGATCTATGACACCTGATTTCTTTCCAAGGGTTTCTACCTCCAGAGTTGTCTCCCTTTGTGATTTCTTCATTGTTTCTAATTCCATTGTTAGATCCTAGATGGTTTTGTTCACTTCCTTCTCTTCTTTGTGCTTTCCCATAATTCTTTAAGGGATTTTTTTGTGTTTCCTCTTTAAGGCTTTCTATCTTTTGACCCATGTTCTCCTGTATTTCTTTAAGAGAATTATTTATGTCCTTCTCAAAGTTCTCTATCAGCATCATGAGATGCGAATTTAAATCCATCTCTTGCTTTTCTGGTGTGTTGGGGTATCCGGGATTTGCTGTCGTGGGAGAACTGGGTTCTGATGTTTCCAAGTAGCCTTAGTTTTTGTTGGTAGGATTATTTTGCTTGCCTTTTTCCATCTGGTTATCTCTGGGATTAGTTGGTCTTCCTGTCTCTGGCAGGACATTGTCCCTCCTGTGGGTCTGTAAGCCTTTGTCTGTACTCCTGGGTGACCAACACTCTTCTAACAGGGTCTGTGCACAGAAGGCGGTGGAGATGCCTCGTTCCCTGGTGAAAATGGTGACAGGAAGAATTCTGTCCCAGCTGCTGCTCCACTGATTGTATGCCCTGTGTGCTCCTAGTCATTCCCCTCCAGAGAGATATTGGAGAGAAGGTAGAGATCTCACCTCCGTTCTCAGAAGTGAAAGTACTGCTGAGAGATTACTCTCTCCTTGTGTGCTGTGCAGGAAGACTGTGGAGACACATGGCTCCCTGGTACCCTTCTTTTGAATTCTGTGTCTTTTAAGTTCATCTAAATTATACACATTGAATGGGATTATGAACTTTAGGAGTAAAAAATATTTTCTGTTTTTCATAGTTTTTTAAAAAATTTATTGTATCTGGACATCTGGAGTTTGGTTCTTTGTTATTTATTTTGGTATAAGTTTATTGCCACAATTTTGGAATTGCCAGATGGATTATGAACTACATACTTTCAGGTCTCTATGAGTTCCTAACAAAAAAAAAGATGGAATCTCTAGCTGATTAGATAGATTAATCAAAAGAGTGTATAATCAAGAAGAGTAGTGTCTATCAGGGTAGCTTTGACAGGTGCAGTGGCTGGCTTTGTGTGTCAACTTGGCACAGGTTGAAGTTATCACAGAGAATGGTACTTCATGTGAGGTAATGTTTCCATGAAACCCAGCTGTAAGGCATTTTATCAATTATTGATCAAGAGTGAGGGCCCGTTGTAGTTGTTGCCTTCCCTGGGCTAATAGTATTGGGTTCTATAAAAAACAAGCTGAGTTAGTCAAAGAAAGTCTGCCAAAAAGAAACTTTCCTCCATGACCTTTGTATCAGGTCCTGCCTCCAATCCTTACTTCCTTTGGTGATCAACAGCAATGTGGAAGGTGGAAGCTGAATAAATCCTTTTCTCCCCAACTTGTTTCTTGGTCATGATGTTTGTGCAGGAATATAAACTCTGACTAAGACAACAGGTGGTTAGCATTTGATGAGTATTTGTAGAAGAGAACAAGCAGGTTCTGGTTCCTAGGACCACAAATGCTTCCAGAGTGCTGCAGTTGCTGTGCTAAGATAAAATACTGGTCCAAAAGAGACATGAGATAATCTTTCATCACTGAAAAATGAACAGTGGGGCCTGTCAGCTGAATGCTTTATAGCCAGTAATACAAGCCATCATCCTTTAGTGAAACAGGAGATACAAAGTGGACCAGGAAATCAAAACTAAATATTCCTCAAATAATGCATGCAACAGAAAGAAGTGCAGCTTTGGATCTGGGTGCAAATACTCCTCTTACCCTATCCCTAAAATTTGAATGTTATAAGTTAACCACTGGTGTTTATGGTACTTTACCTTTATGGAAATTAGAACAAAAGGAATAATCTCAAAAAGAAGTAGGTTAAATTCTTAAGGATTTATTATGCATCCAAATATAGTAGATGGGGATAGCAAAGCAGAAATAAAAATCATGGCATATATGGAAATGGAGATGCAAGTTGGTACAGGGCATTGAATTGCTCAGCAGCTTTTATTTCCCTATATCAAGGGCAAGGGAACTCTAGTTGAAACAATAGGGTTTTTCATGATTACTGGAAATCATCTGATCTGGCATCAGAAGACACAACCTGAAAATTCCACTTCAGATAAGAGTTTACATGTCTCACCATTCAGTTTTGCATCATATATAACAGTACTCATATTTTCTTTAAAACCCCTTAACAAAAATTAGCAGTTTGTAAAACCAAGGGCACTACGGAGGTCATAATACTTTGACATAACTAAGATCAAGAAACAGGTTTTATAAGTAAAAATAAAATGGGGATAGAAGTAGTTTAAAATATTTTCGACTGAGTAAATGCAGGAGTTAATTTTAAGTTGCCACTTAGTATGTATCATTTTTAGACTATGAAGTTAAACTCTTTCTCCTATGGAACTTAAAGATGACAATGCAAACAACCAAATCATATTATAATTCATATCTTACTGTATTCTGGTTAAAGAAAGTCAACCAACAGATTGAAAAACCAACCAAACAACCAAAGAATAAATTAGTGAACCCGTTCAATCAACCATCCAACTAACCATCCAGGCAAACACACATCCAATCACACAACTAACAAGCCAGCCACTCAACCAGCCAAACAACTAAACAACCAACCAAACAACCTAATACAAATAAACTTGCCAACCTGGTAAATAATCCCATCACTTAAAAATCATTTACATTTAGAACACGGGAAGTAAGACTTCTTCCTTCAGAAAAAAATGTACCTAATTAGATTTGGGAGTTGATTCAGAGAGGAAAACACTTGCTGTGCAATGCAAGAGTGTGAGTTTAAACTCCCATATTGATGCAGACTGATAGTCTGCCTATTTTATCAGCAAATGGGAGACATTGGGGAAAGAGTTAAGGAAAATAGTTCAACAGGAAAGTTATGGTTTCAAGTGGAGATACTTAATTCAAGATATAAGGTAAAGAGGGTTAGAGGAAGAATACCCCAGACATTGAGCTCTGAACTTTATGAACATGTGCATGCATGTGCATGAATATTTACAAGAGCACCCATTTTACCAATGTACATGAAATCCATATGCAAAGAACATTTTTATTTGAAATGTCATACAGCTACTAAATTTGCCTTTGCAAAATAGTTTATAAAAGAATATAGCATCATAAAATAGTGAGGCATGAATTACCAAAAAGACATTGCTTTGACATCAAGCAGACATGGCTCCTTTCTACCTCTTTTCTCCAATGCCAGTCACTCTACATTATTATTCAATACTGTCTGCAACTAAATAAATTTGTTAGTTTGATCTGTTTCTTTTTTCTCCCTTCTAATGCTAGTTGATTTATTTATTTCTTATCAAAGCTTTGTTCCTTTCTGCTGCCTTTTTGGTTTCCTTCATTATTAACTTTGCAGAGGCAGGTTTGTCCAGCCCTCCCGCGGAAAACATCTTGAGTTATTTTTTGAAGTCCCATGCTGAGTGCTGATTTAGCATCATTCTTGGTCATCTTAGCAGTAAGGAGGATGTTCCAGGAACTTGAAAGCTACATATTCCTGAAATCCTACTCTGGCTGGGTTTCTGACTCAAGGAATGCTTCTAGTTTCAAAGCTCAGACTCCTTACAGGTATATTTCAAGTCACTATTCTTCAAATTCATCAAATTTGCTTGTTATTTTTATGTTTATTGTTCCATAGTGGTCTAGATTTTCAAACATGTTATGTCTGAAAAAAATTCAGAACTGGCTCACATTGTTTGAAATTGCTCACCTTCTAGATTCAAAAAGTTAAAGAAAACCCAAGCACTAAGAGGGAAGAGGAGCCATAGGATTCTTATGGCCAAAGATAAGGAGGTAGGAACTAGGCCAAATGTTCAGAACAATCTCATGAAGAGCATGAATCAAAGAAGTGACAGTGCAGAAATAAGTACAGGAAACCACAGATCTTTCTTCCTCTTTTGAATGTTCTTCCTCAAGCACCAATTTCTAAGCAGTCAATGTGCTAGGACCTATTCATACTGACAGCTGATTCAGAGGACTCTTCTCTTTGCTACAGACTAGCTTAACATCTACCATAAGAGTAACAGAGCAAAGGTAAGATGCCCCTTTGAGACCTTCTTCCCAAACTATTATCAATTGTTTATATTCCGTGACCATGTAACTATATCTTGAGGTGGCAAACCCAAATAGTTATGTTTCTGCAGAAGGACCCAAAAGTCTCATGACAGCATTGTAGGTTTGTAGACTGGGTTGACGGAAGACTGAACCAAGGCAATTTCCTCTTGTGCTTTCCTAAATTCTGCTCTCATCCCAACTACTCAATCTTTTGCTGTTGTGGCAATTTTGACCCTTTCTTTGACTTAGCAAGTATATGTGTTCAGGAACTGTCTATAAAATCCCAGTTATGTCAGTCCCTCAATTACCTGTGTTTGCTTCAAAGGAAAGATTCCATTCCTTTGTGCATTTCAGTCTCATTAGGCAATACCTGGTCTAAAATTGAGTGACTATGAGGAAACAACTAATTATAACTTTTTAATAATGCTCATATTTTGGAGAAGTTACATGAAGTGTTTAACTACTCTACAACTCAAAGAAAGAACATGTAGTATGGAGCTCTATCTGAACTCAGAGATGGCTGTTTCTGTGATGGCAAAGTACCTGTGTTCTGCCCCAGGCATTAAATATTGATCAATTTTGTTTCTTAAATATTTGATTTAAGCGTGCATTGTACTCTGATTATTCTTCCAAGCTCTATCAAATATTCCTGTCATCTCTGTCAAATTCTCTCACTACCAGTTTCTTTTATAGATTATGATATTTAGTTTTGTTTTATAAAATTTATTCTGTATACCAGTTGGGTGAATTGAAGTATCTATTGGCACTTGACTTGAATACTTTTGGGAACTTGATTGAAAGAAATGATTTCCCCTCTCATTGAATCTGTTGTTAGTCAATTATTCAGCTTCCAGAGGTAGCTCTCCCAGAATCCACCCTTCATCAATGCTTATTTGTTGATGTGAACATATTTTTGCATAACTTGTGTAGGTATTCCCAACTGCTCTGAGTCAGTGACTGGAAAGACCATGTTTTGGCAAGGACATATCATTTTTGAAGCTCATTTTATGTTTCCTTATCTTATTTTTTTCTGCTTTTTCTTCTGCAGCATTTCCTGATCCTTATAGAAGATGATATATATGGCTTTCTTAGGACCAAAATTAGTAGCTCAAATGTTACTAGCTCTCAGTATTTCACACTGCCATGAATTTCTTACAAGTATTTTCTTGACAGCAGAAGCTTTGCTATTAAAGGGTGAGTGTAGTGTTGCTACTAGAGTATAAATATTATATTCAGAGAGCAGCTCAGCACTATGCCAATTCAGTTCAACAACTGACCTCAGTTTCACTATAGTGTCTATGATATTCAAATTGTTGAGTTTTATTCTATTTTAAGCATTTCCTCTATGGATTTTGCTTCAAATCAAGCCAGAAAGCAGTTACTTATCTCCTTAACCATGCTGCCAGTTTTGCACAGCTATGTACATCTTTCCTATAGGTTTTGTCATAGACTACTGAATTAATTGCTGCTGAAGACCATAGATATTTTTCGTACCTTGGAAACTTTCACAGTACCTTTTAGGACTGTGAAACTTACCCAAGAGGGAGTAAGCTTGTCCCATCCCCCAGGACCAGCTTATTCTATGTAATTTGTACACTAAACATGCTCAGTGTCTTGAGTAACAAGTTCTGACCTTGTGATTATTATTTGAAAAGAAAAGGCAATGACTAGAGTCTGTAATTGTTTTTGAGCTCTCTGGCACTCCTGGAGATGCACAAATACATACATACATACATACATACATACATACACACACACACACACACACACACACACACATATATTTGTTGAGTCATCAGTTGACTCATATCTAGGCTGATTATTCTACTGATTGTGAATAGGACAAGAATTAATGTGGATAATGTAAAGTTGGTTTTACTAGGATATAAAATATTTAGGAGATATGGGAATGCACAATAT
Organism: Apodemus agrarius; assembly: GCA_964023405.1. Classification (NCBI taxonomy): domain Eukaryota; kingdom Metazoa; phylum Chordata; class Mammalia; order Rodentia; family Muridae; genus Apodemus; species Apodemus agrarius. Next base: position 34,156,823 of record OZ030005.1, on the reverse strand, counting down.
CGTCAGGTATGTTCTTAGGGTGACTGTCACTGTGGTTAAATACCATTATAAAAGCTATTTGAAGGAGGAAAGTTTTTTTTGCCTTATGCTTCAGCATCACAGTTCATGCATTAGCAAAGGAAGTTAAGACAGGAATTCAAGTAGGGTTGGAATGTGAATGTAGGAGCTGATGAGAGTCCACAGAAATGTCTGCTTATTGTTTTACTCCTATGGCTTTCTCAACCTGCTTACTTTAGATGCTAGAGTCAGCTGTCCAGAGACAGCACCACCCATAATAGTCTAGGTTCTCCCCATCATTAGCCAACCAAAGAAATGCCCTACAGACTGGTGTACAGTCTTCTCTTATGATCTTATGAGGCATTTTCTCAATTGTTGCTATTTCTTCTTTAATGACTCTAGCTTATGTCAAGTTCATATAAAACAAGCCAGTACAGGTACTATAATGAATCTATCTCATTTTTGGAGGAATCCACTGAATAATTTTTATAGTGGTAGCACCAGTTTGCATTCTCACCAACAAGAGTGAATTAGTGTTCTAGTGTTCTTCTTTTCCCATATCCTTATCATTATTTCTTGTTCTTTTAATTCTTGGCAATATTCATTCTTATTGAGACAAGACAGACTCTCATGGCCATTTCAAATTTCTTGATGGCCATGACAATCACTTTTCAAAATGTTAGCATTTGAAACCTGAGCATATGTCTTTGTTGTGTGTCTGTCCAAATATATATTTCTTTCTGTGATTGGGTTGCTATACTCTTTGTGATATTTATGTTTTCTAACAATTTTCTGCTGTATGGGTAGCCAGATAATTGTATTATTTTTCTTTTATTCTGGTTTATTCCTGTCTTCTTTATGTTTATTCACATGGCTATTCAAATTGTTTTTTAATTCCGTGAACTCCTGAATATGCTTGTATTTGTTCCTTTGAACCCTGTGTCCTGAGCTTTGTTTAAATTGTTCTTATTGGTGATATATATTCTAGAATTCCTGATCTTTAGGGAGAGATATTTTAGTTTTAGTTTTAATATATATTTTTTAGTTTGGTGATAAGTCTCAAGCATCTGAAACCTAGCTTTTGGTTATTTCTTTTGATATAAGATTTTGCTCACCGTTTTGGATGAGTTCCCAGATGATTGATTAAATACATACTTTGGGGTAATCGAAAGAAACTATCTTTCAGAGCAGGAGAATTTCTTATCAAAGAAACATGAGTTGATGCAGAGAAAATCCAGGTTGTGTATACAGCCTGATAGGTAGGATAGAACCAAGGGATTTGCTTTCTGAAAGGATGGGTATAACACTTAATTTTTGAAGTTAAATTCTTTCATGGCATGAAATGTTATCTTTCCGTGATTTTCCTGATCAAAGACATTTACAAAGAACCGTTGTTTTGCTGGTAGGTTTTGCTTTGCAAGTAAACTCTCTCATGTTAATGCAGCCCTTCAGATCAGCATTCTTTTTGTGTCATTTACTTCTCAATCAGGTCAACACTTTTTTTAAGATAGAGGTTCATTTTTTTTCTTTTGGCATTTTCATTTGGAATGTCTCTGCATTTGTTGGAATGCCCCTATATTTGGTGGAATATCCCTATATTTTTATAGATTAAGAAAAGTTCTGAATTTGAGCTTACACTATCCTTGAACTCAATGAAATCTTCCTGACCCATCCCCTAGTGTCAGGTATTTTTTAAGAAAGCTACCATGTCTGATAGATATTCACTACTAAGTGCTCTCTTGCTCTTTTTTCTTTCACGTGTGACATCTAGTTAGCAATTATTACCTTTTCCTTCATTTTATATTTATCCAAATTTGCTTTTTTTAATTTCTCAATAGTCTTAGAAATTAAGTTAGTCTCAGAATCAATGCTTGCATTCTTGCATGAAATATTTCTAGGCCAACAATTTAGCCATTTATTTGACATTTCTCCATTGTGGAATGAAGAAGTCCATCTTTAGCCATATTGCATCATAAGACATTCTTTCAGTCACAGTAGAAATTCATCTGAAAGATCCATCACTAATGAGATTTTCTTCACTTTTTCACATTAACCTTTTATTTTTTAACTTAGTTTTAGAATAAACAGAAAAGCTGATCATTAAAACAATAACATAGCTGTTGAGTTTTTAAAATTAGGTTCATATTTTAAAGCATTGCCACTATGTCCTGTAATTACATCCTTTATATACAAGAAGTGTGTGCAAAGTGCTTTCAAACTGTAAAGTAATTGTGATATATATGACACAAATGTTTGCCCTTAGGAGTTAGTTAGCCTTGACTGCTTGCAATGAATCACAAATGGTTACATCTCCGATTTGCATTCTATTTACATAAGAAAAAAGCAATTACTTTATCATACCAACTTATTTTAGAATTTAAAACAAGAAACTCCACAGATCTAAAATTTTCTATAATAATTCAGTTACTTGCTTTTTTTTCCTTCTAAAAAGTAGAAGATAGATTTGAGGTCTTTTAATCCTAAGCAAAGCCAGTAGATCATTTTAGGCAGATCAAGCAAGTTGTGATACACAATTTTAAAATAAAGTTACAGTTTTAAACAATTTATTTGTAATGTCTAGGACAAGCGAATTATATTCTCATACTTTTTTTTCCAACGAATAACCGTACATTCTGGAGATAAATTCTTTTCCTTTTACTGAAAAGATTCAATGCCTAATTGCAATGACCCCAACATCATACAAATCAAGAACAAATTAAAATGGTTTACTCTCTAAATCTGGCCATGATTGTACATGCCTGTGCTTCCAGAAACTGAAAAGTAGGGAGACAGAAACACCAGGTATTCAAGGTCATCTTTAACTACATAGAGAACTGGAGGCTGGCATGAGCTACCAAGACTCTGTCTCAAAGCGAAAAGCAGAAAAGGATTTGCTATAAAGTTTTTAAATTAAATCTTCAAAGCATAATTAAATTACTGAGCACAAGTTTGGGTAAAAACATAAGGAAGATTATTTTTTCAAATATGATCTTCCAGGATCTAAATTAATCTTTTTGTTCTAATGGCCAGAACAAACTTGTTTCCGTTAGTTAGGCATTCCTTAATCATGTGGACATTGAGACCTGTAAACTGAAAGTAGTTCTGATACCTGTGAAGTACACCCCAAAGGAAACTGAGGCTCTACAGGGTTACGAATCCAGACTGTCATTTACCATTTGTAGAACAAAGGATTTTCATGCTTTTGTTGCCTTAGTAAAAACAGTATATATAAGTTTTCATTTTATTGCAAAGCACCCTATGAACCAGACCAAAGACATCCATCCTTAAAAGAAAAATAGTTATAGAGTATTAAGTGTGTCTGGTTAAATTAAAGTGTGTCTGATTAACCATCTCTAGATTTGGAGGACACTATATGCCTACATTAGGCCTATTCCTCATCATTTCCTTAATCAAGTTAAGACAGTGAATCATTTGTAAACAGTAAGCACAGTACAAGGACAATGATTTTCTGAGTTCCCCTGAGCAAGCCAGGGAAATCAAGCCAGTAAATAAAGCCCAGTCCTCTGTGCAGACCACAGATAATGCAAAGGATTCTTCTGTCACTTTTCTGTTTATTAGCTGACAGTTCAGTGAATGATAAAATATTGATTTTACCTCATTCAAAAGCCACTGTTTTTTCCCTTCTTTCTTATGTTTAATTTAGAAAAGTAAAAAGTATAATTTTTTCTCATATTTGGAGCTATGTCTTAGAAATGCAGCTTGTAATTCTTATGGGAGAAAATCAGGTAACCATTAATGAATTAATAACTTAGTCCTTCAGGCTCAAAAAGAGTAATTCTATAGATCCTATTTAAAATCTAATGCAGATTGATTTTTCAAGTATCAGCAATATTAGTTTTAAAATGTTACCATTTGTGTAGTATAACGAATATTTATGTATATAACAGAACTACTAGACAAAAAAGAAATATAATCATCAGAACTGAGATTTTCTTGTTATTTCTACTTTATTTCCAATCCATCTCTTAGGTCATCCAGGCCAAGCAGTCTTCTTGAGTCAAAGGCCATTTGCTCAATTTAGTTTTCTTCTCCTTCTTTGATAATACAAATGTAACTTATATGTGATATATATGTATGTATGTCTTTAATGTCCTCAGATAATTTCTTCTTTTAAATTTCAGTCTGAAATGGAGATTAAGTCACAGCAGCATATAAGTCTGGTTCTCTTCAAACTGGTCGTATTATGACTTGGCATTCCATTCATGACTGCCATTCATGATTTTTATTTTTTCCCATATGATGATATCTCCCCCTGCCCAAACTAGCTTTTTGTCATGATTCTGGCTTCTGAGTTCCTGCAGGAGAAAACAACAAGGCTTATGAAAAAAGAAAGTTAGGTTCAGAGTTGTGCTTCATTCTGACACAGCCTGATACCCTGAGTTCCTATATGGATGTCATCAACTACTCTCATACCATTAAAAGTCATAGGCTATAGAGGGCCCACATAAATACCAAGTGCATGTAAATTAATGCTTCAGAAAATTAAATTAATAAAGGCTCCAAATATACTGATGTAAATATATTATTTAACTTCTAGAGTCCTGTTTCTCCTACTTATGAACCAAGGCATTTATTACCACATAGCTGTGTCTTCCTGAATCAGAGAGTCCAACACATGTGCTCATGTATTTTTATTTTGTTTTATTTTTAGGAACATGAGTGGAGATTTACTAAGCAAGAATCTAAGCATCTCAACCTGGAAAGCTAACATCACAATTCTGAATGGAAACTACTACACTGATACTTCATATTGTGACATCAAGAACCAAGCCATGAGTTGGCTTTCCATCATCATTTCCCTACTTGGGATGGGACTCAATGCCATAGTGCTGTGGTTCCTGGGCATCCGTATGCAGAGGAATGCCTTCTCTGTCTACATTCTCAACTTGTCTATAGCTGACTTTCTCTTCCTGTGCTCTCAGTTTGTAGTTTGCCTTCTTATTATAGTTTATGTCTTCTACACCATTTCCATTAAAATCCGTAGGGTTTTTTATGTTGTGTCAATATTTGCTTATCTTTCTAGTCTGAGCACTCTTAGTGCCATTAGCATTGAGCGCTGCTTGTCTGTAATATGGCCCATCTGGTTTCACTGTAATCGTTCAAGACACACATCAGCTATCACATGTTTTGTCTTTTGGGTTATGTCCCTGTTTTTGGGTATCCTTGATTGGATGGCATGTGGCTTACTCTTTAATAGTTTTGGCTCTTATTGGTGTAAAACTTTTCATGTCATCACTAGTGTATGGTCAATTGTTTTATTTGTAGTTCTCTGTGGATCCAGCCTCATCCTGCTTGTCAGGATCTTCTGTGGCTCACAGCGGATTCCTGTGACCAGGCTGTATGTAACCATTGCATTCACAGTTTTGGTCTTCCTGATCTTTGGTCTTCCCTTTGGAATCTATTGGTTACTCTATATATTGCTTCACGGTTTTCATTATGTTCAACACTGTGATTTTTTTCATGAGATACAATTCCTATCCTGTGTTAACAGCTGTGCCAACCCCATCATTTACTTCCTGGTTGGCTCCATTAGGCACCGAAGATTAAAGAGGAAGAATCTCAAGCTTCTTCTGCAGAGAGCCATGCAGGACATCCCTGAGGAGGAAGAATGTATAGATAACAATTCTTCGGAACACCCTAAAGAACTGGAAATAGTTCAGAGCAGGAGCTGAGCGCTGCTTGATCAGAAAAATATGGTTTTAGGGGTAAACATTTTTCTTATTTGTGTGGACCACTTTTACAACCTTCTTCAGATTGTTACCTCATCTACAATTGGTTAATTAAAGCAGTAATTTTTGTAAAAGTTGAGAAAAATGAGCCTTGTCATACAAATACTGACTGTACCATTTCTGAAGCTGTGTTACTTAGGGCTTTACCATCTCCTTTTGATGGGACTCCTTGTGTAAATGTTCTGTGGTAGAGAACTGCTCCTACTGTTGACAAACTCTCCTTAATTAGAAGGCAAATGGAAGTACAAGGAAGAACTGTAATTCTTTAGTCACTGAAATTTATTATGCATATACAAATGTTGTATCTTGCAAATATTCTTTTTACACACTTTTCTCAGTGTTTAAGACTTAAATACATACACTTTATGATCCTAGTCCTTATTAATTTCTTCAGGGTATAAAGAATATATGAAGCAATATTCTTTCTTATATAATTTGTTTACTAAAGAAATAAATCTTCTCAAAGAAGACTGTTAAATCTCTCTTCATGTAGCTGAGTACTCACTATGAACATCAAGTTCAATATGTCTCTAATTTTTAAAATTGGTTTAGTGCACTTCAGTTTTGCAATGAGATCCATCAACATCCATGTCCACATGATGGTGGAGAGAGTCTGACTTTTGTGTTTCTCTTCACAGTGCCTTCTTTTTCAAATTTTATTTTATTAAATATTTGTTTTATTTGAATATCAAATGGTATCCCCTTTCTTTGTTACCCCTCCAAAACCCCCTATCCAATCCCCTCCCCTGTTTACCAACCCACTCTCCCACTTTTCTGACCTGGAATTCCTGTACACTGGGGCATTAAGCTTTCCCAGGACCAAAGGACTTGACTCATATTGATGTCTAAAAAGGCCATCCTCTGCTACTTGTGTAGCTAGAGTCATGGGTTTTTCCATGTGTATTCTTTGGTTGAAGGTTTATTCCCTCGAAGTCTGGGGCTATGTGTTATACATATTATTGTTCCTCCTATGGGGCTGCAAAATTCTTCAGCTCCTTGGGTACTTTCTCTAGCTCCTCCATTAGGGTCCCTATGCTCAATCTATTGGTTGGCTGTGGGCCAGGGCTATTTAGATCCACCTTCTAAGATAAAGTCTCCCACACTTTTCTCTTCCTTCTTATTGTGCTTCATATGGTTTGTGAGTTGTATGTTAGGTATTCTTAGCTTTTGGGCTAATATCAACTTATGAGTGAGTGCATACCCTGTGAGTTCTTTTGTGATTGGGTTACCTCACTCAGAATGATAGTTGCCCTAGTTGTGTCCATTTGCCCAAGAATTTCATGAATTTATTGTTTTTAATAGCTGGGTCGTTTTCCATTGTGTAAATGAACCACATTTTCTGTATTCATTCCTCTGTTGAGGGACATCTGGCTTTCCAGCTTCTGGGTATTACAAATAAGGCTGCCTTACAGAAACTTTGTAATTTTATGAGGTCCCATTTGTAAATTTTTGATCTTAGAGCATAAGCTATTGGTTTTCTGTTCAGGAACTTCCCCCCTGTGCCCATGTCCTCCAGGATCTTCCTCAGTTTCTTTTCTATTAGTTTCAGTGTATCTGGTTTTATGTGGAGGTTCATGATTCACTTGGAGTTGATCTTAGTAAAAGGAGATAAGTATGGATCAATTTGCATTCTTCTGCATGTTGACCTCCAGTTGAACCAGCAACATTTGTTGAAAACGCTATCTTTTTTCCACTGGATAGTTGTAGCTCCTTTATCAACGATCAAGTGATGATAACTCTGTGGGTTCATTTCTGGGCCTTAAATTCTATTCCACTGATCTACTTCTCTGTTACTGTACCAATACCATGCAGTTTTTAACACAATTGCTCTGTAGTGCTGCTTGAGGTCAGGGATATTGGTTCCCCCAGAAGTCCTTTTATTGTTGAGAATAGTTTTAGCTATCCTGTTTTTTTGTTATTCTAGATGAATTTGAGAATTGCTCTTTCTAGGTCTATGAAGAATTGATTTGGGATTTTGATGTGGATTACATTGAGTCTGTAGATTGCTTTTGGCAAGATGGCCAAGATGGCCATTTTTACTATATCAATCCTGCCAATCCAAGAGCATGGAATATTTTTCCATCTTCTGAGGTCCTCGATTTCTTTCTTCAAAGACTTGAAGTTCTTGTCATACAGATCTTTCACTTGTTTGTTTAGAATCAAGCCAAGATACTTTATATTGTTTGTGGCTATTGTGAAGGGTGTTATTTCCCTAACTTCTTTCTCAGCCTGCTTTCCTTTGAGTACAGGAAGGCTACTGATTTGCTTGAGTTGATTTTATAACCAGCCAATTTGCTGAAATTGTTTATCAGCTGTAGGTGTTCTACTAAGCAATTAAAAATAATGAATTCATGAAATTTGTAGGCAAATTGTTCGAACTGGAAAATATCATCCTAAGTGAGCTAACCCAATCCCAAAAGAATACACATGAAATGCAATCACTGATAAGTGAATATTAATTAGCCAAGAAGCTCTGAATACTCAAGGCACAATTAGCAAATCAAAAGATTCCCAAGAAGAAGGAATGAGAGGACCCTGCTCCCAAAATGAATGGATCCAGTAATGTAGGAGCGTACCAGAACAGAGAAAAGGTGTGTGGGGGAGTGATTGGGGAATGGACAGAGGGAAGAGATCTTATAGGACATATGGTGAGTGGGGAACTGGGAAAGGAGAAAGCCTTTGGAATGTAAATAAATAATATAGAATATAAAAAAAACAAAGAAAAATGCAAAATAAGGGGCACAGCGAGCAGCTGGAGTCAGGTGCATGGACAGAGATATAGCTTAGCTTAGCTCTGCAGGAGGTGTGGACACAGACAGCTCAGCCGCGGGTGCAGACCACCACTGGCCGGCTCTCTGGGCGGGCTGGCAGAGATGTGCTATCTTACCTCTGGACATGGCGCAGAATTCTAGCAGCTGGAGTCAGGGGCTTGGACTGAGACCTAGCTTACTCTAGCACAGACAACGCCGCCAGGCTCTGGCCAGCACCCAGAGCCAGAACAGATCGGCAGATCCGGGCAAGGACAGCTCAGCAACGGTCACTGACCCCTGGGGATAGACGCACTGTGCTTTCAGCGGGGCTGCCATCTACAATAAGGCCAACTAACTCCAGAGATAAACAGATGGCAAAAGGCAAATGTAGGAAAGTTATTAACAGAAATCAAGGCAATATGGTACCATCTGAACCCAATTCACCAACCAAAGCAAGTCCTGGATACCCCAGCACACCAGAAAAACAAGAGTTACATATAAAAGCACAGGTCATGATGCTCCTAGAGGAACACAAAAAAGACATAAACAAATCTCTTAAAGAAATGCAGGGGAACATCAATAGGGTAGAAGCTCTTACAATCCAAACACAAAAAACACTTAAAGAACTCCAGGAGAATATGGGCCAACAGACAGAAACCAATAAAGAGGAAATGAGAAAATCAGTTAAAGAAATGCAGGAGAACTTGAAACAACATGCAGAAGTCATGAAAAAGGGAGCACAAAAATATATTAAAGAATTACATGAAAACACAAACAAACAAATGAAGGAACTGAGCAAAATCATCCAAGATCTGAACACAGAGGTAGAAACAAGTAAGAAATCACAAAAGGAGGCAACTTTGGAGATAGAAAACCTTAGGAAGAAATCAGGGGTCGTAGATGCAAACATCAACAACAGAATACAAGAGATAGAGATAAGAATCTCAGATGCTGTAGATAACATAGTAACCATTGAATCCACAGTCAAAGAAAACGCAAAATCCAAAAGGCTTGTAACCCAAAACATCCAGGAAATCCAGGACACAATGAGAAGACCAAACCTAAGGATTATAGGGATAGATGAGAGTGAAGATCTACAACTTAAAGGGTCAGCAAATATCTTCAACAAAATTATGGAAGAAAACTTCCCTAACTTAAAGAGAGAGATTCCCATGAATATACAAGAAGCCTACAGAACTCCAAACAGACTGGACCAGAACAGAAACACCTCCTGTCACATAATAATCAAAACCTCAAATGTACTAAACAAAGAAAGAATATTAAAGGCAGTAAGAGAAAAAGGCCAAGTAACATATAATGGAAGACCTATCAGAATCACACCTGACTTCTCTGCAGAAACCATGAAAGCTAGAAGATCCTGGGCAGACCTAATGCAGAACCTAAGAGAACACAAATCTCAGCCAAGACGACTATACCCCGCAAAACTCTCAATCAACATAGATGGAGAAATCAAAATATTCCATGACAGGACCAAATTTACACAATATCTTTCCACTAACCCAAAGGATATTAGGAGGAAAATTCCAATACAAGGAAGGAAACTACACCCAAGAAAAAGCAAGACAGTAACCTTCTTCCATCAAACTCAAAGGAAGATAACTACTCAAAAACAAAAATAACATAAAAAATGTCAGGAAGTAATAATCTCTATTCCTTAATATCTCTTAACATCAATGGACTCAATTCCCCAATAAAAAGACATAGACTAACAGACTGGATACGGAAACAGGACCCTACATTTTGCTGCTTACAGGAAACACACCTCAGAGTCAAAGACAAACACTACCTTAGAGTAAAAGGCTGGAAGACAATTTTGCAAACAAATGGTCACAGTAAGCAAGCTGGAATAGCCATTTTAATATCAGATAAAATTGACTTTCAACCCAAAGTCATCAAAAGAGATGCAGAAGGTCACTTCGTGCTAGTCAAAGGAAGAATCCACCAAGAAGAACTCACAATTCTAAACATCTACGCTCCAAATATAAGGGCACCCTCATTTGTAGAAGAAACTTTACTACAGCTCAAAGCACACATTGCACCTAACACAATGCTTGTGGGGGACCTCAATACTCCACTATCCACAGTGGACCGACCAGGAAAACAGAAACTAAACAGGGACACGGAGAAACTCATCGAAACTTTGGACCAATTGGATTTAACAGATATATATAGAACATTTCATCCTAAAGCAAAAGACTATACTTTTTTCTCAGCACCTCATGGTACCTTCTCCAAAATCGACCATATAATTGGACACAAGATAGATCTCAACAAATATAAAAAGATCGAACTAATCCCATACCTCTTATCAGATCACCATGGAGTAAGAGTGTTCTTCAATAGCAACAAAAACAGCAGAAAATCCTCATACACATGGAGGCTGAACAATATTCTACTCAATGATACCTTACTTCAAGAAGAAATAAAGAAAGAAATCAAAGATTTCTTAGAATTTAATGAAAATGAAGGCACAACATACCCAAATCTATGGGACATAATGAAAGCAGTGCTTAGAGGAAAACTCATAGCCCTGAGTGTCCCCAAAAAGAAACAGGAGAGAGCATATACTAGCAACTTAATGGCACACTTGAAAGCTCTGGAACAAAAAGAAAAAATTTCACCCAGGAGGAGTAGAAGTCAGGAAATCATCAAACTCAGGGCTGAAATCAATCAAGTTGAAACAAACAGAACCATACAAAGAATCAACAAAACCAGGAGCTGGTTCTTTGAGAAAATCAACAAGATAGATAAACCCCTAGACAGATCTACCAAAGGGCACAGAGACAGTATTCAAATTAACAAAATTAGAAATGAAAAGGGAGATATAACAACAGAAACTGAGGAAATTCAAAAAGTCATCAGATCCTATTACAAAAACCTATACTCAACGCAACTGGAGAATCTGGAGGAAATGCATAATTTCCTATACAGTTACCAAATACCAAAATTAATTCAGGATCAAATAAATCATCTAAACAGACCCATAACCCCCAAAGAAATAGAAGGGGTCATAGAAAGTCTTCCAACCAAAAAAAGCACAGGACCAGATGGTTTTAGTGCAGAATTCTATCAGACCTTCAAAGAAGTCCTGATATAGATACTCTTCAAACTATTCCACAAAATAGAAACAGAAGGAACACTACCCAACTCATTCTATGAAGCCACAATTACCCTGATACCAAAACCACACAAAGATCCAACTAAGAAAGAGAACTACAGGCCAATTTCTCTTATGAATATCGATGCAAAAATACTAAACAAAATACTTGCCAACTGAATCCAAGAACACATCAAAACGATCATTTACCATGATCAATTGGCTTCATCCCAGGGATGCAGGGATGGTTCAATATACGGAAATCCATCAATTGAATCCACTACATAAACAAACTCAAAGAAAAATACCACATGGTCATCTCATTAGATGCTGAAAAAGCATTTGACAAAATTCAGCATCCTTTCATGCTAAAGGTCTTGGAAAGAGCAGAAATTCAAGGCACAAATCTAAACATAGTAAAAGCAATATACAGCAGACCAGTAGCCAACATTAAGGTAAACGGAGAAAAACTTGAAGCAATCCCACTAAAATCAGGGACTAGACATGGCTGTCCCCTCTCACCATAACTCTTCAATATAGTACCTCAGGTACTAGGTAGAGCGATTCTACAACAGAGGGAAGTCAAAGGGATACAAATCGGAAAAGAAGAAGTCAAACTATCACTATTTGCAGATGATATGATAGTATACTTAAGTGACCCAAAAAACTCCACCAGAGAACTCCTGCAACTGATAAACAACTTCAGCAAAGTGGCTGGCTATAAAATAAACTCAAGCAAATCAGTAGCCTTCCTATATGCAAAGGATAAGCAGCCCGAGAAAGAAATTAGGGAAATGACACCCTTCACAATAGCCACAAATGATATAAAGTATCTTGGAGTGATGCTAATCAAACATATGAAAGATTTATATGACAAAAACTTCAGGTCTCTGAAGAGGGAAATTGAAGAGGACATCAGAAAATGGGAAAATCTTCCATGCTCGTGGGTTGGCAGGACTAATATAGTCAAAATGGCAATCTTGCCCAAAGCAATATACAGATTCAATGCAATCCCCATCAAAATCCCAACTCAGTTCTTCATAGAGTTAGAAAGAGAAATTCTCAAATTCATCTGGAACAACAAAAAACCCAGGATAGCTAAAACTATCATCAACAGCAAAAGAACTCATGGGGAAATCAATATCCCGGACCTCAAGCAACATTACAGAGCAGTAGTATTAAAAACTGCATGGTATTGGTTCAGTGACAGGGAGGTGGATCAATGGAATAGGATCGAAGACCCAGAATTGAACCCACACATCTATGGCCAATTGGTCTTCGACAAAGGAGCTGAAAACATCCAGTTGAAAAAAGATAGTCTTTTCAACAGATGGTGCTAGCTCAACTGGAGGTCAACATGCAAAAGAATGAGAATTGATCCGCTCTTATCTCCTTGCACTAAGCTCAACTCCAAGTGGATCACAGACCTCCACATAAAACCAGACACACTAAAACTAATAGAAAAGAAACTGGGGAAGACCCTTGAGGATATTGGCTCAGGGGAAACATTCCTGAAGAGAACACCAATTGCTTATGCTCTAAGAGCAACAATAGACAAATGGGACCTCATAAAATTACAAAGTTTCTGTAAGGCAAAAGACACTGTCAAAAGGATAAATCGGCAACCAAAGAATTGGGAAAAGATTTTCACCAACCCCACATCCGACAGAGGGCTAATATCCAATGTATACAAAGAACTCAAGAAGTTAGACCCCAGAAAACCAAATAACCCTATCCAAAAATGGGGTACAAAACTAAACAGAGACTTTTCACCTGAAGAAATGCCGATGGCTGAGAAACACCTTAAAAAATCTTCAACATCATTAGTCATTAGGGAAATGCTAATCAATACAACCCTGAGATTTCACCTCACACCAGTCAGAATGGCTAAGATTAAAAACTCAGAAGACATCAGGTGTTGGCGAGGATGTGGAGAAAGAGGAACACTCCTCCACTGCTGGTGGGAATGCAACCTGGTACAACCACTCTGGAAAATAGTATGGCGGTTCCTCAGAAAACTGGACATGATACTTCTGGAGGACCCAGCCATACCACTCCTGGGAATATACCCAGAAGATTTCCCAGCATGCAATAAGGATACATGCTCCACTATGTTCATAGCAGCCTTATATGTAATAGCCAGAAGCTGGAAAGAACCCAGATGTCCCTCAACAGAGGAATGGATACAAAAAATGTGGTATATATACACAATGGAGTACTATTCAGCCATTACAAACAATTAATTCATGAAATTCTTAGAGAAATGGATGGAGCCGGAGAATATCATACTGAGTTTACCCAGTCTCAAAAGAATACACATGGTATGCAGTCACTGATAAGTGGTTATTAGTCTAGAATCTTGGAACACCAAAGACATAAATCACATACCAAGTGAGGTCTCACAAGAAGAAAGGAGTGGACACTGGAGCTAGAATGGACCAAAGCATCATTGTGTGGGAGTACAAGAACAGTGAGTTGGGAGGGGGTGGATGAGGGAGCAGGGGGAGGGAAAATGGCATGTGGGACCCTTGGGGGTGGGGAACCAGAAAAAGGGAAATGAATTGTAAATATAGAATATATCCAATAAAAAAAGAAAAAAGGAAAAAAAGCAAAATAAATAAATAAATAAATAAATAAATAAATAAATAAATAAATCCAAACAAATAAGGCTGCCATGAACATAGTGGATCATGTGTCCTTATATCATGTTGGAGCATCTTCTGAATATATGCCCAGAAGTGGTGTAGCTGGGTCCTTAGGTAGTTCTATGTCCAATTTTATTAGAAACTAACAAACTGGTCTCCATTATGATTTTTCCAGCTTGCAATCTCACCAGCAATGGAGGATTGTTCCTTTCTCTAGTTCTCTCTAGCATATGTTGTCTCCTGAATTTTTGAACCTAGCAATTCTGACTGGTATGAGGTAGAATCTTATGGTTGTTTTGATTTTCATTTCTCTGCTGATTAAGGATGTTGAATATTTCACTAGGTGTTTCTCAGATGTCCAGTATTACTCAGTTGAGAATTCTTTTTTAGCTCTGTAACCCATTTTTTAATAGGGTTCGGGAAATTTTCTTCTATAATTTTGTTGACGATATTTACTGGCCCTTTAAGTCCAGAATCTTCACTCTTTTAAGAACTTCTATCTGTTTGCCTGAGTTCTCCTTTCTTTCTTTTTTTTTTTTTAAATTTTATTTTCTATATTCTATGTTTACATTCCAAAGGCTTTCCCCTTTCCCAGTTCCCACCCACCATAGTTCCCATAGTTCCTCTCCCCCCCCATCTGTTCCCCAATAATTCCCCCTCCCCCCTCGGTTTCTTTACTAAACTGGAAGCAATCTTTACAGGCCCAGGGTCCTCTCCTTTCTTCTTCTTGGGAATCATTTGACTTGCTATTTGTGTCTTGAGTATTTAGGGCTTCTGGGCTCATTAATATCCACTTATCAGTGATTGCATTTCAGGTGCATTCTTTTGTGATTGGGTTAATTCACTCAGGATGATATTTTCCAGGTCTAACCATTTACCTACAAATTGCATGAATTCATTATTTTTAATTGCTGTGTAGTATTCCATTGTATAAATATACCACATTTTCTGTATCCATTCCTCCTTTGAGGGATATTTGGGCTGCTTCCAATTTCTGGCTATTATAAACAAGGCTGCTATAAACATAGTGGAGCATGTGTCCTTATTGCATGCAGGGGAATCCTCTGGGTATATGCCCAGGAGTGGTATGCCAGGGTCCTCTGGAAGTAACATGCCCAATTTTCTGAGGAACCGCCAAACTGATTTCCAGAGCGGTTTTACCATTTTGCAATCCCACCAACAGTGGAGGAGTGTTCCTCTTTCTCCACATCCTCGCCAGCACTTGTTGTCTCTTGAGTTTTTAATCTTAGCCATTCTGACTGGTGTGAGGTGGAATCTCAGGGTTGTTTTGATTTGCATTTCCCTGATGACTAATGATGTTGAACATCTTTTAAGGTGTTTCTCGGCCATCCGAATTTCTTCTGGTGAAAATTCTTTGTTTAGCTCTGTGCCCCATTTTTTGATAGGGTTATTTGGTTCTTTGGGGTCTAACTTCTTGAGTTCTTTGTATATATTGGATATTAGCCCTCTGTCGGATGTGGAGTTGGTGAAGATCTTTTCCCACTTTGTTGGTTGCCGTTTTGTCCTTCTGACAGTGTCCTTTGCTTTGCAGAAACTTTGTAATTTTATGAGGTCCCATTTGTCGATTCTTGATCTTAGAGCATAAGCTATTGGTGTTCTGTTCAGGAACTTTTCCCCTGTGCCCAAGTCCTCCAGGGTCTTCCCAAGTTTCTTTTCTAATAGTTTCAGTGTGTCTGGTTTTATGTGGAGGTCCTTGATCCACTTGGAGTTGATCTTAGTGCAAAGAGATAAGATTGGATCAATTCGCATTCTTCTGCATGTTGACTTCCAGTTGAACCAGCACCATTTGTTAAAAAGGCTATCTTTATTCCACCGGATGGTTGTGGCTCCTATATCAAAGATCAAGTGACCATAAGTCTGTGGGTTAACCTCTGGGTCTTCAATCCTGTTCCATTGATCTGCTTGCCTGTTGCTATACCAATACCATGCAGTTTTTAACACAATTGCTCTGTAGTACTGCTTGAGGTCAGGGATATTGATTCCCCCAGAAGTCCTTTTATTGTTGAGAATAGTTTTAGCTATCCTGGGTTTTTTGTTGCTCCAGATGAATTTGAGAATTGCTCTTTCTAGATCTATGAAGAATTGAGTTGGGATTTTGATGGGGATCGCATTGAATCTGTATATTGCTTTTGGCAAGATGGCCATTTTTACTATATTGATCCTGCCAATCCAGGAGCAAGAAATATTTTTCCATCTTCTGAGGTCTTCTTCGATTTCTTTCTTCAAGGACTTGAAGTTCCTGTTGTACAGATCCTTCACTTGTTTGGTTAGAGTTACGCCAAGATACTTTATGTTGTTTGTGGCTATTGTGAAGGGTGTTATTTCCCTAATTTCTTTCTCTGCCTGCTTGTCCTTTGAGTACAAGAAGGCCACTGACTTGCTTGAGTTAATTTTATAACCTGCCACTTTGCTGAAGTTGTTTATCAGCTGTAGAAGTTCTCTGGTGGAGTTTTTTGGGTCGCTTAGGTAAACTATCATATCGTCTACAAAGAATGATAGTTTCACTTCTTACTTTCCAATTTGTATCCCTTTGACTTCCTTATGTTGTCTAATTGCTCTTGCTAGAACTTCAAGTACTATATTGAAAAGATATGGAGAGAGAGGGCAGCCTTGTCTAGTCCCTGATTTTAGTGGGAATGCTTCAAGTTTCTCTCCATTTATTTTGATGTTGGCTACTGGTTTGCTGTAGATTGCTTTTACTATGTTTAGGTATGGGCCTTGAATTCCTGCTCTTTCCAAGACTTTTAGCATGAAAGGATGCTGAATTTTGTCGAATGCTTTTTCAGCATCTAATGAGATGACCATGTGGTTTTTTTCTTTCAGTTTGTTTATGTAGTGGATTACATTGATGGATTTCCGTATATTGAACCATCCCTGCATCCCTGGGATGAAGCCTACTTGATCATGGTGGATGATCGTTTTGATGTGCTCTTGGATTCAGTTAGCAAGAATTTTATTTAGTATTTTTGCATCTATATTCATAAGAGAAATTGGCCTGTAGTTCTCTTTCTTTGTTGGATCTTTTTGTGGTTTAGGTATTAGCGTAATTGTGGCTTTGAAGAATGAGTTGGGCAGTGTCCCTTCTGTCTCTCTTTTGTGGAATAGTTTGGAGAGTATTGGTGTTAAGTCTTCTTTGAAGGTCTGGTAGAATTCTGCACTAAAACCATCTGGTCCCGTACTTTTTTTGGTTGGGAAGCTTTCTATAACCCCTTCTATTTCTTTAGGGGTTATGGGACTATTTAGCTGGTCTACTTGATGCTGATTTAATTTTGGTATTTGATATCTGTCTAGGAAATTGTCCATTTCCTCCAGGTTCTCCAGTTGTTTTGAGTATAGACCTTTGTAGTAGGATCTGATGATGTTTTGAATTTCCTCAGTTTCTGTTGTTATGTCTCCCTTTTCATTTCTAATTTTGTTAATTTGTATACTGTCTCTGTGTCCTTTGGTTAGTCTGGCTAAGGGTTTATCTATCTTGTTGATTTTCTCAAAGAACCAGCTCCTGGTCTTGTTGATTCTTTGTATGGTTCTCTTTGTTTCTATTTGATTGATTTCAGCCCTGAGTTTGATGATTTCTTGTCTTCTACTCCTCCTGGGTGAATTAACTTGTTTTTCTTCCAGGGCTTTAAGGTGTGCCATTAAGCTGCTAGTATATGCTCTCTCCAGTTTCTTTTTGGATGCACTTAGAGCTATGAGTTTTCCTCTTAGCACTGCTTTCATTGTGTCCCATAGATTTGGGTAGGTTGTACCTTCATTTTCATTGAATTCTAAAAAGTCTTTGATTTCTTTTTTTATTTCTTCCTTGACCAAGGTGTCATTGAGTAGAGTATTGTTCAGTTTCCATGTGTATGTGGGCTTTCTGTTGTTTTTGTTGTTATTGAAGACCACTCTTACTCCATGGTGATCTGATAGAAGGCATGGGATTAGCTCGATCTTCTTGTATTTGTTGACATCTGTCTTGTGACCAATTATATGGTCTATTTTGGAGAAGGTCCCATGTGGAGCTGAGAAAAAGGTATATTCTTTAGCTTTAGGATGAAATGTCCTATATATGTCTGTTAAATCCAATTGGTCCAGAGTTTCAATTAGTTTCGCTGTGTCCCTGTTTAGTTTCTGCTTTCCTGATCGGTCCATTGAGGAGAGTGGAGTGTTGAAGTCACCCACAATTATTGTGTTAGGTGTAATGTGTGCTTTAAGCTTTAGTAAGGTTTCTTTTACGAATGAGGCTGCCCTTGCATTTGGAGCATAGATGTTCAGTATTGAGAGCTCTTCTTGGTGGATTTTTCCTTTGGCCAGCAAGAAGTGACCTTCTGAGTCTCTTTTGATGATTTTAGGTTGGAAGTCAATTTTATCTGATATTAGAATGGCTACTCCAGCTTGTTTCCTGAGACCGTTTGCTTGTAAAATTGTCTTCCAGCCTTTTACTCTAAGGCAGTGTTTGTCTTTGACACTGAGATGTGTTTCCTGTATGCAGCAAAATGTAGGGTCCTGTTTCCGTATCCAGTCTGTTAATCTATGTCTTTTTATTGGGGAATTGAGTCCATTGATGTTAAGAGATATTAAGGAATAGTAATTATTTCCTCCAGACATTTTTGAAATTGTATTTATTTATTTTATTTATTTTTTATATTCGAGAGGTTACCTTCTTTTGGGTTTGATGAGAGGAGGTTTCTATCTTGCTTCTTCCCGGGTGTAGTTTCCGTCCTTGTCTTGGTGTTTTCCCCCTATTATCCTTTGTAGGGCTGGATTTGTGGAAAGATATCGTGCAAATTTGGTTTTGTCATGGAATACCTTGATGTCTCCATCTATGGTGATTGAGAGCTTTGCTGGGTAAAGTAGTTTTGGCTGAAGTTTGTGTTCTCTTAGAGTTTGCATGATATCTGCCCAGGATCTTCTAGCTTTCATGGTCTCAGGTGAGAAGTCTGGTGTTATTCTGATAGGTCTTCCTTTATAAGTTACTTGGCCTTTTTCTCTTGCTGCCTTTAGTATTCTTTCTTTGTTTATTACATTTGGAGTTTTGATTATTATGTGACGGGATGTATTTCTGTTCTGATCCAGTCTGTTTGGGGTTCTGTATGCTTCTTGTATATTCATGGGCATCTCTCTCTTTAGGTTGGGGAAGTTTTCTTCCATAATTTTGTAGAAGATATTTGCTGGCCCTTTAACTTGTACATCTTCATTCTCGTCTATACCTATAATCCTTAGGTTTGGTCTTCTCATTGTGTCCTGGATTTCCTGGATGTTTTGGGTTACAGCCTTTTTGCATTTAGTATTTTCTTTGACTGTTGAATCAATGGTTCCTATGGTATCTTCGGCTTCTGATATTCTGTCTTCTATCTCTTGTATTCTATTGTTGATATTTGCATCTATGGCTCCTGATTTCTTCCCAAGGTTTTCTATCTCCAATGTTGTCTCCCTCTGCGATTTCTTAGTTGTTTCTACTTCTGTTTTTAGTGCCTGGATGGATGTGCTCAGATCTTTCGCTTGCTTGATTGTGTTTTCATGTATTTCTTTGATAGATTTTTGTGTTTCCTCTTTCATAGCTTCTACTTGTTGGCCCACGTTCTTCTGTATTTCTTTAAGTGATTTTTGTCTTTCCTCCTTATTGTCTTCTTCTTTTTGATCCATCTTCTCCTGCATTTCTTGAAGTGATTTTTGAATTTGCCTTGTGAAGGCTTCTAACTTTTGATCCATTTTCTCTTCTATTTCTTTACGAGATTTTTCTATGTGTTCAGCTACCAGCATCCTGACCAGTGATTTTATATCCAAGTCTTGTTTTTCTGGTGTTTTGGGGTATCCAGGGCTTCCTGTTGTTGGCGAACTGGGTTCAGATGCTGTCATGTTGTCTTGATTTCTGTTAGTGACATTCCTTCGTTTACCTTTTGCCATCTGGTTATTTCTGGTGTTAGTTGACCTTGTTGTCACTGGCTGGTGTTTGAATCTCCTATGAGGCTGGGCTTACCTGTTGTTTCTCTACTGGTGGTTATGCGTGATTGCTGCTCAACGGGATCACGAGCTGGCTGCCACCCACTGACTTTGTGCATGGCCTGAGGTCTCCGGGAAGTGTGGGGGAGTGCAGCAGAGCCTCGGCAGGTGCTGCTGGGCCTGCCTAGTAGCGAGAGCCTAGCAGATCCCCCCACGTGGTAGCCCCTGATGGAATCTGTCTACCTGTTCCTTTCCAGCTGTGTTCTGGTTGCAGTATGGAGGCCTGCCGCTATCGCTGGTCCGGGCTCCTGGGGAGCTGGGTGGTGCCGGTTGCCTCGTGCACGGCCTAAGCTCGCAGGGACGTGCTGCAGATCCTAGGCGCCTGGGCCCGCCTGTGGGCGAGAGCTTAGCAGCTCTCCCTGCTCTAGCCCCAGGCGGAGTCTCTATCTGCACCTTTCCAGCTGTGTCCTGGTTGCAATATGGAGGCCTGCCGCTATAGCTGGTCCTCACTCTTCTTAATAAACAAGAATTGTTGCTTATCCTGGTTCTGTGGGCAGGGTCTGAGCACCTGGCAAGCTGGCTAGGTCTGGCTGACCTGCTACCGGCTGGATGGGATGCTGCAGACAAGATGGCGCTGCCTGCAGGGGGTTTGGGGTCTGGCCTGCGAGCACAGAGCGCAGGCACGCCGCTGTATTCCAAACCGCTAGGCTGTGCGCAGTTCCTGCCCCCGACCTGAGTCCCCGGAGGTCTTAAACTCGGGCTGTCTCTGGTACCTGGTTCCGCCGGCAGGGTCTCAGCACCTGGCAGGCTGGCTACGTATGGCTGACCTGCTACCTGCTGGATTGGATGCTGCAGACAAGATGGCGCTGCCTGCAGGGGGTTCGGGGGTCTGGCCTGCGAGCGCAGAGCTCAGGCACGGCTGCTGAACTCCAAACCGCTAGGCTGTGTGCAGTTCCTGCCCCAGACCTGAGTCCCCGGAGGTCTTAAACTCGCCGGCAGGGTCTCAGCACCTGACAGGTTGGCTAGGTCTGGCTGATCCGCTACCGGCTGGATGGGATGCTGCAGACAAGATGGCGCTGCCTGCAGGGGGTTCGGGGGTCTGGCCTGCGAGCGCAGAGCTCAGGCACGGCCGCTGAACTCCAAACCGCTAGGCTGTGCGCAGTTCCTGCCCCAGACCTGAGTCCCCGGAGGTCTTAAACTCGGGCTGTTTCTGGTACCTGGTTCCGCTGGCAGGGTCTCAGCACCTGGCAGGCTGGCTACGTATGGCTGACCTGCTACCTGCTGGATGGGATGCTGCAGACAAGATGGCGCTGCCTGCAGGGGGTTCGGGGGTCTGGCCTGCGAGCGCAGAGCTCAGGCACGGCCGCTGAACTCCAAACCGCTAGGCTGTGCGCAGTTCCTGCCCAAGACCTGTGTCCCCGGAGGTCTTAAACTCGGGCTGTCTCTGGTACCTGGTTCTGCAGGCAGGGTCTCAGCACCTGACAGGTTGGCTAGGTCTGGCTGATCCGCTACCGGCTGGATGGGATGCTCCTCCTTTATTTCTTTAAGGGAGTTATTTATGTCCTTCTTTAAGTCCTCTATCATCACCATGAGATGTGATTTTAAGTCAGTGTCTTGCTTTTTTACTGTGTTGTGGTATCCATGGCTTGCTGTGATGGGAGAACTTGGTTCTGATGGTGCCAAGTATCCTTTGTCTCTCTTGCTTATGTTCTTGCCCTTGCCTTTTGCCATCTTGTTTTCTCTGGTTTAGCTGGTCTTGCTGAATCTGACTGTGGCTTGTCCCTTCTGTAATTCTGTGGGGCAGCATTCCTAGGATACTAGTTCTCGCTGGTAGGAATTTGTGAATGGAGAACTGTGGCCCAGGGTTAGCTCTGGGTTGCAGATGAAAATTGGAAGAATTTTGTCTCCAGCTGTTTTTTGGTCCATTTGTCCTGAGGACTCTAGGTGAGTTCCTCTTGTGCCAGGTATTTAAGCAGAAGTGGTGTTCTTACCTGTGCTCCTAGGTGTATCAGTACTCCTGGGAGACCAGCCCTTTTGCAGTGGGTTCTGGGTTTGGAGAGCTGTGGCACAGGTTCAACTCCAGGTGCAGATGGAAACTGGAAGAGTCTTGTCTCCAGCCAGCTTTTGGTTCTTTTGTCCTGAGGACTCTGAGTCAGTTTTCCTTTGTTTTTGAAATAATTATATAATAACATAATTTGCCTTCCATTCCCTCTTTTCAAACTTTTCCATAACTCATGCATTGCTATTTTTCACATCAATCATGCCATTCCTATCACTAATTGTTTTCTATCTATCTATCTATCTATCTATCTATCCATCCATCTATCCATCTATCATCTATCTATCTATCTATCTATCTATCTATCTATCTATCTATCATCTATGTGTATGTGTATATATAGTATGTCTGTACTCAGTCTATGCAACTTATTTTTATAGCTGACAATTTTGTGTTGTATAACCAGTTGGTATGTTTTTTTAGTGGAAGACTTTCTCCCACTCTCAACATTCCTTTGTTGCCTGTTGTTTCTCATGTAAGACTGAGATCTCATGATCTGACCCACATCCAATTTAATATGTCTATTTTTGTTGTCCTTGTTCAGCTCATGTTTAAGGATTCATGTTAGTGAGAATTTATGTGTGTAGATTCTGATATTAGTTGGAGACACAACCTCATATCAAACATCTAGATCCCCTTGATTTTAAAATCTTTCTGCCACCTATCCCATGCCACCTCTTCTGCAATGCTACCAAAGCCTTAGATGTAGAAATTACATCATAAATGTAGTCAATGTTATTTGACTCTATGTCTAAATAAAGTCCTGAGCAATAGGGTCCTACTATTAGCAACCAGGAACCTCCAATGGCCAGCCTAATGGGTTTGGAGACAACAGGACATGTCATCATTAGCTGTCTAGAGACAACACACTCCCACTGTTGTCTTATTCCACATGTCATCCTGCACATACACTACATTACTTGATAAAAAAGCCCATTACTCCTCCTACCTCTTTTCTCCTCTACCTCCATAAGAGGCAGCCTCTGTATCACCTTATCCCTCCCCAAACAAATCTCCCACATGAGACCCATTCCATGGTGTGTCACACCTGACCTGGAGCATAGATTCAACACTTACCTTCCACCTCTAGGAGGAAAATCAAAAGAAATATCACCTATGGTTTAGCAGTCTCTTAGACTTCTGTTGATCTTGGTATTTAAATGAATTGAATTTAATTCTCTATTTAGTTTCTGTGTTAGATAATGCATATTTAAGTACATATTTATATAGGTAGACTATTATTGAAGAAATACACAGCTCTTATCTGCTTAACTTTCATGTATATTTGTACATCTGGGTATTTAGCATAGGTTTTCATGCAAAGTAAGCTATATTCTCAGGCCTATTCAATATTTTGACCTTTTGCATTACAGTTTTCTTTTGTTCTTAATTGGATCTATTGAATATTTTTATAACTACATTTTCTGTTCTATACTGATATTCTATAAAATACTAATATATGGGTATGACCAGGGACAGAAAATCTCTCATGCAGCCAGATGACCTAAGCTCAGTTTCTAGATACCACGAGGTAGTGATAGAGAATTAACTCCTAAGTGTATTCTGACTTCTGCACTTTATTCACAGTATCTATGAGGCTGTATTAGCAAAAATACACAAGCACAAAATATTTAAAAAATTTAAAACTTTAAGTTTCATTTATTTACCACTAGTATTTGCAATGTGCATTTGAAGGTAAAAATGAGAAGTAAAGCAATATTTTAACTTAGCATGATAATATGTTACTATTTACTCACATTCACATGAAGATGAATAGCCATATGTTAATAATAGTCATTAATTTGTTAATGACTAGCTGTTGTTACAACTAAGAAAATGGGCGAAAAGTCAACATTACTTATTGTAGTATGACTAAAATGCAGTGCACATTAGTGGAGATGGAAAGGAAAGAGTGTCTTGTAATACTTCCCCTAACTCTATACAGCACAGTGTGGACAGGCTTATTACAAGATTGGAGAACAAATAGAAAGTTAAGTCTAGGTTTTGATTTGGAGCCCAGGACCAAGACCTCCCTTCTCATGAAGTACAGTCAGTGTTGGGCAGAGCCCAACATTACTTCTAATCAATGTTCAGAGGTGAGTCACTAAAGGAGGCATTAGAAAAAAATAAACACCAGAGGGCTTTGCTTAGAGCTCAGTGGCAAGCTTTCACAAAGTGATCTAGCACTAGTAGAAAAACAATATCTGAACAGAGGCCAGGGCTTGAGAGGAAGCTGACTGTAGAAACATCTGAGATCTAGGTACTCCTGAACAAGCTCAAGTATTGCCAAACATATTGTAGGCACATGTTCCTTTGCAAAGATATATGGTAGTGGTTATGAGACTCAGTTACATACACATTGTTTTTTTTTTATTAGTCTTGGTCCTCAATGGAATGTCTCTATTATTTACATTCTATCCCAGAATAACACAACAACGAGCAATTCAGTGGTCACAAATCAAACTCTAAAAGTTCTTTCAAGCAATCAGAAAGCTCTACTCCAGAGACAGTGACCAATTTTTCTTGTACAGCACCACCAGGTTTCCTTTGAGCTTTGAAAAAAATCCCAAGACTCTGAATAACTATTTTTCATTTTTTAATTGGGTATGTTATTTATTTACATTTCAAATGTTATCCCCTTTCCTGGTCCCTCCCCCGAAACCCTCTGTCCAATCCTCCCTCTTCTTGCTTCTATGAGGGTGCTCCCACAACAAACCATCCACACCTGCCTCTCCAGTCTGGAATTCCTGTACACTGGTGTATCTAGTCTTCCCAGGAACAAGGGTCTCTCCTCCCAGTGATGTCCAGCAAGGCCATATTCAGCCACATATGTGGCTGGATCCAAGGTTCCCTCCATGTGTATTATATTGTTAATGGTTCAGTCATTGGGACCTCTGGGGGTCTGGCCAGTTGACACTCTTGTTCCCCCTTATGGAGCTTCAAAACACCTCAGTGCCTTCAGTCCTTTCTCCATCTTCTTTCTGAGGGACCCAGAACTCATTCCAATGTTTGGCTGTGAGCATCCATCTCTGTATTTGTCAGGTTATGGCAAAGTCTCTCAGAAGACAGTCATATCATGATCATGTAAGCAAGTACTTCTTGGTATTTCTAATAGTATTTGGGTTTGGTGTCTGGGTTTGGTGTCTGTATATGGGATGGATCCCCATGTGGGGCAGTCTCTGGCTGGCCTTTCCTTCAGTCTCTGCTCCATACTTTGTCTCTGTACCTCCTCCCATATTTATTTTGTTCCCCCTTTGAAGGACTGAAGCATCCACACTCTGGTGTTCCTTTTCCTTTCTTCTTGCACTTCCTGTGCTCTGGAAATTATTTCTTTGGTCTTCCAAACTTTTAGACTAATATCCATTATCAGTGCATGCATACCATGTATGCTCTTTTGTGACTGGATTACCTCATTCAAGATGATATTTTCTTTATATATATATTATATATTCTTTTTTTATTGGATATATTCTATATTTACAATTCATTTCCCTTTTTCTGGTTCCCCACCCCCCAAAGGTCCCACATACCACTTTCCCTCCCCCTGCTCCCTCTTCCACCCCTTCTCTCTTCCCTGTTCTTCCATCCATTTGCCTAATGATTTCATGAGGTCATTTTTTTAATAGCAGAATAGTCTTCCACTGTATAAATTTACCACATTTTCTGTCTCCATTCCTGTGTTGATGGACATCTGAGTTCTTTCTAGCTTCTAGATATTATAAAAAGGCTGCTATGAACTTAGTAAAGCATGTGTTCTTGTTATACATTGGAACATCTTTTGGGTATATACTCAGGAGTCGTATAACTGGGTCCTCGGTAGTACTATGTACAATTTCCTGAGGAACCACCAGACTGATTTCCAGAGTGGTTGTACCAGCTTGCAATCCCACCAACAATGGAGGAGTGTTCCTCTTTCTCCACACCCTTGTTAGCATCTTCTGTCACCAGAATTTTTGATTTTATCCATCTTACTGGTGTGAGGTGGTATCTCAGAGTTGTTTTGATTTGTATTTCCCTGCTGATTAAGGATGTTAAATATTTCTTTAGGTGCTTCTCAGGCATTTGGAAGTCCTTAGTTGTGATTTCTTTATCTCCCTACCCATTTTTAAATAGAGTTATTTGGTTTTCTGGAGTCTAACTTCTTAATTTCTTTGAATATATTGGATATTATCCATCTATAGGGTGTAGAATAGGTAAAGATCTTTTCTCAGTGTGTTGGTTGTCATTTTGTCCCATTGAGAGTGTCTTTTACCTTACAGAAACTTTGCAATTTTATGACGTACCAGTTCTCAATTGTATCTTATAGTATAAGGAAAATTTCCCCTAGTTTCTCTTCTATCAATTTCAGTGTAACTGGTTTTATATGGAGGTCCTTGATCCAATTGGGCTTAATGTTTGTGCAAGGAGATAAGAATAATAACTTTTCAGTATTCTACATCCTTACCTCCAGTTGAACCAGCACCATTTGTTGAAAATGCTGTCATTTTTCCACTGGATGATTTTAGCTCCTTTGGCAAAGGTCACATGTTTTTTTTGTGTGGGGGGGGGCTTCATTTCTGGGTCTTCCATTCTGTTCCATTGATTTATGTGCCTGTCACCGTACCAATACCATGTAGTTTTTACCACTATTGCTCTGCAGTACAGCTTGATGTCAAGGATGGTGATTCCCCCAGAAGTTCTTTTATTGTTGAGAATAGCTTTTGCTTTCCTGGGTTTTTTTTAAATTTTATTTTCTATATTCTTTGTTTATATTCCAAAGGCTTTTCCCTTTCCCAGTTACCCCCCACTCCGAATGACTGCAAATTGCTCTTCCTATAGCTCTGAAGAATTCAGTTGGAATTTTAATGGGGATTGCATTGAATTTGTAAACTGCTTTTGGCAAGATGGCCATTTTCAATGTATCAATACTGCCAATCCATGAACATGGGAGATTTTTCCATTTTCTGAGATCTTTGTTTTTTTTCTTCTTCAGAGACTTGAAGTTCTAGTCATACAGATATTTCACTTGCTTAGTTAGAGTATTTTATATTATTTGTGACTATTGTGAAGGGTGTTGTTTCCCTAATTTCTTTCTTAGTCTGTTTACCTTTTGAGTAGATGAAGCTAATGAGTTGTTTGAGTTGATTTGATATTCAGCATCTTAGCTGAAGTTGTTTATCAGCTTTTACAGTTCCTTGGTAGAATTTTTGGGGTCACTGAAGTATACTATGATATAACCTGATATACTTATACTTTGACTCCTTCCTTTCCAATTTGTATCCCTTTCACCTCCTTTTGTTGTCTAATTTCTCTGGATAGAACTTGGAATATTATGTTGAATACGTAGGGAGAAAATGGTCAGCCTTGTCTAGTTCCTGATTTTAGTGGGATTACTTCAAGTTTGTTTCCATTTATTTTAATGTTGGCTACTGGTTTGATGTATGTTGCTTTTACTATTTTTAGGTATGGTCCTTGAATTCATGACTTTTCCAAGACTTTACCATGAAGGAGTGTTGAGTTTTCTCAAATGCTTTCTCAGCATTTAATGAGATGATCACATGTTTTATTTCTTTGAGTTTGTTTATATAGAGGATTACATTGATGGATTTCTGTATATTGATCCATCCCTACATCATTGGGATGAAGCCTATATGATCATGATGGATGATTGTTTTGTTGTGTTTTTGGATTTGGTTTCTGAGAATTTTATTGAGTATTTTTGCATTGATATTCATAAGGGATATTGGTCTGAAGTTCTCCCTGTTATTGGGTTTTTGTGTGGTTTAGGTATCAGAGTAACTGTTGCTTCATAGAACACATTGTTTAGTGTTCCTTCTGTTTCTATTTTGTGAAATAGTTTGAAGAGTATTGTTATTAGGTTTTCTTTGAATATCTGATAGAATTCTATACTAAACCTACCTGGTCCTGGCCATTCTTTGGTTGGGAAACTTTTAATGATTGTTTTTTTCTCCTTTTTTTCTGTTTCTTAAAATATGCATTTATTCATTTTCTTTTTATTTTTCATTCCATTCATTCATATCTCAAATGATATCCCCCCTCCCAGTTACCCCCTCCATCAAACCCTCTTCTGACATGTACCCTCTCACTTCCCTTGTGCCTACATGAGAATGATTACCCACCCACCTACACTCTACCACATCCACAAAAATAATGAAATATGTGGAAAGAGAGATGCAAATTGATCCAGAGCATTGAATTGTTCAGCTGTTTTTCCTTATATCAAGGATAACAGTGCACCAGTAGAAACATCAAATGCCTTTGGGATTACTAGAAATTATGTGGACTGGCATCAGAAGGCACAACCAAAAACTTCTGCTTCAGAAAAGAGTTTACATGTCTCAGGAATTCACAGTTTTACATCATATATAACACACGCTCATATATTCTTGCATATCCCTTTAACATAAAATAGCAAATGGGAGACTACTGTGATGCTTATGAGTGTAGGAAACCTTCTTACATACCAATATCTACATAATATGAAAGACATTATTTCTGCAATTTGTAACATATACCTAGAAAAAAGTCAAGATTTCAAAGAAAATTATAGGCTAACAAATTGAAGCAGTGGAGACGGTGTTTGGTAAATGGTACTCACTCTCCATGGTACAGTTGTTAAACACATGAACCTGCAGCAGCTGAGGATACCTATAAAAGATCAAGCCATTTAAAAATTCCACTCAATCCCTAGTCACTGTTAGTAGTATTGCAGACTCGTCCAGCCACTATGGAAATCAGTTTCAAAAATTCTGAAAAAAATCTGAAAGTAATCAATTGTAAGATCCAGCTCTACTACCTCTTGACCCAGGCCCATAGGACTCTACATTGTACTCTAAAAATAATTGCTCAGTCATGTTCATTGACATTCCATTCACAAGAGCTAAAAACTGGAAACAATCTAAATGTCCTTCAGCTGATGAATGAATAAGTCATACTGGACAGTGTTCAACTATGAAAAAATGGAATCATGAAATTTGGAGGAAAATGGGTGGAACTGAGTGAAATAACACAGATCAAGATCGTTCAACACTACATGTTATTTCTTGTTTTTGCTCCATAACTTCAAATCTTTATATTTGAGTTAATAACCTGAAGGAACCACAGAAGCTAAATGTCCTCCTTTAGTTTCTATTGTGGTAAAGACCACTACCAAAAGCAACTTGGGCAAAAAGGAATTATTTTACTTACCTATCCTTGGTTTAGACCATTGAGTGAGGTCAAGAAAAGAACTTAGATCAGAACCCTGCAGTTCAGAACTGAAACAGAATGCATGAAGGACTGCTGCTTATTACCTTGCTCTGTGTGGTTTGCTCTATCTGGATTCTCATACTACCCAGAACCACCTTAAAAGACGTGTCAATACCCACAGTAGTTTTGCCTCCCTACACCAAAGGTTAATCAGTCAAATTCTATCAAAGACAGCCTACAGGCTAGTTTGATTAGGGCAATTCTTCATTTGAAATTCCTTCCTTCAACATATGTCTAGGTTTGTGTTAAGTATACAAAAACTGATCAACCTATTATGATGGTAGAAAGTAATCTTAGGAGTAGGGAGATAAGGGGATCAAGAGAGGCAGCAAGTAGAACACAAGTCCTATGAAGAAGAGAATTTAAAGATGGGAGAAAATTTAACTGCAGAAGTGGAACAATTGCAATGCTTTTATAAGCTTTCTTTAATATATATATATATTAAAGAATATATATTAAAGAATATATATTAAAGAATATATATTAAAGAATATATATATTAAAGAATATATATATTAAAGAATATATATATATATATATATATATATATATATATATATATGAGGATTGTTCTGTTTCCATTAGTTTGTAGGCTTTCTGTTGATTCTGTTCTTGTTGAAGTCCAGCTTTCATACATGATGATTTGACAAGATACAAAGAGTTATTTTAATTTTCTTATATCTGCTGAGGCTTGCTTTGTGACCAACTATATGGCAAATTTTCAAGAAGGTTCCATAACATATTGAGAAGATACATTCTTCTCTATTTGAGGAACATGTTCTACAAATACCTGTTAGGACTGTTTGATTCTTAACCTTTTGATATTTTCATCATTTCTCTGATTAGTTTCTGTTTCAACACCCTCCCATCAGTGAGAGTAGGATTTGAAGTCTTTTATTATTATAATTTTATTATTATTCTTCAATCCTGTTTTAAAGTCCAGTCCTCATCCCCCTCCAGGACTTCCCCTCAACCTCACTCTATCTCATACCTCCTCTCCCTTGTCTCCAAAATGATGCCCCACCCCTCACACCTACCCCACCAAGACTCCCCACTCCCTGGGGCCTCAAGTCTCTTGAGAGTTAGGTACATGTTTTCTCACTGATTCCAGACCAGGCAGTCATCTGCTGTATTTGTGTCGGGGGCCTCATATCCTATGGTGCATACTGGCTGGTTGGTGGCTCACTGTCTGCATGATCTTGGGGGTCCAGGTCAGCTGAGACGTCTGGTCTTTCCATGGGGCTGCTATGGTAATCAACTTCTTTCAGCTTTCTCCCAATTCAACGAAAGGGCTCCCCAGCTTCCATTTATTTGCTGGGTGCTAGTATTTGCATCTGACTCTTTCAGCTGCTTGTTGAGCCTCTCTGAGGTCAGCCATGTTAGAATTCTGTCTTCAAGCATATGACAGCATCAGTTACAGTGTCAAGGCCCTGGAACATTCAATGTGCTGAACCCAAATTTGGGCCTGTTATTGGACCTCCTAGTTTTCATGTTCGTCTCCATTTTTATTTCTGCAGTTTCTTAAGACAGGAACAATTCTGGGTCAAGCTCTTGACTGTGGGATGGAAATCCCATTCCTCCACTTGATGTCCTGTCCCTCTTGGAGGTAGACTCTAGAAGTTCCCCTAGAAGAGCAGTTCATCAATGGTACCTCCCTTTGAGTCCTGAGAATATCTCACCTCTCAGGTCTCTGGTACTTTCTAGAGGGTCCACTTACCTTCTTTCTCCTGAGGTTGCATTTTTCCCATTCTTTCTGCTGGCCCTCATGGTTTTAGTCCTATTTCCTACCCCCCAATATCTGTTCATGTTCCCCCATCCCCTCCTTGTCCCCTCTACCACACATGCCCCTCCATACCTCTGCCCCTGTAACTGCTTTCTTCTTCCCAAGTGGGACTGAGGCATTCTCACATGGGTCCCTTGGCTTGTTAACTTTCTTGAGTCCTGTTGCTTGTATCCTGAGTATTCTGTAAATTTTTTTGGCTAATATACACCTATTAATAAATACATACCATGCATGTCATTTTGAGTCTGAGTTTCTGCACTCAGGATATTTTATAGTTCCATC
Organism: Apodemus agrarius; assembly: GCA_964023405.1. NCBI lineage: Eukaryota > Metazoa > Chordata > Mammalia > Rodentia > Muridae > Apodemus > Apodemus agrarius. Next base: position 34,125,248 of record OZ030005.1, on the reverse strand, counting down.
CATTTTCCTCCAAAACTCATGATATCCTCATTCTTAACAGCCAAGTAGTATTCCATTGTGTAAATGAACCATATTCCCATAATCCTTAGGTTTGGTCTTCTCATTTTGTCCTGGATTTCCTGGATGTTTTGGGTCAGGATCTTTTTGCATTTTTCTTTCTTTGATTGTTGGCTCAATGCTTTCTATGGTATCTTCTGCATCTTAGATTCTCTCTTCTAACTCTTGTATTCTGTTGTTGATGTTTGGATCCATGACTTCTGACTCCTTTCCTAGTTTTTCTATGTCCAATGTTCTTTCTCTTTGTTTCCGTTTGTTCCCCATCAAACCTTCAAAGAAGACTAACACCAATACTCTGCAAATTATTCCACAAAATAGAAACAAAGGAACACTACCCAGTGCATTTTATGAATTCACAGTTTTGCTGATAACAAAGCCACACAAAGATCCAATAAAAAAGAGAACTTCAGACCAATTTCCCTTATGAATATTGATGCAAACACACTCAATAAAATTCTTGCCAAACGAGTACAAGAACACATCAAAACCATCATTAACTATGATCAAGTAGACTGCATTCCAGGGATGCAGGGATGGTTCAATGTACAGATATGCATCAATGTAATTCATTACATTAGAAAAAAGAGAAAAATCCTCAAAAAATCCCCAAAATCTCATGGCCATTTCATTACATGCTGAAAAAGCATTTGACAAAATTCAGCATCCTTTCATGTTAAAGGCCTTGACCTTTAACATTCAAGGCCTATGCCTAACCATAATAAAAGCAATATACAGCAAAACAGTAGCCAACAACAAACTAAAACTTGAAGTATTCCCACTAAAATCAGAGACTAGACAAGTCTGCCCTCTTTCTACATACCTATTAACTACAGTACTTGAAGTTCTAGCTAGAGCAATTAGACAACAAAAGGAGGTAAAAGTGATACAAATTATAAAGGAAGAAGTCAAATTATCACTATTCGCAGATGATATGATAGTATACTTAAACAACACAAAAGACTCCACCAGAGAACTCCTACAGCTGATAAACAACTTCAGCAAAGTGACTGGATATAAAATTAACTGAAACAAATTATTAGCCTTCCTATACTCAAAGGATCAACAGACTGAGAAAGAAATTAGGGAAATGACACCCTTCACAATAGCCACAAACAATATAAAGTATCTTCCTGTGACTCTAGCCAAACAGGTGAAAGATCAGTATGACAAGAACTTCAAGTCTCTGAAGAAAGAAATCGAAGACCTCAGAAAATGGAAAACTCTTCCATGCTTGTGGATTGGCAGGATTAATAGAGTAAAATGGCAATCTTGCCAAATGCAATATACAGATTCAACACAATTCCCATCAAAATCCCAACTCAATTCTTCATAGAGTTAGAAAGAGCAATTCTCAAATTCATCTGGAATAACAAAAACCCCAGGATAGCTAAAACTATTCTCAACAGTAAAAGAACTTCTGGGGGAATCAGTATCCCAGACCTTAGGCAGTATTACAGAGCAATAATCTTAAAAAGCACATGGTATTGGTACAATGACAGTCAGGTCGATCAATGGAATAGAATTGAAGACCCAGAAATGAACCTGCACACTTATGGTCACTTGATCTTTGACAAAGGAGCTAAAACCATCCAGTGGAAAAAAGATAACATTTTCAACAAATGGTGCTGGTTCAACTGGTGGCTTGCATGTAGAAGAATGCAAGTCAATCAATTCTTATCTCCTTGTACTAAGCTCAACTCCAAGTGGATCAAGGACCTCCACATAAAACCAGACACACTGAAACTAATTAAAAAGAAACTGGGGATGACCCTTGAGCACATGGGCAGAGGGGAAAATTTCCTGAACAGAACTCCAATAGCTTATGCTCTAAGATCAAGAATTGACAAATGAGACCTCAGAAAATTACAGTTTCTGCAAGGCAAAGGACACTGTCAATAGGACAAAATGGCAACCAACAAATTGGGGAAAGATCTTTACCACCCCTACATCCAACAGAAGGCTAATATCTGATATTTACAAAGACCTCAAGAAGTTAGATTCCAGAGTGCCAAACAACCCTATAAAAAAATTGGTACAGAGCTAAAACAAATAATTTTCACCCGGGGAATATTGAATGGCTCAGAAGCACCTAAAGAAATGTTCAACAACCTTAGTCATCCAGGAAATGCAAATCAAAAAAACCATGAGATTTTATCTCACACCAGTCAGGATGGCTAACATAAAATATTAAGGAGACAGCATGTATTGGCAAGGATGTGGAGAGAGAGGAACACTCCTCCACTGCTGGTGGGATTGCAAGCTGAACAACCAATCTGGAAATCAGTCTGGCAGTTCCTCAGAAAACTGGGCATGATATTATTGGACAACCCCATTATATCACTCATGGACATTTACCCAGAGGATTCCCAAGCATGTAATAAGGACACATGCTCCACTATGTTCATAGCAGCCCTATTTATAATAGCCAGAATCTGGAAAGAACACAGATGACCCTCAATGGAGGAATGGATACAGAAAATGTGGTCTATTTACACTATGAAAATACACTACTCAGCTATTAAAAACAATGAATTCATTGAAATTCTTAGACAAATGGATGGAACTGGAAAATATCCTCCTAAGTGAGGTAACCCAATCACAAAAGAACACACATGGTATGCACTCACTGATAAGTGGATCTTTGCCCAGAAGCTGGGAATACCAAAGACAATTTACATATCAAATGATGACCAAGAGGAAGGAAGGAGAGACCCTTGGTCCTGGATGGGCTTGATGCATCAATGTAGGGGAAGACCAGGACAGGGAAGCAGGAGGGGCTTGATTGGGAAACATGTGGAGGGGAGAGGCCCTCTAGGATTCTCAGCAAGGGGGGGAACTAGGAAAGGGGAAATCATTTGAAATGTAAATAAAATATATCTAATAAGGAAAAAAAGTAAAATGTGAGGGAAAAATGAACCATATTTTCTGTATCCACTCTTCCATTGTGGGATGCCTGAGTTACTTGCAGCTTTTTGGGTATCACAAATAAGTCTATTATGAACACTGGGGAACAGTTGTCCCTGTCACATGGTTGGGCATCTTTTGGGTATATGCCCAAGAGTGGTACCAAGCTGGTCTCTGAAGAACTTCCAGATTGATTTCCAAAGTGGTTTTTATCAATTTGCAATCCTACCAGAAATGCAGGAGCATTCTCCACATCCTTGACAGCATGTGCTGTCACCTGAGATCTTGATCATAGCCCTTCTGACTGTTGTAAGGTGGGATCTCTGGTTCATTTTAATTTGCATATCCTTGATCACTAAGGACTTTGAACATTTCCTTAAGACCTTCTCAGCCTTTCAACACTCCTCTTTCGTGAATTCTGTTTCTATACCCCATTTTTTGATTGTTTTTTTTTTGTGTGTGTGGTTAGCTCTTTGAGTTTATTATATTTTGGCTATTAGCCCTTTATTTGATGTGGAATTAGTGAAGATTTTTTCCCAATCTATGGGTTGCTTATTTTTCCTATTGGCTATGTGCATTGCCTTACAGAACTTTTCCAGTTTCATGAAGTCCCACTTAGTAATTCTTTTTTTATTGGATATATTCTTTTTTATTAGATATATTCTTTTTATTGGATATATTCTTTATTTACATTTCATTTCCCTTTTCCTGGTTCCCCGCCCCCAAAAGGTCCCCTATGCACTCTTCATGACCCCTGTTTCCCCATCATCCCCTTCCCACTTCCCTGTTCAGGTATTCTCCTATACTGATGCATTGGCATTTCCAGATCCAGGGTCCACTCCTTCCTTCTTCTTGGACATCATTTGGTATATGGATTGTGTCTTTGGTGTTCCAAGATTCGAGGCCAATATCCACTTATCAGTGAGTGCATACCATGGGTATTCTTTTGAGAATGGGTTACCTCACTTAGTATGATGTTCTCCAGCTCCATCCATTTGTCTAACAATTTCATGAATTCATTGCTTCTAATGGCCGAATAGTACTCCATTGTGTATATATACCACATTATTTTGTATCCATTCCTCCAGAGAGGGACATCTTGGTTCTTTCCAGCTTCTGGATATTATAAATAAGGCTGTTATGAACATAGTGGAGCATGTATCCTTAATACATGCTGGGGAATCTTCTGGGTTTATGCCCAGGAGTGGTAATGCAGGGTTCCCTGGAAGTATCCTGTCCAGTTTTCTGAGGAACAACCAGACTGATTTCCAGAGTGGTTTTACCAGCTTGCAATCCCACCAGCAGTGGAGGAGTGTTCCTCTTCCTCCACATCCTTGCCAATACCTGCTGTTTCCTGAGTTTTTAATCTTAGCCATTCTGACTGGTGTGAGGTGGCATCTCAGGGTTGTTTTGATTTGCATTTCCCTAATGACTAATGATGTTGAGCATTTCTTTTTTTTAAATTTATCTTTTTCCTTTTTTATTGGATATATTCTATATTTACATTTCATTTCCCTTTTTTTGTTTCCCCACCCTCCTAAGGTCCCACATGCCCTTTTCCCTCCCCCTGCTCCCTCATCCACCCCTTCCCACTAAATAGGGACACAGGTATCACAGGAATTTCATAGACACTGTATGATTCCCACAGCTAAACCACAATCTTGGTGGAAACTGTGTGATATTTACAGGTAAAAGCCTAATGGCTGTCTATTTGAGGAACTCATTGTGAGACTCCTTGGCTGGAGAAAATGCTGAGCTGAATTTCTCATGGCAAGTCTTGCCTGTCTGACTTTTCTTTAACCTGTTTCTTTACTTATGAAATGTTCTTGGCAGCAAGAGCTGTGAGCACCCAGGCTTAAAGTTAACGAGAGTTCATCCTTTGAGCTACAGTACTGGCCATGATTTATCTTCTAGAGATCCATTGCTTTGCCTTTTGATCAGCTATACAGTTATTACCTAAATACATTAAAGAATTAACCTCCCAACAATATATGCATTTGTATGGCTGGGTGGCATTGGCACTCTGACATGGAAAGCATCAGTTAAGTAAAGTTTCAAAGTGAGCCTAAAGAAGTCTCACAAGAAGGAAGCAGATATTAGACAAAGACTACACTAACAATAGACCTAGCGGTATAACTAAGTGTTCTCAAGAACTTTTGAATTACTAACTTATCATTGACTACATCTACTCTGATCAAGGGATGTAGTAATGCTTTGTAGGTGTTCTCTGAAGATCATACCTGATTGATTTTGTATTTCCTTGTGCCAGATACTCATGGTAATCATTCTTTGTAAACACTTCACTGGATACATTTTTTCTTCAGTAATGTAATACCAACTTATGTGTATGAAAGTTACTGCCTCAGAACAGTAAAGTGCATTCAGACTCAACCTACATCTGCTGTGTCTGTCTGTCATTCGCTGGACCTGTACCTTCCTGCATACCAAGGACCCTGATTCCTCCACGGGTCTGTGTTCCGACTGAGTTGGTCCGTGGCAGCTGGTGCCTCTGAACAGGGACATTTGGGCAGGTAATTTTCCTTCTTTTTCTTTCTTTCAAGGTAACAGGCCAGTTCTTGCGAGGGAGCTGCGGTCCCGCCGGTAAAGGCTGACAGGTTAAGTGCAAGTAATCTGATATCATGGGGCAGACCGAATCAAAACAGGATGAATGTTCTTTTCAGTATTTAAGCATATGATGGCTAGCAGTGGGTTAAAAGTTTCAGAAAGTACAACCAGGGAGTTCTTTGAGATACTCCTTAAGCAGTTGGCTTGGGAGAATGCTAATGCTTTGTGTCAAGATATAAGGCCTGTCAGAAAGACAGTAACAATGCAGGACTATATAAAAGTCTGCGCGGATGCCTCACCAGCTGTAGTCCAAGGTATGCCCTACGCTGCAGCTATGAAGGGACAGAAATTCAGCGCCTATGTTAAAAAGACTTATGGTGGAGGAGGGAAAGGAACCTCTGAGCCCACTTGTTTTAAATGTGGGAAATCAGGACATGTGCAAAAGCAATGTTCAGGAAACAATAAGAGGGACTCCAATAGAAGGGGTCTTCCCCCTGGAGTATGCCCTCATTGCCAGAAAGGCAAGCATTGGAAAAAAAAGATTGTAAGTCTAAGTTCCACAATGATGGAACACCCCTTACAGGGGAAAAGAAAGAGGAAAACTCAGACTAACTAAATCAGGGGCAGCCTCTCAGCCCCGAACTTGAAAGAGAGGAAAATACTGTAGTTACATCAGGGAGTCCTCTGAATCCTGAGGATTCTGAATTTACTATATATGATTTGCCTAGAGCTACTCCTGGTAGTGCTGGTTTAGATTTAGCCTCTTGTGAAGATGTAATATTCTCTAGATGGGATGGTGTCTCCTTGGTTTCTACCTCTACCTTGGGAACTCTGCCACAGGGAACTGTAGGGTTAATAATTGGCCGTAGTTCAAATTATAAAAAGAATTTTGAAGTGTTGCCTCATGTGATTAATAGTGATAGCACAGGAGAAATAAAAGTCATGATTAGACCATTAAAAGAAACTATACAAATTCACAAAGGGCAGACAATAGCTTAGCTTCTGCTCCTGCCTTATCTAAACTTACCTAATCCAATCTTAAAGCATGAACGTGGACAAGGAAAGTTTGGCTCTACAGGTGTTGTGGCATGGGTCCAAAATATTGGTATGGAAAGACCTTTTAAAACAGTTAGGGTAAATGGAAAGTTGTTTCAAGGACTCTTGGATACAGGGGCAGATAAGACGTGCATAGCAGGAAAAGATTGGCCTTCATCTTGGCCATGTAAGAGGACTTCTTCCTCTTTGTTATGTTTAGGGATAGCCTCTAATGTGGCTCAGAGTTCACAGTTCCTGAAATGGGAATTAGAAGGAAACACAAGAATGATTGAGCCTTATGTTATTCCTTCTCTCCCCTTTTGTTTGTGGGGAAGAGACATGATGAGTGACATGGATGTGCAATTAGTGACCTTAGATAATCTGAGTGAACAGCATTTTTCATAGGGGCTGCTGAGGGCTTGTTGTATGCAGATAAACTAAGTAGGATATCAGAGCAGCCTGTATGGCTCAATCAGTGGCCCCTGACAGAAGAAAAAATACAAGCTATAGAACAACTTGTGCAAGAACAATTAGAAAAGGGACATCTTGAAGAAAGTAACAGTCCTTGTAATACTCCCATATTTGTAATAAAAAATTCAGGGAAATGGAGATTGCTGCAAGACCTTAGGGCAGTAAATGCTACCATGGAAGACATGGGAGCTTTGCAACCAGGACTGCCCTCTCCAGTGGCAGTTCTAGCAGGAAGGGATGATAGTAATTGATTTGCAAGATTGCTTTTTTACTATAAAATTATATCCCGAGGATTGTAAAAGATTTGCTTTTAGTGTGCCAGCTGTAAATTTGAGAAGGCTATATAGAAAGTATCAGTGGAGAGTGTTGCCTCAAGGAATGAAAAATAGTCCAACATTATGTCAAAGATTTGTGGATCAAGCTTTAATATTAATTAGTGAAAAATATCCTGAGGCTTATATTGTAATAAGGAAGAATTATCCTATACAATTGAACATTTAACCAAATTTGGTTTAGTAATAGCCCCAGATAAGATACAAAAGAATAAACCTTTAAGTTATTTGGGACAGTTGATTTATGATGATTATATTGCCTCACAAAAGGTTTCTATCAGGATAGACAAATTAAAGAATTTAAATGATTTTCAGAAATTATTAGGAAATATTAATTGGATTAGACCTTCTTTGAAAATTATCACAGGAGAATTAAGTCCTTTGTTTCAACTATTACAAGGGGATACTGATCCTAATTCTCCGAGAGTTATGACTCAAGAAGCCATAAAAGCTTTAGCATTGGTGGAAGAAAGTTAAATGATACAAGGGTAAAGCAGATATCTTATGATAAAGAGTGCGACTTGATTATTTTTAAAACACCTTACACTCCCACTGGATGCTTATGGCAGGATGGTGTGCTGGAATGGATACATTTAACTCATGTGCAACAGAAAATGTTGGCTTCTTATCCATATATGTGCTCATTATTAATTAATAAAGGAAGAGTGAGACCCAGGGAATTATTTGGAAAAGAAATGCATAATATTATATTACCATATAATAAAAGGCAATTTGAAATATTATTAGTAGAAGATGATGATTGGGAAATTGCATTGCAAGGTTATACAGGACAAATTAAATATCACTATCCTAAACATCCTTTAATTGAATTTTATAAGGAAACGAAATAATTTTCTCAAATAAGTGTTCTTCACAACCTCTGGAGTCGGCCTTATGTATTTTCACAGATGGCTCCTCTAATGGGAGGTCTGTGATCTATGTGCCAGGACAAAAGCCTCTGATAAAGGAAGGTGTGCAGACTTCTGCTCAGCAAGCAGAGATAAGAGCAGTTCTACTTGCTTTTCAAAATTTTACAGAAAAATTTAATCTTTATATAGACTCAAAATATGTGGTCACTGTGTTTCCAGCCATAGAAACAGCCTTACATTCAGGGCACTCTCAAATTTTAAATATATTACAGCAATTGCAAAATAAGATTAGAGAAAGAACAGAAAAATTTTATATAGGACATATACGGGGTCATTCTAATTTACCAGGCCCTCTTAGTAAAGGAAATTATATGGCTGATGCGTTAACTAGAGGAACAATCATGAGTGTATTAAAGGCAAAAAATAGTCATGAGCGCCAGGCATGGTGGCACATGCCTGCAATCCCAGCACTTGGGAGGCAGAGGCAGGCGGATTTCTGAGTTCAAGGCCAGCCTGGTCTACAGAGTGAGTTCTAGGACAGCCAGGACTACACAGAGAAACCCAGTCTTAAAAAAAACAAACAAAAAAAAATAGTCATGAGCTACATCATCAAAATGCTCTTGCTTTAAGAAGGATGTTTCATATTACTAGAGAACAAGCCAGACAAATAGTCAAGGATTGTGGTAATTGTCCTCAAGTTTACCATCTACAAAAAATGGGGGTAAATCCCCGAGGCCTTAAAGCATTAGCTTTATGGCAAATGGACGTTACACACATCCCGGAATTGAAAATTGGCTTATGTTCATGTGACAGTGGATATTTATTCTCATGTGCTGTTTGCCTCTGCTAGAAGTGGAGAAGCTGTGAAAGATGTAATTCAACATCTCATACAAAACTTCATTATGATGGGAAAGCCATTAAGGATTAAGATAGATAATGCTCCAGCTTATACATCTAAGGCTTTTGCCTCCTTTCTGCGAGCATGGGATATACACCATACCACAGGAATACCATATAATCCTCAAGGACAGGCAATAATTGAAAGATCTCACCAAACTTTGAAAAATCAGATGGAATGCCTCAGGGCTGCTAATAAATATTTTTCTCCCCATCACCTTTTGAATCATGGTCTTTTTGTGATAAATCATTTAAATACTGATGAACAAGGAAACTCCCCTGCTTTGAAACATTGGGGAGAAATAAAAGGAGAACAACTTCCACAAGTAATATAAAAAGATCTATTAACTGGATCCTAGAAAGGACCGGACGCTTTAACTTCCTCCGAGAGAGGATATGCTGTGTTTTTCCACGGGATACAGAAAGCCCAATCTGGATCTCAGATAGACTCATCCAACCATTTTCACCAAAGAGCCTCTATCGAGAAATCAGAAGAGAAAGTGGAGACTGAAAGAGAAGATGCTGAAAAAGATGATGGGGCTTGATCTCCCTGCTCAACGGGTGTCCTCAATTGTTCCAAATGTATTTTGACTAATTGTATTGATCACCAGCTCACTAAATCTTATTCACGCATTTTGATATTATGAAGACCTTCCTACGGGATGGTTCCTGTAGATTTGAAAGATGATGCTTGGTTTGGTTTGACAATGCGGCTTTACAGGTAGTTACAAGAATTAATGAGCTTATTAGGCCAAAGCGTTTTGTAGCAGCTTTGATGTTAGGTATCAGTGCTTTAAAAGCTATTGTGACTTCACTTACAGTTTCATCAGTTGCTTTAGTCTCAGAAATGAAGACTGCATACTTCGTTAATAATTTAAATAAGAAAGTTTCCTTGGCACTGGTAAAACAAGAAGTTATAGATAAAAAATTAGAAGCAAAGCTTGATGCTTTAGAAGATGTAGTTCTGGAGTTAGGACAAGAAATAGAAAATATTAAGGTTCAGATTTCCACCAGATGTCATGCCAGCTTTCGATACATATGTGTAACGCCATTAATCTATGATGAGCAACATAATTGGACTCTTACTAAAGACCATTTGTTGGGAATTTGGAAAGATAATGATATTTCTCATGATATGGCTCAACTAAAAACTCAAATTTCAGCTATTAGCAAAGCACATGATGGATCAGTTAACTTGTAGGATTTGGCTCAGTCTTTTAGTTCTGGTTTGAAATCTCTAAACCCTATAAGTTGGATACATTGGATTATTGTTGCTGCCATGGCTGCAGGAGCAATTTTTCTTCTTCTTCTTATCTTTCCACTAATTTTCAAACTAGTCTCTTCCTCCATTTCTGCTGCCAAAAGAGATATTCATGAGCTCAAGTAAAAAATAAAAAAGCGGGAGATATCACACGAATCTCGTAGACACTGTATAATTTCCACAGCTAAACCACAATCTCGGTGGAAACTGTGTGATATTTATAGGTAAAAGCCTAATGGCTGTCTATTTGAGGAATTTGTTGTGAGACTCCTTGGCCGGAGAAAATGCTGAGCTGAATTTCTCATGGCAAGTCTTGCCTATCTGACTTTTTTTTAACTTTTTTCTTTACTTATGAAATGTTCTTGGCAGCAAGAGCTGTGAGCACCCAGGCTTAAAGTTAACGAGAGTTCATCCTTTGAGCTACAGCACTGGCCATGATTTATCTTCTAGAGATCCATTGCTTTGCCTTTTGATCAGCTATACAGTTATTACCTAAATATATTAAAGAATTAACCTCCCAACAATATATGCATTTGTATGGCTGGGTGGCCTTGGCACTCTGACATGGAAAGCATCAGTTAAGTAGTTTCAAAGTGAGCCTAAAGAAGTCTCACAAGAAGGAAGCAGATATTAGACAAAGACTACACTTACAATAGACCTAGCGGTATAACTAAGTGTTATACCGGACCTGTACCTTCCTGCATACCAAAGACCCTGATTCCCCCACGGGTGTGTGTTCTGACTGAGTCGGTCTGTGGCACACAGGGAAACCTATTATAGCTTTGGACCAATTGGATTTAGCAGATTTATATAGAACATTTCATTCCCTTATTAATTCTTGACCTTAGAGTTCTATACATGCTTTTATTATATTTAGGTATGGGCCTTGAATTCCTGATCTTTGCAATACTTCTAACATGAAGGGGTGTTGTATTTTGTCAAATGCTTTCTTAGCATCTAACGTGATGATCATGTAATTACTTTCTTTGAGTTTGTTTATATAGTGGATTATGTTGATGGATTTTCATATATTGAACCAAACTTGCATCCCTGCTATTAAGCCAACTTGGTCATGGTGGATGATAGTTTTGATGTTTTCTTGGAGCTGTTTTTTGAGAACTGTATTAAGTATATTTGCATTGATATTCATAAGTGAAATTGGTCTGAAGTTCTCATTTTCATTGTTTTTTATTGTTTAGGTGTCATTGCAAATGTGACTTCATAGAATGAATTAGGTAACCTTCTTTGTTTGTATTTTATGGAATAGTTTGCGAAATATTTGTGTTATGTATGGTAGAATTATGTACTAAAGCCACCTGGCCATGGGCTTTTTTTTGAGTGGAAGCTATTAATGATGTTTTCTGTTTCCTTAGGGGATATGGTCCTGTTTAGATAGTTTAACTGGTCTTGAATTAATTTGGTATGTGATATCTGTCTAGAAAATCGTCCATTTCATCTAGATTCTCCAGTTTTGTTGAATATAGGTTCTTGTAGTCAGATCTGATTTTTAAATTTCCTCAGTTTCTGTTTGTTCTGTCTCTCTTTTCATTTCTTAATTTGTTGACTTGGAAACTGTATCTGGGCCCTTAATTACTTTGCATAGGGGTTTATCTATCCTGTTGATTTTCTTTAAAAACAGTTTTTAGTTCGTTGATTCTTCCTATAGTTCTTTTTGTTTCTATTTGTTTGATTTTGGCCCCAATTTTGATTGTTTCCTGTCTTCTATTCCTGTTAAGTGTGTTTGCTTCTCTTTGTCTTAGATCTCTCAGGTGTACTGTCACATTGCTACTGTAGGATCTCTCCAATTTCTTTACCAGGACACTTAGTACTATGAATTTTCCTCTTAGTACTGCTTTCATTGTGTGCCATAGATTTGCGTATGCTGTGTCTTCATTTTTAATGAATTCCTGGAATTCTTGGGGGCCCCAGCCAGGCATGGGATCTGTGCCCTGAAGGAGGACCCTGCATTCCCTGCAGCCTCTGCCATCTTCCTGGCTGTTTCGATCTAGCAGGTGGAACCAGATACCCGAGATATCCCGAGTTTAAGACCTCTGGGGACTCAGGCCACCTCTCAGCAATCTGTGAGCAGGAGCCCCACAGGGCAGGGGTTCAGGTGTCCCAGTCGTGGGGAAATAGCCTTACGAGCCCACAGGATGTTCAAGCACCAGCTAGTAAACTACAGGACCAATTAACACCAGATATAACCAGATGGCAAAAGGCAAATATAAGATCGTTACTAACAGAAATCAAGGCAATATGGCAACATCCGAACCTAGTTCCCTGACAGCAATAAACCTAGGATACCCCAACACACCAGAAAAACAAGACTAAGATCTAAAATCACTGGTCAGGATGCTGATAGAGGGACACATAGATAAATCTCTTAATGTAATACAGGAGAAAATGGATCAAAAGCTAGAAGCCCTCACAAGGCAAACACAAAAATCCCATAAAGAAATTCAGGAGAATATGGATCAAAAAGTGGAAGCCAATAAGGAGGAAATACAAAAATCACTTAAAGAAATAGAAGAGAACGTGGGTCAACAAGTAGAAGTCATAAAAGAGGAAACACAATAATCCCTTAAAGAATTACTTGAAAACACAAACAAGCAATAGAAAGATCTGAGCAAAACCATCCAGACTCTAAAAACAGAAGAAGAAACAACTAAGAAATCGCAAAGGGCGACAATGATGGAGATAGAAAACCTTGGGAAGAAATCAGAAGTCATAGATGCAAACATCAATAGAATACAAGAGATAGAAGACAGAATCTCAGATGCAGAAGACACCATAGGAACCATGGATTCAACAATTAAATAAAATGCAAAATGCAAAAAGCTGGTAACCCAAAATATTCAGGAAATCCAAGACACAATGAGAAGACCAAACCTAAGTATTATACATGTAGATGAGAGTAAAGATCTACCACTTAAAGGGCCAGCAAATATCTTCTACAAAATTATGGAAGAAAACTTCCCCAACCTAAAGAGAGAGATGCCAATGAATATACAAGAAGCCTACAGAACTCCAAACAGACTGGACCAGAACAGAAATACCTCCCATCACATAATAATCAAAACCCCAAATGTACTAAACAAAGAATGAATATTAAAGGCAGCAAGAGAAAAAGGCCAAGTAACATATAAAGGAAGACCTATCAGAATTACACCAGATTTCACACCTGAGACCATGAAAGCTAGAAGATCCTGGGCAGATCTCATTCAGACTCTAAGAGACCACAAATTTCAGCCAAAACTACTATAACCAGCAAAACTCTCAATTGCCATAGATGGGGAAACCAAGATATTCCATGACAAAACCAAATTTTGCACAATATCTATCCACAAAGCCAGCCCTACAAAGGATAATAGGGGAAAAACACCAACTCAAGGGTGGAAACCACAAGCCAGAAGAAGCAAGAAAGAAACCCCTTTCATCAAACACAAAAGAAGATAAACACTCAAATATAAAAATTAATGCCCAAAATGTCAGGAAGTAATAATTACTATTCCTTAATATCTTTTAACATCAATGGACTAAATCCCCCAATAAAAAGACACAGACAGACTGGAAACAGAAACAGGACCCTACATTTTGCTGCATACAGGAAACACATCTCAGTGTCAAAGACAAACACTACCTTAAAGTAAAAGGCTGGAAGACAATTTTACAAGCAAATGGTCTCAGGAAACAAGCTGGAATAGCCATTCTAATATCAGATAAAATTGACTTTCAACCTAAAGTCATCAAAAGAGACACGGAAGGTCACTTCCTGCTGGTCAAAGGGAAAATCCACCAAGAAGAATTTTCAATACTGAACATCTATGCTCCAAATGCAAGGGCACCCTCATTCGTAAAAGAAACTTTACCAAAGCTTAAAGCACACATTGCACCTAACACAATAATTGTAAGCGATTTCAACACTCCACTCTCCACAATGGACCGATCAAGACCAGAAACTCTATAGGGACACATTGAAACTAATTGAAGCTTTGGTCCAATTGGATTTAACACACACACACACACACACACACACACACACACACACATATACACATATATATATATATATAAACATTTCATCCTAAAGCAAAAGAATATACCTTTTTCTCAGAACTGCATGGAACCTTCTCAAAAATTGATCATATAATTGGTCACAAGATGACCTCAACAAATATAAAAAGATCAAACTAATCACATGCCTCCTATTGGATCACTATGGAGTAAAAGTGGTCTTCAATTGAAAGAAGAACAACAGAAAGCCCACATACATATGGAAACTGAACAATACTCTACTCGATGACACCCTGGTCAAGGAAGAAATAAAGAACTCAAAGACTTATTAGAATTTAATGAAAATGAAGGTATGACATACCCAAATCTATGGGACACAATTAAAGCAGTGCTAAGAGGAAAACTCATAACCCTGAGTGCCTCCAAAAAGAAACTGGAGAGAGCATACACTAGCAACTTAACAACACACCTGAAGGCCCTGGAAGAAAAAGAAGCTAAATCACCCAGGAGGATTAGAAGACAGGAAATCATCAAACTCAGGGCTGAAGTCAATCAAGTAGGAAGAAAGAGAACCATAAAAAAATCAACAAAACCAGGAGCTGGTTCTATGAGAAAATAAACAAGATAGATAAACCCTTAGCCAGACTAACCAAAGGGCACAGATACAGTATCCAAATTAGCAAAATTAGAAATGAAAAGGGGGATATAACAACAGAAACTGAGGAAATTCAAAAAAATCATCAGATCCTACTACAAAAGCCTATACTCAACACAACTGGAGAATCTGGAGGAAATGGACAATTTCCTAGACAGATACCAAATACCACAAATAAATCAGGATCAATTAGATCTGCAAAGCAGTCCCATAACCCATAGTGAAATAGGAGTTATAGAAAGACTCCCAACCAAAAAAGTACAGGACCAGATGGTTTTAGCGCATAATTCTATCAGACCTTCAAAGAAGACCTAACACTAATACTCTTCAAACTATTCCACAAAATAGAAACAGAAGGAACACTGCCCAACAAGTTCTAAGCAGCTACAATTACACTGATACCAAAAAAACACAAAGATCCTACAAAGAAAGAGAACTAATGGCCAATTTCCCTTATGAATATTGAAGTAAAATTACTGAATGAAATTCTTGCCAACTGAATCCAAGAACACATCAAAATGACCATTCACCATGATCAAGTAGGCTTTATCCCAGGGATGCAGGGCTCGTTCAATATACGGAAATCCATCATTGTAATTCACTACATAAACAAACTAAAAGAAGAAAAACACATGGTCATCTCATTAGATGTTGAAAAAGGATTTGACAAAATTCAGCATCCTTTCATGCTAAAAGTCCTGGAAAGAATAGAAATTCAAGGCCCATACCTAAACATAGTAAAAACAATATACAGCAAACCAGTAGCCAACATCAAACTAAATGGAGAGAGACTTGAAGCAATCCCACTAAAATCAGGGACTAGACAAGGCTGTCCTCTCTTTCCATATCTTTTCAATATAGTACTTGATGTTCTAGTGAGAGCAATTAGACAACATAAGGAAGTCAAAGGGATACAAATTGGAAAGGAAAAAGTCAAACTATCACTATTTGCAGATGATATGATAGTATATGCAAGTGACCCAAAAAAAGTCCAACAGAGAACTTCTACAGCTGATAAACAACTTCAGCAAAGTGTCTGGTTATAAAATCAATTCAAGCCTCTCGCCACCAGGCAGGCCCAGCGGGTCCTGCCTATGCTCTGCTGCACTTCCCCGCGACCTCAGGCCATGCACCCAGGCAGCTGGAGGCAGCCAGCTCCCAGTACCCTGGACCAGCAATAACGGCAGGCCTCCATATTGCAACCAGGACACAGCTGGAGAGGCGAAGGTAGACAGATTCCATCTGGGGCTAGCGCGGGGGGGGGGGATCTGCTAGGCTCTCGCCACCAGGCTGGCCCAGAGGTGCCCGCCAAGGCTCTGCTGCACTTCCGCGCACTTCCCCGCGACCTCAGGCCGTGCACCAAGGCAGTGGGTGGCAGCCAGCTCGTGATCCCTTTGAGCAGCAGTCATGCATAAGCACCAGTAGAGAAACAACAGGTGACCCCAGCCTCACGGGAGATTCAAACACCAGCCAGTAACAACAAGGCCAACTAACACCAGAAATAACCAGATGGCAAAAGGAAAACGAAGGAACGTCACTAACAGAAATCAAGGCAACATGACAGCATCTGAACCCAGTTCGCCAACAACAGGAAGCCCTGGATACCCCAAAACACCAGAAAAACAAGACTTGGATATAAAATCACTGGTCAGGATGCTGGTAGCTGAACACATAGAAAAATCTCGTAAAGAAATAGAGGAGAAAATGGATCAAAAGTTAGAAGCCTTTACAAGGCAAATACAAAAATCACTTCAAGAAATGCAGGAGAAGATGGAACAAAAAGAAGAAGACAATAAGGAAGAAAGACAAAAATCACTTAAAGAAATACAGAAGAATGTGGGCCAATAAGTAGAAGCTATGAAAGAGGAAACACAAAAATCTATTAAAGAAATACACAAAAACACAATCAAGCAAGCAAAAGATCTGAGTATATCCATCAAGGTACTAAAAACAGAAGGAGAAACAACTAAGAAATCGCAGAGGGAGACAACATTGGAGATAGAAAACCTTGGGAAGAAATCAGGGGCCATAGATGCAAATATCTACAATAGAATACAAGACATAGAAGACAGAATCTCAGAAGCCGAAGATACCATAGGAACCATTGATTCAACAGTCAAAGAAAATACTAAATGCAAAAAGGTTGTAACCCAAAACATCCAGGAAATCCAGGACACAATGAGAAGACCAAACCTAAGGCTTATAGGTATAGACGAGAATGAAGATTTACAAGTTAAAGGGCCAGCAAATATCTTCTACAAAATTATGGAAGAAAACTTCCCCAACCTAAAGAGAGATATACCCATGAATATACAAGAAGCATATAGAACCCCAAACAGACTGGATCAGAACAGAAATATGTCCTGTCACATAATAATAAAAACTCCAAATGTACTAAACAAAGAAAGAATATTAAAAGCAGCAAGAGAAAAAGGCCAAGTAACTTATAAAGGAAGACCTATCAGAATAACACCAGACTTCTCACCTGAGACCATGAAAGCTAGAAGACCCTGGGCAGATATAATGCAAACTCTAAGAGAACACAAACTTCAGCCAAAACTACTTTACCCAGCAAAGCTCTCAATTGCCATAGATGGAGACATCAAGGTATTCCATGACAAAACCAAATTTGCACGATATCTTTCCACAAATCCAGCCCTACAAAAGATAATAGGGGGAAAACACCAAGACAAGGACCGAAACGACACCCGGGAAGAAGCAAGATAGAAACCTCCTCTCATCAAACCCAAAAGAAGATAACCTCTCTAATATAAAAAATAAATTAATAAAATAAATAAATATAATTTCAAAAATGTTTGGAAGTAATAATTACTATTCCTTAATATCTCTTAACATCAATGGACTCAATTCCCCAATAAAAAGACATAGATTAACAGACTGGATACAGAAACAGGACCCTACATTTTGCTGCATACAGGAAACACATCTCAGTGTTAAAGACAAACACTGCCTTAGAGTAAAAGGCTGGAAGACAATTTTACAAGCAAATGGTCTCAGGAAACAAGCTGGAGTAGCCATTCTAATATCAGATAAAATTGACTTCCAACCTAAAATCATCAAAAGAGACTCAGAAGGTCACTTCTTTCTGGCCAAAGGGAAAATCCACCAAGAAGAGCTCTCAATACTGAACATCTATGCTCCAAATGCAAGGGCAACCTCATTCATAAAAGAAACCTTACTAAAGCTTAAAGCACACATTACACCTAACACAATAATTGTGGGTGACTTCAACACTCCACTCTCCTCAATGGACCAATCAGGAAAGCAGAAACTAAACAGGGACACAGTGAAACTAATTGAAACGCTGGACCAATTGGATTTAACATATATATATATATATATATATATATATATATATATATATATATATGTGTGTGTGTGTGTGTGTGTGTGTGTGTGTGTGTATGTATGTATATATATGTATGTGTATATATATGTATGTATATATATGTATGTATAAATATGTATATATACATACATATATATGTGTATATATATATATATATATATATATATATATATATATATAACATTTCATCCTAAAGCTAAAGAATATACCTTTTTTCTCAGCACTGCATGGTACCTTCTCCAAAATAGACCATATAATTGGTCACAAGACAGATGTTAACAAATACAAGAAGATCGAGCTAATCCCATGCCTCCTATCAGATCACCATGGAGTAAGAGATGTCTTCAATAGCAACAAAAACAATATAAAGCACACACACACATGGAAACTGAACAATACTCAATGACACCTTGGTCAAGGAAGAAATAAAAAAAGAAATCAAAGACTTTTTAGAATTCAATGAAAATGAAGGTACAACCTACCCAAATCTATGGGACACAATGAAAGCAGTGCTAAGAGGAAAACTCATAGCTCTAAGTGCATCCAAAATGAACTGGAGAGAGCATACACTAGCAGCTTAATAGTACACCTTAAAGCCCTGGAAGAAAAAAAAGTTAATTCACCCAGGAAGAGTAGAAGACAAGAAATCATCAAACTCAGGGCTGAAATCAATCAAATAGAAACAAAGAGAACCATACAAAGAATCAACAAGACCAGGAGCTGGTTCTTTGAGAAAATCAACAAGATAGATAAACCCTTAGCCAGACTAACCAAAGGACACAGAGACAGTATACAAATTAGCAAAATTAGAAATGAAAAGGGAGACATAACAACAGAAACTGAGGAAATTCAAAAGATCATCAGATCCTACTACAAAGGTCTATACTCAAAACAACTGGAGAACCTGGAGGAAATGGACAATTTCCTAGACAGATATCAAATACCAAAATTAAATCAGCATCAAGTGGATCAGCTAAATAGTCCCATAACCCCTAAAGAAATAGAAGGGGTTATAGAAAGCCTCCCAACCAAAAAAAGTACGGGACCAGAGGGTTTTAGTGCAGAATTCTACCAGACCTTCAAAGAAGACTTAACACCAATACTTTTCAAACTATTCCACAAAATAGAGACAGAAGGAACACTGCCCAACTCATTCTTCAAAGCCACAATTACGCTAATACCTAAACCACAAAAAGATTCAACAAAGAAAGAGAACTACAGGCCAATTTCTCTTATGAATATAGATGCAAAAATACTAAATAAAATTCTTGCTCTTGAATCCAAGAGCACATCAAAATGATCATCCACCATGATCAAGTGGGCTTCATCCAAGGGATGCAGGGATGGTTCAATATACATAAATCCATCAATGTAATCCACTACATAAACAAACTAAAAGAAAAAAACCACATGGTCATCTCATTAGATGCTGAAAAAGCATTCTACAAAATTCAGCATCCTTTCATGCTAAAAGCCTTGGAAAGAGCAGGAATTCAAGGCCCATACCTAAACATAGTAAAAGCAATCTACAGCAAACCAGTAGCCAACATCAAAATAAATGGAGAGAAACTTGAAGCATTCCCACTAAAATCAGGGACTAGACAAGGCTGCCCTCTCGCTCCATATCTTTTCAATATAGTACTTGAAGTTCTAGCAAGAGCAATTAGACAACATAAGGAAGTCAAAGGGATACAAATTGGAAAGGAAGAAGTGAAATTATCATTATTTGCAGACGATATGATAGTTTAACTAAGCGATCCATAAAACTCCACCAGAGAACTTCTACAGCTGATAAACAACTTCAGCAAAGTGGCAGGTTGTAAAATTAACTCAAGCAAGTCAGTGGCCTTCTTGTACTCAAAGGACAAGCAGGCAGAGAAAGAAATTAGGGAAATAACACCCTTCACAATAGCCACAAACAACATAAAGTATCTTGGTGTAACTCTAACCAAACAAGCGAAAGATCTGTACAACAGGAACTTCAAGTCCTTGAAGAAAGAAATCGAAGAAGACCTCAGAAGATGGAAAAATATTTCTTGCTCCTGGATTGGCAGGATCAATATAGTAAAAATGGCCATCTTGCCAAAAGCAATATACAGATTCAATGCGATCCCCATCAAAATCCCAACTCAATTCTTCATAGATCTAGAAAGAGCAATTCTCAAATTCATCTGGAGCAACAAAAAACCCAGGATAGCTAAAACTATTCTCAACAATAAAAGGACTTCTGGGGGAATCAATATCCCTGACCTCAAGCAGTACTACAGAGCAATTGTGTTAAAAACTGCATGGTATTGGTATAGCAACAGGCAAGCACATCAATGGAACAGGATTGAAGACTCAGAAATTAACCCACAGACTTATGGTCACTTGATCTTTGATAAAGGAGCTACAACCATCCGGTGGAATAAAGATAGCCTTTTCAACAAATGGTGCTGTTTCAACTGGAGGTCAACATGCAGAAGAATGCAAATTTACCCACTCTTATCTCTTTGCACTAAGATCAACTCCAAGTGGATCAAGGACCTCCACATAAAACCAGACACACTGAAACTATTAGAAAAGAAACTTGGGAAGACCCTGGAGGTCTTGGGCACAGGGGAAAAGTTCCTGAACAGAACACCAATAGCTTATGCGCTAAGATCAAGAATCGACAAATGGGACCTCATAAAATTACAAAGTTTCTGCAAAGCAAAGGACACTGTCAGAAGGACAAAACGGCAACCAACAAAATGGGAAAAGATCTTCACCAACTCCACATCTGACAGAGGGCTAATATCCAATATATACAAAGAACTCAAGAAGTTAGACCACAAAGAACCAAATAACCCTATCAAAAAATGGGGCACAGAGCTAAACAAAGAATTTTCACCAGAAGAAATCCGGATGGCCGAGAAACACCTTAAAAGATGTTCAACATCATTAGTCATCAGCGAAATGCAAATCAAAACAACCCTGAGATTCCACCTCCCACCAGTCAGAATGGCTAAGATTAAAAACTCAAGAGACAACAAGTGCTGGCGAGGATGTGGAGAAAGAAGAACACTCCTCCACTGTTGGTGGGATTGCAAAATGGTAAAACCGCTCTGGAAATCAGTTTGGTGGTTCCTCAGAAAATTGGGCATGTCACTTCCAGAGGACCCTGGCATACCACTCCTGGGCATATACCCAGAGGATTCCCCTACATGCAATAAGGAAACATGCTCCACTATGTTTATAGCAGCCTTGTTTATAATAGCCAGAAATTGGAAGGAGCCCAAATATCCCTCAAAGGAGGAATGGATACAGAAAATGTGGTATATTTATACAATGGAATACTACTCAGCAATTAAAAATAACGAATTCATGCAATTTGTAGGTAAATGGTTAGACCTGGAAAATATCATCCTGAGTGAATTAACCCAATCACAAAAGAATGCACATGAAATGCAATCACTGATAAGTAGATATTAATGAGCCCAGAAGCCCTAAATACTCAAGGCACAAATAGCAAGTCAAATGATTCCCAAGAAGAAGAAAGGAGAGGACCCTGGGCCTGTAAAGATTGCATCCAGTTTAGTAAAGAAACCGAGGGGGGAGGGGGAATTATTGGGGAACAGATGGGGGGGAGAGGAACTATGGGAACTATGGTGGGTGGGAACTGGGAAAGGGGAAAGCCTTTGGAATGTAAACATAGAATATTAAAAATAAAAATAAAAAACTTAGATAATAAAATAGTATTACTAATTGTTCTGTTTTTAAATGGGCTTAAAATATATGTGATGTATATATGTGCATATATATATATATATATATGTACATATATAGCATATGTTCAGATATAAAAGGAAGGTATTATTTATATTCCTCTCCAGGATTCCCTAAATACATTTCCTATAACGAATAGATTGCTTTTGTAAGAATAAGACAATACAGGGCCTTGAAAATAAGAGATACTTAATCCAATCTGTTCTCATCTTCCTTCTGGAGTTTTGCCTTCCCTTTAGCTAAGGAAAAATAACTGAAAATCTACTTCTGTGTTATATCCCCAATATAAATGTCTATTTGTTTCATCCCCAAGAATAGAGATTCGAGTTGTATGGTATTTGATTTAAAATAATTTATTTAAAACAAGGTTTTCAATAAAAAGATATTCTGAATTGAAAAAAAAAAGATCATCAGATCCTACTACAAAGGTCTATACTCAAAACAACTGGAGAATCTAGAGGAAATGGACAATTTCCTAGACAGATACCAAATACCAAAATTAAATCAGCATCAAATAGATCAACTAAATAGTCCCATAACCCCTAAAGAAATAGAAGGGGTTATAGAAAGCCTCCCAACCAAGAAAAGTACAGGGCCAGATGGTTTTAGTGCAGAATTCTACCAGACCTTCAAAGAAGACTTAACACCAATGCTTTTCAAACTATTCCACAAAATAGAGACAGAAGGAATACTGCCCAACTAATTCTTTGAAGCCACAATTACGCTAATACCTAAACCACAAAAAGATCCAACAAAGAAAGAGAACTACAGGCCAATTTCTCTTATGAATATCGATGCAAAAATACTAAATAAAATTCTTGCCAACAGAATCCAAAAGCACATCAAAACGATCATTCACCATGGTCAAGTAGGCTTCATCTCAGTGATGCAGGGATGGTTCATTATACGGAAATCCATCAATGTAATCCACTACATAAACAAACTGAAAGAAAAAAACCACATGGTCATCTCATTAGATGCTGAAAAAGCATTCGACAAAATTCAGCATCCTTTCATGCTAAAAGTCTTGGAAAGAGCAGGAATTCAAGGCCCATACCTAAACATAGTAAAAGCAACCTACAGCAAACCAGTAGCCAACATCAAAATAAATGGAGAGAAACTTGAAGCAATCCCACTAAAATCAGGGACTAGACAAGGCTGCCCTCTCTCTCCATATCTTTTCAATATAGTACTTGAAGTTCTAGCAAGAGCAATTAGACAACATAAGCAAGTCAAAGGGATACAAATTGGAAAGGAAGAAGTCAAACTATCATTATTTGCAGATGATAAGATAGTTTACCTAAGTGACACAAAAATCTCCACCAGGGAACTTCTACAGCTGATAAACAACTTCAGCAAAGTGGCTGGTTATAAAATTAACTCAAGCAAATCAGTCGCCTTCAAAGGACAAGCAGGCTGAGAAAGAAGTTAGGGAAATAACACCCTTCACAATAGCCACAAACAACATAAAGTACCTTGGTGTAACTCTAACCAAACAAGCGAAAGATCTGTATGAGAGGAACTTCAAGTCCTTGAAGAAAGAAATCAAAGAAGACCTCAGAAGATGGAAAATTATTTCTTGCTCCTGGATTGGCAGGATCAATATAGTAAAAATGGCCATCTTGCCAAAAGCAATATACAGATTCAATGCGATCCCCATCAAAATCCCAACTCAATTCTTTATAGATCTAGAAAGAGCAATTCTAAAATTCATCTGGTGCAACAAAAAACCCAGGATAGCTAAAACTATTCTCAACAATAAAAGGACTTCTGGGGGAATCAATATCCCTGACCTTAAACAGTACTACAGAGCAATTGTGTTAAAAACTGCATGGTATTGGTACAGCAACAGGCAAGCAGATCACTGGAATAGGATTAAAGACCCAGAAATTAACCCACAGACTTATGGTCACTTGATCTTTGATAAAGGAGCCACAACCATCCAGTGGAATAGAGATAGCCTCTTCAACAAATGGTGATGGTTCAACTCGAGGTCAACATGCAGAAGAATGTGAATTGACCCACTCTTATCTCTTTGCACTAAGATCAACTCCAATTGGATCAAGGACCTCCAGATAAAACCAGACACACTGAAACTATTAGAAAGGAAACTTGGGAAGACCCTGGAGGACATAGGCACAGGGGGAAAGTTCCTGAACAGAAAACCAATAGCTTACACACTAAAATCAAGAATTGACAAATGGGACCTCATAAAATTACAAAGTTTCTGCAAGGGAAAGTACACTGTCAGAAGGACAAAATGACAACCAACAAAGTGGGCAAAGATCTTCACCAACCCCACATCCAACAGAGGGCTAATATTCAATATATACAAAGAACTCAAGAAGTTAGATCCCAAAGAACCAAATAACCATATCAAAAAAATGGGGTACAGAGCTAAACAAAGAATTTTCACCAGAAGAAAATCAGATGGGCGAGAACACCTTAAAAGATGTTCAACATCATTAGTCATTAGGGAAATGCTAATCAAAACAACCTTGAGATTACACCTCACACCAGTCATAATGGCTAAGATTAAAAACTCAGGAGACAACAAGTGCTGGCGAGGATGTGGTGAAAGAGGAACACTCCTCCACTGTTGGTGGGATTGCAAAATGGTAAAACCGCTCTGGAAATCAGTTTGGTGGTTCCTCAGAAAATTGGGCATGTCACTTCCAGAGGACCCTGGCATACCACTCCTGGGCATATACCCAGAGGATTCCCCTGCATACAATAAAGACACATGCTCCACTATGTTTATAGCAGCCTTGTTTATAATAGCCAGAAATTGGAAGGAGCCCAAATATCCCTCAAAGGAGGAATGGATACAGAAAATGTGGTATATATCTATACAATGGAATACTATTCAGCAATTAAAAATAATGAATTCATGCAATTTGTAGGTAAATGGTTAGACCTGGAAAATATCATCCTGAGTGAGCTAACCCAATCACAAAAGAATACACATGAAATGCAATCACTTATAAGTGGATATTAATGAGCCCAGAAGCCCTAAATACTCAAGGCACAATTAGCAAGTCAAATGATTCCCAAGAAGAAGAAAGGAGAGGACCCTGGGCCTATATTGATTGGATCCAGTTTTGTAGATAAATCGTGGGGGGAGGGGAAATGATTGGGGAATAGTTGGGGGGGACAGGTCTCATGGGACATAAGGAGTGGGGGAACTGGGAAAGGGGAAAGCCTTTGGAATGTAAACATAGAATATAGAAAATAAAAATTTAAAAAAAATTTAAAATTTATTTTTATTATTTTATGTCTATATGTGTTTAGCTTTAAAGTATGTCTGTGTGTCATACATGTGCCTGGTGTCCACAGAGGCCAGAAGAAAGTGTTGGGTCCCCTGGAGCTGGGGTTATAGATGGTGGTTAGTTGCCATGTGAGTGTTGAGAATCAAATGGAGATTTTTGTTTGTTTGTTCGTTTGTTTTATTTTGTTTTTCTGGTAGAGTAGCCAATGTTCTTAACCATTGAGCCCCTAAATTGTTTGTTTTAAATAACATTTTGTACTTTGAAAATAAGATTATTTTGACCACTGTAAAATGGACTCAAATATATGCTGATGTACTGTTGCTCTCTTATGGGCTTATTGCTCTCCTCTTATGGGCTTATTGCTCTCTTATGGGCTTATTGCTCTCTCATGGGCTGTATTTTGTACACCCTGAAAAGTGAACTGTGCAGGATAGGGCTGATGTGAATGAGCAGGAACGGGAGAAGAGAACCCCCCCTTCAATTCCATTTCTCCTGGAAGAGAATAAAATCAGAAATTGCTTTAAAAAATGAATTCAAGCAATTCAGTAGACTTCCTGTACTCAAAAGACAAGCAGGGTGAGAAAGAAATTAGGGAAACAACACCCTTCACAATAGCCACAAACAATATAAAGTATCTTGGCGTGACTTTAACCAAACAAGTGAAAGAACTGTATGACAGGAACTTCAAGTCCTTGAAGAAAGAAATTGAAGAAGACTTCAGAAGATGGAAAAATATTTCATGCTCTTGGATTGGCCAGATCAATATAGTAAAAATGGCCATCTTGCCAAGAGCAATCTACAGATTCAATGCAATCCCCATCAGAATCCCAAATCAATACTTCATAGATCTAGAACGAACAATTCTCTAATTCATCTGGAGTAACAAAAAACCCAGGATAGCTAAAAGTATTCTCAACAATAAAAGGACTTCTGGGGGAATCAATATCCTTGACCTCAAGCAGTGCTACAGAATAATTGTTCTAAGAACTGCAGGTTATTGGTACAGCGACAGGCAAGTAGATCAGTGGAATATAATTGAAGACCCAGAAATGAACCCACCGAGTTATGGTCAATTGATCTTTGATAAAGGAGCTACAACCATTCAGTGGAAAAAAAAGATAGTCTTTTCAACAAATGGTGATGCCTCAACTGGAAGTCACCATGCAGAAGAATGTGAATTGACCCACTCTGATCTCCTTGTACCAATACCAACTCCAAGTGGATCAAGGACCTCCACATAAAACCAGACACACTGAAACCAATAGAAAAGAAACTGGGGAAGGTCCTGGAGGACATGGGCACAGGGGGAAAGTTTCTGAACAGAACACCAAAAGCTTATGCTCTAAGATCAAGAATTGACAAATGGGACCTAATAAAATTACAAAGTTTCTGTAAGGCAAAGGACACTGTCAGAAGGACACAACAGCAATCAATAAATTGGGCAAAGATCTTCACCAACCCCACATCTCACAGAGGGATAATATCCAATATATACAAAGAACTCAAGAAGTTAGACCCTAAACAACCAAATAACCCTATCAAAAAATGGGGTACAGAGCAAAACAAAGAATTTTCACAAGAAATTCAGATGGCTGAGAAGCACCTTTAGAGATTTTCAATATCATTCGTCATCAGGGAAATGAAAGTCAAAACAACCCTGAGATTCCACCTCACACCAGTCAGAATGGCTAAGATTAAAAACTCAAGAGACAACAAGTGCTGGCGAGGATGTGGAGAAAGAGGAACACTCCTCCACTGTTGGTGGGATTGCAAGATGGCACAACCGCTCTGGAAATCAGTCTGGCGGTTCCTTTGTAAATTGGGCAATGCAGTTCCAGAGGATCCTGTCATACCTCTCTTGGGCTTATACCCAGAGGATTCTCCTGCATACAATAAAGACACATGTTCCACGTTGTTTATAGCAGCCTAATTTATAATAACCAGAAGTTGGAAGGAGCCCAGATGTCCCTCACAGGAGGAATGGATATAGAAAATGTGGTATATTTATACAATGGAATACTGCTCAGCAATTAAAAATAATGAATTCATGCAATTTGTAGGCAAATGGTTGGATCTGATAAATATCATTCTAAGTGAGTTAACCCAATCACAAAAGAATACACATGAAATGCAATCACTGATAAGTGGATATTAATGAGCCCAAAAGCTCTGAATACTCAAGGCCCAATTAGCAAATCAAAAGATTCCCAAGAAGAAGGAAGGAGGGGACTCTGGTCCTGAAAAGACTGGATCCAGTTTTGTAGGAGAGTATCAGAACAAAGAAATGGTGTGTGGGGGGGAATGATTTTGGAATGGACTGAGGGAAGAGGACTTATGGGACATATGTTGAGGGGGAACTGGGAAATGGGAAAGCCTTTGGAATGTAAACAAAGGATATAGAATATTAAGGACAGAGACCTAGCCTAGCATCAACTACCCGGGCAGGCTCTTGCTTGTGCCCAGAGCCAGAGCAGGTCAGCGGGAGGTCTGTTCTACTACAGCTCAGCTGCTGATGTGGACCACTGGGGGCTGGCTTCCTGGGACTTCAGTGAAGCTGCCATCTTGCCTCAGGTCACTGCGGATGGACAGCGGGTGGGTTCAGGTGTGTGGACAGAGACCTAGACTAGCATCGACTACCCGGTCAGGTTCTAGTTTGTGCCCAGAGCTAGAGCAGGTGGACCGGAAGTCTGTGCACCTACAGCTGGGTGGCTGTCGTTGACCACTGGGGACTGGCTCGCTGGCTTGCAGCTAGGCCATCATCTTGCCTCAGGTCACTGTGGACGGACTGCAGCTGGGGTCAGGTGCATGGACAGAGATCTAGCCTGTTCAGGCCCACCAGGCTCATGCTTGTGCCCAGAGCCAGAGCAGCTTAGCTGGAGTTCTGTGCACCCACAGCATCACAGTGCACCCAGAGCCAGTTCAGCTCGGCCGGTGGTCTCTGTGCCGACCTGCTTGGACACCAACCTGCTAGTGGGTCTCTGCCTGGAGTACAGCCAGAGGCTGACATCTTGCCTAAGGACACCACAGACAGCTAACCAGACAGAGCCCTGTGGACTGAGAGCACTACCATCAAGGATCTAGCAGTCCAACCAGGGAACCTCAGGTCCTGCAGGAAATCCTGTGGTTAGACAGAGCCCTGAGACCCACCGTCATCTTGGAGCTGGTGGCCTGAACCGGTCACCAGAGAGAACCATTAGAGGAGCCCAGGTCACCATAAAGATCTAACAGATGAGCCCAGATCAGTGGAGAAAAAAAAAAGATCTGTTTCTTAAGAGCTGGCATCTAGGCAGGCCAGGAGGAGACTGCTAGAGGCCAATTGCAGGTCCAGCAGTGAGCCTGGGGAAGATTTGAGTCTGGCCCAGCAGAGCTGAGGAGGTCATTCAGAGCCCAGTAGTGGAAAGCTCCCGGTCTCCACCTCAGGAGCTCAGACACATTCTAAGACAGCAGCGCCAAAGGCCAGGCTCACAGGAGCTTCAAACTCTAACCAGTAACAAGATCAACTAACTCCAGAGATAAACAGATGGCAAAAGGCAAACGTAGGAACGTTACTAACAGAAATCAAGGCACTATGGCACCATCTGAACCCAACTCGCTAACCACAGCAAGTCCTGGATACCCCAACACACCAGAAAAACACGAGTTGGATTTTAAAGCACTGGTGCTGATGCTGTTAGAGGAACACAAAACAGAAATGAACAAATCTCTTAAAGAAATGCAGGGAAATAAGAATAGGTTAGAATCCCTTACAAATGGAAACACAAAGATTGCTTAAAGAATTCCAGGAGAATATGGGTCAACAGACAGAAGCCAATAAAGAGGAAATGAAAAAAAAATCACTTAAAGAAATGCAGGAGAAATTGAATCAACAGGTAGAAGTCATGAAAGAGGAAACACAAAAATCTTTTAAAGAATTGCAAGAAAACATAAACAAACAAATGAAGGAACTGAGCAAAACCATCCAAGATGTGAACACAGAGGTAGAAACAACGAAGAAATCACAAAGGGAGACAACTTTGGAGATAGAAAACCTTGGGAAGGAATCAGGGGATGTAGAGGCAAATATCAACAACAGAATATAAGAGATAGAGGTAAGAATCTCAGATGCTGAATATACCATAGTAACCATTGACTCCACAGTCAAAGAAAAGGCAAAATGAATAAGGCTTGTAACCCAAAACATCCAGGAAATCCAGGTCACAATGAAAAGACCGAACTTAAGGATTATAGGGATAGATGAGAGTGAAGATCTACAATTTAAAGGGCCAGCAAATATCTTCAACAAAATTATGGAGGAAAACTATTCTAACCTAAAGGTAGAGATGCTCATGAATATACAAGAAGCCTATAGAACTCCAAACAGACTGGACCACAACAGAAATACCTCCCATCACATAATAATCAAAACCCCAAACGTACTAAACAAAGAAAGAATATTAAAGGCAGTAAGAGAAAAGGGCCAAGTAACATGTAAAGGAAGAGCTATCAGAATCACACCAGACTTCTCTCCAGAGACCAGGAAAGCTAGAAGATCCTGTGCGGATCTCATACAGACTCTAAGAGAACAAAATTGTCAGCCAAGAATACTATACCCACCAAAACTCTCAATCAACATAGATGGAGAAATCAAAATATTCCATGACAAGACCAATTTTACACAATATCTTTCCACTAACCCAGTTCTACAAAGGATAATAGGAGGAAAACTCCAATACAAGGAGGGAAACTGCACCCTAGAAAAAGCAAGATAATAACCTTCTTCCACCAAACTCAAAAGAAGATAACCACTCAAAAACAAAAATAACATAAAAAATGACAGGAAGAAATAATCACTATTCCTTAATATCTCAACATCAATGGATTCAATTCCCAAATAAAAAGACATAGACTAACAGATGGATATGGAAACAGGACTGTAAATTTTGCTGCTTACAGGAAACACACCTCAGAGTCAAAGACAAACACTACCTTAGAGTAAAAGGATGGAAGACAATTTTGCAAGGAAATGGTCACAGGAAAAGAGCTGGAATAGCCATTCTAATATCAGATAAAATTGACTTTCAACCCAAAGTCATCAAAAGAGACACAGAAGGTCACTTCTTGCTAGTCAAAGGAAGAATCCACCAAGAAGAACTCACAATTCTAAACATCTATGCTCCAAGTGCAAGGGCACCATCATTCATAAAAGAAACATTACTAAAGCTCACAGCACACATTGCAATAAACACAATAATGGAGGGGGACCTCAACACTCCACTATCCTCAATGGACTGCTCAGGAAAACAGAAACTAAACAGGGACACAGGGAAACTCATTGAAACTTTGGACCAATTGGATTTAACAGATATATATAGAACATTTAATCCTAAAGCAAAAGACTATACCTTTTTCTCAGCACCTCATGGTACCTTATCCAAAATCGACCATATAATTGGTCACAAGACAGACCTCAACAAATATAAAAAGATCAAACTAATCCCATGCCTCCTAGTGGATCACCATGGAGTAAGACTGTTCTTTAATAGCAACAAAAACAACAGAAAATCCTCATACACATGGAGGCTGAACAATATTCTACTCAATGATACCTTAGTCAAGGAAGATATAAAGAAAAATATCAAAGACATTTTAGAATTTAATGAACATGAAGGCACAACATACCCAAATCTATGGGACACAATGAAAGCAGTGCCAAGAGGAAAACTCATAGCCCTGAGTGTCTCCAAAAAGAAACAGGAGAGATCATATAGAAGCCACTTAATGGCACATCTGAAAGCTCTGGAACAATAACAAGCTATTTCACCCAGGAGGATTAGAAATCAGGAAATCCTCAAATTCAGGGCTGAAGTCAATCAAGTTGAAACAAAGAGAGCCATACAAAGAATCAACAAAACCAGCAACTGGTTCTTTGAGAAAATCAACAAGATAGATAAACCCCTAGCCAGACTTACCAAAGGGCACAGAGACAGTATTCAAATTAACAAAATTAGAAATGAAAAGGGAAATACAACAACAGAAACCGAGGAAATTCAAAAAATCATCAGATTCTACTACAAAAGCCTATACTCAACCCAACTGGAGAATCTGGAAGAAATGGACAATTTCCTAGACAGATACCAAATACCCAAATTAAATCAGGATCAAATAGTTCGTTTAAACAGTCCCATAACCCCCCAAAGAAATAGACTGAGTCATAGAAAGTCTTCCAACCAAAAAAAAAAAAAAACAGGACAGGACCAGTTTTAGTGCAGAATTCTATCAGACCTTCAAAGAACAAAGAAAACCTAATACCAAAACTCTTCAAACTATTCCACAAAATACAAACAGAAGGAGCACTACCCAACTCATTCTACAAAGCCACAATTACCCTGTGCCCATGTCCTCAAGGGTCTTCCCCAGTTTCTTTTCTATCAGTTTCTATTAGTGTATCTTGTTTTATGTGGAGTTCCTTGATCCACTTGGAGTTGAGCTTAGTGCAAAGAGATAATGCATGAGTTGCATTCTTCTGTATCCTGACCTCCAGGTGAACCAGCACCATTTGTTGAAAAGGGTATCTTTTTCCACTGGATGGTTTTAGCTCCTTTGTCAAAGATCAAGTGACCATAGGTGTGTGGGTTCATTTCTGGGTCTTCAATTCTACTCCATTGATCTACCTGCCTGTCACTGTACCAATACCATGTACTTTTTAACACTATTGCTCTGTAGTACTGCCTGAGGTCTGGGATACTGATTCCCCCAGAAGTTCTTTTACTGTTGAGAATAATTTTATCTATCCTGGGTTTTTTTTTTGTTATTCCAAATGAATTTGAGAATTGCTCTTTTTAACTCTATGAACAATTGAGTTGGGATTTTGATGGGGATTGCATTGAATCTGTAGATTGCTTTTAGGAAGGTGGCCATTTTTGCTTTATTAATCCTTCCAATCCATGAGCATGGAAGATATCCAATATATACAAAGAACTTAAGAAATTAGTTTCCAGAGAGCCAAATAACCCTAATACAAATGGGGTACGGAGCTGAGCAAAGAATTTTCACTTGAGGAATAATGAATAGCTGAGAAGCACCTAAAGAAATGTTCAACATCCTTAGTCATCAGAGAAATGCAAATCAAAACCACCCTGAGATTTCACCTTATACCAGTCAGAGTCAGAATGGCTAAGATCAAAAACTCAGGAGACAGCAGGTGCTGGCAAGGATGTCTGCTAAAAACAATCTGGCACTAGGTAGTTTTTGGTTAGGAGATAATTTATGATTGCTTCAATTTCCTTAAGGTTATACGAATATTTAAATTGTTTACCTGATTGTGCTTTTTATTTATTGAATATCATCTTCATTTACATTGCCAATGGTAAAACACTTCCCAATTTTTCCACTCCCCCAAAAATCCCAACCCCTCCTCTCACCCCTGCTTCCATGTATATTCCCCTACACCAGACACACTCCCTCCTCTCCCCAATTCGATTTCCCTTTGTTGGGGCATCTATTGAGCCTTCACCTGATGAAGTACCCCTCCTCCCACTGATGCCCAACAAGGCATTCCTCTGCCACATTTTTGGGTGGAACAATGTGTAAACCTTGGTTAATGGTTTAGTCCCTGGGAATCCTGAGGCATCTGGGTGGCCTACATCATTGTTATTCCCATGGGGCTGTAGACTCCTTCAGTTCCTCCTGACCACCCTCCAACTTCTTCATTGGGGACCTCATACCCAGACCAATGGTTGGCTGCTAGCATCTGCCTCTGTATTTGCAAAGCTCTGGCAGGGCCCCTCCGGAGACAACCATGATATGTTCCCTCTTGTATGCACTTCTTGTCATCCATAAGAGTGCCAGGGTTTGGTGACTGTATATTGGATGAATACCTATGTAGAGCAGTCTTTGCAGGGCTTTTCCTTCGGTCTCTGCTCTACACTTTGTCTTTATATAGCTCCTGTGAGTATCTTGTTCCCTTTCTCACAAGAACTAAAGCACACCCACTTCAGTCCTCCTTCTTGAGCTTCTTGTGGTCTATGAATTGTAACTTGTTTATTTTGACCATTTGAGCTAACATCCACATGTTAGTGAGTGCATACTGTGTGTGTTCTTTTATGATCAAGTTACTCAGGATGACACTTTCTAGTTCCATCCACTTGCCTAAGAATTTCATTAATTCATTGTTTTTAATAGCTGAATAGTACTCCATTGTGTATATATACTAAAGTTTCTGCATCCATTCCTCTGTTGAAAGACATCTGGGTTCTTTCCAGCTTCTGGCTATTATAAATAAGGCTGTTGTGAACATAGTAGAGCATGTGTTTTTATTCCATGTAGAAGCATCTTCTGGGTATATGCCCAGGAGTGGTATAGCTGGGTTCTCAGATAGTACTATGTCTAGCCAAACTGATTTCAAAAGTGGTTTTACCAGGTTGCAATCCCACCAACAATGGAGAAGTGTTCCTCTTTCCCCACATCTTCTCCAGTATCTGCTGTCCCCTGAGTTTTTCATCTTAGCCATTCTGACTGATTTGAGGTGGAATCTTAGTGTTATTTTGATTTGCATTTCCCTGATAACTAAGGATGCTGACCATTTCTTTAGGTGCTTTAGAACCATTCCAGTTTCCTCAGCCAAGAATGCCCTGTTTAGGTCTGTATTCCAATTTTAATAGGGTTATTTGACTCTCTGGGGTCTAACTTCTTGATTTCTTTGTATACATCAGATGTTAGCCCTCTATTGGATGTAGGACTGGTAAAGATCTTTTCCAAATTTGTTGGTTGCCATTTTGTCTTATTAACCTTATCCTTTGCCTTACAGAAGGTTTGCAGTTTTATGAGGTCCCATTTGTTGATTCTTGTTCTTAGAGCCTAAGCCATTGGTGTTCTGTTCAGAAAAATTTCCCTTGTGCTCATGTTTTCAAGATTGTTCCCCACTTTCTCCTCTATAATCTTCAGTGTGTCTGGTTTTATGTGTAGGTCCTTGATCCACTTGGACTTGAGCTTTGTACAAGTAGATAAGAATGGATTGATTTGCATTTTTCTGCATGGTAGCCACTAGTTGAACTTGCACCATTTGTTAAAAATGTTGTATTTTTTTCCACTGGATATCTTTTGCTCCTTAGTCAAATATAAAATGACCATAGGTGTGTGGGTTCTTTTCCGGGTCTTCAATTCTATCCATTGATCTTCCTGCCTGTCTCCATACAAATACCATTTTTTATCGCTATTGTTCTGTAGTAGAGCTTGAGGTCAGGGATGGTGATCCCCCCCAGGAGATCTTTTTTGGGGAGAATAGTTTTTGTTTTCCTGGGTTTTTTGTTATTCTAGATGAATTTAAGAGTTGCCCTTTCTTGATCTATGAAGAATTGACTTGGGATTTTGATGGGGATTGCATTGAATCTGTAGATTGCTTTCAGAAAGATGGCCATTTTTACTATATTAATCCTGCCAATCCATGAGCATGGGAGATCTTTCCATCTTCTGAGATCTTCAATTTTTTTCTTCAGTGACTTGAAGTTGTTGTCGTACAGTTCTTTCACTTGCCTGGTTAGAGTCACACCAAGGTATGTAATGTTATTTGTGACTATTGTGAAGGGTGTCATTTCCCTAATTTCTTTCTCAGGTTTTTCATCCTTTGAGTAGAGGAAGGCTACTGAATTGTTGAGTTAATTTTATATCCGGCCACTTTGCTGAAGTTGTTTATCCATTTTAGGAGCTCTCTGGTGGAAGTTTTTGGGTCGCTTAAGTATACTATCATATCATCTGCAAATAGTGATAATTTGACTTCTTCCTTTCCAATTTGTATACCTTTGACCTCTTTGTGCTGCCTGATTGCTCTGGCTAGGACGTTAAGTACTATATTAAGATAAGAAGAGGGTAGGCAGGCTTGTCTGGACCCCGATTTTAGTGGGATTACTTCAAGTTTCTCTCTGTTTAATTTGATGTTGGCTACTGGTTTGCAGTGTATTGCTTTCACTGTGTTTAGGTATGGGCCTTGGATTCACTATCTCTCTAAGACTTTTATCATGAAGTGTCATGGACTGACACAGTCTGGAGCACACACCCGTGGGAGAACCAGGGTCTTTGGTATACAGGAAGGCACAGGATCGGCAAAGTAATGACAAACAGACACAACCACTGAGGCAATTTGCATCTGAGTGTATTTTGCAGCTTTTAAGCAGGAATTTTTATACATGAAAAGTTGGCATTACATTACTGAAAAGTGTATTCAGTGAAGCATTTACAAAAAATAATTATAAACATTTGGCACAAGAAGATAAAAAATCAATCAGGTATGAACTTAGCAGATCACGTATGAAGCATCACATTCCTTGATCAGAACACCTGTAGTTAATGATAAACTTTTAGAAGTTCAAAAGTTCTCAAGAACACTTAGTCCCCTAAGTCCTGTACAAGTAATCCTTATGTAACATCTAGCCTCTGTCTTATTAAAGCTCTTAAGATACACTTTAAAGCTATACTTAAACAATGCTTTCCATACCACAATGTCAATGCCACCCTCATCTACACACACATAGCCATACAAATTCATATCTTGTTGGGGGGTTATTTTATCAATGTATTTATGTCATAGTTATATAACTGATCAATGATGGAAAACGTTGAATTCGTAAGAGAGGTTATGGCCAGTGCCTGCACTTCAAAGAGTGGACTTTCATTCAACTTCTTGGTTGGATACTCATGGCCCAGGCTATCAAGAACATCTTGTAAATGTAGAAATAGAGCAGAGGAAAGTCAAACAGGCAAGACTGCCATGAGAAGTTCAGCTCAATATTTCTCCGGCTAGAGAGTTCCACAACCGATTTCTCCAGGAGACATCCTCACCTTGGAGTCACACACCTCTATCTGTGGAACTTGTCACACAGAATCTACTGGAGTTGTTGTGGCAATGAAGGGATGATGGATTTTGTCAAAAGTCTTTTCAACATCTAATGAAATGACCATGTGTTTCTTTTCCTTGAGTTTTTTATGCAGTGTATTACATTGATGGATTTCTGTATATTGTACCATCCCTGCATTTCTGGGATGAAGCCTACCTGATCCTGGTGAATTATAGTTTTGATACATTTTTGGATTCAGTTGGCCAGAATTTTGTTGAGCATTTTTGCATTGATGTTCACGAGGGAGATTGGTCTGAAGTTCTCCTTCTATGTCAGGTATTTGTTTGCTTTAGGTATAAGTGTTATTGTGGCTTCATAGAATGAGTAGGGTTTGTTTTTTTTTTTTAGTTTCTATTTTGTGGAATAGTTTGAAGAATATCATTATTAGCTCTTTGAAGATCTGATATAATTCCCCACTAAACCCCTCTCGTCCTGGGCTTTTCTTGATTGGAGACTATTAACAAATGCTTCTATTTCCTCAGGACTTATGGGACTATTTAGATGGTTTACCTGATCCTCTTTTAATGTTGGCACCCGGTATTTATCTGGAAAGCTGTCCATTTCATCCAGATTTTCAAACGTTGTTGATTGTAAACTCTGATGATTTTTGAATTTCCACAGTTTCTATTGTTATGGTTCCCTTTTCATTTCTGATTTTATTAATTTGGTTAGTGCCTATGTGCCCTCTGGTAAGTCTGGCTAGTGGTTTATCTATCTTGTTGATTTTCTCAAAGAACCAGTTCCTGGTTTGGTTGATTCTTTGTATAGTTCTTTTTGTTTTTATTTGGTTTATTTCAGCCCTGAGTTTGATTATTTCCTGCGGTCTACTCCTCTTGGGTGCATTTGCTTCTTTATATCTACAGCTTTCAAGTGCAGTGTCAAGCTGTTAGTGTAAGCTCTTTCCATTTCCTTTTTGGAGGTACTCAGAGCTATGAGTTTTCCTCTTAACACTGCTTTCATTGTGTCCCATAAGTTTTGGTATGATGTCTCTTCATTTTCATTAAATTTCAAAAAATCTTTCATTTCTTTCTTCATTTCTTCCTTGACCAAGTTATCCTTGAGAATAGCATTGTTCAAAGTCCACATGTATGTGTGTTTTCCATTGTTTTTGTTTGAACTTAAGACCAGGATTTGGCCATGGTGATCTGATAAGGTGCATGTAATAATTTCAATATTTCTGTATCTGTGGAGGCCTGTTTTGTGACCAATTATATGGTCAATTTTGGAAAAGGTACCATGTGGTGCTGAGAAGAGTGTATATTACTTTGCTTTAAGGTGGAATGTTCTATAACTATATGTTGGATCTATTTGGTCCATAACTTTAGTAAGTTTCACTGTGTCTCTGTTTAGTTTCTGTTTCCATGATTTGTTCATTGTTGAGAGTGGGTGTTGAAATATGGTTTATACTTTAGTAAAGTTTCTTTCATGAGTGTGGGTGCCCTTGCATTCAGAGCATAGATATTCAGAATTGAGAGTTCATCTTGGTAGACTTTTCCTTTGACCAGTATGAAGTGTCCCTCCTTATCCTTTTTGACAACTTTTGGTTGAAAGTCAGTTTTATCTGATATAAGAATGGCCACTCCAGCTTGTTTCTTGGGACCATTTGCTTGGAAAATTGTTTTCCAATCATTGACTCTTAAGTAGTGATTGCATTTGTCACTTATGTGGGTTTCTTGTATGTAGCAAAATGTTGGATCCTGTTTAAATATCCAGTTTGTTAGTCTATGTCTTTTTATTGGGGAATTGAGACCATTGATGTTAAGAGATATAAAGGAAAAGTGAATGTAGCTCCCTCTTCTTTGTTAAAGGTGAAAGTCCGTTTGTGTAGCCATCTTCTATTGGGTTTGTTGAAATATTACTTTATTGCTTTTTCTACAGTGTGGTTTCCCATCTTGTATTGGTATTTTCCACCCGTTATCCTTTGTAGAGCTGGATTTGTGGAAAGATATTGCATAAATTTGCTTTTGTCTTGGGATGTCTTGTTTTCTCCATCTATTGCAATTGAAAGTTTTGCTGGGTATAGTAGTCTGGGCTGACAATTATGGTCTCTTAGGGTCTGTATGACATCTGCTCAGGATCTTCTAGCTTTCATAGTTTCTGGTGAGAAGTCTGGTGTAATTCTGATAGGTCTAGCTTTATATGTTACTTGACATTTTCCCCTTACTGCTTTTAATATTCTTTCTTTATTTAGTGCATTTGGTGTTTTGATTATTATGTGTCTGGAGGAGTTTTTGTTCCAGTCTGTTTGGAGTTTTGTAGGCTTCTTGTTTGTTCATGGGAATCTCTTTCTTAAAGTTAGGGAGATTTTTTTCTTTAATTTTGTTGAAGATATTCACAGGCCATTTGAGATATACATCCTCTCTCTCTTCTATAACTATAATCCTTAGGTTTAGTCATCTCATTGTATCCTGGAGTTCCTGAATGTTTTGGGTTACAAGCTTTTACATTTTGCATTTTTTGACTGTTGAGTCATTGTTTCTATGTAATCTTCAGCACCTGAGATTCTTTTTTCCATCTCTTGTATTCTGTTGTTGATGCTTGCATCTATGACTCCTTATTTCTTTCCAAGGTTTTCTATCTCCAGAGATGTCTCACTTTGCTATTTCTTTATTGTTTCTACTTCCATTTTTAGATCCTGGATAGTTTTGTTAAGTTCCTTCAGTTGTTTGTTTGCATTTTCCTGAAATTCTTTAAGGGAGTTTTGTGTTTCTTCTTTAAGAGCTTCTACCTTTTGACCCATATTCTCCTGTGTTTCTTTATGGGATTTTTGTTATTCTTCTTTAACGGCTTCTGCCTGTTGACCCATGTTCTCCTGCAATTCCCTATTGTATTTTTGTGTCTCTTCTTTAAGGGTTTCTTCCTGTTGACCCATGTTCTTATTTCTTTAAGGGAGTTGTTGATGTTCTTCTTGAAATCCTCTATCAGCATCATGAGATGTGATTTTAAATCCAGTATTTGCTTTTCTGATGTCATAGAGTACCCAGGATTATTTGTTGTGGGAGAAATAGGTTCTGATGGTGCCATGTTGCCTTGGATTCTGTTGGTAATGATCTTGCATTTGCCTTTGGTCATCTAGTTATCTCAGGTGTTAACTGGTCTTGCTGTCTCTGACTATGGCTTCTTTGTCCTGCAGGCCTGTGTATCTGTACTGCTGGGACTCCCTTTCTTTCAAATGGCCTGCATACAGCTGGTCTCCAGGAAGTATCAGGAGATGAGGTCTTTCCTGTGGCAGACTTGAGCAGGGTTGAATGTCCTGTATGATGCTGGTTTTTGAATGCCCTGGGTGCTGCTTGTTTTCAAATGCCCTGATGCAAATACCCTGAGTGATGCTGGTTATCTAGAAAGTACCAGGAAATAGGGTCTTCCCTGTGGCAGAACTGGCACAGGTATACCACATCAGAACAAGTGGGGCCGGCTATGGCAGTGGAGGAGGAGAGGACTTCCCTTACTTTTCTATAATAAAACTTTAAAGTCATGAGCTGTCTCTTCTTATCTAAAACCACCTTATTGGAGCAATGGAATCGGCCTCTCCTTGTTTTCAGCCAACAGAAGGGACCAAGCACTTGTACCCCTGGCCGTGTCTCGCTCAACAGGTACTCGCACCTGCATCAGAATGGCCCACAATCCACCATAATCAAGCAGTCATCATCCTAGCAATGAAGGGATGGTTCAATATACAAAAACACACGGATGTACGTGACCATGTAAACAAACTGGGAAAAGCATGATTTTCTTATTAGATGCCGAAAAAACCTATGGTAAAATCCAATCCCCGTTCAGGTTAAAAAATTTGGAGAGGGCAGCTATATGTAGCAATTATAATAGTATAAGAAACTCTCTTAAATTTTATTGGAAGCAGAAGGCATGAGAATTTTGTTGGGGGTGATACAAATATAGTACTTATATTTGAAAATCTCAAAAAGAAAACAATAAAATTAAATCCTTCATGGAAATAAAGAGGTGGTCTTGGCATTTGATGAATCATGTGGAGAGAGACTCATTTTTCTTTGGCAATATGAAACTAACTGGTAGATAGGTTGTCTGAATCCCAATGATACCAACACATGGACATATCATTAGTATCAATTGGATTCATTGGGTTGGAAAATAGGTAGATATGAGAATGCATTGCCTCAGTGGGAGTATCTGGCTCCTAAGCAATTCCTAAAAATTTCATATAGGAGAAAGTGGAAAGAACAGAACTCAAGGCCAAACAATATTCTTTTCTCTAGGGGTACACCATGGATATGTGCAGCATCCTTTAATATAAATAAATAAGAAAATAATGAAAAAATATCTGGAGATGTCAAGGAGCTATAAAACAAGAAATAATGCAAAATGCTTGTAACACAAAATATCCAGGAAATCCAGGACACAATGAGAAGACCAAACCTAAGGGTTATAGGCATAGATAAGAGGGAAGATATACAACTTAAAGGGCCAGCAAATATCTTCTACAAAATT
This sequence comes from Apodemus agrarius, assembly GCA_964023405.1. Classification (NCBI taxonomy): domain Eukaryota; kingdom Metazoa; phylum Chordata; class Mammalia; order Rodentia; family Muridae; genus Apodemus; species Apodemus agrarius. The sequence goes on along the minus strand of OZ030005.1, from coordinate 34,084,470 downwards.
ATGGAAGAAAACTTCCCTAACCTAAAGAGAGAGATGCCCATGAATATACAACAAGCCTACAGAACTCCAAACAGACTGGATTAGAACAGAAATACCTCCCATCACATAATAATCAAAACCCCAAACGTGCTAAACAAAGAAAGAATATTAAAGGTGATAAGAGAAAAAGGCCAAGTAACATATAAAGGAAGACCTATCAGAATCACAGCAAACTTCTCACCAGAGACCATGAAAGCTAGAAGATCCTGGGCAGATCTCATGCAGACTCTAAGAAGGCAGAAATGTCAGTCAAGACTACTATACCCAGCAAAACTCTCAATCAATGTAGATGGAGAAATCAAAATATTCCATGACAAGACCAAATTTACACAATATCTTTCCACAAAGCTAGCCCTACAAAGGATAATAGGAGGAAAACTCCAATACACGGAGGGAAATGACACCTTGGAAAAAGCAAGATAGTAACCCTTTTCCATCAAACTCAAAAGAAGATAATCACTCAAAAACAAAAATAACATAAAAAATTACAGAAAGAAATAATCATTATTCCATAATATCTCTTAACATCAATGGTCTAAATTCCCCAATAAAAAGACATAGACTAACAGACTGGATACAGAAACAGGACCCTACATTTTGCTGCATACAGGAAACACACCTCAGGGTCAAAGACTAACACTACCTTAGAGTAAAAGGCTGGAAGACATTTTTACAAGCAAATGGTCTGAGGAAACGAGCTGGAATAGCCATTCTGATGTCAGATAAAATTGACTTTCAACCTAAAGTCACTAAAAGAGCCACAGAAGGTCACTTTTTGCTGGTCAAAAGAAAAATCCACCATGAAGAACTCACAATTCTGAACATCTATGCTCCAAATGCAAGGGCACTCTCATTCAAAAAAGAAACTTTACTAAAGCTCAAAGCACACATTGCACCTAACACAATAATTGTGGGGACCTCAACACTCCACTATCCTCAATGGACCGATCAGGAAAACAGAAGCTAAACAGGGACACAGGGAAATTTATTGAAGCTTTGGACCAATCAGATTTAACATATATGTATATGTGGAGAGAGAGAGAGAGAGAGAGAGAGAGAGAGAGAGAAACATATCATCCTAAAACAAAAGAATATACCTTTTACTCAGCACCTCATGGTACCTTCTCCAAAATTGACCATATAATTGGTCACAAGACAGACCTCAACAAATATAAGATCGAACTAATCCCATGCCTCCGATCAGATCACCATGGAGTAAGAGTGGACTTCAATAGCAACAAAAACAACAGAAAGTCCACATACACATGGAGGCTGAACAATATTCTACTCAATAATATCTTAGTAAAGGAAGAAATAAAGAAAAAAGTTAAAGACTTTTTAGAATTTAATGAAAATGAAGACACAACATATGCAAATCTATGGGACACAATGAAAGCAGTGCTAAGAGGAAAACTCATAGCCCTGAGTGTCTTCAAGAAGAAACTGGAGAAAGTATATACTAGCAACTTGATGGCATACCTGAAACCTCTGGAACAAAAAGAAGCCAATTCACCCAGGAGGAGTAGAAGCCAGGAAATCATCAAATTCAGGGCTGAAATCAATCAAGTTGAGACAAAGAGAACCATACAAAAAATCAACAAAACCAAGAGCTGTTTCTTTGAGAAAATAAACAAGGTAGATAAACCCTTAGCCAGACTAACCAATGGGCACAGAGACAGTATCCAAATTAACAAAATTAGAAATGAAAAGGGAGATATAACAACAGAAACTGAGGAAATTCAAAAAATCATCAGGTCCTACTTCAAAAGCCTATACTTAACCCAACTGGAGAATCTGGAGGAAATGGACAATTTCCTAGACAGATACCAAATACCATAATTAAATCAGGATCAAATAGATCGTCTAAAAAGTCTCATAAATTACAAAGAAATAGACGGTGTCATAGAAAGTCTTCCAAGCAAAAAAAGCACAGGACCAGATGGGTTTACTGCAGCATTCTATCAGACCTTCAAAGAAGACTTAATACCAAATCTCTTAAAACTATTCCACAAAATAGAAACAGAAGGAACAGTACCCAACTCATTCTATGAAGCGACAATTGCACTGATACCAAAAGCACACAAATCTCCAACTAAGAAAGAGAACTATAGGCCAATTTCCCTTATAAACATCGATGCAAAAATACTCAGTAAATTCTTGCCAACTGAATTCAAGAACACATCAAAATGATCATTCACCATGATAAAGTTGGCTTCATCCCAGGGATGCAGGGATGGTTCAATATATGGAAGTCCATCAATGTAATCAACTACATAAACAAACTCAAAGAAAAAATCCACATGATTATCTCATTGGATGCTGAAAATGCATTTGACAAAATTCAGCATCCTTTCATGCTAAAAGTCTTGGAAAGAACAGGAATTCGAGGCCCATACCTAAACATAGTAAAAGCAATTTGGAGCAGACCAGTAGGTAACATCAAAGTAAATGGAGAAAAACTGGAAGCAATCCCACTAAAATCAGGGACTAGACATGACTGCCCCCTCTCACCATATCTTTTCAATATAGTACTTCAGGTACTATCTAGAGTAATTCAACAATATAAGGAAGTCAAAGGGATACAAATTGGAAATGAAGAAGGCAAATTATCTCATTGGATGCTGAAAATTATCAGTATTTGCAGATGATATGATAGTATACTTGAGTGACCAAAAAACTCCACTAGAGAGCTCCTACAGCTGATAAGCAACTTCAGCAAAGCGGCTGGT